>OX451736.1:444562894-445827488 GCA_948472305.1 Vicia faba
ACAAGAGTTACTTAGAAATTTTTCAAACAAACTTTTTCAAAACCCACACACATTTGAAAAGCAAACATCTTTTGAAAACATAAGAGCAAGTACCTAAGAGCCCGTGGATAACCACGGATAGAAAGGGTGCTAACACCTTCCCTTTCTATAAATCTACCTCCCGAACCGAGAAACATTCTCAAAGAAGGAATTTTGCTGTGCTTTTGTCCTTTCCATGTTGGAGAACATAAAATACGGTGGCGACTCTTGCTTACCGCGACATTTCGCGAACCAGCTTTAAAACAGTAAGTTCTATTTCCACCAATCAAAAATACTATCTGAATCAAATTCATGGGAATACCTTCCAAACTCAAAGAATTGGTCTCAAAGGTTCCTGAAAGCTCCCAGTTCAACAAAAGGCATGGTCATTTGCTCATCTTGGTTATCTCTGGTTTTGAAGAAGGCATGATGAGCATTTTATTCCAATTCTTTGATCCTAAACACCATTGCTTTACTTTCCCCAATTATCAGTTGGTGCCCATAATGGAAGAGTTTTCTAAGTTACTTAGGGTGCCTATACTAGATCATATACCCTTCACTGGTTTAGAGAAAGATCCAAGACCTGAAGATATTGCCATTGCCTTGCACCTGAAACCATTTGACATTGCATCTAATTGGAAAACCAGAAGTAGGGTTAAAGGTCTCCTTGCAAAATTTATGATGGAGAAAGCTTAGTTGTTTTTAGATGCCATGAGTTTTCATGCTTTCAAAGATGTTTTGACTTTACTAATCTATGGTTTGGTACTATTCCCCAATCTGGACCAACTTATTAATGTAAACTCCATCAAGATATTCCTCACTCATAATCATGTGCCTACTTTGCTCGGAGATATTCTGCATTCTCTTTACACTCGTACCATGAGGAGGCGAGGAACTCTCATGTGTTGTATAACTTTGCTATCCAGGTGGTTTATTTTGCACCTTCCCCGATCGATAATGAAGAATGAACAAGGTTTAAGGTGGTCTCAAAGGATAATGTCACTCTCTCATTCAGACCTTCATTGGTGTTGTCAATTCCAGGAAGATATCATTATTATTGACCACTGTGGTGAGTTCCCTAATGTGACACTCCTGGGAATAAGGGGGGCATTACTTACAACCCTTCTCTAGCCTTACTTTAGTTCGGTTATGCTCAGAGAGACGATCCTCATGATATGCTTATCTAGGGTATTGTGTTCGACTATGACAGCGATCTTCAAGGTTACCGACAAAGATTTATCTGTGCTTTGGGTATGGTCAATAAGATTGATAGCAGAACTCTGGGGCATAAGAACTACATCCCTCTGGAGCCCTACCTCAAATAGGTGCGAGCGCGTTCTCAAAACCTTATGATTCAAATCTTGATGTTCTACCAGTAATCATGGAGCATCTTGTCAAAGGAGACGTTTCTCACACCATCCTTCATCCAGACATGCCTACTGACCTTGAAGAATTGCAGAAGTCCTAGATTCAACTTAAGGAAGAATAAGACACCTTTGAGACTTAATTCTATGCAAGTGAGAAGAAAGTGATAGAGCTGATGAAGTAACTTTACGAGCAGCAGAGTCTTAATGCATATGTCAATGCAAAGAGGAGGCATCCATGAGAAACTTAAAGCTTTAGGAGTTTTTAATTTATTCCTTTATAATATTTTGTATTCACAAGAACTTATTAATAAAAATCTTTTTTCTATTTCCTTTTGGTTAAGGAATTTAAATCTCATAAGGTCCTTGAAAATATAGCATTTACATATCATGCATGCCATACATAACAGGTTTTCCTCACAGACAGGTTTTCTCATCTTCTTACTGTTTATTTCAGTAAAAGATGGCTCTAGAACAGACTGTGAAAGAACTTCAAGCTCAAAATGCTCAATTTCAGCAAACGTTCTTGAATCTATCCAGGGGCAGGAAGAGATGAAGACCCTCATCACTAAAGAGAGGGAGGAGAAAATCAAGAAACCAACTGGCATCCTCAACATGGGTAGGAAGCTCAAAGGTTTGGTCAATCGAGCTTTCGAGCTTGAAGAAGAAAATGATAACCAAGAAGAAGATGATAAAAGTATGAAGGTTGAGAAGAATAACAACCAGGGTTCTGATGAAGAAGAAGTGGACTATTCATATGAACAATATCCTCTAGCTGACGACAAATACAAACAATTGGAATATCGTCTCAATGCTATAGAGCTCCAGAGAGTTCCTAGGTTGGATTTTGAAGAGTTGGGTCTTATCTTCGGGGTTGTTATCCCTCACAAGTTCAAGGTCCCAGTATTTGTCAAATATGATGGTGTGTCTTGTCCTAAGCTTCATCTGCAGTCTTATGTCCAGAAAATCCAACCCCATACTGCTGACAAGAAGTTATGGGTTCACTTTTTTCAAGAGAGCTTATATGTGACACAACTAGATTGGTTCTATCAGTTAGAAGGAGCCAATATATGTACATGGGAATACTTGTATGTTGCCTTCTACAAAAAATACCAATATAATGCTTACCTTGCACCAACTCGCATGCAATTATAGAGTGTGACTATGGGCTCGAACGAAGGCTTTGAGGAGTATGCCCAGAAGTGGAGAGATTTTGCTGGACGAGTGCAACCTCCTTTGTATGATAGGGATCTGGTTGATATGTTCATGGGAACTCTGACATGGCCTTTCTTTAATCATCTGGTCGGAAGCTCTTCAGCCGGATTTACCGAGCTGATATTAACTTGAGAACAAGTTGAAAATGGAATCAAAAGTTGGAAAATTCAGGTGGCTGCATCTTCAAATGTTGTGAAGAAGCCTTTAAACGGGAAGAAAGAGGCTAATGTTATGTACAATCAGAAGGGTCGTGGTAGGGGATTGTCATCAAGTTGTGTTAGCAGTAATGATTTCCAACCCTGCACCAACGCAATAACAGAATAATCAGCGCAGGCAAGACACACCCAGGAGATAGTTTACTAAGATTAATATGCCTTTATCTCAAGCATTGCAGCATCTATTGAAGGCGGAATTGATTATACTTAAGGATCCTCCTCAGATTCCAAACATTTCCTCTCCCAAGTATAATCCCAATGCTAGATGTGCTTATCATTCCAACAGTCCTGGGCATGACACAAACAATTATTGGACCCTGAAGAACAAAATCCAGGATATGATTGACACGAAAAAGATTGAATTTGATCCTCCTGAGACCCCTAATGTAATCACTGCACCTATGCCCAGTCATAGTAAAAGTGTTAATTCTATTGATGATGTTTCTTATGTCTCCACCATAAGTGACTTGACCACTCCCCTAATAATCATTAAGAAGAATTTGTTGCAAGTCGGTTTATTTCTGAGTTGCCTTGAAAGTTGTTACCATTGTGTGTCCCAGTCTAATGGTTGTATGTGGCTGAAGAAGGTTATTCACCAATTGATTGATAGCCGTGAAATTCTATTTGAGAAGACTCCGTCCATAATGAGTTTGTATGAAAGTATGTCTCAAGAGATGAGGCTGGAAGATGTTTCTATAATCAAAATTTCTAGTACTCCTGTAAGGATCACCTCTAAAGGTCCTGTAAAGATTACTACCAGGTCTAGGGTGGCTCCCCTGATCATTATTGCACTGGGGCTAGTCCCATATTCCTCTGACAAGGTTGTTCCCTAGAATTATGGAGATGAAGTTTATTACCATGATGTTAAGCAAGAACCATGGATTGTCGAAGATGAAGATACTAAAGTTACTAACCTCAATATCAAAAATATTGTTGGGACTAGTAAAGTTACCAGAACGGGAAAGGTCTTCTCTCCAGAGATCTCTCCTCCAAAGACTATCACTACACCAGTTCGTATTTCTGCTACTGAGTCAACTACTGACACTCGGCGCAAAGAGAAGATGATTGAGCCTGCTCAGACGGAGGCGCCATCAAAAGATGTTACTGTTGAAGATAATTCCAAACAAGAGATGGAGGAAATACTGAAAATCATCTGCAAAAGTGACTACAATATTGTTAAACAGTTGGGGCAGATGCCAAGATATCCATGTTATCCTTGTTATTAGGCTCCGAATCCCATGCTCAGGATTTGGTAAAATTTCTAAAGATTGCTCATGTACCACTAGAGACCTCTGCTGATCAGTTTGAGAATTGTGTTGTAAGCCTAACAGTTGAAAATGGATTAGGCTTTTCTGATGCTGACTTAACTCCTGCAGGAAAGAATCATAACAAGGCCCTACATGTCTCTATTGAGTGTAAGGGAACTACCTTGGCACATCTATTGGTTGATATAGGTTCTTCATTAAATTTCTTATCGAAGGGTGCGCTAGATAGACTAGACTGTGAAGGGGTTGTACTGAAACCCAATGATATTGTGGTGAGAGCCTTTGATGGTTCAAGAAGAATTGCACATGGAGAGGTTGGTCTTTTGATCAAAGTGTGATCCCAGGTCTTCGAATCCACCTTCTATGTGATGGATATTCGTCCGGCCTATTCATGTTTGCTTGGACGCCCTTGGATTCATGGGGCAGGCGTTGTCACCTCTACCTTGCATCAAAAATTAAAGTATCCTGTGAAAGGGAAAATTGTTACAGTTTGTGGAGAAGAAGAGTATATCGTGATCCATTTGAATTCATTCAAATATGTTAAGATGGATGGTGAATTTGTTGAGACTCCCTGCCAAACCTTTGAAGTAATTCCTCCAACAATTGTCGTTGCTAAAGTTACTCCTACTACTCCTAATATTACCAAGGATCCACCAAGAATGGCTTCTCTGAAAGATGTTAGGGTTGTGGTAGAAGAAGGTGGTTGCACTATTTGGGGTTAGCTTCCTGAAATTCCTTACAAGTCCAACAAATTTGGTTTGGGTTTCACCTCAGAGGCTTAGAAGGAGGTTTGTCGTGCTCGTGCTGGGAGACCACCTTTCCACATCAACATTAATGAAGTCAATGCTATAGAAGACACTGATATTGACTATGATTTAGACAATTGGATCTTCCCTATTATTGGCGGTGGACTCAACAACTAGAAGGCTAAAGACTTTACACCAGTCTCCTTTAGTCAGGAGAAATTTTCATTTCCTGTTTTATTTCTTTCAAGTTTTTGGGATATATAATTTTAAAAAATAACTTTAAGCCTTGTGCCTTACCTGGGGCACAATGGTCCACTTGTTAGGGTTGTTACTTTCATCTGCATATGCTCATTTAATAAATCATTGGACGTTTTGCATTTAAATTTTGCGCTATCTGTCTTTTCATTACTTTGTTACTTTCAACATAGTTATGTGTTTCTTACACACAACCACATAATAAATTACATATCCACATCCACTCTGGATCCAATTGATAACAATTTTGCTATTACCAATTATGACTTCAAAAATACAATCTACCAAGCCAAGGAAGATGGTGAGGAAGATTGTGAAATACCGAGAGAGATTGCTAGACTATTACAGCAAGAAGAAAGAGAAATACAGTTGCATGAAGATCCAATCGACGTGGTGAACTTGGGTACTGAAGAGGATGAAAAAGAAGTCAAGATAGGTGCCAACCTAGAAGACAACGTCAAACAGAGATTAATCCAAATGCTGCATGACTATGTTGAGGTCTTCGCTTGGTCGTACGTAGACATGCCAGGGCTTGATACTGACATTGTGGTTCACCGTCTTCCAATGAAAGAAGGTTGCTCTCCTATAAAGCAAAAGGTTTGTCATATGCGTCCATAAATGTATAAGAAGATCAAGGATGAAGTTATGAAGCAATTCAACGCAGGTTTCTTAGCTGTTACATCATATCCACAATGGGTTGAAAATGTGGTTCTGGTACCTAAGAGGGACGGTAAGGTCCATATGTGTGTAGATTACATAGATTTGAATAATGCAAGCCCCAAGAATGACTTTCCGCTTCCACATATTGATGTTCTGGTCGACAACACCGCTCAACATAAAGTATTTTCTTTCATGGATGGTTTCTCAGAATATAATCAGATCAAGATGGCACCTGAAGACATGGGGAAGACTACTTTTGTCACACAATGGGGCACTTTCTGTTACAAGCTTATGCCTTTTGGTTTGAAGAATGTTGGCGCAACATATCAGCGGGCTATGGTAGCTTTGTACCATGACATGATTCATCACGAGATAAAGGTCTATGTTGACAACATGATAACCAGATCGCAGACTGAAGAAGAACATCTCGACCACTTGCACAAGCTATTTGAGAGGTTGAAGAAATACAAGTTGAGATTGAATTCAAACAAGTGCACCTTTGGGGTGAGATCTAGTAAGCCCCTGGGTTTCGTTGTCAGTGGTAAAGGTATTGAAGTCGATCCCGCCAAAGTCAAAGCTATCCAAGAAATGCCAGCTCTCTGAACCGAGAAGGAAGTCAGAGGTTTCTTGGGACGACTGAATTATATTTCCAGATTTATTTCTCATTTGACCGCTACTTGTGAGCCAATGTTCAAGATACTGAAGAAAGATCAAGTAGTGAAATGGAGCAATGACTGTCAGATAGCTTTTGATAAAATTAAGGAGTACCTTTAGGAACCTTCGATTCTGATGCCACCCGTTTAAGGAAGACCTTTAATCATGTACCTAACAGTGTTAGAGAACTCAATGGGGTGTGTACTGGGGTAACATGACGAGTCTGGTCGAAAAGAGCACGCAATATACTACCTCAGATAAAAGTTTGTCGATTGTGAAACAAGATACTCACTACTCGAGAAAACTTGTTGCTCTTTGGCTTGGGATGCTCGCCGACTAAGACAGTATATGTTGACTCATACCACTTTGTTGATCTCTAAAATGGATCCAATTAAATACATATTTGAGAAACCCCCTCTCTCTGGAAGAAAAGCCCGATGGCAAATAGTCTTAAAATAATACGACATTTAGTACACCACTCAGAAAGCAATCAATGGAAGTGTGTTGGCAGACCATTTGGCTCATCAAGCCATGGACGACTATCAGTCTATGAATTTTGAGTTCCCAGATGAGAATATTATGTTGGTTACTGATTATGAAGAACCTGAACCGTATGAAAGACCGGAGTCGGGATCCCGATGGACTATGGTTTTCGATGGACTTCCAACGCGCTTGGTAATGGAATTGGTGATGTGATCATCTCCCCCAAGGGTTTCCATACGCCCTTCACCACCAGACTTTGCTTTGATTGTACCAACAATATGGCCAAATATGAAGCGTGCATCATGGATATCAAAGTTGCCATTAGTATGAGAATAAATTTTTTGAATGTATACAGGGACTCAGCCCTAGTGATAAGTCAAATCAAAGGAGATTGGGAAACTAAGCACCCAAACCTTATTCCTTATAAAGAGAATGTATTGGCACTGATTACGTATTTCGAAGAAATTACCTTTGAACACATTCCACGAGAAGAGAATCAGTTGAAGGATATGTTAGCTACCATGTCATATATGTTCAAAGTCAGATGGGACAACAAGGCTCCTCAGATTACTATTAAAAGACTAGAAGAACGGACACACTACTGCGAGGTTAATAATAACGAAGCAGAAGAAAAGCCTTGGTTTCATGAAGTGAAAAAGTACCTCGAGTCTCAAGAGTATCTTGAGGGGGCATCAATCAATGACAAGAAGTTTTTAAGGAGATTCTCTGCCAAGTTCTTCCTAAGTAATGGAATCTTGTACAAGCATAATCATGATTCAACTTTGCTTTGTTGTGTTGACAAGAAGAAAGCTAAGGAAATCATGGAAGATTTGCACAAAGGTGTTTTTGGTACTTACTCTAGAGGATGTACAATGTCCACAAGATTTTGAGAGCAGGTTATTACTGGTCCACCATGGAAACTGATTGCGACCACCACTCTAGAACTTTTCATAAATGCCAAATTTATGTTGATAAGGTGCATGTGCCTCTAGTTCCATTAAATGTCTTGACTGATCCTTGGCCGTTTGCAATGTGGGGCATTGATATGATCGGAGAAATAAAGCCTAATGCTTCCAATGAACATCGTTTCATCCTAGTTTCCATTGATTATTTCACAAAGCAAATTGAATCAACCTCGTTTGCCTCTGTTACTAAGAATTTGGTTTCCCGGTTCATTAAGCATAATCTTATATGTCGGTATGGCATCCACTAAAGGATTATCACAGATAATGGTACTAATCTCAACAACACTATGATCACGGAACTCTGCATGCAGTTCAAGATTAAGCACCATAATTCTTCTATGTATCGACCGAAGATGAATGGTGTTGTGACTGGATTTTTAATCAAGAGTCGCCACTATTAGTTTTTATCCTAAGGAAGGACATCTAATAGGAAACCATAATTCGCAGACAGAGATTCTAGGTTTCGGACTCTTATTACACGAAAGGAAGGTGTTAGGAACCTTTCATCTACCTTGTTCACAAGGATACTAGGTTTTAGGTTTAGGTTTGGGTAAAATAGGGTTTTAAATTTTAACTAGGAGGACTCGCCATGATTTTTAATCGTAAGCCTACGTATCCTCTTATGAGGAATCAGAGTCCCAATTCGTAGTTCATTTGGGTTGGTGTTTTTTAGGGGTTGCAAAAGTATTTTGAATCACCTTGCATTTTGGCCGGTTGTAGTGATTGCAGAGATTTTGGCTAAATGCGCTATTAGTCAAAATTCGTTTGAAACCCTTTTGCAAAAATAGTTGTTTAGATTAGTTGATTGCGAAAAATAGTTTGAGATTTGTTGAATGTTTTTTAACGTGTTAACTACAAAAACTCTTGTTAGTGCATGATTAGAAAATATTTAATGCAATGTAGAAAATAATATGTGAATGAGATTTAAATAAAAATAATTTATTATATATGATAAATAAATAATAAATAAAAACATGATAATAATAATATAAAAATTAATATTAATAATCATAATAATTATAAATAATAATAATAATAGTAATTATTAAAACAATAAATAAAAAAGAATAAAAGAATAAAGAATTAGAATTAAAAAATATAGAAAATAAATTAATCAGGGGGGTGTATTATTAGTTAGCAAGTAAAAGAAGGGGGTGCAGTTAGGATTATGGGCTAAGCCCATTACGTTTGCTGGACAGGGGGTTGTAAACGGTTTAATGTTTTAGTAAAACAATGGAATGGGGGTGTGAATAACAGTGGGCTTAGGCCCAACGAGTTTGAAGAGGTTTAGGGAGATTGTATGAGGCGAGGCGTATGCTAACTAACGTGCAGACTTGGCCTAATGGTCGTCTGTTGATGATCAAAAGGAGGGAAGCGAAGGTGTACGTTTATTACCATGGGTGCACACATACGGAATTGTAACGGAATATAAAAGTTATTTCTTCATTCTATTCTTTCCTCATTTTGTTTTTGTTTCACAGTAATCATCATCTTCCTCTCTGTTTCTCAATACGCAAACCCTTTCCCTCTCCCCTAACCCTAGATTTCTGATCCACAGCGGCGGCTCCAAATTCCCTATGATTACCACCCATTATCACTAAATACAAGAACAAATAAACAACAAAGAAAAAAGCAAAGCTTTACCCTCGTGAAATTTCCGATTCAAACTTGGATCTTCCGGTCTGATCTGATACTAATCCGTTGTTCTCCTTCTCGACTTGTAGGTTATAGTAGCGACGAAGCTTGAGGGGTCGAAGATGATAGTGATACAGCGTAAATGGTTGGCGATGGAGATTCCCATGGTTAGGGTTTCAGAGGTTGAAACCCCAACAATTCTCCTTCGTCTTCAACACGGGAGCTTCGTGCTCTTCACAGTAATGGCATCCTCCTTCTATACTGTCTTCTTCTTTACTGTAACAAAATCCACCCCCTCCCTTTTATTGTTAGTTCTTGTTAGTATATATAGGTTTTAGATTAGTTTTTTTTTTTTAGAATTTAGAATTTGATTATCACAGACTTAGGGATTAAATTTAGGAATTATGGATTAAAATCGTGATGTAATTGATTCTGAAAATATTTGATTTCTTTTTTGTTCTTGTAATATAAATTGAATTCTTGAGATTTGATCGAGTAATTGAATATTTTGGATTTTCTGGATTTGGTTTAATACAGATTTGATTTGTTTCAGTTTTTGAGATTTGATTTGTATGTTTTTTTAGTTTAATTTCTACAGTACATGTTTTATGCAAATTGCGCGGAGATTTGGGATAATTGGTAAAGTTGTTGTTTTTTATATCAATTGGGCCAGCACTGATTTTATGGAATTGGGCCTTAGCCTTTTTTTTTACTATGGGCCTGCATTAATAATTGTTTCATCCCAGCTCATTTTCTATTTGTAGTAAATGTTTTCTCTCTTAAACCAGGCCCAATCAGCCTTTTTCCCCAAACAACCATAAAAATAACATTTAATCAGAAAACAAATTTAAAACCAATTTTATCAGTAGTAAACAAATGCATTAAGTTTTCTTTTAAAATATTTATTATTTTTACATATCCTTTTTGCAAAAATACAATAACTTTAATAATAATATTTATTTTCTCCCAAAAACATTCTATGGGCCAACTTAATGGGCTTCATATTGCAACCACACCCCTTTTTGTTGTTTTCTATTTAAAAGAAATTGACCAACATTGATTCTTCACCTCTTCTTTTATTAACAAACATATATTCTTAAACTTAATTTCCACCTCTCCTTTTCTAATAAAAACCATTTAAATAGATAAGAACTTAATAACTATTATTCCTTTTTTGAAATAATTTTCTATTCTTGAATCGCGTGGGCCATTGACAAACATGCTACGCGAATGGGTTTATGAGTCTTTCTAATTTAGAAAGCCCCATTTGTCGAATTAAAAACACCCCTAGTCTTGGATAAAGATGGGCCATCAGATATTGTTGTACCATCTTCAATTATCTTCCAATCGAATAGCGTGAGAATACACAAGTCTTGCGCATTTCGATTGGGAGTTTATTGAATACTTGGAATACCCAAAATTTGTCCGACCAATCATAAGGTTATGCTGATATAGCATACCCTTACGAATCTTGAGGAAATAACCGAAGCTGATGATATATCGCTCAACAGGGTTTGATAACGAGGCAGATGGTCTTGATCTTGAGAGCCATCTTGTGTCTTGGTTTGCTTTTTCTTATTCATCCATTTTGGGGATGAATGCACAACAATTGATGATGCACATCTGCTTGGAGACTGAGGCCATGGGTTATGTTCGCGAATTGCAGCATGACGTCTTAGGCGATAAGCTAGATTTTGGTTTTCGAGCATCGCTGCATGAAGTCTGAGGCGATGATTTGTGTTACAGAATAAAGAAACACATTGTTTCATGATGTCTTAGGCAATGGTCTTTATCATGTAACAAGGAACCGCACTGTTGCACGATGTCTTAGGCAGTGGGTTAGGGTCACGAATCGATGCATGTCGTCTTAGGTGATAAGCTAGATTTTGTTTTCCAAACATCGCTGCATGTCGTCTTAGGCGATGGCCGGTGTTACAGAATAAAGAAACATATTTTTGCATGATGTCTTAGGAAATGGTCTTTATTATGGAACAGGAACCGCACTACTGCAAGATGTCTTAGGCAGTGGGTTAGGTTGCATTGCTGCCCGCGGTGTTAGGCAATGAACCAGGTTTTAGTTTCGAGCATCGCAGTAGGTCGTCTTAGGTGATGGTATGGGTTACGGAATAAAGAAGCACATTGTTGCACGATGTCTTAGGAAATGGTCTATATCACCAAACAAGGAACCACATTGTTTCACGATGTCTTAGGTAGTGGGTTAAGTTGCATTACTGCCTGCGGTCTTAGGAAATGAACTAGGTTTTGTTTCCGAAGATCGCTGCATGTCATCTTAGGAGATGTCTGGGTTGCGGAATAAAGAAGCACATTGCTGCACGATGTCTTCGGAAATGGTCTATATTACCGAACAAGGAACCACACTGTTTCACGACGTCTTAGGAAGTGGGTTGGATTGGTATAATACATTACAGCATGGAGGTAATGTACCAAGCTTCGTAAATTACTGCGTGGAGACTTAGGTAATGGACTACTTTATAAGGAACTCATCATTGCATGGAGACTTAAGTGATAGGCTGAATGCATCACGACATGGAGACTTAGGTGACAAGTTGAATCGTAGGAGAAGTGTTTTGTTGGTTGACCCTTAGATGATTGAATCAAGGGTGAGATTGTTTGTTTGTTGTATGATACATGCGTATGTTGTCTGATATTGAGATGGAAACCTTAATGTATACGTATTGGTTGTCTGTGTATGTATGATGTATGATGTTTGATACTGATATGGAACCTTGGGAGTGTGTGTGCTGAGTGTGTATGCCCTAAGTAGTTTGAAAATGTTTTTGAAAATTCTCCTTTGTTAAACCCTTGGTTTTGAGTTATCAATTCCCCAATAGGATGAATTGGTTTGGACATGATGAAGAGTGTCTTGACATTTTGTATCGTAGGAACAGACATAGGTGTGGACGTGGGCACAGGCGTAGACGTGGATGTGGGCGCAAGCGTGGTCGTAGAAATAGGTGTGGATGTGGATGTAGGCGTGGATGTGAATCATAGGTAAGCTACCTAGTGAGACTTTGATAGAGGTACCTTTGACGATTGTGTCTGTTATCAACCGAGGTATTTATAGCAAGGTAAATGGATAATACTGAGCTTGGATTTGAATTTGAGTTTGTCTTAACTGGTAGTCATGCCTTGAGATTTTTCTGCAGTTTTCTGTGGGCATGTATGATTGAATGTAATGCATGTATGATGTTTGATATGATTATGCTTGATGTATGCATAATGTATGGTATGTATGCTTGATATGATAATGTTATGAATTTAAATGATGCGATGATTGATAAATGCAATGCACCTGTTATTTGAACTGCAGAACCAATGCTTAAGGCAGACTATTAGCCAAGACTTATTCTTTCTGAGAAGCCATGCCAATTAGGGGCTGGGCTTTTGAAAAGGTGTGCCAGATGAGAACTGGGATTTGCACCCATATCCATATGGTTGCTTGAATAGTACCAACTTGGCGGCTTGGAAAGGTGAAACGGATAGCAAGGTCACTAATATTAGTAAGGCTACCTAGAGACATTAATTGGAAAGTGTGAGGCTGCTCACGAATTTTATGTAAGGCTGCTTATGTAGGATGGATGATGAATGCATGAGGTTGCTCATGCCTCGTATGGCGGTCTATGAATGAATAGTGGATGAGGTTGCGTGAGGCTGCTCATGTGGAAAATTTTAGAAAATGTGTGAGGTTGCTCATGTCTTGGATGGTGGTACGTAAGGTTGCTTACAGTTTAGTTTGACGAAGAATGCTTGTATGAGAGACCCATTGGGAGGGATAGTCGGAGACATGTTAGAGATTGTAATAGCGACTCTCCTAGAAATTGACTCTAGATTTTTACAGGGTCCTAAGTCTCGAGCTATGATATGTTATGCATGCATGCAGATGCAGGTGTTAATGCGTGGAATGACTGACCAATGCATGTAATGGATGGCTTGGATATGCGTCATTGGATGTTAAAATTTTGACACGCCAATGAGAATTGGGCTCTTTGTTAGGTCCATGTTGTTGGAATTCGTCAGCCAAATGAGATTATAGGTGTAGCTTGATAATATCCTAATGAATATATGCTAATGATTTATGCAGACTTATGCTTTATGATTATGACTCGCATGATTTGTTGAATGGTTCCCGTGTGATGGTCGTTGATGATTAAGCGTAGAGGTTTGACTATGTAACACGGTTTCTTGTCACATATGGTTGAATGTTGTGCTTGCATGATTTCCTGATACTCGTTTTAAACTTGAAAGATTGTTGATATAGGAGAAAGATTCATTGGAGATTATGAAAGTGCGCAGAGAGCTTGCTTTTTGTGGCATGTCTTTCTCTAATTTGTTGGTAGGGTCTTGGAGGAGATTCTCATGGATATGAGCTTGGAAATAGTTTGATCATAATGCGAATGACCCCACTATTTTGCATTATGCCCTTGATCAAATGGATCTTGAAAATGTTTGGCTTTGATGAACCATTTTGAATCAACTCCTTTTGATTGAGCCTCATAGTGGTTTGCTCCAACATTCGAATTTTGAAAAGATGTGCCCCAAATCTCCAAGGTCTGGAGGAACTACCCTTAGATCTAACCATGAACTTTGATATAGATTTCCCCTAGATTTGGATCTTTAAAAAGTTTGTACTTAAAGTCGCTTGAAGAGGAACTTTGACTCTACGGAAAGTAGGATGAACCTGATATTCATTTCCCTAACATTTGAATCTTGGAAGATTGCCCCTCGAATCAAAGCCTTGAGAGATTTGTTTAAAATGAGGGACTGAGTCATACCCTATTATGACTTAATTAAGGAATGTTCCTTCGAAAGGTATGCCCCTGATTGAACAATGCTTTGAAATTTGATCCGGGTTGATTGAATTTCGGAATGATGACCCCTTGTTAAAAGTGTCTTCATGTGCTATACCCCTACGATCCTTACTATTTTCCCCTGTTTATAGGAATCCTCTTGGATAATTTGCCCCTAATTAGAAGCTTCTTGGAAATGTTGCCCTTGATCAGACTAATTTTGAAATCTCCTTGATGCAAAGTATTGATTCATAGATAAAGTTATACATTTAAAAATAATAATTCTTAGTGATGTACATGCAAGTTTTGAAATCGAAGTTTGAATGGAAATGGATGATTAGAGATGGAGATTCAAAGAAGCGAAGTGATTAGTAATAAATTTAACAAACGTAGGAGTTAGTTTAACACGAATTTTGTTGAGTATGCTTTCATAGTTAACCTTGCTTCAGTTAGGACTTTTGAAGGTTGTAATGTGGCCATGGTTCGTGGTTTAAGAAAAAAGGATAAAGTCCAAGAGAAGTTTCGTGGTTGCGGAGATGATGAGAAGCGTAGATAAAGTCCAAGCGTTGATGAAAATATTTTATAAGATTGAAGCGTTGATGAGAAGCCTTTGAGGTTCTTGAGGTGGCAGTTACAAGATTGTTCCCCAATTTATTTTCAATCCCTTATTTTTGCATGGACCGATTTTTTTGAACTTTCCGGTCTAGCGGGATGCCCTAACTTTTGCCAAAGTCAAAATTTTTTGCTTTTTGCTTTTGACTTAGCGGGCTCTCTCTCTTTTTTTTTTGAAATTTATTTTGAGATTCTTTTTGTTTTTCGATTTTTAAAATTCGCGACTGCCACACTGATTTTTGTAAGCTTCACCTTCATTGTTTTCCTTGATTTTGAATGATGTATTGAGGAGGAAGATGTTGAGAGCTTTGTCTTCATTGATTGCTTCCTCAATCTTTATTGATGTGAACGAGGAAGACGATGTGCTTGAACCTTTTCTTAGATTGTTCCCTCAATAATGTATCGAGGAAGGAGATAAGCTTGAACCTTTTATCTAGATAAATTACTTCTCTTGAGAATAGAACACGCCATTGAATTAATTGAAAGACTACCCTGCCCCTGGTTGAAATTAAGTTTTTTATAGAAAATAGAAACAACTTCAACATCCGGATTGAGGGGGTTGACTATTGATTATCTCCTTATATCTTCACTGTTTAGGAATTGAAACAATTCCTTACATCGCCAGCTCGGTCTTACCATTGAAAGCATAGTTTAGCAAAATTCAGTTATTTAATTTCCATCATTCTTCTTCGAAGTTTGTTAAAATTTTGAAATGGAAGATGAAAGTGAATAATTGATATTTATGGAAAGTGATAGAAGAGTGAATATGAAGAGATCGATTTCAAAACATGCATGCTTGTTTTATTAGAATTACTAATCAAAAGATACAAGTTTACAATAATCACCACTTAGTAACCATGAAATTTCAAAATGAAATTATAAAGGCCTATTAATCCTAGAGAAAAGCTTCTTTGTTGATACCCTTGACTTCTGGAGAGCTCCTTAGTTCTTGGACTTGTCAAAGCGTGAGGGTGACCTTTGACTTTTCTCGGGCATACATATCCTGTTGATAAGGCAGTTGCTCTTGATGTAGGGGAATCACCAATGGTAGTGATATTTGAGGCGTTGGGTAGGCATGTTGATGTCATGGTGAAGGGCTGCCTTCTTTCTTTGTAGGGCCAAGTTTAACTGAGTCTCTAATGTTTAAACTCCTCCTTCCACATTTTCGGACTTCCTCAAGCGAGTACCAAGAAATCAGCTAGCATGTGGGTAACCGTTGGATAAAGGCGAAGGTGGAAATGCATGAATGCATGTGAATGCATGGTTATGCAAAAATGTTTTTGGCTTTAGGGTATGATGCAAAAAGGTTTCATGGATATGCAATGTGACACAGACGTAGTATGAGGGTAGACGCAGGGGTACCCTATACAGGTTTGATGGTAGATATGAAAATGATAATATCCTACATTATCTCAGAGATTGAAACAGATAGGAATTCCCTAAGGACAAAAATAATTTGATGTGGATTTGGGGGTATCCTACACTGACTCGAATATTGAGACAGATAGGAATTCCTTAAGGGCAAAGATAATTTGATGTGGATTTGGAGGTACCCTATACTGATTCAGATATGAGACAAATGGGAACTTCTTAAGGGAGAAGATAATGATAGACATGGAAATGGGGATACCCTACACTGACTCAGATATTGAGACAGATAGGTACTTCTTAAGGGCGAAGATAATGATAGACATGGAAATGGGGATACCCTACATTGACTCAGATATTGAGATAGAAAGGAACTTCTTAATGGCGAAGATAATGATAGACATGGAAATGGGGATACCCTATTAGAACATAGTTTGATTTTACAACCCTTATAATAGTTTTGATGATAACAAACACAAAGAACAAATATGCACTATAAATTTTGTTTTATGTTATACAGAAGTTCTGACTGAAACGACATCAGAAGTTAAGGCACATAAGTATTCATGATGGGTAATCATACTGTTCTGAAGTATGATGATCAGAGTTTGCGCTAAAGTAAAAAAAACACATCTTGATTCTGAACAGAAGTCTAACGCGCCAACAGATCCTTATGTCTCCGACTTATCAAGACCTGAAGCAAATCAGCATGCAAGATTCCTAAGTTCGGAAGCGTTACTTTTTCATTAAGGCAGTATCATACACAACGGCTTCATTCAGACAAGAATCTTTTCAGTATGGAAAGTGCATTAAGTGTCCATTATCACGTTTCAATTTGGACAGATTTCCACGCCTATATAAACAAGTTCAAAGGGTAAATACTTCACGATTTTCTTACTACTGCTCTATACAATCTCAAAAAGGCTGCAAAAATTCATATTCATTCTACATTCAAATTGTGTAATATCACAGTAGTGATACCGTTTTTGTAACGAAAAACAAATAATACACAGTAAACTTTTCTTTGATTAAGATATTTTCCTTGAGATAAATTGGGTTATGGTTATACTTAAGAAGACTTTGGCAGTTGTCAAAGTAGATTTGTAATATGTTTGATTAGTGAATTAAGTCCTCGTTGGAGAGAGGCAAAATCACCTTGGCGGGTGGACTGGAGTAGTTTGAGATCAAGCGAACCAGGATAAAAATCTCTAGTCTATTTCTTTTGATTTTTAAGTTTCAATTCACCCCCCCCCCTTCCTGTGTTTTTCACTTCTTCAATTGGAATTAGAGCGCCTGGTTCTGAGTTCATATACTTAACCGTGTTAGTACAAGTTCCAAGCTTTAGAAAAACACTATGGTGGGACCAAGCCAAAACATCAGCAATGACTATCACGATGATAAGGACAGAATTAGCGTCAAACCTCCAGTCTTTGATGGAGAAAATTTTGACTACTGGAAAGATAGAATTGAGAGCTTCTTTCTGGCTCATGATGCTGACCTATGGGACATGGTAATTGATGGATACATGCATCCAGTGGATGAAAGTGGTCAGAATATAGATAGAAAAATAATGTCTGACCAACAAAAGCGTGATTTCAGAAACCATCATAAGGCCAGAACAATTCTTCTCAGTGTCATCTCATACTCAGAGTGTGAGAAGATCTCAAACAGAGAGACAGCCAAAAACATGTTTGACTCTCTGAGAATGACGCGTGAAGGAAACATACAAATTAAATAAACCAAGGCCCTTGTGCTCATTCAGAAATATAAAGCTTTCAAGATGGAAGACAGTGAACCCATAGAAGTGATGTTCTCAAGATTCCAAATTCTAGTTGATGGGCTGAGAGTTCTTGACAAAGGGTATTCTACTGCTGATCACGTAAAGAAGATCATCAGAAGTTTACCAAAGCAATGGAGGCCAATGGTAACTGCTCTTAAGCTGGCTAAAGATCTCAACAAGATTACCTGGAGGAACTTGTTAGCTCCCTCAGAAGCCATGAGATAGAGCTAGAAGATGACGAGCCTCAGAAGCAAGGTAAGACTTTAGCATTAGAATCTAACAAGAAACTCGAATCTAAGGTTTTACAGGCTATGGAAGAAACCTCTGATGGATCCTCATCAGAAGAAGACGAGTTGTCTCTTCTCTCTAGAAGGGTCAATCAGCTGTGGAAGCAGAGGCAAAGAAAATTCAGAAATTCCAGAAGATCAGGGAATCAAAATGAATCCTCCTCCGGATACAGAAAGTCTGAGACCTCCTCTGGACATAGAAGATCTGAAGCTTCGTTTGGTCACAGAAAGTCAAACAACAGAGACATCATCTGTTATGAGTGCAATGAACAGGGGCACTACAAAAGTGATTGTCCAAGGCTTCAGAAGGAGAAGCCCAAAAAGAAGTTCTTCAAGGAGAAGAATAAAAGTCTCATGGAAACATGGGATGATTCAGATACTTTTGATGCAGACTCAGAATCAGATGATGAAAGAGCTAACATTGCTCTTATGGCTAATGTGATAGTAGACAGTGAAGCATCTCAGTCAGACTCAGAATCGGACACAGAAGAGGTATTTCCTGATTTTACTGTTAATTTCACTAAAGTTGAACTAGCAGAAAGCCTGAATGATATTCCGGAATGGTATCAGCAGATCATAGTCTAATTTAAGAACCTGAAAAGGGATATTATCTCTGACTCTGAAGAAACTGTGAGTCTTAGATTAGAAAATTCCGAGCTAAAAGAAAAGATTTCAAAACTAGAAAATGATTTACAAAACTCTCAGAAAGAAATAATCTCAGAGGCTCCCAGTACTGCTGATAAAATCATAAAAGAATATGATCACAGCTTTCAGAAGTTTCTGGCTAAAAACATAGATAGAAGCAAGATGGCTTCAATGATCTATGGAGTTAGAAGAAATGGCAGAAAAGGAATAGGATACCAAGTTAAGGTATCTCCACCTAAGAAAGTCATGGACCTAGTAATTAAACGCACACCACTAAAATATCACTTCACATATGGGCACACACATGATCTGAAATACACTAGAAATGATTATTCTGCCAAACCAAAATTCAAATAGAATTTTGGTAAAACTAACAAACTAGGACCCAAAAAGATATGGGTACCTAAGGACAAAATTATATATGAAGCAGATATCTTTAGCAACAAGGCTAACACACCAGTCATGGTACCTGGACTCTGGATGCTCTCGACACATGACGGGAAGAAAGCATATGTTACAAAGCCTGAAACTTAAACCTGGAGGCTATGTGGGCTTTGGAGGCAACCAAAGAGGGAAGATCATTGGCTTTGGAATAGTAGGTAATGGTAACCTTCCTTCTATTAATAATGTGTTGTTAGTTGATGGTTTGATGCATAACCTGTTATCCATAAGTCAATTAAATGATAACGGTTATGATATAATATTTAAACAGAATTCATGCAAAGTTGTTAGTCAGAAAGATGGAACTATCCTGTTTAATGGAAAGAGGAAAAACAACATTTATAAGATAAAACTTTCTGAACTAAAGAGTCGGAATGTAAAATGCCTTCTTTCTGTTAACAACGAGCAATGGGTCTGGCACAGAAGATTGGGGCATGTTATTATGATAAGAATATCTCATTTAATAAACTCAATCTGGTTAGAGGACTTCCTAATCTGAAGTTCAGCTCAGATGCTCTGTGTGAAGCATTTCAGAAAGGCAAATTTGCAAAAGCTGCTTTTAAAGCTAAAAATGTTGTTTCCACCTCTAGGCCATTAAAACTTCTGCACATAGATTTATTTGGACCAGTGAAAACCACGTCTGTTAGTGGCAAGAAGTATGGGTTAGTGATCATAGATGACTATAGCAGATGGACATGGGTAAAGTTCTTAAGACACAAGGACGAGTCACATTTTGTGTTTGTTGCTTTCTGTAACCAAGTTCAGAATGAAAAGGATCTTAGAATTGTCAAAGTCAGAAGTGATCATAGTGGAGAGTTTGAAAACAAAAAATTTGTGTGATACGGTGGGAGAACTGACTTGAGGTTTTTTGTTTGTGTTCGCAAATGTTTCGATTTAGCAAGAGTCGCCACCGACTTTTTATTTTATCCTAAGGAAAGGTCAAAAAGCACAGGAAAGACCTTTGAGATGTTTTCTTGGGTTCGGGGAGTAGATTATGAAAAGGGAAGGTGCAAGCACCCTTTTCATCCATGGTTATCCATGGGCTCTTAGTTACTTGTTTAGATCACTTGCTTTGCTTTTCCAATTGTTTGAAATGGTGCTTTGTGTGTGGTTTTGAAAGATGTTTTGAAAAGAGGCCATCGTTGTGGAAACCTTTGTAATGATTCTTGTTTGAATGTATACAAAGGGGTTTTTATCTTTTGAAAAGATTTCAATGTTTTGAAAGTTTGTTTTGAAATTGTGTTGTGAGGTGTGTTTGAAAATGGCAAGGATGTTTTGCAAGCTTTTGATCAAGTAACAAAGAGTTGTCTACCCTATTTTACTCAAAGATCTTTCTTATGTTTTTAACCCTTTTGACAGTGTTGTTTCACCATTGCATTTGGTGAACAACCTTGTGTTAGGATGTTAAACGGGACAGGCACGGGTCATCGTATAGACCATGATAGCAATTGTGTTAAGTATCTTTGGCAATTTTCTTGAGAGACTTGATCATTTTTGTTTAGGCAACCAAGATAGCGTCATCGAGGGACTATGATCTTTTATTTTGTTTTGTTTTGCCAAAGTACCCAACATGCATACCATGGCCCATTTTTGAAGGCAACGAGTGGATTGTAACCCTAGGGGTGCAAGTGTGCATTGTGTTTGATTTTCATGCATTTTTGTCTTTGATTAGGTCAAACTATTTGTTGATTTTGATTTTGCATACAAAACATAATTCTCTAATCATGGCATAATTAAAAGCGTAAAATGCGAGAATTTAAAGTTCTAAGCTATTACAACATGATTATGGGGATGGGGGTACAATTTTTGAATAGGGGGTATTTGACAAGAAATATAAATCCTAATTTACTATTACATCCAAATTGAATTTAATTGCATGAATAATAAATGAATAATATTTAAATAAACCAAGATAGCGTCATCGAGGGACTATGATCTTTTATTTTGTTTTGTTTTGCCAAAGTACCCAACATGCATACCATGGCCCATTTTTGAAGGCAACGAGTGGATTGTAACCCTAGGGGTGCAAGTGTGCATTGTGTTTGATTTTCATGCATTTTTGTCTTTGATTAGGTCAAACTATTTGTTGATTTTGATTTTGCATACAAAACCTAATTCTCTAATCATGGCATAATTAAAAGCGTAAAATGCGAGAATTTAAAGTTCTAAGCTATTACAACATGATTATGGGGATGGGGGTACAATTTTTGAATAGGGGGTATTTGACAAGAAATATAAATCCTAATTTACTATTACATCCAAATTGAATTTAATTGCATGAATAATAAATGAATAATATTTAAATAAACAAAATAAATAAATATCAAATAATATGTATTTATGCAAAAAAAGGTTTTTGTTTACCTATGTATGTAAAAGTATTTTTGATGTAGAAAAGTATAAAGAAATAAAAAAGATTAATTTCATTTGTTTAAGGGATGAAACCCTAATTTCTTTAAGAAAATAATATATTATATTATTTATATACAAAAAATATATTAATGTGTATAAAAATGAAATATACTTAAAAAAGGGTATTTTTTTAGTATAAATAATAATAAAAATAAAAATGTAATATTTTTATAATTTTATTCTAAGTATTCTAAGTATTCTAATAATAATAATAGTAAAAATGTATATATATATATATATATATATATATATATATATATATATATATATATGTATATATATATATATATATATATATATATATATGTATATATATATATATATATATATATATATATATATATATATATATATATATATATATATATATATATATATATATATATATATATATATATATATATATATATATATATATATATATATATATATATATATATATATATATATATATATATATATATATATATATATATATATATATATATATATATATATATATATTATATATATATATATATATATATATATATATATATATATATATATATATATATATATATATATATATATATGTATATATATATATATATATATATATATATATATATATATATATATATATATATATATATATATATATATATATATATATATATATATATAATATGTACAAAAATAAATTATATTTTAAATGATATTTTCAGTATGAATAAAAATAAGAAATAAAAATAAAAATATATATTTATATATTATTTTCAAGTTTTCAAATAAATTACAAAAGTATTCAAAATGTTTTTATGTTAGAAAAATCAAAATAAAATACCAAATAAATGTAAAAAATTATAAAAATATTTTTTTAGCATTTATTATATTTGGAAATAAATAAACAAAGTCAGAAAAGAAAACAAAAATACAAAAATATAATTATTCAAGAAATTGGGCCAAGGGGTGCAAAAATGAGAAAGAGGGTGTTAGAAGTAAGTCAGGTCAGGCCCAGCCCAAGTCAACTTCATCTTCTTCCTCTAGACTGAAACACGCGCTTGCCCTGTTCAAATGTTACATCATTTATACGTGATCTTTTGTCAAAACTCACAACATCAAACTTGTAGAGAATTTCAAGACGGTTCTAACCATATAAAGCATTAATCCAAACTCTCAAAGACTGGAGAGAATTTCTCTGGCCCTAAAATCTGACCTAGTTTTTTCAGCATATTCATGGATGAAATTCTCCTAGCACACTTAATATAAATGAAAACTGAGCATATGTATGGCTTCTTAGCAATGAACACTACATTTTTTATTCACAAACCTAAGGCTAAATGTTCCTAAATAGAGAGATAGAAAGTGAGAAAAAACTTGTTTCAGTTGGATTCGTGTAGGGAAATGCAGTGCTTCTCAACAAGTTTTGAGGTGTCTGGTAGCTTGCCTGAACATCACTTGATCTTTTCCAATAGCTAGCTTGCCTTGAATGTCCCTGAATCAGCCTCTAGAACTTAACCTGCACAAGCTTGAAATGAAAATGGTGAACACTGTAAATGGAGTTACAGTTGGCAATGGAGGTTTGGGATAGCTTGAGTGAGTTGAATGGAGGGTGTTTGAAGAAAAAAGGGGCAAAACGCACGAGCCAAATGAGCTATGGCACTCAAGTTGCAGCACCTGCCCTGTTTTACCAAAGAAGTGTGATTTCTGGCTATGAGAGGTTTTGGGGCTCAAGTACTCGTGTATCTTGCTCAAAGGGTTGTGTGAAAGTTGTTTGAAATGTTTGTGTAAGCTAACATTGACTGGTTTTCAAGTTGTCAAGTGTTTGGACAATTTCTTGTTTTTGAAGTAAGAAAGTGGAAGTGAGGTTATAGTCCTGTACATGCCATCTTATCCCCCTGCATACAATCCTCTTGGACCCTCTAATTAGTGGATTTGTTTAGTTGCAAGATATTTGGCTCTATGCTCAAGGATTAGTGGTTTGACATAAAGCAACCTTTTGCAAAAATGGAAATGTGCCTTTTACCATTTAGGGATTAAACTTGTGTACAATACCCTAATGACCAAGACAATGCATTAGCTCAATGTATTTGCATTAAATTATGGAGTGTGAAATGGTTTAGAGGCCTGCAAACTAGTACAAGGCATGCTGGTTTGAAAATGCCACTTGAGTGAACATGAATTTGCGATGGATACAAAGTGAGTTTTTGCCAACTTCAAGCATTCGATTCTCCCTAACCACAAATGTGTTTGAGGAGTTCTTGGATAATTTGGAAAGCTTTCTACATTCTATATAATCCATCTTTGAAATGCAACTTGATACTCCAAGTGGAACTATGTGAAAAATGGCCAAGAATGAAAAATGGCCAAGAAGATAGGGCAAAATCCTGCCTAAACTAGGGCAAAATTTCTCAAAGTTAAAAGTTTTAGGGACCCTTGTTCCAAAAATCATAACTTGATATCCAAGCTTCTTTTGAGAAAACTTTATGAATAAAAGTTATAGACTTTGTGGAGGAATACAACTTTCATTTTGTAAGTTTTGTTTGAATCCATTTGCATCATGGTGAAAATGTGGGACAAAGTTAGGAAAAAATAAGAAAATTTCATAACTTAGAAAAATTCTAAGTTATGAAAATTTTCAATTTCAAACCCTAATTTGCAATTTTTGGTTTCTTGATGGACAAGTTTCATAATTTGACATATTTTGATGAAAAATGACCCTTGGCGCTTGATTTTGACCAAAAAGTCAAAGTTTGACTTTTCAGTATACAGTCAAATTTTGATCAGTTGACTGAAAAATTCATCTGTCAATCCCATGCATTTGAGGTCTTTTGAACTTGTTGAATAGGTCAAGATGATTCCATTGAGTCCTTGAGTCCATGGTTGAGCCTAATTTGTCATTGGCTAGGTCAAACAGTCAAAAATTGCCTTTGTATAGTCAAAACCCTAAAAATGACCATTTTGCCCTTTTGGTGATTTGATCAAATTTCTTGTGGAATTTTGGTCCAAACTTGATCCAATGATTCACATGAGTTCATAATGTTGATGTGGGTCAAATTTCATGAGGTTTGACTGTAAATTGGCCACAGTTGACTTTGTCCCCAATATAGCTGATTTCTAGGTCAACTGTCCAATTGATTGGGCAAAAATTTGATTCAGGGATTGAAACTTGGTATGGACAAACTTATGAGTCCAACATGAAATATGAAAGTCAATTTGAGCATTGAAGGTCCAAAAATCCCTGTGCAAACTCAAACCCTAGTTTAGGTCATCAGTGCAAGGAGATGTCTTGAGCAGAGCAAACCCTAGCTTGATCTTGAGTTCCAAGAGCCTTGTGATGAGAAATGTTGATAAAATGAGAGGGAAAATTTTGGGGTACAACAGTTTCCCCTGTTCAATCTTCTTGAACCTGAAGAGTTTAGATTGGCAAGTTTGCCTGTCGTGACTCGAAGGTAAAAGAGGATTGGACACTAGAGTGCCCGTAAATTTGCACTCGTCAAAATGTAGGTTGAGGGAATGGGATTAAAGATGCCATTTGGAGACAGTAGAATTTTGCTGGAGATGGGCTTAAAGATGCCATCCATGATTGTTTGTTGAAAATCAGGAGAATGAACATCAGAATGGTACCAGTGTCTGGAACGTATCTGAGTTGTATCTGGAGATTTGATTGGTATGAGTAAAGGAAAGGCGTCTGTGTCTGGAGCGTATCCGAGCTGTAACTGTATTTGATTCTTGAATGAATATCAGAATGACTTCCGTGTCTGGAGTGTATTCGTATTCTGAATGGGTGACAGAGAAACATCTGTGTATGGAACATCTATGTGTTGGGGATAAATTCCGAATGAGTGACAGAATGGCAACCGTGTCTGGAGCGTATCTGGACTGTATCTGAAGTTGAGATATGTATGAGTAGCAGAATGACTTCCGTGTTTGGAGTGTATCTGTAATGCAACTGGGATCCGGACAAGTGACAGAATGACTTTCGTTTTCTGGAGTGTATCTGAACTTGAAGTTGATAGTTGAATCTGAATGAGAGATAGAATGGCTTCCGCGTCTAGAGTGTATCTAGTCTGTACCTGATTTCTAAAGTCTGAATGGGTAGTAGAATGACCTCCGTGTCTGGGGTGTATCCATACTGTATCTTGACTTGAAATTCTGAATGAGTAATAGAATGACCACCGAGTCTGGGGGTGTATCCATACTGTATCTGAAACCTCTGAATAGTTGTTAAAGATAGCTTTTTAATCTTATCCTGAAAAGGGTAGAATTGTTAGCTTAAAACACAAAGTTATGTTGCACGATATGTGTGATGCAATAAAATGTGTTCCATCAATGTTTATGATTATGAATGTCATGGATGTGCATGTAAGCTGATTAGTTGTCTTGCTGAGGAAAATAAATCCTTGATAGCTGGAGGTAAATGAAATCTTTGACTGCGGTCGGGGAAAGTAAATCCTTGACTGATGCTGGGGACTCCAAAAAAAAACTTTGATTGTTGAGAATGAGAAATCCTGGCACTACTTATGGGGATTAAAAATCCTTGGTATCTTGTGGGGATTAACAAGAATTTTTGACAACTTCTGCGGGGAATGAGAATCCTTCATGACTTTCCTGGGGAAATAAGGAAAATCCGACAACCTCTACTGGGGAATTAAAACTTGGGAGGCTTCAAATGGGAAAAAAGGAATTAGAATCTTCATTTTGTTGGGAAAATAACTCTGTGGGGAGAGTGTTTATTCTTCCGGGGAAATCAGGAGCTTGGGTTGTATGCCAATCTACTGGGGAATTATCTTAGTTGGGGATAAAACAAAAAAATTAACTGTTATCTGGTTGATTCTCAGACTTTTAAGATAACCTGCTGGGGAAATTGGGGAAAACTGAATGGTTCTCGCTGGGGATTGATAGTTGTAAATTTGACTCTGCTGGGGAAGAAAGTTTCATCTGTAGTTGAAAGTTTTCGGGCTCCACTAGGGATCGGGAGTTTAGAGACTTAACTCTGATGGGAATTTTGAAACTTAACTTCACTGGGGATATGTATCTCAAGGTTTTAGCTTTGTTGAGGATCTGAATGACATACTATAGGGGATTTCTTCTGGAATAGCCTAAAGACGTTTTCCTACCCTTTCGACCTACCAGTAATTATCCTTTCTTATTTCGTTTTATTTGTAAGCAATGATTATATTCAAATGCATATGCCTATTTAACAAACCATTGGACGTTTTCAAATAAAACATAAGTGTAAAAAGAAAAGAAAGCAAGCAAGTTTCTGCACTTTGAAGTATTTTTGTATTAACTTTTGTAAGTATCTTTGTACAAAGAGACAGACACCCTAGTAAGAGAATGTTGTCATAAAAATTGAAACATTTTATACAAAAAGAAAGATGGCTATGTGTAAAAATTCCATGGGGTTCCATTCTGCTATAGCCTTCACAACTCTGAATATCTTGTCCATTCGTTGCTTCATCCGCGGATGATTGGATTGATCAGAAGCTTGGACTTTAGTCGTGAAGAGATTGTCCTTAAAGTGATTCGACGAGACATAGTCATACGCTTTAATTCCCTAACTTTTGCCTGAATCGCCCTTTCGGGTTTTCGATTCACCGGGAAACCCTTTTTTGCCCAAGTCGCCCTTTCGAGTTTTCAACTTGCCGGGTGTACAGATTTTTCATTTATCCCTAATTTTTGTCTGAACCGCCCTTTCGGGTTTTCGATTCACCGGGATGCCCATTTTTGCCCAAGTCGCCCTTTCGGTTTTCAACTTGTCAGGTCGTTTATGCGTAGTATCTTTTTACTATGTATGTGTTCGCAGGGTGCGGCAAGTCGTCGCCGTCCATGGTGGTCAGAATCATTGCCCCATCAGAAAAGATGTTCTTGATCACAAATGGTCCTTCGTAAGTAGGAGTTCACTTTCCCCTGGGATCACTTTGCGGCAAGATGATCGCTTGATTACAAGATCTCCGACTTGATATACCTGACATCTGACTTTCTTGTTGAAAGCCTTGATCATCCGTTTTTTGATACGTCTGACCATGACAAACAACAGTAAGTCGCTTCTCATCGATTAAGTTAAGTTGATCAGTCGGGTCTGAATCCAATCGTCTTCACTCAAACCAACATCCTTCATTATCCTCAAGGAAGGAATCTGAACTTCCATAGGTAAAACAGCCTCCATGCCATATACCAAAGAAAAGAGGGTTGCCCGAGTTGAAGTATGCGTTGTGGTACGATATTCGTGCAAAGCAAATGGTAACATCTCGTGCTAGTCCTTGTAGGTGACTGTCATCTTTTGAATGATCTTCTTGATATTTTTGTCCGCGGCTTCAACAGCACCGTTCATCTTTGGCCGATAGGGAGATGAATTGTGATGTTGAATCTTGAATTGATCGCACAGAGCGGTGATCACAGTGTTATTCAGGTTTGTACCGTTGTCCATGATGATACTGTCGGGGATACCATACCGGCATATGAGATTCTGCTTGATGAAGCGGGCAACCACATTCTTTGTAACGGAGGCGAAGGAAGCTGCTTTGAACCCACTTAGTAAAATAATCAATAGCGACCAAGATGAAGCGATGTCCATTGGATGTTGTAGGCTTGATCTCTCCAATCATGTCAATTCCCCCACATCGCGAATGGCCAAGGAGCTGTCAGAACGTTGAGAGGAACTGGAGGAATATGTACCTTGTCAGCATACACTTGACATTTGTGACAAGTACGGGAATGTTGATGACAATCGGCTTCCATGGTAGACCAGTACTGCCCTTAGAATCTTCTTAGCCATCGTATGTCCGCTTAGGTGGGTGCCAAATGTGCCACTATGAATTTTGGTCATGATCAACTCTACTTCAGCCTTGTCCACACAGCGAAGTAGGACACAATCATGGTTGCGCTTATATAGGATACCATTGCTCAGGAAGAACTTGGCAGCAAATCTCCTTAAGAACTTTTTGTCATTGACGGAAGCTCCTTTAGGGTATTCTCGAGTCTGGAGATACCTTTTGATTTCATGAAACCAAGGTTGTTCCACTACTTCTTCGGTATTAATCTCATGACAGTGCGTAGGTTCGTCCATTCGCTCGATGGTTATTTGGGGAACATCATTATCCCAATTGAGTTTAAACATGGAAGACATTGTAGCCAGAGCGTCTGCTAGTTTATTTTCTTCTCACGGGAAGTGCTCAAAGGTAATCTGCTCGAAATGAGGCAACAATGTCAAGACATGTTCTTTGTATGGGATAAGATTAGGATGTCTAGTGTCCCACTATCCTTTGATTTGACTGATAACCAAAGCTGAGTCCCCAAATACGACCAAAGATTTGATTCCCAAGTCAATAGCAGCCTTGAGACCAAAGATACAAGCTTCATATTCAGCCATGTTGTTGGTTCAGCTGAAGCAAAGTCGGGCAATGAAGGGTGTATGGCAACCTTCCGGAGAAATAAGTACCGCACCGATACTGTTGCCAAGTGCATTTGAAGCACCATCAAAGTACAGGGTCCATCGGGATCCTTGTTCAGGTCCGTCATATGGTCTGTTACCTTCAATGTTGTCCTACATCATGATGTCCTCGTCAGGGAAGTCGAATCTCATAGATTGGTAATCTTCGACGTCTTGATGAGCTAGATGGTCAGCTAGTACACTCCCCTTTATATATTTTTGGGTTGTTTACTGGATATCATATTCAGTCAGGATCATTTGCCATCTAGCGATTCTTCCAGATAAAGCAGGCTTCTCGAAGATGTATTTAATCGGATCCATTTTGGAAATCAGCAAAGTGGTATGTGTCAACATATACTGCCTTAGCCGGCGAGCAGCCCATACCAAAGCGCATCAAGTTTTCTCGAGCAGTGAGTAGCGAGTCTCACATTCGGTAAACTTTTTGCTAAGGTAATAAATGGAATGCTCTTTTCGGCCAGACTCGTCATGTTGGCCCAGTACGCACCCCATTGAGTTATCCAAAATAGTCAGATACATGATTAACGGCCTTCCTTCGACGGGTGGCATCAAAATAGGAGGTTCCAGTAAATATTCCTTGATCTTATCAAAAGCAACTTGAAAATCACTGTTCCATTCAACCACCTGATCTTTCTTCAACATCTTGAAGATTGGCTCACAGGTAGATGTTAGGTGAGAGATGAACCTTGCGATATAGTTTAAGCGTCCCAAGAAACCTCTAACCTCCTTTTCAGTGCGGGGGGCAGGCATTTCTTGTATAGCTTTTACTATAGTAGGATTAACCTCAATACCTTTGTTGCTGACGATAAATCCCAAAAGTTTACCAGACCTGACTCCAAAAGTGCACTTGCTAGGGTTCAGTTTGAGCTTATACTCCTTCAATCTGATAAACAGCTATTGCAGATGATCAAGGTGTCCTTCTTCTGTCTGTGAACGGGCTATCATGTCGTCTATGTAGACTTCGATATCATGGTGTATCATATCATGAAACAAAGCTACCATGGCTTGCTGATAGGTTGCCCTGGCATTCTTCAGTCCGAATGGAATCACTTTGTAGCATAAGGTACCCCACTGCGTAACAAAAGTAGTCTTCTCCATGTCTTCGGGGGCCATTTTGATCTGGTTGTATCCCGAGAATCCATCCATGAAGGAAAATACCTTGTGTTGAGTTGTGTTGTCAACCAAGATGTCAATGTGTGGTAGTGGAAAATCATCTTTAGGGCTAGCCCTGTTTAAGTCCCGATAGTCCACACACATTCTGACTTTGTCGTCTTTTTTAGGCACGGGCACAATGTTAGCAACCCATTGTGGATAGGAAGTAACAGCCAGAAAACCAGCATTGAATTGCTTCATCACCTTAGCTTTGATCTTTTCAGACATGTCGGGCCTTATTCGGTGGAACTTTTGTTTGATTGGTGGACAAGCTTCTCTTGTAGGGAGACGGTGAACCACAATATCTGTGTCGAGTCCCGGAATGTCTTCATAGGACCAGGGAAAGATCTCAACATATTCATTCAGCAGCTGAACTAGACGCTCTTTGACACTTGGCTCCAGGTTGGCACCCACCTTAACCTCTTTCTTGTCTTCCTCTGTTCCCAGATGGATGGTTTCTAGCAACTCTTCATGGGGCAGAATAGCCCTCTCTTCTTGTTGCAAAAGTCTGGCTAACTCTCCAGGCACTTCACAGTCTTCATCACCTTCGTACTCAGCATGATTAACCAAATCTTCAGAGTCACCGAAGGCTAAAGCAGAATAGTCACCCATGGAATCCAGAGTGTGGGTACTTGCATTTTGTGAGTGTGGGTGTGTGTAAGGGATAGCCATCCTTAAACAAAACAAAAATGTAAAAGGAAAGAAAATGAACACAACAGTTTATAGATGAAAACGTCCAATGATTCATTAAACATGGCATATGATAATGAAGAAATCAAGCCCTTACAAATGGACCTATATGCCCCGGGTAAGGCATAAGGTGAAAATAGTGTACGAATTGTTTAATTATTACAGACCAAAATAGGAAATTGTTCAAAGATAAATTACTGGTTGATGAAAGTGATGGGAACAAAATCTTTCGCTTCCCAGTTGCTTAATCCTCCTTTTCCGGTTGGAAAGATCCAATCTTCAAAGTTGTCTTCTTCATCATCATCATCTAAGGCATTAATTCCATGGTGAGTGATTTTTAAGGGTGGTCCTCCAGCCCGGGAGCGACGCACAGCTTTCTGGCCAACAGCAATAAAACCTAATCCGAACTTGTCTGTCTTGGGAGAAAAATCAGGCAGTTTCCCCCACACTTTACTCCCTCCTTCTTTGATTACAGCCTCCGCATCCTTGAGGCATGCCATCCGAGACACAGCCTTAGAAATGATAGGCACATCAGCATTTGTCTTTGCAACCGCGACTTCAGGAGAAACCTCCTCAAAGTGTTGGAAAGGCGTTTCTATGAACTCGCCATCCAACTCCTCATAGCGGAAGGAGTTGAGGTGACTTATCATGTACTCTTCCTCGCCGTGCACCGTTATGATCTTACCCTGAACTGGATACTTTAGCATTTGGTGCAGAGAGGAAGTGACTTCCCCAGAATTGTGGATCTATGGCCTTCCCAACAAGCATGAATATGAAGGACGGATGTCCATCACATAAAAAGTAGAGTTGAAAAATTTTGTGCCCACTTTGATTGGAATGTCCATTTCTCCGTGAACCATCCTCTTCGAACCGTCGAAGGCTCTAACAACGATGTTACTGGGCTTTAGGGTCAATCCTTCGCAGTCCAATCTATCCAACGCCTTCTTCGGTAGCACATTTAAAGATGCACCGGTGTCAACCAGAACATGGGCCAGTGTAGTCCCTATGCACTCTACCGAGACATGCAGCGCGTCGTTGTGCTTCCTTCCTTTAGGGGTCAAATCAGCATCAGAAAAACCAAGACCATTATCGGCGATAAGGCTAGCCACGCACTCTTGAAACTGGTCAGCAGAAGTTTCTTAAGGCACGTGTGCCGTCTTTAGAAATTTGATTAAGGCCTTAGCATGAGCCTCTGAGCAGAGTAGGAGAGCCAACATGGAGATTTTGGAAGGGGTCTTCCCTAGCTGCTCCACGACATCGTAGTCGCTCTTCTTGATTATCTTTAAGATTTCTTCCATCTCTTTTTGGGTGGTCTCGGGGATTACCACAATTTGAGCCTTCGTCATGACAGGCGCTTCTAGTATCCCCTTACCTTTGGTAGTAACATCAGAGGGTCTAACTTCAGGAGCATCAAATTCTTCAATTACCGGGCTTTACACAGATGGCTTTACAGGTACAGAAACTCTCGAGGGTCTGAAGACTACTTGTGGAGGAGCAATCTCCGGAGAGAAGATCCTTCCGCTGCGAGTTATCTTGCTCGTTCCCGCAATATTCCCTATATCAGGGGTTTCATCATCGGAATTCTCTTGGACTGATTCAATCTGCTTGATACCATGGTAGAAGATTTCTCCTCCGTAATTCCATGGTATCATCTTGTTAGATTTATACGGGACAGGCCCCGGCATGGTGATTTTCAATGGCACAAACTTAGGATCATGCGTAATCTTAACAGGCCTTTTGCAGGTCTTGGAAAGATCGTCGGAGATGGTTATTATAGCAATGTCATTGGTTGGAGTATCAAAGGTAACAGGAATAACATGAGTGATAGTATCAACAAGAGTCTTTTGAAAGAGGATCTCTTGGGTATCCATCAGGCGTTGGATGCCTGATTTCAACAGTGGACAGTCAGCTTGCAAGTTTGAACAGAAGTAACAGTCTTTTCCACAGCCTGGGAATATCCCGGCTTTCATCAAATTCACTTTAATCACTGGTAATGGAGTCATTAATTTATTAACGGTGGTGACATGAAGATCTTCCATAACGGCATGGACATTATGACCGTGCTTCGACATTGGGGCAGAAATCACATTTGGCTTTTCGGGTGCATCAAATTCTACCTCCTTGGCATCTATCAAGTCTTGGATCTTGTTTTTAAGAGCCCAACTGTTGTTGGTATCATGCCCTACACTGTCAGAATGGTATGCACATTTTGCATTAGAGTGATAATAAGGAGAAGAGGTATTAGGGTTTTTTGGCGCTTCTTTCAAGTTGGTGAGATTCAGCTTTAACAGATGAGGGAGGACTTGAGCCGGTGTCATATTGATTCGGGTGAACTGCCGTTGTGGACTTTCTACCCTTAGCTGATTAAATCTTGGTTGACTGCTTCGAGGTTGATCAGCTGAGGAGTTTTGAATCATCACAGCCCCCATTGTTGGTCGGCGCTCTGTTCTTTCTTGGTTTCTCTGGTTGTGAACAGCAGAAACTTCCTTCTTAGCTGGGAAGGTCTTCTTAATAGAAGTGGAAGCGGAGGCATCTTTCTGAATTTTACCACTTTTAATGCCAGCCTCGACCCTTTCACCGATCAGAATTAATTCGGTGAATCCTGCAGATGAACTCCCGATTAAATGATTGAAGAATGGACCAGACAAAGTCCCTAAAAACATGTCAACCAGCTCTCTATCCGACAACAGTGGCTGCACCCTTCCAGCCAAATCCCGCCACTTCTGGGCATACTCCTTAAATCCCTCATTAGAAGCCATACTCATACTCTGTAGTTGAGTACGAGTAGGCGCTAAATCTGTATTATATTGGTATTGTCGGTAGAAAGAAACAGCTAAGTCCTCCCAGTTATGAACATCCAACTTCTCAAGTTGATAAAACCAGTCCAATTGTGTACCTGACAAGCTATCTTGAAAAAAGTGGACCCAAATATCCTTATCAGAGGAGTAGGGTTGGATCTTTCTGGCGTAGGATCTCAGATGCATCTTTGGACACGACAAACCGTCATACTTGTAAAATGTAGTAACTTTGAACTTGGGGGGAATGACGATCCCAGCAACCAATCCTAGTTCTTCGAAATCTAAACCAGGTACCCTTTGCAACTCCATGGATACCAACAAATCCTCAAGATTTTAGTTGTTCTGAGTAATCTTCGTCCTCTTCCTCTTCTTCCTCTTCAGCTTCAGATTCAGAAGACATTGCAGCGCCTTTTCCTTTACCAACCCCTTCGTCAGACGTTGAGGGGAACTCCAGAACTCTCCTAGCCTGATGCTCAAATCTCCTTCCCATAGTGGCTACCCCAATTCTTTTCTTTTTCTTCCTTTCTGGTTCCTTTTCTTTCTCTAACAGTGCTTTGAGATCCTCTTGACCCTTGGCTAAGGTCATGAGGAGTTGCTGGAATTGCGAATTCTATGCTTGTAGATCCTTAACCGTCTGCTCCAAATCCATCTTGCTGAAATAAACAGTAGAAAGATAAGGAAACCTGGTGTGGAGACCTGTTTATGCATATGATGAATGATATGTTATTCATGTAATGCATTCAAGGATTCAGAAATTCAGATTTCTTGCAAACAAAAAGAACGCACATCATATTAATAAGAAGAAATTTGTTAGTACATAAATGCCGCATGGGCAAAATATTACAAAGCTTCTTAAGGTTTTGCGTTTGTGTTCACAAATGTTTCGATTTAGCAAGAGTCGCCACCGACTTTTTATTTTATCCTAAGGAAAGGTCAAAAAGCACAGGAAAGACCTTTGAGATGTTTTCTTGGGTTCGGGGAGTAGATTATGAAAAGGGAAGGTGCAATCACCCTTTTCATCCATGGTTATCCATGGACTCTTAGTTACTTGTTTAGATCACTTGCTTTTCTTTTCCAATTGTTTGAAATGGTGCTTTGTGTGTGGTTTTGAAAGATGTTTTGAAAAGAGGTCATCATTGTGGCAACCTTTGTAATGATTCTTGTTTGAATGTATACAGAGGGGTTTTTGTCTTTTGAAAAGATTTCAATGTTTTTAAAGTTTGTTTTGAAATTGTGTTGTGAGGTGTGTTTGAAAATGGCAAGGATGTTTTGCAAGCTTTTGATCAAGTAACTAAGAGTTGTCTACCTTATTTTACTCAAAGATCTTTCTTATGTTTTTAACCCTTTTGACAGTGTTGTTTCACCATTGCATTTGGTGAACAACCTTGTGTTAGGATGTTAAACGGGACAGGCACGGGTCATCGTATAGACCATGATAGCAATTGTGTTAAGTATCTTTGGCAATTTTCTTGAGAGACTTGATCATTTTTGTTTAGGCAACCAAGATAGCGTCATCGAGGGACTATGATCTTTTGTTTTGTTTTGTTTTGCCAAATTACCCAACATGCATACCATGGCCCATTTTTAAGGGCAACAAGTGGATTGTAACCCTAGGGGTGCAAGTGTGCATTGTGTTTGATTTTCATGCATTTTTGTCTTTGATTAGGTCAAACTATTTGTTGATTTTGATTTTGCATACAAAACCTAATTCTCTAATCATGGCATAATTGAAAGCGTAAAATGTGAGAATTTAAAGTTCTAAGCTATTACAACATGATTATGAGGATGGGGGTACAATTTTTGAATAGGGGTATTTTACAAGAAATATAAACCCTAATTTACTATTACATCCAAATTGAATTTAATTACATGAATAATAAATGAATAATATTTAAATAAACAAAATAAATAAATATCAAATAATATGTATTTATGCAAAAAAAGGTTTTTGTTTACCTATGTATGTAAAAGTATTTTTGATGTAGAAAAGTATAAAGAAATAAAAAAGATTAATTTCATTTGTTTAAGGGATGAAACCCTAATTTCTTTAAGAAAATAATATATTATATTATTTATATACAAAAAATATAATAATGTGTATAAAAATGAAATATACTTAAAAAAAGGTATTTTTTAGTATAAATAATAATAAAAATAAAAATGTAATATTTTTGTATTTTTATTCTAAGTATTTAGTAAAATAAAAGTATATATATATATATATATATATATATATATATATATATATATATATATATATATATATATATATATATATATATATATATATATATATATATATATATATATATATATATATATATATATATATATATATATATATATATATATATATATATATATATATATATATATATATATATATATATATATATATATATATATATATATATATATATATACTTTTATTTTACTAAATTTATTAAATATGTATAATATAAAATAAAATATGTACAAAAATAAATTATATTTTAAATAATATTTTCAGTATGAATAAGAATAAGAAATAAAAATAAAAATATATATTTACATATTATTTTCAAGTTTTCAAATAAATTACAAAAGTATTCAAAATGTTTTTATGTTAGAAAAATCAAAATAAAATACCAAATAAATGTAAAAAATTATTAAAAAAAATTTTGAGCATTTATTATATTTGGAAATAAATAAACAAAGTCAGAAAAGAAAACAAAAATACAAAAATATAATTATTCAAGAAATTAGGCCAGGGGGTGCAAAAATGAGAAAGAGGGTGTTAGAAGCAAGCCAGGTCAGGCCCAGCCCAAGTCAACTTCATCTTCTTCCTCCAGACTGAAACACGCGCGCTTGCCTTGTTCAAATGCTACATCCTGTATACGTGATCTTTTGTCAAAACTCACAACATCAAACTTGTAGAGAATTTCAAGACGGTTCTAACCATATAAAGCATTAATCCTAACTCTCAAAGACCAGAGAGAATTTCTCTGGCCCTAAAATCTGACCTAGTTTTTTCAGCATATTCATGGATGAAATTCTCCTAGCACACTTAATATAAATGAAAATTGAGCATATGTATGGCTTCCTAGCAATGAACACTACATTTTTTATTCACAAACCTAAGGCTAAATGTTCCTAAATAGAGAGATAGAAAGTGAGAAAAAACCTATTTCAGTTGGATTCGTGTAGGGCAATGCAGTGCTTCTCAACAAGTTTTGAGGTGTCTGGTAGCTTGCCTGAACTTCACTTGATCTTTTCCAATAGCTAGCTTGCCTTGAATGTCCCTGAATCAGCCTCTAGAACTCAACCTGCACAAGCTTGAAATGAAAATGGTAAACACTGTAAATGGAGTTACAGTTGGCAATGGAGGTTTCGGATAGCTTGAGTGAGTTGAATGGAAGGTGTTTGAAGCAAAAAAGGGCAAAACGCACGAGCCAAATGAGCTATGACACTCAAGTTGCAGCACCTGCCCTGTTTTTCCAAAGAAGTGTGATTTTTGGCTACGGGAGGTTTTGGGGCTCAAGTACTCGTGTATCTTGTTCAAAGGGTTGTGTGAAAGTTGTTTGAAATGTTTGTGTAAGCTAGCATTGACTGGTTTTCAAGTTGTCAAGTGTTTGGACAATTTCTTGTTTTTGAAGTAAGAAAGTGGAAGTGAGGTTACAGTCCTGTACAGGCCATCTTATCCCCCTGCATACAATCCTCTTGGCCCCTCTAATTTAGTGTATTTGTTTAGCTGTAAGAGATTTGGCTCTATGCTCAAGGATTAGTGGTTTGACATAAAGCAACCTTTTGCAAAAATGGAAATGTGCCTTCTACCATTTAGGGATTAAACTTGTGTACAATACCCTAATGACCAAGACAATGCATTAGCTCAATGGATTTGCATTAAATTATGGAGTGTTAAATGCTTTAGAGGCCTGCAAACTAGTACAAGGCATGCTGGTTTGAAAATGCCACTTGAGTGAACATGAATTTGCCATGGATACAAAGTGAGTTTTTGCCAACTTCAAGCATTCGATTATCCCTAACCACAAATGTGTTTGAGGAGTTCTTGGACAATTTGGAAAGCTTGAAACATGCTCTATAATCCATATTTGAAATGCAACTTGATACTCCAAGTGGAACTATGTGAAAAATGGATAAGAAGATAGGGCAAAATCTTGCCTAAACTAGGGTAAAATTTCTCTAAGTTAAAAGATTTAGGGACCCTTGTTCCAAAAATCATAACTTGAGATCCAAGCTTCTTTTGAGAGAACTTTGTGAATAAAAGTTGTAGACTTTGTGGAGGACTACAACTTTCATGTTGTAAGTTTTGTTTGAATCCATTTGCATCATGGTGAAAATGTGGGACAAAGTTAGGGAAAAATAAGAAAATTTCATAACTTAGAAAAATTCGAAGTTATGAAATTTTTCAATTTCAAACCCTAATTTGGAATTTTGGGTTTCTTGATGAACAAGTTTCATAATTTGACATATTTTGATGAAAAATGACCCTTGGCACTTGATTTTGACCAAAAAGTCAAAGTTTGACTTTTTAGTGTACAATCAAATTTTGATCAGTTGACTGAAAAATTCATCTGTCAATCTCATGCATTTGAGGTCTTTTGAACTTGTTGAATACGTCAAGATGATTCCATTGAGTCCTTGAGTCTATGGTTGATCCTAATTTGCCATTGGCTAGGTCAAACTGTCAAAAATTGCTTTTGTACAGTCAAAACCCTAAAAATGACCATTTTGCCCTTTTGGTGATCTGATCAAATTTCTTGTGGAATTGTGGTCCAAACTTGATCCAATGATTCATATGAGTTCATAGTGTTGATTTGGGTCAAATTTCATGAGGTTTGACTGTAAATTGGCCACAGTTGACTTTTTCCCCAATACAGCTGATTTCTAGGTCAACTGTCCAATTGACTGGGCAAAAATTTGATTCAGGGCTTGAAACTTGGTATGGACAAACTTATGAGTCCAACATGAAATATGAAATTCAATTTGAGCATTGAAGGTCCAAAAATCCCTGTGCAAACTCAAACCCTAGTTTAGGTCATCAGTGCAAGGAGATGTCTTGAGCAGAGCAAACCCTAGCTTGATCTTGAGTTCCAAGAGCCTTGTGATGAGAAATGTTGATAAAATGAGAGGGCAAATTTTGGGGTACAACAATTTGAAAAAAAATTTAATGAAAAAGGCATTTCGCATGATTTCTCTTGTCCTAGAACTCCCCAACAAAATGGAGTTGTAGAAGGAAAGAAAAGAACATTGCAAGAAATGGCCAGAACCATGATCAATGAAACTAACATTGCTAAGATCTTATGGGCAGAAGCAATTAACACAACGTGTTATATTCAGAATAAAATCTCTATAAGACCTATTCTAGAAAAGACTCCATATGAATTATGGAAGAACAGAAAGCCCAACATTTCTTATTTCCATCCTTTTAGATGTACATGTTTTATTCTGAATACTAAAGATCATATGAACAAGTTTGAATCTAAAGCACAGAAGTGTATTATGTTAGGATACTCTGAACGCTCAAGAGGGTACAGAGTATACAATACAGAAACACAGATTGTTGAAGAGTCAATCGGTGTTATATTTGATGATAAGCTTGACCCTCAAAATTCAAAGCAGAATGAATCCTTTGTAGATATAGAAGTTGAATTCACAGGTGTTGAAGAGAACTCGTCAGAAGTTCCCAACAAAGACGCTCCAACAAAGTCATAAGGAAATGTCACAAGCATTACAGTATCTTCTGTTGATCAACTCTAGAAAAAGTTATCCAGAAGCAGCATAGCTCACCCTAAAGATAAGATTATGGGAAAGAAGGATGATCCAATCAGAACAAGATCAACATTCAGAAACTCTGAAGAATCCCTCATGGGATTGGTATCTCTGATTGAACCAACAACAATTGATGAAGCTCTTCTATACAACGAATGGATTCTGGCAATGCAGGAGGAGTTAAACCAATTCACCAGAAATGACGCATGGGATCTGGTTCCCAATCCAAAAGGATTCAACATCATTGGAACAAAGTGGGTGTTTAGAAACAAACTGAATAAGCAAGGAGAAGTCATCAGAAACAAGGAACGACTGGAGGCACAAGGTTATAGTCAGCAAGAGGGGATAGACTATACAAAAACCTTTGCTCCAGTCGACAGGTTAGAATCTATCAGACTCTTAATCTCTTTTGCTGTAAATAATGGCATCACTCTGTATCAGATGGACGTCAAAAGTGAATTCTTAAATGGTTACATTAATGAAGAGGTATATATGCAGCAACCCCCTGGGTTTGAAAAATCCAAACACCCAGAATATGTTTTCAAACTAAAGAAGTTACTTTATGGTTTGAAACAAGCTCCTAGAGCTTGGTATAAAAGGCTAAGTAACTTTCTGTTAGAAAAGGAATTCACCAGAGGGAATGTGGACACAACCTTATTATGTAAGACATTTAAGAATGACATTTTAGTTTGTCAGATTTACGTAGATGACATTATATTTGGATCTACTAAACCTTCTCTGGGAAGAGAATTTGCTAAGTGCATGTAGGCCGAGTTTGAGATGAGCTTAATGGGAGAACTTAAATTCTTTATGGGCATTCAGATCAATCAGACTCCAGAAGGAACTTACATTCACCAGAGCAAATACATCATTGAACTTCTGAAGAAATTTGACCTCTCAGAATGTAAGCCCTCAAAGACTCCAATGGATCCACTTGCATTCTGGAAAAGGAAGAGGTAAGTAAAAAGGTAGATCATAAGATCTATAGAGGTATGATTGGTTCTCTCCTTTACCTGACAGCTTCAAGGCCTGATATTTTATTCAGCGTTTGTTTATTTGCTAGATTCCAATCAGATCTTAGAGAATCTCACTTAATAACAGTTAAGTGAATTTTCAATTATCTGAAAGGTACTACTAACCTGGGTCCGTTTTATAGAAAATCCAATGAATACAACTTAGTAGGATATTGTGATGTTGATTTTGCTGGAGACAGAGTAGAGCGTAAAAGTACTTCTGGAAGCTGCCAGTTTCTGGGAGACAATCTGATCTCATGGACTAGCGAGAGGCATTCCACAATTGTGTTGTCAACAGCAGAAGCTGAATACATAGCAGCTGCTGGATGTAGCACACAAATGCTCTAGATTAAAAGTCAGCTTAAAGACTTCAACATATTTGAGAGTAACATCCCTATTTTCTGTGATAATACTTATGCTATCTATTTATTCAGAAATCTCATTCTGCATTCTAGGGTTAAGCATGTAGAAATAAAACATCATTTTATTAGAGAATATATTCAGAAAGGAATTCTCTCTTTAAAATTTATTGACACGGACCATCAATGGGCTGATGTGTTTACAAAACCCCTTTCTGAAGATAGATTTAATTTCATTCTGAAACATCTCAGCATGAAATTATGTCTAGAATAAGAAGTTTTATTTGAATATTCTAACCCTCAGAATTTTATTTTTCTGTGAACATATGATCACCTTGTCTTCAGAAGTTAGGAGTACAGTTGCCTCAGAATCTATCTATGAAGATCTGAACTTTTCATTTCAAAGATAGAGGTGTGCAGTTTACACCATCAAACATCTGTCATCCTCTCACAAGATACCTTCTGAGGCTGAACACGCGTTTAAATTCTGAAGGGTCCAAGGCTTTGATTGGATGCATTGAGACACTTGTCAATGGTAATTGTTCAGTATCTACACACAATCCCCTAACTTCATGTTTCATTAATTCAGTATAATCATTACTCATTTTCTCTTTCTTACTGATTAAGTTTTCAAAAGTGTTTATAAACTCAAAATTTAATATTTCATTCACTTCTTACTGCTTTCACTATTATCTCTCGCTCTAGTTTTTCAAAAACCCCGTTTCTCAGTTTTCTTCAACGAATCTGTGTGAACAATGGCATCCTCATCAAGCATCAAAAATCTCAGCTGTGCTCCTGGTTTTTCTTCAACAGAACAGTATGAGGAGCCCATGAGAATGCTGCTCACTCTGGTCGATAACCTTGAAGTTCTATGTGAATTGATCATTGATTTTGAGAGTTTAAAGGAAAATGGGTTTGATCTATATGAAGATGTAACGACACAGGGATGGAACGGATACTTTGATCGTCTGTTGGGTCCAAAATTTCCTATTTTTTTAAGGAATTATGGATCATGCTACTTCATCCAACCATCAGGTTACGTCATATGTTATGGGGAAGAAAATAGTGATTACAGAAGACTTGATTGGGAAACTTATTTGGTACAATGGTGGCAGAGTCAGATGTATTGACATGGCTGACAAGTGTTCTGACCTAAAATCTATTGCTAGGGTCATTTTCACTTCTAGAAAGCAATCCAGCAAGATAAGAGACTTGAAAGATTATTATAGAATCTGGGCTAGGATCATTCTGGGATGTATCAATCACAGGAAGCCTACAAGCTCTCTTGATTACATCGACATTGATCAGCAGTTTCTGCTATACTTCATTGCAAAGAATACCAAAATAAATCTTCCATATTTGATCTTCAACCATCTGAGAACAAGTGTGAAAGAGACAAGAGAAGAAGAAAGAACAAAGAGGGATTGGATTCCTCTGGGAAGACTGATTTCAGATATTCTAATGGAAAACAGGCTAATAGAACACCTAACAGAGGCTCGAGAGATCAGCACTCTGGAAGCAACTGTTGGGAAACCACTAAATGCCAAGAATCTGAAGAAAATGAAGATTCTTGAAAGCATTAAGAAGGAACCAACAATTGCTTCTCATGAGTTCATCACGTCTAGGAGAATCCCTCTGAAGGATTTTCCACTATTCTCTGAGATAGATGCTTATCCAGAGATTGTGGTCAGATACCTTGAAGCTTGCAAGGAAGATGGAACTATTCCAGAACTCAACATCCGTGACCTGCACAAGCCAGCTCCAAAGGTTGTGCTGAAGAAATCTAGAAAGAGAAAGGTAGCAGGAGAAGGATCCTCTCAGAGGACACCCAAAGTTGTGGAAAAAAGGTAACACATCTTTTGTTTCTGTTATAGAATCTATAGTTTTTCCAATATCTGAAACCATTCCCCCTCAACAAACAGAAAATCCATCACCACAAACATTTGAGGATTTTTACATAGAGTTTGATCCATATGTAACTCTTGGCAGTTTCTTAAATGAACCTCACTCCCCCAATCCAAATCCAGAACAAAATCAACCAGAACTTGCAAGAGTTCTCTCTAATATTGAACTGTTTGATCAAGACTTTCACTCACCAATCCCAAAAAATCCAAACATCCATTCTCAACAACCAGAAAATCCACACCCACACTCTCCACAATCAGAACATCAAAACCGCAACTCTCCTCAACCAGCAAATGAAAACCCTCTCACTCCTCAATCTGAAAATCCAAATTCTGAAACACCTGAACCAGAAAATCAACACACTACCCCAAATCAATCAGAAGACTCCCTTTCAGACTCTGATACCACTACCCCAATTCCTGGAATAACAAAACCTCTTATGGTTTGTTTACCTCTCTCCATCCATGATATTCCAGAAATACCTTCACCATATGATTCCACACCACCAAACACTCCTCATTCACCAATCCTAATTTCTGATTCTCCTACTCCCTCACCAATTAACCATCCAGCTGATCATCTCATAACTGTCATTGATCTTGAAGTGCTGGACCATCTAGCTTCAACCTCAAATAAAAATGCCATTCCCAAACACAAACCAACCTTAACCAAATCAGATGTTGGTAAGAACTTGTTAATTTTTGAAACAAAAATACAGGAATGGGTTACTTCTTTAACGCAGGCAAGTCAAGAAAATTCTAATCCTGCTGCTTCTGATTCTCTGTGGGATAGATTCAGAAAATGGTTCAACTCTGAATCCCAGAGGCTGAAAGAATTGAGCTATGAGATGGCTCAGCATAACTTCAATGATCAGATGAAAGCATTCAAAGACCAAGTTCTAAGTCACTAGGACAAGAAAGAAATTCTTCTACTGGAAAATGCTCCTTGGAAAGAGCACCAACCTTAAGAGTCCACTGAACCAGGTTCTGATAGTCACCCTCTGACTACTGCTCCAGAAAAGGAAATTGCAACAGAAGAAGTAGTTGAATCAGAAGAGGCTGTAGAATGTTCTGAATGACATGCAACCTCTGAGGATACACCAGCTACGTCTCTAGTCATGCAAACTCTGGAAGAGTTAAAGAAGGAGAATGTTTTAATCCACGCAAGGTTGGATAAGCAAGAAGACACAAACAAAGAGATAAGGGATATATTGGAAAAGCAAGAAGATACAACAAAAGAAATCAAGGATATTATGGGAAAGTAGGAAGAATCAAGCACTCAGATTAAGAGCTTGATGGAAGCGTTGTTCACACGACTTCCCCTTCCATCTTAGATTTTCTTTAACTTATATTCTGTATTCTTCATCTTATCTTCTTTGTTTCTGGAAAATGTCATTGCAGTCTGTTTTCAATACAAATCATCATCTTTTTACTCTGATTATATTGCTTTTTGATACCTGACAAAAAGGGGGAGAACGTAAGATATTTTCAATAATAGTATACTTGGACAAAGTCTCAAACATTTTAAATATCTTAACTTCTATTTTTTTTTGAAAGCATGAACAGGAACATATTCTCATAAAGACAGAAGGAGATGCATCAAAAGCTCTGATGAGAAGGAACTTCAGGGAAGTAATTCATCTCTATCTGAGTACTCAACTCAGGGGAGAGTCTTTTAAGCTTTTTGTTCAGTACATTTTTTATTGAAAAATCCTAGTTTTTGTCATCATCAAAAAGGGGGAGATTGTTAGCATATAGTTTGATTCTACAGCCCTTATAAGAGTTTTAATGATAACAAACACAAAGAACAAATATGCACTCTAAATTTGTGTTTTATGTTGTACAGAAGTTCTAACTGAAACCGCATCAGAAGTTAAGCCACAGAAGTATTCATGTTGGGTAATCAGAATGTTCTGAAGTATGATGATTAGAATCTACACTAAAGTAAAAAAAAACATATCTTGATTCTGAACAGAAGTCTAACGCACCAACAAATCCTTATGTCTCTGACTTATCAAGATCTGAAGCAAAGAAACATGCAAGATTCCTAAGTTCTGAAGCGTTACTTTTCCATTAAGGCAGTATCATACGCAACGGCTTCATTCAGATAAGAATCTTCTCAGTATGGAAAGTGCATTAAGTGTCCATTATCACGTTTCAATTTGGACAAATTTCCACGCCTATATAAACAAGTTCAAAGGGTAAATCATTCACGATTTTCTTACTACTGCTCTATACAATCTCAAAAAGGCTGCAAAAATTCATATTCATTCTACATTCAAATTGTTTAATACATCACAATAGTGATACAATTTTTGTAACGAAAAACAAATAGTACACAGTAAACTTTTCTTTGATTAAGATATTTTCCTTGAGATAAACTGGGTTGTGGTTATAGTCAAGAAGACTTTGGAAGTTGTCAAAGTATATTTGTAATTTGTTTGATTAGTGAATTAAGTCCTCGTTGGAGAGAGGAGAAATCACCTTGGCGGGTGGACTGGAGTAGTTTGAGATCAAGCGAACCAGGATAAAAATCTCGAGTCTATTGCTTTTGATTTTTAAGTTTCAATTCACCCCCCCCCCCCCTTCTTGTGTTTTTCACTTCTTCATACCCTACACTGACTCAGATATTGAGTCAGATAGGAACTCCTTAGGGATTAAGGTCCATAGAAGACGAAGGATAATCCCTACAAGCTAGAGATGGTAATTGAGGGACGAGAATCCCTACACGCTAGGGATTGTAATAGACTAATGGACGGTTGAAGAATCCCTACATGTTATGGGTTGTGACTTATGAAAGATAAACCCTATAGGCTAGGGATTATAGTATACCGGAAGTAACCCTCGCGGGTTTAGGGATAGTGTAAACGAGATTATACGAATGATATCCTTAGAAGGTAGGCTCCTAGCTTTGGCCTACGGATATTCTACCCTCCCCATCAGGTGGTTTCTTTAAGGGTACCATGAATAACACCAGATGGAGAAGTCATAAGGGCCTCCCTTAGGTGGAGCCTCTTTATGGACCGAGACTTTCGTCTCAAAGTCGTGAAAGGTCTCGTCATGAGATTTTGGATTAAGATGGTTACAAAGAGTCATGGGTGGCATTCCAAAGTCCTACTCGTCAAGAGGATATCTCTCGATAAGTATTCCTTTTGCAGAATCCCACCGACACTAGGCGAAGTCGTCACATAAACTCGCGGGGATGATATATCCCCTAAGCTAATAGACGAACCTTTTATCTAAGGGTTATATTGAGAATATTTTTTGAAATAAAATCCCACCATGCAGTAAATATATAATAATAAAAAATAGATAGTTAATAAAGGTAATAAATAAATAAATGCAATAAAGAAAATAAAACCCAAAGTAAAAGCTAAAATATAGGGTTAAGGAGTCCCCAACAGAGTCGCCAACTGTTGTGACTGGATTCTTAATCAAGAGTCGCCACTATTAGTTTTTATCCTAAGGAAGGGCTTCTAATAGGAAACCCTAATTCGCAGACAGATATTCTAGGTTTCGGACTCTTATTAGACGAAAGGAAGGTGTTAGACACCTTCATCTACCTTGTTCACAAAGATACTAGGTTTGGGTAAAATGGGGTTTTGAATTTTAATTAGGAGGACTCGCCACGATTTTTGATCGTATGCCTATGTATCCTCTTATGAGGAATCAGAGTCCCAATTCGTAGTTCGTATGGGTTGGTGTTTTTTAGGGGTTGTGTTGTACCCAAAAATTTGCCCTCATGTTTTTCCAAGATTTTCCTCTTGCATAGGTGGTTATAAACCTTTGCCTAAAGACAAGGAAATTTTTTCAATTGATGGTTAAGTATCCTTCGATTGGCACCTACAAAATGCCCTTCGATTGGCATCTCCAAAGTGCCTTTCAATTGGCATCTCCAAAGTGCCTTTCGATTGGCATCTGCAAAATGCCTTTCGATTGGCATCTGCATAGCGCCCTTAGATCGGCATGGACAAAGGTCCTTCGATTGGCCTTTTAACAAGGTCTTTTGATTGGCATTTTAGAAAAGTCTTTCGATTGGAATCAGAACAAAGACGTCTTCAATTGGAATCTTAACGTCGCTTCGATGGGTCTAAACTTAAGGAAATCAAAGAGAAAAAAACAAAGTTTTTGAGCGGTCAACAATGCCCTTCGATTGGAATTTCAACAAAACCTTTCGACTGTCCTTGTAACAAGATCCTTCAATTGGCATTTATACAAGGTCTTCGATTGGCATGGATACAAGGCCTTTCGATTGGCCTCATGGCCAAGCCCTTCGATTGGCATGGCAAAGAATCCTTCAATTTAACATCTCAAACCAGGCAGCTTCGACAGGCATGTTAACCAAGTACCCTTCAATTGGTATGGACAAAGGCCCTTCGATTGGCATTCCAAAAGGTCCATTCGAAGAAGCCTTCATAAGGCCTATTCGAAGCGTGCATAAGAAGTCCATTCGAAGATGGAAACTCATAGGCCAATCAAAGAGAAATGCTGGAGGGTATTCGAAGGGGTCAAGTGTCCAAGTTCATCCAAGATTTCCAAAGAGACATAAATTTTTCCAAAAAGGAATGCTTTTAATTCGTCTGATTCTTGTCTCATGGCTTTAAAGGCCTGTTTAATTGGTTGTCTCTTTCCGTTACTGGACCATCATACTCCTATAAATACAAGGGCAAGCATACAGTGCCAGGGGGGCGAACAAAAAGAGGTTAGAGAGAGGCGCATGAACTAGAAACAAAACTTGAAAAAAACAAGAAAAAGTGGTGAATTGAATTCGTACTTAGAGGCCAATTTAAGACCCTTGGACTATTCCAATCGATTCCTGGGAGTGTAGGAAAGCAAAAGCAATCAGAACAAGCATTTCCAGGCCTTATATCGCGCTGTAAAATTGGACCATGAAAGGGCCACCAATGAACTCAATAGGTTCAGACGAAGCCATCCATGGCTTAGGTTTTTATTTATCATGCTTGCAATTGATTTTAAGAATACACATGCCTGTAGTGATGGAAAAACGTTTGTAGGTAAAAGTCTGGGACTTTTACCAACGGTGCAGGGAGGAAGACAACCAGCTGGCAAGCAACCATTGGCCTATTTGAAAAAACGTGCACTGAATTATTGAGTTTGGCCGTTTTCATATTTGATTAATGTTTTGTATTATATGTACAAATAAAAATAGTTGGCGCAGTGGTAGTGGAGCGCATGGTAATTGCTTCAGGACCTGGGTTCGAATCCTAGGTCCCCCAAATATTTCATGTAGTTTCCCCTTTCAGGATTAAGTGCATACACAAGCCAAGGATCTATCATGTGACCTCAATATCCAGTCTGCCAATTGGCCAGATGACCAGATCCAAAGACCATCCATGAGGGAGCATCAAATGCCTAGTCAAACGCATAGCATGGGATCTCAGAAGTCAACGTGGACTTCTATCTTTTGGGCCCAATAGTTGTTGTCTGCACCCCCCATAATTGCTCAGGTCCAATATCTCTTCTCTATCTTTTTTATATCTTATTTTATTTAATTTATTTTACTAACTAATCAATTATTTTCTTTTTATCAAAAAACATAAAAATAAATACTTTTCATAAATTAGGTTTAGATTTTATTTTTTATCAAAAAAATTAATTTATTTAATTAGGTTGTTAATATTCGAAAACTTTAATTATTTTGCAAATAAACGAAAAATAATTAGAAAATTAGGGTTTTTGTCTAAACTTAATTATATTTATTTTTTTCCTAAAATAACCAAAAACATAAAAAATAGGCCATGTAATTATTTTCATTAATTAATTTAATCACTAATTATTTTTGTATTTAATTTAGAAAACCCAATTCTTTTCTTACAAATCATTAAAAACAAAAAAAAACATTTTCTCTTTTAATTAGGATAGAAGGGTCAAAACCCTAGTTCGCACTCGTTCCAATTTTCATCGCGCGCTTTATTATTTTATTTTTACCCAATTATTGTATCTGTTCACAGGTTGTAATAGTTAATTAGGTTTTTATTCTCATTTATCATTTTATTTTCAAAGGGTTTATTTTTGGCTATGTAAATACCCGAAGCCTTGTAATAGCGTAGTTTAATTTCCGCATTTTAAATTCCGCAAAATATAAACTGTTAGATGTATGATATTAGGATGCATGACAAGAATGTATGATTAATTTTAAAACAGTTAGATAACCCTAAATGTGCAAAGATAAATAAACTGAAATCGAATCACTCGCACATGCGCACTCCTAGGATACTCCCATTTGGTTGCTTTCGATAAACGGTCATTGAGTATAGGATGCTTTAGTGGTCTTCCTTTTGTCTAAACAAAGATCAAAGTCCCAATTCAGAAAAGTTGCCTCGGAACAGTTGCCTCAGAATTGTTGCCTCGAATAATTGATCTAAGACATTAGGGTTATTACTAAGACGTCCTAACATTGCTTTAGTGACTGTACGTCCCTTTCGAATTGACTCTCAAAACTCCAACGACGGTGCTACCTACTCACTAATAGTGGGATAGTGTTGTCTAAAGGAAATAAACATAGAACGATTCTTTTTTCGAGTAGGTAGATTAGCTCTTAAGTACTTGCTCAATCAAAACAAACTTTTTTTACACTTACACTCCTTTACAAACAAAGTTTTCAAAAACACTTCATTACACTCTTGAAGACAGAAGCAAGAGTTAAATCGAAGTCAAAACAAAAGCTTTTCAAATCACACAAACACAAAGAAAACAATTTTGAAAATGATGAGTAGGTACCTAAGAGCCCGTAGATAACTACGGATAGAAAGGGTGCTAATACCTTCCCTTTCTATAATCTACCCCCCATACTCAGAAATATCTCGAAAAAGGAATTTTTCTGTGCTTTTTTTCCTTTCCTTGTTGGATAAAATAAAAGACGGTGGCGAATCTTGCTTACCGCGACATTTTGCAAACACAAATCGCAAAATGCAAACCAGCAAATTCCTTAAAAAAGGGAAACACGTCCCGGTTCTGGCCACCGTATCACAGAATTGACGACTCTGCTGGGGAAATATAATAAGTGGGGTGTACCTTAGGATTAGTTCATCATATTGTTTTCAATTGTTTGATTTGTTTGCTTTATCTTTGTGGGCTTTGTACCGGAGTTACTATAGATCCTAACCCGGATCTGGGGGACACCTTTTAGGTAAGTAGCAATAGATTGTGAGGGAACTGTACGGCGTAGACCGATACGATTGAAGCAGTAGCTACGTTGATGTGGCACATTAGTTGGTATCGATATCCCTTGTGGAGGAACAAGGAGAGTATGGGGATGCTATATGGGTCATTAAGCATCAACTGACCTTAGAACCTATAATTGACCAACTTGGCCATAGAAAGTAGCAAGATGCTACACTCATTGAGACCATACTCTCGAGATGGTTCCGACCGCAAGAAAAGATTACGTGACTGGAATTATGACCGATCGAGGATGGTCAGTAATATTGAGAACCTCTAGAACTCAATTACTATTATTAGGATAGGTTGAACCAACTTAACTTCAAGAGGGTAATACCTAGACCCCGTGTAAGCCTAAACCTAAGGCTGTTTGTGTGACTTGTGTGCTTTCAACTTGAACTACTTGCACATTTTTATCATCTGACAACATGAGTTCCTTGCAGGTTTTATTTACAGTCCATAACTTGCATTTCTTTCCGGATTTACTTGCTTACATTACCTTGCACTTTTGCTTAAACGTATAGCATACACATCATAATATCATACCATAACATTTCCTTAACCATTTCAAGGATCTCAAGGGTTTGTGATGCAGGTTATGGTAAATCAAACATCTAGCAAGGGGCAAAGAGGGTTTATTTTCCTCTGGTCAATATCATCTAGAGATCAAAACACGATAACTTGAGTCAGTGGCTATGACCCACTCGATATGGTGAACTCGACTCTTGAAGAAGGACTCTTAACGACATGAAGTTTCTTCAATCAAGCTGCAACCAAATTCTAACATTTTGTTGTTTACCCCGCGAGACCCTTGAAAACATTGCATACATATATCATACATATCATTGCATAACAGGTCTCCCAGTACAGGTCTCTCATATCCTCACTGTTTATTTCAGCAATGACTCTCAAATAAGATAACAGAGATCTTCAAGAAGCACAGTACAGGGAAATCTTCCTAAATCTATCCAAGGGGCAGGAAGAGTTGAAAACACTCCTCGTTGGGAATTTGGTCAAGAAAAGTCCTGAAGACGATAAGGACGAATGGATGGAACAACTGCAAGCTGAGGTAGATGCAATAAGAACCCAAATGTTGGGGCAGATGGCCCTTATCCAAGGCTTAGCTCGGGAACAAGAAGAGTTGAGAACTATTATTAACCAGCTTCATCAAGACCGACACAACAGTATGAAGCAAACGGTCGAGGCCGAGGACCAAGTCATTGATCAACTTCCGACAAGGGCTTGGTTTGATGAAGAATAGACCTCTCCTAGTTGCTACTACCTCACGGGTCCAACAACAACCTCGCCAAAAACAACGAGTTAATCAGAGTAAGCCAGATACACCCAAGAGGCAATTTACCAAGCTCAACATGTCGTTGTCTCAAGCTTTACAAAACATGTTGAGGATGAACCTAGTGGCACTGATAGGACCTCATCTGAATCCCAAAACTTCTTCCCCCAACTAAAATCCTGATGCAAGTTGTGCATACCATTCCAACAGTCCAGGGCATGATACTGACGATTGTTGGTAGTTGAAATACAAAATCCAAAACCTGGTTGATGAAGGAGCATTAGAATTCACACAAGATGGTCAACTGGAATGTTTCTGTCAATCCTCCAAGGCTCACCATTTGAAGTGACAAGTTCTGACAAGAGAGGCTTTTGTTCATTAGAATTGTCAAGTTGTAATTTTATTTTGATTGTTCGAATATTTGTTCATGTCAAACTTTGTTACTTTATCAATGCATTGCATATGTCTATTTTGAATCAATCCATTCGTATTCACTATATTTAAATTGCTTTCCTTTTTGTGATGTTCAACTCTCGATTAAAAAACTCTAAGCGTTTAAAGAGAGGATGACGAAAATGATATCAAAATCTCTATAGTATGCTCTTGAACAGACCCCACTGGCGATGTACAGGCGTTGTTTCAAATCCTAAACAGTAGAGTTATAAGGAAGATAATCCATAGTTAACCCCTTCAAGCCAAAGAAGTAGGAGTTTTCTTTTTACACAAATTAAAATCCTTAATCACAACCTGGGGCAGGGTAGTTTTCTCAGTTTATCCAGGTGCACAATGAATGGTAGAGGAAGTCCTTCCGAAACAAAAGATGGTGATGGTTCCCTATAATCGTCAAGACAGGCAGTCATTATCTCTCAAAAATAAAAGCCCATTAAGTCAAAACCTATGAAGGAGACTTAAGAAAAAACGGGGGCATCCCGCTGACTGTAATCACAAAGAAATAGTTCAGGCAAAAGACAGGGATAATAAAATCAAAAATAAAGAGGTCCTACAAACCCTAAACAAAAAAGGAAATGACTGCCTATTCAAAATAAACTGTCAATATCCAAACCATCACTGGAATATCAGAGCAAACACTTAAACGTGATATAAATGCATAATTAACTTAGTATAGGACTGAAGAACATCACGAAGAGCGGGTGTGTAGAAATAAATTTTGAGCCTTTATCCTTTGTTTCTTGAATTGTGAACCATGCCACGTTATAACCCTTAAAAGTTCTAGCTGAAACATGGGTTAGTTCGAAAGCATACTGTTACAAAATGTATCCTGACTCCTGTAGGACTTGCTGTAAATCCTGAGTTGACATCACATATTACCAAAATTTGCCTGTTTTACTGAAAAATGCATTTTCAAAAAAAAAATTCAAGAGACATAAGCTTTGCATTCTTAAAATATTATCGTTTGCATATGACTATTTGTTCAAACAGTAGAGAAATTCGCACGACGAATACCTAGTGAACAAAAAACCTTCTCAATAAAAAGGATCACCTCAAGTGGAAAAACACTTCCAACCAAGGGGCACGGCATGATCATTGTCCATCATCTGGGGCAGCCAAGTCAAGATTCAAGGAATCTCGCAAAGATTCCAAATAGCCATGGGGCAAATTTCCGTCTGGATCACTTGAGGGATTGGACATGAATTCCAACAACAAATCTTGCATGATCAAACGAACATCTTCTAGTAGTATGGAAACACAACGCTACCGACAGTGACAACTCCCTACACCCTGAGAGCGTGGACATAGTCAAAAAATACTGAGCATGAACAAAGACCCGCTAGGGTGACTGGCCTAGGCAAAAATAAGGGCATCCCGGCGAACCAAAAGGGTTCGGGAAAAAATTAGGGATAAAAAATGAAAAATTTATACACCCGAAAAGTCGAAAACCCGAAAGGGAGGCTTGGGCAAAAAAGGGTATCCCGTTGGACTGAAAATCTGAAAAGACAGTCCAGGCAAAAATTAAGGATCAAAGCGTACGACTATGTCCCGTCATCTTGTCACTTGCCTACCAGAAGAAGACTGATCATTTCGATCGAAAGTTTCCAAGCACCTCATAAGTTGGGATAACACTCCATCCACAAGGCCTCCGCAGGCACCTTCTCCTGCAGAAACAGGGGCAGAAAAGTCTCGATGCAAAGTCATCGTCATATCCTCAGCATGCGTCCCAGTAACATTCTCTCCCCGCAGAGTAAGGAAAAGACAGTGATATTAGCGGTCCCGAATAGGACACCATTCTCTCCAGCTAAGGCTCGCAACCGTGAATGAGTTGGCGATATTCTCCCCAAGAAGAGTTTATCTATCACCATCACTGGAAAATTATCCCCAGTGAAGTTTGGAGAATTATCCCCAGTAGAGTCTGGAAAACAGTCCCAGTAGAGTCTAAAAAATTTATCTCCAGTGAAGTCGCAACTGGAAAATCATCCCCAGCGGAGTTTATTCCTTTCACAAACCAAAATTCAATTCCCAACAGAGTCCAAAATCGCCAGCAGTGATAATTTTCTCCCCAGCCGATGTTGTTTCTCCAAATCAGCAGATCTTCTGACAGAGCATCTATTCCCCACAGAGTCATTTCCTCGTCATTTTATTCCCCAGCGCAATTATTTTTTCCTGTAGGATCATTCTCACAGTCACCTTCATTCACTATCCCCAACCAAAACAAAGAATTCAACTCTTCTCTCCAACAGCAACCCGGGATTTATTTTCCCCAGCTAGAGATTATCATAAAAACATTGCATATTCATACATCATGGCATGTGCATACACATCATACAAAACATTCTCATTTATTTTGAGAACATCATTGTCCGATACATATCATGCATTACATACAGCTGACCTTTACCTTTCCTAAAAGATACAATCAAATTCTCACCAAGCTCAAGTTATGAAGTCTGGATCCGACCGGATAGTATCTTGATCTCTACTTCATATTGTGAATCCCGGATTCGACCGGATAGCAGTATCAAACACCGTGAAGCCTGGATTCGACCAGATAGTGATTTATCTTCAACCTATGAATCCTGGATCCGACCGGATAGTATCTTGATTTCTGCATCATATTGTGAAGCCCGGATTCGACCGGATAGCAGTATCCAACACCGCGAAGCCTGGAATCGACCAGATAGTGGTATCTCTTAAAAGCAAGCTATGAAGCCCAGATTCGACCGGATAATAGTTTAATCCCCAACAAGCCGTGAAGTCCGGATTACGACCGGATAACAGCTCAGCAAGTTACCATGAAGCCTGGATTTCGACCAGATAGTGGTATATCTTTAATACAAGTTATGAAGCCTGGGTTCGACCGAATAGTATCTTGATTTCTCCGAACTCCATGAAGCCTGGATTCGACCAGATAATGGTATATTATATTGTGAAGCTTGGATTACGACCAGATAGCGGTAAGGAACACTGTGAAGCCTGGATTTCGACCAGATAACAGTGAGGGACACTATGAAGCTTGGATTTCGACCAAATAGCAGTTTACCCGGCCAGTTACTATGAAGCCCGGATCCAACCGGATATTAGTAGGCCCAAAGTCAAAGGGAAGCCCGGATGCGACCGGATAACCACTTGATTTCTTCTGAAGCCTAGATTTCAACCAGATAAGAAGTAAGGCATTGTGAAGCCTGGATTTCGACCATATAGCAATACAAGACCATGAAGCCTGGATTTCGACTAGATAATGGTACAAGACATCATGAAGCCTGGATTTCGACCAGATAATGGTACATGACATTGAAGCTTGGATTTCGACCGAATAGCAGTTTACCTGGACAGTTACTAAGAAGCCCGGATCCGACCGGATATTAGTGTGTCCTAAATTCAAGTTGAAGCCCGGAGGCGACCGGATAACAATTTGATTCCTTCTGAAGCCCGGATTACAACCAGATAAGAATTGAGAAACGATGAGGCCTGGATCACGACCAGATAGTAGTTCATTTTCACATCTTCGACCAAGAGACAATTCCTCAGTAGAATGAAGGACGACCGAAGTTCCTAAATTTCAACAGAGATGATTCCTCAGTAGAATAACGAACGACCGAAGTTCCTAAATTTCAACAGAGATGATTCCTCAGTAGAATAACGGATGACCGAAGTTCCTAAATTTCAACAGAGATGATTCCTCAGTAGAATAACAGACAACCGGAGTTCCTAAATTTCAACAGAGATGGTTCCTCAAAAAGAATAACGGACGATCGAATGTCCTAAATTTCAACAGAGATGGTTCCTCAACAAGAATAACGGACGACCGAAGGTCCTAAAATTCAACCTTTCTCAAAACAAAGATGATACCCCAGTAGAATAACGGACGACTGAAGCTCCTAAAGTTCTATTTCTCTCAAGACAGAGATCAGTATTCCCCAGCGGAATCTTCATCAACAAACAGGCATACAAACTCTCGCTAAGGAATCTCTTATGCGATCGAAACTCCTTCGGATAGCATCTTTAAGCCCATCCCCTCTTCAGCAAATTCCAAATGGCATCTGTAAGCCCATTCCCGACATCGCAAGACATATACCACTTCATGCGAGTGCAAATTTCTGGGCACTCTAGTGTTCAATCATCTTCCACATTGGGATCACGAAAGGCACGAAAGCCAATCGACATCCTCAGGTTTAAGAAGATTGAACAGGGGCAGCTGTTGTACCCCAAAATTTTCCCTCATGTTTTTCCAAGATTTTTCTCTTGCATAGGTGGTTATAAACCTTTGCCTAAAGACAAGGAAATTTTTTCAATTGATGGTTAAGTATCCTTCGATTGGCACCTACAAAATGCCCTTCGATTGGCATCTCCAAAGTGCCTTTCGATTGGCATCTCCAAAGTTCCTTTGGATTGGCATCTGCAAAATTCCTTTCGATTGGCATCTGCATAGCGCCCTTAGATTGGCATGGACAAAGGTCCTTCAATTGGCCTTTTACCAAGGTCTTTCGATAGGTATTTTAGAAAAGTCTTTCGATTGGAATCAGAACAAAGACGTCTTCAATTGGAATCTTAACATCGCTTTGATGGGTCTAAACTTAAGGAAATTGAAGAGAACAAAACAAAGTTTTTGAGTAGTCAACAATGCCCTTCGATTGGCATTTCAACAAAACCTTTTGATTGTCCTTGTAACAAGATCCTTCAATTGGCATTTCAACAAGGTCTTCGATTGGCATGGATACAAGGCCTTTCGATTGGCCTCATGGCCAAGCCCTTCAATTGGCATGGCAAAGAATCCTTCAATTTAACATCTCAAACCAGGCAGCTTCGACAGGCATGTTAACCAAGCACCCTTCGATTGGTATGGACAAAGGCCATTCGATTGGCATTCCAAAAGGTCCATTCGAAGAAGCCTTCAGAAGGCCCATTCGAAGCATGCATAAGAAGTCCATTCAAAGATGGCAACTCATAGGACAATCGAAGAGAAATGCTGGAGGGTATTCGAAGGGGTCAAGTGTCCAAGTTCATCCAAGATTTCCAAAGAGACATAAATTTTTCCAAAAAGGAATGCTTTTAATTTGTGTGATTCTTGTCTCATGGCTTTAAAGGCCTGTTTAATTGGTTGTCTCTTGCCGTTACTGGACCATCATACTCCTATAAATACAAGGGCAAGCATACAGTGCAAGGGGGCGAACAAAAAGAGGTTAGAGAGAGGCGCATGAACCAGAAACAAAACTTGAAAAAAACAAGAAAAAGTGGTGAATTGAATTCGTACTTAGAGGCCAATTCAAGACCCTTGGACTATCCCAATCGATTCCTGGGAGTGTAGGCAAGCAAAAGGAATCAGAACAAGCGTTTCCAGGCCTTATATCGCACTGTAAAATTGGACTATGAAAGGGTCACCAATGAACTCAGCAGGTTCAGACGAAGCCATCCATGGCTTTGGTTTTTATTTATCATGCTTGCGACTGATTTTGAGAATACGCAGGCCTGTAGTGATGGACAAACGTCCGTAGGTAAGAGTCTAGGACTTTTACCAACGGTGCAGGGAGGAAGACGACCATCTGGCAAGTAACCATTGGCCTATTTGAAAAAACACGCGCTGAATTATTGTGTTTGGCCGTTTTCATATTTGATTAATGTTTTGTATTATATGTACAAATAAAAATAGTTGGTGCAGTGGTAGTGGAGTGCATGGTAATTGCTTCAGGACCTGGGTTCGAATCCCAGGTCCCCCAAATATTTCATGTATTTTTCCCTTTCAGGATTCAGTGCATACACAAGCCAGGGAACTATCATGTGACTTCAAGATCCAGTCTACCAAGTGGCCAGATGGCCAGATCCAAAGGTCATCCATGAGGGAGCATCAAATGCCTAGTCAAACGGATAGCATGGGATCTCAGAAGTCAACGTGGACTTCCATCTTTTGGGCCCAATAGCTGCTGTCTGCACCCCCCCATAATTGCTCAGGCCCAATATCTCTTCTTTATCTTTTTTATATCTTATTTAATTTAATTTATTTTACTAACCAATCAATTATTTTCTTTTTATCAAAAAACATAAAAATAAATACTTTTCATAAATTAGGTTTAGATTTTATTTTTTATCAAAAAAATTAATTAATTTAATTAGGTTATTAATATTAGATAACTTTAATTATTTTGCAAATAAACTAAAAATAATTAGAAAATTAAGGTTTTTGTCTAAACTTAATTATACTTATTTTTTTTCCTAAAATAACCAAAAACATAAAAAATAGGCCATGTAATTATTTTCATTAATTAATTTAATCACTAATTATTTTTGTATTTAATTTAGAAAACCCCAATTCTTTTCTTACAAATAATTAAAAACAAAAAAACATTTTCTCTTTTAATTAGGATAGAAGGGTCAAAACCCTAGTTCGCACTCGTTCCAATTTTCATCGCGCGCTTTATTATTTTATTCTTACCCAATTATTGTATCTATTCACAGATTGTAATAGTTAATTAGGTTTTTATTCTCATTTATCGTTTTATTTTAAAAGGGTTTGTTTTTGGCTATGGAAATACCTGAAGCCTTGTAATAGCGTAGTTTAATTTCCGCATTTTAAATTCCGCAAAATATAAACTGTTAGATGTATGATATTAGGATGCATGACAAGAATGTATGATTAATTTTAAAACAGTTAGATAACCTTAAATGTGCAAAGATAAATAAACTGAAATCGAATCACTCGCACATGCGCACTCCTAGGATACACTCCCATTTGGTTGCCTTCGATAAACGGTCATTGAGTATAGGATGCTTTAGTGGTCTTCCTTTTGTCTAAACAAAGATCAAAGTCCCAATTCAGAAAAGTTGCCTCGGAACAGTTGCCTCAGAATTGTTGCCTCGAATAATTGATCTAAGACATTAGGGTTATTACTAAGACGTCCTAACATTGCTTTAGTGACTGTACGTCCCTTTCGAATTGACTCTCAAAACTCCAACGACGGTGCTACCTACTCACTAATAGTGGGATAGTGTTGTCTAAAGGAAATAAACATAGAACGATTCTTTTTTCGAGTAGGTAGATTAGCTCTTAAGTACTTGCTCAATCAAAACAAACTTTTTTTACACTTACACTCCTTTACAAACAAAGTTTTCAAAAACACTTCATTACACTCTTGAAGACAGAAGCAAGAGTTAAATCAAAGTCAAAACAAAAGCTTTTCAAATCACACAAACACAAAGAAAACAATTTTGAAAATGATGAGTAGGTACCTAAGAGCCCGTAGATAACTACGGATAGAAAGGGTGCTAATACCTTCCCTTTCTATAATCTACCCCCCATACTCAGAAATATCTCGAAAAAGGAATTTTTCTGTGCTTTTTTTCCTTTCCTTGTTGGATAAAATAAAAGACGGTGGCGAATCTTGCTTACCGCGACATTTTGCAAACACAAATCGCAAAATGCAAACCAGCAAATTCCTTTAAAAAGGGAAACACGTCCCGGTTCTGGCCACCGTATCACAGAATTGACGACTCTGCTGGGGAAATATAATAAGTGGGGTGTACCTTAGGATTAGTTCATCATATTGTTTTCAATTGTTTGATTTGTTTGCTTTATCTTTGTGGGCTTTGTACCGGAGTTACTATAGATCCTAACCCGGATCTGGGGGACACCTTTTAGGTAAGTAGCAATAGATTATGAGGGAACTGTACGGCGTAGACCGATACGATTGAAGCAGTAGCTACGTTGATGTGGCACATTAGTTGGTATCGATATCCCTTGTGGAGGAACAAGGAGAGTATGGGGATGCTATATGGGTCATTAAGCATCAACTGACCTTAGAACCTATAATTGACCAACTTGGCCATAGAAAGTAGCAAGATGCTACACTCATTGAGACCATACTCTTGAGATGGTTCCGACCACAAGAAAAGATTACGTGACTGGAATTATGACCGATCGAGGATGGTCAGTAATATTGAGAACCTCTAGAACTCAATTACTATTATTAGGATAGGTTGAACCAACTTAACTTCAAGAGGGTAATACCTAGACCCCGTGTAAGCCTAAACCTAAGGCTGTTTGTGTGACTTGTGTGCTTTCAACTTGAACTACTTGCACATTTTTATCATCTGACAACATGAGTTCCTTGCAGGTTTTATTTACAGTCCATAACTTGCATTTCTTTCCGGATTTACTTGCTTACATTACCTTGCACTTTTGCTTAAACGTATAGCATACACATCATAATATCATACCATAACATTTCCTTAACCATTTCAAGGATCTCAAGGGTTTGTGATGCAGGTTATGGTAAATCAAACATCTAGCAAGGGGCAAAGAGGGTTTATTTTCCTCTGGTCAATATCATCTAGAGATCAAAACACGATAACTTGAGTCAGTGGCTATGACCCACTCGATATGGTGAACTCGACTCTTGAAGAAGGACTCTTAACGACACGAAGTTTCTTCAATCAAGCTGCAACCAAATTCTAACATTTTGTTGTTTACCCCGCGAGACCCTTGAAAACATTGCATACATATATCATACATATCATTGCATAACAGGTCTCCCAGTACAGGTCTCTCATATCCTCACTGTTTATTTAAGCAATGGCTCTCAAATAAGATAACAGAGATCTTCAAGAAGCACAGTACAGGGAAATCTTCCTAAATCTATCCAAGGGGCAGGAAGAGTTGAAAACACTCCTCGTTGGGAATTTGGTCAAGAAAAGTCCTGAAGACGATAAGGACGAATGGATGGAACAACTGCAAGCTGAGGTAGATGCAATAAGAACCCAAATGTTGGGGCAGATGGCCCTTATCCAAGGCTTAGCTCGGGAACAAGAAGAGTTGAGAACTATTATCAACCAACTTCATCAAGACCGACACAACAGTATGAAGCAAACGGTCGAGGCCGAGGACCAAGTCATTGATCAACTTCCGACAAGGGCTTGGTTTGATGAAGAATAGACCTCTCCAAGTTGCTACTACCTCACGGGTCCAACAACAACCTCGCCAAAAACAACGAGTTAATCAGAGTAAGCCAGATACACCCAAGAGGCAATTTACCAAGCTCAACATGTCGTTGTCTCAAGCTTTACAACACATGTTGAGGATGAACCTAGTGGCACTGATAGGACCTCATCTGAATCCCAAAACTTCTTCCCCCAACTAAAATCCTGATGCAAGGTGTGCATACCATTCCAACAGTCCAGGGCATGATACTGACGATTGTTGGTAGTTGAAATACAAAATCCAAAACCTGGTTGATGAAGGAGCATTAGAATTCACACAAGATGGTCAACTGGAATGTTTCTGTCAATCCTCCAAGGCTCACCATTTGAAGTGACAAGTTCTGACAAGAGAGGCTTTTGTTCATTAGAATTGTCAAGTTGTAATTTTATTTTGATTGTTCGAATATTTGTTCATGTCAAACTTTGTTACTTTATCAATGCATTGCATATGTCTATTTTGAATCAATCCATTCGTATTCACTATATTTAAATTGCTTTCCTTTTTGTGATGTTCAACTCTCGATTAAAAAACTCTAAGCGTTTAAAGAGAGGATGACGAAAATGATATCAAAATCTCTATAGTATGCTCTTGAACAGACCCCACTGGCGATGTACAGGCGTTGTTTCAAATCCTAAACAGTAGAGTTATAAGGAAGATAATCCATAGTTAACCCCTTCAAGCCAAAGAAGTAGGAGTTTTCTTTTTACACAAATTAAAATCCTTAATCACAACCTGGGGCAGGGTAGTTTTCTCAGTTTATCCAGGTGCACAATGAATGGTAGAGGAAGTCCTTCCGAAACAAAAGATGGTGATGGTTCCCTATAATCGTCAAGACAGGCAGTCATTATCTCTCAAAAATAAAAGCCCATTAAGTCAAAACCTATGAAGGAGACTTAAGAAAAAACGGGGGCATCCCGCTGACTGTAATCACAAAGAAATAGTTCAGGCAAAAGACAGGGATAATAAAATCAAAAATAAAGAGGTCCTACAAACCCTAAACAAAAAAGGAAATGACTGCCTATTCAAAATAAACTGTCAATATCCAAACCATCACTGGAATATCAGAGCAAACACTTAAACGTGATATAAATGCATAATTAACTTAGTATAGGACTGAAGAACATCACGAAGAGCGGGTGTGTAGAAATAAATTTTGAGCCTTTATCCTTTGTTTCTTGAACTGTGAACCATGCCACGTTATAACCCTTAAAAGTTCTAGCTGAAACATGGGTTAGTTCGAAAGCATACTGTTACAAAATGTATCATGACTCCTGTAGGACTTGCTGTAAATCCTGAGTTGACATCACATATTACCAAAATTTGCCTGTTTTACTGAAAAATGCATTTTCAAAAAAAAAATTCAAGAGACATAAGCTTTGCATTCTTAAAATATTATCGTTTGCATATGACTATTTGTTCAAACAGTAGAGAAATTCGCACGAAGAATACCTAGTGAACAAAAAACCTTCTCAATAAAAAGGATCACCTCAAGTGGAAAAACACTTCCAACCAAGGGGCACGGCATGATCATTGTCCATCATCTGGGGCAGCCAAGTCAAGATTCAAGGAATCTCGCAAAGATTCCAAATAGCCAGGGGCAAATTTCCGTCTGGATCACTTGAGGGATTGGACATGAATTCCAGCAACAAATCTTGCATGATCAAACGAACATCTTCTGGTAGTATGGCAACACAACGCTACCGACAGTGACAACTCCCTACACCCTGAGAGCGTGGACATAGTCAAAAAATACTGAGCATGAACAAAGACCCGCTAGGGTGACTGGCCTAGGCAAAAATAAGGGCATCCCGGCGAACCAAAAGGGTTCGGGAAAAAATTAGGGATAAAAAATGAAAAATTTATACACCCGGAAAGTCGAAAACCCGAAAGGGAGGCTTGGGCAAAAAAGGGTATCCCGTTGGACTGAAAATCTGAAAAGACAGTCCAGGCAAAAATTAAGGATCAAAGCGTACGACTATGTCCCGTCATCTTGTCACTTGCCTACCAGAAGAAGACTGATCATTTCGATCGAAAGTTTCCAAGCACCTCATAAGTTGGGATAACACTCCATCCACAAGGCCTCCGCAGGTACCTTCTCCAGCAGAAACAGGGGCAGAAAAGTCTCGATGCAAAGTCATCGTCATATCCTCAGCATGCGTCCCAGTAACATTCTCTCCCCGCAGAGTAAGGAAAAGACAGTGATATTAGCGGTCCCGAATAGGACACCATTCTCTCCAGCTAAGGCTCGCAACCGTGAATGAGTCGGAGATATTCTCCCCAAGAAGAGTTTATCTATCACCATCACTAGAAAATTATCCCCAGTGAAGTTTGGAGAATTATCCCCAGTAGAGTCTGGAAAACAGTCCCAGTAGAGTCTAAAAAATTTATCTCCAGTGAAGTCGCAACTGGAAAATCATCCCCAGTGGAGTTTATTCCTTTCACAAACCAAAATTCAATTCCCAACAGAGTCCAAAATCGCCAGCAGTGATAATTTTCTCCCCAGCCGATGTTGTTTCTCCAAATCAGCAGATCTTCTGACAGAGCATCTATTCCCCACAGAGTCATTTCCTCGTCAGTTTATTCCCCAGCGCAATTATTTTTTCCTGTAGGATCATTCTCACAGTCACCTTCATTCACTATCCCCAACGAAAACAAAGAATTCAACTCTTCTCTCCAACAGCAACCCGGGATTTATTTTCCCCAGCTAGAGATTATCATAAAAACATTGCATATTCATACATCATGGCATGTGCATACACATCATACAAAACATTCTCATTTATTTTGAGAACATCATTGTCCGATACATATCATGCATTACATACAGCTGACCTTTACCTTTCCTAAAAGATACAATCAAATTCTCACCAAGCTCAAGTTATAAAGTCTGGATCCGACCGGATAGTATCTTGATCTCTACTTCATATTGTGAATCCCGGATTCGACCGGATAGCAGTATCAAACACCGTGAAGCCTGGATTCGACCAGATAGTGATTTATCTTCAACCTATGAATCCTGGATCCGACCGGATAGTATCTTGATTTCTGCATCATATTGTGAAGCTCGGATTCGACCGGATAGCAGTATCCAACACCGCGAAGCCTGGAATCGACCAGATAGTGGTATCTCTTAAAAGCAAGCTATGAAGCCCAGATTCGACCGGATAATAGTTTAATCCCCAACAAGCCGTGAAGTCCGGATTACGACCGGATAACAGCTCAGCAAGTTACCATGAAGCCTGGATTTCGACCAGATAGTGGTATATCTTTAATACAAGTTATGAAGCCTGGGTTCGACCGAATAGTATCTTGATTTCTCCGAACTCCATGAAGCCTGGATTCGACCAGATAATGGTATATTATATTGTGAAGCTTGGATTACGACCAGATAGCGGTAAGGAACACTGTGAAGCCTGGATTTCGACCAGATAACAGTAAGGGACACTATGAAGCTTGGATTTCGACCAAATAGCAGTTTACCCGGCAGTTACTATGAAGCCCGGATCCAACCGGATATTAGTAGGCCCAAAGTCAAAGGGAAGCCCGGATGCGACCGGATAACCACTTGATTTCTTCTGAAGCCTAGATTTCAACCAGATAAGAAGTAAGGCATTGTGAAGCCTGGATTTCGACCATATAGCAATACAAGACCATGAAGCCTGGATTTCGACTAGATAATGGTACAAGACATCATGAAGCCTGGATTTCGACCAGATAATGGTACATGACACTGAAGCTTGGATTTCGACCGAATAGCAGTTTACCTGGACAGTTACTAAGAAGCCCGGATCCGACCGGATATTAGTGTGTCCTAAATTCAAGTTGAAGCCCGGAGGCGACCGGATAACAATTTGATTCCTTCTGAAGCCCGGATTACAACCAGATAAGAATTGAGAAACGATGAGGCCTGGATCACGACCAGATAGTAGTTCATTTTCACATCTTCGACCAAGAGACAATTCCTCAGTAGAATGAAGGACGACCGAAGTTCCTAAATTTCAACAGAGATGATTCCTCAGTAGAATAACGGACGACCGAAGTTCCTAAATTTCAACAGAGATGATTCCTCAGTAGAATAACGGATGACCGAAGTTCCTAAATTTCAACAGAGATGATTCCTCAGTAGAATAACAGACAACCGGAGTTCCTAAATTTCAACAGAGATGGTTCCTCAAAAAGAATAACGGACGATCGAATGTCCTAAATTTCAACAGAGATGGTTCCTCAACAAGAATAACGGACGACCGAAGGTCCTAAAATTCAACCTTTCTCAAAACAAAGATGATACCCCAGTAGAATAACGGACGACTGAAGCTCCTAAAGTTCTATTTCTCTCAAGACAGAGATCAGTATTCCCCAGCGGAATCTTCATCAACAAACAGGCATACAAACTCTCGCTAAGGAATCTCTTATGCGATCGAAACTCCTTCGGATAGCATCTTTAAGCCCATCCCCTCTTCAGCAAATTCCAAATGGCATCTGTAAGCCCATTCCCGACATCGCAAGACATATACCACTTCATGCGAGTGCAAATTTCTGGGCACTCTAGTGTTCAATCATCTTCCACATTGGGATCACGAAAGGCACGAAAGCCAATCGACATCCTCAGGTTTAAGAAGATTGAACAGGGGCAGCTGTTGTACCCCAAAATTTTCCCTCATGTTTTTCCAAGATTTTCCTCTTGCATAGGTGGTTATAAACCTTTGCCTAAAGACAAGGAAATTTTTTCAATTGATGGTTAAGTATCCTTCGATTGGCACCTACAAAATGCCCTTCGATTGGCATCTCCAAAGTGCCTTTCGATTGGCATCTCCAAAGTTCCTTTGGATTGGCATCTGCAAAATGCCTTTCGATTGGCATCTGCATAGCGCCCTTAGATTGGCATGGACAAAGGTCCTTCAATTGGCTTTTTACCAAGGTCTTTCGATAGGTATTTTAGAAAAGTCTTTCGATTGGAATCAGAACAAAGACGTCTTCAATTGGAATCTTAACGTCGCTTTGATGGGTCTAAACTTAAGGAAATTGAAGAGAACAAAACAAAGTTTTTGAGTAGTCAACAATGCCCTTCGATTGGCATTTCAACAAAACCTTTTGATTGTCCTTGTAACAAGATCCTTCAATTGGCATTTCAACAAGGTCTTCGATTGGCATGGATACAAGGCCTTTCGATTGGCCTCATGGCCAAGCCCTTCAATTGGCATGGCAAAGAATCCTTCAATTTAACATCTCAAACCAGGCAGCTTCGACAGGCATGTTAACCAAGCACCCTTCGATTGGTATGGACAAAGGCCATTCGATTGGCATTCCAAAAGGTCCATTCGAAGAAGCCTTCAGAAGGCCCATTCGAAGCATGCATAAGAAGTCCATTCAAAGATGGCAACTCATAGGACAATCGAAGAGAAATGCTGGAGGGTATTCGAAGGGGTCAAGTGTCCAAGTTCATCCAAGATTTCCAAAGAGACATAAATTTTTCCAAAAAGGAATGCTTTTAATTTGTGTGATTCTTGTCTCATGGCTTTAAAGGCCTGTTTAATTGGTTGTCTCTTGCCGTTACTGGACCATCATACTCCTATAAATACAAGGGCAAGCATACAGTGCAAGGGGGCGAACTAAAAGAGGTTAGAGAGAGGCGCATGAACCAGAAACAAAACTTGAAAAAAACAAGAAAAAGTGGTGAATTGAATTCGTACTTAGAGGCCAATTCAAGACCCTTGGACTATCCCAATCGATTCCTGGGAGTGTAGGCGAGCAAAAGGAATCAGAACAAGCGTTTCCAGGCCTTATATCGCACTGTAAAATTGGACTATGAAAGGGTCACCAATGAACTCAGCAGGTTCAGACGGAGCCATCCATGGCTTTGGTTTTTATTTATCATGCTTGCGACTGATTTTGAGAATACGCAGGCCTGTAGTGATGGACAAACGTCCGTAGGTAAGAGTCTAGGACTTTTACCAACGGTGCAGGGAGGAAGACGACCATCTGGCAAGCAACCATTGGCCTATTTGAAAAAACACGCGCTGAATTATTGTGTTTGGCCGTTTTCATATTTGATTAATGTTTTGTATTATATGTACAAATAAAAATAGTTGGTGCAGTGGTAGTGGAGTGCATGGTAATTGCTTCAGGACCTGGGTTCGAATCCCAGGTCCCCCAAATATTTCATGTATTTTGCCCTTTCAGGATTCAGTGCATACACAAGCCAGGGAACTATCATGTGACCTCAAGATCCAGTCTACCAAGTGGCCAGATGGCCAGATCCAAAGGTCATCCATGAGGGAGCATCAAATGCCTAGTCAAACGGATAGCATGGGATCTCAGAAGTCAACGTGGACTTCCATCTTTTGGGCCCAATAGTTGCTGTCTGCACCCCCCCATAATTGCTCAGGCCCAATATCTCTTCTTTATCTTTTTTATATCTTATTTAATTTAATTTATTTTACTAACCAATCAATTATTTTCTTTTTATCAAAAAACATAAAAATAAATACTTTTCATAAATTAGGTTTAGATTTTATTTTTTATCAAAAAAATTAATTAATTTAATTAGGTTGTTAATATTAGATAACTTTAATTATTTTGCAAATAAACTAAAAATAATTAGAAAATTAAGGTTTTTGTCTAAACTTAATTATACTTATTTTTTTTCCTAAAATAACCAAAAACATAAAAAATAGGCCATGTAATTATTTTCATTAATTAATTTAATCACTAATTATTTTTGTATTTAATTTAGAAAACCCAATTCTTTTCTTACAAATAATTAAAAACAAAAAAACATTTTCTCTTTTAATTAGGATAGAAGGGTCAAAACCCTAGTTCGCACTCGTTCCAATTTTCATCGCGCGCTTTATTATTTTATTTTTACCCAATTATTGTCTCTGTTCACAGATTGTAATAGTTAATTAGGTTTTTATTCTCATTTATCGTTTTATTTTAAAAGGGTTTGTTTTTGGCTATGGAAATACCTGAAGCCTTGTAATAGCGTAGTTTAATTTCCGCATTTTAAATTCTGCAAAATATAAACTGTTAGATGTATGATATTAGGATGCATGACAAGAATGTATGATTAATTTTAAAACAATTAGATAACCCTAAATGTGCAAAGATAAATAAACTGAAATCGAATCACTCACACATGCGCACTCCTAGGGTACACTCCCACTTGGTTGCCTTTGATAAACGGTCATTGAGTATAGGATGCTTTAGTGGTCGTCCTTTTGTCTAAACAAAGATCAAAGTCCCGATTCGGAAAAGTTGCCTCGGAACAGCTGCCTCGGAATTGTTGCCTCGAATAATTGATCTAAGACATTAGGGTTATTACTAAGACGTCCTAACATTGCTTTAGTAACCGTACGTCCCTTTCGAATTGACCCTCAAAACTCTAACGACGGTGCTACCTACTCACTAATAGTGGAATAGCGTTGTCTAAAGGAAATAAACATAGAACGATTCTTTTTTCGAGTAGGTAGATTAGCTCTTAAGTACTTGCTCAATTAAAACAAACTTTTTTTCACACTCACACTCCTTTACAAACAAAGTTTTCAAAAACACTTCATTACACTCTTGAAGACAGAAGCAAGAGTTAAATCGAAGTCAAAACAAAAGCTTTTCAAATCACACAAACACAAAGAAAACAATTTTGAAAATGATGAGTAGGTACCTAAGAGCCCGTAGATAACTACGGATAGAAAGGGTGCTAATACCTTCCCTTTCTATAATCTACCCCCCATACTCAGAAATATCTCAAAAAAGGAATTTTTCTGTGCTTTTTTTCCTTTCCTTGTTGGATAAAATAAAAGACGGTGGCGAATCTTGCTTACCGCGACATTTTGCAAACACAAATCGCAAAATGCAAACCAGCAAATTCCTTTAAAAAAGGGAAACACGTCCCGGTTCTGGCCACCGTATCACAGAACTGGCGACCCTGCTGGGGAAATATAATAAGTGGGTGTACCTTAGGATTAGTTCATCATATTGTTTTCAATTGTTTGATTTGTTTGATTTACCTTTGTGGGCTTTGTATCGGAGTTACTATAGATCCTAACCCGGATCTGGGGGACACCTTTTAGGTAAGTAGCAACAGACTATGAGGGAACTGTACAGCGTAGACTGATACGGTTGAAGTAGTAGCTACGTTGATGTGGCACATTAGTTGGTACTGATATCCCTTGTGGAGGAACAAGTAGAGTATGGGGCTGCTATATGGGTCATTAAGCATCAACTAACCTTAGAACCTATAACTGACCAACTTGGCCATAGAAAGTAGCAAGATGTTACACTCATTGAGACCATATTCTCGAGATGGTTCCGGCCGCAAGAAAATATTGCGTGACTAGAATTATGACCAATCGAGGATGGTCAGTGATATTGAAAACCTCTAGAACCCGGTTAATATTATTAGGACAGGTTGAACCAACTTAACTTCAAGAGGGTAATACCTAGACCCCATGCAAGCCTAAACCTAAGGCTGTTTGTGTGACTTGTGTGCTTTCAACTTGAACTACTTGCACATTTTTATCATCTGACAACATGAGTTCCTTGCAGGTTTTGTTTACAGTCCATAACTTGGATTTCTTGCCGGATTTACTTGTTTACATTACCTCACAATTTTGCTTAAACGCATAGCATACACATCATAACATCATACCATAACATTTCCTTAACCATTTCAAGGATCTCAAGGGTTTGTGATGCAGGTTATGGTAAATCAAACGTCTAGCAAGGGGCAAAGAGGACTTATTTTCCTCTAGCCAATGTCATATAGAGATCAAAACACGATAACTTGAGCCAGTGGCTATGACCCACTCGATATGGTGAGCTCGACTCTTGAAGAAGGACTCTTAACGACACGAAGTTTATTCAATCAAGTTGCAACCAAATTCTAACAGTTTCTTGTTTACCCCACGAGACCCTTGAAAACATTGCATACATATATCATACATATCATTGCATAACAGTTCTCCCAGTATAAGTCTTTGATATCCTTGCTGTTTATTTCAGCAATGGCTCTCAAACAAGATAACAGAGATCTTAAAGAAGCATAGTTCAGGGAAATCTTCCTAAATCTATCCAAGGGGAAAGAAGAGTTGAAAACACTCCTCGTTGGGAATTTGGTCAAGAAAAGTCCTGAAGGCGATAAGGACGAACGGCTGGAACAACTGCAAGCTGAGGTAGATGTAATAAGAACCCAAATGCTAGGCCAGATGGCCCTTATCCAAGGATTAGATCGGGAACAAGTAGAGTTGAGAACTATTATCAACCAGCTTCATCAAGACCGACACAACAGTATGAAGCAAACGGTTGAGGCCGGGGACCAAGTCATTGATCAACTTCTGAGAATTCAAGGGCTTGGTTTGATTAAGAATAGACCTCTCCAACTTACTACTACCTCACGGGTCCAACAACAACCTCGCCAAAAACAACGAGTTAATCAGAGTAAGCCAGATACACCCAAGAGGTAGTTTACCAAGCTCAACATGTCGTTGTCTCAAGCTTTACAACACATGTTGAGGATGAACCTGGTGGCATTGATAGGACCTCATCCGAATCCCAAAACTTCTTCCCCCAACTACAATCCTGATGCAAGGTGTGCATACCATTCCAACAGTTTGGGGCATGATACTGACGACTGTTGGCAGTTGAAATACAAAATTCAAAATCTGATTGATGAAGGAGCATTGGAATTCACACAAGATGGTCAACTTGAATGTTTCTGTCAATCCTCCAAGGCTCACCATTTGAAGTTACAACTTCTGACAAGAGAGGCTTTTGTTCATTAGAATTGTCAAGTTGTAATTTTCTTTTGATTGTTCGAATATTTGTTCATGTCAAACTTTGTTACTTTATCAATGCATTGCATATGTCTGTTTTGAATCAATCCATTCGTATTCACTATATTTAAATTGCTTTCCTTTTTGTGATGTTCAACTCTCAATTAAAAAACTCTAAGCCTTTAGAGGGAGGATGACGAAAATGATATTAAATTCTCTACAGTATGCTCTTGAACAGACCCCGCTGACCATGTACAGGCGTTGTTTCAAATCCTAAACAGTTGAGTTATAAGGAAGATAATCCCTAGTCAACCCCTTCGAGCCAAAGAAGTAGGAGTTTTTCTTTTTACACAAATTAAAACCCTTAATCACAACCTGGGGCAGGGTAGTTTTCTCAGTTTATCCAGGTGCACAATGAATGGTATCGAAGAAGTCCTTCCGAAACAAAAGACGATGATGGTTCCCTATAATCGTCAAGACAGGAAGTCATTATCTCTCAAAAATAAAAGCCCATTAAGTCAAAACCCATGAAGGAGACTTAAGAAAAAACTGGGGCATCCCACTGACTGTAATTACAAAGAAACAGTTCAGGTAAAAGACAAGGATAATAAAATCAAAAAGAAAGAGGTCCTACAAACCCTAAACAAAAAAGGAAATGACTGCATATTCAAAATAAACTGTCAATATCCGTACCATCACTGGAATATCAGAGCAGAGACTCAAACATGATCTAAATGCATAATTAACTGAGTATAGGACTGAAGAACATCACGAAGAGCGGGTGGGTACAAATAAAATTTGAGCCTTTATCCTTTGTTTCTTGAACCGTGAACCAGGCCACGTTATAACCCTTAAAAGTCCTAGCTGAAGCATGGGTTAGTTCGAAAGCATACTGTTACAAAAGGTATCCTGACTCCTGTAGGACTTGCTGTAAATCCTAAGTTAACATCACATATTACCAAAATTTGCCTGTTTTACTGAAAAATGCATTTTCAAAAAAAAAAATTCAAGACAGACATAAGCTTTGCATTCTTAAAATAACATCGTTTGCATATGACTATTTGTTCAAACAATAGAGAAATTCACACGACGAATATCTAATGAACAAAAAACCTTCTCAATAAAAAGGATCACCTCAAGTGGAAAAACACTTCTAACCAAGGTGCACGGCATGATCATTTTCCATCATCTGGGGCAGCCAAGTCAGGATTCAAGGAATCTCGCAAAGATGCCAAATAGTCAGGGGCAAATTTCCGTCTGAATCACTTGGGCGATTGGACATCAATTCCAGCAACGAATCTTGCATGATCAAACGAACATCTTCTGGTAGTATGGCAACACAACGCTACCGACAATGACAACTCCCTACACCCTGAGAGCGTGGACATAGTCAGAAAATACTGCGCATGAACAAAGACCCGCTAGGTTGACTGGCCTAGGCAAAAATAAGGGCATCCTGACGAACCAAAAGGGTTCGGGCAAAAATTAGGGATAAAAAATGAAAAATCTGTACACCCGGCAAGTAGAAAACCCAAAAGGGCGGCTTGGGAAAAAGGGTATCCCGTTGGACTGAAAATCTGAAAAGACAGTCCAGGCAAAAATTAGGGATCAAAGCGTACGACTATGTCCCGTCATCTTGTCACTTGCCTACCAGAAGAAGACTGATCATTTTGATCGAAAGTTTCCAAGCACCTCATAAGTTGGGATAACACTCGATCCACAAGGCCTCCGCAGGCACCTTCTCCAGAAGAAACAGGGGCAGAAAAGTCTTGATGCAAAGTCATCGTCATATCCTCAGCATGCATCCCAGTAACATTCACTCCCCGCAGAGTAAGGAAAAGACAGTGATATTAGCGGTCCCTAATAGGACACCATTCTCTCCAGCTAAGGCTCGCAACCACGAATGAGTCGGTGATATTCTCCCCAAGCAGAGTTTATCTATCACCAGCACTGAAAAATTATCCCCAGTGAAGTTTGGAGAATTATCCCCAGTAGAGTCTGGAAAACCGTCCCAGTAGAGTCTAAAAAATTTATCTCCAGTGAAGTCGCAACTGGAAAATCATCCCCAGCGGAGTTCATTCCTTTCAAAAACAAAAACTCAATTCACAATAGAGTCCATCATCGCCAGCAATGATAATTCTCTCCCCAGCCGATGTTATTTCTCCAAATCAGCAGATCTTCTGACAGAGCATCTATTCCCCACAGAGTCATTTCCTCGTTAGTCTATTCCCCAGCAGAATTAATCTTTCCTGCAGGATCATTCTCACAGTCACCTTCATTCATTATCCCCAGCGGAAATGAAGAATTCAACTCTTCTCTCCAACAGCAACCTGGGATTTATTTTCCCCAGCTAGAGATTATCATAAAAACATTGCATATCCATATATCATGGCATGTGCATACACATCATACAAAACATTCTCATTTATTTTGAGAACATCATTGCCTGATACATATTATACATTACATACAGCTGACCTTTACCTTTCAGGAAAGATACAATCAAATTCTCACCAAGCTCAAGTTATGAAGCCCGGATCCGACCGGATAGTATCTTGATCTCTACATCATATTGTGAAGCCCGGATTCGACCGGATAGCAGTATCAAACACCGTGAAGCCTGGATTCGACCAGATAGTGATTTATCTTCAAGCTATGAAGCCCGAATCCAACCGGATAGTATCTTGATTTCTGCATCATATTGTGAAGCCCAGATTCGACCGGATAGCAGTATCCAACACCGCGAAGCCTGGAATCGACCAGATAGTGGTATCTCTTAAAAGCAAGCTATGAAGTCCGGATTCGACCGGATAATAATTTAATCCCCAACAAGCTGTGAAGCCCGGATTACGACCGGATAACAGCTCACCAAGTTACCATGAAGCCTGGATTTCGACCAGATAGTGGTATATCTTTAATACAAGTTATGAAGCCCGAGTTCGACTGGATAGTATCCTAATTTCTACGAACGCCATGAAGCCTGGATTCGACAAGATAATGGTATATTCTACCGTGAAGCCTGGATTACAACCAGATAGCGGTAAGGAACACTGTGAAGCCTGGATTTCGACCAGATAACAGTGAGGGACACTGTGAAGCTTGTATTTCAACCAAATAGCCGTTTACCCGGCCAATTACTATGAAGCCCGGATCCGACCGGATATTAGTAGGCCCAAATTCAAAGGGAACCACGGATGCGACCGGATAACCACTTGATTTCTTCTGAAGCCTGGATTTCGACCAGATAAGAAGTAAGGCATTGTGAAGCCTGGATTTCGACCAGATAGCAATACAAGACCATGAAGCCTGGATTTCGACCAGATAATGGTACAATACACCATGAAGCCTGGATTTATACCAGATAATGGTACAAGACACTGTGAAGCTTGGATTTCGACCGAATAGCAGTTTACCTGGACAGTTACTAAGAAGCCCAGATCCGACCAGATATTAGTGTGCCTTATATTCAAGTTGAAGCTCGGAGGCGACCGGATAACAATTTGATTCCTTCTGAAGCCCGGATTACGACCGGATAAGAATTGAGAAATGATGAAGCCTGAATCACGACCAGATAGTAGTTCATTTTCACATCTTCGACCAAGTGACAATTCCTCGGTAGAATGACGGACGACCGAAGATCCTAAATTTCAACAGAGATGATTCCTCAGTAGAATAACAGACGACCGAAGTTCCTAAATTTCAACAGAGATGATTCCTCAGTAGAATAACAGACGACCGAAGTTCCTAAATTTCAACAGAGATGATTCCTCAGTAGAATAATGGACGACCGAAGTTCCTAAATTTCAACAGAGATGATTCCTCAGTAGAATAACAGACGACCGAAGTTCCTAAATTTCAACAGAGATGATTCCTCAGTAGAATAACGGACGACCGAAGTTCCTAAATTTCAACAGAGATGGTTCCTCAACAAGAATAACAGACGACCGAATGTCCTAAATTTCAACAGAGATGGTTCCTCAACAAGAATAACGGACGGCCGAAGGTCCTAAAATTTAACCTTTCTCAAAACAAAAATGATACCCCAGTAGAATAACGGACGACTGAAGCTCCTAAAATTCTATTTCTCTCAAGACAGAGATCAGTATTCCCCAGCGGAATCTTCCTCAACAAACAGGCATACAAACTCTCGCTAAGGAATCTCTTATGCGATCGACACTCCTTCGGATGGCATCTTTAAGCCCATCCCCTCGTCAGCAATTTCCAAATGGCATCTGTAAGCCCATTCTCGACATCGCAAGACGGATACCACTTCATGCGAGTGCAAATTTCTAGGCACTCTAGTTTTCAATCATCTTCCACCTTCGGATCACGAAAGGCACGAAAGCCAATCGACATCCTCAGGTTTAAGAAGATTGAACAGGGGAAGCTGTTGTACCCCAAAATTTTCCCTCATGTTTTTCCAAGATTTTCCTCTTGCATAGGTGGTTATAAACCTTTACCTAAAGACAAGGAAATTTTTTCAATTGATGGTTAAGTATCCCTCAATTGGCACCTACAAAATGTCCTTCGGTTGGCATCTCCAAAGTGCCTTTCGATTGGCATCTCCAAAGTGCCTTTTGATTGGCATCTGCAAAATGCCTTTCGATTGGCATCTGCATAGCACCCTTAGATTGGCATGGACATAGGTCCTTCGATTGGCCTTTTAACAAGGTCTTTTGATTGGCATTTTAGAAAAGTCTTTCGATTGGAATCAGAACAAAGACATCTTCAATTGGCATCTTAACGTCGCTTTGATGGGTCTAAACTTAAGGAAATCGAAGAGAACAAAACAAAGTTTTCGAGCAGTCAACAATGCCCTTCGATTGGCATTTCAACAAAAACTTTTGATTGTCCTTGTAACAAGATCCTTCGATTGGCATTTCAACAAGGTCTTCTATTGGAATGGATACAAGGCCTTTCGATTGGCCTCATGGCCAAGCCCTTCGATTGGCATGGCAAAGAATCCTTTAATTTAACATTTCAAACCAGGCAGCTTTGACAAGCATGTTAACCAAACACCCTTCGATTGGTATGGACAAAGGCCCTTCGATTGGCATTCCAAAAGGTCCATTCAAAGAAGCCTTCAGAAGGCCCATTCGAAGAATGCATAAGAAGTCCTTTCGAAGATGGCAACTCATAGGCCAATCAAAGAGAAATGTTGGAGGGTATTCGAAGGGGTCAAGTGTCCAAGTTCATCCAAGATTTCCAAAGAGACATAAATTTTTCCAAAAAGGAATGCTTTTAATTCGTCTGATTCTTGTCTCATGGATTTAAAGGCTTGTTTAATTTGTTGTCTCTTGCCGTTACTGGACCATCATACTCCTATAAATACAAGGGCAAGCATACAGTGTCAGGGGGGCGAACAAAAAGAGGTTAGAGAGAGGCGCATGAACCAGAAACAAAACTTGAAAAAAACAAGAAAAAATGGTGAGTCGAATTCGTACTTAGAGGCCAATTCAAGACCCTTGGACTATCCCAATCGATTCCTGGGAGTGTAGGCAAGCAAAAGCAATCAGAACAAGCGTTTCTAGGCCTTATATCAAGCTGTAAAATTGGACCATGAAAGGGCCACCAATGAACTCAGCAGGTTCAGAAGAAGCCATCCATTGCTTTGGTTTTTTTTATCATGCTTGCAATTGATTTTGAGAATACGCAGGCCTATAGTGACAGACAAACGTCCGTAGGTAAAAGTCTGGGACTTTTACCAACGGTGCAGGGAGGAAGACGACCAGCTGGCAAGCAATCATTGGCCTATTTGAAAAAACGCGCGATGAATTATTGTGTTTGGTCGTTTTCATATTTGATTAATGTTTTGTATTTTATGTACAAATAAAAACAGTTGGTGCATTGGTAGTGGAGTGCATGGTAATTACTTCAGGACCTGGGTTCGAATCCCAAGTCCCCCAAATATTTCATGTATTTTGCCCTTTCAGGATTCAGTGCATACACAAGCCAAGGATCTATCATGTGACCTCAAGATCCAGTATGCCAAGTGGCCAGATGGCCAGATCCAAAGGTCATCCATGAGGGAGCATCAAATGCCTAGTCAAACGCATAGCATGGGATCTCAGAAGTCAACGTGGACTTCCATCTTTTGGGCCCAATAGCTGTTGTCTGCACCCCCCCATAATTGCTCAGGCCCAATATCTCTTCTCTATCTTTTTTATATCTTATTTAATTTAATTTATTTTACTAACCAATCAATTATTTTCTTTTTATCAAAAAACATAAAAATAAATACTTTTCATAAATTAGGTTTAGATTTTATTTTTTATCAAAAAAATTAATTAATTTAATTAGGTTGTTAATATTAGATAACTTTAATTATTTTGCAAATAAACTAAAAATAATTAGAAAATTAGGGTTTTTGTCTAAACTTAATTATATTTATTTTTTTCCTAAAATAACCAAAAACATAAAAAATAGGCCATGTAATTATTATCATTAATTAATTTAATCACTAATTATTTTTGTATTTAATTTAGAAAACCCAATTCTTTTCTTACAAATAATTAAAAACAAAAAAAAAAACATTTTCTCTTTTAATTAGGATAGAAGGGTCAAAACCCTAGTTCGCACTCGTTCCAATTTTCATCGCGCGCTTTATTATTTTATTTTTTACCTAATTATTGTATTTCTTCACAGGTTGTAATAGTTAATTAGGTTTTTATTCTCATTTATCGTTTTATTTTCAAAGGGTTTGTTTTTGGCTATGTAAATACCCGAAGCCTTGTAATAGCGTAGTTTAATTTCCGCATTTTAAATTCCGCATTTTAAATTCCGCATTTTAAATTCCACAAAATATAAATTGTTAGATGTATGATATTAGGATGCATGACAAGAATGTATGATTAATTTTAAAACAGTTAGATAACCCTAAATGTGCAAAGATAAATAAACTGAAATTGAATCACTCGTACATGCGCACTCCTAGGGTACACTCTCACTTGGTTGCCTTTGGTAAACGATCATTGAGTATAGGATGCTTTAGTGGTCGTCCTTTTGTCTAAACAAAGATCAAAGTCCCGATTTGGAAAAGTTGCCTCAGAACAGTTGCCTCGGAATTGTTGCCTCGAATAATTGATCTAAGACATTAGGGTTATTACTAAGACGTCCTAACATTACTTTAGTAATCGTACGTCCCTTTCGAATTGACCCTCAAAACTCCAACAACGGTGTTACCTACTCACTAATAGTGAGATAGCGTTGTCTAAAGGAAATAAACATAGAACGATTCTTTTTTCGAGTAGGTAGATTAGCTCTTAAGTACTTGCTCAATCAAAACAAACTTTTTTTTTCAAACTTACACTCCTTTACAAACAAAGTTTTCAAAAACACTTTATTACACTCTTGAAGACAGAAGAAAGAGTTAAATCGAAGTCAAAACAAAAGCTTTTCAAATCACACAAACACAAAGAAAACAATTTTGAAAATGATGAGCAAGTACCTAAGAGCCCGTAGATAACTACAGATAGAAAGGGTGCCAATACCTTCCCTTTCTATAATCTACCTCCCGTACTCAGAAATATCTCAAAAAATGAATTTTTCTGTGCTTTTTTTTCCTTTCCTTGTTGGATAAAATAAAAAGTCGGTGGCGACTCTTGCTTACCGCGACATTTTGCAAACACAAAATGCAAAACGCAAACCAGCAAATTCCTTAAAAAACTGGAAACACGTCCCGGTTCTGGCCACCGTATCACTGGTTGCAAATGTATTTTGAATCACCTCCCATTTTGGCCAGTTGTAGTGATTGCGAAGATTTTGGCTAAATGCGCGATTAGTCAAAATCCGTTTTAAAGCCTTTTGCAAAAATAGTTGTTTAGATTAGTTGATTGCAAAAAATAGTTTGAGATTTGTTGAATGTTTTTTAGCGTGTTACCTACAAAAACTCTTGTTAGTGCATGATTAGAAAATATTTAATGCAATGTAGAAAATAATATATGAATGAGATTTAAATAAAAATAATTTATTATATGTGATAAATAAATAATAAATAAAAATATGATAATAATAATAATAATATAAAAATTAATATTAATAATCATAATAATTATAAATAATAACAATAATAGTAATTATTAAAACAATAAATAAAAAATAAAAAATAAAATAGAATAAAGAATTAGAATTAAAAAATATAAAAAATAAATTAATCAGGGGGGTGTATTACTAGTTAGCAAGTAAAAGCAGGGGGTGCAGTTAGGATTCTAGGCGAATCCCATTACGTTTGCTGGATAGAGGGGTTGTAAACGGTTTAATGTTTTAGTAAAACAATGGAATGGGGTGCGAATAATAGTGGGCTTAGGCCCAACGAGTTTGAAGAGGTTCAGGGAGATTGTATGAGGCGAGGCGTATGCTAACTAACATGCAGACTTGGCCTAATGGCCGTCTGTTGATAATCAAAGGGAGGGAAGTGAAGGTGTACGTTTATTACCACTGTTCATCATTCTATTCTTTCCTCATTTCGTTTTTGTTTCACAGTAATCATCATCTTCCTCTCTCTCTCTCTCAATACGCAAACCCTTTCCCTCTCCCTTAACCCTAGCTTTCCAATCCATGGTGGCGGCTCCAAATTGCCTCCGAGTACCACCCCTTATCACCAAATACAAGAACAAATAAACAATGAAGAAAACATCTAAGCTTTACCCTCGTGCGATTTCCGATTCGAACTTGGATCTTCTAGTCCGATCCAGTACTAATCTGCCGTTCTCCTTCTCGATTTGCAGGTTACAATAGTGGCGGAGCTTGTGGGGTCGAAGATGATGGTGTACGTAAAAAATGGCTGGCGATGGTGATTCCCACGGTTAGGGTTTCAAAGGTTGAAACCCCAACCGTTCTTCTTCGTCTTCAATGCGGGAGCTTCGTGCTCTTCACAGTAATGGCCTCCTCCTTTTATATTGTCTTCTTCTTTACTGTAACAAAATCCACCACCTCCCTTTTACTGTCAGTTCTTGTTAGTATATATTGGTTTTAGATTAGGTTTTTTTTTAGAATTTAGAATTTGATTATCATAGACTTAAGGATTAAATTTAGGAATTAGGGATTGAAATTGTGATTTAATTGATTCTAAAAATATTTGATTTGTTTTTTTGTTCTTGTAATATAAATTGAATTATGGAGATTTGATCGAGTAATTGCATATTTTGGATTTTTTGGATTTGGTGTAAATACAGATTTGATTTGTTTAAGTTTTTGAGATTTGATTTGTATTTTTTTTAATTTAATTTCTACAGTACATGTTTTATGCAAATTGCATGCAGATTTGGGATAATTGGTACAATTGTTGTTTTTTATATCAGTTAGGCCAGCGCTGATTTTATGCAATTGGACCTTAGCTGTTATTTTTGTTTTACTATGGGTCTGCGTTAATAATTGTTTCAGCCCAACGCATTTTCTATTTATAGCAATTGTTTTCTCTCTTAAACCAGGCCCAATCAGCCTTTTTCCCCAAACAACCATAAAAATAACATTTAATTAGAAAACAAATTTAAAACTAATTATATCAGTAATAAACAAATGCATTAAGTTTTCTTTAAAAATATTTATTATTTTTACATATCTTTTTTCCACAAAAACAGCAATTTTAATAATAATATTTCTTTTCTCCCAAAAACATTCAATGGGCCAACCTAATGGGCTTCCTATTGCAACCACACCCCTTTTTACTGTTTGTTATTTAAAAGAAATGGACCAACATTGATTCTCCACCTCTTCTTTTATTAACAAACATACATTCTTAAATTTAATTTCCGCCTCTCCTTTTCTAATAATAACCATTTAAATAGATCAAAACTTAATAACTATTATTCTTTTTTTGAAATAATTTTCTATTCTCGAATCGCATGGGCCATTGGCCAACATGCTACGCGAATGGGCTTATGAGTCTTTCTGATTTAGGAAGCCCCATTTTCCCGAATTAAAATACACCCCCTAGTCTTGGATAAAGATGGGCCATCAGATATTGATGTATCATCTTTAATTAAATATTTATTCTATTCTAAATCTTGAAATTATGGTCGTATGGTAGGGAAAATTTGGGGTACGACAAATGGCATTATGGAAGCCGCCAATAAGAAAATTAAGAAGATTGTGCAAGAAATGGTTGTGACCTACAAAGACTGGCACAAGATGTTACAATTTTCTCTTCATGGCTATCGCACTTCAGTACGCATGTCAACTGGGGCAACCCCGTTCTCTCTAGTCTATGGTATAGAAGTTGTCTTGCCAATTGAAGTCCATATCCCTTCTCTAAGGATTATGAAAGACGTAGATTTGGACAAAGATGAGTGGATTCAAACTAGGCTGGACCAGATAAATCTGATTGACGAGAAAAAACTTGCGGCTGTTTGTCATGGGCAGATGTATCAGAAGCGTATGATCAAAGCCTTCAACAAGAAAGTCAAACATCGGGTTTATCAGGTTAGTGACTTGGTAATAAAGCGTATCATTCTTCCACAAGGTGATCCCAGGGGAAAGTGGCCTCCCACATACGAAGGGTCATTCGTAATTAAGAGGATATTTTTTGGCGGTGCAATGATACTTACCACCATGGACGGTGAAGATTTTCCGCACCCTGTGAATGCGGACATAGTCAAAAAATACTACGCATTAAAGCGACCCGCTAGGTTGACTGACCTAGACAAAAATAAGGGCATCCTGAAAACCTGCAAGTCAAAAACCTGAAAAGGAGGCTTGGGCAAAAAAGGGTGGTCCAAGAAAAAGTTAGGGATTAAGGCATATGACTATTCCTCGTTGGATCATCTACCTACAACAAGCTTTGTGACCAAACGTCAAAGTTCAAATGGTACAGATCAACTCAGTCAACTTCTTTCGACAGCGAGGGATGAGATGTTCGAAGACATAGGGGCAATAGCAGAGTTGAAACTTGATGGGACTATTTCCACAGAGCTATTTTTTGTTGTTTTACTTTGTACTCTTTTCAGTTTTCGACGACTTCCTCTTACTAGGATTGTTGTCTCTTTGTAGAAAACTGTCTGTTTATAGGTAAACTTTCAATACAAATATAATTCAAAATTCAAATTTATTTTTACTTTCTTTGTTTTGTTTTCAAAAACGTCCAAAGACTAAACTGAATGAAATATGCATATGAATATGATTACCATTAACAAATATAAGCATAAAAACATGAATAAGCATTTACTAAAGACTCTAGGAGTTGGGGCAAGGTTCAAGTCATCCACAAATCCCCACAGATATACCTTCACAAGCTCATGTTCAATAGAGACACATTCCCCCGTAAGCCTAAATATGTAAGTCAGACCGAAGCTGGGACATCTTCCAGCAGTTCACTTCCATATCCCCGGTAGACAGCTTGACATGACAATCTTCCCCAAGAGGTTCCCCAGCAGATATGAAGATTTGATCATTCCCCCTAGTATACGGTGAAAACTTCCTTAACACAGCCTATGAAATACTAATCCCCGACAGAAATTATTTCCTTAACACGGTTTATAGGAATTTCATTCCCCAACGGATTTTATTTCTCCAACACCATGGAATCCTCTCCTTCCCTCAAGCGGGGTCTATCCAAAGTTGCTATCCCTAGAGAAACTGCTACAATGACTAAAACTTGGTCAGATAGCATTCATATCTCTTGTCTCCAACCAGGATATGCGAAAATCAACTCCTTCAACAAACTATGAGCAACTGACTCTCCTTGATTATTTCTATCCTCAAGCAGAAGTCAAAGATCCTTAGTGTAGTATCTTTATACAAAAGACGGGAATCTCCAGTAAAACTATTCCCAGCAAAAACTGAAGAATTACTTTCTTCATCTCCAGCGACAGTGAAGGACTCATTGTCCCCAGCAAGAACGTCATTATAAGAAGCTACCGATACACTCCAATGACATGTCGCATCCATATATCATTTACAATATCATAACATATACATACCAAACGCATGTAACATTCTCATTTATTTTGAGAGCATCATTACTCAATACATACATCATGACATTACATAAAGCTAACTTTGTTTTTTTAAGTTAAATTCGTAGACAAAATAATATTATCAACAATTTACAGACAAGATGTAGATCAATTCCCAAAACTGGAAGGGGCGACTATCTACATAACCAGCATTTTCATAAAATCGGGCGTAGGCTCCTTCTAATGCTCTTTTAGATAAAGTCAGGCGTAGACTAATTCCAAACGCATCTGCTAGATGAATTCTGGCATAGACTCATTCTAGTACATCATTCAGATGAAGTCAGGCATAGATTTTCTTTTGATACTCTTTTGGGAAAAAAGTCAGGCGTAGACTCCTTCCAATACCTATTCTAGATGAAGTCGGGCGTAGACTCATTCTAGTACATCATTCAGATGAAGTCAAGCGTAGATTTCCTTCTGATACTCTTTTGGGAAAAATTCAGGCGTAAACTCCTTCAAATACATCTTCTAGGTAAATCAAGCGTAGATTTCCTTCTGATATTCTTTTGGACAAAGTCGGGCGTAGACTCATTCCAAATGCATCTTCTAGAAAAAGTCGGGCATAGACTTATTCTAGTGCATCATTCAGATGAAGTCAAGCGTAAATTTCCTTCTGAAACTCTTTTGAAAAAAAAGTTAGGGGTAGACTCCTTCCAATATCTCTTCTAGATGGAGTCGGCCGTAGACATCTTCTAGATGAAATCAAGCGTAGATTTCATTCTAATTATTCTTTTGGACAAAGTCAGGCGTAGACTCATGCATGTACATCTTCTAGACAAAGTCGGGCATAGACTCATTCTAGTGCATCACTCAGATAAAATTAAGCGTAGATTCACTTTGATATTCTCTTGGACAAAGTCAGGCGTAGACTCATGCCCGTATGTCTTCTAGATAAAGTTGGGCATAGACTCATTCTAGTGCATCGTCCAGATAAAATCAAGTGTAGATTCACTATGATATTCTCTTGGACAAAGTCAGGCGTAGACTCATTATGATATTCCTATCAACATTTATCTGGATGGAATCTATAAGCCCATCTCTGAAGACATCCTGTCACTCTCCAAATGGCATCTTTAAGCCCATTCCCGGTACAATCAACCAACAGATTTACTTCGTGCACATGTGAGTGCAAATTTTTGGGCACTTAAGTGTTCGATCATCTTCCACCTTCAAATAGCGAATGACGAGAATTCCAATCTAACTCTTAAGGTTTAAGAAGATTGAACAGCGGCAGCTATTTTACCCCAAAATTTTCCCTACCTTTTATTCAAGACATTCTCTTAGGGTTCTCAAATGTTCAAGGTTGCCCAAGAATTGACCAGACAAATTATCTTCCTAAGCAATGGGTCCATAACTAGGGTTTCATCTTTCACAAGGAAATTTAGGTTTTAGAGGCCTAAAATGGAATCCATGTGTCCTCATAGGTCTTCAAGAATTCTCATACCAAGTTTCGTGCCTTGTATCATAAGTCTGCTCAGTCAATTGCTCAGATGATGGAAAATTAACCATACTGGATAAAAAATCAATTGTGGATAACATACAGTCAAACTTCAAGATTTTTGGTCAACATCAAGATTTTAAAGTTACTTTCATCATTTGATCAAGGTTTGATCATGTTTCCTCAAGAAAAACCCTCAAATCATCAAAAGTCAAAAGTTGCCAAATTAGGGTTTCCTTAGGAGAAGTCAACTGAACTTTGACCAAGCATAACTCTCACATGCTTAATCAATTTTCCCCCAACAAAAGCTCATTTTGAAGGAAATTAAATTCTATACAACTTTGTCTCTCTAAGCTCAAGTCCAAAAATGCTTCATTTGCGAGATATGAGCCAAAACATTATAGGTCATTTTAAAAGTCAACAAAAAGATACTTTTTGTCGAGGAAACTTACATCAAGATAAATTATTCAAATGCAAAAATGATCAACATGGAGATTTTAGGGAACATATTGATATTTCCATAAAGTCTAATATCACTTTCATATGATAAAAAATGAGAGAGTTATGATTGGTGCAAGTTGGGCAATTTTGAGAAAAATGCATGAAATCTCAATTGAGTAATTTTGGACTTTTTGGCGAATGGGCTTAACTTTTGAAGTTAAAACATGTTCATGACATAGTTAAGGATCCATAAATACATTCATGCATTATCTTTTATTTTAATTTTATTTATTTTAATTTTTATTCAATTAAACTCAAGATAAATTAAATAAAAATCACAAATGATATACCAATGCATATGGGCTTAGTTTTGGATCATATTGAGGCCCAAGAACACATGAAAAACATGCCTAAAACCGTGCGATCTAAAAAATGGCAAGAATATCTAAAAAAGGAAGCTTCAAAACTTGTTTTATTTTTGTTTGATTTTTGCCATAATTGCAAGATATTGTGCCATATTTGTTGACTCAATTCCATGCCCTATAAATACCACAACAACTCATACCAACATGAAACGAAGGCTGCCTCAAACACACTTCTAAAAAATCAAAAAATTCAAATAAAATTACAAAGTTCATATTCCAATTTCCAGCCCATTTCAGTCCAAACCAAGGATTGAATCATACTTCTGAAGTGCCCAGAAACTCATCCCAGTTGAGAAGCATCTTGTTTCACGTTCATAATACCCTAGATCAATTACACCGGCGGTAAATATTTTTCACTTTTTGAAATTCTTAACCCATGCATTATTGATCATTTTCGTATATACAAATGCGTTTAACAGGAACCATATGATAGGTTTGAACCAGAAAAATCAAGCTCTAACATGGAGATCATGAGATGCCATCGTTAGGGCATGAAACATTCATTTTCATTATATTTCTATGTACATGAGTTTTCAGGTCTAAATAACCCCACCATTGGATTCGCAATGCTCGAATTAGAAGGGTAATCTATGCTTCTGGCTTTGATCTTGACAACTTTGCAGGTTTTGGAGTTTTGGCCCACCGGAGAAGACAACCGGAGCTAGGGCTCTAGCATCTCTCTGATTTCAACATTTATTTTATCATATTATGACTCGTTTATGTTTGGCAAACAAATAAGTCACGTAGCTCAGTTGGTAAAGGTAACGCGCGTGAGACATGAAAGGCTTAGGTTCGATCCAAGCCTTTTAACATTATTTTGTTTAATTTTCCAAATTAGCATACAGGTCTTCTTTATAATGATTGGTTCCTGTTTCTATGGCACACAAACACCAACAACGCAGTGGCGTGACAATGCGCGTTGAGGCTTTAGTGTACAAGGGCAGGGGTTCGATCCCTGCCTTTTGTGATTTTTTTTATATTTTTTATCTTTTTCAGATCAAATGTAGTGTGTTTCCATAAGCCAATCGTACACCATGCCATGCCTCACCATCAGATTTGTATAGATCTGATCCAACGATCACAGATCTGCAAACACAAGGTAAACCTCCATGAACCTCCAATTTCTTTCCTTTCAGCAACCTCCAATTTTCTTGATACCAGGCCCAATATCTTTTGTTTTATTCTTTGTATTTATTTTTCTTTTACTTTTTTATTTTAATTAATTAAAATACAAAAAAAAATTATTTAAAAATAATTTTACTTAGGTTTTTTTTATTAATTAATTTGTATTTAAAAAAATTAGACATTAGGTTTTTTTTATTATTAGCTTATTTTTCTTAGAAAAAGGAAAAAAAGTAGAAATAATTAGGTTTTAATTATTTTATTATCACTTTAATTATTTTCTATAAATAAAAACATCAAAAATATTTTCCTAGCACTTAGATTTTTTTAGGTTTTAAATATCTTTTTCTAATTTCTTTTTTCTTTACTATTTAAATTCTAGAAAACAAATGTATAGGTCGCATGGTTGATTTTGTAATAGCTTAGTTTATTTTCTCGTGTTTTTTTCTATTATGTAACTGCTCATGGGATGTAATAGCCTAGGTTTATTTTCCCGCACTTTACTTTCCGCACTTATGTATGCATGTATGTATATGTAACTGTATAGTAACTAGGCATGTAAGGTAAGATCTAAAGCAAATCGTTAGATAACCCTAATCATGATAATATATCTGAATTGAATCACTATGCACACCTACACCTCTAAGGTAGCCTCTCTCTCTGCTTCCTTCGGGGGGGAAAAACAATGGCCATGTTCCTCAAACGTAAAGATACCATTAGTGAAGAGTCTCGGTTAAAGTCATCATAAAGATCATAGTCCCGCGATATCCGTCGAAGTTTCCTACAAGAAATGGTCTTGTCCCTTGATGTTGCCTACGAATATATGATTACAGTCCCGTCAAATTGCTAATGTATCCCTATATGTTACCTTCAATGACCATAACAACGACCCTACCCTTGTCCCTTCGCATCCAATGGATGAGGTTACCTACCAATTAATGGTATGGGTAGCACCATCCCTAACAGAGAAAGTAAAGGATAACAAAAGACCTTCCAGTGGGTAAGATACCCTTAATTGGTTGCTCCCAAACTAAAACAATTTTTACACCTCACATTTTCAAAATAATTACTTTCAAACGTTTTATAAACACTCTTGAGGACTGATACAAGGGTTATTATAAAGCAGACTGCCTTACACTGGCATTGTCAAAACATTTTCAAACAAATCACACACAAAGCAAATTAAAGTGAGCTAAGCAATTAAGAGCCTGTAGATAACTACGGATGAAAAGGGTGCTAACACCTTCCCTTTTCATAACTTACCCCCGAACTAAAAATCTTAAAAGGTCTTTCCTGTTCTTTTCACGTTTCCTTATTGGATAAAAGAAAAGTCGGTGGCGACTCTTTCTAACCGCAACATTTGCGATAAAATGCAAAACCAAGTCAGCTCTCCCACTGTATTACACCTTCACAATAGGATGCTTCTATCCTTTTAGAACAACCTTCCAAGCCATGATGTCCATAGATTTCAGAAAAGCTATCATTCTAACTTTCCACCAGTCATAGTTTAAGCCATCATACATAGGTGATATGTTGTTATATCCTCCTTCTTTCTCCATAGTGCTAGAAAATATATCCTTGAATCTAACCTAGTAACCAAAATAGGGAGTCTGCTCTGATACCAATTTAATTTTTGGCACATACAATATCAGAAGTCAAGACTGATGTCTTAACAACACACAATGTCGCGACATATGTTATAACATCTGCTGATAGAACAACAACAATGCAGAAATATAACTTGCAGAAAATAAAGAACACAACTATATGTTAACCCCGTTCGATGCAACTCACCTACTCTGGGGACTACCAAGCCAGGAAGGAAATTCACTATCAGCAGTATTTATTCTAAGCTAAACTTCCCCGTTTATAACTTATCACTTAATTACTACCCAATGCAACTTCTACCTAGGAACCTCCTAGATATGAGAACCCACTCATTTCCAATCACCGTAATGATAAAAGACCTAACCCAATCGCAGTGGCAGTCTATAATCCAGCCACAAACATAGTGACTCGAAATCAAGCTAAAATTGAAGTTTAAACTTCAATCACAATACTCAAAATCTTTCTTAAAAGATTTGAGTGAAAAAAATAACTTGGCAAACTGTCAAGCACAATCAGTCAACTCAAATATATCAGAGATACACGAGGACGTACAAAAACCTGAAACTCCTTTGAAGAACCCTCAAACCCAAAACTAAGAAAATTCGAGTTTGCCTTATTTTTTATAAAGTTCTTGAAGATATTAGGTCTAGATTGTTTCTATAAATACTCTTCAACAATCCTTAGGCCTTGCATATGCACCCAAATATTCCTTGTTGCACAAGCTGAAGGCTGCACCAATTCGTGCAGAAAAATCTCCTTGAATCTTGGAACAAAAACACAAGGTTTCCTAATTAGTTTCAATCAACTAATTACTGCAAATTGTGTACAGCTGGAGATAAAATATTTGTTCCAGATTTTAAATATCCTTGACTTGCAAAAAATGAGTGAGATAAACCAAAAGGAATCTCACAAAATCATTTTAAATTTGTCAAGAATAAACCAAACAGTATAACCTGCTGCACCAGACCAAGATATCATGACAGTATCTTCGACATCTAGCTGAAAATAAGATAACAAATAACCTGTTATGGCAAACCATGTTTTAGCAAAAATTATGCCAATCCAAAAAGATTGTACTAACAACTTTAATTCATCAGCCCATTCACCTGGTTCATGTTTTACCTTTATCCAGTCTAGAACTTTCTTCCAAATATTCTTCAGTGTAGTACATCCAAAGAACAAGTGTTGGATGGTTTCATCATGTTGATAAAAGCAGCAAGATTTCTCAGTTGTTATCCCAAACTTGTGAAGCCTGTCTCGAGTAGCCAACCTTTTATAATAGGCCATCCACAACACAAATTATGCTCGTGTCCTAGCCAAGTTCCATACAAATAATCTCTTCCAATCTACATCATGTCCATCTTTCTTGAGGGCCCTGTACATCTTCCTCATGTTGAACTCGTTATCCTGCTCCAGTTGAGCCTAGATCAGGTTATTCAATAGCTTACTCCTCACATGTAGGATGTTCTTAAGAACCCAAGAGCAGTTATTCTTAATAGCACCATTCATCAAGTTTTCATTCTTTAGGTAGTAGGTATGAACCCACTTGACCCAAAGGTTCTCTTACCTACTATTAATGTTCCACAACATTTTTGCAAGATGAGTTTGATTCCAAACTCCCATATCAATAAGATTTAGAACACCATGGTGTTTAGGGCTACAGACCTATTTCCATGATATGGGTGATTTCCTATCGATTTCCTCTTTACCAGTCCAGATAAAACTCTTTCATATGGAATCAATTCTACTGATCATAACTTTAGGTAAAGGTAGACATTACATCTAGAAATTCATGGTTGCAAATGTCACACTTTGAATGAGTTGAACTCTACCTGCATAGCTCAACAACCTTGAGCTCCAGTGTGTGGTTTTCTTTGCAATCTTATCAATTAAGCCTTCATAGTTATGAGTAGAGAGCCTTTTTCTTATTAGAGGAACTCACAGGTGTCTAAAGGGAAACTCACATTATTTGAATCCAGTTATCTCCTTAATGTCCTTTTTTGTTCTATCATCAACATCTCCAAAATAAATGTTACACTTCGTAGGGCTTACCTTCAGTCTAGTAGATGCAGATAACTGATTGAACTGATCCATCATGAGATCTATAGATGTTCTATCTCCTCTAGCAAAAAGCAAGAGTTCATCAGCAAATGACAGACTTATGATATGCAACTTCTCTCACTTAGAGTGAAACATGAAGTTGTGGTTCTTCTTTAATTGGTCAAGGGATCTGGTTGGATCTAGTGAGGTAGTCCATTACAATCACAAAAAGTAAGGGAGACATTGGATCTCTCTTCCTCAGTCCTCTCTTGGAAGGAACGCTTCTAGTGTAAACTCCATTTGTATTGAATTTATAGCTAACAGTATTTACACAGAGCATGATCCATCTAATAAAATTGTTTGGCATACCAGATTCCTGCAAGATATTCTCAAGATCCCTCTAGTCTATGGTGTCATAAGGTTTTTTCAAATCAATTAGAATCATGCACCTAGGAGTACTTCCTTTCCTTGTATAACCTCTAATTAGCTCAAAAGCTAGTAAGATTTGGTTATGTAAATGGTTACCTGGTATAAAAGCTTCCTATTTTTTAACAATACTACTAATCACATTACCCGACCTAGATGTAAGGATTTTAGAAATCACCTTGTAGAGAGTGGAGCAACATGAAATAGGCATGTAGTCCTTGATACTCTTGGCTTCATAATTATTTGGTATAAGGGTGATAACTGTGTTGCTGATTGGCTTATACATCCTATCATTTATGAAGAAATCTTAGACTACATCAATAATATCCTTTTTATTGATATCCCAAGAATCTTTGAAAAGAGGGCACCATATCTATCTTCACATGGGGCTTTCTGGTTCCCAATATTGAATAAAGCATCATTTATTTCCTTTTCTGTAACAGGGCTCGCCATAGCTTCTCTCTGCTCATTACTTAGTTGGGATCCCTCCCTCATGGCCACAATATTAACTCCTTCAAGTTAATTATCCTCATTTCCCATCAGAGACCCATAGAAATTGAGAATTTCATTATCAATGTCTTCTTGAGTATGCAGATTCTCGCCATTGTCTGTATACAAATTAGTCAAGCTTTTTTTATTGTTTATGTCTTTCAATGAGGCATGGAAATAAGCATTATTTACATCCCCAAGCTTAAGTTATTCCACTTTAACTTTTTGTTGTAGGTCTTTCTCTTCCAACTCATTCCATTTCAGGACCTCGAGAGTACGATTTCTGATATCCTCAATAAAATGAGTATTCATCCTATCTTTAATGAGGTTATCTTAAGATTTGCACAACTTTTTTCTTGCTTCTTTGAGTTTCCTAGTGAAGTCATTGATAGGGTGACTCATTCTTCTCATAGTAAACTGAAGCCTTGTAAGTTTCATCCAAATCACAACCATAGGCTTGCATATATCATGTTCTTGCCAACTATTACTAACAGATTCCTTAAAGCCCTTCATGCTAGCCACTATATTGTTAAACTTGAACCTATATTTCCTCATAATATAATTCTCCTTAAGTTAGAGGCAAAGAAGAGCATGATTTGAGACATTTGAGTTTATGTTGTTGAGGGTAGTGCCTATGTTTTAAGTCAGCCAATCGAGATTCTCTAATATCATATCAATCCTAGAGTATATAGAGGCTTCCACTTGCTTATTAGTCCATGTGAATTATTCTCTAGTGCTATCCTTTTCATATAGCCCTGTTTCTTCCATCATGTTATTCAAATCCTCATATTCTCTTTAAGTCACCCTCTTGCCACCAATTCTATCTTGCGTTTTTGGGACATTGTTGAAGTCCTTATTAAGACATTAGGGACCCTATTGATTTTTGTGTATTTTCTCTATCCTTCCATAACTTCCTTTTGTCCTCAAACTTGTTAGATGCATAAATTGTAGTTAATCAAAGAGTAAATCTACCAGCTATGTCATACACACCCAATGTATGAGTTGACTAATACTCATATTGATCCTAATTTCCACTTTAGTCTCATTCCAATTAATCCACAACCTACCATTTTCATGTTTATCATGGTTATCTATATTGCTTCCCTTTAGCTTCACCTTGTTTCTCACATTAATAACTTTTTCTTTTTTCACTCTATTTTCTATCAATATGACAACATCAGGTCTAAGATTATGAAGATGAGAGTTAATCTTCTTTAACTTACCTGTTTTATTAAGCCCTGACATGTCCTATGAGATTATCACGTGACCTCATTTTGAAGCACTAAGGGCTCATTCAAAATCCTTAATGCATCCAATCCCTTAGCACATTTGATTAATCCCGAGGTTCCTTCTATCAACACTTATTTTCCCTTGTCTCTTATTTGTTTCCCTATTGTTTTCCATTGTTCTTTGTCATCATTTTCTCCATTTATAGAGTGTATGATACATTCCTTTTTGCTTTTTTTTCTAGTTAAAGTTTCTTTGGCTGCCATTGTTGGAGGTTCCTCTTCTTAGGTTTCTGTTCACACTTGTGCCCTGCTCTTTGGCATTTCTCACAGTACATAAGGATCCATTCATATATCACCTTTTGTTTCATCTTGTTCCCTGCACCATCACGTATTGTTATCTCTTTAGCCATTTCATGTGTAATGTCCACTTCCACAAGGATTCTAGCATAATAGAAGTACATTTTATTAGCCTCACACTCATCTATTACAACAAGTGTTCCCAAGGCGCTTCCAATTTGGCTCAAGTTCATAGCACCCCATAAGTGTTGAAGTAACTGAGGCAGTTCCACCCAAATTGGAATTGTTCTTAGCATATTTATCTTTAAATTGAAATCTGGTTTCCAATGTCTCAAGAGCATCTATATATTGTGGATTGTGTAAGGGGCTTTCATCAGGATAGCTTCCTTCTCTTGGAATGAATGGAATCTCAGGATGAAGAATTCTTCCTCACTATAGTACATATCAGGTAGCTTCATGAAATTCCAAGTCTTAATCATGAATTTCTTAATATTGTGCATACTGAGATTAACTCTAAGTATGTACATGATTAGCGCTGATTCCTAAAACTTGACCTTATCAGCAATGTCTCCTTCTCCAATTTCAATTTCGATCTCTCCATCAATCAGTTTTGGTGCAATGAGTTCAATTGACATGCCATTAGTAGGGTTGAAATTGCCACTGATCACACTAGTCCATAGCTTCTTCTCTTTGTTGTGGTTGTTCCCTTTACCCTCTGTTAGGGTTTCAGCTTCTTCTGTGACTATTTCTTGAACCATTTCTTTAGGCCTAGTCTCCCCATGGTGGTTACTCGCCACTTCATCTTCTACCTCAGTCATGTGAACCATAGAACTCGCCTATGTGGTGTTTGATGGTTTTGATTTCGATTTTCCTCTACCTTTCTTGACCACCCCATGATTCACCATTTGAACACCTAATTGTGATCCCTAATTCAAAAATTAGGAGTTTAAACCACAAATTAAGCTCAAAAAGAGATGAATCCCGGGAAAAAACTCTAACATCGTTGTACCGAAATTCGTTTCCTTTGTACACGGCCCTCAATGGAAATTGCCAGAGCCCATCATTCCACAAATTCTTTTGATATTTTTTAAATTAACATAATTACTAAAATACCCTCGATTTTATTTTAATAGTTCAAAAATATTATTTTCTTTCGTGCTTTTTCTTCTCTTTTTTTGTGATTTTTCTATATTACTTACATCAACTTATTATAATTATTCTCCGCCTTAAAATAGTTTTGTTTTTATTTAATATAAATTATAATCACTGAAATTTTTTAATAATTTTTTATGTTTATTTATGTTTTTTCCTTATTTTATTATGTATTCTATTATTTCTTATATAATATTTTAATATATTGTAAAGTATATAATATTTAATAACAAGTTATTTTATATATTTAAAACGTTTTTATCAACATATAATTTCTTTTATGTCGATAGTTATAATACGAATTTAAGTGTATTGAGATTTTTAATGTAATGTGGTAAGTTATGACTTTTTAAAATCACTAAATATTACAAATATTATTTTCAAAAAATATTTATGAAATTTTCACCTTTGAATATCATATCACTTATATAAAATCATAAGTATAAAAATATAAATTATTAATAATTTTGTTTATCTCTTTTCGTGAACCAAACATATTTTTAATCAAAATCGCCCCCTCCATTCCCTCTTTTAAACCAAACTTATATATATTTGTAAAAAAAATATCTCCTCTTCCCTCTCCTCTCCTCTCCTTTTCTCCATTAAAATTCCTCCCCTCCACTTCCTCTCTTTTGAATCAGTCAGACCCTTAAGTTTCAAGTCACTTAATCAATATTTATTGACTATTTCTTTTCAAGTTTGTAGAATTTTCCAACCATAAAATAAAATAAAAAATATTTTAAGCAAAGATCTAAAATAATGGAGGCCTAGAGATGAGAGGAACCAATAAATAAGGTATTTCGAGAACCTTTCCTATACTCTATTGATGGTGTTGGGGGTGTTCCAATTAGAAGTACATGTTTTTTATATGAAATTTATAAAAGAAACAATGTTAAAATCTTAGAACTAACATTGTTTGAAGAAGTTAAGAAGGACTAAAAATAGTTTGAAGCATGGTATAAGAATGAAATTATTATAAAAAAAATCTATCCATAAATAAATGTAATTAATGGAAAACAAAATAAAACTAAGGAAAAATGACTTAATTAGGAATTCTAGCTTTTTAACATAGTTTGTAAACACTTGGTGATGTTGGTTCTATCTTAGTTGGAAGTTACAATGACGAGATAAATAATATGTTTATTCTCTTTTTCCTAAAATCAACTAATCAACTAATTATAGTGGACATAAAACAGTGTAACACAGATATATAATTTTATTTATACTAATTAAATTGCATATTTTCTACTTATAATATATTGTAGAACATATGTTTATTTAACCAACTCTCTTATTAGCATCTTATAACTTAACTTAATATTGCAGTATCACAAATTTCTTCTTTAGCTTTGGTTTATACTTGAATACTCCATCTTGAGCTCTTGACATCTTTTTCCTCATTGCATGTTCTTGAGCTCTTGACATCTTTTTCATCCTTGCATGTTCTTGAAACTGCCTTTCTTTTGCTGCATCAATCCCTTCTCTAGAATTGGTTTGTTCTTTCAATCGCTTTAGACGCATTTTTTCCCTCCACATCCTTCTCTCAAGCTCATCTACATCCATTTCTTCATCATTATAATCATCCTCAACCACCGTATCAGGCAAGGTTTGCCTGATGAAAATATCTCCTTCTCCATGGGAACCACAAAACCTCTTGTCATCAAACATCATCAAACACATGGTGGTAACTGACAGAAAAAAAACAAAACAAAACAAACGAGTAAATGAAATCACAAAATTCCCACTTCAATCATCAATACACTAGATAGATCAGGGGCAGGATTAAGATATCAATAACTCAACAGATCTAAATTTCACACAAATTAAACATGAAAAGTACGAGCTTCAATGATAGTAATTCTAAAACGGTTCTCTCATAGACCCATCATCAAACACATGGTGAGTGAGAAAAATAAAACAACATAAAAATGTTTTAACAAATAAATTTCCAAGAATATCATCGAAACTGATCTGATAACAAATCATGCCAACTATGAAATGAGGATCTAACACACCCCAAAAGCATTAAAAAAACAACATGAAACTAAGAAAAATACAATAAATTCAAATGTTGATCAACTAAGGAAAAAAATTAAAACTTGAAAAATCATCCTGAATCACTCTACACACAATTAAAACAACAAATACACCCACACAAAAAAACACTAAACCTATGAAGTGAAGAGTAAAAAAGATGAGATTTTGATCGATGAGAAGAATCTTACCAGAAAATGGAGAAGTGGGTCTTTGTCAGTGGTCACCAGAGGTCAATTAGGGAGGGTAAATTTGGAGAGTTTTTGTGGGTTGTGTGTGGGGTCCTTGTGTGGCTTGTCTAGTTAGGTTTTGTGATTTTGACAAGGTACTAACATCTGAGTAGTTTTCTAACCCAGGTAAGAATAAGCTCTTTCTAGACTTATACTCTCTCCGTTTTAAAATGACTGTTATTTAAGATTTTTGTATACAAATTAAAGAATAAAATAATGTGTTCATAAGATATTACATTTTTACAAAATTAACCTTATTAATATATTGGAAATAATATCCAGAGTAAAAAGTAAATGACATAATTGAAAACATGTTAATCATTACTACATTGAGAAATGAAAATGACAGTCATTTTGAAACAAATTTTATTTGCTAAAACGACAATCATTTTGAAACAGATGGAGTATGTTTTTCTCGACAACCATAAAAAGTTACGAATGTCTTTGGAGTCTGGAGATACATCTTCGAATGTATTTTTTTAAATTATTTTTTAGATTAAATTGAAGAGGTATTCTTATAATGTTAAAATTTAATTTGGAGATGCATCTTCATATGCACAAAAAATTCATCCGAACATACATTCCCATAAACACCATTTTTAAAAGTTAGTGGATAATCCAAATATGCATCTTTAGACGTTTTAGTTTAATATCATTGCGCCAGACTTTTCCTCTCCATTCTTCTTCATTTTCTACACAAAAAAAAACTTATCAAAATAAAAAATTTGAGCTCTCCCACATTCAAACATCTCATCCATCCATTCAAACTTCTACCATTGAAACTCTATTTCTCCTCATTTCCAGCATCTCATAAATTCAAGTTTTTTCTTCTCGTCAATTTGATTTGGTAAGTTTTTTAAAAATATCTATTTTTATGTTTTGATTTGTAGCTAGTTGTATAAGTTATATTATTTGTTTTAGATACATTAGATAGTAGTGTAAACAAAATTGGTAGCCTACAAGAACATACATTAACAGATTTTTGGAGTGTCAGGGCAACAATGGTGTTTCTGCCATGGCTGAAAAATCGTAGGTTTGTTCGAAGATGCATCTCCGAATTTTCTCAGTGCTATTTTCTGAGATGCATATCTGAATTAGATCCGGGCTAAAATTTGGGTGATTTTGTAGATTTTGTGGATTTATACTGGCCTAATGTTTTCTTTGTTTTAGTTGTAACACATGTGCAATGGCTGATAACAACCCTAGCAGAGTTAGGCTCAAATGTGTGTCCCAAACCACATCGGTACCATGTGAGAGGATCACATCTAGGACCACGAGGCCACGAGTTAATGATAACTCGTTTAATGGTTCCCAACCATCAAGTTTTCATTGTTGAGGTTCTACTTCTCGTAGCCGCCTTTCTTAGGCATCTGCTTCATAGGGCCAAGAGTTCTCAAACGATGCAGCGAACCATGAAGTCCTTGAAGCCCGTGAGGAAGTCTCTATCCCATTAGAGAGTTATCCATGAGGCCTATTTGACACATCCTTACTTTATCTCTATGCAGATCATGCTGCTATGAGTAGGGGTGTTCAAAACCAAACCGACCCAATGGAAAACCGCAAAACCAAACCGAACCAAACCGAAACCGCAAAAAACCGCATTTGGTTCGGATGTGTTTGGGTCATTTTCTCGCGGAACCGCACGGTTCGGTTCGGTTTGCGGTTTGTATTTTACAAACCAAACCAAACCAAACAAAACCGCATTATGTTATAAAATCTTACTAACCAATATATATTTTTTAATTCTTTAGAGAAATAAACATGTATTATGTGTATATTTTATCATACTTTGTATTATATTCATTTTAATTTACAAATCATAAAAAAATAAAACATTATTCATTTATAAATATTATTTTCACAAAATATATTTTATCGTATTCTTTGTATAATATTTATTTAAGAATGCAATATTGTTTATATCATTCTTTAGATTTAGATAAAATTATAATACGCAATTTTATGTATCAAATTATAAACTTATTTTGACAATTATAAATCTTTTTATGGTAATGTATGAACAATTAAACACAAAATTATATTTTCCTCTATATTTGTATGTATGACTTAATAATTTTTTTTATAAAAAACCGAACCAACCGAACCAATCCAAACCGCATAAGTTTGGTTTGGTTTGGTTCGGATTTATTTTTAAAATCCAACCGAACCAAACCGAACCGCATGTTTTTTCTCTTGCGGTTCGGGTGATTTTTTCTTCAAAACCGCCCAAACCGCACCGCGAACACCCCTAGCTATGAGTATCTTGGAAGAAACAATATATATTTTTCTTTTGCAATACATATGTTTTCAACTAATTAAACTGATATTAATGGTAATATTTTCTTTTTACAAGAGCATACATGTTTGAAATTGATAAACCAGGGGCAAAATATATTGGAGTTGGGGAAGCTCACTACTAATTGGTTTCAAGATGTTCTCCTCTATTTCGATCTTGCTAGTTTATGTTTTGATGCGTACATGACCATATCACATGTCATGCAAGTGGATTTTACAGAGAGGTGGCATTCAGAGGCTTCGTATTTCCACCTTCCTATAGGCGAGATGGACATCACTTTGGATGACATCTTATGCCTCCTACATCTTACCATAAGGGAAAAGTTATTGGGCCACAAAAGGATCGATAGAGAGGAAGACATCGACATGATGGTCACCCATTTGTGGTTTGACCCAACAGAGGCCTCACACAAGGCGCATGACACTAAAGGTGCTTATTAGATTTAGTTTTTTTGGAAAAGTTGTATAAAAACCATCTGCATCGGGTCATGGACGCCAAAGATGATGACATGCAGGTTAAGTACCACTGAACTTCCACATTGAGGTGTTACCTCTTGTTATTGGTTGGCACATCCATTTTTGTAGATAAAAGTGAAACCTATGTCGATAACGTCTACCTTAAGTACTTTATCGACCTAAGTGCGATTCACAAGTACAACTAGAGGGTCGTCTGTTTGGTCTACCTGTACTCGAAGTTGGCGAGAGTTGTCTATGGAAGACAAAGTAGATGACAAGAGTTACATGTAACACCCCAATTCTACCCCAATTAATTATCGGAAAATCAGAGTATAAAAATTTCCAATATAATCAGGATGTCACATATTCAACAAAACACATAAACCTGTAATGCTTTTAGAATAGATACATAACACTTAAAGAAGCGGAATGAACACAACTCATGAATAAAGTCTTCATAACATAAACCAAACTTTGATTAATCACGCAGCAGATTCATAATAATTCTCTAAATAAGATATAGCATCTTTTGAATCATGAAACAACATCAATATAATAACTCCTCAGATAACATCATAAGTTTCAATAAATAAACAACAAAATAAGACAAGCGTTCATTTCTCCCCGAGTGCTATGTATCAGAGTAAATGACATTGAACTCGAACTAACAATGATATCGACTACTCATCTTAGTTACCTGCAGGTTACCAACAAAGGGCAACATTCAAACATAATGGGTGAGATATCAAACTACATAAATAGGGTTATGATAAACAATATATTAGATAAAGAATATACGATTCACCACTTCACACAACAACAACATAAAGCAACACAATTCACCTACGCATCAATTCAACTTATAACATCGCCAAGCATAAATAACACTTCAAATAAGAAACAAATCAACGACACCAAATGTGACTCAACTGTGAAAATGCATGTGGTACCATTGGAGAAGAACTCCCAACTTAGAAAATTCCAGTTTACTAAGGCATAAGGCAAAGCCTTCAACTTAGAATATGCCAATCCAGGCTAACATAGGTGAGCATTCGCTCCAACTTAGAACATGTCAATCCAGGCCAACTTTAATTCTATGTTATGCTATGCGACGATATAAATAACCACAATTGGACAATGCAACAACAACATAACAATGGTCGACATAACAACAAATCACACCGTTCAACATTGGCCAAAGGCCTTCAACATAACATATCAACGAAATCAAAAACTTTTCATGGAAACAACATATTCATCATATATTCACTAGAATTCACACCATAAGGCTACCCACAAAAATAATTCAAGATCACATTATCAATAGCGAATTCCACATATACGCAATGATATTTCGTAACAACAGCACACTCATCGATCAATACAAAATAATACAACAATGGTCATAAGACCTATAATCAACAATGTCCATAAACCAGACAAAATCACTTAACCAACTGTACTGAAAATTCGACGTAATCGACATAATTTCAACAAAAGACATATCCACAATTACCTACTAATTAAACTTAGTTATCCAGTCAAATTTTGTTAAATTCCGGACAACTAATTATATTGCCTAATTCGACTACTGATCAGTGGTTTTTCCACAAGAATTTTAGTAGTTACTTAGTCATTGCTCCATTCAACTAATTGATGTTTTATTCCTTATCACCATATTTTATGATTCGGTTTGCAGAAGAATCAAACAGGACGAATTGGGTCAGAAAAAGTGCATAAGTCTAATTTTCAGAAAATTTGCTACAGCAGTTGACCCGGGTGCCCATGTTTCCTGACACGGCCGTGTCAGGAGAAGGAAAGGGGAAGGCGTGGAGTGCAGGGGCTGACACGGGTGCCCGTGTCATCTGATACGGCCCGTGTCAGGAGGCCTGGAGCATAAAACTAGTTTTTCCTCCCTTCACACATGTGCCTTATTCTTGTTCATTCCTTGTTTCAATTTACCCATTTATCTTAGCTTAGCATTAACCCAACACAGTTCAAATACAACAAATAACAACACAACTCAAATCAATCGTTAGTTTTAATAGCAACACGACCAATTTTTAGCATAACATAGTAGTGAGACTAATACCCTAAACCCCAATTAAAATTCATCATACTCCCATTTATTTATCAAGAACCCCACCCTTACCTTGGATTGAGTACATCTCTAAGAAACTTTAATGGAATTTCTGGAAATTTGGCACTAGTAGCAACTTCCTCTTGTTCTTTTTCTCCTCTCAAAACCCTATTCCTCTTTCTCTTCTTTTTCTTTATTTTTCTGATAACACTAACTCTCTTACTCCTCTAATTCTACTTCTACTATAATATTATTATTTCCCTTAATAAATCTAAATGGGCCTAAGTGACATACCCCCTTATTACTTCACAACACCACAATCTAAGTCCAATATCATATTTAAGCTTAATAATAAAATAATACTTTAACTTAATTTCACCAAATTAAATCTGATTATTTATCATGCCACTAAATAAAATAATTCTGACTTCAACGATAAAAATTCGAATTAATATAAAATATTAAAAAATATTTAATTAAATAAATAATTATATATCGGGGCATTACAACTCTCCCCCATTTAGAATATTTTCGTCCATGAAAATATACTTGATACGGTCACTCTTAATGCAAATTTCGCATCCAACTCTCTAATCTTCAATTCGCGTTTGGCAACACTTCGACCACTACTTTCTTGACATAACAACGCTCAACATGATATAATTCAAATCTACACGTGTTAATCACTCAACATGTTCGTGACATAATCGTTAATAACTTATCAACCACTTCAACAATATTTTGACATATCAACATTTAAATTGGTAACACACTTATACTTGGATATACAACATCACATTATCATATTAACAACATTTTCAACACCAAAATCACATACACAATTTCATTCCCATATGTACATATGTGTGTCAATTATCAACAACTCCATTTATATCGTCGTATCACCCTTATAGTAACATCAACATATCCAACATAGTCAACTTTGTCATATTATGGAGTACTATCCATCATTTACGGTAACTAACAACAACATCACAACAACGGGTACAAAATTATTATAACATTAACTTAACAATATAACTCAACAAATATACACACAACTCACCATCAACTAACAACCACAATAAATTCCTTATAGGATAAAAAAATATCTGAGATATCACAACACCTTGGCACATCATCCCTACATCAACAATCTACCAAATCAAGCATGTAGAGTCGTATACTCATAGCAACTGCACCACATACGCTTCAGCTGCACAACTCTGATAATCCATCTTAAGTCACCATCCTTTTTAAAGTTTCTGCCAACTATACAGTTTACAATTCTCATTCCAGTTTCAGAATTTCCTCAACATCCACCATAAAACCATTGCTCACTTGATATTCTCAATCTTTCACTTTGTGATGTTAGCTCGCATATAAACCCGCTACTCTAAATTGTTCAATACGTCAAAAAAAATTCCTAGAAATTCCTCTATTACTTCACACAAACTGGTGATCGACTACCTCATGATATAACATTAACCACTTCACTCACCATTAAGATAGCAAGACAAGTCTATACCATACAACACGATCTCGTCTACTATTAATAAGAGACTAAGGGTGATCAGTTCCTCAACTTGTCAATAGATATCCGACAATCATAATGGAGTATAAACCATCGTTATCGAACTATAATAGTGTTCCTTTAGAACTTGTACTCAAGTCACCTAACGCACCATAATCCAATAATTTCCAATGAGGTTTACAAATACTTCTATAATTTCCCTCTCATTCGATTTTGTCGATGAGACACCAACGCTCAACACATTACACGGTCCATATTACACTCACTTAGCTTCACATGAAGGTTAAGTATCCTCCAACTCAAAAATTACTTTCTTCATCTCTGCACCATCAGGAATACAAATTCGATTACGGAATCTCAACACACCCTGCACATCTAACTCGAAATCATCATTCTCAAACTGATCGAGTCTAACCATCGAATTTACCAATTTCACATCTAGCTTCTGAGCTTCTTTGATACTGTCCAGAAAATCATTGTTAATCTTCAACATCCCCAACATAGCACTCTTCGGTGTCACTTCGCAAACTAGGCTCACATCTCTGAATTGTTCAATTAATTCTAATTCTTTAACCATCATTGCCGAGATATATAAATTTCTTTGACTTAACGCATCAGCCATCACATTAGCTTTACCTTGGATGATAATTCAAACCGAAATCATAATCTTCCAATAACTCCAACCATCTTTGTTGTTTCCTATTCAATTCCTTCTGATCAAATAAATACTTTAAACTCTTATGGTCACTAAATACTTCAAATCTAGAACCAAAAAGACAATGTCTCCAAATCTTCAACATAAACACCACTAAGTCTCGTCTTAGACGCGTTCATAATACACTATAAATGACTCACTCGGATTAGGCAAAACCAATACCAGAGCAGTCGTCAATCTTTTCTTTTGTTCTACAAAATTTTATTCATATGCAACATCCCATACTTGAAATGATGAATGATTATCCTTTTTAATGCCGAACATCTTATTTCTCAACTTATTCGCCAACAACATATTATGCTTGACCTCGTCTCGAACAACTACGATAATAATCACTTATGCCCAAAAAGCCTCTAGTTCCACAAACGACTTCAGAGTTCCGCCATATGGGAATGCATCAACCATATTTGAAAACACTTTCATATGATATAATATATTTCTATCTTCTCATAGGTTCAAACAGAACACTATTTCGATACTCGGAACACAAGATATAATTTCCAAAGTTATCCGAAAATGCGAACACCGACGTCATGCATGGACATACTATCACACACCTTACGATAACATCAGAACAAAATTTCTTTGTACCAGTACCAACACTTACCATTCTTGAAATCGTACTCATATCCTCGCATTTCTGACTCTGACTTGTGATTCAAAATATTCCAACAACTTCAATAACCTTTACAATCACTCACAAGGATCCAACGACAAGGTCTACATAAATCTGTCACTCTATCACCGTTCAAACATCGACATCTTATGCAAGGGCTACTCAAACCGATAACTTCACAGTCCACCAACAGTGCTGAAACATCGCAACTTTCTAAATTCCACCTTCTAAAGATTATCCTTGTTACTTAACAATCACCTTCTGAAACATCAGAGTTTTACACTCTACTCGTATATCAACAACTGTTACATTGCTCCTCATCCTTCAAGAAGTAAACACCAACAATGTCTAATCATCCTCCCTCAAGATGTTCCAACTTTATTAACAAACAAAGTCTTTAATCCATGTCACCTTCGGATTCAGGAAACAACAAAACTTCAGCAATACTTGCACTGTCGCCGCCAACAGCATACTGAACTAACATCTTACAACTAAAACATATCCGAGAAGAAAAGCTTTTCCCCAACTTATCTTCAACCAAACTCCTGCATACAACTCGATTAGACAAACAAGAAAACACCGACAGTGTTCCGCACACTTGTCGCGTACTAAGGAACAAACAACATTAGACAACTTGGTCGGACGGACCGACCTGCTCTGATACCACAAATGTAACACCCAAATTCTACCCCAATTAATTATCGGAAAATCAGAGTATAAAAATTTCCAATATAATCAGGATGTCACATATTCAACAAAAAGCATAAACATGTCATGCTTTTAGAATAGATACATAACACTTAAAGAAGCGGAATGAACACAACTCATGAATAAAGTCTTCATAACGTAAACCAAACTTTGATTAATCACGCAGCGGATTCATAATAATTCTCTAAATAAGATATAGCATCTTTTGAATCATGAAACAACATCAATATAATAACTCCTCAGATAACATCATAAGTTTCAATAAATAAACAACAAAATAAGACAAGCGTTCCTTTCCCCCCGAGTGCTATGTATCAGAGCAAATGACACCGAACTCGAACTAACAATGTTATCGGCTACTCATCTTGGTTACCTGCACGTTACCAACAAAGGGCAACATTCAAACAGAAGGGGTGAGATATCAAACTACATAAATAGGGTTATGATAAACAATATATTAAGTAAAGAATATACGATTCACCACTTCGCACAACAACAACATAAAGCAACACAATTCACCTACACATAAATTCAACTTATAACATCGCCAAGCATAAATAACACTTCAAATAAGAAACAAATCAACGACACCAAATGTGACTCAACTGTGAAAATGCATGTGGTACCATTGGAGAAGAACTCCAAACTTAGAAAATGTCAGTTTACCGAGGCATAAGGCAAAGCCTTCAACTTAGAACATGCCAATCCAGGCCAACATAGGTGAGCATTCGCTCCAACTTAGAACGTGCCAATCCATGCCAACTTTAATGCTATGTTATGCTATGCGACGATTTAAATAACCACAACTCGACAACGCAACAACAATAATAACAACATAACAACGGTCGACATAACAATAAATCACACTGTTCAACATTGGCCAAAGGCCTTCAACACAACATATCAACGAAATCAACAACTTTTCATGGAAATAACATATTCATCATATATTCACTAGGATTCACACTATAAGGCTACCCACAGAAATAATTCATGATCACATTATCAATAGCGAATTCCACATATACGCAATGATATTTCGCAACAACAACACACTCATCGATCAGTACAAAATAATACAACAATGGTCATAAGACCTATAATCAACAATGTCCATAAACCGGACGAAATTACTTAACCAATTGTACCAAAAATTCGACGTAATCGACATAATTTCAACAAAAGACATATCCACAATTACCTACTAATTAAACTTAGTTACCCGGTCAAATTTTGTTAAATTCTGGACAACTAATTATACCGCCTAATTCGATTACTGGTCTGTAGTTTTTACACAGGAATTTTAGTAGTTACTTAGTCATTGCTCCGTTCAACTAATTGATGTTTTATTCCTTATCACCATATTTTATGCTTTGGTTTGCAGAAGAATAAAAAAGGACGAATCGGGTCAGAAAAAGTGCATAAGTCTAATTTTAAAAAAATTTGCTACAGTAGCTGACACGGGTGGTCGTGTTGCCTGACACAGCCATGTCAGGAGAAGGAAGGGGGAAGGCGTGGAATGCAGGGGCTAACACGGGTTCCTGTGTCATCTGACACAGCCCGTGTCAGGAGGCCTGGAGCATAAAAACCAATTTTGCCTCCCTTCACACATGTGCCTTATTCTTGTTCATTCCTTATTTCAAGTTACCCATTTATCTTAACTTAGCATTAACCCAACACAGTTCAAATACAATAAATAACAACACAACTCAAATCAATAATTAATTTTAATAGCAACACAACTAATTTTTAGCACAACATAGTAGTGAAACTAATACCCTAAATCCCAATTAAAATTTATCATACTCCATTTTATTTAGCAAGAACCCCACCCTTACCTTTGGTTGAGTGCAACTCTAAAAAACTTCAATGAAATTTCTGGGAATTTGGCACTAGTAGCAACTTCATCTTGTTCTTATTCTCCTCTCAAAACCTTTTTCTTGTTTCTCTTCTTTTTCTTTCTTTTTCTGATAACACTAACTCTCTTTTTCCTCTAATTCTACTTCTACTATAATATTATTATTTCCCTTAATAAATCTAAATGAGCCTAAGTGACATACCCCATTATTACTTCACAACACCATAAACTAAGCCCAATATCATATTTAAGCTTAATAATATAATAATACTTCAACTTAATTCCACCAAATTAAATCTGATTATTTATCATGCCACTAAATAAAATAACTCCGACTTCAACAATAAAATTTCGAATTAATATAAAATATTCAAAAATATTTATTTAAATAAATAATTAAATTTCAGGGCGTTACATTACACGCTGCTTACGGTGATTTACCATTACTAATATTTTCACAATTCATTTGTTACACTTGTTATTAATATTTTATATGAACAATTTTCAAGGATGGATCATCATCCACTTCCCTTGCATCATCGGGTTTGAAGTTGTGTCTGCCTACACAAAGTATTAGTTGCATGTTGCCTCATATAATTCGTAAAGGGTGAATAACGTGTGCACGCCATTCAAAGTGCATATTGATCGTCTTGTAACATATTACATTTGATTTTTCCCGTAAGGTAGTCACAGCGAGACGCGCCCATTTATGTCATATCCTTATACACTATATGGCTAGCATGTGGGTTATTTCTTTTGTATCCTTATCTACCCGACCGAGTGATACCGTAGTTTGGTTATCTACTGATTATTCTAAGACTCCCTATGATTCTGCTCCTCTCACCTATCATACCCCAAATTTGTCCACCCTATTTCTAACAGTCAAATTATTTCAACTTGGATTTTTATAAAAAAAATTATTTATTTATACTAACATTTTAACATTGGTCTATTTTGCTTATTTATATATATAATAGTTTACTTTAGATTATTTATATTTCTTAAATAACAAATATTTCTAATCTTTCTTAAATGAAGTGAGGGAAAATAGTGTAAGTATGGGAGAACCTCAGTTCAAATTCCATCTTTGTCACTTTTTTATTTAAATAATGATTTTGTGCAGCTTTTAGACCAAAAATATAAAAAAAGGAAATGAATCATTATTTTAAGAAACAAATAAAAAATTACTCTATATAATTTTTCACACAATAAAATTTTTTATTTGATTTTTATTATAATTTTAAATCTTTGGTTTAATTTTAATTTTCAATCTTAGATTTAATTTAATGATCTTTAATTTAGTTCCTATTTTCATTTTCAATATTTGGAATATTAGATTTTTATTTTAGTTTTATTATTTATATATTTAGAATTTATTATTATTGTTACTAATTTTTTATTTCATTATTATTAGAATTATTTTAATTTTAAATTATTTTAACACTATTTTTATTTTTATTTTTTTTAGTACAACTAATTTTAATTTATATTATGATAATATTGATTTATATTTAGATTTATTTTAATTAGTCAATTGATGAAAAGAAAACAGAAAGCGTTAGAAAAGGTCTTTTTTTCCTTTTTTAACTAGATTTTTCTTTTATAAATGAATATTTTTATTTTTATTTTTATTTATTTTTTAAAAATATTTGATTTTATGCACTTAATAGTTAAAACTAAGAAAATAAATAAAATTTCTCAGAATCAACTCTTCATCAATCATGAATCAATCACAATATTAAAGAAAAAAATAACAAAAGTGTCTAGGTTCATAATTTTGTTCTCCAAGTTTCAATCAAGCTTCAATCAGTATAAATCTTACAAAAAATAGATGAATCATATTTAATTTTTGACTAAATTTTTTCCTATAAATAGATATCTCTTCACTTCATATTCCTCATCAACAATTCACAAATTCACTCTCCAAAAAATTGTTACTCTTCACACTGAAGAACAACAACTAAACCCTAAGGTCTTCATTCCATTATCAATCTGAAAAAAAGAGGGATCTTGTACCGAAGGAAAAAAGGAGAATCTTGCACCCAAGAAGAAAAGAGAAAAGCACAAAGAAAATGAAAAAAATGATGGAGGGAGTAGCTTAATTTGATCACGGCATTTCAGATTGATATTTTTTTCATATCTTTAAGCATGTATATGAATGTTGTATTTGATGTAGGTTAAAATTTATTCTTGATTGAGTTTTGGTTCAATTGTTTGATTGCTATTTGTTTTGTCTATGATTTATGATATTCGTGTTTTTTACTAATATGTTCACCTTTTTTTATTTATAAAAATACATTTTCTATAATCTTAAAAGACATTTTTTTAACCTTAATCTTTTTTATTATTATTATAGAAAAACCTTTTTTTCTAGCCTTACATTTTTTCCAACTTTAACTTTTCTTATTATTATTATTAGTATTATTGAAAAACTTTTTTTTTCAACTTGATCCCTTTTATTAGTATTATTAAAAAAAATTATCTTAAATTTTTTATTCATTATTAAAAATACAAAAAAAAATATTAAAAACATAAAACACTAAAAAAATGCACTTTTAGTTTTAGTATTAAATCATTAAGTTCATACAAAATCAAACTTTTTAAAAAAATTTAAATTAATTTAACATTTTTATAAATAAAAGGATTCAACATCCTTGAATAATTAGTAGGTTGACTCAACGGTTATCAATTAGTTATTCAAATTAAAATAATTAAAATTCACAGACAAATCAAATGAGTTTTTTTGCTCAGCGCGATCTAATTTTAATAAAGATCAACTCTTTTTAAAACTCCAATCAATTTCAAAACAATTAAGCAATCAAATCATTTTTTCTATTAAATTAATAAAAATCAAGATATTTTCTAAAAAAGGGGATTAAATAGGATTACTTTCAAAATTAACAGCAAATTGCATCTACGGTCACTCTTTTCAAACCCAGACAAGGCTCAAGGATAAATTCAAAAGCAATTCTAAATAATCCTATAAAAAAAAGCTAATCAAACCATACGAACTACAAAATTGACTCTGATTTCTTCTCAAGAGGATACGTAGACACGCGGTTAAAACCAATGTGAGTCTCCTAATTAAAAAATTAAACCTTTTCTTATTTACATGGTAATAATAACATTTAAGTAGAAAATTCTTGATTTACCCTAAAACCGAATTGGAAAGCCCCATGAGAACAAGAGAGATAAAGGGTGCCTAATACCTTCCATTTATCTAACCAACTTGGGAACCTATAAATCTCTTAAAAATTAGGGTTATTTGTTCCTTTCCTGTCCTTAGGACAAAAAGTAGTGGTGGTGACTCATATTTTTTGTCGGTTACGACAACTGGCGACTCTGCCGGAGACACGATCCTAGGGTTAAAGTTTACCCCTCCTTTTAGGTCTAGGGTTTTTTTGGATTTTTTCTATGGCATGTTATTTTTTCCATATTTATTTGTTTATTTGTTTATTTTATTGTTATTTTATTTATTATCATATTATTTATATTGTTGGTGAAATTTTGTTGTAACAAAAAAATATATTAAACCTTAGAAGAAGGATTGTCAATTGACCAAAGGGGTTTAACATTCCTATGAGTTTTTGTGACGACTTAGCCTAAAGTAGGTCGAATTCCGAGAAATATCTTTTAGAGGGCTAGACTCTCTTGGAGGTAGGACTTTCGGATTTGACCAATGACTCTTTTTATAACCAAAAATAAAATCTCATGGTGAGACCTTGTATGACCTACGAGACGAAAGTCTCGGTCTACAAAGAGACTCCACTTAAGGGAGGCCCTTGTGTCTTTTCCTTATAGTGTAATCCATGATACCCTTAAGGAAGCCATCCTTATGGGGAAGATAGAATATCCGTAAAACGAACTTATGAACCTACATACTAATGATACCCTTATTATCCCATCCTTCATAGAGAGCTTCCCACGAAGGACATCTTATCACTATCCCTACATCCGTAAGGTTTTCCTCCTGTTTATCCATCACTAAACCCGCATAGGATGTTCTCATTTTCATATCTATCCCAAAATCGGTATAAGGTACTCACTATCCTAAACTCGTATAGGGTATTCACTATCCTAAACTCGTAAGGGTCTTCTTTTGTTTAGCCCATATAACTTCCCTTTGTATGTCATTATCCTTAGCCTATATAGGGTTTCCTTTTTTTGTATATCATATTACCTAACATGTAAGGATTGTCCTTTATAAGTCATAATCCCTAGCTTGTAGGGGTCCCTTTTGTTTGTCATAATCCTTAGCCTGTAGGGGTTTCACTTTAACTATCACCCATAGGGCTTCCGTGTGTGTCATAGTCCCTAGCTTGTATGGGTTTCCTATTGTACATATATCCCTAAACTCGTATGGGGTGCCCTTAGGTCTATCTTTATCATAACTCTGCATTGCATCTCCATGAAAACTTTTTAAAATGAGCTTATAAAATGAAAGAAATTTTTTTTGGCATACCCATACGTTTTCATTCATGTACACACATTTGCATAAACTTCATATCATTTCCACTTTCGCCCTTATCTAATTATCATCCATGCTAGTTGATTTCCTGATTCTCACAAATGAACTAAAAAAATATATGGAGAAACTCAAGAGCTATAAGTCATATTAAGAAGAGGAGGAAACCCTTCATCATACAAGCCATAGGCCTACACAACGCCTCATATGCTATTATCATGGAGGAGTCCCCCGTATCGAGAGCAACAATGGCTCTATCAGCATAATTAGTATGCCCAGCTGAAGGAAAGGCAAATGTCGCTCTTTACTTTGACAAGCCCAAGAACTAAGAAGTATCCCTCAAGACTGATGGATCAGCAAAGAAGCTCATCTTTAGAATCATTAGGCCTTTATCATTTCCAAATTGTAATTTCTTAGTTGCTAAGTTTCATTTGTTGTAAACTATGTACCTTTTTTAGTAATTCAAATAAAATGACCATGCATGTTTTTGAAATCAATTCATTTGTATTCACTCTTCATTTACAATCACTTTCCATATCCAAAAAAATAAATACTTTTCCATTTCACTTTTCAACTTTCCATTTCCATTTTCACTTTTAACAAACTTGAGGGAGAATGATATAAACAATAATAACTGAATATTGTTGATGTATGCTTTTTAATAGTAAGACTTATTTGATGATGTAAGACATTGTTTCACTTCCTAAACAGTGGAGAAATAAGGAGTTAATTCGTAGTCAATCCCCTCAATCCAGAAGTTGGAGTTCTTTCTATTTTAAAAAAATAAAACCCTTAATTTTAATCAGGTACCGTACCCCAAATTTGTCCTACCACTACGATTATATTTTGAGATTGAAATAGAGAAAATACTTAAGACAGTACAACAGTATCTGATGGTCCGTCTTTATCTGGCTAGGGGTGTGTTTTTAATTCAGAAAAATGGGGCTTTCTAAATCAGAAAGACTTGTGCATTCATAAACCTGTTCGTAGGGCATGTTGGCCTATGGCCCATGCAATTCGAAAATGAAAATTGATAAGTATTCAAAATATGAAAGCCCACTTAAATGTTTGTTATTAGTAAAGAAAAAGGGCACGAGTGGTAGAATTCATATGACCCATTGAGATTTTTAAAGTTAGTTCATTTTTTGTTATGGTTACAGATTTATCTTAGAAAAATTATTATAAAAACGTCTGTTGTTATTATTATTTTCCTAATAAAATTCTTATGCACAACTGGTTAAAATAAATTTATTTCAGTTGTTACTAAAACGGGGGAAAACTGTTTTGTTAAAAATTAATTGTTTTAGGCCCATTAGATGTTGCTGTTATTAAAGTTGTTTGTTACTGTTGTAATAAAAAAAGAATATGTAATAAATAATATGTAAACCATGATGTCTCATTTAGCATTACTTGCTGATAATTTTTATTAAAAGAGATTAAATTATTTTGATTTTATAAAGGGTTCTTGTTTGGAAAAAATTCTGTTTGGATCAAAAAATATAATACAAGAGTAAAAAGCCCAATTTATCAAAGCATATTGACAATAATAAAAATATTGACGGTTGGGCTAAGGGATAAAAATGTAGAAGGCCCAATTTGCATTGAAAAAGAACGCATGACAAAAACTCCAGAATTTGGCCCAAATTGCCTAAAAACATATATTGTACAGATTGGCCAAAATCACGCGCGTTTTCACTCAATAACATCTACTGTGCATATTTAACCCAAATCAGATTATACAGAAACAAATCATAATAAAATCTGCATTTAACCCAAGCCCATTTTTTACAAAAGAAACTATTGTGTAACAGAAACAAATACATCACAAAATCTGCAAATCAAATCTTATAATACAGAAATCTACAAATGATTACAAAATTGTGTATTTCCATAACTAAATCTCATTAAAAACAATTAGAATCAATTATAATTGAAATCCCTGATTTTATTCTAATCTAATGCTAACAATTCTAAAACCCTAAAATACTAACTATAAATAAACAGAAATATACAGAAGACGGGGGACCCATTTACAGAGAACAGGGGGACGAAGATTCTTTTTACAGAGAAAGAACCAAGCGAAGGGGGGTCTTGACAGAAAACAGGGGACGAGAAGATTACTGAGACGAAGAAAAAGAAAGAGATCTGTGGACGGAGAGGTTGGAGGAAGAAAGATCTTGAGCGAGCTCCTTACCGTTGAAAACAAGAAGAGGAGGCGATTAGAGTTCCCGGATCGGAAACCCTAATTGCTTTCTGTTGCCCGCCGCGAGCCACCGCTAAGCTCCGTCGCTCCGTTACCACCACCTCAAACTTGTCGTCACCATCACCGCTGACCTGTAAATCCAAAAGAGACAGAGATGAAGAAATAGGAACGTCGCATATCAGATAAACAACGATTAAAGGTAACGAAAACTCAGCTTGTGATTTACGCGTTGTTCTTGTTAACGGTTTGGTGGTGTCGTCGTCGCGATGAAGGAAGATGATAAGGTTAGGAAGAAGGTGAAGGAGAAAGGGTTTGGGCTTTAGCGAGAGGGACAGAGAAGATAAAGACTTTCTATAAAAAAACAAAAATGAAAATGAATTAAATGAAAATCTGTAATCCGTTCATATCCAGTATAACCCACCCATCACAATAGCATGCTCCCTCGTTTAACATCCACGTGATTTTAATCAAACGGCTTTTAGGCCAAGTTTCATGATAACGTCCCTGCACCCTTGTCACACTGGAACACACAACAAACCCCTTTACAAACGCGTTGGGCCCAGCCCAACTGTTACTCACACCCCCTTCCAACTATTTACTAAAAGCTCAAAACCTTTTGCACCCCCCCCCCCCTTTGTCCCGAAACGTTTGGGCTTGGCCAAATTCCTTTTAGCACCACCAGTATTTATTTCTTAACAAGAAAATACACCCCCCAGGTTTACCTAAATTATTAATATTTTTTATTATTTCTTTTTATATTATTTTTTATATTATATTTTTATTAATTATTTATGCTTTTTTTCATTTAAAATTATTATTATTATTAATAATTTTTATTATTATCATGTTTTAAATATTATTAATATATTTACTATTAAGTATTATTATATGATCAAATAAATTATTTTCATGGTAAAATTGCATATATTATTTGCATTAAATCCTTTCCAACCATGCATTAATCAATATTTCTTTGCAATTGACACGATTAAAAAATACAAACCAATATCAAACTTATTTTTCGCAATAAACTAAAATAACCAACTATTTTTGCAAATGGGTTTCAAACTAATTTTGACTTACTGCGCACTCAGTCAAAATCTCTGCAATCACTACTCCCGACCGAGTGCGAAGTGAGTCAAAATATGTTTACAAAACCCTAAAAGACACCAAACCCATACGAACTACGACTTGGGACTCTGATTCCTCATAAGAGGATACGTAAGCACGCGATCGAAAATCGTGGCGAGTCTTGCTAATTAAAATTTAAAACACTGTTTACCCCAAACCTAAACCTAGAGCTTAATATCCTTGTGAACAAGGTGGATGAAAGGTGCCTAACACCTTCCTTTCATCCAATTGAGTCTGAAACCTAGAATCTCTATTTGCGAATTAGGGTTTTCTATTAGGTTCCCTTCCTTAGGATAAAAAAAACAGTTGCTACAGCTGGCGACTCTCCTTAACCCTAGGTTTTAGGTTTTACTTTAGGGGTATTCTATTTTATTTATTTATCGCATTTATCTATTTTATTGCATTTATTTATTCGTTATCACTTTTTCTTATCATCATATACTTACTGTGTGGCGGGATATTTTTATTTCTCAAAATATTTTCAGCAACCCTTAGAGAGAAGGTTTGTATATTAGCTTAGGGGGTACATCATCCCTGCGAGTTTATGTGACGACTTCGCCTAGAGTCGGTGAACTTCCGAAAAAGAAATACTTATTAAGAGATATCCTCTTGACGAGTAAGACTTTGGAAGGACACCTATGACTCTTTGTAATGACCTTAACCTAAAATCTCATGATGAGATCTTTCACGACTTTGAGACAAAAGTCTCAGTCCGTAAAGAGGCTCCACTTAAGGGAGGCCCTTGTGCCTTCCCCCCTCTTGTGTTATTCATGACACCCTTAAGGAAGCCACCTTTTGGGAGGGTAGATCAATTGTAGGTCAAGACTAAGGAACCTACCTTATGAGGGTACTTATTACAAAAAGTCCCGTCACTCAACCTTACACCCACACATTCATATATTTCATGTATTTATCATACATTCATCATATATTCGTCACTCGTCTCTTTGTCTTATTCACGGGGTACAAAAAAATAAAATCAAGGTCTCGGTGACTGTCTTTAAAATAGATACTGAAGGAAACAACTTGCCCGCGTCAACATACCATACATGTTTGAAATCAAGGCCATGAAAAGGGAATAACGTGATGGAGATTTTCTCAAGCTTTGTCAAGTCAAGGTGGATGATTTCCGAATCAAATATCCACAGGCGCACCTAGAAGACTTATTTCCTTTTTGCTTGATTTCACGCAAATAAAGTTTTGGCTGAAGATTGTAATATTTTTCGATATCTGAATTACGTTACCTTCAATAAAGGCGTTTTTTTCCACACACCGTTCACGTATCTATTTTAAAGATAGTCGCCAAGTAAAATAATAAAGGACAAGCATGTACCCAGATGAATAAGACATTTAAAACATTAACCATTTCATATTCATACACATTCATTCGCATGCATGCATTCACGAACACCCGCATATCATGTCAAAACTCTTTTTTTAATTTTAAATATCTCCAGTTGAACCATTGGCAAAGAATATCTCCACCTCCTTGGCCTCTATATCAAACAAGGCCCTATCAACAAAAAGCAATGGAGAAAATCGTGGAAACTCGGGCTACGTTCAAAGGGGATCTCGACCAAGTAATGGGCGACGTAAGTTCAATAAAAGGAGATTTTAGTCAAGTTCTTCTCGCTTTGAAGAACATTATTGATAGGCAAGACCAAATTCCCAGGGTAGCTTTCGAGGAAGTAGCCTAGACTATTGGTGCATCAAGCGGTCACCAACTAAGGAAAGAGTCAGAGGTAGGACTCTAGAAGTCCGCCATGGCCCAACAAGAAGCTAAAACTGAAGGGTTTATCCTACCGCCACCGAAAGTAGGGGCATCTCATACCCTACAGATTCCAACCAATATTGCAGACTCCCGCTAGGACACAATGAAGCTTTCGGGAGAGCTCTACAAAGGCTAGGGGACCAGGGGATAGCCCAGTTCGGACAATACCCTAAAGAAGAATATAAAGTTACTTTGAAGGGTGAAGCACATTTTCCTCCAATCCAAGATACTTTTGTCAACAATGGAGTAGTGCATGGCAGACATAGGGCACAAATATTCAGCTAATCCAACACCAAAGGGGGAATTGAATTCATCCAAGAATGCGCCCTAGGGAAAAAAATCAAAAGACGGGCGACCATGGAGATTCCTGAGATCTTTTTCTTTTCTATTTAATTTTTCTTGTTTTTGAAAGAACCTATGTCGAGCCCGAGGCATAGGGGTTGCTTGTAAGGGTTTCTCTGTTATATTTCATGACAATATTTACGATTAATAAAAGTGATATTTTGTTTTCAATCAAGATCCATGTCTTTATTTTGCATTCATGTCTTAATGTTAAAATGGCAATACCTTATCTGCATATGCATTTTCAAATATTCAAATACTAAAGTTGCACCAAAACATGATAAAGGTGCAAATTCATGCCCAAAACCACCGATAATGCTATTGGTGCAATCCAATATAATTTTTATGCTCCTATCAACCAAGCTAAAGAGGAAGATGATAAAGATCTTGAACTCTCTAAGAAAATGGCGAGGGAAATAAAAAAAAAGCTAACAATATACAACCGTATCTAGAGGCTATCAAGACCATTAATCTAAGTATAGGGAAAGACCTGGAAGAAACCAAGCTAAGGGGTAATGTTAGAGCAGAGCCACAAAGAAGATGATCAAGTTATTGCGCATATCTATGGAAACAGGCCAAAGTCGAATACAGACAGTGCCGTAAAAATAAACAACTACGAAATACTAAGATATGACGAAGAACCCGAGCCAGGGGTACGTTGGGTATCCACGTTCGACGAAGCTTCAAATACACTGGGGCACGATATAGGGGCATATTGACTCCCCCAAAAGAATGCTCACAAGCCATATACCAATTCAATGGTGAACGGGATACTAAACACCCAAAACTGATTCCTTATCAAAATCATGTTTTAAAACCGACTGCGGAATTCACGAAGGTCATTTTCAGTCACGTCCCACGAAAAAGAAAGTCAAATGATAGATGCCTTGATAACTATATCGTCTATATTCAAAGTAACTTGGTAAAACTATGAATCATGCATCACAAACAGACATAATCAAGAGCCCTCACTTTGTCTTGCTATCAAAGAAAGACCGGATGACAAGCCTTGGTTTTACGACATCAAGAAATACCTCAAAAAACAAGAGCATGCCTCTAGCATCGACAAACGAACCCCATGAAAATTAGCCTCGGAATTCTTTCAAAGTAACGGTATATTGTACAAGATGAACCACGACATGGTTTAGTACTCAAGAAGATTCGGCTACCTCGCCTCCACTCACCTGGTAAATGGACACCCAATTACAAAGGTCCATACATAGTCAAAACAACATTCTCTGGTGGTAGTCTTATCCCCCACAACAATGGATGGGGAAGAACTACCGCATCCGGCAAATTCAAGCGCAGACAAAAATACTACGTATAAGAAGCTCGCTAAACTCAAACCTTAAACAGGCGACTTAGGAAAAAAAAGGAGCGTCCCGGTGGATCGAAAACCCTAAAGGGAGATCCAGGCAAAAATTAGGGGCATATAGACAAAAAAATCATCCCGGTGGATTGAAAACCCTAAAGGGAAATTCAGGCAAAAATTAGGGATCATTCAAAGAAATAAAGAATAAAAATACTGTGATCTAAGAACCGCGACTACGAACCACGAAGGGAGAGATATATCTGAATCATACAATTCATAAGCAAAGGAGATGAGATCATTAAAAGGATATTGGGGAACAGCAGTAGCAATTATCATTTTTCATTGCCATTTACAGTTTTAAAACTTTCTGTAATTACCTCTTTCTAGAAATTGCATCTTGTATTCTTGCCTATTCAGAGGCCTATCAATAAAGCATTTGCTTTCTTTGCATCTTCCAAATTGCATTTTTCCTTTTTTCAGACTTGTTTAGAAAATGCTACGATCATTACTTGTGAATATTGTCTTGAAATCATTTCGGGGGATTAACAAAATAAAAGCATTTGATAAAACATCAAAAAACCATTTTGGTTAGAAAAATATCAAAAGAAAATCCACGTCTACGTCCAGCACATGTCAAGATTGTATGATTACATTCTATCGTTGTGTTTTCTCAAATGAAAAATTTAAGAGAATATTTGTTCAATTGTAAATAACATTATTTCGAATTTTTTTTATTAATAACCATGTATTAAAAAAATATTTCGCAAATAACCGGGTTTCGGAAAAAATTACGCAAATAACCATGTTTCAGATGGCTCCACAAAGGAGGAGCCATCTCAATTGGCGCATGCACCTCCTTTTTTAAGGGAGGCGCCATCTCACTTGGCGCCTAAGTGCTTAGGGCATGCCCTAAGCCAAGTGAGATGGCGCCTATGTACAAATTTAGGGCAATAATTTTTTTTTTATTTTCTTTCCTGTGCGTTGCCTATTAGACAGAGATCAACAAAATGGATTTTTTATTTAAAAAAAAATAATTACATTTAACTGTTTTATATTAAAAGAACAGTAAAAAAAATGGATACAAAAAATACTGGGAAAAAAAAAGATACATCAGTGATCCCCCGGAACCCGGTAATGACCCCCCGTTCCGCATCCCCGTCCTCGCCTTTCTCTTGCTGGGTGCCGTCGCGTTTCCTGTTGCGGCAAGGTCGATGGCCCAGCGAAGTCAATGCGATCCGAATCCATAAAATCAGTAAGATCTCCATATCTCGAAGATCCGCTCTGGTACAGTCGGTTACCCATACCCTCAAAGTTTGGTCGTGTTGGCGGTGGGTGGGGTTCCATGGTTGGTCGGTAGCATTGGTCATCTGAGTATGGGGGGTAGAAAGGAAATAGATCTTGGGGTGTTTGGTATTGTGGATGTTGGGTCGTTTGGTGATATGGTGGTTGATGGTAGGTTTGGTCGGCTTGGTCATAATCTTCTGACATTCCCATATTAGGGCTAAGGCTGGATGTTAAGGGCGCCATATTAGGATATGTGGAAGACTGAAATTGTGTCTGGGGTATGTGGGTGTGCTGGTATTGGGGTTGGTATTGTGGTTGGGTTTGAGGCATATCCGGGTATTGGTATTTTGGTGGTGATTGTGGTTGGTAGTACGACATTTGATTGTGGTTGTGTTGTGGTGGGGAATATGGTTGTGTGTTTGTTGGTCTGTTTCTTCTTGGGGGTTGGTTTGAGGTTGATGGATTTTGGGTTTGTTGATGGGGAATCGAGGGTTGTGCCCATTGTGTGCGTGGGTCAACCAAGTACCTCAGATGAGACACGTGCATTTCTGGGTTACTAACCGACCTGTACCACGACATATATTGATCAGTGTGTCGCATGTTACCTTGAGTAAGGAAAACCGGGGATTGCAAGATGTAGCGGTGACGCCTTTGCCACATTTTACACCATTCTGGAGCAAAGTCTTTCCAGTTGGTAAGACCCCACTGGGCGTCGACCCTTTTTAGATGCCAGGGGGACAAATCTGTTGGATCACTTGGTATCTCTTGATGCATTCCGAACTGCATCTTCACACGGTCGCTGTGGTGCATCTCCACAATGTTGAACCGAATGAGTGCAGTCTTTGCAGTCCAAGTTGCTGCATCCTCTGGGTTTGGAGCATGGCCCAAACCCAAATATGGTCTCCAGACGAACTGCGATAAAATTTAAATCAGGTTAGCGCAAAAGTAATGTATAAATAATTAAAATGAACAAAAGTTAAAATCTACGACGTACGTCATCTGGGCCTAAGTGATCCAACAGATTTCGGTAGAGTGCGACATTGAATCTTGGATTCTTGCCGTAATCCATACCCCTCACGCAGTACCTAAAGGAAATGAGAAACATGTTATTTTTAGCATATATTTTAGAAAGAGCTGAATAGTTATAAATGATATAACTTAATGACTTACTTTGTTGCGTACGGGAAACCAAAAGTGTTGTTGTTGATGGGGTTTAAGGACTCCATCCTCCACCAACCCCAGGCTTGTAGTAAAAATGCGCACCCATAAAATGTACATTTTTCCTTGACTGCGTTTTTGCACAAGGAACTGTACAGGTGGGCTAATACTGCAGAACCCCAACTATATTTTCTAGTTTTTTCAAAATGTGTTAGTAAATGTAAGTACATGAAATTTACACTATTTCCCGTACTTTCGGGAAATAAAAATGTACCAAAAAGTATCATAAGATACGTTCTGGATTTTACTACTCGGTCATTCTCTGAGGAATTTTCATTTAATTCCATACTTGCATAATGCCGTTTCAGGTCAGTGAGTAGTATTCCCTGCCCTCTTGCTCCACCACCTTCTACCATATCCCTACCCAACAGTTCTTCACACTGTGAGTTGGTTTGTTGAACCGACCCGTTCACCGCCTTACCGTTGATAGAGAGGCCCAGTAGCATGTACACATCCTCGAGAGTGATGGTACATTCACCTATTGGTAGGTGAAATGTATGGGTCTCCGGTCTCCACCTCTCCAACATTGCAAGAATGAATTTTGAGTCAATGGTGCAGTTGGAGATCTTTATCACATGTCCAAAACCTGCATATTCCAGATAAGGGACGATAAATGGGTCGGGAGCTAGGTAGTTGTGCGAACGGATTCTGAATCTTTTTGTATCCTGAGATCATAATTAAACAAGTGTAAGATTAATTAAGATGAATAACACGTTATTTGAAGTATGAAAAATGTATAACCAAAGAAGAGACTTACAAATGCAGCAATGTTTTCCCTTGGTCCTCTGTGAGTATCCCCCATTGTTAGAAGAGCCATTGTTCAGAATGCTTGAGAGTATGAAAGACTTAGGAAGAAATAGAGAGTATGATAGACTTAAGAAATATTTCGTAGCAGAGAGTGAGAGTTGTGTGGGTGTGAGAGATGTTTCATAAGGTATGTATTTATAGGCAAATAAGTTTGATGTAGTGGTTGCTTGTGCTTGCATGCCTGTGAAGTGTCACATTTGCATGCTTAGGGTGTTACACATATGCATGCATGCATTTACAAAAAATGTAAGGTGTCACTCTTGCAGGCTAGGTGGCAGCCCATGCATGTATCACGATTGGACAGTAAGGGAGGCGCCATCTCACTTGGCGAAAGAGTACAAAAATGAATGGTGTCGCCACCCCATTTGGCGAATAAGAGGTGTCACTTCTTACAGCATAGGCTCAGGCTACGTGACAGCCTTTGGGATTCCTTTCTTTGTTGCATGCAAGGCCATTGGAGTTGATGGGTGGAGTCTTACACAAAACATTTATGTGTGCAGAATAGGGCCAGGATAGGTGGCAGGCTATGGGGTTTCATAAGCCCATGCATGTATCACGATTGGACAGTAAGGGAGGCGCCATCTCACTTGGCGAAAGAGTACAAAAATGAATGGTGTCGCCACCCCATTTGGCGAATAAGAGGTGTCACTTCTTACAGCATAGGCTCAGGCTACGTGACAGCCTTTGGGATTCCTTTCTTTGTTGCATGCAAGGCCATTGGAGTTGATGGGTGGAGTCTTACACAAAACATGTACTTGTGCAGAATAGGGCCAGGATAGGTGGCAGGCTATGGGGTTTCATTATTGCATGTAATATTATTGGCAGCCTTGGGGGGTTGCATCCCTTACTTAATTGAAATTTTTTGCCTTAGGTTGAACATAACATTGATTCACATAATCTGTAAAATCTTCCAACCTTCGAATCAGTCATCAAACCTTCAAACATTCCAGCATTCATACCTTCATACAATCAATAAACCTCAAACATTCCAACCTTCAAACCTTAAAACAATTCTACACAATGGCCTCTTCACCACAATTTGTTGTCAAAGCACATTTCAACGGTGAGACATACATGTGTCCCACAGTTGGGTTTTTGTTTAGAAACACCGACAACGTTCGATTTCTCTTAAACGGGAAAGAAAATTTCTCGTACTTCAAGAAAAGATTGGAGGCCAAACTTGAACGAGGCCCGGTATCCCAGATATTTTATCAGAGTCCAGTTTTTTTTGGAAACAACCAAGTAATTTTTTATAAGGTTGAAGTTCAAGATGACGAGGATCTCCAGAACATGATTTCCAGCCATGTCTATTCTGGAAACGACTCTATTGAGTTGTACGTTTTGCTTCAAGAGCCTCCGGTGACACAGGAGGTAGAGCCTCCGGTGACACAGGAGGTTGATCCTTTGGAGAATGAACAAGATGAGGTAGATGCAGTTGATGATGAAGAAGAAGATAACGAGTTAGAGTTTAATGAAATGGTGAACGACGATTCTGACGATGATGGCATCCCAAGTATTCCTACTGACAAAATCTACACACCACCTACGCACATGACAAACTTCAACATGGGCAGAGATGAACCTTCTACTGACTTGTTTTTCCAACCGTATATGCAGTCGGATGAAAATTTAAAAGAGAAGGACAAGTTTCGTAACAGAGAGGAATGCATCAGGGACATCAAAAAATTTCACATGCTCAACTCGGTTGATTTTAAGGTGGATCGTGTAAACCCGGAAAGGTACAAGATCAAGTGTGTCCACCCTGACTGTATGTTCAAGCTGACCGCATCATACAGATTAAGGGGTGACTGCTGGGTCATAGGTTCCATGACTACCCATACTTGTGTAAGTTCCACTCAATCACAAGACCACCGAAAACTCAACCATGATCTAATCTGTCAAGAAATCCTACCCCTGGTCAGCAACGACCCTTCTTTGAAGGTGAAAACAATCATCTCCCACATCACCACGGTTTTTAACTACACTCCGTCTTACCGTAAGGCGTGGTTAGAAAAGACTAAGGCGATTGAAAGGGTGTACGGAAACTGGGAGGAGTCATACCGAGAACTTCCCCGCTACCTAAATGCACTCAAGACATATTCTCCAGGTAGTGTTTATGTTCTGGAAACATTGCCAGCGTACGCCCAAGATGGTAGTCTACTGCATGGCAACGGAATATTCAGTCGCGTGTTTTGGGCATTTCAACCATGCATCACAGGGTTTGCATCATGCAAACCAATTCTACAAATTGACGGGACTTGGTTGTATGGGAAGTACAAAGGCACGCTATTGATGGCAGTTGCACAAGATGGCAACAATAAGATTTTCCCCGTTGCGTTTTCCCTTGTCGAGGGGGAGACCGGTGGTGCTTGGAGCTTTTTCCTGAAAAATCTTCGTACACACGTGGCTCCTCAACCAGATCTCTGTTTGATCTCGGACAGACATGCCTCCATTGAAAGTGCCTATAATAATCCAGCAAATGGTTGGCATGACCCTCCTTCTACGCATGTCTATTGCGTCAGGCATATCGTCCAGAATTTCTCGAGGGAGGTCAAGGACAAAACATTGAGGAAAGCGGTGATGAATGCGGGATACGCATTGACACAACCCACATTCAAATATTACCGCAACGAGATTCGTTTGTCTAATCCAGAAGTCGGTACATGGATCGACAATATACCGGTCGAAAAGTAGACTAGGTCATACGACAATGGCCAAAGATGGGGGCATATGACAACAAATCTTATTAAATCAATGAATGGGGTATTCAAGGGCATACGAAACCTCCCAATCACTGCCTTGGTAAAATCCACGTATTTTAGGATGACTGCGTTATTTGCCAAAAGAGGTGAAATGTGGTATGCGGTCTTGCAATCAGGACAACTATGGAGTGAAAGCTGTATGAAACACATTAAGGCTGAAAGTGCTAAAGCCAACACTCACATGGTTACACGGTTTGACCGACACAGCCACAACTTCATTGTGAAAGAGACAATCGACCACAATGAAGGCCTGGCAAGACAAGAATACAGGGTCATTTTACCTTCTCAATGGTGCGATTGTGGCAGGTTTCAAGCATTTCGTATGCCTTGCTCTCATGTCATTGCCGCTTGTGCTCATACCCATCAAGACGCGCTTCAACTGCTCTCAAACGTTTATAAATCTGAAACGTTGCTCACTGTTTATAACAACAACTTTCCTTTGGTGGCAAAACCGGACTATTGGCCTGAATACAACGGCGATATAGTTTGGCACAATGACCAAATGCGAAGGAACAAGAAGGGTCGTCCCAAAAGCAGGCGCATCACAACAGAAATGGACGATCTTGACAGGTTGGAAAGAAAGTGTGGTTTATGCCGTCAGGTCGGACACAATCGCAAAAACTGTCCGAATCGGGCGTCTGGCTCGGCCACATAAATATTGTAATACAATAAATCTTTTCAATATTTGTGTTGTAAACATTAGGGTTTTCCGTTAATAAAACTGTTAACACAATTTAATAAATTCAATATAGGAAATTACATTAGGGTTTTCGCGTACAACAATGATTAACGATATTCAATCTAGGAAATTACAACTGTTAACACAATTTCATCTGACCCATGCATCATCAGCATTACATCACTGTCTGTTTTGACTTCCTCCAACCACACATTAGGTCTTCCTGTCGCATGCGAGGTTGTTGTTCGTTTTCGCTGGATCCTTCGAATTTTTCCCCCCTCCGCGATGTCTCCATCTAGCCACCGCATCAACTCCCGCTTCAGACGCTCCATGGAGTGAATGTGCCAGAATTTCATTTTCATCGCAGGTTTCGTGGCGGAGAATATAACGTAATCATCTCTGCTAAAAATCATAGGCGACGTCATTACGCAAATAACGGAGTACAAAATAAAAATACAGTGCGAGAAAGTGTGAGAAATTTCAAAGAAACGGACGAATTATTTATAAAATAGCATTTTGCCCTAGTTTTGCCCTAGGCGCCAAGTGAGATGGCGCCTCCTCTCATTTTTAAGGAGCATGCGCCATCTCACTTGGCTAAAAGACAAGGGAGGTGCCAAGTGAGATGGCGCCTAGGGTAAAACCCTAGGTGCATGCGCCAATTGAGATGGCTCCTCCTTTGTGGAGCCATCTGAAACATGGTTATTTGCGTAATTTTTTCCGAAACCCGATTATTTGCGAAATATTTTTTTAATACATGGTTATTAATAAAAAAAATTCCATTATTTCAAACAAATATTGTCAAGACATATCTTTAATGAGAAGTATCTTTAGAGTAAAAAATTAGATGTCGTCTCCCGTTTCACGTGAAAACTTCTATTTTGTATGGTTTTCAACAAATTTTGAGGGGATTTTGAATCTCACAAAATAATCCCCACTATTTATTTTCATTATTCATATAAAAAATATATTGTTCATTATTATTTTGTGAGAGTTTTTATTTTTCTTGGGTTAATAACTCCGCTACATGTTTTGAAAAATAACTAAAAATAAAAAACTATCAGAATAGTAATATCCCTCGCATGAAAGATCTATCAAAGTCTCTTACCGTAGACCGTGCCAAAAAATATATCTATAAATATTATAATTATGTAATAATTTTACGAAATAATAAAATTCTGAAAAGTATTAATTAAGGACGATTAGGAACTTATATTTATAATATGTTATAATTAGTTAAATATTCAAAATTTGAATAGACAAAATCAAAATATCTTCACACAAAAAAACAATGGTTTTTTTTTATGGTTAGGAATTTGTCTAGCTTACAACTAACTAACATACTCTAATCACATAAATGAGTTAGTATTAGTTGATCAAAATTTACATATTTAATTATTGAGTTAATAAGTGTTTTGTCATATGCTATATGAGCGAATTTTGAAAAGTCTCATGTAAAAAAAAATCATTTTCATTCTTAACATTTGAAGATTCTATATTTTTGGTCTCTCATTAAATCCAATCAACAACAAAAATGACATGGCACTGTTATCTGAATTTTCTTTTTTTCTTTTTATTTGTTTTATAATGACGTGGCTTTTGTATTTTATTTTTCAATTTTTTATAAATGTTATGTGGATTTTTATTTTTTATTTCAATTATTTTTTATTAGATTTAGAATTATAAATAAATAAAAGAGAAAAATTTGATCCTAGTGAGAATAAAACCAAGGACACTTTGCTACAAATACTAATACTCAATTATCAGACCACTCACCTTGTTTGTTAATGTTGCGCAACTATATTTATTTGGTATATTCTTATCTAGAAAACTTGACATCCCCTGTCCTCTTCTTCATTGAAGCTTCTTCAAAATTTTCTTACATATTTTTTTAAAAAGTAAGAATATGTTCCAAATATAATTATGCTAGTGTAAACATTATTCAAATATCATTTTCTTAAAAGAATGAATCTTTATGCTAAACATGGAGATTTAATTTCATAAGCTTTAGGTAAATAATCATTTACAATAGAAATTGAGAAATACAACATGAATTCTGATTTTATTATAAGTTTACAAAACAGTTGCCACTAAATTAAATCACGTCAAAACCAGTATGATGATAAACCCATCCTTAATCTTCTCCTTATGTTCTGGCCTACAAATCAAAATCCAATTAAAAACCCTAAAATCACACACAAGCTGAATCTAACAAAGTTCTTTTGATTTCGAGCTATACAATCACAATCGCAACAAATAAATCAACAAAATTCTACAATAACAGATTTGAAATCGATGAACAATAAAGGATAAAAATTGCTTACAGGATTTAGCTATAGAGATCTCATTTCCTTCATTGGGATCTAACCACACATTTCCCCTTCCGCACTTGAGGATATGGAAAAACATTTTAAAGAAGCTTCAATGAAGAAGAACACGGGGATGTCAAGTTTTCTGGATAAGAATAGACCAAATAAATATGGATGTCCAACATAAACAAATGAGGTGAGTGGCCTGGTGGTTGATAATTAGCGCTTGCACTTAAGTTTCCTTGGTTGTTTGATTCTCACCAGGACCAAAATTTTCTCTTTTGTTTATTTATAATTTTGAATCTATTAAAAAAATTGAAATAAAAAATAAAAGCCCGCGTGACATTTGTAAAAAAATGAAAAATAAAATACAAAAGTCACATCATTATAAAAAATTAAAAAATAAAATCCACATAACAATGCCACGTCTTTTTTTTTTGTGCTGATTGGATTTGATGAGAGACAAAAAATATAGAATCTTCAAATGTTAAGGATGAAAATTAAACCTTTTTTAAGAGGGGGCTTTTCAAAATTTACCCATATGGTAGATGACAAAATACCTATTAACCCTTAATCATTTGATCATTTTTGTGTGCAAGTTTAATAAATTTAACAATTAAATCGTAAGATATAATTAAGTAAAATCTAGAAGAAAAACATCTGAATTGATATTTTATACTTATTCATTTCGGTTAAATTAATATATAATATACATTATAAGAAAAACTACTTTTAGCATTTGTCAATACCACATACAATTAGGCTAAGAGTTCGTTTGACGTGTAAAATAAGAGACATGATATAATAATCATATCATATCAGTTCACAGTTTGTTTGTTAACACAACATAAGATAAGTTAATGATATATGAATCTTATCCTATCATATATTTTAGGATCAAATCCTTTTCTTGAATTTGAACACAGACAATTGAAATTTTTTATGGTACATTGATTATAACTAAAGGGTTTAAAATTTATGATTATATATTTTAAATGATTCCACGGTTATTGATCATGTATCATTAGCTAGTCAAGACATTCATGACAAAACCAAGCTATGGCATTTAAGATTGAAACAAGTAAGTGAAATAAGTTTGATTGAGATAGAGAAACAAAGTTTGCTAGAAAATGAGAAATTATAAATAAACTAAAATTTTGCAATCACAACCTAGGCAAACAACACAATGTGAAGTTTGAAAATAGTATGCATAATTCTAAAAGACTTTTTTAATATGTTCACTCAAATCTATGGGATAGGACAAGGATGACAACTCATGGGGTGATTATATTTCCTCACTATTATTAATGTTTTTTATAAGAGTACAAGTCTATGTTCAAAGAATAAAAGTGACACAATAGAAAAATTAAAGGAATGACATACTCTTATAGAAAATTCATTGGGATCTAAATTGAGAGTGTTTAGAATAAACAATGACTTGAAGTTTGTTTCAGGCCAGTTTTATGAGTTTTGAAGGAAATAAGGTATCAAGAAATATATGATTGTGTTAAATTGTAATTTATAGTGTCAAAGGAGATTTGATTTGTTTTAGATTTAAATAGATTTGATTTAAGTTTAGAATATATTTGATTTGATTTGATTTAGTAACAAAAAGATATTTTGGGCTTTGAGCTTAGGGTGTAAGCTCAGTTATAAATAGAGGGAGTAACCCCTATTTTTGTAAGCAAGTCAAGCAAGTCATTCACAGTATTTTGCAGTTGCAAAGTGAATAAGAAAGTTTTCCACAGTTTGTGGGCAGAGAGAAACTCTGCATAAATAATTGTCTTGTCTTCTTTTCTTTGTTTGTCTCATAATTAAATTGTCATTATGGTAGAAATTCATCATAGAATTTGGTGGATTTCCAACATCTGATATCAAGAGCTTTTGTTTCGATTCAAGGGAAGTGTTAATAAAGAACGATTGAAGAATTCACGATGACAAATTATGGGAATGCAAACTATCTAGCAATGCTACCAATTCTGAAAGTTGACAACTATGAGAATTGGTGCAAACAGATGAAAGTCTTATTAAGGTGTCAAGGTCTTTGGGACCTTGTAAAAGATGGAGTCGAAGCGCTTGGCGAAAACGCTTCAGAAGAAGAAAAGAAGAAATACACAGAATCTGAGAAGCTGAGTTATAAAGCATTATTTCTAATTCATCAATGTGTCAGCCCGAACAATTTCGAAAAGATTAGTGATTCAGAATCTGCAAAAGAAGCTTGGGAGATCCTTGAGAAGTCTTTTGGAGGCGCTGAGAAGGTGAAAGAAGTGAGGTTACAAACTCACAAAAGGGCCTATGAACTGCTTCAGATGGAAGACAGTGAAAACGTATCTGATTTCTTCACTAGAGTTACAAAACTAGTAAATCAAATCAAGATATGTGGAGAAGCGTTAACAACAAGAGCTGTTGTGTCAAAGATCTTAAGATCTTTATCTCCTAAGTTCGACCATATAATGGTGGCGATAGAAGAGGGGAATAGCTTCAAGGGACGCTTGAATCTCATGAGCAAAGAATGAACGAAAGAGCTGCAAGAAAATCGAAGAGTGATGTGGCCTTGCAGGCACATTCAACAAAAGAGACCAAAGGCAAAGGAAAGTGTTTCGACAGAGGTAGAGGTGGCTACAACAAATTGAATGGTAGAGGAAACCAAATCGAAGGAGACGTGTCGAATCAAAAAAGACCATACCAAGGCAACCAAAGAAGTGGTGTTGCAAATAGAGGAAGAGGTGGTGGTCGAAAACCTGATAAGAGTCACATTCAATGTTACAATTGTCATAAATATGGACACTATTCGAGTGATTATCCAGAAAAACGAAAGAATCAAGAAAGTGATGCAAAGCTTGTAAAACATGAAGAAGAAGAAGAGATGATGCTGATGGTCACAACAAGAGATCAAGATAGATTCAAGGACCAATGATACTTGGATTCAGGATGTTCATCACATATGTCTGGAAGGAAATACTGGTTTGTTAATATAAAGCCCTCAAAGAAAAATATGGTAAAATTTGCAAATGACAATACCCTAGCAGCTGAAGGTATTGGTGATGTTATGATCATGAGGAAAGATGGCAAGAGGTCAGTAATTTCCAATGTATTGTACATACCAGGCATGAAGAGCAATTTGCTCAGTATAGGGTAGTTGGTCGAAAAGAATTATAAAGTGTCAATCGAAGATAAGTTAATGAGAGTCGTTGATGCAAATGGAAGATTAATCTTGAAGGCTCATATGTCTCAGAATCGAACCTTCAAGATTGAACTAAATGTGATGGAGCACAAGTGCCTTTCGACTGCAGCTAGCAGAGATGAATGGATATGGCATTATAGACTAGGCCATCTCAACTTCAGAGACATCAGAGATTTAAAGAGAAGAAATATGGTTTCAGGATTGCCTGAAATTGACATTCCAAACGAAGTATGTGAAGAATGTGTGCAGGCGAAGCAACACAAGAATAGCTTCAGCAAGGATGCAGGAAGCAGATCGAAGGCTAGTCTTGAAGTCATATACTCTGATGTATGTGGACCAATCCAGGTGGATTCGATGGGAGGTAACAAATACTTTTTTACATTCATAGATGATTTCAGTCAAAAGCTATGGACTTACCTGATCAAGAAGAAAAGTGAAGTGATCGAAGTATTTACCAGGTTTAAGTCTATGGTCGAAAGACAAAGTGGTCGAAAGCTCAAAGTTTTGAGAACTGATGGTGGAGGAGAATATGTGTCGAAAGACTTCGACAAATTATGTGAAAAGGAAGGGATTGTGCATGAGGTGGTGCCACCCTATACTCCACAGCAAAATGGAATTGCAGAAAGGAAAAATTGAACCATCATGAATATGGTGAGAAGTATGTTGAAAGGCAAGAGTTTACCTAAAGAGTTTTGGGGTGAAGCTGTTTCGACTGCAACATACATTTTGAACAGATGTCCTACAAAGAAGCTAGAAGGAATTACTCCAGAAGAATGTTGGTCTGGTGTGAAGCCTAGCTTGAGTCATCTGAAGGTATTTTAATCTATTGCACATAGACATGTGCCAGATCAGTTGAGAAGAAAACTTGATGACAAGTCAAGTCGAATGATCCTAGTTGGATATCATTCGACAGGAGGCTACAAGTTGTTCGATCCAGAGAACAAGAAGACTGTGATCAGTAGGGACGTGATCATAGATGAGTTTAAAGAATGGGATTAGACTGCAAATGTCAAGAAAGATTCAGTGGGAATCCTATTCGAAGAGCCAGAAACTCAAGTCGAAAGAGAAGTTCGACAAGAGGAACCAGCAGATATACCAAGTACAAGCAGACCTCAAAGAACAAGACGCATGCCTGCAAGATTGCAAGATTGTGTGATTACATCAGATGATGTAATAGATAATGAAGGTGAGCTGGTACATTATGCTTTCTATGAAGATGTTGAACCTGTTAATGCAGCTGAAGCATTAAAAGATTCAAAGTGGGTGAAAGCAATGAACGAAGAAGTAAAGTCTATCGAAGACAACAACACTTGGTCACTTGTCGAATTGCCTCAAGGCAAGAAGGCAATTGATGTCAAGTGGGTATACATAGTGAAAACGAATTCGAAAGGTGAAGTAACTCGACACAAAGCAAGACTTGTGGCGAAAGGATTTCTATAGAAATAAGGAATAGACTTCGACAAAGTTTTTGCACCTGTTGCTAGGATCAAAACAATCAGGTTGGTTGTTGGTCTAGCAGAAATAAACAGTTGGCACATATGTTAGATGGACGTGAAGTGTGCATTCCTAAATGGACCCTTAGATGAAGAAGTCTATGTTAAACAACCAGTTGGGTTTGTGAAACATGACAAAGAAAGAAAGGTGTACATGCTATATAAAGCCCTGTATGGATTGAAACAAGCTCCAAGGGCTTGGAATAAGAAAATTGATAGTTTTCTAAGGGAGAAGGAATTTGTGAAGTGCACAACTGAATATGGAGTATATGTAAGAAGAAGCAAGAGTAAATTGCTTATACTATGTCTCTATGTAGATGATTTGTTGATAACAGGTAGCTGTAAAAGTGAGATCGAAGACTTCAAAGGTGATCTCAGCAAGGAATTCGAAATGTCTGATTTGGGTGAGATTTCATATTTCCTTGGTATCGAATTCTACAAGAGCAGTAGAGGTTTGATGATGCATCAAAGAAGATATGCAGAAGAAATTCTCAAGAGGTTTGAGATGGAAGAATGCAACTCAACTTCGACACCTGCAGAACCAAGACTGCAACTGTCGAAAGTGGCAGATGAAGATGATGTTGATCCAACCCAATACAGAAGACTTATTGGTTCATTAAGATACCTTTGTCATACAAGGCCTGACTTAGCATACAGTGTAGGTATGGTAAGTAGATTTATGCAGAAGCCAAAGGTATCACATCTAGCAGCAGTGAAGAGGATACTAAGGTATCTCAAAGGAACTTTCGATTATGGCATTTTGTTTCCTGCAGTTGATAAAGGAAAAGAATGCAAGTTAGTGAGATACACTGATTCGAGTTGGTGTAGTGATGCTGAAGATTGAAAGTCAACAGCAGGATATGTGTTTATGCTAGGTGGTGCACCAATTGCTTGGAATTCAAGAAAGGAACCAGTAGTGGCATTATCATCATGTGAAGCAGAATACATAGCTGCTTCTCTTTGTGCATGTCAAGCAACTTGGATGATGAGCTTGGTCGAAGAGATAACAAGGAAAAATCATGGAGCAATTACCATGAAGATAGACACCATGTCAGCTATTAATCTGGCGAAGAATCCAATAGCACATGGTCGAAGTAAGCACATCGAAATGAGATTTCATTATCTTCGAGAGCAGGTAGCAGATGGGAAGATGAATTTGAAACACTGCAGAACTGAGAATCAGATTGCAGACATCATGACGAAGGGAGTGCAAGTCGAAGTATTCAGAAAGCTAAGAGCCATGATGAACATAGACAGTTTAGACACAATGAATTAGGTGGTGTGTTAAATTGTAATTCATAGTGTCAAAGGAGATTTGATTTGATTTAGATTTAAATAGATTTGATTTAAGTCTAGAATATATTTGATTTGATTTGATTTAGTAACAAAAAGATATTTTGGGCTTTGGGCTTAGGGTGTAAGCTCAGTTATAAATATAGGGAGTAACCCCTATTTTTGTAAGCAAGTCAAGCAAGTCATTCACAGTATTTTACAGTTGCAAAGTGAATAAGAAAGTTTTCCACAGTTTGTGGGCAGAGAGAAACTCTGCAGAAATAATTGTCTTGTCTTTTTTTCTTTGTTTGTCTCATAATTAAATTGTCATTGTGGTAGAAATTCATCATAGAATTTGGTGGATTTCCAACAGATTGTTGATGGAACACCTTAATAAAATGTTCTAGCTGAATGCATCAATAAGACCATTTTGAAAAGAATGAGGTGCACATTATTGGGAACTGGCTACCAAAAAGTTTATGGGGGTGAAGTTGTTGCAATAATAACTTACCTACCAAGAGAAGTATGTCCACAAGAATAGACTTCAAGACACCTATGGAGGTTTGAAAAAGAAAATTGGTAAACTACTTAAATTTGAATACTTTTGAAGCTTAGGTGTTGGCACATATAAAAAAAAGTTTGATGTTAGGATTGTGAAGTGTGTCTTTATTGGTTATCTATAAGGTGTAAAGGATTACAAGTTATGGATAATGGATTCTAGAGAATCAAAATTTATCATAAACAAGAATGTTACTTTTGATGAGATATGTATTAGGATGAAGCGAAAATACCTTGAAGTGAAAGAATCGAAAACTATGGTGGAAAAAACTCAATTTGAGGTGGAGATTCCTATTAGAGAGACTCGAGACTAAGAGGAAGTTAAGGTTTTTTATTTTAGTACTAGAGAGGGGAAACTAGTAGTGGCTTCAGATTATTAATCAGCTCTTGATATTATTATGATAAAGAATGTACTACATTAGAGATACAATTATGCTAACTTTATTTGTTATTCATTTGAATATAGTCAAAAAGTTTCAAGACTCTAAACCAAATATCTTTAGGGAAATATTTGAAAGCAAAAATAGTCAAAGATGATTGAAGCTGATGAAGAAGAAATACATTCACTAATGAAGAACCAAGCTTAGGAGGTGAGACTACCTAAGAAACAAAGGGTGGTTGGATGCACTTAGGTCTTCAAGAACAAGAAACGTATTTTAATAATTGATCAATAACCAAGGTTTAAAACAAGAGTTGTAGCAGAGTGGTTTACTCAGGTGGATGAGATTGATTATAATGAAACCTTTTAACATGTGGTAAAATATTGATCTGTATGGTACTTATCGTTATAATCTCGAGTTGGAATAGACGAATGTCAAAGTAACTTTCTTATATGAAGACCTTGAAGAGAGAATCTACATGGAGCAACCTGTAAGTTTTATAGAGGACAAGTCTAAGGTATATTTAGTGTAGAAATATTTGTAAGAGTTGAAACAAAGTCAAAGATAGAGGTATCCTTATTTTGATGAATTTCTTCTTAAACGAGATTTTGTGAGAAATAGTTATAACGGTTATATATACATATTGAAGATGAATGGTAAATTCCTTCTCTATCTTCTTCTATATGTTGATGATATTTTGATGGCAAGCTTTAACAAGGTAGATATCAGTAAGTTCAAGGAGACTCTAAATGTTGAATTTTAGATGAAAGATCTTGGTCAAGCTAACAAGATCCTAGGAAATTGCATATTATGAACGACTACAAGAAGAATGAATTATTTTTGTCGTAATCTACTTACTTGAAGAAAGTGGTGAAGATTTTAGAATGCAAGATGCTAAAAAAGTCTACACTCATTTTTGTCATCACATAAAGCTTTCAATTATGCAATATCCTCAAATTGAATAATAAAAGAAGACGATAAAGAATACTCCTTGTGCAAGTAGAGTTGGAAGCATCACGTGCGATATTGTTTATAGTAGACTAGACTTAGCATATGCAGTTAGCATAGTAAGTCGGTTTATGGAAAATCTTGACCAATTTCATTAGGATGTTTTGAAGTGGGTGTTAGTGTATTTGGATGGTTCTTTTAAGTATAATGGATTAAAGAGCCGTTCTCTTTTCCAAACTAAATTGATTTGATCAAATTGGATAAACAAATTTTATGTGTCCTGGTGTTTTATTTAATTCTTGTTCGTGTAGATTTATTTTCATTGAATCATAACTTAATTTTACTTGAGACCATTTATTTTGATTATCATTTACTCTTTGTCCCACACATTAGTGTTCTTAGTGTTACTCATTACTCCAATTTTCAAACACAAATCATCTAATAAAAAATGAAAATTAAAAATTAATCTTACCAGTTGATCAGAACCTAAGAAGTAGCCGGAAGATGATCTGTAGTCGGGATGTGAAGTCGAGGAGAAAAAGGGGGTTGTACCTGGCCCTCACAGGTGTGAGGGATTATATAATGCCCATGGCGCATCGCCATTGGTTCCTGATTTCACGCCTAGATATACGGATCCATGAAATCAGGTAACTGCCAAGACTTTGTCAAATCGGGCAGATGTGCTCGTAACTAGCCGTTGGTCCCGATGAGGGGATTAGTTATGGGAATCTCTCTGATAAATTCCTAGTGGCCTGCACGAAGTTGATGTCAGACAGACTGAGAGGATGCTCGTCAGTCGTCCTAGGCCAGTGCTAGTTCGAGAGGGTGAACAACTGACATGCTCGATAGGTAGCGTGCAATCTGGGTCATGGTCGTACGGGTCGTACCAAGGGAGATGTCTTGGACTGGGCCCAGTCAAGCTGTCAGGACAATCCAGAATAGTATCCCCCCAAGTCGTTGCTTCTGGGTACAGGAGCGATGACTTTAACATCTTCCCGTTATGCCTTGCTTGTAGGGAGACGAGGGTTGGTCGTTAGGACTTTTGAGTTTGGAGAGGTAGCATGTTTTGGGAAGCGTGCTGGAGAAGTGGAGCAATGATGGCCTAGGGCTAGGGTGTAATGATGACGACCCTAGGGTTCATATGCCGTGTCTTGCACACGCAGATTATCCCATCTATAAATACGAGAGGAACACGACGTTTAGTATTTTTCACATTCTCTCTCAACTACTCCTATTAGCTCGACAGTCGACCACCAGAGTTCATTGATTTTCTCTGCTCGCAGCTACTAACTTTCATATTTTCTTCTATTACTGGTAAGTTTTTGATCCTCCATTGTTGTTTGCTTCGCTAATTTCTCCTTTTCCCTTCTAGAGATGCACGCGGTTAGGATTTATGGTTTCGTTGGTAATGAACGGTGTTCCGTGATTTAGAATCTCTAGAGCCACCGTGGGGGATCCTCATGGATTTCGTGGTGCACTATAGGCGGCTCATTGGGGCTTAGGGCTTTTTCTGCAATTCATGCCCGTTAGTGTGCCTCAATGAGGGTTTAGGGCTTTTTCTGCAATTCATGCCCGTTAGTGTGCCTCAGTGAGGGTTCTGGTCGGGGAGACGATCCTCATTTCCCAGTGCCCTTTCGCTTGTTTAACGGTGGAAGGGTGGTTAAGGCATTAATGTCGAGCTCATCTTTTTCTTCTAATTTTCAGGTGTCATGAATGATACTGCTCAGGTCATTATTTTGAGCGAATCTATACAGTCTTCCGAGAGTTCCTCAGATGAGATAATTAGCTCGTCAAGCATCCTGGAAATCTTTGGGGATGTGCAGAACCAGACGGGGCAGCAAATGGGGGAGCCTGACATGGGGGCGACCTCCGTGGACCATGGCATCTTGTTTCCTCCTGGAGACGAAGAGGATCCTCAGGATTGAGTCACAAACGACCCCTGGGAGTGGCGGTTGTATTTTTACGAGCACAAGAAGGATGTCTTTACGAACGTATATACTCATGAGGAGGGGGCTCTGGAGGAATGGTCGTTATATATTCTTGGGAAGGAGAGCAGGATCTGCACGAAGTATGACAAGAGGCGGATCCCGATGTATGACATTGTCCTTCGAGAGATGGGTCTTCGCCTCCCTTTCTCTGACTTCGAGGTGGACATTTTCTGGCATTTATGTATGGCTCCTTCTCAACTGCATCCTAATAGTATCGCATTCGTGCGAGTATTCGAGATAGTCTATGACCATCTGAAGATAGGGGCCACCATTCCATTGTTTTTCTACTTCTTTCATATCCAGAGCAGTAAGGTCGACGGAAAATGGGGATGGGTCTCCCTCAAGCAAGGCAATGGGAAGTTATTTAAGGCCTATTTGGAGTTTGTCTGCCACTTTAAAGACAAGTATATCTTGGTGTAGCCCTCCTCTACAAAGGCAATGTTGAACATTTTTAGGACTGCACCGTTGCTCAACGAGGATGGGACTTCCCATCTAAACGAGCTGGGGGAGCCTACTGCGAAACTGATTTATAAATTCTCGTTCTAATGGACGAAGAAACATTTTGACAGGGAATTGGGCTCCTATGTTTGGAGAGAGGGGAGCTCGGAGACGAGGATTTGGAGAGTTTTGCTACTCTGACCGTGTTCGTGACTCAAATTCCACGGGTTCAGCGAGTTGGTCGGGGAGGTAGTCCTGTATTAGATAAGAATAGGGAGCTCGTATACGACTCGGGCCTCATAAACTTCAAGGAGCTCCTAGGAAGCAAGGATCCCGTTAGATATTTGGGTATATATATTTCTAATAGCAGTAAGTGATCGCCGTTTGTTTGACTCCTTGTTTTACTGACTGCACTTTTTTGTTTGCTTTGTAGATAGAATGAATCCTGCTCAAGAGCGTTTGGCCAAGACTCTTGCTTCCCGAGCGAGGAGGGATTTGAAGGATGTGTAGGCTGGTGCAGGGCCAGCTCCTGCCTCGGGGTCGGGCAACTCATCCTTAGTTCCGTCCACAGTCACTCTCTCTCCCGCTGTCATTTCTTCAAAAGCGAAGAGATCGCAAGATGATGGGAGTATCGATATGACCGGGGAAATGGGGAAAGGGACGTACGACCTACCTCTTTGTTATTTGGAGAAGTCCTTTTTCGAGGGTGCGACTCTCCGTCTTCCCCGGGCCGAATCTCTCCTCCTCGAGGGAATGGGCCATCCAGAGAAGAGGGTGATGCTGGCACAGGATACGGGCAGCTTAATGCGGATCCTAGAGATGGCGGTTGCTTGTATAGAAGGGAGTTCATCCCAGGAGGCAGAAATGAAGAATCTCCGGGCTAAGCTGGCTGCGAGCGAGAAGGTCTTGGTTGAGAAGGACAAAGCTCTGAAGCTGTCCGAGGAAGAATTGGGGAAGCTCTCCGAGGAACGCATGGTTCTGTTGCTCGAGAGAGAGGGTCTTAAGGGAAAGGTAGCGACCCTAACTACTGAGATCACGCCCGTTGAGGATGATCCGAAGGATACTAAGGACTTGAAGACTCGAGCGGAATTGGTTTCTCGTTTCTAGTTGGCTGTGGATGACGCTCAGGCTGCTTCCGAGGGAAATTTCGAGAATAGCGTAAATCAGATGCGTGTGTTGAACCCTAGCGTCGAGCTCAACACCTTGGGTATGGGGGTCAACTTTTATATGGTTGGCATCCAGATTCTGGTCCCTGATTATCTCAGATATTATCGCTCAACTGACCAGAGATCCTGCCCAATTGTTTCCCATTGTCGAAGAGGAAGCGGAAGGATGATTTTATGTTTATTTCGGCCTGCGTGCCACATTTGTTGTATTTGTTTTTTCGAGCTTTTTCCCGTTTATGTAATATTCACATATTATCGACCCAAGTGGTTATTTTATTTAAATTTCGGCCATTGGTCATTTGCTCTGAATATTTAACTTGTGTTTTCTACATGTTTGTTGACTAACTAGCCCGTTCAGGACATTTTTTATTTCGGGTTATATCGGGGATTTGCTGGTTTTGTATGTTCGTCAGTGTGGGGAAACTGATCAAACAGCCTGGGTGAATACCGGGCGAGGTCCAAAACTCAGGTTTCGTTTCGAGGGACCCGGGTTCGGTGGCGTGAACTTCCCGTCGCAAGTCGGGTGTTCTACTGTCGCGGCACAAGGACTATGGAGCTCAGTCGAGTTATCCACGTCGGGCTGAGGGTGCATTTGTCTCGTCGACAAAATAGAGCCTCGCCCCTTCTGAATATTTTGGGTGCTATGATCGTGCCTAGGCATACACACGTGGTCGGGCCTGGGTGAGTTTGTATTACCGAGCAAACTTGCCGACTGTTCAGTGTTTTTAACTATAATATTGTTTTAGCTTTTCAGCGTTTCATGATTGAACGAGCTGATCCCCTTGTAAGTTTTCCAAGTAATAGGCTTTGGTTCTTTTTTTCGCGTAGACGCGATATGGACCTTCCCAGTTTGCTGCAAGCTTGCCTTCGTGAGATTCTTTGTGATTTCTCTTTAAGATAAGGCTGCCGACCTCGAACTCTCTTCGTATGACCTTGGCATCGTAGCGCATGGCTATTTTTTGTTTGAGCAAGGCCTCTTGTAGGGCCTCTCTTGTTCTGATTTATTCCACCAGATCCAACTCTTCACGAAGGGCGACGTCGTTCATCTCCTCGTTAGAAAGTGCCTCGACGCCTGAAAGGTTCCTCGATCTCCATGGGGATGGCGGCCTCTGTCCCATAAGCTAGTCAGAATGGAGTCTCCCCAGTGGATGAATGGGAAGTCATTCGGTATCCCCATAGCACACTGTGTATCTCCTCGACCCATCGCTTCTTGGTTTCGTCCAACCTTTGCTTGAGGCCTCTAAGTATCACTCTATTCATAGACTCGGCTTGACCGTTCATTTGGGGATGCTTGACGGAGGCGAAGTGTTGGGTGGTGCCTAGCTTGGCGATAAATTCTTGGAAGGTGTGGTCTGTGAATTGGATCTCGTTGTCAGTGACTATCGCTCGTGGGATACCAAAGCGAGCGAGGATATTCCTTTTGTAGAAGCGGAGGATGTTTTGGGCGGTGATTTTGGCTAAAGCTTCTGCTTCTATCCATTTGGTAAAGTAGTCGACCATTACGACTAGGTATTTGTTTTGATTGGTTCTAACCACGAACGGGCCGGGGAGATCTAGGCCCCACCAAGCGAAGGGCCAAGGAGAGGAGAGGGATTTAAGCTCGTTAGGAGGAGCTAAATGCATGTCTCCATGCCGTTGGCATTTATCGCATCTCTTCACGTGCTCTTTTGCATCATGCTGCATGGTGGGCCAGTAATATCCCGCATGTAAGGCTTTCCTCGCGAGGGATCTCCTGCCCAGATGTTGATCGCTGATGCCTTCGTGGATTTTGAGCAGCACGTGCTCCGCTCCGCTTCGGTCGACACACTTGAGAAGTGGAATGGAAAATCCTCTTCTTTAAAGTTTTCCTTCAATTAAGACGTACGAGCAAGCTCTCCGCCTGACAACAGCTGTTTCTTTTAGGTCGTCGGGGAGTTTTCCCTTGGTGAGGTAGTCGTGTATGGGGGTTATCCAGCAATCGCTGTCCCCGATGGCGAATACTTCTAGGGTGGAAGATGGCCTTTGAGTGCTTCGTCGAGGGAGAATCTCTTATATCACAGATTTATTTCCTCCCTTTCTCTTTGTTCTCACCAACCTGGATAAGATATCTGTGCGGGTATTATGCTCGTGGGGAACGTGTTGTACGTCCACCGATTTAAACTTCTTTTTCGTCTCCTGGACCAGGGCCCAGTATTCGGCGAGTTGGTCATTTTTGACCTGGTATTCGCCTCAGACTTGAGAGGCAACTAACTGAGAGTCGGTGAATATTTTCACTTCCTCGGCTCCCAGGTCTTCGGCCAGTCGTAAACCCGTAAGGAGTGTCTCGTATTTGTCCTGATTGTTGGAGGTTGGAAAAGATAGGGCAAGTGATACTTTGATTAGGGTCCCTTCCTTGTTTTCCAGTATGATGCCTGCACCTCTTCCGGTCGAACCGGAGGCGCCATCGACGAAGGTCGTCCAATGACGTGATCTGTCAGGGTTTACGGGCGAGGTTATTTCAGCTACGAAATTGGCCAAGGCCTGAGCCTTAAGGGCTTTCATTCTTTCATATTGGATATCGAATTTAGAGAGCTCAAAGGACCATTTCAACATTCTACCGGCCATGTCTGGTCTTCCGAGCATTTGTTTTATTAGTTAATCTGTCTGGACCACTATGGTGTGAGCTAGGAAGTAGTGTCTCAGTCTCCTCTCCATATTAATGAGGGCCAGAGCTACTTTTTCGATTTGTTGGTATCTTGCTTCCGGGCCCTGTAGGGCCTTGATCGTGAAGTAAATTGGCCTTTGTCCTTCTGGGTTTTCCCTTATCAGCGCCGCGCTTATTGCCTCGGAAGCGACGACTAGGTAAAGGTAAAGGACCCTGTCTTTCCCGGGCCGAGATAGGAAGGGTGACTACGACATCGCTCTTTTCAAATGAACGAGGGCTTGTTCGCATTCGGGCGTCCACTCGAAGGTGGTTTCCTTGTGCAGGATCTTGAACAAGGGAAGCACGTGCTGGGCGGACTTTGCCACGAATCGAGAAAGAGAAGTGAGCATGCTGTTCAAGATCTGGATGGATTTCTTCGAGGTGGGCGTCAGAAATTCGGAAAATGCCCGACATTTGTCGGTTTTTGCCTCAATGCCTCATTTTGTTAGATAGATTCGAGGAACTTTCCTGCCCGTACGCCGAAGGTGCATTTTTCCGGGTTGAATCGCATCCGGCATTTTCAAGCTTTCTCGAATACTTTTTTCAAGTGGGCGGCATGGTCGATCTCTTAGGTGTACTTGACAATCATGTCGTTAATATAGAATTCAAGCATGTCGCCTATTTCGTTGCGAAAGACTTTGTTCATCATGTGCTGGTAAGTAGCGCCCACGTTTTTTAGGCCGAAGGGCATTACATTGTAGTAATAATTGCCCGACTCGGTCATGAAAGCAATATATTTTTTGTCCATTTTTGCCATGGGGATCTGGTTATAACCAGAGTATGTGTCCATGAATGATAGCAATTTAAAACCGACTGAGTTATCGACCAGTTTGTCAATATCGGGGAGAGGATAAGCATCTTTCGGGCAAGCCCAATTGAGATTAGTATAGTCAATATACATGCGCCATTTTCCATTAGATTTTTTAACAAGAACTACATTCGAGAGGCAGGTTGCGTACTGGGCTTCAGAAATAAAATGTGCCTCTAAGAGGTCTTTTACAACTAGTTTTGTAGCCTTTTCTTTCTCGGTCGACTACTTTCTTCTGCACCGCGCGACCGCCTTGATGGTAGGATCATTGGTCAGGTGATGGCATGCGACCTCAAGGTATAAACCGGGCATCTCTCTCGCACTCCAGGTGAACAGATCGAAATTTTCCCCTAGGAAAGCTTTGAGTTACCTTTTCTCCAGGTCGAGGAGGTCTGCTCCGATTTTCACTCCCCTGGTGGGTCTTCTCCGAGAGGAACTAGCTCAAAGTCGCTGTCCGGGATGGACCATGCGTGACTTAAGAGTTCATTGCAATCAGTAGAGGAGGTTGACTCTTTGTCTTCGACCATATTCTCCTTCTTCTTCCTCCTTTGCTCGACACGGTCTTCCATGGAAAAGCGACTGTCGAGGTCAATGGTGTCAACCCTCGGAAGAGGCTTGACCTCCTCAGAACTGGAGGGCAGTGTGGCCCTAGTGGTCGTTCGAGGTTGGGCGCTGATGAAACTGAGGCCTTTGGCAGAAGCTTCGAAGCACCTTCTGGAAGCTTGGATGTCCCTGCGGAGGGTGGCGACCAAGCCTTCGGCATTGTAATACTTCATCTTGAGATGAAAGGTAGAAGGAACCACGATGAGTTCTACGAGAGTGGGTCTCCCAAAGATGCATTGGTAGAGAGACGGGCAATCTACCACCAAGAATTGGGTCTTGATGGATCTGGCCGTTACCCCTCTCCTGAATGTGATGATCAGCTCTACATATCCCCAGGGCTTCGTGCTGGCCCCGTTGAAACCCTAGAGATCAGATCCCACGTAGGGGGTCAGGTGGCTCTCGTTCAGCTGTAAGGTGGTGAACAACTGGGTGTACATAATGTCCATCAAACTGCCTTGGTCGACCAGAATGCGATGCACGTCAAAGTTAGCCATCCGAGCTCTCATGAGTAGTGGGATGCTCGAATTCGAGGCCCCGCATGAAAACTCTTCCCTGTAGAAGGTGAGGGGATGAGATCCTCCTTGGAATTTATCGAGCGTGGCGTCCATATATGAGTTGGCTTTAATGAGTTGGTCGAATCTTCTCTTCACTGATCCAACTGTGTGTCTGTTGAACCCTCTTCCAGAGATGACCATGGTTGCGGGGAAGGATTTCCAAGGACTATGGGAGGAGAAGCACAGGGGGACGTCCTCCATGTCCAGATAATAGAAGTCTTCCATCCGTGAGATGCTCATGGCGACCGGAATAGGGTCGAGGTCGGGGGATTTCTTCCCTTCCTCGACATTCTTGGTTTCTGGTGCTTCGTCACGGGCACCCTCCTTCTTCTTATACTGCTTGAGGTGCCCGTCTCTGATCAGTATTTCAATTGCATCCTTGAGATGAATGCAATCCTTCATGTTGTGACTGTGACTCTTGTGGAACCTACAATACTTGCTCTTGTCGGTTCCCGGCTTGGACGATGTTTGTCGGGGGAAGTGCACCCCAGCTTGCTTGAATTCAGAATTAGCACATTCAGAAAGAATATGCTCCCTTGAGGTTCTCATAGGGGTGTAGTTGTGGAAACGACCGGCCGGCCCCTTGTAGTCTTTGGGATCACGGGACTTATCCTCCCGTTTCTTCTCTCCCCGATGGGACGTCGAGGGTTCATCGTTCTTTGAGGACTTGGCACTCTCTCTGTGCCTAGATTCTCGAGCGCTGTTGGCCGCCTCCTCCTTCTCGTACTGTATGTATGCTTGGGCCTTTAGGAGAAGGCAGTTGAGTGTGGCTGGTGTCTCTATGCCCACAACTTTGGTAAAGTCGATGCGGAGACGGAGCCCGCGCTCAAGGAGGTACTTCTTCATATTGTCCTTTGTTGGGACTTGGACCGCTTCCTTGTTGAAGCATTCAATATATGCCCGCAGAGACTCGTCCCTTCCCTGTATGATCGCTTCGAGCGAAGCCTCTAATTTCAGGTGTCGGTGGGAGGCGGTGAAATGCCTCAAAAATATCCTCCCGAGTTGTTTCCATGAGGTGATAGATTCATCGGGGAGGCTCTTGTACCATGTCATCGCCCCCTTCCTGAGAGTGGTTGAGAAGAGTCTGCATTTGATGGCTCCCTTGACTCCTCGGTAGTCGAGGAGAGCGTCGATATTCTCGATGTACTCATCAGGGTCTGTTGTTCCGTCGTAGGTTCCCAAAGTGGGAGGCTTCTCTAGGACGACATGAAGTGGAGCTTCAGTAATCTCCCTCGATAGCGGACCACGGGGCTTGTCACCCTCACTATCTACAGGAGATGGAGAGTGGTGGTTTCTTCCCCGTTGGTCGTCATGGTCCCGTTGAGGAGAGGGGCTCCCCCACTTCTATTTTGGCTCGGGGGAGGGCAGTCGAGCACGATCGATTTTCCTGTTGTCTTTCCTCTTCATGAATGAAGGGGAGTCTTGATCTCTGGCAGGAGGTGTGCAGTTGCGTTTCTTGAAGGAAGAAACGTCGCACCTCTCCTTTATGGGTGGTGGGCCACGCCGGGGTGGAGAAACACTGAGGGAGTTTCGTCTTTTGATTCTCCGAGTAGGAGATCTTCATCTCCTGTTCTCCCAGGTTCCTATCCTTTGATTTTGTTGCAGGATGATGACGTTGGTCTGATTGATAGCAGCGAGCAGTGCTGCCATGGCCGGGTCAACATTGAGAGGGATATGAACTAGTTGCATGACTTCTGATAGTTTCTCGGCAGGATTCTTGGAGTGTCCCTTGTTCAAGAATTGGTCGTCGCTGCGTCGGGCGTCAGTGGAATCTAGAGACGCGGTCTGTCCATCTTGGAAGCCCAGGTTGTCCTCGAGATGAGGATGCCCTTGACTTCTGTCGGTTTTGCGAGCAGGGGAAATAATGGTTTTTCCAGACATGTGAAAATCATCATGGTCGGCCATGATTAGTGAGAAGAATCTTGAAAAAGTTGTTTTGATCTTATGTTTCGAGGAAAGAAAGATGGGGAGAGCAGATTCCCACAGACGGCGCCACTGATCTTACCGGTTGATCAGAATGTGAGAAGTGGTCGGAAGATGATTTGTAGTCGGGCTGTGAAGTCGAGGAGAAAAATGGGTTTGTACCTGGCCCTCACAGGTGCGAGGGTTTATATAATGCCCTTGGCGCGTGGCCATTAGTTCCTGATTTCACGCTTAGATATGCAGATCCGTGAAATCAGGTAACGCCAGGACTTGGTCAAACCGGGCATATGTGCTCGTAACTAGCTGTTGGTCTCGAGGAGGGGGTTAGTTACGGACATCTCTTTGATCGGTTCCTAGTGGCCTGCACGACGTTGATGTCGGACAGGCTGAGAGGATGATCGTCAGTCGTCCTAGGCCAATGCTGGTTCGGGAGGGCGAACGACTGACATGCTCGATAGGTAGCAGGCAATCCAGATCACGGTCGTATGGGTCGTACCAAAGAAGATGTCTTGGACTGAATCTAGTCAAACTGTCGGGCCAATCCAGAACAAAAATAATATAACATAAAAGACCAATTTTCAAAATTAAAAATAAAAAACTTAAAAATCAGTCTAACGCTATGTATACATCATGTTTAAAATCTAATTTATATGCATCATAGTATCAAATGTTTTATATAGCTAATCAATTAAAATTATTATATTATTAAATATTAAATTTTAATTATATCTTCCATAAAGTCACATCATGTATACAAACACGTGTATAATGAATACAACTTTGTAAGTTTTTCTTTTTGAAAGAAAAAGTCAAATTCTCATTAACCATAGCTTTAAATTTGATCCTCAACTTTGGAAACAAGGTTAGGATTTGGTATAAATCATAACACAGAATTGATATCTAACTTGTTACAAAGAACAATACCACTTGTTTTCTGCCTAACAAAAAAGTTGAATACCCCTGTCCCTTTCTCAAGAGTTTCTCTCAGATTCATCAATAATATTATCAAATAATGGTAAATAGTATTTTCAGATCATATGTATATGCGTGTGTGATTATTATAATTTCAACTTTGTGACTTTTTTGAAAATTGATTATTTTGTTGTAGATTCACTTTGTGCTTCTCATTAGTAGACAAGGTAAAGTGAGGCTCACAAAATGGTATTCACCATATTCTCAAAAGGAAAGATCCAAGGTACATGTCTAAGATTCAAATATAAAATGTTTATTTTAACATCATGGTAATTTAATGAAATTGTATCAATGGTTGGATTCGAGATCACATGGTGCATTGCTTTTGTCACCGAAAGTGCACAATTTGTTTTTTTGGTTTGGAACTAAAATACATGTTGAATCACCATAAACAACATGAATAATGATTTTGGTGGTGATCAATAAGAGAAATCTATCATACATATTTCATTTTAGTTTTTAGTTTTTTTTTCAAAAATTTTTTGAAGTAGTTTTTAAGCTTTTAACTTTTAGGATTGTGATTTTTTCTTTTATTTATATTCCTATTATTTTAATAAAAATATATTATTATTCTTATTAATTAAAAAATCTTTCATGTTATTTTATATTAACTAAATCTCTTAAGTTAATTATTGTGATGTTTTGTTCTTGATCTTTTGGAGGTACTTAGAGAGTTAAGTGGCCTAGTTATCTCTCGAGGCCCAAAACTATGCAACTTTGTAGAGTGGAGGGGACTCAAAGTTGTTTATAAAAGGTGTGTTTGAATTCGCTGACAATATAATTTAACATGCAACATTCTGATTAATTGTTTGTAACATCAAATATTAGTTTGTTTCGAACATCGATATGATATAGATGTATGCAATTATATTAACTTTTTTGAATTTTTTCAATGACTATTAATATTATAATTTAATATATCTCGATTAATGTTATATGCAATTTTGAATGTCCTATACAGATGAGGTTTTATTGAGTCATAATTTAACTGTGATAAAATTCTATTTAACTATAATTTAATTGTGATAAATTTGAAACCCTGCACACGGTGTCACACTTTACAAATTCTTAGAGACAGATCTATCAAGTTTTGAGTCTCATGGTTTCGATGTGTTGTTTAGATATGCTAGTCTTTACTTTTGCATATGCAACGATCAAGAAGACAATGAATTGGAGACACTTTCCATCATCCATCACTATGTAGAAACACTGGATCGCTATTTTGGCAGTGTGAGCAACAATCATTATTTAATAATTTCTCTACAAATTTTAGAGTCTGATTTTTTTTTCTCGCATTCTCACCAGGTTTGTGAACTAGATTTAATCTTTAATTTCCATAAGGTGAACCATCTCTTCTCAAACACCATTTTCTCCACATTAGTTATTGGTTGAATGTTGAAAAAATATGTTATGATATGATCAGGCATATTTTATATTGGATGAAGTTTTGTTGGCTGGAATGATGCAAGAGACTAGCAAGAGAACAACTCTTAGACTCATAGCTGCACAGGTATCACCATGTATCACTATAAAATTAATTATTTATTCTGTTTTATATTATAAATAAATTTTATTTTTAAATTTATTTAATAATTAATGTATTTGGTCTATATATAAAATATATTTATTAATTTTTTTTTTTTTTAATTGAGACAAAGAGAATATTCCTTAAACTCCTCAACATTCATATTTTTACTTTTTGTGAGGAAAAATTGATATTTTGTGTTGTAGGAGGAGTTAGTGGAAGCTGCAAAAGAAGAGGCTAGTTCATTGAGCAATATAATTGCACAAGCCACTAAATAAGAACTTTATTGAGGAGTGATTTTTATTGCAAATAAACATGAAAAATGGTTCCCTCTCCTTATTTTGTCAAATTATACAACTTAAGTTTCAAAATAAACCAAAATTCTTACCACTTGTTGTATTATTTTTTATTTTTAACAAACAGTTATTGTATCTTTATTTTCAAAAAAGTTGTTATTTTCTCATTTGTTTTATTTTTTTCTTAGTGAGATTCAATTTTCAATTGTCTATTGCATTGCAGTGCTTTAAAAATTGGTTAGGACAAATCGATTAAACTGGAAATTAGAAATATAATAATTCTGAATTAGCTTTTAGATCAGCCATAAGCAAATTAGTGAAAATTAGTTTGAATCGGTCAAAATTAAAAAAGTTGTTTAATAAAAAATTATTGTAATTCGAATGTTTTTTGTTGTATAAATATGATATCTTTCGTGAATAACTATAGAGACTAATTTTTCGAAGCAATGATGTGTATAATTTCATAGATTAATTTTTCAAGATGGGAAAGATTACAATAGACCGTAAAAAACTCTCTCTCTCAATAAATTTAATATTAATACATATGTATATAACTAAGCTTGAATATAAAATCTCTAATTAAACTGAAAGAGACTCTTATCATATCAATTAAATATTCTTGAATCTGAATGGTTAATAATGATTGCTATGATTTGCTTCTTTTTAAAAGTTTAACTTGACAAAAAACAGTTCATTAGAGAATTTCAATTCAAACCGCTACTTATAAATATTGATTTTCATTTTTACTAAAAAAAAGCAATTCATGAAGCTGCTCTTGATAGAATATGGCCTTTAATAAATACAAGCTTTAAGTTGGCCCAAAAGAATTAGGATTTTAAAAATATAACAAGATTTTATCTTGTCATCTCTCAAATGTATCAGATGGTCTCCCAAATTTTTATAATACTCAAAGTATTCTTGTCATTTTTTTAATTAAAAATAACACACGAAAAATTTGGTAGTGTATTATAAAATTTTGATATTAATGTAAAAATCTAATATGTGGTTTTACTATTTTTATATAAAAAAAAACCGACGCATGAAAAAATATACCGATTTAAAAAAAAAATTATGGATTACCTAAATTTTCCTAAAATATTGAAAAATCTAATAGTGTAAAATCAATATTTTTTGAAAATTTTATGCATTTAACGTACGTTTTGTTAGACTACAAATTAATGTATACACAGATTCTCACATATCACGTGTGCTATATGTGCTACCAAATCATACATCTAATCATATGGGTTTGTAAAATTCACGAGATTATTTGAAAGAAGTGTGATCCTCTATAGCGGCGGTTAGTCAATCACATTAAGTGGAGACAATGATAAGTCATCAAAAGGTCCCCCAACATCAGAAGGTTCAACATCATCTACATGCTTAACATGTGGAGTGATGTGAGGGATTGATACAATAAGATATCACTCTAAGTAACCATACACATACAATTTAGGAAACTAAACCTCTACTGCATGATCTATAATAGAAAGGGCACAACTGACAACGTTAGACACAAATCATCTATCACTGCACTCAGCTGACACAACAAGGACTAGTCGTGAGTGTAGCGGTGAAAAGTTTGAGACCAAGTCATTGATTGACTTGATTCATTACAGTGAAAGTCGCCACCACACTTTATTATTTCTAAAGAAATGGGAAAAGAGCGGAATAAAACTCATAAATATAAACATGCAAAGTAAGAAGCAAAACTAAAAGTAAAGCAACAACAATGCATTTAAAGAGATCTAAGGTATGGGGGTTAGTTATACAAAAGGAATGTGTTAGCAACCTATGTATCTATAATATCCTATAAGAACCTCTTAAAATATCTGTTTTTTTTTTTTTGGCTAAAATTGATTTGTTTGCTAAATGAGTGTGGGAATGAGAAAAAAATTTTTTTGAAAATGAAATGATCTAATGTCAAAGTTTTTATGAAAGGAGTCTAAGTTTGAAAGTTTAGGGTTTTTAGGGGATCTAATATAAGATTAACAAAATTTAAAGATAAACGAAAAAAATCATACATTCACATAAGAGACATCCACAATGACATAAAGTCAACGAAACAACTCTTTCCCTTAAATTTTAAGCAAGTAAGAAAGCATAATAATCAAATAAAAATCAAAGTGTAAACACTAAATGATCCACAAGAAACAAAAGAGAAAATCAAATATAAAAGAAAAGAATTATAACTAATTAAATTAACTAGAGATGTAAACTAAACTAATATTAAAAAATTCATAAACTTACTAATTAAAACTAAACCAAGTAATAAAAATAATCTAATAATAACAAAGTACATGACTATTTAATAAAATTTGAAAAGTAAAACAAAACAAAAGAAGTAAGAAAATTAGTTAAAAAGAGAACAAAATAAAAGAGTGGTGTATGGTAGAAAACAGAACTGGGCTATAAGATATAAGAGATAGCAGGCCCAGAATATATATAAAAACGGATTATAAAATGCTGCTGGGCCGGACCGGGTCGGGTCCGGACCCAGCTCCCAACTTGAGAGGACACAGTAATGAAACGCAAATAACCTCTCAATAGCAAGTAATTGGTTTTTGCAGGGTATTTTAAAAACAAAAATAATAAGAAGAAAAGTAATAATAAAAAGAGGAAATTGTTAGTAACAATTAAACTAAAAAGTACAAAAAATGAAAAAAAACAGACACAAAAATTTGACTTTAATAATAATAATAATTTGACTTAAAATATTGAGTTAATATTAGAATTAAATCAAAATTAAAAAGAAATTAAAATTATAATGATTAAAGAAATAAAATATAAATAAAAGAAAATGATATTAATTATATTTTTTTTTTTTGAGATTTTTTGAACAAAAAATACAACTAAAATAAAAATGACGCGTCAATTGTATATATTTTTGGATTTTTTTCAAATAAAGTGATATAAACATATAAATTTAAATAGAATTAATAAAAGACCATATTTTTTAGTTATATTTTTTTTGTTAAAATGACAATAAAAACGTAAAATAAAAACATTAAAAGACCATATATATATATATATATATATATATATATATATATATATATATATATATATATATATATATATATATATATATATATATATATATATATATATATATATATATATATATATATATATATATATATATATATATTGGAATTTTTCATGAGAATACAAATAAGAAGAATGATGAATAAAGGATGAAGAAAATGACAATATACATGTTTGGATAAAATCGGGTAAAACACAATCAAAATTAAGTCCAGATTCACTAAATTTGTAAAACGACTTCTAGTGTTTCTATTTTTTCGTGGCTTTTTAAAGCATAATCAACTCTCGAATTGCAAAGAAAAGTTATACATGACGTCAAGGAGAATCATATGCAAAAAGAACTGCTTAAAATGTCAAAATTTAAAGAAGTTATAAATTTTTGAAATCTGACTCGAGAATTGCCAAAAATAGATCAAACTACCTGTGAACACTTGTTATGCAATGATGCAAATGAGGGGGGTGAGATCTTAGGTCAAAAATTCGGGTGTGATAGTGGGATGTCCTGGACGTGCCCAAATTGGCGTAGACACCTCTCAAGCAAGTGTTTAGCCACTGAGGTCTTCCACCACAGATAACAAGAAAAAGGGAAGTGTCATCAAACTCTCAATGTAATTTGTGGTCTACGTAGGGTGTCAAGATGACATCGTCCAATGTCAATGCATCTATTTTTCATTTGTACTCCAGAAGATAACCTAGGTGTGAATGTCCGACTTTCCATCTCTTGGCGCGTGTAGAGCCAATAATGGTAGGACTAACCCGCTTGTCACGAATGAACAGAAAATTATTGTATATCCAGCAGTGCACAAGAACATAGGCAAATAAACAAATGTCATAAAAAAACTAAATTATGAAGATATAATAAATTTGTATACTTGAAATCGACTCATATAACCGACATACTACCTCGTCTCAAAGACATTAGCCTCTCTAAGTTCAAATCATAGTACATTTAATGCAACACACCCCCATGCCCCGTTGACATGGTTAAGATCAATAAACAGAGACATGTAACTCACATCAATATATACATGAGACTTATCTATTAAGATAGTACATCCTACAAGATGTAGCATGTATACCCTAGCAGAAGTCTCATACATAAGTTGTGTCACCAACTCCGTATACCTATTCCGGAGCTAAGATAGACGAAAGTGAGCATTCATGTTAACATTAAACTCCTCTCTCACCTCCACCTTAATAACCCCCAAAGTCTTGTAAAATAGTTATACATGCAAGCTCTTGGTTAATCAAAGGAGTGGTGAAGAAACCACCTGACAGGAGAGATGGAACAGGGAGGAGACATCATTCAAAGTAACCATCATCTCACTAAATAAAAGATGAAAAGAGGATGTATTTGTATGCCATCGCTCAACAAAAGCTGACAATAGTGAAGTGTCGAACATGGTCTACAAATAGTCCACCAATGAAAGGAGGCCGCAACCATCGACAATCTCCTGAACCTTTGGAGGCATGTGGACATCTAAGAACTTTTGTAGCTTCGTCTCGTGGGTGAGGACTTTCAACGACAGACGGTCATGTAACAAATAAAGTAAAAACATCATTTATTTTAAACGCGTCAATAATAAATAAAAATAAGTTCAAAATAACACACACGCAAACACACTTTTGAATGATCTAAAAGCCTTTGTAACTTAGTTAAAATTACCTAAAATTCTTTCAACAAGATTGTACTTGTAAATTTTAACCAAAATAATGTAATATTATAAAAAATTATATTTTAATGAAACACGCAATAGACGAGAATTGGCTTACCCTGTAAAAAAAAGTTTTGGATCCCCTCTTGAAATGTTAAAATTTTATGTCTTTTGCCCCTTAAGTGTACAAATTATCCCCCTATAATATTTTTTATTTATCCCCCAAATTCAGTGTTCAAATTGTATGCATAGAGGGGAATCCAAAAAAAACTATACACACACACTCACACATCTCCCTGTCATAATCTCAATGCCACATGATCGGTAAATTTGGTGAATACGGTATGGTCACTGGGTCCTCAAGGAAACTCTCAAATATCCGATAAAAATGCATGAGAAATATGAGCGTTTATCGAACATTTTAAAAAAATGTTGGTAAAAATTCATATTTTTAACGAATTTTTTTGGTATAAAACGTAAATTGCTAGTAAAAATTCAACTTACTTGTAAAATTGCAGTAGTTGGCTCGAAAGATCCGTTAAGCCGCACAACTTTTTTAAAAAATTGGATTGTTACAATAAAAAAGTGAAATGGTTTTTAAATATGCAAGGGTAATATAGTAAAAATATTGCAATATAGGGTGTCAGGTATGACTCTGGAGGTGGAAGGACAAACTCCAAACCCAATCTTAATTGTTATTTAGATTGCGGGTTTAGTGTATTGGGAATTTCTCATTTTTAACACTCTCTCTCTCTCTGTGTGTGTGTGTGTGTGTGTGTGTGTGTGTGTGTGTTTAGGGGAAAAACACTTTGAATAGCTTTGGAGAGAGTAAATAACTTTTGAAATTTCATGAGCAAAGAATTTTGGGAGATTTCTCAATATTTCACCATGGTTGTATGTTTCAATCGTAGTGAAAGAGTTAGCGCACAATATTTCACCATAGTTATAGCTTCCAACCGTGGCGATATATTCCAATCATAATTTTTTTTCTAATATAACTTAATTTTTTATATTATTATTCTCTAATTTAATTTTAAATGTTATATATTCAATGAGGAATTGGTAAAATACTCAAACCACGTATGATATAATAAACTCATCTTCTATGACATGTTGGTTGAACAAAATGAAAGCTGCAATGTACAAGAAATAAAATTAACAATAACATACCTCAACAAACACTTCAGAAATAACACAAACATGTATCAACAAAAATAACTACTTACCTAAAAAAAACATCAACATACATCAACAAAACAAGTTATATGAACAAGGTGTTCAAAAACAAGCTTAATGAACAAGGAAAAGTGATAAGAAATAAAGTCAGACTTATTGCACAAGGCTATAGGCAATAAGAAGGAATTGACTATACTGAAACATTTGCACCACTGGCCAGGTAAGAATCTACTCACCTTCTGATTTCATTTACAGTTAATCATAACATCATTTTATATTAAATAGATGTTAAGAATACCTTTTTGAATGGTTAAATTACAAAATAAGTTTTTGTTCATCAACCTCCTTGATTTCAAAGTCATTAAAATCCATATTTTTTTTTATAAACTGAAAAAATATTTGTATGGTTTGAAACAGACTCCCAGAGCATGTTATGAAAGACCGAGCAATTTTCTTTTGAAAAATAATTTTACAAGAAGAATGGTTGATAAAACCTTGTTATGTAAGACATTCAGAAATGATATCTTATTAGTACAAATTTACATTGATGATATTATTTTTGGTTCTACTAATGTCACTCTTTGCAAGGAATTTTCTAAGTCTATGCAGGCGGAATTTGAGATAAGTGTGATGGGAGAATTAAAGTTCTTTCTGGGAATTCAAGTCAATCAAAGTTCACAAGGAACATACATTCATCAAAGCAAGTACACAAGAGAACTTCTGAAGAAGTTTGACTTATCTGAGTGTAAGACAACTAAGAACCAATGCATCCAACGTCTATTCTTGAGAAGGATGAAGCAGGTGAAAAGGTAGAGAAAAAATTTATACATAGAAAATCAAAAGAATACAAGTTAGTAGAATAGTGTGATGTTGGTTATGTTGGAGATAAACTTGAAAGAAAAAGCATATGTGGAAATTGTCAGTTTCTTGGTGCAAATCTAATCTCATGGTCCAACAAGAGGCAATCTACAATATCTCTTTCAACAACAAAATTTGTATATATTGCGGCCTTTTTGTGTAACATGCAAATACTCTGGATGAAAAGTCACCTAGAAGACTACCAGATTAAGGAAGGTAACCTTCTTATCTTGTGTGATAACACCTCAACTATTTGTTTATCCAAGAATCATATTTTACACCCAAGGGCAAAGTATATTGAAATTAAACATCATGTTATAAGGGATTATGTTCATAAGGGAATTCTAAATTTGAAATTTATTGATATAGACCATCAATGGGCTGATATCTTCACAAACCCCCTTGTTGAAGACATATTCATATTTATTTTTAAAAATCTTAAAATGGAAATATATCCTGAATGAAAATTTCTTCTGCCTCTAATTGTGCAAAATGAGACTCTAGTTATTCAACTATGGAACAATTAGCCTTTTGAAGTTAGAAGGTTCTCTAATCCATATGGACCAAAGTTAAAATCATGTGGGGATCCTCTATCTTTTGGACTATTATCTTATATTAAAAGTGAAATTCAAAGTGTTGTTTTGTGCAGCCTTAAAGTAAGACAGTTGTACTACATTAAGCCGACACCACGCTTGAGTATCACCTTGGGAATATTATTTCTTGGAAACATATTAGATCATTTCACTTCACTCCCTTGTCAGGTTATGTGTTTTTCTAAACAAATATTATTTTAATATTTCCCTCTCTCTCTCTCTTAAAAACTCTTTGAGCTTCCTCTTTTCTCTATTTATTATCTCCTTCTTTTACTCTTTTTTTCTTAAACTATTTCTTTGTTTTCTTTAAACCTTTTTGCTAAAAACTCTTTTTCTTAAGAAAACCCTAAGCCCAAGATAACTTAAAAAACTAACAATGGAAATAAGAGCCAGTTGGTCGTCATCAATGAAATGCTTATTAATTTTGAGGAAATTGTGGCTTAAGGATTTGATCTTCAAAAGATTATCTCTTATCAAGGTTAAAATCTTACTTCGAGATGTTTTATGATCCTATTTACCCTAATCTTGTCAAAGAGTTCAAGGTAAATGCGTCTGTCGTAGAGCTGAATCAGGAGTGTTCTATCTAATCTGAAGTTTATGGTATCCTCGTCATCATTACATCATCTATTATTGCTAATGTAATAAATTGTGAAGATGAATGTGTTACTCCAGATCTTCTCATTTGAGAATCTTATCTTCCTTTTTATCTTATCTTTGATGATCTTTCAAACACTACAAAACTCTTTAATCTTCATTCTACGGCATATGTCTGGTATCAAGTGTTGGTATTAAACTTCATGCCAATTATCAAGAATCAAGATGATCTAACTTTGGATGACAAGTCTATTTTTCTTCTCCTTAACTCAAGGTTGAAAATTAATCTACCTAAAGTAATTTTAGACTACTTGAAGCTGACACTCATGACCTTTCGCGAGGGAATGACGTCCTTCATTCCTTTTGGACGAGTTCTTTCAGAATTTCTCATTCAACAAGGAGTAGTAATAGCTATGGTTGATGTTCTTTCACAAACCTGGGGTGAGAAGTTGAAAGTTGCTAAAGCTATGAAAGCACAAGAATAATGCGTTTTCGGAAGGATTCTGAGGCTGGACCTTCATGTCCTTAGTTATTCTCTTGATTTACTTTTGTAGTTTCTTTACTTATCATGTCTAAGCTTTCATCCTATTTTATGAAACGGTTCTCTTTTTTATTAATGAAAAAAATTCCCTTTTATGTCTTTTATTCAATATTGTCGCTTATTATTTGTTCTTTTTTATTAACGACAAAGGGGAGAAAAAAAATAATGATTTTGATATATCTGTTTTCCTAAATAGAACCCAAACATGCGGTATTTCTTGTGGGAAATTTATTACTCAGTCAATCTGAATGCAATATCTATTTTGACGTTGAGAGATATTCGTGATAACACTGATAAATATGATAATATGGATCTATGATTAACCAGACACTATTACTCTAATTAAATTCTTTTGGATAATCAAAATCTTCTAAGTCTTACTATCAAGGGAGCTTGTAAACCTCACTTTGAAGAAGTCATGTAAACTTTGATAATATTATTCTCAGGGGGAGCTTACAAACCTCACTCTGGTGAAGTTGAAATTTTTATTAGATTTAAACTCAGGGGGGTCTTACAAACCTAAATCTGGTGTTTTAAACTACTGTGTATCAAAGTAAAAAATTATTCATAAAAAATATAGATTTGGCTTCATAAAAAAGGGGGGAGATTGTTGGAACAAGTTTTGTTCTGCAACTAATCCTTGAGTTTTGATGATAATAAAGTATACATTGTATAGAGAATAATTGTGTACTCTAATGGTTTTTTAAGTGTGCATATTGTGATAAGAAGACTTTGGACTCTGGACAAGCAAGTTCTGAACTCTGGACCAGTGAATTTCTGGACTATGAATAAGTAACTTTGAACTTCGAACATCAAACACACTATGAACCATGGAAGAATACAAAGATATGTTTACGACGGAAAATATGCATCTGGAAGCATCAAGTTAACTTCTGAAAGAATTGTATCCACAATGACTCTAATGATTCAAGACTCTGAAGTCTCAACTTTCTCAAATTTGAAGACTGACTCTAAACTCTAATCAAGCTTCACCAAATCTTATTTGAATCTTCTAACTCTAGAAGTCAACTCTGAAGGAAGATAGTGAGGAAATATTAAAATAGCACACAATCATATATTCTCTCCACTATCTTACAAAACAGGCAAACAAATTGTACTGTTGTACCAAAGTTTTCAACACGTCCCACCCTTGCTCCCTATACGAAAAGTGCCATTCTTCTATTGTGCAATCGAAATTCTTCATGCAGCTATGGTATTTATAAATTCCAACTTTACCCTCTAAAGGATATATTCTTCATCTATATAAAGAAGTCTTTGAAGCATGGAGAAATCAACAATGTGAGAAGAAGAAAATCAAGTGAGAAGCACTGAGAACAAAATATTTGAGAAACTACACAAATAAGAAAGTTGTTGTTATTTTGAAAGCTTTATACCTTTCATTCTTTGTTATAAAATCTTGTTGTATTGAAACTGTGTGTATCAACTTTCTAATAAGCACTTTGTAAGCAAAAAATCTTGTAATCTTAACCACTTGGTTGAGTTCTTTAAGGAACTAGGGTATAGTCATAATCATTGATAAGTCTTTGATAGTTTATCATTGAGGTTGTAATCAAAGTTTTTTATTATTGGATTAAGTGCTTGTTGAGAAGAAAAAATCATCTTGGTAGGTGGACTGGAGGTAACCTAGTTAATGATTGTCGTAATCGGAAAAAAATATATATGAGGAGGAGGTAGGTTACGGGCAGCGGTCTAGTCGGTTCTTAGTTGTCTGGCCGACTTGAGGTCGGGAAGACTGAGAGGTGCTCGTCAATTGTCGTAGGTCAGTGCTGGTCTAGAAGGACAAATGATCGATGGTGCCCGATGGAGGGCGGGGAAGCCCAGGTCATGGTCGTACGGGTCATTCTGAAGGAAGAGGTCATAGTGGGCCCACTATAGTTATTGGGCTAGTCCATAGCAGTAGCCCCCCAAGTCGTTGCTTCTGGGCGCAAGAGTGATGACTTTAACACATGCTCTCAGAATGGAGAGCTTCTTACAGGGAGCTTGAGCGCCGCCTGTTGTGCCTTTCTTGCAGGGAGATGATTAGTTGGTCATTTGAGCTTCAAAAATTGAAGAGGTCGTGTGTTTTTGGTAGTGTGTTCACGTAGTGGTGCAATGATGGCCTATGGGCTAGGGTGCAATGATGACGATCCTACGGTTACCTAGATGTGTTTCTATCACGCGTGGTTGAGTTTAGTTATAAGTACGAGAGTAGTAAGACATTCTGCATTTTTTGTTCTTCTCTCGTATTGCTCATTATTGCTCGCCTGTCGACCATCATTGTTTCTTGAAGATTAACTGTTCGCCACCATTCCTTTCAACTTCCTTCCTTCTTTAATTGATAAGATTCCAGTTTTTCACTGTTATTTAGCTGTTGTAGCTTAGATTTTCACGATTTCCTCTTAGAAATGCACGCGGTTAGGCTTAGGATCTTGTCTATTATGGTGTTCTCGGGGAGTGTTGGTGGCAGATGGTGGTTTTGTAGTTTAGAATCGTCGGAGCCGCCGTGGATCGTCCCCGGATTTTTTCAAAGTGTCATAGATGATCCTTGAGGATTTAGGTTTTTTTTTACTGGAGTTTGTCTTATTGGAAAAAGTGTTTGTTCGTTCAGATTCCTTAGTGAGGGTTCTGGTCGAGGACACAGTCCTTATTTATCAGCATCCTTTAACTTGATTAGTGGTGGATGGGTGGTTTTGGTATTGATGTTGAACTAACCTCTATCCTCTGCTTTTCAGCTATTATGGCCGACAATTTTGGAGATGATATTTCAGATAGATAGATTGGATCTTCCCAGAGTTCTACGAACGAGACTTATAGCACATCAAGCATCTTGGAGATATCCGGGGACGAGCTGAACCAGTTTGATCAACAAGTAAGGAGAGAGGATATGGAGATGGGCTCCGCTGATCAAGGTGTCCTATTCGTGCCTGAGGATGATGAGGACTCACAGACATGGGTCGCGGAGGATCCTTAGGATTGGGTCTATTACTTCTTCGAGCATTGGGATGAGGTTTTTATTAAAGTGTGTACGTATAACGACGGGACCCGGGGGGAGTGGTTGCTTTGGATTCCTGGGAAAGATAGTCGGATCTTCTCTAAATATGATAAGTGGTGGATTATCATTGTGATACGATAAGAGAACTGACTTGAGGTTTTGCGTTTGTGTTCGCAAATATTTCGGTTTAGCAAGAGTTGCCACCGACTTTTTATTTTATCCAAAGGAAAGGTCAAAAAGCACAGGAAAGACCTTTGAGATGTTTTCTTGGGTTCGAGGGGTAGATTATGAAAAGGGAAGGTGCAAGCACCCTTTTCATCCATGGTTATCCATGGGCTCTTAGTTACTTGTTTAGATCACTTGCTTTTGCTTTTCAATTGTTTGAAATGGTGCTTTGTGTGTGGTTTTTGAAAATGCTTTGAAAAAGAGGCCTTGTCTAGGCAACCTTTGTAATGATTCTTTTTTGAACATATACAAAGGTGTTTGTCTTTTGAAAAGATATTTCAATGTTTGAAAGTTTGTTTTTGGGAAATGTTTTGAAATTATGTTGTGAGGTGCGTTTGAAAATAGCAAGGATGTTTTGCAAGTTTTGATCAAGTAACTAAGAGTTGTCTACCCTATTTTACTCAAAGATCTTTCCTACACATTTTTAACCCTTTTGACAGTGTTGTTTTACCATTGCATTTGGTAAACAACCTTGTATTAGGATGTTAAACGGGGCAGGCGCGGGTCATCGTATTGACCATGATAGCAATTGTGCTAAGTATCTTTAGCAATTTTTTGAGGGACTAGATCATTTTGTATAGGCAACTAAGATAGCGTCATCGAGGGACTATGATCTTTTGTTTTGTTTTTGTTTTGCCAAGATACTCAACATGCATAACATGGCCATTTTAAAGGCAACAAGTGGATGAAACCCTAGGGGTGCAAGTGTGCATTGTGTTGTCAATTTTCATGCTTTTTTTGTCTTGTGTTAGGTCAAACTATTTGATTTGATTTTAGATTTTTGCATACAAACCCTAATCTCTAATCATGGTATATTTGACAGTATAAAGTGCGTAAAATAAATCTACACTATTACAACATTGATATGGGGAGGGGGGCACAATTTTTGAATGGAGAATTTGCAAGAAAATAAAACCCTAATATTACTATTACATCCAAATTGAATAAATGGTACAAATAAATAAATGGACAAATATTAAACAATTTAAATATAAGTATGCAAAATATTATGAATATGCACAAAATGTTTTTGTTTATTTTTTATGTATGTAAAAAATATTTAATGTATATATAAAAAATATTTAATATATATATATATATATATATATATATATATATATATATATATATATATATATATATATATATATATATATATATATATATATATATATATATATATATATATATATATATATATATATATATATATATATATATATATATATATATATATATATATATATATATATATATATATATATATATATATATATATATATATATATATATATATATATATATATATATATATATATATATATATATATATATATATATATATATATATATATATATATATATATATATATATATATATATATATATATATATATATATATATATATATATATATTAATTATAAAAAAAAATGAATGAAATATATACAAATGTCACAAAGTGAAAATATATAAAAAAAATATTATTTTTAATAAGGGTGGAAACCCTAGTTTTCTTTTAAGAAAATAAATATATATTAAATATACTATTTATGTACAATAAAATAAAATAATGTATATACAAAAATAAAAAGTATATTAGAAAAAATATTATTTAAGTATAAGTAATAAAAAATAAAAGTATAATATTTTTATGTATTATTTTTAAGTTTTCATCAAATAAAATAAAAGTATCTAATCACTAAATTATTTTTATGTTAGAAAAATAAAAATCAAATACAAAAATAAATGTGACAATTTATAAAAATATTTTTGGTATTTTCTTATGTTTGGAAAATAATAAAATAAAATCAGAAATGAAAAATAAATACAAAAATACAAGAAATATAAAGAAATGGGCCAGGGGGTGTAATTAACAAAGCAGGGGGTTTCAATAGTGAGCCAGAACTAAGCCCAGCCCATGAACTTCATCTTCAACCTTTGTAAAAAAAAAAACGCGCGCCTGACTTCAAACATGGAAAACCTGCATACGTGCTCTAATGCAAAAACTCAAAACATCAAGGTTGTAGCATTTTTCAAGACGAATCCAACCATGTAAAGAACTCATTCTAACTCTCAAAGACCAGAGAGAATTTCTCTGGCCCTAAATCCTAACCTAATTTTTTTAGGAAGTTCATGGATCAAATTCTCTTAACACGCTTAACTTAAATGAAAACTAAGCATATATACAACTTCATGGCTATGAATACTACATTTTTTATTTACAAACCTAAGCCTAATGATTCCTAAATATAGAGATAGGAAGTTGACAAAAACATGTTTCAGTTGACTTCGTGTATGGCAATGTGGAGCTTTTCAGTGAGGCCTGAGATGTTTGAGAGCATGCTTGAACTTCCTCTGACCTTCCCTAATGCCAAGTTTGCCTTGAATGTGCTTGAACAAGCCTGTAGAACTCAACCTGCACAAGCTGAAATCAAAAATGGTAAACCTTGCAAATGGAGTTACAGTCAGCGTTTAAGGGTTGGGATAACTTGGATAGGTTATACGGAAGGTGTTTTAACAAGTTTGAGGCAAAACGCACGAGGGGTTTTTGCTATGGAAGTCAAACTGCAGGGAGTGCCCTGTTTTGCCAATGGAAGGTGATTTTGTGCTATGGCAGGCTTAAGGACTCAAAGGCTCGTGTTTTAGGTTCAATACAATATGTGAAACTTGTCTCAAAAGCTTGCAAGAGTTGGTTTAATTAGATGTGCAAGTTCTGTTGTATTTGACAAGTTTCTTGGTTATGAAGCAAAATGAGAAGTGACAAAGAGCAGGCATGTACAGGCTAGCTCTAACCCTGCATACATTGTGCAAGCTTGGCCCCAAGTTTGTGGGTTTTATTTTCTGCATAAGATCTTGTTCAATGCTCAAGGATTCTATTTGACATAAAGCAAAATTTTGACAAAAATGGCAATATTACCTTTTACTATTTTTGGATTAATCTATTGTATAATCCTCTAATGAATAAAACAAAGCCTTAGACCAATGGATTTGCATTTAATTATTTAGTATGGAAGGGTTTTGGGACCTGTAATCAAGTACAAACAAGGCTGATTAGAGTTTGCAACTTGTATCAATATGAACATGCCATGGATCAAAAGTGAGTTTTTGTCAACTTCAAGCCTTCGATTCTCCCTAACCATAAATGATTTTGGAGAGTTCTTTGACATTTTGGAAAGCTTGTAACATGATTCACAATCCATATTTGAAATTAATTTTGAGATTCCAAGTGGAACTATGTGAAAAATGGTCAAGAAGGTAGGTCAAAATCCTGCCTAAACTAGGGCAAAATTTCACTAAGTTAAAAGTTTCATGGACCCTTGTTCCAAAAATCATAACTTGAGATCCAAGCTTCTTTTTGGAAAACTTTGTGAATCAAAGTTGTAGATTTTGTGGAGGACTACAACTTTCATGTTGGAAGTTTTGTTTGAATCCAATTGCATCATGGTGAAAATGTTGGGCAAAGTTGGGAAAGATTAAGAAAATTTCATAACTTAGAAAAATTCTAAGTTATGAAATTTTTCAATCTTAAACCCTAATTTGCAAAATTGGGTTTCTTGATGAACAAGTTTCATGTTTTGACACATCTTGATGAAAAATGACCCTTGGCACTTGATTTTGACCAAAAAGTCAAAGTTTGACTTTTCAGTGTACAGTCAAATTTTGATCAGTTGACTGGAAAATTCATTTGTCAATCCAATGCATTTGGGATCTTTTGAACCTTGTGAATAGGTCAAGATGATTCCATTGATTCATTGAGTCCATGCTTGAACCTAATTTGCCATTGGCTAGGTGAAAAATCAGAAATTGCCCTTATACAGTCAAAACCCTAAAAATGACCATTTTGCCCTTTTGATAATCTGATCAAATTTCTTGAGGAGTTGTGGTCCAAACTTGATAAAATGGTTCATATGAGTCTATAATGTTGACGTGGATCAAAAATTGTGAGCTTTGACTTTAAATTGGCCACAATTGACTTTTTTCCCAATACAGCTGATTTCTAGGTCAACTGTCCAATTGATTGGGCAAAAATTTGATTCAAGGCTTAAAACTTGGTAGAGGAAATCTTATAAGTCCAACATGAAGTATGAAAGTCACTTTTATCATTTGAAGTCCAAAAATCCCTGTGCAAACTCAAACCCTAATTTAGGTCATCGGTGCAAGGAGATGTCTTGAGCAGAGCAAAACCGTAATCTTGTCTGGAGTTCAAGGAGTCTGGTGAGGGGAAATCTTGATAAAATGAGAGGGATAATTTTGGGGTACAACAAATGCCCCTGTTCAATCTTCTTGAACCTGAAGAGTTAGATTGGCGAGTTTGCCTTTCGTGACTCGAAGGTAAAAGATGATTGGACACTAGAGTGCCCGTAAATTTGCACTCGTCAAAATGTAGCTGAGGGAATGGGCTTAAAGACGCCATTTAGAGATGGTAGAATATTGCTGGAGATGGGCTTAAAGATGCCATCCAATATTGTTTGTTGAAAACCAGGAGAATGAACAGCAGATTGGCATCCGTGTCTAGAACGTATCTGAGTTGTATATGGAGATTGGATTTGTATGAGCAAAGGAATGGCGTTCGCGTATGGAGCGTATCCGAGCTGTAATTGTATTTGATTCTTGAATGAACATCAGAATGACTGCCTTGGCTGGAGTGTATCTGTATTGTATCTGAATTCTGAATGGGCGACAAAAAAAAACACCCATGTATGGAGCATCTCTGGGCTGGGGATAAATTCCGAATGAGTGACAGAATGGCAACCGTGTCTGGCGCGTATCTGGATTGTATCTGAAGTTGAGATCTGTATGAATAGCAGAATGAATTGTGTCTGGAGTGTATCCGTACTGTAATTGGGATCTGGACAAGTGACAGAATGACTTCCGTGTCTGGAGTGTATCTGAACCTGAAGTTAATAGTTGAATCTGAATGAGAAATAGAATGACTTCCGTGTCTAGAGCGTATCTAGTCTGTATCCGATTGCTGAAGTCTGAATGAGTAGTAGAATGACCACCGTGTCTGGGGTGTATCCATACTGTATCTTGAATTGAAATTTTGAATGAGTAATAGAATGACTGCCGTGTCTGGGGTGTATCCATACTGTATCTGAAATAAGAGACCTGAATGAGTAGCAGAATGACTTCCATGTCCTGGAGTGTATCCGTACTGTATTTGAAATCTTTGAACATTTGTTAAAGGTAGCTTTTAATCTTATCCTGAAAAGGGTAAAATGTTAGCTAAAACATAAGGTTATGTTGCATGACATGTATGATGCAATAAAATGTGTTCTGTCAATGTTTATGATATATGAATGTAATGGATGCGCAAGTAAGCTGATTAGCTGTCTTGCTGAGGAAAAATATCTCCTTAATAACTAGAGATAATAAAATCTTCGACTGCTGCCGGGGAAAATAAATCCTTGACCGCTGTTTGGGATTGAAAAGAACTTTGACAACTTCTGTGGGGATGTGAGAATCCTTCACGACTTTTTGGGGAATAAGGAAAACCCTGACGATCTCTACTGGGGAATCAAAACCTGGAAGGCTTCAACTGGAGAAATGAGATCGAGAATCTTCGATCTGCTGGGAGATAACTCTGTGGGGAGAATTCTTATTCTGTTGAAGAGTTTTCAAAAACTGGAGTTGTATGCCAACACTCCAAGGAATTTTCCGAAGCTGTTGCCTGTTTTCTAAGATAACTTGTAGGGGAGTCTTCTGATTTTAAGACAAATCTCTGGGGAATTGGAGGAAACCGAATGGTCTTCCACCGGGGTTTAAGGGTTAAATTTTTAGACTCCGTTGAGGAAGGAAGCTTTATCTTCACTGAGGGTTTACAATTCAATGTTTTGCTGGCTCCGCTGGGAGTTGGGAGTTTGGAAACTTAGTTCTGATGGGGATTTTGAAACTTAACTCCGCTGGGGATATGTGTTTCAAAGCTTTAACTCTGTTGAAGATCTGGATGATGTACTGCAGGGGATTTCTTCTGGAATAGCCTAAAGACGTTTTCCTATACTTTCAACCTATCAATAATTATCCTCTCTCATTTCATTTTATTTGTAAGCAGTGATTATATTTAAATGCATATGCTCATTTAATAAATCATTGGACGTTTTCAAATAAAACACAAGTGTAAAAAGAAAGAAAAGGCAAACAAATTTCTGCACTTTGAAGTATCTTTGTATTAACTTTGTGTAAATATTTTGTACAAAGGAGACAGACATCCTACTAAGAGAATGTTGTCATAAAAATGAGAAAAAATTTATACAAAGAAAGATGGCTATGTGTAACAATTCCACGGGGTTCCCATTCTGCTATAGCCTTCGTAACTCTGAGTATCTTATCCATTCGTTGCCTCGTTCGACATTGATTAGGTTGATCAGAAACCCGGAGCTTGTTTGTGAAGAGATTGTTCTTAAAGTGATCCGAAGAGACATAGTCATACGCTTTAATTCCCTAACTTTTGCCTGGACCGCCCTTTCGGGTTTTCGATCCATCGGGAAACCCTTTTTTGCCCAAGTCGCCCTTTCAGGGTTTCAACTTGCCGAGTGTACAATTTTTTTTGTTTTATCCCTAATTTTTTCCTGAACCTCCCTTTCGGGTTTTCGATTCATCGGGATGCCGATTTTTGCAAAAGTCACCCTTTCGGGTTTTCCACTTATCGGGTCGTTTATGCGTAGTATCTTTTGACTATGTCTGCGTTCGCAGGGTGCAACAGGTCATCGCCGTCCATGGTGGTTAGAATCATTACCCCACCAAAAAAGATGTTTTTGATCACAAATGGTCCTTCGTAAGTAGGAGTCCATTTTCCCCTGGGATCACTTTACGGTAAGATGATTCGCTTGATTACAAGGTCTCCGACTCGATATACTTGTCTCTTGACTTTCTTGTTGAAGGCCTTGATCATATGTTTCTGATACGCCTGACCATGGCAAACAACAGTAAGTCGCTTCTCATCAATCAAGTTAAGTTGATCAAGCCGGGTCTGAATCTAATCGTCTTCACTCAAACCAGCATCCTTCATGATTCTCAAGGAAGGAATCTGAACTTCCATAGGTAAAACAACTTCCATGCCGTATACCAAAGAATAGGGTGTTGCCCCAGTTGATGTTTGTGCCATGGTACGGTACCCGTGCAAAGCAAACGGTAACATCTCATGCCAGTCCTTGTAGGTGACTGTCATATTTTGAATGATATTCTTGATATTTCTGTTCGTAGCTTCGACAACACCGTTCATCTTAGGCCGATGGGGAGATGAATTATGATGTTGAATCTTGAACTTCTCGCATAGAGCGGTGATCATAATATTGTTCAGGTTCGTGTCGTTGTCAGTAATGATCCTGTCGAGGATACCATATCGGCATATGAGGTTTTGCTTGATGAAGCGGGCAACCACATTCTTTGTAACGGAGGCGAAGGAAGCTGCTTCGACCCACTTGGTAAAGTAATCAATGGCCACCAGGATGAAACGGTGTCCATTGGATGCTGTAGGCTTGATCTCTCCAATCATGTCAATTCTCCATATCGCGAATGGCCAAGGAGTTGTGAAGACATTAAGAGGAACTAGGGGAATATGTACCTTGTCAGCATAGATTTGGCATTTGTGACAAGTACGAGAATGTTGATGATAATCAGCTTCCATGGTAGACCAGTAATAGCCTGCCCGTAAAATCTTCTTAGCCATCGTATGACCGCTTGAGTGGGTGCCAAAGGTGCCATCATGTAGTTCAGCCATGATCTGCTCAGCTTCAACTTTGTCCACACAATGGAGTAGGACACAATCAAGATTGCGCTTGTATAGAATACCATTGCTCAGAAAGAACTTAGTTGCGAACCTCCTTAAGAACTTTTTATCGTTGACTGAAGCTCCTTCAGGGTATTCTTGTGCTTCGAGATACCTTTTGACGTCATGAAACCAAGGTCGGTCCACCACTTCTTCGGTATTAATCTCGTGACAATGTGCAGGTTCGTCCATTCGTTCAATGGTGATTTGAGGAGCCTCATTATCCCAATTAAGTTTAAACATGGAGGACATTGTAGCTAGTGCATCTGCTAGCTGATTCTCTTCTCGCGGGAAGTGCTCGAAGGTAATCAGCTCGAAATGTGGTAACAATGTCAGGACATGTTCTTTGTAAGGGATGAGGTTTGGATGTTTAGTATCCCACTCTCCTTTGATTTGGCTGATAACCAAAGCTGAGTCCCCAAATACAACCAAAGATTTGATTCCCAAGTCAATAGCAGCCTTGAGACCAAAGATACAAGCTTCATACTCGACCATGTTGTTGGTGCAGCTGAAGCAGAGTCTAGCAGTGAAAGGTGTATGGCAACCTTCTGGAGAGATAAGCACAACACTGATACCATTTCCAAGTGCGTTGGAGGCACCATCAAAGTACAGAGTCCATCGGGATCCTTGTTCAGGTCCTTCATACGGTCTGTTCTCTTCAATGTTGCTCAAAGTCATGATATCCTCGCCAGGAAAGTCGAACCTCATAGATTGGTAATCTTTGACAGCTTGATGGGCCAGATGATAGGCTAACACACTCCCCTTTATGGCTTTTTGGGTTGTGTACTGTATATCATATTCGATGAGGATCATCTTCCATCTAGCGATTCTTCCGGATAAAGCAGGCTTTTCGAAGATGTACTTGATCAGATCTATTTTAGAAATCAGCAAAGTGGTATGTGTTAACATATACTGCCTTAGCCGGCGAGCAGCCCATACCAAAGCGCATCAAGTTTTCTCGAGCAGTGAGTAACGAGTCTCACAGTCGGTAAACTTTTTGCTAAGGTAATAAATGGCATGCTCTTTTCGGCCAGACTCATCATGTTGGCCCAGTACGCACCCCATTGAATTATCTAAGACAGTTAGATACATGATTAAAGGCCTTCCTTCGACGGGTGGCATTAAGATAGGAGGTTCCAGCAAATACTCCTTGATCTTATCGAAAGCAACTTGACAGTCATCATTCCATTTAACCACCTGATCTTTCTTCAACAGCTTAAAGATTGGCTCACAGGTAGATGTTAGGTGAGAGATGAACCTTGCAATGTAGTTTAGGCGTCCCAAGAAACCTCTGACCTCCTTCTTCGTGCGAGGGGCAGGCATTTCTTGTATAGCTTTGACTTTGGCAGGATCAACCTCGATGCCTTTGTTACTGACGATGAATCCTAAAAGTTTACCGGACCTGACTCCGAAAGTGCACTTGCTAGGGTTCAGTCTGAGCTTGTATTCCTTTAATCTGACAAATAGCTTTTGCAGATGGTCGAGGTGTTCTTCTTCTGTCTGTGAACGGGCTATCATGTCGTCTACGTAGACTTCAATCTCATGATGTATCATGTCATGAAACAAAGCTACCATGGCTCGCTGATAGGTTGCCCCGGTATTCTTCAGTCCAAATGGCATCACTTTATAGCAGAAGGTACCCCACTGTGTAACAAAAGTAGTCTTCTCCATGTCTTCGGGGGCCATTTTGATCTGGTTGTACCCTGAAAATCCGTCCATGAAAGAGAATACCTTGTGTTGAGCTGTGTTATTAACCAAGATGTCAATGTGTGGTAGTGGAAAGTCATCTTTAAGGCTAGCCCTATTTAGGTCTCTGTAATCCACACACATTCTGACTTTGCCGTCCTTCTTAGGCACGGGCACAATGTTAGCAACCCATTATGGATAGGAAGTAACAGCAAGAAAGCCAACATTGAACTGCTTCATCACTTCAACTTTGATCTTTTCAGACATATCGTGTCTCATTCGGCGGACTTTCTGTTTGATTGGTGGACAATCTTCTCTTGTAGGGAGACGGTGAACCACAATATCTGTATCCAGTCCCGGCATGTCTTCATAGGACCAGGCGAAGATCTCAACATATTCATTCAACAACTGAACTAAGCGCTCTTTGACACTTGGCTCTAGGTTGGCACCCACTTTAACTTCTTTTTTGTCCTCCTCTGTTCCCAAATTGATAGTCTCTAACAACTCTTCATGGGGCATAATAGCCCTTTCTTCTTGTTTCAAAAGTCTAGCCAACTCTCCAGGCACTTCACAGTCTTCATCATCTTCATATTCGGCATGATTGACCAGATCTTCAGAGTCACTGAAGGCCATAGCAGAATTGTTACCCATGGAATCCGGGGTGGATGGGTACCTGCATTTTGTGAGTGTGGGTGTGTGTAAGGGATAGCCACCTTTAAAAAAAATAAAAATGTAAAAAGAAAGAAAATGAACACAAAGTTTATATATGAAAACGTCCATGATTCATTAAAAATGGCATATGAAAATGAAGAATCAAAACTCTTACAAATGGACCTATATGCCCCGGGTAAGGCATAAGGTAAAAAGTGTACGAATTGTTTAAAAGTTATTACAGACCAACAGAAAATATTCAAAAGATAAATTACTGATTGATGAAAGTAATGGGAACGAAGTCTTTTGCCTCTCAGTTGTTCAGTCCTCCTTCAATGGTTGGAAAGATCCAGTCTTTAAAATTGCTTCCTTCTTTATCATCCTCTAAAGCATGAACTCCATGATGAGTGATTTTCAATGGCGGTCCTCCGGCCCGAGAGCGACGCACAACCTTCTGACCAGCAGCAGTGAAACCCAAACCAAACTTATCTGTCTTGTAAGGAAAATCTGGCAGTTGACCCCATATCGTTCTTCCTCCTTCCTTGATCACAACCTCCACATCTTTAAGGGATGATATCCGGGACACAGGTTTGGTAATGATGGGCACAACAGTCATTGTCTTGGCTATCGCAACTTCAGGAGAAACCTCTTCAAAGTGTTGGAAAGGTGTTTCTATGAATTCACCATCTAACTCCACATAGAGGAAAGAGTTAAGGTGGCTTATCATATACTCCTCCTCACCATGAACTGTTATGATTTTACCCTGGACTGGGTATTTTAGCATTTGGTGTAGAGAATAAGTGACTGCCCCAGCGTTGTGGATCCATGGCCTTCCCAACAAGGATGAATATGAAGGACGGATGTCCATCACATAAAATATAGAGTTGAAAATTTACGTTCCCACTTTAATTGGGATGTCCACTTATCCATGAACCATCCGCTTAGAACCGTCGAAGGCTCTAACAATGATATTACTGGGCTTTAAGGTCAAACCTTCACAGTCTAGTCTGTCCAATGCTTTCTTTGGTAGTACATTTAAAGACGACCCGATATCAACCAGAACGTGAGCAAGAGTGGTCCCTCTGCACTCTACTGAGACATGCAGCGCATCATTATGCTTTCTTCCCTTAGATGTTAGATCGGCATCAGATAAGCCAAGACCATTGTCGACTGTAAGGCTAGCTACACACTCTTGAAACTGATCCGCAGAAGTTTCCTGAGGCACGTGCACCGTCTTCAGGAATTTGATCAAGGCTTTGGCATGAGCCTCGGAGCAGAGCAATAGAGCCAGCATAGAGATTTTTGAAGGGGTTTGCCCCAGCTGCTCTACGACATCATAGTCGTTTTTCTTAATTATCTTTAAAATCTCCTCCATTTCCTTTTGGGTGGTCTCGGGGATAACCAAAGTCTGAGCCCTCGTCCTGACGGGCGCTTCCTGGATCCCCTTACCTTTATCAGCAGTAACAGTAGAGGGTATAGCTTCGGGAGTAACAATTTCTTCAATAATTGGACTTCGCACATATATCTTGACTGGCAGAGGAGCACTTGAGGGTCCGAAGATTGCCCTTGGAGGATAAATCTCCGGAGAGAAGATTCTTCCACTACGAGTGATCTTACTTATCCCCGCAATATTTCCTATGTCAGGAGTTTCTTCATCGGAGCTTTCTTCAACTGATTCGATCTGCTTAACACCATGGTAGAAGATCTCTCCTCCATAATTCCATGGTATCGTCTTGTTGGACTTGTATGGGATAGGCCCCAGCATAGTAATCTTCATAGGTACACACTTTGGATCAGGTGTAATCTTAACAGGTCTTTTGGAGACCTTGGAAAGATTGTCGGAAATGGTGATTATAGCAACATCATTGATTGGAGTAATAGGAGTAACATGAGTAACAGGAGTTTTCTTGAAGAGGATTTCTTGAGTATCCATCAGGAGTTGGATGCCTGACTTCAATAGCAGACAGTCGGATTGCAAGGTCGAACAAAGGTAACAATCTTTTTCACAGCCTGGGAAAATCCCGGCTTTCAACAGATTCATCTTGATCATTGGCAACGGAGTCATTAAGTCATCAACGACAGTAACATGAATATCTTTTACAATAGCATGGACATTATGACCATGTTTTGGCATAGGAGCGGATATCACATTAGGTTTTTCGGGGGCATCAAACTCCACCTCCTTGGCATCTATTAAATCTTGGATCTTGTTTTTAAGGGCCCAACAGTTGTTGGTGTCGTGCCCCACACTGTCCGAATGATAGGCACACTTTGCATTTGAATGGTAATAGGGGGAAGAGGTATTTGGGTTCTTCGGCGCCTCTTTCAAGTTTGTAAGGTTTAATTTTAACAGATGAGGGAGAACCTGAGCAGGTGTCATATTGATCCGAGTGAATTGCCATTGTGGCCTTTCCACCCTGGTTTGGTTAGCTCTGGGTTGACTGCTTCGAGGTTGATCGGCTGAGGGGTTTTGAATCATCACAGCCCCCATCGCTGGTCGGTGCTCCATTCTTCCTTGATTTCTCTGGGTGTAAACAGCAAAAACTTCTTTTTTGGCTGGAAAGGTCTTCTTGATAGCGGCGGAAGCAGATGCATCCTTCTGAATTTTACCGCTCTTAATGCCAGCTTCGACCCTTTCACCCGTCAGAATTAATTCGGTGAACCCTGCAGATGAGTTCCCGATCAAGTGATTAAAGAATGGACCTGACAGGGTCCCCAGAAACATATCCACGAGCTCTCTCTCAGACAATGGTGGCTGCACCCTTCCAGCCAAATCCCGCCACTTCTGGGCATACTCCTTAAAGCCTTCATTAGAGACCATACCCATACTCTGTAATTGAGTACGAGTAGGCGCTAAATCTGCGTTATATTGATATTGTCGATAGAAAGCAGCAACCAAATCCTCCTAGTTATGTACATCAGATCTTTCAATTTGATAGAACCAGTCCAATTGCGTACCCGACAAACTATCTTGAAAAAAGTGGACCCACAGATCCTTATCAGAAGAGTGAGGTTGGATCTTTCTGACATAAGACCGCAGATGCATCTTTGGAAAGAACAAACTGTCGTATTTAACAAATGTAGGCACTTTGAATTTAGGCGGAATGACGATCCCAGCAACCAACCCTAGTTTTCGAAATCCAGCCCAGGTACTCTTTGTACCTCCATGGCTGCCAGCCGATCTTCCAGATTCTTATACTTATCATCTGCAGGAGGGTACTGCTGCTCAGAGTAATCTTCCTCCTCCTCTTCTTCTTCTTCTTCAGCTTCAGACTCGGAGGGCATTTCAACTCCCTTTCCTTTACCAACCTCTTCGTCAGACGTCGAGGGGAAATCTAGGACCCTTCTAGCCTGGTTCTCAAACCTTCTCCCCAAAGTAGCTACACCTGCTCTTTTCTTTTTCTTCTTTTCTTTTTCCTTTTCTTTCTCTAGCAGTGCTTTAAGGTCCTCCTGACCCTTTGCCAAGGTCATGAGGAGTTGTTGGAACTGCGAATTCTGTGCTTGTAGATCTTTGACCGTCTGCTCTATATCCATCTGGCTGAAATAAACAGCAGAGAGATAAGGAAACCTGGTGTGAAGGCCTGCTTATGCATATGATGAATGATATGTATTCATGTAATGCATTCAAGGATTCAGAAATTCAAATTTGCTGTAAACAAAAAAGAACGCACGTCATATTAATAAGAAGAATTTATTAGTACATAAATGCCCCATGGGCAAAATATTACAAAATTCTAATGTAAAAAGACGTTGCGCATCCTCTTCGGTGTGATGTAGGTGTTGAGAGCCTGCTCTTCATGGAGTCGACGAGTAAGTTCCAAAACCTTCTTCTCACTGGCGTAGAAGCTGGCTTCAAAAGTATTCCTTTCTTCCTTGAGCTGTATCCAACTCTTTTGCAAATCCTCCAATGATATTGGCATGTTAGGATGTAAGAGGGTGTATGGAACCTCTCCTTCCATAACAGGCTCTTTGATCATAGGCAGAATGTAGGGGTAAGACATCATAAGATTCTGGGCGCGGGTTCGTACCCACTTGAGGTGAGGCTCAAGGGGGATGGAATTCTTGTATCCTAGTGTCTTACTATCCACTTTGTTGGGCATCCTCCAAGCTCGGATAAACCTTAGTCGAAGTCCTTGAGCGTCATTATCGAAGTCAAAAACCAAGTCTAGAATCAGCATGTCATGAGGGCCATCCCTTCGGGAATACCCAAACTGTCTCAGAGCCAAGCAGGGATTGTAGGTAATGCCTCCCCTAATGCCAAGTAGTGGGGCATTAGGGAATTCTCCGCAACGATCAATGATGATGACATTTTCTCTGGACCGAGAACACCAATGAACATCAGAATGTGTAAGAGTCATCAATCGTTGTGACCACCTCAAGCCTTGTTCATTCTTCAAGACTGACTGGGGAAGGTGAGAAATAAACCACCTTGCTAGAAGAGGAGTACATCACATGAGAACGCCTCTTTTCCTCATTGTTTGTGTGTAAAATGAGTGTAAGATGTCCCCAAGCAATGTAGGCACAAGATTCCGAGATATGAAAATCTTGACAGCATTCACATCTATAAGCTGATCAGGGTTTGGGAACAAGACCAACCCATAGATAAGAAGTGCTACAATCTCCTCAAAAGCTTGCAGATCTAGAGAATTCCAGCAGGCTTGTGCCTTCTCAAACAGAAACTTTGCCAAGAAACCCTTGACACCACTTCTGGTTTCCCAATGACCTTTGATATCAGATGGTTGCAAGTGTAAGGCTTGAGCAACATCTTCAGGCTTTGGTTCTCTTTCCGTATCGTTGTAGGGTAGTTGATGGAGTATAGGAATCCTCAGGAGTTGAGAAAATTCCTCCAAAGTAGGCACTAGTTGGTAATCATGAAATGTAAAGCAATGGTGTAGGGGGTCAAAGAACTGGAAGAGAACTTTCACCATGTCTTCTTCAATGTTGGAGTTGACCAAGTTGAGAAGTATACCATGTATTTCACTGAAGGGAGAATTCTCTGGAATCTTGGAAGTAAGCTCCTTGAGTTGAGGAGGGATTCTCACAAGGTTGACTTGAATTGTTTTCCTGCGGAGTGATTCCATAACCTACAAAACAGGAACAAAGATGAAGATCCAAACCCTTGAAATGGTTAGTGGATGCATATGATGCTTTATGATGTTCATGATGTATGCACAAGTATATGTACAAACAAATCACACAATATCCTAGTTTCAGGCTTGCATGGGGTTTCATAGGTAAGTACCCTCTTGAAGTTAGTTGGCTCAACCTGTCCTATAAATAGTAACCGGGTTCTAAGGAGCTCAATATCACTGGATTATTTTCTGTGTTCATTATTTCAGTTTAGCCACTTAACTAGCGACCAAAATATTCCAAGAAAACAACCCTCAATGAGTGTAGTATCGAGTATCTACCAACTTCGGACTGCACCAAAGCCGTTCATCTCACTATCCCTAAAAAGGCCAAGATGGTCAAGTAAAGGTTCTAAGAGTTTATTAGTGCTTCATGACATCACTCAGCGGCCCTATATTCTCTTTGATTGACTCAAAGGCTACCGGTACCCACAAATATGTCACACTAATATAGCTATTGCTTCAACCATGTCGGTATACCCCGCACAGTTTCCATAATGTATTGCTACTTACCTATGAATGTTTCCCAAATCCGGGTAGAGGATTTCAAACCCAAACAATAGAACCAAGTGTAAAGCAATCAAAGAAAACAAGGTAAGCATGTAAAGGTGATCTAAACCCTAAGGTAACCCCACTTTTAGAAATTTCCCTAGCAGAGTCGCCAGTTCTGTGATACGGTGGGAGAACTGACTTGAGGTTTTGCGTTTGTGTTCGCAAATGTTTCGGTTTAGCAAGAGTCGCCATCGACTTTTTATTTTATCCAAAGGAAAGGTCAAAAAGCACAGGAAAGACCTTTGAGATGTTTTTTTGGGTTCGGGGGGTAGATTATGAAAAGGGAAGGTGCAATAACCCTTTTCATCCATGGTTATCCATGGGCTCTTAGTTACTTGTTTAGATCACTTGCTTTTGCTTTTCAATTGTTTGAAATGGTGCTTTGTGTGTGGTTTTTGAAAATGCTTTGAAAAAGAGGCCTTGTCTAGGCAACCTTTGTAATGATTCTTGTTTGAACATATACAAAGGTGTTTGTCTTTTGAAAAGATATTTCAATGTTTGAAATTTTGTTTTTGGGAAATGTTTTGAAATTGTGTTGTGAGGTGTGTTTGAAAATAGCAAGGATGTTTTGCAAGTTTTGATCAAGTAACTAAGAGTTGTCTACTCTATTTTACTCAAAGATCTTTCCTACACATTTTTAACCCTTTTGACAGTGTTGTTTTACCATTGTATTTGGTAAACAACCTTGTATTAGGATGTTAAACGGGACAGGTGCGAGTCATCGTATTGACCATGATAGCAATTGTGTTAAGTATCTTTAGCAATTTTTTGAGGGACTAGATCATTTTGTATAGGCAACTAAGATAGCGTCATCGAGGGACTATGATCTTTTGTTTTGTTTTTGTTTTGCCAAGATACTCAACATGCATAACATGGCCATTTTAAAGGCAACAAGTGGATGAAACCCTAGGGGTGCAAGTGTGCATTGTGTTGTCAACTTTCATGCTTTTTTTGTCTTGTGTTAGGTCAAACTATTTGTTTTGATTTTAGATTTTTGCATACAAACCCTAATCTCTAATCATGGCATATTTGACAGTATAAAGTGCATAAAATAAATCTACACTATAACAATATTGATATGGGGAGGGGGGACACAATTTTTGAATGGGGAATATATGTGTGATACGGTGGGAGAACTGACTAGTGTTTTGCGTTCGTATTCACACTTGTGCGGTTGAGCAAGAGTCGCCACCGACTTTTTATTTTATCCTAAAGGAAAGGTTAAAAAAGCACAGCAAAAAACCTTTTGAGATTTTTCTTGGGTTCGGGGGGTAGATTATGAAAAGGGAAGGTATTAGCACCCTTTTCATCCATGGTTATCCATGGGCTCTCAGTTACTTGGTTTTTTAGATCAATTGCCTTGATTTTCGATTGCTTGAAAATGGTGTGTGTGTGGGTGCTTTTGAAAATGTTTTGGAAGAAGATGCCTTGTCTTAGGCTAACCTTGTAACAATTCTTTACTCGAATATTTTACAAAGGCGTGTATCTTTTCGAAAAGATGTTTCAAAATGTTTTGAGAGCTTGTTTTGAAAGTGTTGTGGATTGTGGTTTTTGAAAAGAAGGCAAGTGTTTTTGCAAGTCGATCTCAAGTAACTAAGAGTTTTGTCTACCCTATTGTACTCAAAGGTTTTTGTTATGTTTTAACCCCTTTTAACAATTTTGTTCCACTATTGAACTTGGTGGACAATCTTGCATTTAGGAAGCTTGTTCGGGACGGGCGCGGGTCATCGTATGGACCATGAATGCAATGGTGCCAAGTGTCTTTGGCAATTTGCTTTGAAGGGACTATGATCATTCCGTTTAGGCAACATTTTGAGGGACTCATGATCATTTTGATTTGGTTTTGCCAAAGATACTCGACGTGCAAGCATGGCCCATTTTGGAAGGCAACATGTGGGATTACCCTAGAGGGTGCGAGTGTGATGGTGTATTGATTTCATGTATTTGTCTTGTATTAGGTTGTCTAGCGTTTGATTTGATGTACATGCAAACCCTAGGTCTAACCATGGTATAATTGGAAAACTGTAAATTGCGGAAATGTAAAATCTATGCTATTACAAAACAGTGTCCGGGAGTGGGGGTACAAGTGTATGAATGGGGATGAGACTTATGGTATTCAATAAGTTACAACCAAATCGAATTTGCGATCAAATGTAAATATTGAATATCAATGTATAAGATAAACAAGTATGTAGGAGCAATGTGAATGTATTTGCATTGTGTAAGTGTGAGATGTATATGTATACGTGTGTAATTATTTTCAGGTGCGAAAAGGTGAAATTAATGTATATTAGGGTATTTATTTAACCTAAAGAATAATTAAGCGTTTATTTAATTATTGATCTTGTATTTCTTTTAATATGCACAAAAGAAAATGTTTTAGTTGTATGTTCAAGTTCTAATTAAATGATGTTTTAAGAAAAGAAAATATTCCTAAATTTTAATTATGTATAAAAGGTATATTTTCATGTGTTATGAATTGAATTATGTATATTAAAAAAAGAAATGCATTTTTAATTGTTATGTACAAAAGATATATACTTTAATTAAAAGAATAGAAAGAGTATTTTTTCAATTTTATTATATGATAAAAATGTATCCTTATTGTTTATGTACAAATATATATTTTACTTAAAAGAATAAATAAATAAAAAAAGAAAGTATTTTCAATGATTAGAAATGTATCTTGATTATTTATGTGTTTAATATTTCAATATATATTAAAAAATGTCTTTTTTATATATTATTATTAATATGATTTTGTAAAGAAAAGGAAAAGAAATAAGAAGAATTAATATTAATGTTTTGTTAAAAAAGAAAGAAGCATTTTAGTGGGCTTCATAGAAAATTAAGAACGGGTCAGGCCCATTGCTTGAAATGATTTTTAGGGTTTGAGATTTGTTTGTTCAGTTGAGACGAAAGCGTTAGGGTTTGTGAGCGGCGCGTTCATGGAGTTCCGTCGTCCTTCTTCGTTCATCCTGAGTGATTCCGCCGTCTAGCCACCAGCGCCAACCCCCAAATCTCTCTTCCCTCTATGGCCTGAGCTCAGTGTTCTTATGATACAAGGTTCGTTTTTGATGCTTATGTTCTTTTACGAATCGCGTGCTTTATTTTAATTTGAATCTTGACCCTTGAATCTGTATTACTATGGAGGTGGTGGAAAAGAAAGAAAGAGAAAAGCTTACTACCTGATCTTGGAGAAGGAGGAGAGACAGGGTAGGTGGCGCTTAGGAGGCTGGGACGAGCGGGAGAACGGCGGAGGCGCGTCTTGAGACCCTGGTATTTTTGTATTTCCTTATGCTTTATGATGTTCTGAGCTGAAAGCTTCTTGTTGGCGTATTCCTTCTTTTTCTTCTTCTTTTGCTATGAATCTGCTGGTTGCCTTAAACGCTTGCTTTTGAATGTGTTCGAATATGCTTGCTTCTGTATCTTCTTTGTTGCCTAATGATGAATCTATGATTCTGAAGGACTCGTGGGTTTGGGAATTAGTATGTTTCTTTCTTCTTCTCTTACAGTTGCCTAGAACTTTCGTTGAGTTGGATGCCTTCTGAGATTGATGCCTTTGGAATGTTTTCTTGCCCAATGATGTGATTACTGAGGGCCTAGGGTTGGTTGGTTCTGTTGCCTTTTGATTCTATTGATTATGATGCCTTGCGCTTTTGAACTTGTTGAGCCTTTTGCCTATGATGAAGCCCACTTCTGAGGCCTAGGGTTGGCTTTGCAGATTTGTTGTTTTGCTTCAGTTTTGCAAAAATGGAAAGGCTTTGAACTTTTTTGGTTTGTTGACATAGCAGGTTAGGCTTTTGAGGTTGGTATGGTTATGCTTCAGGTTTTAGGTTTCTCTGGTTTATGATTTGTACTGGCTTCAAGTTTGAATGCTTGGGCTTAACAAGGTTTTGGTTGTTAGGCTTGACAGGCTTGTAGGGGTTTCAGGCCTTTTGAACTGGTTGTGTTTAGTTTGATTGCAGGTTATCTTAGGCCAAGGCTTATGCAGGTTTTACTTCTTGAGGGTTAACAGGTTAATGCTGATTATTGCTTGATGGTTGTTTCAAGGTTTCAGGCCTGAGGCCTAACAGGTTATGTGTTTTGAGCTTTAGCAGGTCTTTGGGTTTTTTGGGATGGTTTAGGTTTCTTTGACAGGCAGGACAAGCAGGTTAATGCTGGCTTATTGGCTTCTTGCTTTAGGCTCGCTTTGATGCTTATCCGGTTCTAAGTCTTAAAGGTACATGTTTGGTTCAGCAGGTTAGCTTCAGTATGTGGTCTACTTTGCATATGCAGGTTGATGTGTTGAGGCCTTGTTTCAGTTTTTTTCTGGCTTTTGCTCTTACGGGCTGGACAGGTTATATGCTTCTATGGCTTTTGGCTTAGGACTTGGTAGCAGGTTATGCTTGCTTAGCAGTTTGGTGCTTGCTTAGCAGTTTTGTATATTTTTCTTCCTCTCCTTTGAACTGTGTTGTTCTTTCTTTTGTATATCTTTTCTTCTTATCTATCCTCTCTAAGCCTAAAGCCTGAACCCTGCTTCTTATCTCTCTTCTTTCTTTCTCTTTGTACAGTTAAAAGAATTTTTAAATGTTTTTTTTACTGTACTTTCTGAAGGGGCCACCCTTGTTTGGGAAATGATGATAAAGAGTTAGCTTGCATAAGAGATTTCCTCTGCATCTTTATCTTTCTTTGACAGCTTTTGAGTAGACTTTTATTTTCCATATCTTTGCCAAATCTGCTTTTGACAGCTTGGGTAGATTTCTTGATATTTTTACAGTAAGTTTGTACCTTTTGGCTTTTGATAGAAAGTGGGAGTTTGGATTTTAGTTGGGTTTGGACTTGGAGTTGGAGATTGAGTTTTTGACATTTTGAACTTATGCATTTTTGGCATTTTGCATTCATGATTTAAATAAGATTCTTCCCTCTTTGTGAACCGGGAGAAATCCCGTGATTTGCAGAGAGGGTCAACTGATCCCAGTCAGTGGCCCCTAGTGATGAATTTCTTCTGTCTGTATTTGTTATCAGTCACTGACTTTTCTTCTTTTGCAGATAAAAATGGATGGAGGGGGTACTAAATGAAGACTGAAGAATTAGAAAAATAGGATAGTTTTTCTTTTTATTTAATATTTGAATTAATGTAAACTATTGTTTGTAATAAACAATATTTGTACAAATAATTCAAATATCAATAAAAGTCTTTATTATCCAACTAATTCTAATTCTCTTTCTTTATTGTTTATTTATTTATTTAAAACTCTTTGAATTAAAATAATTGAAAAAATAAATTTCAATCACTTAATTTAGAATAATAAATAATTTAAATAAACAATACTTTAGCACGTTGATCAATTAAACCTGTCCTTTCCAATATCCAAAGTAAAACAGCAGTTAACCAAAATAAACTGATCAAGCGCATTCCCTTTTCACTGATTCTTTAGCCAAGCACTGTAATTCCAAACTGCATATTTCTTTTGACTGACTCAAACAAACCAATGTGAATTCAAACCAACTGCCTCTTTTGCTAATTAAATCAAAACAATGCGAATTTAACCCGAATCTCGGAATAAACGGCAAAGTGCTGTGGAATTTAAATCTTTCTGAGAATATGCCCATAAAACCTTAATTCCTGATTAAATGCCAACGAACATTCGCCTGACCAAAATTGAACCAAAAATCATCCAAAACCCTAAGCCAATTGTTTGAAGCAATCCAGAGTCCTCAAAATCAATAAAAACCCTAATTTTACTTGACTGTCAAGAAAAGTCCGTTTGTCCGATTCTTGAGCCAGTTTGAAAAATCAGGAAATGCTTGAAGCTGAGATTTCTTGTGGAAAAATGCGAGGGCAAATTTTGGGGTACAACAGTTGCCCCTGTTCAATCTTCTTGGACCTGAAGAGTTAGATTGGCAAGTTTGCCTTTCGCGACTTGAAGGTAAAAGAAGATTGAACACTAAAGTGCCCAGAAAATTTGCACTCGGCGATATGATGGTGGAGGTGAATGGGCTTAAAGATGCCATTTGGTGATGGGCTTAAAGATGCCATCTGGTGCGATAGAATTTTGCCGGGGGGATGGGCTTAGAGATGCCATCTGAGAATGGGCTTAAAGATGCCATCTGGTGACTGCTGGTAGGAGGATGGGCTTATAGATGCCATCTGGACATGTCGAACTGTATGTCAATGGTGAGTGGACGAGTATCGGAAAGGCATCCCTGTTTTGGAACATATCTGAATTGGGGTCCGAACAAGCAACAGATTGACGTCCATGTCTGGAGAATCCGTAAACTATTTCGGGAGTTGAGATTAAGCAAGCAATAGAGCAACGTCCGTTGTTGGGAAGCGTCCGTAAACTGAACAAGTTGGTAGATTGACATCCGTTGTAGGGAAGAATCTGTAAACTATTTTCAGAAGTTGAGAAGAGTCTGAACGAGTTGGTAGATTGACATCCGTTGTAGGGAAGAATCCGCAAACTATTTTCAGAAGTTGAGAAGAGTCTGAACGAGTTGGTAGATTGACATCCGTTGTAGGGAAGAATCCGTAAACTGTTTTCAGAAGGCTTGAAGTTGAAGAGAAACCGGTGTAGGGTTTCCTGATGATGCGTCTGAATGGATCTGGAGTAAGTATCAGAATGTCGCCGTGTCCGGGTCACATCTGAACTATTTCTGGATGAATCTTGAGGGATGATCTGTGTCTGTCGACTGATCTTACCTGAAAAGGCAAAGGGTTAGTTATATGCAATGTTATGATGCATGATGCAATATACGTGACATCACTGTTTATGACATGAATGTGATGAGTGCGCATGTAAGCTGATGAGCTAATCTTGCTGAGGATAAATAAATCCGAGATGGCTGAAGATAAAAGCATTTTGACTGCTGCCGGGGAAAATAAATCCTTGGCTGCTGCTGGGGAAGAGAATTCCTGATGACCTCTACTGGGGAGCTCCAAATTAGTAGACTCCTGCTGGGGAGGTCAGATTGAGAATCTTCAGCTTGATGGGAATTAACTCTGGCGACTTTACTGGGGAACTCAAGATTTGCCCTTTCCAAAGCTCTGTGGGGAGAAGGTTCAAGGGTCTGGCTCCGCTGGGGATAATGAAACTTGACTCTGAGTGGAGTTAGCTTCTGGAAGAATCTGAACAAGCGATAGGTTAACCTCCGTTACTTGGAGAACCCGTGAACTGTTTTCAGAAATCTTGAGATTGAATAAGCAATAGAGCAGCATCCGTTGTTGGGAAGCGTCCGTAAACTAATTTCAAAGGTTGCATCTGAACAAGCTGATAGATTAACATCCGTTGTTGGGAAGAATCCATAAACTGTTTTCAGAAGTCTTGAAGAAGAATCTGAACAAGTGATAGGTTAACCTCCGTTTACTTGGAGAACCCGTGAACTGTTTTCAGAAATCTTGAGATTGAATCAGCAATAGAGCAGCATCCGTTGTTGGGAAGCGTCCGTAAACTAATTTCAAAGGTTGCATCTGAACAAGCTGATAGATTAACATCCGTTGTTGGGAAGAATCCATAAACTGTTTTCAGAAGTCTTGAAGAAGAATCTGAACAAGTGATAGGTTAACCTCCGTTTACTTGGAGAACCCGTGAACTGTTTTCAGAAATCTTGAGATTGAATCAGCAATAGAGCAGCATCCGTTGTTGGGAAGCGTCCGTAAACTAATTTCAAAGGTTGCATCTGAACAAGCTGATAGATTAACATCCGTTGTTGGGAAGAATCCATAAACTGTTTTCAGAAGTCTTTAAGAGGAACCGGTGTAGGGCTTCCTGAAGATGAGCTTGCGTAAAACTGCATCGGTTTTGAACACTTTTGACATTCGAATGCCCCAAGTGGTGATGTAGATAAATTCCTGGCTTATTACAGGTGTTGGTCTACAATCGGCCGTTCACAGATGTTTTCCTGGGTTGTTACAGGTGTTGATCTGGAATTCTTCAGACGTGCCCTGGCTGGATACAGGAATCGAATATGGAAAGGTGATAGTTGACAGATATGCCCTGGCTGGATACAGGAATCGGATCTTCAAACTCTTCAGACGTGCCCTGGCTAGATACAGGAATCGAGTCTGGAAATGTGGTAGTTGATTTGTTGAACACTTTTGACATTCGAATGCCCCAAGTGGTGAAGAAGGAGTCTTGAATCAGATTACTCTGTATATTGAGAGATTTCTTGAAATCTTGACTGGACTGCCCCAGGTTAACTGAACTTTGAAAGATCTGTTGGACCTTGACTGGACTTCCCCAGGTTAATTGAATTGTGACATGTCATGCCCCTTGTTGATATGAGATTTGATGGAAGTGTTATCCTCTTGAAGTGATTTTGACTTACTGAGAGAGTTTTCGTTCCTCCGAACATTCGCTGTATGAATTTCTTCGCTGTCAAACAAAAAGCCAAATGCAGACAGAGATATTCAAATAATGCAAAGTTTATGTTTGTCTCGAAGTTTTTTTTTTTTTGAAAAATGCGTTTTTTAGCAGAAAATTTTTCATAAGACAAGTCAACGCAAGATTTAGAGTAAAGCCTTACAGGAGTCAGGATACCTTTTGTAACAGTACGCTTTCGAACTAACACATGCTTCAATTAGGACTTTTGAAGGGTTGTAACGTGGCTTGGTTCACGGTTTAAGAAACAAAGGATAAAGGCTCAAAGTATATTTGTACCCACCCGCTCTTCGTGATGTCCTTCAACCTAAGCTCAGTTAATTGCGTCATACTCTGTTTTGAGTTTGGAACGACTTTTGGGCAATGGTTCACCAGTTGAATTTGGGGAGACAGTCATCATCTCCTTTTTCTTTTTCAACATTTTTCATGTGGTTGAGGATTTTGTAATGACCTCACTATTTTGATTTTGATTTGTTATCCCTAACTTTTGCCTGACTGTTCCCGTTTTTCGGGATTACCGTCAGCGGGATGCCCTAGCTTTCTTAAGCCTCCTTTATAGGTTTTGGCTTGGCGGGCTTTTCTCTTTTGAGAGATTGACTGTCTATGTGATAGGGAACCACCCTTGTCTTTTGATTCCAAAGGAACGCTTTTTTTTTTTGACGTCGTTCGTTGTATTACGAACTGAGAGTTTGCGACTTCAATGCGCGTTTTCTCTTGAATTAACTGAGATACTACCCTGCCCCGGGTTTATATCAAGGTTTTGATCGTTTAGAACAGAAAACTCCTACTTCTTTGGCTCAAAGGGGTTGACTAGGGATTAACTTCCTTATAACTCCAGTGTTTGGGAATTGAAAGAAATGCCTGTACATCATCAGCAAGGTTTGTTCAAAAGCATACTGTATAAGATCATGGTATTGTTTCGTCATCCTCCCTCTAAAGGCTTTACAGCTTTTTATCAAGAGTCAAATATCATAAAGAAAAGCATAAGAGTAGTGAAACGAATGGATGAATTCAAGACAAACATATGCAATGCATTAATGAAAACAGAGTTTAACATCAACAGATAATTGTTTGACAGCAAACGAAATTACAACTTTGAAAATTCAAAAAGAAACAAAAGTCTTTCAATTCGAACTTCGTCACTTTAAGTGGAGAACCCTTTAACGGAAGATCTTCATCTCACCGTCTGGCATGAATTCCAGCACCCCAATGTCGATCAGATCTTGAATCTTGTTCTTCAAGGCCCAACAGTCGTTGGTGTCGTGTCCCGGGCTGTAGGAGTGGTAAACACAGAATACGTCAGGATTATAGTGAGGAGAGGAGATATTGGGCTTCTGAGGAGGATCCTTTACGGTAAGTAAGTTGACCTCCAACAGACGCTCCAGTATGAAGAATGATGGTATTTCAGTCTCCGTAAACTGTCTTCCCGACTTTTCTTGCTTACGCCGATTACCCCGTTGACGCTGGCGAGGTTGTTGAGGGGTTTGTGACCCTGAAGCTAGAAAAGGAGCTTTCCCCTTGTCTTCTTGAGTGGATGGAGGCTGAGCGGTGACTTGCTCTTCGACCTCGGATGTTTGCCCCAGTTGGTTGTTTGGAAGCAGTTGGCGGACAAGAACTATGAGTTCCTCTTGTCTTTGAGATAGGTCTTGGATGAGAGCCATCTGGCCCACCAACTGTCCCATCACTTGGGTCCTCAATGTTGTCAAATCAAACTGCAGCTCCGCAAGCTGATCACTCCTGGCATTGTTGGAATTCCCCAAGCCCTTGGTGAGGAGAGCTTTCATCTCTTCTTGCCCCAGAGACAAGTTCAGGAACATCTCCTGCAGCTGAACAGTCTGGTCTTGGATGTCTTTGACAGACCTTTCTAGAGCCATCTCTTGCTGAAATAAACAGCATGAGAGTAAGGAAACCTGAAAAAGGAAAGGCTGTCAAAATGCAATGCATGATATGTGGATGCATGCTTTCAAGGATCTCTTGGGGTAAACACAAGAAAATGTTAGAGGTTGAACTTTGCTCTTGGATCGGAGATCTCTGCACCGGTGGACGTCCTTCCACGAGAATCAAGCTCACCATGTCGAGTGGGTCATAGCCACTGATTTAAGTTGTTGTACTTGAACTTTGATGGTATTGGTTAGATAAGAAAACCCCTTACCCCTTGGTATACGTCTGGTTCAACGTAACCCTGCATCCAAAGAACCCTCGAGATCCTTGAAATGGTTATTGAAAATGCTATGACATGATGTCATGATGTTATGTACATGTATGCACAAGCAAGTGAGTGTATATATAGGCAAACATATTCACACAAAGCAAACAAGTCCTTAGGTTTAGGCTTGCATGAGGTTCAGGTACTACCCTCTTTCAGTTCGTTGGTTAAAACCTGTCCTATCAAAAGTAACCGGGTTCTAGAGGATCTCAATATCGTTGGATTGTTTTCTGTGTTCATTGTTTCGGTTTAACCACTTACTGGCGACCAAAATATTCCAAGAAAACAATCCTCAAAAGAGTGTAGTATCGAGGATCTACCAACTTCGGACTGCACCAAAGTCGGTCATCTCACTACCCCTAAAAAGGCTAAGATGGTCGATTAGGGTTCTAAGAGTTCGTTAGTGCTTCATGACATCACACAGCGGCCCCGTACTCTCCTTGACTACTCAAGGGTTACCGGTACTCACAAATATGTCACACTAAACATAGCTTACTGCTTCAACCATGTCGGTATACCCCGCACAGTTCCCTCGCAGTTTTTTTGCTATTTACCTAAAAAGGTGCCCCAAATCCAGGTAGAGGATTTATAACAAACCCAAACAAGGACCCAAAAGATAAATCAATCAAGTCAATCAAAGCAAGAAAGTAAAGGTGATCTAAACCCTAAGGCAACCCCACTTTTGAAGATCATCCCCAGCAGAGTCGCCAGTTCTGTGATACGGTGGGAGAACTGACTAGTGTTTTGCGTTCGTATTCGCACTTGTGCGGTTGAGCAAGAGTCGCCACCGACTTTTTATTTTATCCTAAAGGAAAGGTTAAAAAAGCACAACAAAAAACCTTTTGAGATTTTTCTTGGGTTCGGGGGATAGATTATGAAAAGGGAAGGTATTAGCACCCTTTTCATCCATGGTTATCCATGGGCTCTCAGTTACTTGGTTTTTTAGATCACTTGCCTTGATTTTCGATTGCTTGAAAATGGTGTGTGTGTGGGTGCTTTTGAAAATGTTTTGGAAGAAGATGCCTTGTCTTAGGCTAACCTTGTAACAATTCTTTACTCGAATATTTTACAAAGGCGTGTATCTTTTCGAAAAGATGTTTCAAAATGTTTTGAGAGCTTGTTTTGAAAGTGTTGTGGATTGTGGTTTTTGAAAAGAAGGCAAGTGTTTTTGCAAGTCGATCTCAAGTAACTAAGAGTTTTGTCTACCCTATTGTACTCAAAGGTTTTTGTTATGTTTTAACCCCTTTTAACAATTTTGTTCCACTATTGAACTTGGTGGACAATCTTGCATTTAGGAAGCTTGTTCGGGACGGGCGCGGGTCATCGTATGGACCATGAATGCAATGGTGCCAAGTGTCTTTGGCAATTTGCTTTAAAGGGACTATGATCATTCCGTTTAGGCAACATTTTGAGGGACTCATGATCATTTTGATTTGGTTTTGCCAAAGATACTCGACGTGCAAGCATGGCCCATTTTGGAAGGCAACATGTGGGATTACCCTAGAGGGTGCGAGTGTGATGGTGTATTGATTTCATGTATTTGTCTTGTATTAGGTTGTCTAGCGTTTGATTTGATGTACATGCAAACCCTAGGTCTAACCATGGTATAATTGGAAAACTGTAAATTGCGGAAATGTAAAATCTATGCTATTACAAAACAGTGTCCGGGAGTGGGGGTACAAGTGTATGAATGGGGATGAGACTTATGGTATTCAATAAGTTACAACCAAATCGAATTTGCGATCAAATGTAAATATCGAATATCAATGTATAAGATAAACAAGTATGTAGGAGCAATGTGAATGTATTTGCATTCTGTAAGTGTGAGATGTATATGTATACGTGTGTAATTATTTACAGGTGCGAAAAGGTGAAATTAATGTATATTAGGGTATTTATTTAACCTAAAGAATAATTAAGCGTTTATTTAATTATTGATCTTGTATTTCTTTTAATATGCACAAAAGAAAATGTTTTAGTTGTATGTTCAAGTTCTAATTAAATGATGTTTTAAGAAAAGAAAATATTCCTAAATTTTAATTATGTATAAAAGGTATATTTTCATGTGTTATGAATTGAATTATGTATATTAAAAAAAGAAATGTATTTTTAATTGTTATGTACAAAAGATATATACTTTAATTAAAAGAATAGAAAGAATATTTTTTCAATTTTATTATATGATAAAAATGTATCCTTATTGTTTATGTACAAATATATATTTTACTTAAAAGAATAAATAAATAAAAAAAGAAAGTATTTTCAATGATTAGAAATGTATCTTGATTATTTATGTGTTTAATATTTCAATATATATTAAAAAATGTCTTTTTTATATATTATTATTAATATGATTTTGTAAAGAAAAGGAAAAGAAATAAGAAGAATTAATATTAATGTTTTGTTAAAAAAGAAAGAAGCATTTTAGTGGGCTTCATAGAAAATTAAGAACGGGTCATGCCCATTGCTTGAAATGATTTTTAGGGTTTGAGATTTGTTTGTTCAGTTGAGACGAAAGCGTTAGGGTTTGTGAGCGGCGCGTTCATGGAGTTCCGCCGTCCTTCTTCGTTCATCCTGAGTGATTCCTCCGTCTAGCCACCAGCGCCAACCCCCAAATCTCTCTTCCCTCTATGGCCTGAGCTCAGTGTTCTTATGATACAAGGTTCGTTTTTGATGCTTATGTTCTTTTACGAATCGCGTGCTTTATTTTAATTTGAATCTTGACCCTTGAATCTGTATTACTATGGAGGTGGTGGAAAATAAAGAAAGAGAAAAGCTTACTACCTGATCTTGGAGAAGGAGGAGAGACAGGGTAGGTGGCGCTTAGGAGGCTGGGACGAGCGGGAGAACGGCGGAGGCGCGTCTTGAGACCCTGTATTTTTGTATTTCCTTATGCTTTATGATGTTCTGAGCTGAAAGCTTCTTGTTGGCGTATTCCTTCTTTTTCTTCTTCTTTTGCTATGACTCTGCTGGTTGCCTTAAACGCTTGCTTTTGAATGTGTTCGAATATGCTTGCTTCTGTATCTTCTTTGTTGCCTAATGATGAATCTATGATTCTGAAGGACTCGTGGGTTTGGGAATTAGTATGTTTCTTTCTTCTTCTCTTACAGTTGCCTAGAACTTTCGTTGAGTTGGATGCCTTCTGAGATTGATGCCTTTGGAATGTTTTCTTGCCCAATGATGTGATTACTGAGGGCCTAGGGTTGGTTGGTTCTGTTGCCTTTTGATTCTATTGATTATGATGCCTTGCGCTTTTGAACTTGTTGAGCCTTTTGCCTATGATGAAGCCCACTTCTGAGGCCTAGGGTTGGCTTTGCAGATTTGTTGTTTTGCTTCAGTTTTGCAAAAATGGAAAGGCTTTGAACTTTTTTGGTTTGTTGACATAGCAGGTTAGGCTTTTGAGGTTGGTATGGTTATGCTTCAGGTTTTAGGTTTCTCTGGTTTATGATTTGTACTGGCTTCAAGTTTGAATGCTTGGGCTTAACAAGGTTTTGGTTGTTAGGCTTGACAGGCTTGTAGGGGTTTCAGGCCTTTTAAACTGGTTGTGTTTAGTTTGATTGCAGGTTATCTTAGGCCAAGGCTTATGCAGGTTTTACTTCTTGAGGGTTAACAGGTTAATGCTGATTATTGCTTGATGGTTGTTTCAAGGTTTCAGGCCTGAGGCCTAACAGGTTATGTGTTTTGAGCTTTAGCAGGTCTTTGGGTTTTTTTGGATGGTTTAGGTTTCTTTGACAGGCAGGACAAGCAGGTTAATGCTGGCTTATTGGCTTCTTGCTTTAGGCTCGCTTTGATGCTTATCCGGTTCTAAGGATTAAAGGTACATGTTTGGTTCAGCAGGTTAGCTTCAGTATGTGGTCTACTTTGCATATGCAGGTTGATGTGTTGAGGCCTTGTTTCAGTTTTTTTCTGGCTTTTGCTCTTACGGGCTGGACAGGTTATATGCTTCTATGGCTTTTGGCTTAGGACTTGGTAGCAGGTTATGCTTGCTTAGCAGTTTGGTGCTTGCTTAGCAGTTTTGTATCTTTTTCTTCCTCTCCTTTGAACTGTGTTGTTCTTTCTTTTGTATATCTTTTCTTCTTATCTATCCTCTCTAAGCCTAAAGCCTGAACCCTGCTTCTTATCTCTCTTCTTTCTTTCTCTTTGTACAGTTAAAAGAATTTTTAAATGTTTTTTTACTGTACTTTCTGAAGGGGCCACCCTTGTTTGGGAAATGATGATAAAGAGTTAGCTTGCATAAGAGATTTCCTCTGCATCTTTATCTTTCTTTGACAGCTTTTGAGTAGACTTTTATTTTCCATATCTTTGCCAAATCTGCTTTTGACAGCTTGGGTAGATTTCTTGATATTTTTACAGTAAGTTTGTACCTTTTGGCTTTTGATAGAAAGTGGGAGTTTGGATTTTAGTTGGGTTTGAACTTGGAGTTGGAGATTGAGTTTTTGACATTTTGAACTTATGCATTTTTGGCATTTTGCATTCATGATTTAAATAAGATTCTTCCCTCTTTGTGAACCGGGAGAAATCCCGTGATTTGCAGAGAGGGTCAACTGATCCCAGTCAGTGGCCCCTAGTGATGAATTTCTTCTGTCTGTATTTATTATCAGTCACTGACTTTTCTTCTTTTGCAGATAAAAATGGATGGAGGGGGTACTAAATGAAGACTGAAGAATTAGAAAAATAGGATAGTTTTTCTTTTTATTTAATATTTGAATTAATGTAAACTATTGTTTGTAATAAACAATATTTGTACAAATAATTCAAATATCAATAAAAGTCTTTATTATCCAACTAATTCTAATTCTCTTTCTTTATTGTTTATTTATTTATTTAAAACTCTTTGAATTAAAATAATTGAAAAAATAAATTTCAATCACTTAATTTAGAATAATAAATAATTTAAATAAACAATACTTTAGCACGTTGATCAATTAAACCTGTCCTTTCCAATATCCAAAGCAAAACAGCAGTTAACCAAAATAAACTGATCAAGCGCATTCCCTTTTCACTGATTCTTTAGCCAAGCACTGTAATTCCAAACTGCATATTTCTTTTGACTGACTCAAACAAACCAATGTGAATTCAAACCAACTGCCTCTTTTGCTAATTAAATCAAAACAATGCGAATTTAACCCGAATCTCGAAATAAACGGCAAAGTGCTGTGGAATTTAAATCTTTCTGAGAATATGCCCATAAAACCTTAATTCCTGATTAAATGCCAACGAACATTCGCCTGACCAAAATTGAACCAAAAATCATCCAAAACCCTAAGCCAATTGTTTGAAGCAATCCAGAGTCCTCAAAATCAATAAAAACCCTAATTTTACTTGACTGTCAAGAAAAGTCCGTTTGTCCGATTCTTGAGCCAGTTTGAAAAATCAGGAAATGCTTGAAGCTGAGATTTCTTGTGGAAAAATGCGAGGGCAAATTTTGGGGTACAACAGTTGCCCCTGTTCAATCTTCTTGGACCTGAAGAGTTAGATTGGCAAGTTTGCCTTTCGCGACTTGAAGGTAAAAGAAGATTGAACACTAAAGTGCCCAGAAAATTTGCACTCGGCGATATGATGGTGGAGGTGAATGGGCTTAAAGATGCCATTTGGTGATGGGCTTAAAGATGCCATCTGGTGCGATAGAATTTTGCCGGGGGGATGGGCTTAGAGATGCCATCTGAGAATGGGCTTAAAGATGCCATCTGGTGACTGCTGGTAGGAGGATGGGCTTATAGATGCCATCTGGACATGTCGAACTGTATGTCAATGGTGAGTGGACGAGTATCGGAAAGGCATCCCTGTTTTGGAACATATCTGAATTGGGGTCCGAACAAGCAACAGATTGACGTCCATGTCTGGAGAATCCGTAAACTATTTCGGGATTTGAGATTGAGCAAGCAATAGAGCAACGTCCGTTGTTGGGAAGCGTCCGTAAACTGAACAAGTTGGTAGATTGACATCCGTTGTAGGGAAGAATCCGTAAACTATTTTCAGAAGTTGAGAAGAGTCTGAACGAGTTGGTAGATTGACATCCGTTGTAGGGAAGAATCCGCAAACTATTTTCAGAAGTTGAGAAGAGTCTGAACGAGTTGGTAGATTGACATCCGTTGTAGGGAAGAATCCGTAAACTGTTTTCAGAAGTCTTGAAGTTGAAGAGAAACCAGTGTAGGGTTTCCTGATGATGCGTCTGAATGGATCTGGAGTAAGTATCAGAATGTCGCCGTGTCCGGGTCACATCTGAACTATTTCTGGATGAATCTTGAGGGATGATCTGTGTCTGTCGACTGATCTTACCTGAAAAGGCAAAGGGTTAGTTATATGCAATGTTATGATGCATGATGCAATATACGTGACATCACTGTTTATGACATGAATGTGATGAGTGCGCATGTAAGCTGATGAGCTAATCTTGCTGAGGATAAATAAATCCGAGATGGCTGAAGATAAAAGCATTTTGACTGCTGCCGGGGAAAATAAATCCTTGGCTGCTGCTGGGGAAGAGAATTCCTGATGACCTCTACTGGGGAGCTCCAAATTAGTAGACTCCTGCTGGGGAGGTCAGATTGAGAATCTTAAGCTTGATGGGAATTAACTCTGGCGACTTTACTGGGGAACTCAAGATTTGCCCTTTCCAAAGCTCTGTGGGGAGAAGGTTCAAGGGTCTGGCTCCGCTGGGGATAATGAAACTTGACTCTGAGTGGAGTTAGCTTCTGGAAGAATCTGAACAAGCGATAGGTTAACCTCCGTTACTTGGAGAACCCGTGAACTGTTTTCAGAAATCTTGAGATTGAATAAGCAATAGAGCAGCATCCGTTGTTGGGAAGCGTCCGTAAACTAATTTCAAAGGTTGCATCTGAACAAGCTGATAGATTAACATCCGTTGTTGGGAAGAATCCATAAACTGTTTTCAGAAGTCTTGAAGAAGAATCTGAACAAGTGATAGGTTAACCTCCGTTTACTTGGAGAACCCGTGAACTGTTTTCAGAAATCTTGAGATTGAATCAGCAATAGAGCAGCATCCGTTGTTGGGAAGCGTCCGTAAACTAATTTCAAAGGTTGCATCTGAACAAGCTGATAGATTAACATCCGTTGTTGGGAAGAATCCATAAACTGTTTTCAGAAGTCTTGAAGAAGAATCTGAACAAGTGATAGGTTAACCTCCGTTTACTTGGAGAACCCGTGAACTGTTTTCAGAAATCTTGAGATTGAATCAGCAATAGAGCGGCATCCGTTGTTGGGAAGCGTCCGTAAACTAATTTCAAAGGTTGCATCTGAACAAGCTGATAGATTAACATCCGTTGTTGGGAAGAATCCATAAACTGTTTTCAGAAGTCTTGAAGAGGAACCGGTGTAGGGCTTCCTGAAGATGAGCTTGCGTAAAACTGCATCGGTTTTGAACACTTTTGACATTCGAATGCCCCAAGTGGTGATGTAGATAAATTCCTGGCTTATTACAGGTGTTGGTCTACAATCGGTCGTTCACAGATGTTTTCCTGGGTTGTTACAGGTGTTGATATGGAATTCTTCAGACGTGCCCTGGCTGGATACAGGAATCGAATCTGGAAAGGTGATAGTTGACAGATATGCCCTGGCTGGATACAGGAATCAGATCTTCAAACTCTTCAGACGTGCCCTGGCTAGATACAGGAATCGAGTCTGGAAATGTGGTAGTTGATTTGTTGAACACTTTTGACATTCGAATGCCCCAAGTGGTGAAGAAGGAGTCTTGAATCAGATTACTCTGTATATTGAGAGATTTCTTGAAATCTTGACTGGACTGCCCCAGGTTAACTGAACTTTGAAAGATCTGTTGGACCTTGACTGGACTTCCCCAGGTTAATTGAATTGTGACATGTCATGCCCCTTGTTGATAGGAGATTTGATGGAAGTGTTATCCTCTTGAAGTGATTTTGACTTACTGAGAGAGTTTTCGTTCCTCCGAACATTCGCTGTATGAATTTCTTCGCTGTCAAACAAAAAGCCAAATGCAGACAGAGATATTCAAATAATGCAAAGTTTATGTTTGTCTCGAAGTTTTTTTTTTTTTGAAAAATGCGTTTTTTAGCAGAAAACTTTTCATAAGACAAGTCAACGCAAGATTTAGAGTAAAGCCTTACAGGAGTCAGGATACCTTTTGTAACAGTACGCTTTCGAACTAACACATGCTTCAATTAGGACTTTTGAAGGGTTGTAACGTGGCTTGGTTCACGGTTTAAGAAACAAAGGATAAAGGCTCAAAGTATATTTGTACCCACCCGCTCTTCGTGATGTCCTTCAACCTAAGCTCAGTTAATTGCGTCATACTCTGTTTTGAGTTTGGAACGACTTTTGGGCAATGGTTCACCAGTTGAATTTGGGGAGACAGTCATCATCTCCTTTTTCTTTTTCAACATTTTTCATGTGGTTGAGGATTTTGTAATGACCTCACTATTTTGATTTTGATTTGTTATCCCTAACTTTTGCCTGACTGTTCCCGTTTTTCGGGATTACCGTCAGCGGGATGCCCTAGCTTTCTTAAGCCTCCTTTATAGGTTTTGGCTTGGCAGGCTTTTCTCTTTTGAGAGATTGACTGTCTATGTGATAGGGAACCACCCTTGTCTTTTGATTCCAAAGGAACGCTTTTTTTTTTTGACGTCGTTCGTTGTATTACGAACTGAGAGTTTGCGACTTCAATGCGCGTTTTCTCTTGAATTAACTGAGATACTACCCTGCCCCGGGTGTATATCAAGGTTTTGATCGTTTAGAACAGAAAACTCCTACTTCTTTGGCTCAAAGGGGTTGACTAGGGATTAACTTCCTTATAACTCCAGTGTTTGGGAATTGAAAGAAATGCCTGTACATCATCAGCAAGGTCTGTTCAAAAGCATACTGTATAAGATCATGGTATTGTTTCGTCATCCTCCCTCTAAAGGCTTTACAACTTTTTATCAAGAGTCAAATATCATAAAGAAAAGCATAAGAGTAGTGAAACGAATGGATGAATTCAAGACAAACATATGCAATGCATTAATGAAAACAGAGTTTAACATCAACAGATAATTGTTTGACAGCAAACGAAATTACAACTTTGAAAATTCAAAAAGAAACAAAAGTCTTTCAATTCGAACTTCGTCACTTTAAGTGGATAACCCTTTAACGGAAGATCTTCATCTCACCGTCTGGCATGAATTCCAGCACCCCAATGTCGATCAGATCTTGAATCTTGTTCTTCAAGGCCCAACAGTCGTTGGTGTCGTGTCCCGGGCTGTAGGAGTCGTAAACACAAAATACGTCAGGATTATAGTGAGGAGAGGAGATATTGGGCTTCTGAGGAGGATCCTTTACGGTAAGCAAGTTGACCTCCAACAGACGCTCCAGTATGAAGAATGATGGTATTTCAGTCTCCGTAAACTGTCTTCCTGACTTTTCTTGCTTACGCCGATTACCCCGTTGACGCTGGCGAGGTTGTTGAGGGGTTTGTGACCCTGAAGCTAGCAAAGGAGCTTTCCCCTTGTCTTCTTGAGTGGATGGAGGCTGAGCGGTGACTTGCTCTTCGACCTCGGATGTTTGCCCCAGTTGGTTGTTTGGAAGCAGTTGGCGGACAAGAACTCTGAGTTCTTCTTGTCTTTGAGATAGGTCTTGGATGAGAGCCATCTGGCCCACCAACTGTCCCATCACTTGGGTCCTCAATGTTGTCAAATCAAACTGCAGCTCCGCAAGCTGATCACTCCTGGCATTGTTGGAATTCCCCAAGCCCTTGGTGAGGAGAGCTTTCATCTCTTCTTGCCCCAGAGACAAGTTCAGGAACATCTCCTGCAGCTGAACAGTCTGGTCTTGGATGTCTTTGACAGACCTTTCTAGAGCCATCTCTTGCTGAAATAAACAGCAGGAGAGTAAGGAAACCTGAAAAAGGAAAGGCTGTCAAAATGCAATGCATGATATGTGGATGCATGCTTTCAAGGATCTCTTGGGGTAAACACAAGAAAATGTTAGAGGTTGAACTTTGCTCTTGGATCGGAGATCTCTGCACCGGTGGACGTCCTTCCACGAGAATCAAGCTCACCATGTCGAGTGGGTCATAGCCACTGATTCAAGTTGTTGTACTTGAACTTTGATGGTATTGGTTAGAGAAGAAAACCCCTTACCCCTTGGTAGACGTCTGGTTCAACGTAACCCTGCATCCAAAGAACCCTCGAGATCCTTGAAATGGTTATTGAAAATGCTATGACATGATGTCATGATGTTATGTACATGTATGCACAAGCAAGTGAGTGTATATACAGGCAAACATATTCACACAAAGCAAACAAGTCCTTAGGTTTAGGCTTGCATGAGGTTCAGGTACTACCCTCTTTCAGTTCGTTGGTTAAAACCTGTCCTATCAAAAGTAACCGGGTTCTAGAGGATCTCAATATCGTTGGATTGTTTTCTGTGTTCATTGTTTCGTTTTAACCACTTACTGGCGACCAAAATATTCCAAGAAAACAATCCTCAAAAGAGTGTAGTATCGAGGATCTACCAACTTCGGACTGCACCAAAGTCGGTCATCTCACTACCCCTAAAAAGGCTAAGATGGTCGATTAGGGTTCTAAGAGTTCGTTAGTGCTTCATGACATCACACAGCGGCCCCGTACTCTCCTTGACTACTCAAGGGTTACCGGTACTCACAAATATGTCACACTAAACATAGCTTACTGCTTCAACCATGTCGGTATACCCCGCACAGTTCCCTCGCAGTTTTTTTGCTATTTACCTAAAAAGGTGCCCCAAATCCAGGTAGAGGATTTATAACAAACCCAAACAAGGACCCAAAAGATAAATCAATCAAGTCAATCAAATCAAGAAAGTAAAGGTGATCTAAACCCTAAGGTAACCCCACTTTTGAAGATCATCCCCAGCAGAGTCGCCAGTTCTGTGATACAGTGGGAGAACTGACTAGTGTTTTGCGTTCGTATTCGCACTTATGCGGTTGAGCAAGAGTCGCCACCGACTTTTTATTTTATCCTAAAGGAAAGGTTAAAAAAGCACAGCAAAAAACCTTTTGAGATTTTTCTTGGGTTCGGGGGGTAGATTATGAAAAGGGAAGGTATTAGCACCCTTTTCATCCATGGTTATCCATGGGCTCTCAGTTACTTGGTTTTTTAGATCACTTGCCTTGATTTTCGATTGCTTGAAAATGGTGTGTGTGTGGGTGCTTTTGAAAATGTTTTGGAAGAAGATGCCTTGTCTTAGGCTAACCTTGTAACAATTCTTTACTCGAATATTTTACAAAGGCGTGTATCTTTTCGAAAAGATGTTTCAAAATGTTTTGAGAGCTTGTTTTGAAAGTGTTGTGGATTGTGGTTTTTGAAAAGAAGGCAAGTGTTTTTGCAAGTCGATCTCAAGTAACTAAGAGTTTTGTCTACCCTATTGTACTCAAAGGTTTTTGTTATGTTTTAACCCCTTTTAACAATTTTGTTCCACTATTGAACTTGGTGGACAATCTTGCATTTAGGAAGCTTGTTCGGGACGGGCGCGAGTCATCGTATGGACCATGAATGCAATGGTGCCAAGTGTCTTTGGCAATTTGCTTTGAAGGGATTATGATCATTCCGTTTAGGCAACATTTTGAGGGACTCATGATCATTTTGATTTGGTTTTGCCAAAGATACTCGACGTGCAAGCATGGCCCATTTTGGAAGGCAACATGTGGGATTACCCTAGAGGGTGCGAGTGTGATGGTGTATTGATTTCATGTATTTGTCTTGTATTAGGTTGTCTAGCGTTTGATTTGATGTACATGCAAACCCTAGGTCTAACCATGGTATAATTGGAAAACTGTAAATTGCGGAAATGTAAAATCTATGCTATTACAAAACAGTGTCCGGGAGTGGGGGTACAAGTGTATGAATGGGGATGAGACTTATGGTATTCAATAAGTTACAACCAAATCGAATTTGCGATCAAATGTAAATATCGAATATCAATGTATAAGATAAACAAGTATGTAGGAGCAATGTGAATGTATTTGCATTGTGTAAGTGTGAGATGTATATGTATACGTGTGTAATTATTTACAGGTGCGAAAAGGTGAAATTAATGTATATTAGGGTATTTATTTAACCTAAAGAATAATTAAGCGTTTATTTAATTATTGATCTTGTATTTCTTTTAATATGCACAAAAGAAAATGTTTTAGTTGTATGTTCAAGTTCTAATTAAATGATGTTTTAAGAAAAGAAAATATTCCTAAATTTTAATTATGTATAAAAGGTATATTTTCATGTGTTATGAATTGAATTATGTATATTAAAAAAAGAAATGTATTTTTAATTGTTATGTACAAAAGATATATACTTTAATTAAAAGAATAGAAAGAGTATTTTTTCAATTTTATTATATGATAAAAATGTATCCTTATTGTTTATGTACAAATATATATTTTACTTAAAAGAATAAATAAATAAAAAAAGAAAGTATTTTCAATGATTAGAAATGTATCTTGATTATTTATGTGTTTAATATTTCAATATATATTAAAAAATGTCTTTTTTATATATTATTATTAATATGATTTTGTAAAGAAAAGGAAAAGAAATAAGAAGAATTAATATTAATGTTTTGTTAAAAAAGAAAGAAGCATTTTAGTGGGCTTCATAGAAAATTAAGAACGGGTCAGGCCTATTGCTTGAAATGATTTTTAGGGTTTGAGATTTGTTTGTTCAGTTGAGACGAAAGCGTTAGGGTTTGTGAGCGGCGCATTCATGGAGTTCCGTCGTCCTTCTTCGTTCATCCTGAGTGATTCCGCCGTCTAGCCACCAGCGCCAACCCCCAAATCTCTCTTCCCTCTATGGCCTGAGCTCAGTGTTCTTATGATACAAGGTTCGTTTTTGATGCTTATGTTCTTTTACGAATCGCGTGCTTTATTTTAATTTGAATCTTGACCCTTGAATCTGTATTACTATGGAGGTGGTGGAAAATAAAGAAAGAGAAAAGCTTACTACCTGATCTTGGAGAAGGAGGAGAGACAGGGTAGGTGGCGCTTAGGAGGCTGGGACGAGCGGGAGAACGGCGGAGGCGCGTCTTGAGACCCTGGTATTTTTGTATTTCCTTATGCTTTATGATGTTCTGAGCTGAAAGCTTCTTGTTGGCGTATTCCTTCTTTTTCTTCTTCTTTTGCTATGACTCTGCTGGTTGCCTTAAACGCTTGCTTTTGAATGTGTTCGAATATGCTTACTTCTGTATCTTCTTTGTTGCCTAATGATGAATCTATGATTCTGAAGGACTCGTGGGTTTGGGAATTAGTATGTTTCTTTCTTCTTCTCTTACAGTTGCCTAGAACTTTCGTTGAGTTGGATGCCTTCTGAGATTGATGCCTTTGGAATGTTTTCTTGCCCAATGATGTGATTACTGAGGGCCTAGGGTTGGTTGGTTCTGTTGCCTTTTGATTCTATTGATTATGATGCCTTGCGCTTTTGAACTTGTTGAGCCTTTTGCCTATGATGAAGCCCACTTTTGAGGCCTAGGGTTGGCTTTGCAGATTTGTTGTTTTGCTTCAGTTTTGCAAAAATGGAAAGGCTTTGAACTTTTTTGGTTTGTTGACATAGCAGGTTAGGCTTTTGAGGTTGGTATGGTTATGCTTCAGGTTTTAGGTTTCTCTGGTTTATGATTTGTACTGGCTTCAAGTTTGAATGCTTGGGCTTAACAAGGTTTTGGTTGTTAGGCTTGACAGGCTTGTAGGGGTTTCAGGCCTTTTGAACTGGTTGTGTTTAGTTTGATTGCAGGTTATCTTAGGCCAAGGCTTATGCAGGTTTTACTTCTTGAGGGTTAACAGGTTAATGCTGATTATTGCTTGATGGTTGTTTCAAGGTTTCAGGCCTGAGGCCTAACAGGTTATGTGTTTTGAGCTTTAGCAGGTCTTTGGGTTTTTTGGGATGGTTTAGGTTTCTTTGACAGGCAGGACAAGCAGGTTAATGCTGGCTTATTGGCTTCTTGCTTTAGGCTCGCTTTGATGCTTATCCGGTTCTAAGGCTTAAAGGTACAGGTTTGGTTCAGCAGGTTAGCTTCAGTATGTGGTCTACTTTGCATATGCAGGTTAATGTGTTGAGGCCTTGTTTCAGTTTTTTTCTGGCTTTTGCTCTTACGGGCTGGACAGGTTATATGCTTCTATGGCTTTTGGCTTAGGACTTGGTAGCAGGTTATGCTTGCTTAGCAGTTTGGTGCTTGCTTAGCAGTTTTGTATATTTTTCTTCCTCTCCTTTGAACTGTGTTGTTCTTTCTTTTGTATATCTTTTCTTCTTATCTATCCTCTCTAAGCCTAAAGCCCGAACCCTGCTTCTTATCTCTCTTCTTTCTTTCTCTTTGTACAGTTAAAAGAATTTTTAAATGTTTTTTTACTGTACTTTCTGAAGGGGCCACCCTTGTTTGGGAAATGATGATAAAGAGTTACCTTGCATAAGAGATTTCCTCTGCATCTTTATCTTTCTTTGACAGCTTTTTAGTAGACTTTTATTTTCCATATCTTTGCCAAATCTGCTTTTGACAGCTTGGGTAGATTTCTTGATATTTTTACAGTAAGTTTGTACCTTTTGGCTTTTGATAGAAAGTGGGAGTTTGGATTTTAGTTGGGTTTGAACTTGGAGTTGGAGATTGAGTTTTTGACATTTTGAACTTATGCATTTTTGGAATTTTGCATTCATGATTTAAATAAGATTCTTCCCTCTTTGTGAACCGGGAGAAATCCCGTGATTTGCAGAGAGGGTCAACTGATCCCAGTCAGTGGCCCCTAGTGATGAATTTCTTCTGTCTGTATTTATTATCAGTCACTGACTTTTCTTCTTTTGCAGATAAAAATGGATGGAGGGGGTACTAAATGAAGACTGAAGAATTAGAAAAATAGGATAGTTTTTCTTTTTATTTAATATTTGAATTAATGTAAACTATTGTTTGTAATAAACAATATTTGTACAAATAATTCAAATATCAATAAAAGTCTTTATTATCCAACTAATTCTAATTCTCTTTCTTTATTGTTTATTTATTTATTTAAAACTCTTTGAATTAAAATAATTGAAAAAATAAATTTCAATCACTTAATTTAGAATAATAAATAATTTAAATAAACAATACTTTAGCACGTTGATCAATTAAACCTGTCCTTTCCAATATCCAAAGCAAAACAGCAGTTAACCAAAATAAACTGATCAAGCGCATTCCCTTTTCACTGATTCTTTTGCCAAGCACTGTAATTCCAAACTGCATATTTCTTTTGACTGACTCAAACAAACCAATGTGAATTCAAACCAACTGCCTCTTTTGCTAATTAAATCAAAACAATGCGAATTTAACCCGAATCTCGGAATAAACGGCAAAGTGCTGTGGAATTTAAATCTTTCCGAGAATATGCCCATAAAACCTTAATTCCTGATTAAATGCCAACGAACATTCGCCTGACCAAAATTGAACCAAAAATCATCCAAAACCCTAAGCCAATTGTTTGAAGCAATCCAGAGTCCTCAAAATCAATAAAAACCCTAATTTTACTTGACTGTCAAGAAAAGTCCGTTTGTCCGATTCTTGAGCCAGTTTGAAAAATCAGGAAATGCTTGAAGCTGAGATTTCTTGTGGAAAAATGCGAGGGCAAATTTTGGGGTACAACAATATGCAAGAAAATAAAATCCTAATATTACTATTACATCCAAATTGAATAAATGGTACAAATAAATAAATGGACAAATATTAAATAATTTAAATATAAGTATGCAAAATATTATGAATATGCACAAAATGTTTTTGTTTATTTTTTATGTATGTAAAAAATATTTAATGTATATATAAAAAAGAAATAAAGGATTATTATATTTTATTTATTAAGGGTAAAACCCTAATTTTCTTTTAAGAACGTATGTGTATATATATATGAAGGCGCATTTGTTCGAAGGAAGCCTTTGCCTCAGTCGAAGCTTGTGGTCGAAACAAGCTTACTCGAATGAAGCTAATGCCCAGTGGAAGCTTGGATTGAAGCAAACATATCGTCCAATCAAAAGCTCGTGTTCGAAGGAAACATGTTACCCAATCGAAGCATGTGGATCGAAACAAACATAAAGGGAGTCATTGCCTTTTAGCGTGAGGGAAGTTCCTGGCTTCTGAATCGAAGGGTGTTCTTTCAAGGGGAGCAAGAACTTAGTCAAATCTTGTATGAATATATCTCTTGGCTCAAACAAAACTTGTGAGAGGCAAAGTCTGCAAGAGGCCCTTGGTGCAAGTGGATTCGAAGGATGCATAGAGATGGTTATTTTATCCCATCGAAGCTTGTCCAAACGAAACAAACATGCAGGCAGCATATGCCCAATCGAAGTAGGCTTCCAGGCAGTAAACTTGTCCAAATCGAAGCAGGCTTGTAGGCAGCTATTTTGTCCAAATCGAAGCAGGCTTGTAGGCAGCTATTTTGTCCAAATCGAAGCAGGCTTGTAGGCAGCCATTTTGTCCAAATCAAAGAAGGCTTATAGGCAGCCACTTTATCCAATCGAAGAATTTGCCTTGCAGGGGGCACATGTGGCCAGCAAGTCACGGCCTTCGATTGCAAGCATGCAGGTAGCACGCTTGTCCAATCGAAGTGTTGAATCAAAAGAGACCTATTTTCCTCCAAATTTGTCAAAATATTATGTTTATCTGTTTTCTCCCTTTTTGATAGTTTCCTTTTAATTCTGGTGCTGGAAAATCCCAATGTACTTTGTGCAAGCTTGAACCTTGAGAATCTTTGTGAGAAAAGCCTTGAAAAATGAGAGGGAAAATTTTGGGGTACAACATTATTGCATCACACTTGGACCACAACCTGATTCTGCTATGTTGTGACCATGTGCAACGTATGAGAAGGAAATATTGTTTCAAATTTGAGAAGTGTTGGCTTAAGGAAGAAGGAATTAGGGATGTTGTTTAACATGGATGGTTTCATGGTGCAAATTAGGGTGTATTCCATCATATTTCTACTTGTGCAGAGAAGTTGGAGAGATGGAGCAAGAACTATAGACTTAAACAGAATGAGGATCTTGTTATGCATAAAGTGGCGATGGAACAATTTCGCGGTAACCATGACCCTGCATATGCATTGCGGTTTTGCGAAGCCCAAAGTGAATATAATAAGATTCTCATAAGTGAAGATACATACTGGAAGCATAGGCCGAAAATGCATTGGCTCTGGAATGAGGATCTCAACACTAAGTTTTTCAATTTGTCTGCTACTATAAGAAGAAACTTTCGGAATATTGACATGCTTATGAATGATAATGTGGAAGATGTTAGAGACCAAGTGGGAATTTGTAATGTGGAAAAGAAATATTTTGATAAGTTTTTTTTACAGAAAAGGAAGGTAAACATGATGCAGTATTGAACCTCATGTTGGTGCACAAGGAAGATAAAATGCAAAAGGAATATTTATTGATAGCTTTAAAATAAGGATTTACAATGAATTACAATAACCTACTCCACTAGGCTATTTATATACAAAATTAAATCTAAAATATATCTTCTACAAAGATCTAAGAAGATCTAAGATATATATCTTCTAACAAAGATATAAACAATCTAAAAGATATTCCTAAATATAAATTAATATCTAATTAAATCTAAATTAATTCTAACACCGTCCCTTAATTTATATTTACCCAAAACTGGCAACACCAATTTCATCCCTTAAACCAAGAAATTGATTAGTTTTGATAGCCTTTGTTAGAACATCTGCCAGCTGCTTCTGAGTGCTACAGTGCACAACCTCTAATATTCCATTTTGAACTTGACTCCTCGGAAAATGATAATTCGTCTCAATATGCTTGCTTCTTCCATGCAACACTGGATTCTTGGCAAGATTGATTGCAGACTTGTTATCAATCATCAGCTTTAGAGGTTTATTTACCTCAATCTTCAGCAAGTTCAGAATCCACATAGCTTGACATGCAGTCAGAGCACCTGCAATATATTCAGCTTCACAAGTTGACAGAGCAACAACAGGTTGCTTCTTGGAACACCAAGAAATAGGACCTCCCATAAATTTGAATAAGTACCCAGAAGTACTTCTTTTGTCAACTCTATCTCCGCATCAATCAGAATCAGAATAACTCAGAAGTTCTGATTCGATCTTTCTTCCAAACGGAAATAACACTCCATATTTCAGAGTTCCCTTCACATACCTCAGAATCCTAACTGCAGCTTGGTAATGGGACCACTTTTGTTTTCTCATAAATCTGCTAACCATTCCAACTTCATAACAAATATCAGGTTTGGTATTACACAAATGCCTTAGAGAACCAACCATCTGTTTGAAGGTTGTAGCATTCACATCCTCTCCATCAGAATCAGAGTCCAACTTCTGATTCATATCAGCAGGTGTGATAGAAACCTTGCAATTTTCTAGCTTAAATCTCTTCAGAAGCTCTAGTTCATACTTCATCTGATGTAAAATGATTCCTTTCTCAGAGTACATAAATTTCATCCCTAGAAAGAAACTCATTTTTCCAAGATCTATCATCTCAAATGCATTCATCAGAACTTTCTTGAACTCAACTATCTCTTGTTCAGAACTTCCTGTATGTAGTATGTCATTAACATACAAACAGACCAGAATCATATTATCTTCTGAAGTGTGATGAACATAAACACCATACTCCATCTCACACTTCTAAAACCCTTGTTCCTTGAAAAACGATATAAATAATCTAAAAGATATTCCTAAATATAAATTAATATCTAATTAAATCTAAATTAATTCTAACACCTCATACAACCTTCGATTACTACAGATGATAAAGCAAGATTGTTGCAGCCAATTTCTAAGGAAGAACTTCATGTGGCTTTACTTAATATGCATCCAGAAAATTACCAGGGCCATGCGGAGTTAACACGACATTTTGCCAAAATTTATGGAACATGTGTAGTGATGATATTTTCGAGGCAGCAGCATAATGGTTGTATAGATGCTTTTTCCCGTCGTTACTTAACAATACAAACATCTTCCTTATTCTCAAGTGTGTCAAATTGCATCATATGAAGGATCTAAGACCGATCTCATTATGCAGTGTGATCTACAAAATGGTTTCGAATTTGTTGGCTAATTAAATGAATGAAGGTATGAGAAACATAAGAAGGGGGATTTGAATTGGGTTTCCGAATTTAAAACTTTTTTGCTTCCCAAACAAACAAGGATGAAATAAGAACAAAAATAAATGAACACAATTATTTTTATTCTGGTTCACTATTAACGAAGTTAATCGAGTTCACCCACCAAGGTGATTTTGCATTTATCAACAAGGACTTAATCTATTATAACCAAATTGATTACAGACACAAACAAAGACTACTCATCAATGTTCACAAATCACAAAGACCAATTGTTAATGTCTTCTTGAGAAATTCTTACTATACCCTAGTCTCTCAAGGAACAATCAACACCAAGATCGAATTACAAAGTGTGTTTACAAGGATGTTTTTTAGAAAGCAGATTACACACGTTGAAATACAAAGAAATAACACAACAATGTTAATAGCAAGTTCAATGAACAAAATTTCCTCACTTTTTATAAAATTTTACAGAAGATAGTTTAGTAGAAAGTTAAGCAGCATTTCAGCAATTTCTTTAGCGTAAAGTTCTTATTTTTCAATTCTTCCAAGTATTCCTTTTATAGCCAAAAAGAAATTCGTTGGAGGGTAGAATAGAAATATTGAATTTCAATTGTATTCTTGTGTAACAGTCAGTGAGAGTGATAGAAAATATCGTACTATAGTAGAGTCCTTGCGCCACAAAACTAGAGTAGTGGAAACATTTGATTTTGTACCATGTACTATTCACTCACGTAAAACCTTTTGATCTTATCTTCTAATCTTCAAAATGTGTGTTGATTAAGCATGTTTAGAAGGACTAAAAACATCAAAGAGAATCTTCAGATCACATGTCTTCAGAGTCTTCAGAACTTGTTCTTTACAAAACCTTGTCTTCAGAGTCTTCAGAATCTCAGTTTTCAGATTCTCAGAACTTGGAAGGGCAAAATCTTCAGAGCTTGAGAAGTCTTCAGAAGCTCTTCAATCAGAGTCACGACATTGAAGTTTTAGACTAACGTACATCAGAACCATTATCTAGAGACATTCCAGAACTTGACTAGATCTTTGTAACACGTACTTGAATCTCTTCAAAGTTAGAGTGTGTTGATTCTAGAAACGGATGACGTCACACACCCTTCTATCAAAGTCAGAACCTGTTAGCAAAAGCTACAGACTAGAAAAAACCATTAGGGTATAAAAATTTTCTCTAATAAATAATATATTGTTATCATGAAAGCTAAATGCCAGATATAGAACCAAATCTTGTTCTTACAATGTCCCCCTTTTTGATGATGACAAATACCATATTTTGGTTTCTTATCAGAACCTGGTTTGATGGATATCATAACCTTGGTTGAACATGGTGTATAAAAGTCTAGTTGGATTTCGTTTAATCAAAGCTACAATTAACATGACTTGATAACCATCACTTATGGATATAAAAAACAAAATCTTCTTCAGAGTTTATGATCATAGCTTGTCTAGAAAATTTAGTGAACTTTCTCAAAGTTCATGATTCATCAAACATGGTTAGAGGAAAAAACATCAAAAATATTAAACCATGCATGAGATAATTCCTAAGAATAGATATGTCAAAAACATCTCATTTTATCCCCCTTTGTCAGAAATCAAAAATACTTTAAAAGAATTAACCAAAAGATAACTTCATTGATTAACAAGATAAAGTATGTATTAAACAAAATGAAAGAAAAGTTCCAAAAGACAAAGGTAAAAACAAAGAGGCTAAGGTTTTGTTATTGGAGGTATCCTTTAAGCAATATCATGGATAATCTACGTAATCATAGTATTTGTCACCATTTGATCATAGTATCGTTCATCTTTCAGATCCAAACGTTGTCTCACTAGAGCATTTTCTTGTCTCATTAGATCCCGAGTTTCCCTTAAGTCAGGAGACAACTATTTAGAATCCATGGGCTTCCCATCCTTAGAAGTAGAACCAACTTCATCAAGAACCTTCTCGGAGAGATACAAGGCCAGCTTCTTAGAAGGAGGCATTTCTTCAGAAGGATGAAGCAATGTAGAAGCAGATTCAACAAGTTGAATCAATTCAGGTGCAAGAATACAAAGAAACAATTACGGAGGAAGTAACAAAGGTCTAACTCTGCGCAGAATAGGGTAGAAAGACGTCTGAGATTCCAGAAAGGAATCTCTTTGCAGTGTCTTGATAAGAAAAGTTCTATAACACCAGAGAGCGAGAGATCGTCCATCTTCAAAAGTTTGTCCACATCAGATCAATCTCAGCAGGGTTTACATCAAAGGTGGAACGATTCCTCATAGAGTGCAAATAAGCACTTACTTATGTACCAAATTGCATTATTAGTTCGTCCATAGAGGGTGGTTAAATGTAGGTTCTTATGAAGGTTTGGTCAGAAGGAGTGAATTAAGGATTGGGGGTTCTATCTAGAAAGACAACGATTCTCTAAATTTCTTCATCATAATCATATAGGGGTAAAGAAGAATATGGTTGGTAAGGTTGCTTTTAGTTGTCATAGAGCTAAGAAATTTTGTGACACTATCAGAATCTTTTGATGCAGTGACAAGTTCATCTAGGTCTTGTACAACAGGGTTAGGATGGATGTTTGGATTACAGAGAGGCAGTTGAGGAGCATAAGTATAAACTTTTGTTAAATTTATATTATTCTGGTCGGGAGCTATCACTATTCCAAGTGTGGAAACAGAAGGCAGTGTAGAAGTTTGAGTAATGAATGGAATGGATGAACTCATAAATGCATATTTAAGTAAATAATTATCAGAAATAGACTTACTTGAAGTAGTTCCAGAATTGTCATGGAAAAAAGCTTCAGCAGTGACTTTATTCACTGATTCTAAAGTCCTTGAAGAAGAGGAAGTTTTGGGAACCTTGGAGCGTTTTAAACCTGCAAGAGCTGATTTTGGTGTTTCTTCTATAGGACTCTTCACAGCAACAAAGATTTATGCTTCTTAGCAAGCACTGAGGGGCCATCACCAATACTATTTTTAGAAACTTTCCTCTTACTTTTGACTGGGGATACAGAAGGTGTAGTTGAACACTTTGCTTGATAGACAACGATAATTCTATCAAGGTTAAATGTTGGAAATTTGTCAACTATAGTTCTTTTGGCAGCAACTTCATTTTTATCCAAGTCATCAGGAACCATAACAACTTCAAAAATCAAAAGCATATCCTTAAGAGTTCTTCCATTGAAACGAGTTTCAATCAAAAAATCCAACTTCCTTTGTAGATTTAGATATTCCATAAGCTTGCTCTACACCAAGATATATGAAATGAATCTTCCCATGGGAATCCATTTTCTGGATTTGGAACCATTATCTCTCGTCTCAACAATAGTGCTCCCCGAATATTTGAACATAATAGCTGGAAAATTGATCTTGGTTGCAGCTGAAATGTAGTACATTAAATGTTTCTGATCAGTATTAATGTAATTAGAGGAGTTTGTGGAACGACGGTGATGAAAACAACCCAGAATAATCTTAAACCAAATTCTAAGATTATCATGAAGCTTATTAGGATGATGAGATTCCTTTCTATCCTTGAAAATTGCAGAAAATTTGATAGACATTCGTTCAAAGCCAATAGGCATATTAAAGCATCTTTCTCCATTGCCATCAAGTTGAAAATGCTTAACAATATCATCTTCAGTGATGCAGATGCTTTGACCCATAACTTTTGAATAGATGTGACCACTAGTTGATACATAAGCATATATCCAAAAATCCTTGACCAGTTTAAGATAAACTTGACCTTTAAAGTGATCAAAGTAGGTTTCCCAACATTGAGTCTTCAAAACAGTAGAGAAATCAAACTCATCTTCCTTGAGATTCTCAAAATCTATGATCAACTCAGCAAGAACGGAAAATTTATCAACATTAGTGGATGATTGAAGCTCTGGATCTTGTTATTATTGTTGAGATGATGGAGATCCTTGAAAAGAATGTTGAGCAGACAAATTTTGTTGTAAAGAAGCTCGTTGTTATTGTTGAGCAGTTGATGAATTTTGTTGAGCCATTGCGAATAAGAATGTGAAAAAGAATTGAAAAAGGTATTAAGGTTGCATAGAACTTTTGGGGCTTAAAAGAGAGAAAGTGTGGGATAGAGGTTACAATAGTGTGTGAAGTGAGAGTGAGCATATTTAAATACAATTTCTTACAATGATTAAAAAGATTTGGAATAGTGCAAAAATTCTGACAACGGGTAAAGCGAAGAGGTTTTAATCTAATCCCAATAAATAACTTCTCCCAACGTGTCACATCAAATGACTTACGTGTTTCAAGATAGGACAACTATCACTTTTTGAACCACAAATATTTCATTTTCTTAACAATAATTAATTAAGTAAAATTTTCAGTTTCCAAAGGACATAAAAAATTTCTCGACCTAGGACATTTCTGATACATGAGAACTTCACTCTTCAGAAGCCTTACATTTAAAAAATGAATAAAATAAATAAAATATCTCAAAGTCTCATTTTATCATTCTGGAAGGTAAACATTTTAAGATTTCATTCTTTTTATTCTGGATATAAAACCATTTTCATATTCTTCAGAATGAAAACAAATTTATCTTTAACAAGGGGTGTTGTAGAGATATCGGCCCATTGGTGGTATGTATCAATGAATTTTAAGTTTAAAATTCACTTATGAACATAGTCTCGTATGAAGTGATGTTTAATCTTAATATTCTTAGTTCTACAATGTAAAATTGGATTCTTAGATAAACATATAGCAGAAGTATTATAACAGAGAATAGGAATGTTACTCTCATATATTTGGAAGTCTTATAGGTGACTTTTCATCCTGAAGAACTGAGTGCTACATCCAGAAGCAGAAATATATTCAGCTTTTGCAGTTGAGAGTGTTATTGTTGATTGCCTCTTGTTGGACCATGAGATCAGATTGTCTCCCAAAAACAAACATCTTCCAGATGTGCTTTTCCTCTCAAGTTTAACTACAACATAGTCAGCATCATAATAACCTACTAACTTGTAATCATTTGATTTTATACAACACAAACCAAGGTTAGTAGTACCTTTCAGATGCCTAAGAATTATCTTAACCATTGTTAAGTAAGATTCTCTAGGATCTGATTGTAAGCGAGCATATAAGCAGACACCGAATAAAATATCAAGCCTAGAAGCAGTCAAATATAATAGAAAATCTATCATACCTTTGTACAACTTCTAATCTACCTTGGTACTTTGTCTCATCCTTCCCCAGAATATATGTAGGATGCATTAGAGTCTTGGTTGTCTTGCATTCTGATATGTAAAACTTCTTTTAAAGTTATTTGGTGTACTTGCTCTAATGGATAAATTTCCCTTCTGGACTTTGATTAATCTGGATACCCAGAAAGAACTTAAGTTCTCCCATCAAACTCATCTCAAACTAAACCTGCATAGACTTAGAAAACTCCTTGCACAAGGTAGAATTAGCATAACCAAATATAATATCATCAACATATATTTTAACTACTAGAATATCATTTTTAAATGTTTTACGTAACAAGGTAGTATCCACCTTTCCTATGGTAAAATCATTTTCTAAAATAAAATTGCTTAGTCTTTCATACCATGCTCTAGGGGCTTGTTTCAGACGATACAATGATTTCTTAAGTTTGAAAACAAAATCAAGATTTTTATGATTTTCAAACCCATGAGGTTGGTGTACGTATATTGTTCAGAAATGCACTCTTAACATCCATCTGATATAAGATGATGTTATGATTAATATCAAAATAAATTAAGAGACTAATAGACTATAAGCTGTAAATTGGTGCAAAGGCTTATGTATATTCGATGCCTTTTTGCTGACTATAACCTTGTGCGACCAATCGAGTCTTGTTTCTTACCACTTCTCCTTTCTCATGAAACTTGTTCCTGAAGATCCACTTAGTTCCAATTACATGCATTCCTTTGGGTCTAGGCACAAGATACCACACATCATTTCTAGAGAATTGATTGAATTATTATTGCATTTCCAGAATCCATTATGTGTCCATAAGCACTTTATCAATAAATGTAGGTTCTATGAGGGACACCAAACCCTAAGCGTCACTTCAGAAGGTTTAAATGAGGATTCGGTTCTGACTGGTTCAGTCTTGTTATCCAGAATCCATTCTTCAGAATATGGAGATCTTTTTATGTGCTTCCTCAGGGGAGTCAAAGCTTCAACAACTTCTGGTTAAGCGTCATCAGAATCGTTTTTCTCAGGTTCTTTTGCAATAGCTTCTTCACCTTCAGAGTCTGAATAGGTGATTTCTAAATCTTCAAACTTTTCAACTAGGTTTAACTTTTCAGGGTCAAGTTTACCATGAAATCTAACATGAATTGATTCTTCAACAATTTGTGTTTCTGTGTTATACACTTTATAGTCATTTGAGCGTTCAGAGTATCCTAATAAATAATAGACACTTATGTTCTTTAAAACCAAACTTGTTAAGATTTTCCTTAGTATTCAAAATAAAACAATCACATCCAAAAATATGAAATGTTGGATTTTTTGTTGTTACACGATTCATGTGGAGTCTTATTCATAATAGGTCTAATAAAATTCATGTTCTGAATATAACATGTTGTATTAACTGCCTCAGTTCAAAATTGTTTTCCATGTTAGTCTCGTTGATCATGGTTCTAACCATTTCTTGCAAAGTTATATTCTTCCTCTCTACAACTCCTTTTTATTATGGAGTTCTAGGATAGGAGAAATCATGGGAGATTCCATTTTCATAAAAAAATTATTTTTGAAAAGCTTATTTTCAAACTCACCGCCACGATCACTTCTGACTTTAACAATTTTAAAATCCATCTCATTTTGCACTTGATATTAAAAGGTAGAGAACACAGAATGAGACTCATCCTTGTGTATGAGAAACTTAACCTATGTTCATCTGTTGTAATCATCAATAATGACTAAACCATATTTCTCACCATTGACAGAAGCAGATTTCATTGGTCCAAAGAGGTTAATGTTTAAGATTTCCAAAGGCCTAGAGGTAGACACAACACTCTTTAGTTTTAAATAAGTTTTAGAAAACTTTCCTTTCTGACATGTTTCACAAAGAGCATTCTGAAGAGAACTTCAGCTTAGGAAGTGTGATACGGTGGGAGAACTGACTTGAGGTTTTGCGTTTGTATTCGCACTTGTTCGTTTTAGCAAGAGTCGCCACCGACTTTTTATTTTATCCTAAAGGAAAGGTTAAAAAGCACAGGAAAAACCTTTTGAGATGTTTCGTGGGTTCGGGGGGTAGATTATGAAAAGGGAAGGTATTAGCACCCTTTTCATCCATGGTTATCCATGGGCTCTTAGTTACTTGGTTTAGATCACTTGCCTTGATTTTCAATTGCTTGAAATGGTGGTGTGTGTGTGTTTGAAAATGTTTTGAAAAAGAGGCCTTATCTAGGCAACCGTTGTAACAATTCTTTACTCGAATGTTTTACAAAGGTGTGTATCTTTTCGAAAAGATGTTTCAAATGTTTTTTGGAAGTTGTTTGGAAATTGTGTTTGTGAAGTGTGGTTTTGAAAAGTAGGCAAGCGTGTTTTGCAAGTTTGATCAAGTAACTAAGAGTTGTCTACCCCTAAATTTACTCAAAGGTTTTCCTCATGTTTTAACCCTTTTAACAATTTTGTTCCACCATTGTATTTGGTGGACAATCTTGTGTTAGGATGTTAACGGGACAGGCGCGGGTCATCGTATGGACCATGAATGCAATGGTGCCAAGTGTCTTTGGCAATTTGCTTGAAGGGACTATGATCATTTCGTTTAGGCAACTTTCGAAAGCGTCATCGAGGGACTATGATCATTTTTATTCGTTTTGTTTTGCCAAAGAAACTCGACGTGCAAGCATGGCCCATTTTGGAAGGCAACAAGAAGGATTACCCTAGGGGTGCAAGTGTGAATAGTGTGTATTGATTGTCATGCATTTGTCTTGTATTAGGTTATCTAGCGTTTGATTTTATTTACATACAAACCCTAGGTCTAACCATGGTATATTTGAAAGTGATAAATTGCGGGAATTTAAAGCCTACGCTATTACAAATAAGTATCCGGGAGTGGGGGTACAAATATTTACAAATGGGGATGAGACTTATTAGGAGAGTAGTGTCCAAATAATTTACAACCAAATCGAATCAATCGTAATATAAAACGTAGCAATGTACAAAGATAAGCAAATAGAGCAATGTAAATGTATCAATGTATTGGTGTAAGTGTATGAGATTTATTTACAAGTGCGACTTAATGCAAAATTAAGTATTTTGTTTATTTCTTTTTGTATTTTTGTTAAATATGTACAAACAAAAGATTTTAATAAAAGAAAAGAAAATATGTTTTAAGAAAAATTAATGTTTTATGTATTTATATATAAACAAATGTTTAATCAAAAAAAGAAAGAAAATCTATTTTCTTATGTATTTATTAATATGTTTTTTTATTATACTAATAAAAGAGTAATTTAAGAAAAGTTTATATATAAAAAGAGTTTAGTGTATCATTTTACTTTACAAAATTTAATTGTGTTATAAAAAAGAAAATAAAAGAGCTAATAAAATTTAATGTAAAAAATTTATTTAACAAAATAAAAATAAAAAAAGATATGAGGTGATAAGAAAAAAAAGTATTAGTTTCAAAATTAAATGGGCTAAGGGATTTATTTGAGCCCAATCAGAATAGGCATATTTCAGAAAAAGGGGGTGCGCCTGGGATTTGAAACTGGGCTTAGGCAGATATGAGGGACCCGGCCCAACGCTCTTAACACAAATTGTTTGGGGTTTTCATTATTTCGTTTTACTTGGGGATTTAGGGTTACAGTGGACAACGACGCTCTTCTTCGTCTTTGTTCCTCTTCATCTTCTCGCTCAAACCATACCTCTGAACAAGCCTCCATCCAAGGCCACCAGGCGCCATCGCTACCTCCTCCCCTCCATGGATTAGTCAAATGGTGGTTTACAAAGTTTGATTTTGTTCTAGCGCATTTTTAAGGGTTTCCGTTCACGCATGTCTTTTACTCTTTGATCATTTCTAATCTCTGATCATTTTTATTGTTATGTGAGGTGTATGAGAAGAAAGAGTAGAAATACTACCTTTGGAGGAATCGTTGATTGGAGAGGAGGGTGGCTTGGAGGCGTGCTGGACAGTCGGAGACGAAGGATTAGGGATGCTGGCTAGCTTGGGAATCCGGTACCTTTGTCTTTGCTTTTTTAGGTTTAATGATGCATATTCTGAAAACCTTCGTATACCTCTTTTCCTCTTCTGTCTACTCGCTTCAGTTGCCTTGCTTTTGAATGGCTTAGAATCTGTTTAACCCCATGATGAGCCCAGCTCTGAGGGCTTAGGACTCGTTGAATCTGAGATGTCTATTTGCTTGCTCTTGATATGCTTGATATGCTTGGGTTCTGAGTATTGATGATATTGGTATGATTATGAATATGGTTTGTTGATGTTGATTTTGGAGTATTGCCTTTGTTGATTACTGGCCCAATGATGAGGTTACTCTGAGGGCTTTGGCTTGCTGCTTGAAGTTTTTGGCTTCAGTTTGTGGCTTAGGCTTGTGTTACAGACTAGCAGGTTTATGCTTTAGGCTTGACAGGTTGAAAGGCTTGTTTTGGCTTTGATGCAGTTTAGCAGGTGAAGGCTTTTGCTTGTATAGGTTTGTGATTTTGTTTGGAGTTTACAGGTTTGGAAGCTTGAAAATAGGCTTGAAGCTTTAGGCCTTTGGTTGTTTCTAGTTTACAGGTTTGGAAGCTTGAAAATAGGCTTGAAGCTTTAGGCCTTTGGTTGAAAGCCTTTGGTTGAAATGGTTTAGGCTGAGTTTGCTTTGAGCCTTTTGTTGATACAGGTTATAGGCTTGAAGCTTTGAGGCTTGGCCTATTGAAAGGTTTTGAAGTGTTTGAAGCTTATGGAGGCAGACTGTTGCTTCTGTTACAGTTTTTGGTATTTTGCTTTGTGATATTTTCTGCCTCCTTGTACTGTGTTGTGATATATTTGGTTTATATCTTTTTCTTCAAGCCTAAACCTGCTGTAAGCCCTTTTTCTCTCTCTGTTATCTCTCTCTCTCTCTCTCTCTCTCTCTCTCCAGATTTAAGCATTTTTTATTGCTTATTTGTACTGTTTCTGAAAAAGCAACTGGCTGGAAAGTGATGTAACTTGAAGGTTGCTTGCATACTAGTTTTCCTCTGCATACTTCTTATCTCCTTTTTCCAGATTTTCTGCTTCTTTGTGTACTTCTTTGACAGCCTTGAATAGCCTTTTGATAGCTCTTGTACCTTTGACAGTTTTGGACAGTTTGCTGTCCAGTTTGGACTTTGGTTAGGCATGTGTAGTTCAGTTTGCCTTTGGACTTGTTTGGTTAATGTTCTTTTTCATTATGCAGCCTTGTTTGACAACTTATGCAGTATGTTTGACAAACTTTGAATTTGTGCAATATTATAACTTTGTGCATTTCACATTTTAATTGCAAGCGTATTTCTATCCCTCTTTGTGAACCGAGAGTAATCTCGTGATTTGCAGAGAGGGCAAATAAACTGATTCCGGCCAGTCACTTTTAATGATGATTTTTGAATTAATTGTCCGCCTTTAATTTCATTTCATCTGCTTTTGACTTTTTTCTTTTTCTTTGTTTTGCAGATAAAAATCAATGGAGCAAAAGAGGAGTAGCAGTAGAAGATTTAGAAAACTTAGGATTCAATTTTATTTCAATTTTAATCATTGTAACCATTATTATTATAAATACTTGTAAATAATTACTGTATTTAAATAACAATTGTACAAATAATTAAAAATGAATAAAAGTCTTTTTATTGATATTCCTTTTAATTCTTCTTCAATTATTTATTTAATTATTCATATTTCTTAAATTATAATAACTTGAATTTATCCCAACTATTCTAATTTAGAATAAATAAATAATCAATAAACAACTGGCGTTCCGAATAATCAAAGCATTGCACAGTCAAATCAAACAAACATCCACATGTTTTTTTCCTTTTACTGATTAAATCAAACACTGCAAACTCTTAATCCAAATGCCTCAACTCATATCCCAGAATAACTTGAAAGCACTGTAGAATAAATTCTTTCTGAGAATGCGCGCACGAAAACCCTGATTTTTGACTTGACACCAAAGAAACGCCTGTTTGATCAAACTTTGAGCCAAACTCAACCAAACCCTAATAATCTGCTTGAACTGTTCCAGAGTCCATTAAAAACCCTAATTTGGATAGACTGATAAGAAAAAGTCTGTTTGACTGATTCTTACGCCAATCTGAAAAAGTCAGGGAAAACCCGAAGCTGTGATTTCTTGTGGAAAAAGAGGAGGGCAAATTTTGGGGTACAACAGGAAGGCATATGACTAAATTAAGCTTATTTAGCTAATGAATATTTCTCATACTAACATAGCCCAATCGTCTATACCATACCCTCTTGCCACTGAACATAATGGAGCCATCCTTCTTACTAACAGCTTTACATGACTTTTGATTAAAGATGATATTATAACCATTGTCACTTAATTGACTTATAGACAACAAATTATACATTAATCCTTCAACAAGTAAAACATTAGTAATGTAAGGGATATTAACATTACCTATTGTTCTGGAGCCTATGATTTTCCCTTTCTGATCACCTCTGAAACCCATGATGCCACCTAGTTTAAGTTCCAGGCTTTGGAACATATGCCTTCTTCCTGTCATGTGTCGCGAGCAACTAGAGTATAAGCATCAAGACTGGTGTATTAACTTGGCTGCAAAGGATATGTGTAACATAAATTATCTTATCCTTGGGTATCCACATTCTTTTGGGTCCTTTTTTGTTAGTACTTCTGAGTTCTTAACAACTTTGGGTTTCTGAGTAGGATAAACATATTTATATGAGCAATGAAAACATTGAGGTGTAGCCTTTGGTTTTGCCTTAGATTTTGAAATGAAATTTTCTTTAGGCACAGAGCCAACAGGTACAAAGTGAGACTTCAAAGTATTTGGTTTTTCATTTTCTTCAGAAGTAGATTCTTCATCAGAATCATAACCAATTCCTCTAGTTATGTTTCTTCTAACACCATAGATCATGGAAGCCATTATGCTTCTATATATGCTTCTAGCAAGGAGTTTCTGGAAAGATTTGTCATACTTCTTTATGACATCAACAGAACTTACAGAAGCTATTGAAATAATTTCTTCTTCAAGTTTAGAATTCTTGCTTTTGGAAGCAGAGTTATCATTTTTAGAATAAAATTTTCTTCATTTAACATGGAAATTTTTTTCTTAATCTTGTTGCACGTCTTAGATTCAGATACATGGACTTGTTTCAAATCCATGTATTTATTCTGAAGCTCCTGATATTTTCCAGAACCTTACCTAAACAAAATTCCAATTCAGAACGAGGGAGTTTATAAAATACCACTTCATAATCTTATTCAGATTTTATTCTAGCTATGACTAAATCTTCTCATCAGAAGCTTTGATGCTTGCCATCAATGTCATGTTCGCTTGTTCTTTAACAGACTCATCTTCTAAAGAATACGAGTCATCCCATATATCCATCATCCCTTTCTTCTTCCCTTTGAAGCATGTAATGTCTTTGCATACTCCTGAGTTTCTTTGTCCAGAAGTTGATTCGAAGAGACCACTTGTCCTTCTTCATCCTTTTCCTTTTCCTTGTTTTTTCCTCTAGAGTTGATTAGCTCTTCTGGAGAGAAGAGATGGCTCATCTTCATCTTATGAATCTTCTTTAACCTGAAGAGCTCGAATCTTTTCATACTTTCCAAAAGATTTCAGATCCAATGATTTTTATCTTTTCTAAGGCTCATCTTCTGCAATCTCTATCTCATGGCTTCTCAAAGAACTAATTAGTTCTTCCAGAGAAGTGTTGTTATGATCTTTGGCCAGCTTCAGTGTAGTAACCATGGGCCTCCATTTTTTGGGGAGGTTTCGGATAATTTTCATCACGTGATATATCGTAGAATACCCTTTGTTCAGAACTTTCATCTTGCAACAAGAGTTTAAAGCCTAGATAACATGTTCTCAACAATTTCATCATCTTCCATCTTGAATGCTTCATACTTCTGAATCAATGCAAGCGCCTTGGTCCCTTTAACTTGGGTATTTCATTCATGAGCCATTCTCAAAGAATCAAATATAAACTTCGTTGTGTCTCTATTTATTTTCTTTTCATACTCAGTGTAAGAAATAACATTCAGCATAATAGTTCTCACTTTGTGATGATTCTTGTAGTCTTTCTTCTTTCTATCTTATTCCCACTAGCATTAATAGGATGTTTGTAGCCATCGACTACCATATCCCATAGATCAACATTGTGACCAAGAAATAAACTCTCTATTTTGTCTTTCCAATAGTTAAACCTTTCTTCATCAAAGACTGGAGGTTTGGTGTTATAGTCATCTCTTTCATTTGCAATAGGTGTAGATGGTGATGGAATCCATGCCATAATGTTTCATAAATAATTTGGATCTTTATCTGACACGGTTAAATGTTCGATAATAATCAATACTAGAACCAGAACTCTAAAGCTAATTGAAGTTACTAGAAACATAAGAAAGGGGGTTTGAATTGGGTTTCTGAATTTAAAACTTTTTTGCTTCCCAAACAAACAAGGGTGAAACAAGAACAAAAATAAATGAACACATTTATTTTTATCCTGGTTCATTATTAACGAAGTCAATATAATCCACCCATAAAGGTGATTTTTCCTTTCTCAACAAATACTTAATCTACTGTAATCGAACGGATTATTGACACAAATAAAGACTACCCATCAATATTTACAAACAACAAAGACTAATTGTCAATGTCTTCTTGAGAAATTCTGACTATACCCTAGTCTCTCAAGAAACAATCAACACCAAGGTTGAACTACAAAGTATGTTTACAAGGATGTTTCTTAGAAAGCAGATTACACAAGTTGGAATACAAAGAAATAACACAACAGTGTTAATAGCAAGTTGAGTGAACAAAAATTCCTTGCTTTTTACAAAACTTTACACAAGATATTTTTTAGAAGAAATTTGAGCAACGTTTCAGTAATTTATTTAGCGTAAAGTTATATTTTCCAATTATTCAAAGGATTCCATTTATAGCCAAAAATAAATTCATTGGAGGTAGAATAGGAATACTTAATTCCAGTTATCTTCTTATGTAACGATCAGTGGGAGTGGTAGACAACATCGTACCATAGTATAGTCCTTACGCCACAAAATTAGAGTAGCGGAAACATTTGATTTTGTACCATTTACTATTCACTCAGATAAAACTTTTTAATCTTATCTTCTAATCTTCAGAGGCTTTAGAATATGTGTTGATGAAGCATGCTTAGAAGGACTAAAAACATCAAAGAGAATCTTCAGATCTATGTCTTCAAAGTCTTCAGAACTTGTTCTTTCCAAAACCTTGTCTTTAGAGTCATCAGAACCTTGGTCTTAAGAATATCGAAACTTGGAAGCGCGGAATCTTCAAAGCTCAAGAAGTCTCCAGAAGCTCTTTAATTAGAGTCACAACATATAAGTGTTATACTAACGTTCGTCAGAACCGTTGTCTAGATACATTCTAGAACTTGACTAGATATTTGTAACATGTACTTGAGTCTGTTCAGAGTTAGAGTGTGTTCATTATAGAAATTGATAATGTCACACACCCTTCTATTAGAGTCAGAACCTGTTAGCAAAAGCTATACACTAGACAAAACCATTAGGGTAAAAAATTGTTCTCTAAGAAACAATGTATTGTTATCATCAAAACTAAAAGCCAGATGCAAAACCAAATCATGTTCTTACAATGAAGAGATACTTGATGAAAAGTGTTTCAGAGGAACAATCTGCTTTTGTAGAAGGAAGGTCCGTTCTAGATAATGCCACTTTTGCCATTGAAATTATTCATGCTCTTAAGAGGAGGACTAAAGGTGATAATTCACACTTATCCCTAAAGATTATTATTAATTAGACATATGATATAGTATATTTGGGTTTCCTAAGAGGCATGCTTAGGATGATGGGTTTCGCAGATAGGTGGATCCATTAGGCGATGATGTGTGTTACATCGGTGCAGTACTATGTTCTTGTGAATTCAGATAGTTCCATACCTATTAAACCAAGAAGAGGTTTGAGGAAAGGGGAACCACTGTCCCCTTACATGTTTATTCTTATTTCAGAAGGTCTTTTGGTCCTTATTAAAGGGGCAGTGGCTAGAGGCGACATCCATTGAGTCCAGGTCTGCAATGCGGCACCTAGTATGTCTCATCTTCTTTTTACTGACGGTTGTTTTTTGTTTTGCATGTCCAATTTAGATGAGGTACGACATCTTATGAATTTACTTGATACTTATGTTGATGCATCATACCAGGAAATTAACATGAAAAAAATCAGAATTTTTCTTCAGTTGTAACTTAAGCAAGTTTTCACAAGAGGATATTGCTTGTATTATGGGAGTTCATTGTGTGCTGGGTACAATGACGTATTTGGATCTTCCATCTATAATTAGGATAAGTAAAAAGACCACCTTCGCTTTTTATAAAGGACATTATTTAGAAGAGAATTCATTCATGGAGAGGTAGATCTTTATCCAAAGTAGGGAAATAAGTTATGATTAAGTCCATTTTGCAATCTATATCAGCCTACATTATGAGTATTTTCATCATACATGATACGGTAGTAAAGGACATTGAGAGGTGGGGTGGAGGTAACAACAATAAGGGTATGATGTTGATTGCGTGGGACAAACTATCTTGTCCATATAAGGAAGGAGGATTTGGGTTTAGAGATTTTAGAGGTTTTAATATGTCTATGGTGGATAAACAGGGTTGGTATCTACTAACAAAACCTCATGCTCTTGTGACCAGAATCCTCAAAGCAAGGTATTTTCCTATATGTTCTTTTTTTGAATCTAACTTAAGTAATAACCCGGGTTTTGTTTGGAAGAGTATTTGGAAATCCATGAATGTTCTAACGCTTGGTTGTAGGTGGAGGATATGGGATGGTAGTAACATTAAGGCAATGAATGAACCTGGGCTATGAGGGAAATGGGATGGTTGTCTGGGTGGCCCTCAAAAACAAGGTGTGTATGATATTAATGTTAAAAATATCATGATGCTAATGTTAAATAATGGGATGTGTGAGTAATAAAAGAACTTTTTAATAATGTAGTTGTTGAAGGTATCTTACAGGTTCCACTGGTTAAGGAGGTGGTAGAGGATAAGATGATTTGGAAAGATGAGCAAAATAGAATATATAGTGTGAGATCCGAGTATAGACTTTGAAGGAGTTCCTAGTGAAACTATTGGGTCGAGATAGTGCAGGAAGATTGGTGTAGATTATGGAAAATCAAAGCCCTGTCACATGTCAAACACCTCATGTGGAGAATTTGTAGGGGATGCTTACGGACTAAGGACAAACTATGACAACATCGTGTTTAGTGCTTGTTAGAGTGTCAACTTTGGGATAAACATAATGAAGATGATTGCCATGTTTTGTTTGGGTGTAGTTCTACTAACCCAAGTTGGAGGGAAGCATGTTTGTAATTCATTATAGACCCTCTTTTAATGATGCTATGTCCATTGTTTTTTATATATGTAGTAAGGAGGACATGAAGGTTGCGGGTAGAGTTGTAGTTCTGATATACGTTCTTTAGAAAAATAGAAATATTAAGTTGTCGAATGAGGAACATAAGGAAGCCACAAAACTTGGTATGTTTACTATTTGGGATTGGAAAGATTGGTGTGCAGCTCAACAAGATCAGGATGGGGGAAATCCGTAACAATAAACTTTGAATTGGGAAGCTCCTAATTTTGGGTGCCTCAAGTGCAATGTTGGTGCGGGATTTAATAATCAATAAGGAACCACTAATATGGGTTGGTGTGTGTGAGATCACCTTGGTAGGTTTATAATTGCAGGTGCAACATGGGACTTTGGCTATCGATCTATCATAGAAGCATAAGCCAAGACCCTTAAAGAAGCAATTCAGGTAGCTATAACTTTGAATATGCAAAGTGTTATTTTTTAGAGTGACTCTCAAAGGGCCGTTCAAGCACTCTGATTCAAATATAAGGGTAGATTTGAGTTTAGTCTTATTATCATTTCTTTACATGTTTGTTACAGAATTTTCCTAACTTTGAGGTGAAGTTTATCAAACGTCAAGCAAATTCAGTTGCCCCCTCATTAGTAAAGACGACCAATTTTTAATTTATACGTAGTATACTACATTTGATACCTTATTATATTGAACATCAGTTGATTAGTAATAGAATAAATTAAAATTTTTTTTGCAAAAAAAAAAAGAGCCTCATAGTGAATTCATAGGTTTCCATATTTAACCAAACATAAACCTATGAAATCATCATAAAGCTCTCAAATTTCAGATTCGTATCAATGATTTTATATTTGATATTTTAATATGTCATGCTTATTATATATATATATCTCACAGATAGGGTTTTTTGACTAACAAATATCCAATCAAGCTGCATCATTTCTTAAAATCATTGTTATTTGAAATTTAAAATCTCATTAAAATAAATTGTATCATGTAGTTAGGACTTAGGAATTCAGTTAGAAAAGAATTAAAAAAGTTAGGCATTTTACATGCAAGTAATAGAACTTAATCAGTGGCGAAGCTAAAAATATTATAAAGCCTGGGCAAGTTTTCATTGGCTTCATAATTTTCTACCAAGACAATATTTAACATAATAAAGATTTTTTATTTGATAAGGAACTACAAATTAAAAGCATGTAAATCATAGAAATTTACTTTTCCATTTGAGAGTGAGACCGATACTTCCTCTCCTGAAGTTGGTTGTATTAACTCTAGCTCTCATTACCCTCTTTGTTTCTTACACCAAACAACAAACCAAAGGTAATTTATCATAAAACTAATTCATTCATTAACTAGTGTCTTAATCTATATATACTTTATAGTCTATAACACCAATCACTAACAATCAAAAGAACAAAAATAATGCTCAAACACACTTAACTCAAAACCAAATACCACAAATATATAATACTTTGTAATCACTATAATCTTCCAATAAGCACCATTCTTCTTTCTCCATAACCATCTTCACATAACCTTCAAGAATCAACACAAAAAAAAGCAACAATCATCAAGTGTGGCAATTCAAGAATTCAGTAATCCAAAGAATACATTGCACTTCTAATTTTTATATGTATTTTTGAACAAATAACATAAAATGGTGGAACATGGACAATAACAAAAAATGAAATCCAAAACAAAAATTAAAGAAAAACATGAGAACACCAAAACAATCTCTCAAACAAATTTCAACATTCCTTATTCTTAATATGATCCCGATCCATGACGATCCTTCAAAGACAAAACCACACTTGAAGTTGGTTCAAACCATCCAATCTTTTCAATGTTTCTTCATCATATCACCAGCTAAGTAACAAACCACTGTGGCAACAACACCAGTGCTAACATAGAAAAACATTGTTTTAAAATATGTTAGGTAATTGTTTGGTTTCTTGATATAAGATTTGAGAATATAAAGAAGTGTGATGAATATAAGAGAAGCTCATGCAACTGCTGCAAGCTTGAAATCCTTTTTATCATGCTCGCGAAATGTGAAGCCATATACATCTGGAGGTATTAGTCCAAAAATAATGAATGATGAGATTGAAATCAATATATGAAGAATGAAATTATTTCTTTGTCCAAGTACTTCATTTTATTGATCCACTATTGCAATAAATCAAGGTTCAATTATCAAAAGGAAAAATAATCTCGGTTCAGAACTTTTACCGAACACTTTGTGCCTTTATGGGCATAGTGTGAAACGACAAATTCAGAGAACAATTAAGGAACAATTATAACCCCAATTGCACTTTCAAAACCAAAAGCGTCTAAGCTATATTCCCAAATCATAACCCTAACAAATTCAATAAACAAAAACAAAAAAATGAGATAAGAAATCATGAATCATACTTGTAGAAAATGGTTTTGTCTTGGTTATATTTCCTCGCCAAAGCCATCAAATAAGGCTCAATGATTCTACCACGAAGCCTGAGAACAAGATGAAGAGTAGATTCCTTATGGATATTGTAATCATCCAAGGCGTGTCCACCTTCAAGCTTCCAGTGGCAAAGCCAGAAATATTATAAAGCCTGAGCAAGTTTCCATCTTCTTCATAATTTTCTACCAAGACAATATTTAACATAATAAAGATTTTTTTATTTGATAAGGAACTACAAATTAAAAGCATGTAAATCATAGAAATTTACTTTTCAATTTGAGAGTGAAACCGATACTTCCTCTCATGAAGTTGGTTGTATTAACTCTATCTCTCATTTCCCTATTTGTTGCCTACACCAAACAACAAAGCAAAAGTAATTTATCTGAAAACTAATTCATTCATTAACCAATGTCTTAGTCTATATATACTTTATAGTCTATAACACCAATCACTAACAATCAAAAGAACAAAAATAATTCTCAAGTATACTTAACTCAAAACCAAGTGCCACAAATATCTAACACTTTGTAATCACCATAATCTTCTAATAAGCACCATTCTTCTTTCTCCATAACCATCTTCACATAACCTTTAAGAATCAACAAAAAAAAAAGCAACAATCATCAAGTGTGGCAATTCAAGAATTCAGTAATCCAAAGAATACATTGCACTTATAATTTTTATATGTATTTTTAAACAAATAACATAAAATGGTGGAACATGGATAATAACAAAAAATGAAATCCAAAACAAAAAGTAAAGAAAAACATGAGAACACCAAAACAATATCTCAAACAAATTTCAACATTCCTTATTCTTAATATGATCCTGATCCATGAAGATCCTTCAAGGACAAAACCACCCTTGAAGATGGTTCAAATCATCCAAGCTTTTCAATGTTTCTTCATCATATCACCAGCTAAGTAAAAAACCATTGTGGCAACAACACCAGTGCTAACCTAGAAAAACATTGTTTGAAAGTATGTTAAGTAATTGTTTGGTATCTTGATATAAGCTTTGAGAATATAAAGAAGTGTGATGGATATAAGAGAAGCTCATGCAACTTCTTCTAGCTTGAAATCCTTTTCATCATTCTCGCGAAATGTGAAGCCATATACAACTGGAGGTATTAGTCCAAAAATAATGAATGATGAGATTGCAATCAATGTATGAAGAATGAAATTCTTTATTTGTACAACTACATTGTATTGATCCACCATTGTAATAAATTAAGGTTCAATTATCAAAAAGGAAAAAGAATCTCGGTTCAGGATTTTTACCGAACACTTTGTGGCTTTATGGGCATAGTGCGAAATGACAAATTCAGAGAACAATTAAGGAACAATTATAACCCCAATTGCACTTTCAAAACCAAAAGAGGCTAAGTTATATTCCAAAATCATAACCCTAAAAAATTCAATAAAAAATCAACAAAATGGGATAAGAAAACATGAATCATACTTGCGGAAAATGGTTGTCTTGGTTATATTTTCTCGCCAAAGCCATCAAATAAGGCTCAATGATTCTACCATGAAGCCTGAGAACAAGATGAAGAGTAGATTCCTTCTGGATATTGTAATCATCCAAGGTGCATCCATCTTCAAGCTGCTTCCCGATAAAAACAAGTGATGGCTTTACATGCTAAGGGCAATTGAGCGATGTACGACGATCGGTTATTGGTGGTCTGTCAGTGGTTGTCACACGTATTTGAGGGTGAGTGATGATGAGTGTGTTTTGAATCGACGTCATGGTCGAGCAGAGTCTGGGAAGATGCCCTACATAGCCGAGCACTAACTCCGCCACTGCAAGTTGCTTCCCGATGAAAACTAGTGATGGCTTTACACACTGAGGGCGGTTGAGCGATAGACGACGGTCGGTTGTTGGTGGTTCATCAGTAGCTTTCACGTAGATCTAAGGGTGAGTGATGCTGAGTGTGTTTTGAATCGGTGTCATGGTCGAGCAGAGCCTGGGCAGCTGCCCTACCTGGCCGAACACTGACTCTGCCACTATAAGCTGCTACCCGGTGAAAACTATTATGGCTTTACACGCTGAGGGCGATTGAGCGAAGGATGGCAGTCGGTTGTTGGTGTTTCATTAGTGGTTGTCGCACGGATATGAGGGTGAGTGATGCAGAGTGTGTTTTAAATCGGCGTCATGGTAGAGCGGAGCCTGGGAAGCTGTCCTACCTGGCCGAGCAACTGACTCCGCCACTGCAAGCTACTTCCCAATGAAAACCATTGATGGCTTTACACACTGAGAGCAGTTGAGCGACGGACGATGGTCAGTTGTTGGTGGTCCATTAGTGGTTGTCGCGCGGATCTGAGGGTGAGTGATGCTGAGTGTGTTTTGAATCGGCGTCATGGTCGAGCGGAGCCTGGGTAGCTGCCCTACCTGTACGGACACTGATTTCGCCACTGAATTTAATCTTGAGGTTTAGATTTTCAGTTATAAGAAGAAAAAATGTAAACAAAAAAAATTGTCATTGTAATTTAATTAACTGATTTATCTCTCTTCTTATTTTTAATTTTAAATTTTAAGTAAATGTAATTAAACATATAGTTTTTGTAAACCTATTTATCATTTTTTTTATTTTTTATAAAAAAAATCATCTATTTGTTTAAGCAAAAATAAACTTTCTATTGAAAGTTTATATATTTGGAAAAATTATACTTAACATATTTTAGTTTTATTTGAAAATTTTGGACAGTGCTCAATAATTATAATTTTTATCAGTTCAAATCCAATACTCCTAATAACGGTTAATACTTGTCTTTTATCCTTCTCATTGTCCCTTATTTATGTTGGAAAAAAAACAAATCATAAAGAAAAAAGAAGAATAAAATAACAACACAAGAGATTAACGTGGAAACTCCAAAATCGAAGAAAAAATGAGTCATTGTTAAATGACAACCAGAGAATAGTATTATGTGAAAATTGTTACAACACATAATTTACTCTCAACCATGTAACGCCCATAATTTAATTAATTGTTTAATTAAATTACTATTGGAATGTTTGAGAAGTTGTGTTGTGATTAATTGGATTTATTTATTTTATTAAGTGGTGAAATAATATTAGAAGTATAACATTATTTGATGTGGGGTTGTTTTAAAGGAATAGAAGTAATAAGGGAGGGTGTAATAGTTTTAAGCCCATTAAGGCATAAAGAGAATAATAGGTTATTTTATTATTGTGGAAATAACAAGAAAGAAGAAGCAGTAAGAAGAATAAGGGTTGGAAACAAAAACGTGAAGCTGTTGGAAGAACGACAGAATGAGAATTCAACCGGAAGTTATAGAGCGACCTTTAATCCAAGGTAAGGGTGGGGTTCTGACTCTATAATAGGGTTCGTGATAATTGGTTTATGGGATTAGATGTGAAAGTGTTGTTTTGTTCATGATTGAATTATATGTTGTTGTATGATGAGAATTAATGATTGGAAGGTGAATGATGATGTTCCTATGTTGTTTATATGATGTAGAATTATAGGATGATTATAGCTGATGATTTTCTATGATTAGATTAAGTTTTTAGGGCTTAAAGTATGGAACCCGTAGTGAAAACATAGAGAAAATCGCAGAAATTACCCATGACAGAGCAGTATGTGTCGACCCCAAATGGTATGTGTTGATACAAGAAGGTCTTTAGACTCAGGATGAGTCGACACGAAGGAGTCATGTGTCGATCCATGAGGGATTTTAGACTCAGGATGAGTCGACACGAAGGAGCATGTATCGATACATGCAGTGTGACATACTCAGTATGAGTCGATACAAGGGAGTAATGCGTCGACTCATGTGGCGTGTTAAACTCAGTACGCGTAGATCCAAGACGATATGTGTCGATCCATGTTGCCTGGTTTTTGGCAGAATCAGTTTGAGAATGTTGTAACTTGAGTTTTCAGACTCCGTTTGAGGTACCGTTCGAAGCATTGAATGGCTAACACAATGAACTTTAATCTTAAGGATTAAAACGAAGAATAGGAAGGATAACCCTAGTATCCAAATTAGGATTAGATTTAGTTCCCACAGTAATCACTATGTTGGTTTTTGTGAAGAAGGATGAGGATGAGACGTTTATAGAGTATTGTCTGGTTTGTAAAAGTAGGATTAATGATAATAACAATGTAATATTATAGAATAGTAGTATGTAGGGATTTTGTGATTTATAAGTAAGCCTTGTTTGATTAACTTATTATAGGCAATATCTTGTATAGGCCTATGGCCAACATTGTGAAATTGATGAGTTATTATCGTATTACTGTACGGCTGAGTTGTCGATGAGATGATGTTAATGAGAGTTTGTCTTGATGAATTATGATGTATAAATGACGTTTGATGATTTATGATGATAAATGATGTCGACGAATGATGTTGATGAAGAGATGTTGAGATGCTTTTAAGATGTAGGCCTTTGGCCAACGATGGTGTTGTATTGAGGTGTTGTCAATTATGGTGTTGTTATTACATTCATGATTGTGTCGCATACATTGCATTTTGAGGTGGAGCTTATGCTTGTTGAGATGGCCTGTATTAGCGAATATTGAGATGAAGGCTTATGCCTTGTTGATGCCTCTATTAATTGGAAAATTTTTAGATGAGAGTTCTGCTCCAATGGTACCACATGCATTTGTATAGTATTGAGTCGCATTATTTGATTGCATAAAGAGGTTGTACATCGAAGTGGCATATGTGTAGATTGTTGATATTCTGTTACGATGTTTGCTGTTTGTAATATGAGAAGTGGTGATGTTATGTGATCTAATTTAATATATTAATTATCATTTTCTTTATTATATTGTTAGATATCTCACCCCTTCTGTTTGAATGTTGCCCTTACGTTGGTAACGTGCAGGTAATCGAGATTTAAGGTTGTATACCTTCAATAGTTCGAGTCGGTGTCATTGCTCTGATATGTAACACTCAGGTGGATAAACGCTTGTTGCTTTGGATTGTTGATTATTCAGTTGTTGAACTTTAAGGTTATTATTATTAAGTATGTGTTGTTTTGAAGTTATTTTAATGATGATAAAGATGTTATTAAGAATTCCGCTGCGTAGATGTTTAAATTGTTGAATTATTTGATTAAAGTATTATGCTGATGGTTCATCTGAAGTTTTAAAGTGTTATATATCCACGATGAATGCAATGAGTTTTTAATGATTAATTTGTGAGATCCTAATTCGTTTGCGCGAATGATTTTATAACTCTGATTTATCTATAATTGTCGGGTAGAATTGGGGTGTTACAAAGTTGGTATCAGAGCAAAAGGTTGGTCTGACCTTGTCATCGAGTCGTAGTTGTCTAACAATCGAGAATTGTTAATTTGAGTTCTAACTGTTGTTTATGTTGTAGTGATAAGTTGAGATGGATGGAAGGAATGATGTTGCACTTGTTGCTGCTTTAGAAGCAATGGCTCATGCGATGGAGAATCAGCCGAATGCTGACGAGAATGATGGATCTCGTAGCTTGGCGACTTTACAGAGAGAGAATCTGCATACTTTCAAGGGAAAGTATGATCCTGACGGAGCAATGGATTGGTTGAAAGAGATTGAGAGAATATTCTGTGTGATGGACTGCACTCCAGCGTAAAAGGTTCAATATGGTACTCATATGCTAGTAGTCGAGGCTGATGACTGGTGGCTAGAGACTTGTCAGAGATTGGAAGTTGCTAGTGAGAATGTCACTTGTGCTATGTTCTGTAGGGAATTTTTGAGAAGTACTTTCCTGAAGATGTTCGTGGTAAGAAGGAGATTGAGTTCCTTGAGCTGGAGCAAGGGAATATGTCAATTATTGAGTATGCTACCAAGTTTGCTGAGTTGTCTAAGTTTTATCCGCACTACACTGAGGCAGATGCTGAGTTTTCGAAGTGTATCAAGTTTGAGAGCGGGTTGCACCCTGAGATCAAGAAGGCAGTTGGATACTAGAAGATCCGTGTCTTTGCTGATTTGATTGATAGTTGCAGGATTTATGAGGAGGATAATAATGCTCATTACAAGATTATCAGTGAGAAGAGGGGTAAGCACCAACAGGATCGTGGTAAGCCTTATAATACCCCAGTTGGTAAAGGTAAACAGAAAGTTGCTCAGGGTCAGAGGACTAGTGGGGGAGATGCTCCTGCTGGTGTAGTTTGTTTTAAGTGTGGAAAACTTGGGCATAAGAGTAATGTGTGTACTACTGAAGTGAAGAGGTGTTTCCGTTGTGGTAAGAACAGACATGTTGTATCCGAGTGTGAACATAAGGATGTGATTTGTTTCAATTGTAGAGAAGAAGGGCACATTGGTAGTCAGTGTCAAAAACCAAAGAGGGTGCAGACAAGTGGTAAAGTGTTCGCTTTGGTTGAGGATCAGACATCTACTGAGGACAAACTTATCAGAAGTACACGTTTCATTAATAGTACTCCTTTAATTACTATTATTGATACTGGTGCTACTCATTGTTTTATTGCTGCTGATTGTGTTGAAAGATTGGGTCTTATGTTGTCTTCTTTGAATGGAGAAATGGACGTTGATACTCCAGCCAAGGGGTCGGTGACTACTTCTTTTGTGTGTGTTAAGTGTCCCTTGTCGATCTTCGACAGAGACTTTGATGTTGATTTGGTTTGTTTACCGTTAAGAGGTTTGGATGTGATTTTGGGTATGAACTGGTTAGAGAATAACTATGTTCATATTAACTGTTATGACAATTCTGTGAGGTTTTCTACTCCTGAAGAAGAGGGAGATGGTCTGTTTTCTGCTAGACAGTTGAGGAAGTTAATGCGAGAAGAAGCACATATGTTCTCGTTGATGGCGTCGCTATCTGTAGAGACTCAAGCTATAATTGAGGAATTGCAGGTGGTGTGTGAATTTCCTGAAGTTTCCCCTGATGAGATTCCTGATGTACCGCTAGAGAGGGAAGTTAAATTTACAATTGATCTTGTACCTGGTACCAGACCTGTGTCTATGGCACCATACAGGATGTCTGTATCTGAATTGTCAGAGTTAAAGAAGCAATTGGAAGAGTTACTTTAAAAGAAGTTTGTAAGACCAAGTGTATCACCGTGGGGAGCTCCAGTGTTGTTGTTAAAGAAGAAAGATGGAAGTATGAGGCTTTGTGTTGATTATAGACAGTTGAATAAAGTGACGATTAAGAACAAGTATCTGCTTCCAAGAATAGATGACTTGATTAATCAATTGGTGGATGCTCGTGTGTTTAGTAAGATCGATTTGAGGTCGGGTTACCATCAGATTAAAGTGAAGGATGAAGATATCCAGAAGACGGATTTCAGAACACGTTATGCACATTACAAGTATTCGGTGATGCCTTTTGGTGTTACTAATGGGCCGGGAGTATTCATGGAATATATGAATTGTATATTTCATACTTATTTGGATCAGTTTGTAGTGGTGTTCGTTGATGATATTTTGATTTACTCTAAGTCAAAAGAAGAGCATGCAGAACACTTAAGAGTAGTATTGCAGGTTTTGAAAGAGAAGAAGTTGTATGCAAAGTTGTCCAAGTGTGAGTTTTGGTTAAAGGAGGTTAGTTTTCTTGGTCATGTGATCTCAGGTAGTGGCATCGCTGTAGATCCATCGAAGGTTGATGTTATGTTGCAATGGGAAACTTTGAAGTCAGCTACTGAGATTAGAAGCTTTTTGGGATTAGCTGGTTACTATAGAAGGTTTATCGAAAGTTTTTTTTAAGTTGGCACTTCCACTGAATAAGTTGACTTGTAAAGGTAGACCTTTTGTATGAGATGTTCAATGCAAAGAAAGTTTTACACAATTGAAGAAGAGGTTGACGTCGGCTCCAATTTTGATGTTGCCTAATCTAGGAGAGCCTTTTGTGGTATATTGTGATGCTTCTAAGATGGTTTTAGGAGGTGTGCTTATGCAGAATGGTAAGGTAGTTGCTTATGCTTCAAGGAAGTTGAGGTCTCATGAGAAGAACTATCCTACGCATGATTTAGAGCTTGTTGCAGTTGTCTTTGTGTTGAAGATTTGGAGGCATTATCTTTATGGTTCTAGATTTGAAGTGTTTAGTGACCATAAGAGCTTAAAGTATTTATTCGATCAGAAGGATTTGAATATGAGGCAACGAAGATGGTTGGAATTGTTAAAGGATTATTATTTTAGTTTGAATTATCATCCAGGAAAAGCGAACGTGGTAGCTGATGCGTTGAGTCGAAAGACTTTACATTTGTCGGCAATGATGGTTAAAGAGTTGGAATTAATTGAGCAGTTTAGAGATATGAGCTTAGTTTGCAAGGTGACTCCGCGAAGTGTTATGTTGGGTATGTTGAAGATTAATAATGAATTTCTAGACAGTATCAGAGAAGCTCAGAAGTTGGATGTGAAACTAGTAGATTTGATGGTTGGGATTGATCAGTCTGAGAATAGTGATTTTAAGCTAGATGCGTAAGGTGTGTTGAGGTTTCGTAACCAGATTTGTATTCTTGGTGATGCTGAGATGAAGAAAGTGATACTTGAGGAAACTCATAGAAGTAAGTTGAGTATTCATCCAGGAGCTACAAAGATGTATCAATATTTTAAAGGTTTGTTTTGGTGGCCTGGAATAAAGAGTGATATGGCTCGGTTTGTGTATGCATGTTTGACTTGTCAGAAGTCAAAAGTGGAACATCATAAGCCTGCAGGGTTGATGCAACCGTTAGAAGTTCCAGAATGGAAATGGGATAGCATTTCAATGGACTTTGTGACAGGTTTACCTAGTACTATAAGAGGACATGATTCGATTTGGGTGATCGTTGATAGGCTTACAAAGTCGGCTCATTTTATTCCTATTAACATCAATTTTCCAGTGTCAGAGTTAGCTGAGATTTACACTAGTGTGATTGTGAAGTTGCATGGTGTTCCTTTATGCATTGTGTCAGATAGAGATCCAAGATTTACTTCTTATTTTTGGAAGAGTTTGCAAGAAGCGTTGGGTTCTAAGTTGAGGTTGAGTTCAGCATATCATCCTCAGACAGATGGTCAGACTGAGCGGACTATCTAATCGTTGGAAGACTTGTTGAGGGCATGTGTTCTTGAGCAGGGAGGTTCGTGGGGTACTTATCTTCCGTTGATAGAGTTCACCTATAATAACAGTTACCATTCCAGTATTGGGATGGAACCTTTTGAAGCGTTGTAAGGTCGAAGATGTAGAACTCCTTTATGTTGGCATGAATCTGGTGAAAGTGTAGTACTTGGACCTGAACTTGTTCATGAAACTACTGAGAAGGTGAAGTTGATTCGAGAAAAGATGAAAGCTTCCCAAAGTAGACAGAAGATTTATCATGACAAGCGAAGGAAAGATTTAGAATTTCAAGCGGGTGACCATGTGTCTTTGAGAGTTACACATGTGACTAGTGTTGGGCGATCATTGAAGTCTAAGAAGCTTACTTCTCGTTTTATTGGACCATATCAGATTTCAGAGAGAGTGGGGAATGTTGCTTACAGAGTGGCTTTACCGCCTAATCTTTCGAATTTGCATGATGTGTTTCATGTGTCACAACTCCAGAAGTATGTTTCAGATCCATCTCATGTGATTCATATGGACGATGTGCAAGTATGGGATAATCTTACGGTGGAGATGATGCCTGTACGGATCACGGATCGTGAAACTAAGACTCTAAGGGGCAAAGAGATTGCTTTGGTTAAAGTGGTTTGGCTAGGAGCTGCCGGAGAAAGCATGACTTGGGATTTGGAGAGCAAGATGCGAGACTCCTACCCTGAGTTGTTTGATTAAGGTAAATTTTCGAGGACGAAAATATTCTAAGTGGGGGAGAGTTGTAACGCCCGTAATTTAATTAATTGTTTAATTAAATTATTATTGGAATGTTTGAGAAGTTGTGTTGTGATTAATTGGATTTATTTATTTTATTAAGTGGTGAAATAATATTAGAAGTATAATATTATTTGATGTGGACTTGTTTTAAAGGAATAGAAGTAATAAGGGAGGGTGTAATAGTTTTAAGCCCATTAAGGCATAAAGAGAATAATAGTGTGATACGGTGGGAGAACTGACTTGAGTTTTGCGTTTGTTTTCGCAAATGTTTCGGTTTAGCAAGAGTCGCCATCGACTTTTTATTTTATCCTAAGGAAAGGTTAAAAAGCACAGCAAAAACCTTTGAGATGTTTTCTTGGGTTCGGGGAGTAGATTATAGTAAGGGAAGGTATTAGCACCCTTTCTATCCATGGTTATCCATGGGCTCTTAGTTACTTTCTTAGATCACTTGCCTTGCATTTTCAATTGTTTGAAATGGTGCTTTCAATTGTTTGAAATGGTGCTTTCAATTGTTTGAAATGGTGCTTTGTGTGTATAGTTTTGAAAATGTTTTGAAAAAGATGCCTTGTCTAGGTAACCATTGTAACAATTCTTTACTCGAATGTTTTACAAAAGGTGTTTGTCTTTTTGAAAAGATGTTTCAAGGTTTTGAAAGTTGTTTTGAAAGTTGTTGTGGAGTGTGTTTTGAAAGTAGGCAAGTGTGTTTTGCAAGTTTGGTCAAGTAACTAAGAGTTGTCTACCCCTAAATTTCTCAAAGATTTTTCTCATGTTTTAACCCTTTTAACAGTATTGTTCCACCATTGTATTTGGTGGGCAATCTTGTGTTAGGATGTTAACGGGACGGGCGCGGGTCATCGTTTTAGACCATGAATGCAATAGTGCCAAGTGTCTTTGGCAATTTTTCTTTTAAGGGACTTGATCATTTTTTAGGCAACTTGAGAAAGCGTCATCGAGGGACTATGATCATTTGATTTGTTTTGTTTTTGCCAAAGAAACTCAACATGCAAACATGGCCCATTTTTGAAGGCGACAAGTGGAGTAACCCTAAGGGTACAAGTGCGCATTGTGTTGTCCATTTTCATGCTTTTTTTGTCTTTGTATTAGTCAAGCTATTTGTTGGTTGATTTGCATACAAACCCTAGGTCTATCATGGCATAATTTGAAAGCTTTTAAATACGGAAATTTAAAGTCCTAAATTATTACAACATAATTATCGGGATGGGGGTACAAATGTTTGAATGGCGGGATATTTAGCAAGAAATTAAATCTAAAACTATTAGATCCAAATTGAATATACAAATTATTTAATTGTACAATAATTTAAATAAAATACAATAAATATGCAAAAGGTATTATGCACAAAAATGTTTTTTTTATGTATGTAAAAGTATTTTTCAATGTAAAATATAAACAAAAATGAAAAGGTTAATTTTTTACATTTTTATGGTTTTAGGGCAAAACCCTAATTTTTGAATAAATAGCAATTATTTATTAATTATATATAATATTTATATATTAGTTTATACAAAAAATAAAAAAAGAAGTATATTGTAAAAAAGGTATTTTTTAAAGTCATATATTAATAAAATAAAAAATGTATTATTTTCATGTTTTATCTTAAATATTCTAATAAATGTACAAGTATTTATATTATATATATTTAAATATACTAAATATGTACAAAAATAAAAATATTAATTATTTACAATAAAGTATATTTTTTTAGAAAATGTTTTCAAAAGGTAAATAAAAATAATGGCTGAAAATATATTTTTGTGCTATTTTTAATGTTTTAAATAAAAAGGTATTTATATTTATTTTACATGTATAAGTTCAAATAAAACAAATAAATTCCAAATAAAATGCAAAAATGGATGGAAAAATATTTTTAATATTTTTTATATTTGAGCAAAAAATAATAAGTCAGAATCAAAAAGAAAAAATCAAAAATGAATAAAATATCACACAATGGGCCAGGGGGTGTAAATGGAAAATGAGGGTGCAAACAGCAAGTTGACTCAGGCCCAGCCCAAGTCAACTCTGTCTTCAACCTCCAGCCATTTGAAACAGAAAACGCGCGCCCTTCCTTGTTCAACGCTAACTCCTGATTCCTTGATTTTTAGCCAAAACTCATAACATAAATAATGTAGAGCATTAAATCACGAGTTCAACCATGTAAAAAACTTGACATAACTCTAAAAAACGAGGGAGAATTTCTTCATTCCCAATTCCTGACCTAATTTTTCTTCAATGTTCATGGCCAAAATTCTCACAGCACACTCAATATAAATGAAAAATAAATACATGGATGGCTTCAGGGCTATGAGTAGAGCATGTTTCATTCATAAACCTAAGCCTAATCATGCTTGGATAGAGAGATAGAAGTTCATATTTTTACCTGTTCAGCTTGAGTCGTGTACAAAAATGGAGGTATCTTCAATGGAGTTTGAGCTTTGGTACAGCTTGCCTGAAGTCCAAGGATGCTTCTCCTATGCTTAGCTTGCTTTGAATCTCTCTGAATCAAGCTATGGAAGTCCACCTGCAAAGCTGAAAACTGAAAATGGCAAGTGATGTTAGGGATGTTACAGTTTGTGTTCAATGCTTGGGATAACTTCAGTGGGTGATATGGAACATGTTTGAACTCTTTTTGGCCAAAGTGCACGAGTGGAATGAACTGTGGAAGTCAATCTGCAGCAGGGACTATGTTTTGCAGAAAAACTGTGCTTTTGGATATGAGGATGGATTGAGGGTGGTTTGGTCGTGCTTTAGGTCAGTTAGGGAGTATGAAGGATGTTTGCAAAGTTTGCTTAGGTTGGTGTTTACAGGAATGAGAGATTGGAGTCAAATTGCAAGTTTTCTTCTAATGTAAGCAAAGAGATGTCAACTTGTGATATAGGCCTGTACCAAGTACTCAAGCATGCTGCATATCTTCTTCTTGATCAGAGGGATTTGTGTACCAATGCTAGCTTCAAAGATCTGGCCCATCCCTTTTGGATTTTGAATTTGACATAAAGTGCATCTTTTCAAAAATGGCAAATATGCTTTTTCTAAATATGGATTAATCTTGCATGTAATGACCAAATGATCAAAATAATGCTTGAACACAATGGTTTGGAATTTAATTATAGAGTGTGAAGAGGATTAGAGGCATGTAATCTAGCTTGTACAAGCTGACTTGAAAAATGCCAATGTATGAACATGCATTTGGTTATGAACAAAAGTGACTTTTGCCCAACTTTGCAAATTCGATTCTCCCTAACCACAAGGGTGTTTGAGAAGTTCTTAGACAATTTGGAAAGCTTGGAATGTGTACTACAATCCATCTTTGTAATTCAATTTGAAATTCAAAGTGGAACCATGTGAAAAGTGGCCATGAAGTTGGACAAAAATCCTGCCTAGAATAGGTCAAAATTTTTCTAAGTTAAGAATGTTTTGCACCCTTGTTCCAAAAACCATAACTTGAGCTACAAGCTTCTTTTGAGGAAAATTTGTGAATCAAAGTTGTAGATTTTGTAATGGACTACAACTTTCATGTTTTGAGTTTTGTTTGAATCCAATTGTATCTTGATGAAAAAATGGGACAAAGTTAGGAAAAAATAAGGAAGTTTCATAACTTAGAAAAATTCTAAGTTATGAACTTTTCTCATTCTAAACCCTAATTTGCAATTTTGGGTTTCTTGATGAACAAGTTTCATAATTTGACATGTCTTGATGAAAAATGAATCTTGACACTTGATTTTGACCTAAAAGTCAAAGTTTGACTTTTCAGTATACAGTTAAATTTTGATCAGTTGACTGGAAAATTCATCTGTCAATCTTGTGCATTTGAGATCTTTTGAACTTGTTGAATGTGTCAAGACAATGCCATTGAGTCCTTGAGTCCATATATGAGCTTGGTTTGCCATTGGTTAGGGTAAACAGTCAAAAATTGCTTTTGTGCAGTCAAAACCCTAAAAATGACCATTTTGCCCTTTTGGTGATCTGATCAAATTTCTTGTTGAATTATGATCTAAACTTGATCAAATGGTCCATATGAATTCATTATGTTGATATGGGTCAAATTTCATGAAGTTTGACTGTCAATTGGCCACAGTTGACTTTTTCCACAATACAGCTGATTTCTAGGTCAACTGTCCAATTGACTGGAAAGAGATTGGAATCAAGGCTTGAAACTTGGTATGGATAAACTTGTGAGTCCAACATGAAGAATGAAAGTCACTTTGGGCATTTTAGGTCAAAACACCTTTGTGCAAACTCAAACCCTAATTTGGGTCAACAGTGCAAGGAGGAGTCTTGAGCAGAGCAAACCCTAACTTGATCTTGAGCTCCAAGGGTCTTGTGGTGAAAAAAATATTGATGAAATGAGAGGGACAATTTTTGGGTACAACAGTTGCCCCTGTTCAATCTTCTTGCACCTGAAGAGTTAGATTGGCAGGTTTGCCTTTCGCGTCTCGAAGGTAAAAGGAGATTGGACACTAGAGTGCCCTTAAATTTGCACTCGTCAAAACATGGATGCGGGAATGGGCTTAGAGATGCCATTTAGAGATGGGCTTAAAGATGCCATCTGGAGGGGAGACAAAATCTTGTCGGGGATGGGCTTAAAGATGCCATCTGGAATGTTTGTTGAACTGCAATGTGATTGGTCAGAAGAATGAGAATCAAAATGGTATCCGTGTCTGGGATGCATTTGAGCTATATCTGGAGACTGAGTTTGTATGAGCAAAAGAATGGCCTTCGCATCTGGGGCGTATCTGAGCTGTAACGGTGTTTGAATATAGAATGAATGTCAGAATGACTGCCGTGTATGGAGTGTATCTGCATTGTATCTGGGTGATAGAGAAATATTTGTGTATGAAGAAACTACGTGCTGAGGGTAAATTCAGAATGAGTGACAGAATGGCAACCGTGTCTGGAGCGTATCTGGACTGTATCTGAAGTTGAGATTTGTATGAGTAGCAGAATGACTTCCGTGTCTGGAGTGTATCTGAAATTGTAACGGGGATCTAAATAAATGACAGAATGATTTCCGTGGCGAATGCACTAGGGAGAATCAAACTGCTGTAGTAAGGGCCAGAATGGTATCCGTGTTTGGAATGCATTGAACCTTGAGATGGATAAGTGAATCTGAATGAGAGATAGAATGGCTGCCGTGTCTGGAGCGTATCTAGTCCATATCTGATTGATGTAGTCTGAATGAGTAGTAGAATGACCGTCGTGTCTGGGGTGTATCTGTATTGTATCTGACTTGAAATTCTGAATGAGTAATAGAATGACCGCCGTGTCTGGGGTGTATTTGTACTGTATCTGAATAATTGTTAATGATAGCCTTTTAATCTTATCCTGAAAAGGATGAAATGTTAGCTAAAACACAAAGCTATGTTGCATGATATGTATGATGCAATATATATGTTATGTCAATGTTTATGATATATAAATATAATGAATGCGCATGTAAGCTGATGAGCTGTCTTGCTGGGGATAGATGAATCCTGGACTGCTGCAGGGGAATTGAAAATCTTTGATTGCTGAAGATGAGATATCCTTGTCGAATGCTGACTGCTTGGGGAACAAGATCTTCAATTGTTGAGGGATCCTAGGACCACTACTGGGGATTGGAACTCCTTGGTGACTTGTAGGACGAGAGAATTCTGATGATCTCTACTGGGGAGTCCAGCATCCGGTAGACTCATGCTGGAGAGGTATGACTGAGAATCTTCAGTTTGGTGGGAAGTATCTTTGTGGGGAGAAGGTTCACTGGTCTGGTTCTGCTGGGGGATTGATAGTTGGAAGTTTTAGCTCCGCTGGGGATTGGTAGTTTTGACTTCAACTGGGGATAAGATTTCGAGACTTTTAAGGCTCCACTGGGGATTCTAAAACTTAACTCTGAGGGGGATCGAATTCTGGAAGGCCCTCTGGCTGGGGAAATCAGTTTTGAGAAAGCTTTTGTTCTGCTGAGGATCCTGAAGTTTAACTCGGTTTGGGGAATTAAGTTCTGGATTGAGGAATTTGGAGTTTAAATCTGCTGGGGATTCCTTCTGAAAGGGCATCTAGATATCTACCTGTACCTTCAACATATCAGTAATCATCTTTTTCTTGGTTTGTAAGAAAATTATTATGTTCAAATGCATATGCCTATTTAACAAAACATTGGACGTTTCTCAAATAAAACATAAGTGTAAAGAGAAAAAGGAAGACAAAGCAAATTTATGTATTTGGAAAAGTGTTTGTATTAATCTTTTATGAGTATCTTTGTACAAAGGAGACAGCCATCCTAGTAAGGGGATGTTGTCGTAAAAAATTGAAAATTTTATACAAAAGAAAAGATGGCTATGTGAAACAATTACATGGGATCCCCATTCTGCTATAGCCTTCACAACTCTGAATATCTGTCCATTCAATGCTTCGTCCGCCGATGACTGGATTGATCAGAAGCTCGGAGCTGGTTGATGAAGAGATTGTCCTTAAAGTGATCCGACGAGGCATAGTCATACACTTTAATTCCCTAAATTTTGCCTGAATCGCCCTTTTGGGTTTTCGATCCACCGGGAGACCCTTTTTTGCCCAAGCCGCCCTTTCGGGTTTTCAACTTGCCGGGTGTACAGATTTTTTTTGTTTTATCCCTAATTTTTGCCTGAACCGCTCTTTCGGGTTTTCGGTTCACCATGATGCCCATTTTTGCCCAAGCCGCCCTTTCGGGTTTTCGACTTGTCGGGTTATTTTATGCGTAGTATCTTTTGACTATGTCTGCGTTCGCAGGGTGCGGCAAATCATCGCCGTCCATGGTGGTCAGAATCATTGCACCACCAGAAAATATGCTCTTGATCACAAATGGTCCTTCGTAAGTAGGAGTCCATTTGCCCCTGGGATCACTTTGCGGTAAGATAATCTGCTTGATTACGAGATCTCCGACTTGATATACTTGACGTCTGACTTTCTTGTTGAAAGCCTTGATCATCCGTTTTTGATACGTTTGACCATGGCAAACAGCAGCGAGTCGCTTCTCGTCGATCAAATTGAGTTGATCAAGTCGGGTCTGAATCCAATCGTCTTCGTTCAAACCAGCGTCCTTCATAATCCTTAAAGAAGGAATCTGAACTTCCATGGGTAGGACAACTTCCATGCCGTATACTAAAGAAAATGGGGTTGCCCCTGTTGAAGTACGTGTCGTGGTACGGTATCCATGCAGAGCAAACAGTAGCATTTCATGCCAGTCCTTGTAGGTGACTGTCATTTTCTGAATGATCTTCTTAATGTTTTTGTTCGCAGCTTCAACAGCACCGTTCATCTTCGGCCGATAGGGAGATGAATTGTGATGATAAATGTTGAACTGTTCGCATAGAGCAGTGATCATAGTATTATTCAGATTTGTACCGTTGTCTGTGATGATCCTGTCGGGGACACCATACCGGCATATGAGGTTTTGCTTGATGAAGCGGGCAACCACATTCTTTGTAACAGAGGCGAAGGAAGCCGCTTCGACCCATTTGGTAAAATAGTCAATGGCGACCAGGATGAAGCGATGTCCATTAGACGCTGTGGGCTTGATCTCTCCAATCATGTCAATGCCCCACATCGCGAATGGCCAAGGAGCTGTCAGAACATTGAGGGGAATAGGAGGAATATGAATCTTGTCAGCGTAGACTTGACATTTGTGGCAAGTACGGGAATGTTGATGGCAATCAGCTTCCATGGTAGACCAGTAATAGCCTGCCCTTAGAATCTTGTTAGCCATCATATGCCCGCTCAAATGGGTGCCAAATGTGCCACTGTGCATCTCAGTCATGATCAACTCTGCTTCGGCTTTGTCTACACATCAGAGTAAAACACAATCATGGCTGCGTTTATAGAGGATGCCATTGCTCAGGAAGAACTTGGCAGCAAATTTCCTTAGGAACTTCTTGTCATTTACGGAAGCTCCTTCGGGATATTCTCTAGTCTAGAGATACCTTTTGATTTCGTGAAACCAGGGTTGTTCCACTACTTCTTCGGTATTAATCTCATGACAATGCACAGGTTCATCCATTCGCTCGATGGTGATTTGGGGAGCCTCGTTATCCCAGTTGAGTTTAAACATGGAAGACATTGTAGCCAGAGCATCTGCTAGCTGATTCTCTTCTCGTGGGAAATGCTCGAAGGTGATTTGCTCGAAATGAGGCAACAATGTCAGTACATGTTCTTTGTATGGGATAAGATTAGGATGCTTGGTATCCCACTCTCCTTTGATTTGACTGATAACCAAAGCCGAGTCCCCAAATACGATCAAAGATTTGATCCCCAGGTCTATAGCAGCCTTGAGACCAAAAATGCAAGCTTCATATTCAGCCATGTTGTTGGTACAGCTGAAGCAAAGTCGGGCCATGAAAGGTGTATGGCAACCTTCCGGGGAAATGAGTACCGCACCGATACCGTTTCCAAGTGCATTTGAAGCACCATCAAAGTACAGGGTCCATCGGGATCCTTTTTCAGGTCCGTCATACGGTCTGTTACCTTTAATGTTGTCCAAATTCATGATGTCCTCGTCCGGGAAGTCGAATCTCATGGATTGATAATCTTCGATAGCTTGGTGAGCTAGATGGTCAGCTAGTACACTCCCCTTTATAGCTTTTTGGGTAGTGTACTGGATGTCATACTCAGTCAAGATCATTTTCCATCTAGCGATTCTTCCAGATAAAGCAGGCTTCTCGAAGATATACTTGATAGGATCCATTTTGGAAATCAACAGAGTGGTATGGGTCAACATATACTGTCTTAGTCGGCGAGCAGCCCATACCAAAGCGCAGCAAGTTTTCTCGAGCAGTGAGTAGCGAGTCTCACAGTCGGTAAACTTTTTGCTAAGGTAATAAATGGCATGCTCTTTTCGACCAGACTCGTAATGCTGGCCCAGTACACACCCCATTGAGTTATCCAACACGGTCAGATACATGATCAATGGTCTTCCTTCGACGGGCGGCATCAGAATAGGAGGTTCTAGCAAATACTCCTTGATCTTATCGAAAGCCGCTTGGCAATCGTCATTCCATTCGACTACCTGATCTTTCTTCAATAATTTGAAAATTGGCTCACAGGTAGACGTCAGATGAGAGATGAATCTGGCAATATAGTTCAAGCGCCCCAAGAATCCTCTAACCTCCTTTTCAGTACGGGGAGAAGGCATTTCTTGTATTGCTTTTACTTTCGCTGGATCGACCTCAATGCCCTTGTTGCTGACAATAAATCCTAGAAGTTTACCAGACCTAACTCCAAAAGTGCACTTACTTAGATTCAGCATGAGTTTGTACTCTTTCAACCTGGCAAACAACTTCTGCAAATGTTCAAGGTGTTCCTCCTCTGTTTGTGATCGAGCTATCATATCATCTACGTAAAATTCGATCTCATGATGTATCATATCATGAAACAAAGCCACCATGGCACGCTGATAAGTTGCCCCTGCGTTCTTCAGTCCGAACGGCATCACCTTGTAGCAGAAGGTACCCCATTGTGTAACAAAGGTTGTTTTCTCCATGTCCTCGGGGGCCATTTTGATCTGGTTGTAGCCCGAGAAACCATCCATGAAGGAAAACACTTTGTGCTGAGCTGTGTTGTCAATCAAAATGTCGATGTGCGGTAGCGGAAAATCATCTTTAGGACTAGCCCTATTCAAATCCCGGTAGTCCAAATACATTCTGACCTTGCCGTCTTTTTTAGGTACTGGCACGATGTTAGCAACCCATTGCGGGTAGGATGTAACAGCCAGAAAACCAGCGTTGAATTGCTTCATTACCTCCGCCTTAATCTTCTCAGACATGTCGGGCCTCATTCGGCGGACTTTTTGCTTGATCGGTGGATAATCCTCTCTTGTAGGGAGACGGTGAACCACGATATCTGTGTCTAAACCCGGCATGTCTTCATAATACCAGGAGAAGATTTCAACGTATTCATTTAACAGCTGTACCAAATGCTCCTTGACACTTGGTTCCAGATTGGCACCCACTTGTACTTCTTTCCTGTCTTCCTCTGTTCCTAAGTTGACTGTTTCCAACAACTCTTCATGAGGCAAGATGGCCCTCTCTTCTTGTTGTAGAAGTCTGGCTAGCTCTCCTGGTACTTCACAATCTTCGTCCTCTTCATACTCAGCCTGATTGACCAAATCTTCAGAGTTATTGAAGGACATAGCAGAATAGTCACCCATAGAATCCAGAGTGGATGGGTACCTGCATTTGTGAGTGTGGGTGTGTGTAAGGGATAGCCATCCTTAAACAAACAAAAATGCAAAAGGAAAGAAAATGAACACAGCAGTTTATAAATGAAAAACGTCCAATGATTCATTAAACATGGCACATGGATATGAAGAGAATCAAAACCCTTACAAATGGACCTACATGCCCCGGGCAAGGCATGAGGTGAGAAAGTAGTGTGCAGATTATTTAAAAGTAATTATTACAGACCAACAGGAAATGTTCGAAAGATAAGTTACTGATTAATGAAAGTAATGGGGACGAAGTCTTTTGCCTCCCAGTTGTGTAGTCCCCCTTCGATGGTTGGGAAGATCCAGTCTTCAATTTTACCCTCTTCGTCTTCGTCTTCCAAAGCATTGATTCCATGAGGAGAAATCTTGATGGGTGTTCTTTCAATTTTTGAGCGACGCATAGCTTTTTGCCCCGCAGCGGTAAATCCCAACCCAAACTTGTCTGTTTTGTGAGGAAAGTCAGGCAACTGACCCCATGTTGAGCTCTTCCCCTCCTTCATTGCAGCCTTTGCGTCTTTCAGAGATTCCATCCTGGCCACCTGCTTGGGCTCCTCAGCTACTGCCTTTGCTACTGCAACTTCGGGAGCAATTTCCTCGAAGTGTTGGAACGGTGTTTCAATGAATTCGCCCTCCACTTCCACATACCGGAAGGAGTTCAAGTGATTGATCATATATTCCTCTTCACTGTGTACAGTTATAATCTTTCCTTTGACAGGGTATTTCAGCATCTGATGTAGGGAGGAAGTGACTGCGCCAGCATTATGTATCCATGGTCTCCCTAGCAAGCAAGAGTATGACGGACGGATGTCCATCACATAGAAAGTTGAGTGGAATACTTCAGTTCCTACCTTGATAGGGATGTCGACCTCCCCGTGTACCATTCTTTTAGACCCGTCAAAGGCCCTGACAATGATGTTACTTGGTTTCAGCTCCAAGCCTTCACAATCCAATCGATCGAGAGCTTTCTTAGGCAGCACATTTAAAGAAGAACCAGTGTCGACCAAGACATGGGCGAGAGTAGTTCCTCGGCATTCAACTTACACATGCAATGCGTCATTTTTCTTTCTTCCTTTCGGAGTCAGGTCAACATCAGAGAAACCCAGGCCGTTGTCGGCAGTAAGGCTGGCTACACAATCCTGGAATTGATCGGCTGAGGTTTCCTGGGGAACATGGGCTGTCTTCAGAAATCTTATCAATGCTTTGGCATGAGCCTCCAAACAAAGCAGCAAAGCCATCATGGAGATCTTCGAGGGTGTTTGTCCCAGTTGCTCTACAACGTCATAATCACTCTTCTTAATTATTTTCAGAATCTCCTCCATTTCTTTCTTAGAGGTTTCGGGGATGACCAATGGCTGAGCCCTCGTCCCGACGAGCTCATCTTGGATCCCTTTCCCTTTATCAGCAGAAGTAGGAGGGACAACCACAGGAGTAACAACTTCTTCAATTAACGGAGTTCTTGCAGAAAGTTTTATCGGTGCAGGAGTAACTTTGACAGCAGCTGAGGGTCCAAAGATTGCCTTTGGAGGGGCAATCTCTGGAGAGAAAATTCTCCCACTTCGGGTAATCTTGCTCGTACCGGCAATGTTTCCAATGTCGGCATCTCCTTCGTCAGAGCTCTCTTCAGTTATCTCAACTTGTTTAACACCATGGTAGTAGATTTCTCCACCGTAATTCCATGGTACTGATTTGTCAGATTTGTAGGGGACAGGCCCAGGCATGGTTATTTTCAGAGGAACAAACTTCGGAATTGATGTAATCTTAACAGGCTTTTTAGGGACCTTGGAAAGATTGGTGGAAATGGTGATTATTGAAACATCTTTGATAGGAGTTGGAGTAGCCGGAATCTTTTCGAAAAGAATTTGTTGGCTGTCCATTAGGCCTTGGATGCCTATCTTCAGCAATGGACAGTCGATTGGTAGAGAGGAACAACAGTAGCAGTCTTCTTTACACCTTGGGAAAATCCCAGCCTTTAACAGATTCAACTTGATTGTTAGTAGTGGAGTTACCAGATCATCAACAGTAGAAACATACATATCTTCTTCAACGGCATGAACATGATGGCCATGCTTTGGCATCGGAGCGGATATTACGTTCGGCTTCTCGGGGGCGTCGAACTCAACCTCTTTTGCGTCTATCAAGTCTTGAATTTTATTCTTCAGCGCCCAACAATTGTTGGTGTCATGTCCGGCGCTATCAGAATGGTAGGCACATTTGGCATTGGCATGATAGTATGGAGATGTGGTGTTAGGGTTTTTCGGCGCCTCCTTTAAACCAGTCAGATTCAACTTCAACAAATGGGGCAGAACTTGTGCAGGCGTCATATTGATGCGGGTGAACTGCCGTTGTGGCCGTTCTACCCGTTGCTGATTTGGTTTGGATTGATTGTTACGAGGCTGATTAACTGACGAATTTTGAATCATCACGGCCCCTACAGTCGGCCGGTGCTCAGTTCTTCCCTTTTGAGAGTACACAACAGCTGCCTCCTTCTTGGCTGGAAATGACTTTTTAACAGTTGTAGATGCAGAGGCATCCCTTTGAATCTTCCCACTCTTAATACCAGCTTCCACCCGTTCACCAGTCAGAATCAATTTAGTAAACCCTGCGGAAGAGCTCCCGATCAAATGGTTGAAGAACGGGCCAAATAGGGTCCCCAAGAACATATAAACTAGTTCCCTATCAGAAAGAGGTGGATGCACTCTTCCGGCCAAGTCGCGCCATTTCTGGGCGTATTCTTTGAATCCCTCATTTGAGGCCATTCCCATACTCTGTAGCTGAGTACGGGTTGGCGCCAAGTCAGTGTTATATTGATACTGGCGATAAAAGGCAGCTGCCAAATCCTCCCAACTGTGTACCTCTGACCTCTCAAGCTTTTAAAACCAATCTAGTTGTGTACCAGACAGGCTATCCTGGAAGAAGTGTACCCAAAGATTTCTATCGGATGAATGAGGGTGAATTTTTCTAACATACGACCTCAGGTGCATCTTCGGGCAAGACAGCCCGTCATATTTTGCAAAAATTGGCACCTTAAACTTTGGAGGGATCACAATTCCAACAATCAATCCCAATTCTTCAAAATCTAACCCAGGAACCCTTTGCAGCTCCATAGCTGCCAGTCTATCCTCCAGGTTTTTGTATTTGTCGTCCGCTGGTGGGTATTGCTGCTCTGAGTAGTCTTCATCTTCCTCAACCTCTTCCTCTTCAGCTTCGGACTCAGAAGGTAGTGCAACTCCTTTTCCTTTATCGGTTCCCTCATCAGATGCGGAGGGAAATTCAAGAACTCTTCTAGCTTCATTCTCAAACCTTCTTCCCATTGTAGCTACCCCGACTCTTTTCTTCTTCTTTTTTCCTTTTTCTTGCTCTTTATTTCCTAGCAATGCTTTAAGATCCTCCTGGCCCTTTGCCAAGGTCATAAGGAGCTGTTGAAACTGCGAGTTTTGTGCCTGCAGATCTTTGACCGTCTGTTCGAGATCCATCTTACTGAAATAAACAGCAGAGAGATAAGGAAACCTGGTGTGAAGACCTGTTTATGCATATGATGAATGATATGTTTATTCATGTAATGCATTCAAGGATTTAGAGATTCGAAATTTGTTGCAAACAACAAGAACACGCGTCATATTAATAAGAAGAAATTTTGTCAGTACATAAATGCCCCATGGGCCAAATATTACAAAAACTTCTTAAGGTAAAAAGACGTTGCGCATCCTCTTTGGTGAGATGTAGGTGTTGAGGGTCTCCTCCTCGTGAAGTCAGCGTCTAAGCTCCAGAACCTTCTTCTCACTGGCATAGAAGCTGGCTTCAAAAGTATTGCGTTCCTCCTTGAGTTGGATCCAACTCTTCTGCATTTCCTCCCATGATGTAGGCATGTCAGGATGTAGGATGGTGTAAGGAACCTCTCCTTCCTTAACAGGCTCTTTAATCAAAGAGAGAACATGAGGGTAAGGCATCATAAGACTCTGGGCTCGGGTTCATACCCACTTGAGATAAGGCTCAAGAGGGATGGAGTTCTTGTGCCCCAGTGTCTTGCTATCTACCTTGTTAGGCATCCTCCAAGCTCTGATGAATCTTTGGCGAAGTCCTTGCGCATCGTTGTCAAAGTCAAAAACTAGGTCAGGAATCAGCATGTCATGAGGGCCATCCCTCCGTGCATATCCAAATTGTCTCAAAGCTAGACAAGGGTTGTAGTTAATGTCCCCTCTAATGCCAAGTAATGGAACATTAGGGAACTCACCACAACGATCGACGATGATGACATTTTCTCTGGACCGAGAACACCAATGTACATCAGAATGTGTGAGGGTCATCAACCGTTGTGACCACCTTAGGCCTTGCTCGTTCTTTAAAACAGATTGTGGAAGGTGAGAAATAAACCACCTTGCAAGGAGAGGAGTACAGCACATGAGAACACCTCTCTTTCTCATTGTTCGTGTGTAAAATGAGTGGAGGATGTCCCCAAGCAATGTAGGTATGGGATTTCTGGATAGGAAAATCTTGACAGCATTGACATCTATAAGTTGGTCAGGTTTTGGGAACAAGACCAACTCATAAATGAGGATTGCCACAATCTCTTCAAAGGCTTGCAGATCTAAGGAGTTCCAACACTCTTGTGCCTTCTCAAACAAGAATTTTGCCAAGAAGCCTTTGACACCACTTCTAGTCTCCCAATGCCCCTTGATGTCGGATGGTTGCAAGTGTAGTGCTTGAGCAACATCTTCAGGCTTTGGTTCTTTTTCCGTACCGTTGTAGGGTAGTTGATTAAGAATAGGAATTCTCAGGAGTTGAGAAAATTCCTCCAAAGTGGGCACCAATTGATAGTCAGGGAATGTGAAACAGTGATGAAGGGGGTCAAAGAACTGGAACAACACTTTCACCATGTCTTCTTCAATGCTGGTGTTGACTAGGCTGAGCAGTCTACCATGTCTTTCACTGAAGAGAGAGCTTTCTGGAATTCTGGATGTGAGCTCCTTGAGTTGAGGAGGGATTCTCACAAGGTTGACTTGGATAGTTTTCCTGCGAAGAATTTCCATGACCTATAAAACAAGAACAAAAATGAAGATCCAAACCCTTGAAATGGTTAGTGGATGCATATGATGCTTTATGATGTTCATGATGTATGCACAAACATATGTACAAGCAAGTCACACAAAAACCCTAGTTTCAGGCTTGCATGAGGTTTCATAAGTAAGTACCCTCTTGAGTGAAGTTGGCTTAAAAACCTGTCCTATAAATAGTAACCGGGTTCTAAGGAGCTCAATATCATTGAATTGTTTTCTATGTTCATTGTTTTGGTTTAGCCACTTAACTAGCGACCAAAATATTCAAAGAAAACAACCCTCAATGAGTGTAGTATTGAGTATCTACCAACTTCGGACTGTACCAAAGTCGGTCATCTCACTACCCCTAATAAAAGGCCAAGATGGTCAAGTAAGGTTCTAGGTCATTAGTGCTTAGTGACATCACTCAGCGGCCCCGTACTCTCCTTGATTGAACTCAAGGGTTACCGGTACTCACAAATATGTCGCACTAATATAGCTATTGCTTCAACCGTGTCGGTATACCCCGCACAGTTTCCACAATGTACATTAGTGCTTAGTGACATCACTCAGCGGCCCCGTACTCTCCTTGATTGAACTCAAGGGTTACCGGTACTCACAAATATGTCGCACTAATATAGCTATTGCTTCAACCGTGTCGGTATACCCCGCACAGTTTCCACAATGTATTGCTATCTATGAATGTTTCCCCAAATCCGGGTGTAGGATTTCAAGCCCAAACAAGAGAACCAAGATGTAAAGCAATCAAAGCAAACAATTAGTCATGTAAAAGGGTGATATAAGCCCTAAGGTTACTCCACTTTTAATTCTATCCCCAGCAGAGTCGCCAGTTCTGTGATACGGTGGGAGAACTGACTTGGGTTTTGCGTTTGTATTCGCAAATGTTTCGGTTTAGCAAGAGTCGCCACCGACTTTTTATTTTATCCTAAGGAAAGGTTAAAAAGCACAGCAAAAACCTTTGAGATGTTTTATTGGGTTCGGGGAGTAGATTATAGAAAGGGAAGGTATTAGCACCCTTTCTATCCATGGTTATCCATGGGCTCTTAGTTACTTGCTTAGATCACTTGCCTTGCATTTTCAATTGTTTGAAATGGTGCTTTCAATTGTTTGAAATGGTGCTTTGTGTGTATAGTTTTGAAAATGTTTTGAAAAAGATGCCTTGTCTAGGCAACCCTTGTAACAATTCTTTACTCGAATGTTTTACAAAAGGTGTTTGTCTTTTTGAAAAGATGTTTCAAGGTTTTGAAAGTTGTTTTGAAAGTTGTTGTGGAGTGTGTTTTGAAAGTAGGCAAGTGTGTTTTGCAAGTTTGGTCAAGTAACTAAGAGTTGTCTACCCCTAAATTTCTCAAAGATTTTTCTCATGTTTTAACCCTTTTAACAGTATTGTTCCACCATTGTATTTGATGGGCAATCTTGTGTTAGGATGTTAACGGGACGGGCGTGGGTCATCGTTTTAGACCATGAATGCAATAGTGCCAAGTGTCTTTGGCAATTTTTCTTTTAAGAGACTTGATCATTTTTTAGGCAACTTAAGAAAGCGTCATCGAGGGACTATGATCATTTGATTTATTTTGTTTTTGCCAAAGAAACTCAACATGCAAACATGGCCCATTTTTGAAGGCGACAAGTGGAGTAACCCTAAGGGTGCAAGTGTGCATTGTGTTGTCCATTTTCATGCTTTTTTTGTCTTTGTATTAGTCAAGCTATTTGTTGGTTGATTTGCATACAAACCCTAGGTCTATCATGGCATAATTTGAAAGCTTTTAAATGCGGAAATTTAAAGTCCTAAATTATTACAACATAATTATGGGGATGGGGGTACAAATGTTTGAATGGGGGTATATTTAGCAAGAAATTAAATCTAAAACTATTACATCCAAATTGAATATACAAATTATTTAATTGTACAATAATTTAAATAAAATACAATAAATATGCAAAAGGTATTATGCACAAAAATATTTTTTTTTATGTATGTAAAAGTATTTTTCAATGTAAAATATAAACAAAAATGAAAAGGTTAATTTTTGACATTTTTATGGTTTTAGGGCAAAACCCTAATTTTTGAATAAATAACAATTATTTATTAATTATATATAATATTTATATATTAATTTATACAAAAAATAAAAAAAGAAGTATATTGTAAAAAAGGTATTTTTTAAAGTCATATATTAATAAAATAAAAATGTATTATTTTCATGTTTTATCCTAAATATTCTAATAAATGTACAAGTATTTATATTATATATATTTAAATATACTAAATATGTACAAAAATAAAAATATTAATTATTTACAATAAAGTATATTTTTTAGAAAATGTTTTCAAAAGGTAAATAAAAATAATGGCTGAAAATATATTTTTGTGCTATTTTTAATGTTTTAAATAAAAAGGTATTTATATTTATTTTACATGTATAAGTTCAAATAAAATGCAAAAATGGGTGGACAAATATTTTTTATATTTTTTATATTTGAGCAAAAAATAATAAGTCAGAATCAAAAAGAAAATATCAAAAATGAATAAAATATCACACAATGGGCCAGGGTGGTGTAAATGGAAAATGAAGGTGCAAACAACAAGTTGACTCAGGCCCAGCCCAAGTCAACTCTGTCTTCAACCTCCAGCCATTTGAAACAGAAAACACGCGCCCTTCCTTGTTCAACGCTAACTCCTGATTCCTTGATTTTTAGCCAAAACTCATAACATAAACAATGTAGAGCATTGAATCACGAGTTCAACCATGTAAAAAACTTGACCTAACTCTAAGAAACGAGGGAGAATTTCTTCATTCCCAATTCCTGACCTAATTTTTCTTCAATGTTCATGGCCAAAATTCTCACAGCACACTCAATATAAATGAAAAATAAATACATGGATGGCTTCAGGGCTATGAGTAGAGCATGTTTCATTCATAAACCTAAGCCTAATCATGCCTGGATAGAGAGATAGAAGTTCATATTTTTACCTGTTCAGCTTGAGTCGTGTACAGCAATGGAGGTATCTTCAATGGAGTTTGAGCTTTGGTACAGCTTTCCTGAAGTCCAAGGATGCTTCTCATATGCTTAGCTTGCTTTGAATCTCTCTGAATCAAGCTATGGAAGTCCACCTGCAAAGCTGTAAATTGAAAATGGCAAGTGATGTTAGGGATGTTACAGTTTGTGTTCAATGCTTGGGATAGCTTCAGTGGGTGATATGGAACATGTTTGAACTCTTTTTGGCCAAAGTGCACGAGTGGAATGAACTGTGGAAGTCAATCTGCAGCAGGGACTCTGTTTTGCAGAAAAACTGTGCTTTTGGATATGAGGATGGATTGAGGGTGGTTTGGTCGTGCTTTAGGTCAGCTAGGGAGTATGAAGGATGTTTGCAAAGTTTAATTAGGTTGGTGTTTACAGGAATGAGAGATTGGAGTCAAATTGCAAGTTTTCTTCTAATGTAAGCAAAGATATGTCAACTTGTGATATAAGCCTGTACCAAGTACTCAAGCATGTTGCATATCTTCTTCTTGATCAGAGGGATTTATGTAACAATGCTAGCTTCAAAGATCTGGCCCATCCCTTTTGGATTTTGAATTTGACATAAAATGCATCTTTTCAAAAATGGCAAATATGCTTTTTCTAAATATGGATTAATCTTGCATGTAATGACCAAATGATCAAAATAATGCTTGAACACAATGGTTTGGCATTTAATTATTGAGTGTGAAGAGGATTAGAGGCCTGTAATCTAGCTTGTACAAGCTGACTTGAAAAATGCTAATGTATGAACATGCATTTGGTTATGAACAAAAGTGACTTTTGCCCAACTTTGCAAATTCGATTCTCCCTAACCACAAGGGTGTTTGAGAAGTTATTGGACAATTTGGAAAGCTTGGAATGTGTACTACAATCCATCTTTGTAATGAAATTTGAAATTCCAAGTGGAACCATGTGAAAAGTGGCCATGAAGTTGGACAAAAATCCTGCCTAGAATAGGTCAAAAATTTTCTAAGTTAAGAATGTTTTGCACCCTTGTTCCAAAAATCATAACTTGAGCTACAAGCTTCTTTTGAGGAAACTTTGTGAATCAAAGTTATAGATTTTGTAATGGACTACAACTTTCATGTTTTGAGTTTTGTTTGAATCCAATTGTATCTTGATGAAAAAATGGGACAAAGTTAAGAAAAAATAAGGAAGTTTCATAACTTAGAAAAATTCTAAGTTATGAACTTTTCTCATTCTAAACCCTAATTTGTAATTTTGGGTTTCTTGATGAACAAGTTTCATAATTTGACATGTATTGATGAAAAATGAATCTTGACACTTCATTTTGACCAAAAAGTCAAAGTTTGACTTTTCAGTATACAGTCAAATTTTGATCAGTTGACTGGAAAATTCATCTGTCAATCTTATGCATTTGAGATCTTTTGAACTTGTTGAATGTGTCAAGACAATGCCATTGAGTCCTTGAGTCCATATATGAGCTTGGTTTGCCATTGGTTAGGGTAAACAGTCAAAAATTGCTTTTGTGCAGTCAAAACCCTAAAAATGACCATTTTGCCCTTTTGGTGATCTGATCAAATTTCTTGTGGAATTGTGATCCAAACTTGATCAAATGGTCCATATGAATTCATTATGTTGATATGGGTCAAATTTCGTGAAGTTTGACTGTCAATTGGCCACAGTTGACTTTTTCCACAATACAACTGATTTCTAGGTCAACTGTCCAATTGACTGGGCAGAGATTGGAATCAAGGCTTGAAACTTGGTATGGATAAACTTGTGAGTCCAACATGAAGCATGAAAGTAACTTTGGGCATTTTAGGTCAAAACACCTTTTTGCAAACTCAAACCCTAATTTGGGTCAACAGTGCAAGGAGGAGTCTTGAGCAGAGCAAACCCTAACTTGATCTTGAGCTCCAAGGGTCTTGTGGTGAAAAAATATTGATGAAATGAGAGGGCAAATTTTGGGGTACAACAAATATGTTATTTTATTATTGTGGAAATAACAAGAAAGAAGAAGCAGTAAGAAGAATAAGGGTTGGAAAGAAGAACGTGAAGCTGTTGGAAAAACGGCAGAATGGGAATTCAACTGGAAGTTATAGAGCAACCTTCAATCCAAGGTAAGTGTGGGATTCTGACTCTATAATAGGATTCGTGATAATTAGTTTATTGGATTGGATGTGAAAGTGTTGTTTTGTTCATGATTGAATTATATGTTGTTGTATGATGAGATATGATGATTGGAAGATGAATGATGATGTTCCTATGCTGTTTATATGATGTAGAGTTATAGGATGATTATAGCTGATGATTTTCTATGATTAGATTAAGTTTTTAGGGCTTAAAGTATGGAACCCGTAGTGAAAACGCAGAGAAAATCGTAGAAATTATCCATGACAGAGCAGTATGTGTCGACCCCAAATGGTATGTGTCGATACAAGAAGGTCTTTAGACTCAGGATGAGTCGACACGAAGGAGTCATGTGTCGATCCATTAGGGCTTTTAGACTTAGGATGAGTCGACATTAAGGAGAATGTATCGATACATGCAGTGTGACAGAATCAATATGAGTCGATATAAGGGGGTAATGCGTCGACTCATGTGGCGTGTTAAACTTAGTACGCATCGATCCAAGACAATATGCGTTGATCCATGTTGCCTAGTTTTTGGCAGAATCAGTTTGAGAATGCTGTAACTTGAGTTTTCGGACTCCGTTTGAGGTGCCGTTCGAAGCGTTGAATGGCTAACACAATGAACTTCACTCTTAAGGATTAAAATGAAGAATAGTAAGGATAACCCTAGTATCCTAATTAGGATTAGTGTTAGTTCCCGCGGTAAACGCTATGTTGGTTTTTGTGAAGAAGGATGAGGATGAGACGTTTATAGAGTACTGTCTGGTTTGTAACAATAGGATTAATGATAATAACGATGTAATATTATAGAATAGTAGTATGTAGAGATTTGGTGATTTAGAAGTAAGCCTTATTTTATTAACTAATTATAGGCAATATCTTGTATAGGCCTATGGCCAACGTTGTGAAATTGATGAGTTACTGTCGTATTACTGTACGATTGAGTTGTCGATGAGATGATGTTAATGAGAGTTTATCTTGATGAATTATGATGTATAAATGATGTTTGATGATTTATGATGATAAATGATGTCGATGAATGATGTTGATGAAGAGATGTTGAGATGCTTTTAAGATGTAGGCCTTTGGCCAACGATGGTGTTGTATTGATATGTTGTCAATTACAGTGTTGTTATTACATTCATGATTGTGTCGCATACATTGCATTTTGAGATGGAGCTTATGCTCGTTGAGATGACCTGTATTGGCGAATATTGAGATGAAGACTTATGCCTTGTTGATGCCTCTATTAATTGGCAATTTTTGAGATGGGAGTTCTGCTCCAATGGTACCACATGCATTTGCATCGTATTGAGTCGCATTATTTGATTGCATAAAGAGGTTCTACGTCGAAGTGGCATATGTGTAGGTTGTTGATATTATGTTACGATGTTTGTTGTTTGTAATATAAGAAATAGTGATGTTATGTGATCTAATTTAATATATTAATTATCATGCGCTTTATTATAGTGTTAGATATCTCACCCCTTCTGTTTGAATGTTGCCCTTACCTTGGTAACATGCAGGTAATCAAGAGTGAAGACTGTATACCTTTATTAGTTCGAGTCGGTGTCATTGCTCTGATATGTAACACTCCGGGGATGAACGCTTGTTGCTTTTGATTGTTGATTATTCAGTTGTTGAACTTTAAGTTGATTTTTATTAAGTATGTATTGTTTTGAAGTTGCTGTAATGATGATAAAGATATTATTAAGAATTCCGCTACGTAGATGTTTAAATTGTTAAATTATTTAATTAAAGTATTATGCTGATGGTTCATCTGAAGTTTTAAAGTGTTATATATCCACGATGAATGCAATGAGTTTTTAATGATGAATTTGTGACATCCTGATTCGTTTATGCGAATGATTTTATAACTCTAATTTATCTATAATTGATGGGTAGAATTGGGGTGTTACAAACCACTCCACGGCTTCCAATACACTCACACTCCGCCAACGTAAATATTTAACTACATGTCACAACACTCTAATACAAGAGAATAAGAGAAAAGAAAAAAAAGTCAAATGCAAACTTACAGTATTTTTTACTGGTGCATCTTGTAAAGAAAAACTTGAATACATATAACCTTGGATTCTCTCTTTCATCACTAAACTAAGCGATGGGGGACAAGGAAAAACTTTAATCTTATATATAGCTTTGGACTCCCTCTTCCTTCACAAAATTAATTGATGTGAGACTTTTCAACATGTATATTTTCGACAAACCCCAAAAATCTCCACCTTGGTTCAAAATAATACATAAGCTTTCATTGTCTTCGCAGACAATCATACTCCACCATAAAAAGTGTAGTCACTTAAAGCCCACCATAAAGAGTATAGTCACTTAAAACTACATCACTCCAAGAATTTTCACCTTGTCTTCACCGATATTTATAGTTTTAAAAATTACCATACTCCACCTAAAGAGGGGTATACTTCACTTGAAGTTAAATCACTTCAAAAAATTTCACATGCCGAAAACCAGGTTGAAACCTTATGGTTTAACTTCCATGTTGGTATGAAGCTCTTCATATTGGATGTTCAATATAAGGAAAATGCAGTATAGAAGCTTCTGTGGTTGTTTTGAGCTAACATCTTATCTGAAAAAGCACTTCTGGAAAATCTGGAATTTGAAATTTTTGAAGAAGAAACTGGTTTCTCAGTTTGAGCAAACCGGTTTCCTGCATGATATTTTGTTTTCTCTGCTATCGTGGGAGAAAATTTTGGTTTAGTATGTTTTTATTTGTATCCTATAAATACCTCTTGTAATGTGTAATTATTAGAACAATTTGTTAATGTCAGAATTTACTTCTCTCCTCAATTACGTTCTCTCTCTAAAAATCCCCAAATTTTTCTCCAACTTCATCTTCTCCAATTAACCATTTTTCACCATTGATTCACCAACTTATTTTGTGTATGTTCCAACATTTGGCATCAAGATCCAGATTCTGATCCATTAATCTGCTGCAAACATGTCTACCATTTCCAATGATCGAATCCCTACCAACCTTCCAATTCTTGATTCCAAGAACTATGAAAAATTATGCAAACAAATAAAAGTATGGTTTGGGTATCAAGAAGTTATCAAAGTCGTTAACGATGGTGTTACACCACTTGGGGAAGAAGCTACAACTGCTCAACAAGCTAAATTCAAGGAAGAGAAGAAGAAATACTACAAGGCACTCTTCTTTATACATTTTTTCATCGATAACGACAACTTTGAAAAGGTTGGTGATTGCATGTTGGCGAAACAAGCGTGGGAGATTTTGAAGAAAGCTTATGAAGGGGTTGATAAAGTAAAGGTTGTGAGGTTTCGAACTCACAAGAGGAAGTTCAAGTTGGTGCAAATGGAAGAGAAGGAATAGATCAATGATTATGTTACGCGTATAAAGCATTTGTTGAATCAAATGAAGTCTTGCGGTGAAACCGTGTCAGAGCAGAATATTGTTGCAAAGATCTTACGTTCTTTAACGTCAAGATTTGACAACATTGTCGTTGCAATCAAAGAATTTAAGGACCTTTCTAAATTGAGAAAGGAGGAGCCTTATATATCATTAGAGGCTCATGAAAAAGGGATGGATGAAATAGGAAATAACAAGGACAGAGCGGAGATTGTGTTGCAATCACAGTTCAATGAGAAGAATAAGAGATCGAAAGGAAAATGGTCTTCAAAAGGGAAGACAAATTCTAAGAATTTTGGTGGAAAAGAGTCACAAAATTCAAAGGCTTTGATGTTACAAAGAGGTGAGAGAAGCTCCAAAGGTAGTGGTCAAGGTAACAACACCAAAAAAGTTTGATAAGAGTGGTGTGAAGTGTTACAATTGTCACAAGCTTGGGCGTTTCACAAAGGAAGGTAATGCAAAATCGAGAGAAAATCAAAGTGATGAGGCTAAGGTAGTTTCACAAGAGGTGGATGATGATAACACACTTCTGGTCATGATTACAGAGGAGAACTATGGCAAGGAAAAGTTGTTGGACAACAGCAGTAGCAGCTATCAGTGGCTGGGAGATAGCGTCTGTAGTGCAGAAAAAGCTGCAGAAACGCGTCTGGAGCAAAACGTAATGGTAACCGTTCAAGATGGAGTCCAAGGCAGTAATGATTGGTACTTGTATTTCAGTTATTCAACACATATGATGGGTAGAAAGGATTGGTTTGTCAAAATTAATCAAGCCACAAAGAATAGAGTAAAATTCACGGATGACAACACTTTAGCAGTCGACGGTGTCAGTGATGTTTTGATCATGAAGAAGGATACAAGTCATTCCTTGATCAAAGATATACTATAAATCCATGGAATTAAATGTAATCTCTTGAGTATTGACTAATTGCTTGAGAAGAATTACATAATTCGCATGGAAAACAAGATTTTGTATGTTTTGACCAAAATGTGTTTTGGTTCTTAGAGCACCCATGGCCACCAATTGGACTTTCAAGATATAGTTGAAAGTAATGAAAAATAGGTGTCTTTCTACAGAGGCAAGTCGTGATGAGTAGTTGTGGCATTACCATCCTGGACATCTCAATATTTGAGACCTCATTGCGTTACAAAGGAATGGTATGGTGACTAGACTACCTAAGATCAATGTTCCAACTGAGATATGTGATGAGTATGTTCAAGGGAACTAACACAAGGATAGTTTCAGCAAGGATGCAGGCCATAGGACCAAACATCACCTTGAGGTGGTGTACTCGAACGTTTATGGGCCAATGCAAGTCGACTCATATGGTGGAAATAGGTACTTTGTCACTTTTATTGACGATTTTAGTAGGAAGTTATGGATTTATATAATCAATAGGAAAGATGAGGTGTTTGATGTGTTCAAACGTTTTAAATCCATGGTGGAGCGGCAAAGTGGTCACAAGTTAAAAATCTCAAAATCGATAATGGAGGTAAGTATATCTCGAGTTATTTTGAGAATTATTATCATAGGGAGGGTATAGTGTGTGAGGTTTGTGCCACCTTATACTCCTCAACAAAATGGTATTTCTGAGAGGAAAATCATTCGATAATGAATATGGTCTGTAGCATGCTAAAGAGTAAAAATTTACCGAAAGAGTTGTAGGGTGAAACTAAGTCTACAGCCGCCTATTTGTTGAACAGATGCCCTACAAAGAAGCTTGATAAAGTAACTCCAGAAGAGGTATGGTCTGGTTTTAAACCAAACTTGAGTCATTTATAAGTTCTTAGTTCGATTGCATTTTGACATATTTCGAGTCAGCTTTGAAAGAAGTTGAACAAAAAAGGGGAGATGATGTTACTTGTTGGTTATTGTTGTACCCCAAAATTTTCCCTCTCATTTATCAAGATTTTCCTCACAAGACTTCTTGGACTCAAGACAAGATTAGGGTTTGCTCAGTTCAAGACCTCATCTTGCACTGATGACCTGAAATTAGGGTTTGAGTTTGCACAAGGATTTTTGGACCATAAATGCTTCATGTGACTTTCATACATCATCTTGGACCCCTAAGATTGCTCATGTTAAGTTTCAAGCCTTGAATCACATTTTTGCTCAGTCAATTGGACAGTTGACCTAAAAATCAGCTGTATTGGGGAAAAAGTCAACCATGGCCAATTTACAGTCAAACTTCATAATTTTTTATCCACGACAACATTTTGGACTCATATGTACCATTTAATCAAGTTTGGATCACAACTCCTCAAGAAATTTGATCAAATCATCAAAAGGGCAAAATGGTCAAAATTAGGGTTTTGATTGAGAAAGGGCATTTTCTAATTTTTAACCTAGCCAATGGCCATTTGGGTTCAAGCATGATTTCAAGGACTCATTAGCATCATCTTGACCTAATCACATAGTTCAAAAGATCTCAAATGCATAGGATTGACAGATGAATTTTGCAGTCAACTAATCAAAAGTCAATTGTGCACTAAAAAGTCAAACTTTGACTTTTTGGTCAAAATCAAGTGCCAAAGGTCATAATTCATCAAGATATGTCAAAATGTGAAACCTGTTGACCAAGAAACCTAAAATTGCAAATTAGGGTTTTAATTTGAAATTTTTCATAACTTAGAATGTTTCTAAGTGTGGAAAATTTCTTATTTTTTCCCAACTTTCCACAACTTTTTCACCATGATGCAATTGGATTCAAAGGAAACTTCCAACATGAAAGTTGTAGTCCTACATGAAATCTACAACTTTGATTCACAAAGTTTTCCAAAAAGATGCTTGGATCTAAAGTTATGAATTTGTGAATAGGGGTCTATGAACTAAATGACTTAGTGAAAATTTGCCCTAATTTAGGCAGGTTTTTGACCCAACTTCATGGACATTTTTCACCTAGTTCCAAGAGGTATCTCAAAATGCATTTCAAAGATGGATTGTAGAGCACATTACAAGCTTTCCAAAATGTCAAAGAACTCTCCAAGATAATTTGTGGTTAGGAAGAATCGAAGAAGAGAAAATGGCATTTTGTCACTTTTGTTCAAGCCATTTTCACAATGCACCAAGTTGCAAATCTGATCAAGCATGCTTGTACCTTGCATTACAGGTCCTAAACTCCTTCTACACTCCATAATTTAATTCTAACTCAGTGGTTAAAGGCTTTTTTTTCACTTTTGAAGCATTATACAAGAAACAATTCCATAAGTGGCCAAAAGTGCACATTGCCATTTCCATAAAGCAAGCTTTTCCAACTTTATCAGTCTTGAGCCTTGGACTTTTTCTTTGGGTACAGGAATTTTCCACAGATCACAAGCAAAGTATACCAACCCTTGCAGCTCACAAGATAGCTAAGTACAGGCCTACTAGCATGTTCACTTCAACTTTTCTTAAAATGCAAGAAAGTTGGCCAAAAGTCAAAAACTTGTACAAGTTGATAAAAGGGAGGGCTTGGAATCATTCTAGAGACATTCACAAACTTGTTGCAAGCTAGCACACGAATGCATAACCTCTGAAACTCTCCAAAACATAAAAACTCCATTTTTCTGCCAAAACTACCAGCTTCTGCAAAATCCTTGCCAACTTCATTTTGGCTCGTGCGTTTTGCCTTTCAACCTTTGAAACACTTCATCCACATAATATCAAAACTATCCAAGCCCTTGTCCTGTTGCTGTAACCCCTGTTTCAGACGTTACCATTTTCAAACTTGGAAGTTGCAGATTGACTCGTGCAGGAAGTTTCAGCCATCCACAAGACCATCCAAGCATTGGAAAAGCTTGAGGGAACTTCAAGAAAGCTCACACGATCCTCAAGACTCACTCAAAGTCCCTACATTGCCATATCCAAATCCAGCTGAAGGAGGTATTTTTAAAAACTTTATCTCTCTATTTAGGCATCCTCAAGCCACGATTTGTGAAGCAAAAATGTAGTCTCTAGCATGGTGAAGCTGTACATATGCATAGTTATCATTTATATTAACTGAGCTAAGAGAATTTGATTGTTGAACATGCTAAAAAAACTAGGTCAGAAATTAGGGGTGATTAAATTCTCTCTGATCTTTGAGAGTTAGTTTACAAATTTTATATCATTGGAATCGTGAGATGAAATGCTACATTTTTCATGTTACAAGTTTTTGATTTTATACAAAGAATAGCAAGTTACAAATTGAAGGCAAGAACGCGCGCAAATGGGAGCTGGAGGACAGGGATTAAGTGTTTGGGCCTTGGTGCGCCTGGGCCTTGCTCTTTTGTTTTTCACACCCCCCTGACTACTATTTGCACCCCCTGACTTATTTTCTTATATTTTTGCATTTTTCTTGCATATTTTATATTTTTGACTTACATTTATTTTTTTTTCTGAACATTAAAAAGTCACAAAAATATTTTCTTAATTTTTTGCAATTTAATTTTATTTTTATTATTTTTTCCACATATAAAATAGTTTTATTTTAATAAATAGAACTTATTTTCTTATTTATTTGTAAATTCATTTAATAAAAATACTATACATTTTTATTTTATTATTTTTCACATAAAATAATTATTTTCATACATATTTTAATTTTTAATATTTATTAATAATATTATTTATTATTTTCTTGTACAAAAATGGACAAAAATAAATATTAGGAAACATATTTTCCCTTTTAATCAAAAAAATTAGGGTTTTTCCTATTTTTTAGGACTTAAATAATTTTATTTTCTCATACATAAAACAAATACAAAATATTTTTTTGCATAATTACATTTTATTGCATTTTTATTATTTGTATTTTTATTTAATTTGCACAATAATTCAATTGGGTTGTAATAGTATTTTAGGGTTTTATTTTGTGCAAATATCCCCATTCAAAAACTTGTATCCCCCCTCCCATAATAATTGTTGTAATAGCTTAGTTTACTTTTATGCAATTTATCGTATTTATACCATGTGTAGTAAATTAGGGTTTTGCATGATAAGACAAAAATCAAACAAATAGAATGACCTAATCCAAGACAATCAAAATGCATGAAAATAACACATATTGCACATAAGCACCCCTAGAGTTTCATCCACTTGGTTGCCTAAACAAAAATGGCCACGGTATGCATGCAAAGTATTTTGGCAAAGCAAAACAAACAAATAAGATCATAGTCCCTCAATGAGGCTATCAAAAGGTTGCCTAAACAAATGATCTTGGTCCCTCAAAATGCTAAGATACTTGGAAATATTGCTATCATGGTCATACGATGACCCACGCCCGTCCCGTTTAACATCCAAAGATAGGGTTGTTTACCAAAGCAATGGCAAATCAACAATGTCAAAGGAATAAAAATGCACAAGAAAGACTTTTGAGTAGGTAGATATACTTCTAGTTACTTGATCATTTCAAAACAATCCTTGCTATTTTCAAAAACAAACACACACACATTTCAAAACATTTCCAAAAAACTTTCAAAACATTGAAACATTGTTCAAAAGACAAACATCTTTGTATACATTCTTACGAACGAGAATCATTACAAAGATTGCCTAAACGATGTCCTCTTTTCAAAATACTTTCAAAACCACACAAAGCACCATTTCAAACAATTTCAAAAGCAAAGCAAGTGATCTAAACAAGTAACTAAGAGCCCATGGAAAACCATGGATGAAAAGGGTGCTAGCACCTTCCATTTTCATAATCTACCCCCTGAACTCAAGAAAACATCTCAAAGGTCTTTCATGTGCTATTTTGCCTTTCCTTTTGGATAAAATAAAAGTCGGTGGCGACTCTTACTAAACCGCGACATTTGCAAACACAAACGCAATACCTCAAGTCAGTTCTCCCACCGTATCACGGTTATAATCCTATTGGAGGATACAAATTGTTTGATGTCAGTAGCAAGAAGATTGTGATAAGTCGAGATTTGGTCGTGGACGAGTTGCAACTATTTGATAGTAGAAAAAAATTCATGATAGTACAGGAAATTGGTTTCCTAGATGAGGGAAATCGGTTTCCAACATGATTTTTACATCGTAAAACCAGTGGAACTGATTTTTTGGAAGCAGAAATCAGGTCCCCTATTTCTGGAAATCGGTTTCCACCAGAAAATGTAGAAAATCAGCATTCTACAGAAACAGTTCAGCAGCCTGTCGAAGTTGAAAATGGTAAATCCAGTAGACGACCAACAAGACACAGAGGTCTACCTCAGAGGCTCCGCGATTATGAAGTATTCCATTATAATAAGATCAACAATGATTGTGATCTTATTCACTTTGCACTTATGGCCGAATTCGAGCCTGTAAGCACTGAGGAGGCATTAAGCGGTCCAAAGTGGGTGTGTGAGATGAAAGAGGAGCTGGAATCGATTGATAAAAATAGTACTTGGGAGTTGGTCGATCTACCAGAACAGAAAAAGCCAATTGGAGTGAGATGGGTCTATAAAGTGGAGGAAAATCCAAAAGGCGAAATTGTTAAGCATAAGGTCCGACTAATTACGAAAGGATTTTTTCAAATATAAGTTATAGACTATGATGAGGTGTTTGCACCGGTGGCTAGATTAGAAACTATACGGCTAGTTGTTGGCATTGAGAATAGAAATAATTAGTTAATGAATCAAATTGATGTAAAATCTGAAGGTAGAGAAAACACAAGAAAGGGAGGTTTGAATTGTGTTCATAGAAAACATTCCCCATTAAAATTCTAAGCACCCAAATGATAATAGCAATAAAGACAATGAAGATAAAAGGCACAAGTATTTTATCCAAGTTCACTGTTAACTAGGCTACTCCTGTCCACCCTTGCAAGGATGATTTCTCCTTATCCAAGTACTTAATCCATTATAACCAAACTGATTACAATCACACGGGAAACCTCCGGTGACTAACATGTAATTACATTCAGGGATCCAACCTTATATAACATTTATTGACCCAATAGAATTTGATCCCTCAAGATCTCCTACCAGGATTTCCTTGCAATGATATCCATTAGGGATCTCACAAGAGTCTGGCCTTCACTTTGTCATCTTTGAGATATGACTACCATTAACCCAACAAAATATGATTCCTCATAATCTCCTATCAGGATTTCCCATAATAACCAGCAGCCATTATCTTCTTAAGATTATACCTTCACTCAGTCTCTCAATGAACCTTGCAATGATATGTTCAGTGATCCAACCGGATATAACAATCATTAACCCAATAGAATCGGATCCCGCAGAATCTTCTATCAGGATTTCCCACAATGACTAGTAGCCATTGTCTTCTTGAGATCAGACCTTCACTCAGTCTCTCAAGGAACTAATCAACAACATTTGATGGGGTTTCTGTGTTTACATGGTTGCTTCTTATAAGCAGATTACACAAAACATTTAAGCACATATTGTTTAACACTTCTACGAGCAACAACTCAAGTGTTAAAACAATTTACATGAAGAGATATAAACATAAACATTATTCGATAAACAACTCTAGTGTTTATTACAATGTTCTAGAAAGATGTATATGATCAGAAGTTAAGTATCATCTTATAGTGTTCTTCTTCATCTTCTTTGTTGAGTAAGTTATGAGCAATAACTCTTTTCTTCTTCTGTTCATCCAAGATGCATATCATAATATTTGAATGGCATCTTGTTGAAATCTTATTTCTTTGTTTTTTTATCTTCTTTTAGTGGTCTTCAGTATGTATAGCACTGCAGCTTTAACATCTTCAGAGTCCACTATTTTCCTTCCACGTGATGAAGCTTGTTGGCTAATGCCAACGGTTAAACCGCTAACCAGCAATTTATCTTTGAAGCTTTGATCTTCTTTTATAGCCCTTGACAGAGAGAGTCGTTGTGAGGATAAAATGGACTTTTCCTGCACCAACGGTTAGTTCCCAACGGATAGAATAAGGTGTGAGATTTTAGACAGTATAAAATAATATTTTTACATCATGTCATTGTTCAATGATAGCTTTCCACCTTTTCCTCTGAATAATATTTTTCTATTAAGCTTATAAACAGAGATTTGTTAAGTAAAGAAAGATAACTGTAAATCCTATTGTTTGTTCCCAACGATCACAATGAGAGTGGCTGTAAATACAGTATAAAGGATTATCCTTACACCACCCCAAGAAGGTAGAGGTCACAGACACTTTATGTACCTTTTGCATAACATCACACGTTAACCATTTTAAATTTCTTCTTATCTTCGGAGGCTTCAGATATTTGAATGTTGAACATTGAAGCTTGTTGTAGAAGAATATTTCTTATGAGCCTTAGAACCTAAGTCTTGGAGTCTTCAGAACTTTTCACATAGAACCCTTGTTCTTCAGAGTCTTCAACACTTGTTTGTAAGAACTTCCTTTTCTTCAGATCATTAAAACTTGTTCAATAGAACCTTGTCTTCATAATCTTCAGAACTTGTAAAACAAAACTAAATCTTTATAAGGCCTCTAAAAATAAACCACAAAGCCATGATCAGAACTTCTTGTACTAACGTTCCTAAGACACGTTGCAGAAGATTAGTTCTGAACCTTGACTTTAATGAAACATGTAACCATATGTTTTCTTCTAGAGTGTATGTTCAGAACCTGATGACGTCACACGCCTTATACCAGAGTCAGAACATTATAGAAGCAGCTACACACTAGACGAAACCATTAGTGTATACAATTGTTCTCTAAGATAACATGTGAAGTTATCATCAAAATCTCAAGGCCAGATGTAGGAAAAACTTCTTGTTCTTACAATCTCCCCCTTTTTAATGATGACAAAACCATGTATTTTGATAAAATAATTTATACAGGGTAATCACCATAACCAACAAATTCAGAGTTAAGCTCACAACTCCCCCTAAATTTGTTAAACCCAAAATTCTATTTAAGCTTGTTCAGAGTCTCCCCTTGAGCCCAAGACTCACAAAATAAATTTTGAGTATCATAACATAAGAAATAGATAAGCAACACTTCATTACAACAACTCATCAGAGTATGACTAGAACACCTGGTCTTCATCTCAGAACCTGGTTTTTATCAGCACTTGATGAAGAATCAAAACTTGATTTGAGCCTGATTGAATAATGACATGCATTATGTATCAGCACTTCTGGACCATGATTCTGATATCACAACCAAAACACTATGCTTATCAAGTATCAGCATTTGATGTAATATTATCCAATGTATTAGACATTCATACAGTTCACAACTTCTGAATAGAGTATACGTTGCTGAAGCACATGTATCAAAGCACATATTCTGAGTGGCATCTCTGTATGAGAGCATGCATCAGAATGTTGACTTGACTCTCTTTCAGGAGAGCACAACTTTTGAGCTTTGACTATGAATTTCATACTTTCAGAAAGTTAACAACATCTAAATACTATGATATCAAGCAAGATTACCTTACTTTCAGTAAGTTTATAACTTCTGAATTGTGTTTGGTATATCTATTTGAATATTCATATATTCACAAGATGTGCAACATCTTAGATATAAAATTAGAGTTGATATCATCAATAAGGTTTTCAACCTTTGCATTAGGATCTTCATCTTCAACCTGTCTTTTAATACTTTGTGAACTTGTTTAGATTTCCCAGATTGTAACATCAAACAAATAGTTAGTAGAAACAACATTTTATATGTTTATTATTTGTTATCAAAATCATATTTTACTTTCTCCCCCCTTGTCATAAATCAAAAAGGTGATAAGGGATAGAGGATTGTTTTGTTATTTGATCCTTTAAGAAAAACATATTCAAGCCAGAGAATTGTTTGGATAACAGTTAAGTTAAGTTATGTCTTTAACATTGAGATACTTAAAAGAAGTTGTTTGGTAAGATTTTATGGAAATGTTGATTTATCACACATATATCTAATGCAATCATGCAACAAAATGATTTTATTGATTAACCAGGAAAAATTATTGAAATACCAGATGAAAGAAATAGGTGATAGAGAGACTAGATAATAATTAGGCAGATATGCAAATAGAATTTAAATCACATAGATCAAAATGAAAGAATAGAAAGGTAATAAAGGTAGAGAAAATTTAAATAGAGAAGATAATCAACATAGGAAACATAGTTCATTAATTGAAAGGGAAATTATAGACAATTAGGGCAAACAGACTAAGGCAAATAGACACAAGAAAACTTAAACACTAAGCAGACATCATTCAATCCTTTGAAGACTTCACACTTTTTCATCACCGGACCATTTGTAGAACCATTCTTCTATATAATGTTAACAATTCCTTCTTTAAAGAATATTTCAGAAATAACTCTTCCAAAAGGTATGAAGGACTTGACTTCATTTCTGAAGAGGGTGATGGAAATTTGTAGAAAGTTGAAGATACTATGGCAAGTTTATTCTGATATCATTGATCATCGGAAAAATGAGAACCTGGTCTTCATAAGACATCATATTTGTGTCAACTCTTCTAGGACGAAAATTGGTTAAGAGAAATTTGAACCAACTTTTTGAAATGGAGGGAGAGACTCAGGATTATTAGAATCGTAGTTGGATGTTGACTTATGGAGATAAGCGATCTTATCATCAAGATAATATAGACTCATGATATGTTCAACAGTAAGACCAACATTTTCACAACTAGTTGCAAGAACTATTGAAAAAGGAGTGGTGGTTATGGGGACACCGAAGACACGTGAGGAAATGGAAAAACCTTCACTTTCAACAAGGGCATGTTTTCAAAAGTCTTTGACAAGGTATGAGTAGACTGGTTTATCTAACATGGTGAAGTAGTTTGTCCATTCTTGAAAGTAAATGACTCAGGAGAAACTACAAGAAATATGACTGTTGCTGAGATGAGAGAGTTTGATTTTTTATTCAGTTTTGATTTCAAGAAGACTTTCATATCCAAGAAAGGTAACTAGAGACATGATGAGAAGTGGGAGAGTCTTTGAGAGAAGGAGATGATGAATATATTCAAGGAAGGAGATGAATATATAGATAGAAGATGTGATTGTCTGGACAAATGACAAGGTAGAGAGGTGTATCACGCATAACATATAATGTGACAACTTAGGATATAACACTTAATGATAATGTTAGGAGAGAGAGTGCAGCGGATTTAGAGGATTATTCTGACATTGAGTGAAGCAGGAGGATTTCTACCCATTCTCTAGAAATGTCATATTATTTAGGGTGTTAGACTTAACTAAGATTTGGAAAAGACAACAGATTCTAGTTAGATTGAAGGTTCTCTACTTATATAGTAACTAGTTATTTAAAGAGGGTTCTTTTTATCAAAGAAAATGTATTTGTTTTGATGAGAGCATATTTAGATTGGACACTTATTACTAGAGGAGTTTTATCTGAAGAGGAAATTATATTTAGGATGAAACATGATTGAATGAGAATGTCCTAATACAACATATTCCTAAAGAGATAGAAATCCTAAAAGACCTTAAATTCAAGAACTTCACATATTTCTTCTTCAAGAACATCGTCGGAACCATTTAGACGAATTGTTTCAATAATCTCGGCTTGAGAGAAGAGAGCAAAAAGAACTATTTCAAAAGGGATAAAAGATTGGTGATACTTTCTAGACACGGCAACTGACCCTCTAAGATAGTTGAAAATGGTTTGAGGTAGGTTAATTCTAACATGATGCACAAGAAGGTAGATTAGAATTCTGTCTAAAAAGACTAGATAGTCCAAACTAACTCCATTAGGTCGAAAGTTGGCTAGCAGAAGCTGAAACTAAACTTTGGCTATAGGAAGAAGATTTTTAGGATTGTTTGGCTCAAATCCTTCAGAGGTGTTATGAATGGTGCTAAGTATTTCGGTGAAAGAGAGAGGAAGTTGAAAATCTTTAACTATGGTTCCAGTTTGAGGACACCTGATTGCAGTAGCAATTGATGTTGGAGTGATGGTAATGTTGTTGCCGAAGAAGGTTGAGTGGATAGAGTCACCATTGACTGAGGCATACAACTAAAATTCCTTGACCAAATATGGGTAGACGGGTCCATGAAGTATGGAAAAGTAGTTAGACGATACGCCAGATGATGCTTTGGTTAAGACCGAGTTCATCGAGTCTTACTCTGGGAATGTTGGGGCGAAGTTCACAAACAACTTCAACGAGTTCCTCGAAATCACTAAAGGTTTTTGAAGTCATTGGCGGAGGATATGGGTTTTTAGTGAGATTAGAAAGGAATTCTCAAGAGACTTAAGAGTAGGTTTTTAAGAGATGGAAGAGAGCGAAATAGAAAATTTTAGAGTTATGAGCATATAGTTGGAGGTATGGAGACTGAGAACATAGAGAGTGAAACTTGTGTGGAAGGATGTATCTACACATTCCAAGACAAGTGATGGAAGATGTAAGGAAACCTAAGGAGAGAAAAGATGTTGGTATTAAAACTTTAGGAGGGAGGTTACTATAAGTATTAGATTATTTTTTAATGATTTTTAGGTGACACTCTTTTTAGTTTTTCAATTTTTATGAATTATAATCGCTTTAGTTAGGGGTTAAGAAAAATCTAACAGAGAAACTAATATTGCAAGATGAAGTAAGAAAATGATTGACATGTGATAATTGAAACAAAGGAACTTTCCTGGTCAAGATAGCTCCTAACTGGTAGAAGTATCTAGCAGTACTTCATTAAAAGGCATGTAGATACTAACTTGGGGATTTCTTGTGACAAGTTTATCTTCATTTGAGCTTGATTCTGATCATTTATCTTTTTGTATTCTTTTTATATCCCTAGATTCCATTCGTTGTCCTGAGGTGCTTTTCCTAATCTCCTTGCTATTTTAATAGAAGCTTCATTATATTTAAATGGTTCCTTTCAGTTGTAGTCTTATTGTCTGGCTTGCAAGCTTCAAGACATTTTTTCTGAAGAACTGGCTTGAATCTTCTCATCTTGCTGACTCTCTTTGAGCATATATCTTTGAGAAGATATGCCTTCTTCAGAGCTTGAAGAGAAGAAACTTATGGATGATCATCTTCAGATTTCTTCACTTCTTGTTCTTTAATAGCTGCTTCAACTTCTTCAGAATCTAAAAGTAGTTTCCATATACTTCAGAGATTGTATGATTTGATCTGCTCCCTGGTGAATGGAATTTTTTCCTTTTGACTTCCAAATCTTTTGCGTACACTTCTTCGAAGCTTTTTAGGTGACTCCTTCATATGACTTTTGGTGTGCATATTTGAGAGGCAATAGTCTTCTTGATGGATCTTCGTAAGTTGACGTTGATTAGATCCATTGCAGCTTGTAGCGTTTGTTATTTGGATGAAAACTTCAGTTGAGTTAAAGTGTTGAAAGTTTACCTTTGCTTTTGATGGAAAAATTTTGTTGATTGAGAAGATAAATCCATTTCCATCAAGTACTTGAGCCTTCAGAATCCTGAGAACTTGTTTCAGGGATTCTGTCTTCGTATTTATGATTCTAGACCAGAGTTTTGAATCCTCCGCAGAACGAGTTTGAATCGAAAAAGCTTTCTATCATTTGAGTAGCAGACAACTACAAAATTTTTTATTTACTGGATCTCTCTACATGATTAAGTGTTTTATCTTAAATCAATAACAAAGTCAGGCTCTGATACCAATTGAAGGTAGAGAAAGCACAAGAAAGGGAAGTTTGAATTGTGTTCATAGAAAACATTCCCCATTAAAATTCTAAGCACTCAAATGATAATAGCAATCAAGACAATGAAGATAAAAGACACAATTATTTTATCCAGGTTCCTAGTTAAGAGGATCCTAAGATACATCAAAGGAACTCTTGGCTGTGGAATTCTCTTTCCCGCAGCTGATACGGGCAGAAAATTAGAGCTACTCGATTACACGATTCTAATTGGTGCGGAGATAAGGACGATCAAAAGTCTATGGTTGGTTATGTCTTTATGTTCGGAGGAGCTCCAATATCTTGGTGCTCTAAAAAGGAACTTGTGGTGGAACTCTCTTCTTGTGAGGCCGATTATATCGTGGCATCGATATGTGCTTGTCAGGCTGTGTGGCTTATAAATCTACTGAAGGAGCTCGACAGCAAGGTTGAAGAAGCTGTCACACTCTTGGTTGACAATGTTTCATCTATTAATCTTGCAAGGAATCCCATAGCACATGGGAGGAGCAAGCATATAGAGATGAGATTCCATTACTTGAGGGAACTGGTGTGTATAGGCCAACTGAGGTTAGGATACTGTCGAAGAAAAGAACAACTTGCAGATTTGTTAACAAAAGGTGTGACAAATGATGTGTTCAAGAAGCTTGTAAGGAGTTTGGGAATGAAGAGTTTTGAGCATTTGTCTTAAGGTGGTGTATTAGATGTTCAATATAATCCAAATGCAGTATAGAAGCTTTTGTGGTTGTTTCGAGCAAATAGCTTATCTGGAAAATCACTTCTAGATAATCTGGAATTTGGAATTTTCGAAGAAGAAACCGGTTTTCCAGTTTGAGGAACTCGGTTTCCTGCGTGATATGTTGTTTTCACTATTGTTCTGTGAGATAGTTTTGGTTTAGTGTATTTTTCTTTGTATCCTATGAATACCTCTTGTAATGTGTAATTGTTAGAACAATGTGTTAATGCCAAAATTTAATTTTCTCCTCAATTACTCTCTCTCTCTCTCTCTCTCTCTCTCTCTCTCTCTCTCTCTCTCTAATAATCTTCAAATTTCTCTCCAACTTCATCTTTTTTAATTAACCATCTTTCACCATTGATTCACGAACTTATTTTTGTGTATGTTCCAAAACTTCAACCATCGACATAATCTTGTACCTTGTGTAATATTGATTGTAGCAACACATCTTTGACTCGAACTTTCCACAAGTCAATAAATTCTTCCATTAATTTTCTATAGCCCAAACTGCACAACAAAATTTGTGACTGCAGCTCAACAACTTTTTCACAACACTATCCAAACTAACCTACAACCACAGAGCATACTAAGAACACTTATCCTTGGATCGAACCAAAAACTCTAATATCGATTGTTGGGAAAAACAAACCATGGAATAAAAGAGGAACAAAGAAAGTCAAATACAAGTTTAAAGTGTTTTTGACTAGTACATATTGTAAAGAAAAACTTAATCATATATATAACCTTGGATTCTCTCTTTCATCATTAAACTAAGCGATGTGGGACAAAGAAAATTTTTAATCATATATATAGCCTTAGATTCTTTCTTCCTTCACAAAACTAACTAATCTAAAACTTTTTCAACATGTATATTTTCATGATATCCCAAAACTTATTTTATGGATGTAACTGATGGATGGATGAATGTATCAGCTGAATTTACGGTGCCATATACATCATCATTCATCAACATATGACTTTTCTATCTCAGTATTTTTATTGACATGTGAAACATTCATAATTTTCTTCAATCATACTAGTATTGAATAAATGTGAATTCTCTTTTATTTATTGATGAACTCCATTAATAGTGTCCCGGTCATCACATGATCCATATCCAATCTTTGCATATTGTTGAATCGAGTTTAATTAATCTTCTAAAAGTTGATGTTAATATTGAAACAACAAAAAAACTTATTTCTCAAGCTACATCTATTTTCCAATTTTCTTGTAATATACTAAATCATTTGTTAAAGAACATACTAGTATTCGAATCCTTCACTAACTCTCTATCTTCATCCTTGTTTATCTTTAGGAAAACCTTTTCGCCCCTAGTTGGGATTACTTTTATCGTAACAATATTTTCTTTTATCATTCTTTGTTGCAATTTTATAATATCATCTCTATTTCGCATGTATATGGTTTATTCACTCTTAGTCCATTCCATTTTTTCACTGATTATCAATATTGATATACCAGTTCCCCCTTAAAAATCTCTAATTTAAATTTCCTTATTTTTCTTTGATCTCCGTTCATTATTTTCTTCTTTGTTCACAGTAGCTGGATTATTTTTGACTACGTTTGCATAAGTTTTTCCTTCTCTTTTTTGTGCTTTGGATACCTTGTTGGATATGTAAATCTAGACACAAGAGAAGAAGTAAATTATGGGAATTTAAAAAATGACAATTTATAAATAAATTGTTTTCAATTTCAGAATTTAAAAACATTTTAATAAAACCTTTAAGTATAGCAATGAAAAATCAATCGAAAGAAAATATGCGGAAAATAAAAATATAAAGGAAAAGAGATGACACCAGAATTTATAAAAGTCAGGTCTAAATGAAGTGATACAATCCTCTCTCCAAAACATGATCTTGAGAGTATTCAGTAGTAATACTTATGATTTTTTAGTAGGCTAAGCTCATTAATCCCCTTATACAAGGATAATGAAGTTTCGTGTTAACTTTTAACAAAATAGTGAAAAATAGACTGAAGTAGTTAGTCTTCCTTCCAAACGTGAACAGAAACTTTGAGTGGTTAGTCCTTAATTTTGTATAGACGTATCTCGAACAAATGTGGAATTTTAAATTTTTTTTCCCTCGAAGAGAAGATTTTTCGTTGGTTATCTTTAAGAAGCCACAAAGAGAGATTTTCTTTAAGTGGCTCAGCTTAATAACTAAATAGTAACTTAATATTAAATCCCTCAAACAAAGCTTTTAACGAGTTTAGCTTCGAACTCAAAAAATACTTTCTAAATAAGAGATATTCAACCCAGAGAAAAATAGCTCTTGGTGAATTCACAATTATACTCTTTCTAGAAACAAATTTCCTCCCTAAACACAAAGACTTTTTCAAAACGCTATGGTTAAATTAAAGTGACAGAAAGTAGAAAAATATTTCAGAGATAGTGAGATAGCTCACGATTTTGGATGTGGAAAAATGAATAGAGAGACCTTTATTTATAGGCTAAAGGTTGTCACAAAAAAAGGAAATGATTTATGGTCAAGTTAATGGTCTAATCGATTGGGACCTTAAATCAATTGGATGCCCTAAATAATGTATGACAAAATCACATCTTGTAAATATTTGATATAGAGTATTTTCCATTCATTAAGACACTTACACAATTGATTATGGATGCTATTTTATCTTATCCAGTCGATTGGGAATATGCTTCAATCGATTAGACTATTCAAAAAATGTTCCCTAACCATTATGATAGTTCCCAACTCATCTGGTTTGGCTCCAAAATATGTTTAGGTTGATTTCTTTGAGAAATAAAGGCTTTTAAAAATATTTTACAAAACATTAATAACTCAGACACAATCAGATGACTTTTCTCACTTCTTCTCTTTCATACTCAGAACTCGGAAGCTTCAAGACTTTGTTGAATGCAACAATGATATAATCATTTGCATGAGTCTTATTAAGGCTTAGGACATCTTTAAGTTGGATGTCATCATCAGAGAATATTTACAAATATAATCAAAACCCTAGTTCATCAATTTGATTCAGAGGAAAAGCTTAAAACAAAATTGTCTTTTGCATTTTTTACCGTTTGATATACTTGCTTGTCTTTATGCTTTTAGATTAGATTGTATATTCATTAGTCTTCATGAAAGGTTTATACCTCACATGTTGTCAAGACCGAAGTTGCCATCATCAAAACCAAACCATAATAGTTATGACCTGATTTAACCTTGATCACTCCTTTATTAGATCTGTAAACACATAGTTTCATATACCTCCAGTCATTTAAATAGACTTGTGATATCGTGTTCCTTGCTTTGTATATCTTTAAAACTTTTTTAACTCTTGCAAGTTGGTATTTGTATTGCCTTTAAAGTTTTGTTCTCCCTTACTTTCTTGTGAATTCTGATATATTTATGTTGGTGTTGCAAGATTCGAACCATGCATCCTTGAGTTGGTTCTCTAGTCATTCACGATTTTTTACTCTTTCATATTTGACAAACCTAAAAAACATCCCATTATGTTTCTTTTCTTTGCTACATAAATATCTATTACTCTCCCTTGCTTTATGAATGTTATCTCCATCTCTTTCACTAATATGTCTCTTGAAATATTATTTACGTAATATGTAGTTGTTCCTTCTCTAGTTATTGTACTTCTATTTGTCTTGAAGTATACCAAATTTATTTTTCTCCTCCTTCGTGAACTCACCCTCGTCCAATTTTCACGAAGATCTCTTTCTCCACCTAGTAGTGGTAATTTTCACCACTGGAAATCCAAAAATACCCTTCGGATATGCACTTCTGAACTCACCTATTAGCATGTTTCAGATGTGCATCTCTGAAGACACCATATTTCCACATTTTAATACTTAAACATTTGGATTTTAAAGTTTTAGTGGGTGTTTTGGAAATGCATATCTGAAACATATGTACAGGTTGTTTAGGATATGCATATTTGAAACTTCCTCTGTCTGTTTCATTTTTGTTTAAAACAACATCATTATCACTACCTTCAAAATGGATAATTTTTTCTTAGGATTATTTTTAAAGTATGAAACATGAAGATAATAATACAGACATAACGATTAGATTAGATGTTTAGACAAACGAAAACATAATGTAGTACATAAGTTGTTCGGATAGTGTGTAATATCAAAATATTAATTCCAAAACATAAAACAAAACATAACATAGGTTACTGCTACTGCGTATGGATAATCTTAACCCCCTGTGACCTTCTCTGCCTACTATACTGCACTTCACTGGATGCCTTCGTAACCATCCTCCCAACGATGGTAACCTCCTACCCAATGTTACAGCAATATAGCGACAAGCAAAAAGTAAAGTATTATTTTATCGGGTGATATTTAGGTTATATTGTATTGTGTCCACATAGATTGGTTATCGAGTCGATGTTCGACAAATCATTCGTTAATGAGTTTGGGGGTTTGAATGAAAGGGGTAAAAGTTATCAATGGAAAATAAATGTAAACAAAATTAAAAGAAAAAGTAATAACTTATCAAAAGTTTATATAAACTACTTCTCACAGACTTAAAGCTATCGACCAATTATACTCTACCTACAATACTCGTCAATGTCACCCCATATCACTCACAACCTAAGTCATTTTTATCCAAATTAAGAGGTCGATTGTATCACCTCGGTAGAGATCTCTCAACCACCTCAACAACACAGAAGTCAACCGTGTTAATCGCGTCGATAATCTCTCAGAGCGACACAGCTAACACAGAGGCATTAATCACAGACACCCAAGTGAATGTCAGCTCTAAATCTATCTCTAAAATCCATAAACTAATAGACTATCATCCTAGATAAGAATCCGAGCAATATATGTCTATAACAACCCAAATCCCGAGCACAGAGCAAAAATCCAGGACAATACTCGACAAAGATTTGTAAAGTAAGTTTTATATAACGCCATGGGCGACAAAGAAAGAAAAAAGAGAAATGAACCACAAATGTATTGGTTTGTCTACATCGATCGAAGAGAAATCCACCCCGGATCATCCCTATGTAAGCTTCATAGTTGTTATTTAAGCTAATCCACTACAAAAATTAGGTTGATGGAGTTGGGAGATCAAAAACCACACCCAAAACCATAACCATACAAAACAAAATGAAAATGAAATATAAAGAAAATTTATTCTGCGACCGTCGCCCGTCGACACAAACATGTCGTCCGACGATGCTACCTAAACTCTTGGCCCAGACTACGTGACATAGGCAACTGGCCATAAATATCTTCTTTCGCCCGATGACTGACTCACGTTTCCCGACGCTGTTACTCTTCCTCACCCAGCGACACGGCATCAAAGCAAGGCAGACCCAACTGGAAAATTGACTCTAACCCAATGATCCACCATCTCCTGGCAACGCAGACACGGTACATCTCGCTCGGCGATGCACACTAGTCCAGCCACTTTTGTTGCTTTCTCTGTACAACTTCAAATGGCTCTCTCTTCTTGACCTTATTCCTTTATTGATCCAACAATGCAACTTGGAGCGTTTATTCCTCTTGCTCCAACAATGCTCAAATACCTACGAAATGAATACAAAACTATCAAACAATACACTATGTACATGAAAACACAAATATATAAAAACTAAACGAATTTACACAAAAGTTAGGTTTATTCACCCCATATTAACCATAAAGAGTCAATAAGTACAACAAAAAATATATACAAAAACAACTACAATTTGCATTTATCAAACTCTCCCCAACTTGAACTTATTTATCCTCAAACAAGAAACAAATAACTCGAAGAAATGAAAACGATCAACTAAAGAATCATGAATCTCGAGTTTTGAAAACAGATAACAAATGCAATGATTCAAATGAAAAACAATACACACAAAGTAAACACTTACCACTAAACTACGACTATAACATAAACACGAAACAGATGCTAAATACAAAAATCGTGCCAAACATTTTAAAATAACACTAGTTCACAAATGAATTACACCTAGCAATATCAATCATCGGTAGATGACAAATGCATAAAAATGATGTATTTTCACTCATCTAGCAACCTTGCAAACAAAAGATTAAATTATACACTCATCCAAAAATCCGTGTTGAAGACAAAAAAGCAAGAATCACAAGGGCTTTTTAAGGTTGTAATGTGGCTTGGTTAACAAACAAGGGGCAATATCTAAAGGTAATTGAAACAAAAACTTGCCTAAACCTAAGGGAGTAATCAATTCACCAAAGACTCAAGCAACACAATTTCAATCAAACTTCTTCCACATTCCTAATTTATCACACCAAAACACCATACTTATTTGCATAATTATTTGAACTCTTTTTTGTTTTAGTTTTTCAAAGCTTTTTCAATTTTTTTCTTTCTTTTTCTAATCTTTCTTTTTCATTTTTTTCTTTATTTTTCTTTTCTTTTTCACAAATTTTTTCTTTTTTCTTTCTTTTTCTTTTCTTTATTTTTCACTTTTCTCTTTCTTTTTTTCTTTTCTTTTTCACTACCTCATAGTAATACACACAAGAGAAAGCAAACAATTCTCTCCCCAACTTGAATTTAACCAACATTAAAGTGAATACTCCCTACTTTCTAAGGCAAGGTAAAAATTCAACTAAAAAATCATAGTTGAGGGTTCAAGAAAACAAATAATCAACGTCCATTCAAAAAGGAAAACCAAAAACTTATAGATAAGCATTAGGTTCAAAAACAACATGGACATTGACAAAAAGTTAAAGGGGTTACAAATAATCACACACTTACAAGGTGAATTGACTATTTGGTTAGTTAGTTGTGCTCAAAATAAAACAAAATGTCTTGATCATTTTCATGCTTTCATACAATCAACACAAACAAAAGATTAAACATAATGAAATCCATTTAAAACAAGAATTATGGTCTCCAGCATATATGAATAATGAAAAGCTACCTCACAAAAAGGGTAGGAACTAAAGTGATTCACAAATAAATAAGTATACAAAAGAATGAATGGAATAAAAATTGTAAAAAAAAGTCTAAGTATCATGAATATGCTGAACTATAGAAAGCGATAAACACATATCTCAAACGTGTAAAAAAACCTTAACAAAATCATTACCACGCATTGGCAAGTCGAAATGATCAAACTTGATAAATCACCTCAATATTCTCAAGCTATTTACAACAAGCTCAAAGACAAACACAAAAACGAACAAAAATAATATACACATACTAAAAGACCAAATGAAATTGTCAAAACAAATTTAAAAGTGAAGATATTAAATTTAAGAACTAGTCCGAGTTAAATTTGTTTAGACAATTGCATTCAACTACCTACACTAACAAAATGAAAAACAATAAAACATGTTTGTTTTACGTTGTAAGCTCGACGCCGGTTATTTAAGAACATTCCTCCAAGTTGCTTCCACCCAGTTATTATTAACCAACACGCAAGCAAACGTGAAAGGAAACAAACAATGATATAACAAATTTATAAGTATAGTAAACATATACAAGTATCAATATACACAAGTAAAAATAGATAATATATATGATATCTACAAAACTCAAAAACAAAAGAATTATCACAATGCGAAACAATAAACCAATCTCCGGCAACAGCTCCATTTTGTTGCAGCGGTATATCGGTAAGCAAAAACTAAAGTATTAGTTTACTGGGTGATATTTAGGTTATATCGTATCGTGTCCACAGAGATTGGTTATTGAGTCTCAGTTCGAAAAATCATTCATTAATGAGTTTTGGGGTTTGAATGGAAAGGGTAAAAGTTATCAACAGAAAATAAATGTAAACAAAAAATAAAATAAAAAGGAATGACTTATCAAGAGTTTATATATACTACTTCTCACAGACTTAAACCTATTGACCAGTTATACTCCACCTAGAATACTTGTCAATGTCACCACGTATCACTCACAACCTAAGTCATTTCTAATCCAAATTGAGAGGATGACTGCATCACCTCGGTAGTAATCTCCAACCACCTCAACAACACAGAAGTCAACCGTGTTAATCGTGTCGACAATATCTCAGAGTGACACAACCAACACAGAGGCATTAATCACAAACATCCAAGTGAATGTCAACTCTAAATCTATCTCTAGAATCCAGAAACTAACAGACTATCATCCTAGATAAGAATCCGAGCAGTATATGTCTATAACAACCAAAATCCTGAGCACAAAGTAAAAATTATGGACAATACTCGACAAAGATTTGTAAAGCAAGTTTTATATAATGTCATAGGTGTTGTACCTCAAAATTTGCCCTCTCATTCTTCAAGGCCTTTCTCACAAGGATTCTCAAGGTTCAAGCTTGCACAAGTACTTTGGAATTTTCCAGTACCAAAATTAAAAGGAAACTGTCAAAAAGGGAGAAAACTGATAAAAATATGATTTTGACAAAGAAATACAAGTGTCCTTCGTTTCAGCTCCTTCGATTGGCCTTTTGGCCTCTTTTGATACAGGCTTTGGTTGCATCCTTCGACTGGGCGATGGCCTCTGGCACGCTGGCTTTGATTTACAAGGTAGGAGTTTCCTACATGCCACCTTCGATTGCATCTCTGGCCTTACTGGGTTCACAATTCCATGACTGCCTATTGCATGTTTCGTTTGGATGTCTGATGCTTGCATGCCTATACAAACTTTACCTCCATGCTTTCCTTGACTCATAAAGTAATGACTAGTTACATACAAACTTTCATTTGAGCCACAACTTGCACGCAAAAGGCATCCCCCTTTGCTAGCATGCACAAGGTACAAAGCCTCCTATAACTTCCTTCGATTCCAAGGCAAAAAGCTCCCTTTTGGTGTCCTTCTATTTGCACTTTTTTGCCTCATGTATGCCTCTTTCGAATCTGGACATTTTGCCTCTTGCATGCCTCTTTCATTTGGGCATGTGGCTCCCTTCGTGCAAGTCTTTGTTTGAGCATTGACCTTTTGTGTGCTTGCTTGGAGTCACAAAGTTTAGACCTCCTCCATGCAGGCTTCGACAAGACATTGACTATGTTTGTACTAGCTTCGACTGGATAACATTTCTCTTTAGTATGCTACATTTCCATCCTTGACAAACTTCAGCACATGGTTGATGGCCCCTTTAAAAGACATATAGTGGTGGACTTGAGGGGCATACATATGAGTCCCTGTCGAAGGGTACACCTTACTAGTCCATTCGAAGGACACATTTGGCCCCTTCAAACGATGCACAAAGGTGATTCGTTCGAAAGACACTTGTTGGAGGAAAGTCAAACAATATGTTTGGAAGAAGAATCTGGTCGAAGGAGGGTCAAAATGAAAGGATGAAATATTCAAATATGCTTGCTGCCAAGTTCAGGTGTGGTACACTGGCCAAAACTGCTGCACAACAGTCTTGAAACATTGCCCCATTCTTGCACCGAAATAGTATACAAGCATTGTCCCTCGAAGGCTACAAAGAGCAGTTTACTCAAATTGTTCAAATTATTTTGTTTTCCCTCTAAAAGCTTCAGCCAACTTTGCCTATAAATAAGAGGCTCCAACACATGTTTAGAAGGACTTTTTGGCCAGGCGAACGAATCTTCAAAAAATTCTCAACACCATAAAGCTCTCAAACACTTAAACACTCATCAAACACATACCCAGAATCCAAACACTTATCCCCTTAGAATCTGAAACATCCCTAGACCTTGTTACCCTTCGAATCCAGTAGGAAGAACCTCACACTTGTTCTTCTCTTTCGAATCCAGTATCAAAGACATAACCCCTGGTTCCTCCCTTCGAATCCAGAAGCATTCAAGGAAACCACTTAAAGTCCCAGCACACGTTCCAGCCTCAAGCAAGGTAAGTCATTCTTAACCTTGAACCCTTCATTTCTAGCATAACATGTAAATAAGCTTCCTTTTTGTTTCAAACATGGACGTAGTGTTTGTTACCTTTTCGTTTCCACCCTTTTAGTTTGTTTTTATTGCCTCTCCTTTTGGTTTTGCTCTTTGGTTTATTACAAATGCTTTAAGAACTAACCTGAACCTGAGGTAATGATAGCATGGCCTAAGGCCATGTTGCTATTTAATATCTCAAACGAAATAAACAGGAGACAGGAGTATGAAACGAAGCCTCAGGCTTCCTCACTGACTCCAGGCCCAATCGAAGGAGGCAGAAGGCAGATTACATCTTATACTGGTTCCACTGGTCCCAATCGAAAGGCACAACATGCTGTCCCACTGGTCCCAATCGAAAGGCACAACATGTTGTCCCACTGGTCCCAATCGAAAGGCACAACATGCTGACCGTGAGGCCTCAGTCGAAAGTTATGCCTTCACCCTTTTCAGGCTAAATCGAAGAGAGCCAGAAAGTGCAGAATCGAGGGGTTTTCTGCCTCAATCGAAAGACCATCATTTTTCTTGCTTTTATTTTATTTTTGCCTTTATATTTTCATGCAATTCAATATGGTTGTAATAGTGTAGGATTATATCTTTCTGCGCTTTATTACTTTTATATGCTTGCTAGTAAATAGAATATGTATGGCCAGATAAAATCAACAAGTAGACAATTACTAATAAAAAAAACAAAGCATGAAAATAACACACATGCACACTTGCACCCCTAGGATTTCAATCCACTTGTTGCCTTCAAAAATGGGCCATGATATGCATGTCAAGTACTTTGGCAAAACAAAAACAAAACAAAAGATCATAGTCCCTCAATGACGATATCTGAGTTGCCTAAACAAAATTATCAAGTCCCTCAAGAAAATTGCCAAAAATACTTGACAACATTGCTATCATGGTCTATACGATGACCCACGCCTGTCTCGTAAAACATCCTAACACAAGGTTGTTCACCAAATACAATGGTGAAACAACACTGTTAAAAGGGTTAAAAACATAAGAAAGATCTTTGAGTAAAATAGGGTAGATAACTCTTAGTTACTTGATCAAAAATCTTGCAAAACATCCTTGCCATTTTTTAAACACACTTCACAACACAAACTTCAAAAACAATTTCAAAACAACTTTCAAAACATTGAATTATCTTTTCAAAAAGACACACACCTTTGTATATATTCAAACAAGAATCATTACAACGGTTGCCACAACGATGGCCTCTTTTCAAAACATCTTCAAAACTACACACAAAGCACCATTTCAAACAATTGAAAAGCAAAGCAAGTGATCTAAGCAAGTAACTAAGAGCCAATGGATAACCATGGATAGAAAGGGTGCTAATACCTTCCCTTTCTATAATCTACTCCCCGAACCCAAGAAAACATCTCAAAGGTCTTTCCTGTGCTTTTTGGCCTTTCCTTAGGATAAAATAAAAAGTCAGTGGCGACTCTTGCTAAACTGAAACATTTGCGAACACAAAACGTAAAATCCCAAGTCATTTCTCCCACTGTATCACAGAACTGACGACTCTGCTGGGGAGTGTATTCTAAAAGTGGAGTAACCTTAGGGCTTAGATCACCCTTTTGCATGATTGTTGTTTGCCTTGATTGCTTTACGTTTTGGTTCTCTTGTTTGGGCTTGAAATCCTCCACCCGGATTTGGGAAACATTCATAGATAGCAATACGTTGTGGAAACTGTGCGGGGTATACCGACATGGTTGAAGCAATAGCTATATTAGTGCGACATATTTGTGAGTACCGGTAGCCTTTGAGTCAATCAAAGAGAATACGGGGCCGCTGAGTGATGTCATTAAGCACTAATGAACTAGAACCTTATTTGACCATCTTGGCCTTTCATTAGGGGTAGTGAGATGACCGGCTTTGGTGCAGTCCGAAGTTAGTAGATACTCGATACTACACTCATTGAGGGTTGTTTTCTTGGAATATTTTGGTCGCTAGTTAAGTGGCTAAACCAAAACAATGAACATAGAAAACAATCCAATGATATTGAGCTCCTTAGAACCCGGTTACTATTTATAGGACATGTTTTGAGCCAACTAAACTCAAGAGGGTACTTACCTATGAAACCTCATGCAAGCCTGAAACTAGGGTTTTGTGTAACTTGTTTATACATGTGTTTGTGCATACATCATAAACATCATAAAGCATCATATGCATCCACTAACCATTTCAAGGGTTTGGATCTTCATCTTTGTTCTTGTTTTATAGGTCATGGAATCTCTTCGCAGGAAAACAATTCAAGTCAACCTTGTGAGAATCCCTCCTCAACTCAAGGAGCTTACATCCAGAATTCTAGAGAATTCTATCTTCAGTGAAAGACATGGTAGACTCCTCAGCTTAGTCAACACCAACATTGAAGAAGACATGGTTAAAGTTCTCTTCCAGCTCTTTGACCCCCTACACCACTGTTTCACATTCCCTGACTACCAATTGGTGCCTACTTTGGAGGAATTTTCTCAACTCCTGAGAATTCCTATTCTTAATCAACTACCCTACAACGGTACTGAAAAAGAGCCAAAGCCTGAAGATGTTGCTCAAGCATTACACTTGCAACCATCTGATATCAAGGGGCATTGGGAAACCAGAAGTGGTGCCAAGGGTTTCTTGGAAAAGTTTCTGTTTGAGAAGGAACAAGACTGCTGGAATTATCTTGATCTACAAGCCTTTGAAGAAATTGTGGCACTCCTTATTTATGGGTTGGTCTTGTTCCCAAACCCTGACCAACTTATAGATGTGAATGCTGTTAAGATTTTCATGTCCAAGAATCCCATACCTACATTACTTGGGGACATCATACACTCATTTTACACACGAACAATGAGGAAAAGAGGTGTTCTCATGTGCTGTACTCCTCTCCTGGCAAGGTGGTTTATTTCTCACCTTCCACAATCAGTTTTGAAGAATGAGCAGGGTTTAAGGTGGTCACAACGGTTAATGACCCTCACACATTCTGATGTACATTGGTGTTCTCGGTCCATAGAAAATGTCATCATCATTGATCGTTGTGGTGAATTCCCTAATGTCCCATTGCTTGGAATTAGGGGAGGCATTACCTACAACCCATGTCTAGCCTTGAGACTATTTGGATATGCTCGGAGGGATGGCCCTCATGACATGCTGATTCCTGACCTAGTTTTTGACTTCGATAATGATGCACAAAGACTTCGACAAAGGTTCATCAGAGCTTGGAGGATGCCTAACAAGGTGGATAGTAAGACACTGGGGCACAAGAATTCCATCCCCCTTGAGCCTTACCTTAAATGGGTACGAACCCACTCTCAGAATCTTATGATGCCATATCCTCACATTCTCCCCTTGATTAAAGAGCTCGTTAAGGAAGGAGAGGTTCCATACACCATCCTACATCCTGACATGCCACCATCATGGGAAGAAATGCAAAAGAGTTGGATCTAACTCAAAGAAGAATGGTATACTTTTGAAGCCAGCTTCTATGCCAGTGAGAAGAAGATTTTAGAACTCACCCGCCAACTTCACGAGGAGGAAACTCTTAACACCTACATCGCACCAAAGAGGATGCGCAATGTCTTTTTACATTAAGAATTTTGTAATATTTCGCCCATGGGGCATTTATGTACTAACAATTTCTTCTTAATATGACGTGCGTTCTTTTTGTTTACAACGAATTTGAATTTTTGAACCCTTGAATGCATTACATGAATAACATATCATTCATCATATGCACAAACAGGTCTTCAACCCAGGTTTCCTTATCTTTCTGCTGTTTATTTCAGCAAGATGGATTTGGAGCAAATAGTGAAGGACCTACAGGCACAAAATTCACAATTTCAATAACTCCTCATGACCTTGGCAAAGGGTCAAGAGGATCTCAAAGTTCTGCTAGAGAAAAGTAAAGAGAAGAAAAAGAAAAAGAGACTAGGGGTAGCTACTTTCGGAAGAAGATTTGAGGGTGATGCTAGAAGGACTCTTGAGTTTCCATCAACGTCCGACGAAGGGATTGGAAAGGGGAAAGGAGTTACTATACCTTCTGAATCCGAGGTAGAAGAGGAGGAAGAGGAAGCAGACGAGGACTATTCAGAACAACAGTATCCACTAGCGGATGACAAGTATAAGAACCTTGAAGACAGATTGGCAGCTATGAAGTTGCAGAGGGTGCCCAGATTGGATTTTAAGGAGCTGGGGCTTGTAGCTAGGATTATTATCCCTCCTAAGTTCAAGGTGCCAACATTCACCAAGTACGACGGTCTGTCTTGCCCTAAGATGCACTTGAGGTCGTATGTTAGAAAGATCCAGCCACATTCATCCGACAAAGACCTTTGGGTGCACTTTTTCCAAGACAGCTTGTCTGGCACTCAGTTAGATTGGTTTTATCAGCTCGAGAGATCAGAGGTCCATAATTGGGAAGACTTGGCAGCCGCTTTCTATCGTCAGTATCAGTACAATGCTGATTTGGCGCCTACCTGTACTCAGCTACAAAGTATGGGGATGGCTTCAAATGAAGGGTTTAAGGAGTACGCCCAGAAGTGGCGCGACCTGGCTGGAAGGGTGCAGCCACCCCTATCAGATAAGGAATTAGTTGACATGTTTTTGGGAACCCTATTTGGCCCCTTTTTCAACCATCTAATCGGAAGCTCTTCTATGGGATTTATTGAGTTGATTTTGACTGGCGAGAGGGTGGAAGCCGGTATCAAAAGTGGAAAGATTCAAAAGGATGCTTCCGCATCCACAGCTGTTAGAAAGCCTTTCCCAGCCATGAAAGAAGCATCCGCTGTATACACACAGAAAAATCGGGAAAGAGAGGAGCGTCGGCCAACAGTGGGGGCCGTATTAATACAGAAGTCCGCATCAGACCAGCTTAGAAACAGCCAACCGAGGAATGATCAGTCCAAAACTTATCAGCAAAGGCCGCCACGGCAGTTTACCCCAGTAAATATGACACCTGCTCAGATCCCTCCACATCTCCTGAAGTTGAACCTTGCTAATTTAAAAGAGGCGCCAAAGAATGTAAATACCACCTCTCCATCCTACAACTCAAAAGCCAAGTGTGATTACCATTCCGACAGTATTGGGCACGATACCAATAATTGCTGGGCACTCAAGAACAAAATTCAAGATTTAATTTACGCCAAAGAGGTCGAATTTGACGCTCCTGAAAAGCCGAATGTTATATCTGCGCTGATGCCCAAGCACAGCCACAATGTGCATGATATTTTGGAAAATCTCCATGTTACTGATATTGCCGATCTGTTGACTCCATTGTTTGTGATTAAAGAAAATTTGTTGAAAGTCGGGATCTTTCCTGGTTATGATGAAGACTGCTATTTTTGTTTGAACATTCAAGGTGATTGTCCAATGTTGAAGTCGGGTGTCCAACGCCTGATGGATACTCAAGAAATACTTTTCCAAAAAACTCTTGTTAAGACTTCCAATCCGATTACTCCTTATACTTGTGATACCTCAACCAACGATATTGCCATCATAACCATTTCCGACAATCCTCCCAAGGCTTGTAAAAGGCCTGTCAGGATTACACCCAACTCTGAATGTGTACCTCTAAAGATCACCATGCCGGGACCTGTCCCGTACCAGTCGAGCAAAATGATACCGTGGAACTACGGGGGAGAAATCTTCTACCACAGCATCAAACAAATCAAAACAGTCCAAGAAATCTCTGAAGAAGACCCTGATATAGGAAACATCGCGGGTACTAGCAAGATCACCCACAGTGGCTGGATCTTTTCTCTGGAGATTGCTCCTCCCCGAGCAGTCTTCGGACCCTTAAAAGCTTCTGCACCTGTTGGACCCTATGTGCAAGGCCCAATGATCGAAGATTTAAACACTCCTGAAGAAAGACCATCCGCTGATAACATCGACAAAGGTAAGGGGATACTGGAAATTCCTGTCAGGACGAAGGCTCATGTTGTGGTTATCCCTGAAACCACTCAGAAGGAGATGGATGAGATCCTAAAAATAATCAGATAAAGTGACTACGACGTTATGGAACAATTAGGGAAAACCCCTTCTAAGATTTCAATGTTAGCTCTCCTGCTCTGTTCAGAGGCCCATTCTAAGGCTCTAATTAAATTCTTGAAGACGGCACATGTCCCCCAAGAGACCTTGGCTGACCAGTTCCAAAATTGTGTGGCGAGTCTTACTGCTGAAAATGGCCTGGGCTTTTCCGATGCTGACTTAACTCCCAAAGGCAGGAAACACAATGATGCGTTACATGTTTCAGTTGAGTGTTGAGGAACCACCCTCGCCCATGTCTTGGTTGATACTGGTTCTTCCCTGAATGTGTTGCCAAAGAAGACCTTAGACCGTTTGGATTGCGAAGGTTTGACTCTCAAACCTAGAAACGTCGTCGTCAGAGCTTTCGATGGTTCCAAAATAATGGTTCATGGAGAGGTTGATATTCCCATCAAGGTAGGCACCGAAGTGTTCAACTCCACCTTCTACGTAATGGACATCTGTCCATCATACTCTTGTTTGCTAGGAAGACCGTGGATCCATTATGCCGGGGCAGTTACATCATCTTTGCACCAGATGCTGAAGTATCCTGTTAAGGGTAAAATCATAAATGTGCATGGCGAGGAAGAGTACACGATTAGTCATCTCAATTCCTTTCGATATGTGGAGTTAGACGGCGAGTTCATCGAAACACCTTTTCAATATTTCGAGGAAGTTTCTCCCGAGGTAGCAGTTGCGAAGACAGCCGTTGAGGTACCTATCATTCCCAAGCATGTGGCTAAGATGGCATCTCTCAAGGACGCAGAGGCTGTGATTAAGGAGGGGAAGAGCGCAGTATGGGGACAATTGCCTGACTTTCCCCATAAGACGGACAAGTTTGGTTTAGGGTTTACTGCTGCAGGACAGAAGGCTATGCGTCGCTCTAAGATTGGAAGATCACCTGTCAAGATTTCTCACCACGGAATCAATGTTGTAGAAGAGGAGGATGAGGATAGCCACTTTGAAGATTGTATTTTTTCGACTGTCGACGGGGGTTTGAGTAATTGGGAAGCAAAGGATTTCGTTCCTATCACCTTTATCAACCAGTAATTTTATCGTTGAACAAATTCCCATTTTTAGGGTCTGTAATAACTAAAACAATTCGCACACTATTTTCACCTCATGCCTTGCCCGGGGCATGTAGGTCCATTTGTAAGGGTTTGATTTCCTTCATAATCATATGCCATGTTTTAATGAATCATTGGACGTTTTTCATCTATAAACTGTTGTATTCATTTTCCTTTCCTTTTGCATTTTGTTTATTTAAGGATGGCTATCCCTTACACACACCCACACTCACAAATACAGGTACCCATCCACTCCGGATTCCATGGGTGACTATTCTGTTTTAGCCTTCGATAATTCTGAAGATTTGGTCAAACACGCTGAGTACGAAGTTGACGAAGATTGTGAAGTGCCGGGAGAGTTAGCCAGACTTCTACAACAAGAATAGAGGGCCATTCTGCCACATGAAGAGTTGTTAGAAACCATCAACTTAGAGACAAAGGAGGACAGGAGAGAAGTAAAAGTGGGTGCCAACCTGGAACCGAGTGTCAAGGAGCGCTTAGTGCAGTTGTTAAATGAATACGTTGAAATCTTCGCTTGGTCTTATGAAGACATGCCAGGGTTAGACTCAGATATCGTGGTTCACCGTCTCCCTACAAGAGAAGATTGTCCACCGATCAAGCAAAAGGTTTGCCGAATGAGGCTTGACATGTCTGAGAAGATTAAGGTTGAAGTAATGAAGCAATTCAACACCGGCTTTCTGGTTGTTACAACCTATCCACAATGGGTTGCTAACATTGTGCCCGTACCCAAAAAGGACGGCAAGGTCAGAATGTGTGTGGACTATCGGGATTTGAACAGGGCTAGCCCTAAAGATGATTTTCCACTACCACATATCGACATTTTGGTTGACAACACAGCTCAGCACAAAGTATTTTCTTTCATGGACGGATTCTCGGGCTACAACCAGATCAGAATGGCCCTTGAGGACATGGAGAAAACAACCTTTGTTACACAATGGGGTACCTTCTGCTACAAGGTGATGTCGTTCGGACTGAAGAATGCAGGGGAAACCTATCAACGCGCCATGGTAGCTTTGTTTCATGATATGATACATCATGAGATCGAAGTTTACGTAGATGACATGATAGCTCGATCACAAACAGAAGAAGAACACCTTGAACACTTGCAAAAGTTGTTTGCCAGGTTGAAGGAGTATAAACTCAGACTGAATCCAAGCAAGTGCACTTTTGGAGTTAGATCTGGTAAACTTCTGGGATTTATTGTCAACAACAAGGGCATTGAGGTTGATCCAGCTAAAGTAAAAGCTATACAATAAATTCCTGCTCCTCATACTGAAAAGGAGGTTAGAGGATTCTTGGGACGCTTGAACTATATCGCCAGATTCATCTCTCACCTGACATCTACCTGTGAGCCAATTTTCAAATTGTTGAAGAAAGATCAGGTAGTTGAATGGAACAATGATTGTCAGTTGGCTTTTGACAAAATCAAGGAGTATTTACTAGAACCTCCTATTCTGATGCCACCCGTCGAAGGAAGGCCGTTAATCATGTATCTAACTGTTTTGGACAACTCAATGGGGTGCGTACTGGGCCAACATGACGAGTCTGGTCGAAAAGAGCATGCCATTTATTACCTTAGCAAAAAGTTTACCGACTGTGAGACTCGCTACTCAATGCTCGAGAAAACTTGTTGCGCTTTGGTATGGGCTGCTCGCCGGCTAAGGCAGTATATGTTGACTCATACCACTTTGCTGATTTCCAAAATGGATCCAATCAAGTATATCTTCGAGAAGCCTGCTTTATCTAGAAGAATCGCTAGATGGCAGATGATCCTGACTGAGTATGACATCCAGTATACTACTCAAAAAGCTATAAAAGGGAGTGTACTAGCTGACCATCTAGCTCATCAAGCCGTCAAAGATTATCAATCTATGAGATTCGACTTCCCTGACGAAGACATCTTGACTCTGGATAACATCGAAGGTAACGGACCGTATGACGGACCTGCACAAGGATCCCGATGGACCCTGTACTTTGATGGTGCTTCAAATGCACTTGGCAACGGTATCGGCGCGGTACTCATTTCCCCAGAAGGTTACCATACACCTTTCACTGCCCGACTTTGTTTCAGCTGTACCAACAACATGGCCGAATATGAAGCTTGCATCTTTGGTCTCAAGGCTGCTATAGACCTAGGGATCAAATCTTTGGTCGTATTTGGGGACTCGGCTTTGGTTATCAGTCAAGTCAAAGGAGAGTGGGACACCAAACATACTAATCTTATCCCATACAAGGAACATGTCCTGACTTTGTTGCCTCATTTCGAGCAGATTACTTTCGAGCATTTCCCGCGAGAAGAGAATCAGCTAGCAGATGCTCTGGCTACAATGTCTTCCATGTTTAAACTCAAATGGGATAACGAGGCTCCCCAAATTACCATCGAGCGAATGGACGAACCTGCGCACTATCATGAGATTAATACCGAAGAAGTAGTGGAACAACCCTGGTTTCATGAAATCAAAAGGTATCTCCAGACTAGAGAATATCCCGAAGGAGCTTCCGTCAATGACAAAAAGTTCTTAAGGAGATTTGTTGCCAAGTTCTTCCTAAGCAATGGCATACTTTATAAGCGCAGCCATGATTGTGTTCTACTTCGATGTATGGCCAAAGCTGAAGCAGAGTTGATCATGACTGAGATACACAGTGGCACATTTGGCACCCATTTGAGCGGACATACGATGGCAAAGAATATTCTAAGGGTAGGCTACTACTGGTCTACCATGGAAGCTGATTGTCACAACATTCACGTACTTGCCATAAATGCCAAGTCTACGCCGACAAGGTACATATTCCTCTTGTTCCTCTCAACGTTTTGACAGCTCCTTGGCCATTCGCAATGTGGGGCATTGACATGATTGGAGAGATCAAGCCCACAGCGTCCAGTGGACATCGCTTCATCTTGGTCGCTATTGATTACTTCACCAAATGGGTAGAGGCAGCTTCCTATGCCTCAGTTACAAAGAATGTGGTTGCCCGCTTCATCAAGCAGAACCTCATATGCCGGTATGGTGTCCCCGACAGGATCATCACAGACAACGGTACAAATCTGAACAATACTATGATCACCGCTCTATGCGAACAGTTCAAGATTTATCATCACAATTCATCTCCCTATCGGCCAAAGATGAACGGTGTTGTTGAAGCCGCGAACAAAAATATCAAGAAGATCATTCAAAAAATGACAATTACCTACAAAGACTGGCATGAGAAGTTACTGTTTGCTCTGCATGGATATCGTACCACGGCACGTACTTCAACAGGGGTAACCCCATTCTCTTTGGTGTATGGCATGGAAGTTGTCCTACCTATGGAAGTTCAGATTCCTTCTTTAAGGATTATGAAGGACGCTGGTTTGAGTGAAGACGATTGGATTCAGACCCGGCTTGATCAACTCAATTTGATCGACGAGAAGCGCCTTACCGCTATTTGTCATGGTCAGACGTACCAAAAACGAATGATTAAGGCTTTCAACAAGAAAGTCATGCGTCAGGTATATCAAGTCGGAGATCTTGTAATCAAGCGGATCATCTTGCCGCAAAGTGATCCCAGGGGAAAATGGACTCCTACTTACGAAGGACCATTTGTGATCAAGAGCATATTTTCTGGTGGGGCAATGATTCTAACCACCATGGACGGAGATGACTTGCCACACCCTGCGAACGCAGACATAGTTAAAAGATACTACGCATGAAATAACCCGACAAGTCGAAAACCCGAAAGGGCGGCTTGGGCAAAAATGGGCATCCCGGTTGTGATCGGTGGATATGGAACTGACTGTTTAACGCTGGTTCGCGAAATGTCGCGGAAGCAAGAGTCGCCACCGTCTTTTATTTTCTCCAAATGGAAAGGACAAAAGCACAGAAAAATTCCTTAAAGAGATTGCTCTCGGTTCGGGAAGTAGGTTATAGAAAGGGAAGGTGTTAGCACCCTTTCTATCCATGGTTATCCATGGGCTCTTAGATACTTGCTCATTGTGTTTTCAAAAGGTTTATTTTCTTTTCAATTGTGGGTTTTTAAAAAAGTTTCTTTAAAAATTTCAGTTCGACTCTTGTATCGGTCCTCAAGAGTGTTTGAAAAAAATTGCTTTCGAAAGCTTTTTGAAAAGGTGTCGGTGTGAAAAGTATTTTTTTATTTGTTTTGAAATTAGAGCAAGTATCTTAGAGTTGTCTACCCACCCTAAGGAATTCGTCTGTGTAAATGTCCTTTAAAGTAGTGCCATCCCACCATTGAGAGGTAGGTAGCACCACCGTTGGAGGTGTTCGGGTCAATTCGAGGTTCGGGACATGGTGATCACCAGAGCAATGGGAAGACACCTTAGAAGCTACCCTCATGCCAGGTTCCCGGATCATGAGGACTTACTAAGACATCCTCTACTCGACGATCATCTTTCGAAGGGCAAGGCAACAGTGAGGCGTACCCTAGGGGTGGTGTGTGATTTGTGTGTCAGATTCATTTATTTTTGTCTTGTCAGGTTATGGGTGATCTATGCGTTTGTTTTTATTTTTTTGTCATTCATTCTTGCATGCATTTATTTAACAGTTAAAAAAGATGCGGAAATTGAAAGTTCTAAACTATTACAAAGGCGCGGGTCCACATCGCCAAAATTAAAATCCAGGACCCGATTTGACGGAAAGTAAATAAAGAAATAAAATAAAGTGCGAGAAATTAAGTTTACAAGGCTTTGGGAGAGTTACATAAATATTTAAAAGAAGGAAATAAATAAAAATGCGCGAATAGGAATTAAAATTGGAAACGAGGGCGTTGGACCCTTTTTAATGAAATTAAATTAAATGATTAAACTAATGAAATTAAAGAGAAAAAAGAATTTTTTTTTTTTTTGAGTTTTTGGTATTTATGTTTTTTATGTATTTTTATGAGAAAGATTAAATGAAATTAAAATATTAACCCTAATTCTAATTTTTTTTATTTATTAAGAAAAACATGTTAAAATTAAACCTAAAATTAATCTAATTATTTACATGCAATTTTGATTTATAAAAATAAATAATTAATTATTAGTGAAATTTATCTACAAAAAAATATTAATTAAATAAATATATTTTGATTTTTATGACTTTTCTGTTTTTTACTATTTTTTTATATTTTATGAAAATAAGTTAAATTAAAGGAATTAATTAAAAAAAAGAAATAATTGAAATAAATAAAATAAGGAAAAGAAAGAAAATACCATACCTTGGGGGATTTCTGTCCCCTTTTTGGAGGTGAATTGGAGTGGTTTGGCCATTTGTATTCTGGCCTCATCATTCATCATGCATAAGTTGTTCTACTTTGGCCATTTGGCTTTTGGCTTTTGGCCATTTGCGTTTTGGCCTCAACGTTCCTTAATCTTCTCAGGATATCTGTCTCGCCATATATTGGTGTCATGCATAAGTTTTTCTAGTCTGGCCATTTGGCTTTTGGCTTTTGGCCATTTGGCTTTTGGCCTCAACGTTCCTTAATGAACCTGGGATCCTGTCTAAATCTGCAGTTGAATCTCACGAACACATTAAATAAAATCATAAAATGCAAATAAAGCCAATATATGAAGAAATTTAATGTTTAGGCACAATATGACATGTATGAATGATTATACCCTTTTGATCATGGAGATCAAATCAATCTTACCCTTACTGGAAAATCAGTGGCCTGAATGCTTTTATGCCTTACTGGAAAATTAGGATCATGGAGATCAAGCCAGCCTTACCCTTACTGAAGAAGTAGTGAGGTGTTGGTTTGTAACTGTGATGGCTTGTTTGTAGTGAGAGAGGGATTTGTAATAAGGATTTCAAGGTTTTAGGGTTCTTGAAAGAGTTTGATATTCTAACAGTGTTGTGGCAAGGTTTTTTTTCTCTCTTCTTTTCTCCTCTTTTTTTCTCTTTCTCCTCTTTCTCCTCCCTGGTTTGTGTGAAAAGAAAGTGATTATATAATGGAAATTAGGGTAAAGCAAATGGGCTTTGAATGTGCAATTGGGCCTCCAATATTCACTTGAATTCGTCACTTTCCAGGCTAAATCGCAGGGACTTAAGTGCATTTTTTGAAGTTGAAATGTGAAGACAAAATGTAGCCGGCATAGAGAACTAACTCCTGTCCGAAAATCGACTCAATCGGATAAATGGTGAATTAGTTATGAATTTTTGAAGTTTCAGCTCAGACAAACTTATTTTGGGCTCCAGTGTCGACTCTGACACGTTCTTCAATAAAAAACTGGTATTGATCGGTGCATAATTTGGTCTCGACTTTTGAAGCAAAGTTGTAGATCTATGAGTCAGTACCTTGTGTAAAAATATGAGTCCAATCCGATAAAAATTGACCGAGTTATGAATTTTCGAAGTTTCGGCCCAGATGAAATAATATTCAGCATTCAGGATTTTCAGCGTGTCACGCACTCTGAGCAAAAAACGAAGGCATTTTGAATACCGTTTGAACTCAATACCTTCTGCGAAAATGTAGCCAACTCAATTTGTGAAATTTTGGCGCCAGAACCAGCTCGATACGATGAAAATCGACCAAGTTATGATTTTTTGAACATGACGCAAATAAACTTCTGTCACAAATTTTCTGCACGAAAATACTTGATAAATCCACATTTTGAAGACCTTTTGATCGTAATTGGCTTCCAGCCGTGAGAGATGAAAACGTAGATAATGTCAAGACGGAATTTTGGCCACCAGAACGGGTTCAAAACGAGCCACGATCTTCAAGTTATGAATTTTTTAGCGCGTAAAAACTGCACTTTCAGCACCCTTTTTCACCATATTTCTTCGAGAAAACTCACACATTCGGATACCTTCTTTAAAGAATTGACTCTTGAGCTGAACCTGAATTTGAGAATACGTTATCAGAGATATCTTGGCGAAAGAATACCTGAATATGACGCGCCGGGTTGGACTTGTGAATTTTCTTGAAATGTTTTGAGAAATATGGGAGGGCAAATTTTGGGGTACAACACCGGTGAACCGAAAACCCGAAAGGGCGGTTCAAGCAAAAATTAGGGATAAAACAAAAAAATTTGTACACCCGACAAGTTGAAAACCCGAAAGGCCGACTTGGGCAAAAAAGGGTTTCCCGGTGGATCGAAAACCCGAAAGGGCGATTCAGGCAAAAGTTAGGGAACTGAAGCATATGACTGTGTCTCGTCGGATTACTTTAAAGAATAATCTCTTCATCAACAAGCTCCGAGCTTCTGATCAATCCAGTCATCGACGGGCGAAGCAGTCAAGGGACAAGATATTCAGAGTTGTGAAGGCTATAACAGAATGGGAATCCCATGGAATTGTTACACATAGCCATCTTTCTTTTGTATAAAAAAATTTCAATTTTTACGACAACAACCTCTTACTAGGATGTCTGTCTCCTTTGTACAAAGATACTCACAAAAGTTAATACAAATACACTTTCAAGTGTTGAAATTTACTTGTCTTTCTTTTCTTTTTACACTTATGTTTATTTTGAAAACGTCCAATGTTTTGTTAAATAGGCATATGCATTTGAATATAATCATTGCTTACAAATAAAACGAATGGAGAGAGGATAGTTACTGATAGGTGGGAGGAATAGGAAGATATCTTTATGCCATTTTAGAAGAAATCCCCTGCGATACATCATTCCGACCCTCAACAAGGCTAAATTTGGAGTATATTTCCCCAGCGGAGTTAAGCTTCAAAATCCTTAGCAGAGCCAGTGTATTCCAAAACTTAATTCCCCTCAGAGTCAAGTTTCAAGATTCCCAGTGGAGCCCAAACACCCTGAAAACCCTGTCTCCAGCAAAATCAGAATAGTGAACATTCTCCCCACAGAGATGCTTCCCCAGCAGATGGGAAAATTCTCTGTCTCATTTCTCCAGCAGAAGTCTCCTAGGTTTTTTTTCCCAGTAGAGATTTCCTAAGTTTTCCTTATTCCCCAAGCAGTCAGCAAGGATTTCTCATCTTCAGTAATCAAATATTTTTGGAATCCCCAGCTTCGATCATGGATTTATTTTCCCGGGCAGCAGTCAAAGATTTCGTTATCTCCAGCTACCAGGATTTATCTTCCTCAGCAAGACGGCTACTCAGCTTACATGCATAATCATTACATTCATATATCATAAACATTGATGAAACACAATTCATTGCTTCATACATATCATGCAATATAACTTTGTGTTTAGATAACATTTTATCCTTTTCAGGATGAGATCGAAAGGCTATCATTAACAATTATTCAGATATAGTATGGATACACCCCAAACACGGCGGTCATTCTATTACTCATTCAGAATTTTAAGTCAGATACAGTATGGATACACCCCAAACACGGCGGTCATTCTATTACTCATTCAGAATTTCAAGTCAAAATATAGTACAGATACACCCCAGACACGACGGTCATTCTACTATTCATTCAAACTTCGGCAATCCGATACCGACTAGATACGCTCCAGACACGGCAGCCATTCTATCTCTCATTCAGATTCAATTATCAAAACTCAAGTTCAAATGCATTCCAGACACGGATACCATTCTGACCCTTACATCAGCAGTTTGATTCCCTCAGTGCAGTCGCCACGGAAGTCATTCTGTCACTTATTCAAATCCCAGTTACAGTTTCAGATACATTCCAGACACAGAAGTCATTCTGCTACTCATACAGATCTCAACTTCAGATACAGTCCAGATACGCTCCAGACATGGTTGCCATTTTGTCACTTATTCAGATCCCAGTTACAGTTTCAGATACACTCCAGACACGGAAGTCACTCTGCTACTCATACAAATCTCAACTTCAGATACAGTCCAGATACGCTCCAGACACGGTTTCCATTCTGTCACTCATTCAGAACTTATCCTCAGCACAAGTTGCTCCTTACACAGATTTTTCTCTGTTACCCATTCAGAATACAGATACACTCCAGACACGGCAGTTATTCTGATATTCATTCAAAGAATCAAATACAGTTACAGCCCAGTTACGCTCTAAACACGGACGCCATTCTTTGGCTCATATAGACTCAGTCTCCAGATACAGTTCAAATGCATTCCAAACACGGATACCATTTTGATGCTCATTCTTCTGACCTACAACATTGCAATTCAACAAACATTCTTGGATGGCATCTTTAAGCCCATCTCCAGCAAGATTCCACCATCTCCAAATGGCATCTTTAAGCCCATTTCCTCAACTATATTTTGACGAGTGAAAATTTACGGGCACTCTAGTGTCCAATCCTCTTTTACCTTCGAGTCGCGAAAGGAAAACTTGCCAATCTAACTCTTCAAGTTCAAGAAGATTGAACAGGGGCAGCTGTTGTACCCCAAAATTTGCCCTCTCATTCTTCAAGGCCTTTCTCACAAGGATTCTCAAGGTTCAAGCTTGCACAAGTACTTTGGAATTTTCCAGTACCAAAATTAAAAGGAAACTGTCAAAAAGGGAGAAAACAGATAAAAATATGATTTTGACAAAGAAATACAAGTGTCCTTCGTTTCAGCTCCTTCGATTGGCCTTTTGGCCTCTTTTGATACAGGCTTTGGTTGCATCCTTCGACTGGGCGATGGCCTCTGGCACGCTGGCTTTGATTTACAAGGTAGGAGTTTCCTACATGCCACCTTAGATTGCATCTCTGGCCTTACTGGGTTCACAATGCCATGACTGCCTATTGCATGTTTCATTTGGATGTCTGATGCTTGCATGCCTATACAAACTTTCCCTCCATGCTTTCCTTGACTCATAAAGTAATGACTAGTTACATACAAACTTTCATTTGAGCCACAACTTGCACGCAAAAGGCATCCCCCTTTGCTAGCATGCACAAGGTACAAAGCCTCCTATAACTTCCTTCGATTCCAAGGCAAAAAGCTCCCTTTTGGTGTCTTTCGATTTACACTTTTTTGCTTCATGTATGCCTCTTTTGAATCTGGACATTTTGCCTCCTACATGCCTCTTTCGTTTGGGCATGTGGCTCCCTTCATGCAAGTCTTTGTTTGAGCATTGACCTTTTGTGTGCTTGCTTGGAGTCACAAAGTTTAGACCTCCTCCATGCAGGCTTCGACAAGACATTGACTATGTTTGTACTAGCTTCGACTGGACAACATTTCTCTTTAGTATGCTGCATTTCCATCCTTGACAAACTTCAGCACATGGTTGATGGCCCCTTCAAAAGACATATAGTGGTGGACTTGAGGGGCATACATATGAGTCTCTATCGAAGGGTACACCTTACTAGTCCATTTGAAGGACACATTTGGCCCCTTCAAACGATGCACAAAGGTGATTCGTTCGAAAGACACTTGTTGGAGGAAAGTCAAACAATATGTTCGGAAGAAGAATCTGGTCGAAGGACGGTCAAAATGAAGGATGAAATATTCAAAGATGCTTGCTGCCAAGTTCAGGTATGGTACACTGGCTAAAACTGCTTCCCAGCAGTCTTGAAACAATGCCCCATTCTTGCACCGAAATAGCATACAAGCACTGTCCCTCGAAGGCTACAAAGAGCAGTTTACTCAAATTGTTCAAATTATTTTGTTTTCCCTCCAAAATCTTCAACCAACTTTGCCTATAAATAAGAGGCTCCAACACATGTTTAGAAGGACTTTTTGGCCAGGCGAACGAATCTTCAAAAAATTCTCAAACACTTAAACACTCATCAAACACATACCCAGAATCCAAACACTTATCCCCTTAGAATCTGAAACATCCCTAGACCTTGTTACCCTTCAAATCCAGTAGGAAGAACCTCACACTTGTTCTTCTCTTTCGAATCCAATATCAAAGACATAACCCCTGGTTCCTCCCTTGGAATCCAGAAGCATTCAAGGAAACCACTTAAAGGCCCAGCACACGTTCCAGCCTCAAGCAAGGTAAGTCATTCTTAACCTTGAACCCTTTATTTCTAGCATAACATGTAAATAAGCTTCCTTTTCGTTTCAAACATGTACGTAGTGTTTGTTACCTTTTCGTTTCCACCCTTTTAGTTTGTTTTTATTGCCTCTCCTTTTGGTTTTTCTCTTTGGTTTATTACAAATGCTTTAAGAACTAACCTGGCCCTGAGGTAATGATAGCATGGCCTAATGCCATGTTGCTATTTAATATCTCAAACGAAATAAACAGGAGACAGGAGTATGAAATGAAGCCTCAGGCTTCCTCACTGACTCTAGGCCCAATCGAAGGAGGCAGAAAGGCAGATTACGTCTTATACTGGTTCCACTGGTCCCAATCGAAAGGCACAACATGCTGTCCCACTGGTCCCAATCGAAAGGCACAACATGCTGTCCCATTGGTCCCAATCGAAAGGCACAACATGCTGACCGTGAGGCCTCATTCGAAAGTCATGCCTTCACCCTTTTCAGGCCAAATCGAAGAGAGCCAGAAAGTGCAGAATTGAGGGGTTTTCTGCCTCAATCAAAAGAACCTCATTTTTCTTGCTTTTATTTTATTTTTGCCTTTATATTTTCATGCAATTCAATATGGTTGTAATAGTGTAGGATTTTATCTTTCTGCGCTTTATTACTTTTATATGCTTGCTAGTAAATAGGATATGTATGGCCAGATAAAATCAACAAGTAGACAATCACTAATAAAAAAAACAAAGCATGAAAATAACACACATGCACACTTGCACCCCTAGGGTTTCAATCCACTTGTTGCCTTCAAAAATTGGCCATGATATGCATGTCAAGTACTTTGGCAAAACAAAAGATCATAGTCCCTCAATGACACTTTCTGAGTTGCCTAAACAAAATGATCAAGTCCCTAAAGAAATTGCCAAAAATACTTGACACCATTGCTATCATGGTCTATACGATGACCCGCGCCTGTTTCGTAAAACATCCTAACACAAGGTTGTTCACCAAATACAATGGTGAAACAACACTGTTAAAAGGGTTAAAAACATAAGAAAGATCTTTGAGTAAAATAGGGTAGATAACTCTTAGTTACTTGATCAAAAATCTTGCAAAACATCCTTGCCATTTTTTAAACACATTTCATAACACAAACTTCAAAAACAATTTCAAAACAACTTTCAAAACATTGAATTATCTTTTCAAAAAGACACACACCTTTGTATATATTCAAACAAGAATCATTACAAAGGTTGCCACAACGATGGCCTCTTTTCAAAACATCTTTCAAAACCACACACAAAGCACTATTTCAAACAATTGAAAAGCAAAGCAAGTGATCTAAGCAAGTAACTAAGAGCCCATGGACAACCATGGATAGAAAGGGTGCCAATACCTTCCCTTTCTATAATCTACTCCCCGAACCCAAGAAAACATCTCAAAGGTCTTTCCTGTGCTTTTTGGCCTTTCCTTAGGATAAAATAAAAAGTCGGTGGTGACTCTTACTAAACCGAAACATTTGCGAACATAACGCAAAATCCCAAGTCCGTTCTCCCACTGTATCACAATAGGCGATAAATATACATGAGTTAAAAGTAAATACATATACAAACTCAACTAAAAGAGAATAGACAAAGAAAAAGAGAAATGAACCACAAATTTACCGGTTCGTCAACACCGATCGAAGAGCAATCCACCCTGGATCATCCTTATGCAATCTCCATAGTTGTTATCTAATCTAATCCACTATAAAAATAAGGTTGATGGAGTTTGGAGATCAAAAACCACATCCAAAACCATAATCATACAAAATGAAATGAAAATTAATTATAAAGAAAATCGATTCTGAGACCATCTCCCAGCGACGCTACCTAAACTCTTGGCCTAGACTATGCTACGTAGGCAACTGGCCATAAATGTCTTCTTTCGCTCGGTGACAGACTCACGTCGCCTGGCGCTGCTACTCTTCCTCGTCCAATGACACAGCAACGAAGCAAAGCAGAACCAACTAGAAAATTGACTCTAACCCAATGCTCCACTGTCTCCCAGCGATACAAACGCGATACATCTTGCCCGGCCATCACCTAAAGATGCACACCAGTCCAGCCACTTTTGTTGCTTTCTCTGCAAAACTTCAAATAGCTCTCTCTTCTTGGCCTTATTCCTTTATTGATCCAACAATACATCTTGGAGCTTTTATTCCTATTTGTTGTACCCCAAAATTTTCCCTCTCATTTTATCAAGATTTCCCCTCACAAGACTTCTTGGACTCAAGACCAATTTAGGGTTTGCTCAGCTCAAGACATCTCCTTGCACTGATAACCTGAAATTAGGGTTTGAGTTTGCACAAGTATTTTTAGACCATCAATGGTTCATGTGACCTTCATACACCATCTTGGATCCCTAAGACTGCCCATGTCAAGTTTCAAGCCTTGAATCACATTTTTGACCAGTCAATTGGACAGTTGACCTAAAAATCAGCTGTATTGGGGAAAAAATCAATCATGGCCAATTTACAGTCAAACTTCATAATTTTTGATCCACATCAACATTATAGACTCATATGAACCATTTGATCAAGTTTGGATCACAGCTCCTCAAGAAATTTGATCAGATCATCAAAAGGGCAAAATGGTCAAATTAGGGTTTTTGATTGAGAAAGGGCAATTTCTGATTTTTAACCTAGACAATGGCCAATTGGGTTCAAGCATGATTTCAAGGACTCAATGGCATCATCTTTACCTAATCACATAGTTCAAAGGATCTCAAATGCATTGGATTGACAGATGAATTTTCCAGTCAACTGATCAAAAATCAACTGTACACTGAAAAGTCAAAATTTGACTTTTTGGTCAAAATCAAATGCCAAGGGTCATAATTCATCAAGACATGTCAAAATGTGAAACTTGTTGGCCAAGAAACCTAAAATTGCAAATTAGGGTTTTAATTTGAAATTTTTCATAACTTAGAATTTTTCTAAGTATGGAAATTTTCTTTTTTTTTCCCAACTTTCCATAACTTTTTCACCATGATGCATTGGGATTCAAAGAAAACTTCCAACATGAAAGTTGTAGTCCTCTATGAAATCTACAACTTTGATTCACAAAGTTTTCCCAAAATATTCTTGGATCTCAAGTTATGATTTTGTGAATAGGGGTCCATAAACTAAATAACTTAGTGAAATTTTGCCCTAGTTTAGGCAGGTTTTTTACCTAACTTCATGGCAAGTTTTCACCTAGTTACAAGAGGTATGTCAAGTTGAATTTCAAAGAGGGATTGTAGATCATGTTGCAAGCTTTCCAAAATGTCCAAGAACTCTCCAAGATAATTTGTGGTTAGGGAGAATCGAAGAAGAGAAAATGGCAATTTGTCACTTTTGTTCAAGCCATGTTTACAATGCTTCAAGTTGCAAATCAGATCCTAGCATGCTTGTACCTTGCATTACAGGTCCTAATACCTTCTACACTCCATAATTAAATGCAAACTCAATGGATAATGGCTTTATCTTGACCTTTGGAGCATTGTATAAGAAATTAATCCATAAATGGCATAAAGTTCACAATACCATTTTGATAAAGCAAGCTTTTCCAACTTTATCAGCCTTGAGCCTTGGATTTGTTCTTATGGTGCAGACAATTTCCACAGGAATTAAGCAAAACATACCAACTATTATCAGCCCTAGAACTAGCAAGTACAGTATTTTGGCTTAAGTCACTTCAACTTTCTTCAAATACAAGAAAAGTGGCAAAAGTGAAGAGAGCTTGTACATCTGATAAAGGGAAGGCTTGGCATCATTCTACACAACTTCAGAAACTTGTCACAAGCCAATACACGAATCCATAGCATCTGAAACCTTCCCAAAACACAAAAACACATTTTTCTGCCTAAACTGGGCAACTTCTGTAAAACACTAGCCATCTCAATATTTGCTCGTGCGTTTTGCTTTGTAACACATCAAACATCTTCCATACATCCTACTTAAATTATCCAAGCCCTTGACCTGGTTCTGGAAGCTCTGTTTCAACCATCACCATTTTCATTTTGGAAGGTTGCAGGTTTACTCGTGCAGGGAGTTTCAAGCATCCACAAGGAAAGTTAAGCATTGGAATAGCTTGAGGGAACTTCAAGGAAGCTTACACAATCTTCAGGCCTCACTCAAAGTCCCCACATTGCCATATCCAAACTCAGATGAACAAGGTATTTTTCAAAACTCTATCTCTCTATTTAGGAATCCTTAAGCTTTGATTTGTGAAGCAAAAATGTAGTCCTTAACTTGCTAAAGTTGTACATATGCATAGTTATATTTTATATTAACTGAGTAGTGAGAATTTGAAGCTTGAAGTTCATGAAAAAACTAGGTCAGAAATTAGGGGTGATTAAATTCTCTCTGATCTTTGAGAGTTAGTTTACAAACTTTATATCACTGGAATCGTGAGATCATAAGCAACATTTTTTGTGTTATGAGTTTTTGATTTTATGCAAGCTAGAGCAAGTTACAGTTTGAACTCAGAAACGCGCGCAGGAAGCCAAGGACAGGGATGAAGATGATGTTCTGGGCCTAGGCGCCTTTGAGCCTCTTGCTTTACTTCCTATACCCCCAGTTTACTATTTGTATTTTTATATTTTTTATGTTTATTGACTTTATTATTTTTTTCTGAACATTACCAAATCCCAAAAATATTTTCTTAATTTTTTGCATTTTATTTTATTTTTTATCTTATTTTTTGTATAAAATATTGATTATTCAAATAAATAGAACTTTATTTTCTTAAATAAATAGTAAATATATTTAAAAATATCATACATTTTATTTTTATTATTCATACACATAAAACATTATTTCCACATATATTTTAATTTTTAATATTTGTAAATGTTTTTATTTATTTATTTCTTGTACATAAATGAACAAAATAAATAATATAGAAAACATATATTTCTTTTAATCAAAAACTAGGGTTTCACCCTTCCAAAAATAACAATATAATTTTTCTTATTTTTAGAACTTAAATAATTTATTTTTACATATATAAAATAAATACAAAAAAACATTTTGCATCCATACATTTTATTGCATATTTAAATAATTGTTTATTTATTTATTGTACAAAAATTCAATTGGGTTGTAATAATTTTTAGGGTTTTATTTTGAGCAATATCCCCCATTCAAAACTTGTATCCCCCCTATGATACGGTGGGAGAACTGACTTGGGTTTTGCGTTTGTTTTCGCAAATGTTTCGGTTTAGCAAGAGTCGCCACCGACTTTTTATTTTATCCTAAGGAAAGGTTAAAAAGCACAACAAAAACCTTTGAGATGTTTTCTTGGGTTCGGGGAGTAGATTATAAAAAGGGAAGGTATTAGCACCCTTTCTATCCATGGTTATCCATGGGCTCTTAGTTACTTGCATAGATCACTTGCCTTGCAATTTCAATTGTTTGAAATGGTGCTTTCAATTGTTTGAAATGGTGCTTTGTGTGTGCGGTTTTGAAAATGTTTTGAAAAAGATGCCTTGTCTAGGCAACCCTTGTAATAATTCTTTACTCGAATGTTTTACAAAAGGTGTGTGTCTTTTTGAAGATGTTTCAAGGTTTTGAAAGTTGTTTTTGAAAGTTGTGTTGTGAAGTGTGTTTTGAAAAATGGCAAGGATTTGTTTTGTAAGTTTGATCAAGTAACTAAGAGTTGTCTACCCCTAAATTTACTCAAAGATTTTTTCAATGTTTTAACCCTTTTAACAGTATTGTTCCACCATTGTATTTGGTAGACAATCTTGTGTTAGGATGTTAACGGGACGGGCGCGGGTCATCGTTTAGACCATGAATGCAATGGTTCCAAATGTCTTTGGCAATTTTTCTTTTAAGGGACTTGATAATTTTTAGGCAACTTCGAAAGCGTCATCGAGGGACTATGATCATTTGATTTATTTTGTTTTGCCAAAGAAACTCAACATGCAACATGGCCCATTTTGAAGGCAACAAGTGAGGTAACCCTAAGGGTGCAAGCGTGTATTGTGTTGTCCATTGTCATGCTTGTTTATCTTTGAATTAGGCCAAACTATTTGTTATTGGATTTTTGCATACAAACCCTAGGTCTATCATGGCATAATTTGAAAGCTTTTAAATGCGGAAATTTAAAGCCCTAGATTATTACAACATGATTATGGGGATGGGGGTATAAATGTTTGAATGGGGGGTATTTGACAAGAAATTTAAATCTAGGCTATTACATCCATATCGAATATACAAGTATTTAAATGTACAATATTTACAATGTAAATAAATATCAAAATGCAATGTATTATGCACAAAAATGGTTTTTTTATGTATGTAAAAGTATTTTTCAATGTAAAATATAAACAAAAATAAAAAGGTTAATTTTTGATATTTTTATGGTCTTTAGGGCAAAACCCTAGTTTTCTAAATAAATAATATTCATTTATTAATATTATACAATATTACATATTAATTTATACAAAAGCATAAAAAAGAAGTATATTGTAAAAAGTATTTTGATGTCAAATATTAATAAAAATAAAAATGTATTATTTTCATATTTTTGCGCTAAATTTTTAATAAGATATGTATAAGTATTTATATTATATATTAAATATACTAAATATATACAAAAATGAAATATTAATTATTTATAAAAAAGTATATTTTTAGAAAATGTTTCCAAAATGTAAATGAAAAAATAAAAACTAAAAAATATATTTTTTGTATTATTTTCTAGGGTTTTGAATAAAAAGTATATATATTTATTTACATGTATAAGCTAAATAAAACAAATAAATGTCAAATAAATGCAAAAATGGGTGAAAAAATATTTTTAATATTTTTTATATTTGAGCAAAAATAATGAGTCAGAATCAAAAAAGAAAAAAATCAAAAATGATCAAAATATCACACAATGGACCAAGGGGGTGTAAGTTGGAAAAGAGGGTGCAAAAAGCAGGTTGACTCAGGCCCAACCCAAGTCAACTCTGTCTTCAACCTCCAGCACAGGTTTGAACAAGAAAACGTGCGCTTCCTTCTACATCTGTTATCTCTTGATTCCTTGACTTTTAACAAAAACTCATAACACAAACATTATAGAGCATCAAGAGACGAATTCATACATATAAAAATCTTAACCTAACTCTCAGAAACGAGGGAGAATTTCTCCATCCCCAATTTCTGACCTAAGTTTTCTTCCATGTTCAGGTCCAAAATTCTCATAGCACACACAATATAAATGAAAAGTAACTACATGGATGGCTTCAGGGCTATGAGTAGAACATGCTTTCTTCACAAACTTAAGCCTAACTATGCCTGGATAGAGAGATAGAAGTTGAAATTTTTACCTGTTCAGCTTGAGTCGTGTACAGCAATGGAGGTATCTTCAATGGAGTTTGAACTTTGGTACATCTTGCCTGAAGTCCAAGGATGCTTCCCCTATGCTTAGCTTGCTTTGAATCTCTCTGAATCAAGCTATGGAAGTCAACCTGCAAAACTGAAAAGTGAAAATGGCAAACTTGGCTATGGATGTTACAGCTTGTATCTAAGGCTTGGGATAGCTTCAATGGATGGTAGGGAGTGTATTGGAACTTGATTGGGTAAAAACGCACGAGTGAATGATAATGGCCAAGTCAAACTGCAGGAATGCCCTGTTTCTTGCAGAAAAATGGTGTTTTGATGAATGAGAAGGTTTGAGTTGTGGTTGATTCGTGTTTTAGGTCAGTTAGGTCATGTGAAAAGTGTTTGCAAAGTTTGCTTTGGCTGGTTCTTACAAGAATGAGAGATTGGTATGAGTTTGCCACTTTTCTTCTAATGTAAGCAAGGAAATGCAAGTTTCAAAACAGGCATGTCCAATGCCCTAAACTATGATGCACCTCTTGTTCTTGATCAAAGTGATTTGTGTACAAATGCTAGCTTCAAAGATCTGGCCCATGCCTCTTGGATTTGTTATTTGACATAAAGTGCATCTTTACAAGAATGGCAAAATTGCTTTTTCTAAATATGGATTAATCTTGCATGTAATGACCAAATGAACAAGATAACATCTTGGCACAATGGTTTGGAATTTAATTATTGATTGTGAAGAGGATTAGAGGCCTGTAAACCATCACAAACCCTGCTGACTTGAAAATGCCAATGTTATGAACATGTATTTGGCTATGAACAAAAGTGACTTTTGCCCAACTTTGCAAATTTGATTCTCCCTAACCACAAGGGTGTTTGAGAAGTTCTTGGACAATTTGGAAAGCTTAGAATGTGTACTACAATCCATCTTTGTAATAAAAATTGAAATTGCAAGTGGAACTATATGAAAAGTGGCCATGAAGTTGGACAAAAATCCTGCCTAGAATAGGTCAAAAATTTTCTAAGTTAAGAATGTTTTGCACCCTTGTTCCAAAAATCATAACTTGAGCTACAAGCTTCCTTTGAGAAAACTTTGTGAATCAAAGTTGTAGATTTTGCAATGGAATACAACTTTCGTGTTTTGAGTTTTGTTGTAATCCATTTGCATCTTGGTGAAAAGATGGGACAAAGTTAGGAAAAAATAAGGAAATTTTATAACTTAGAAAATTTCTAAGTTATGAAATTTCTTCATTTTAAACCCTAATTTGCAATTTTGGGTTTCTTGATGAAAAAGTTTCATAATTTGACATGTCTTGATGAAAAATGAATCTTGGCACTTGATTTTGACCAAAAAGTCAAAGTTTAACTTTTCAGTATACAGTCAAACTTGATCAGTTGATTGGAAAATTCATCTGTCAATCCTGTGCAATTGGGATCTTTTGAACTTGTTGAATAGATCCAGACAATGCCATTGAGTTCTTGAGTCCATATGTGAGCTTGGTTTGCCATTGGTTAGGTCAAACAATCAAAAATTTCCTTTGTGCAGTCAAAACCCTAAAAATGACCATTTTGCCCTTTTGGTGATCTGATCAAATTTCTTGTGGAATTGTGATCCAAACTTGATCAAATGGTCCATATGAGTTCATTATGTTGATGTGGGTCAAATTTCATGAGGTTTGACTGTCAATTGGCCACAGTTGACTTTTTTCCCAATACAGTTGATTTCTAGGTCAACTGCCCAATTGACTGGGCAAATATTGGAATCAAGGCTTGAAACTTGGTATGGATAAACTTGTAGGTCCAACATGGAGCATGAAAGTCACTTTGGTCATTTTAGGTCAAAACCTCTTTGTGCAAACTCAAACCCTAATTTGGGTCAATCAGTGCAAGGAGGAGTCTTGAGCAGAGTAAACCCTTAACTTGATCTTGAGCTCTAAGGGTCTTGTGGTGAGAAAATATTGATGAAATGAGAGGGAAAATTTTGGGGTACAACAGTTTCCCCTGTTCAATCTTCTTGCACCTGAAGAGTTAGATTGGCAAGTTTGCCTTTCGCGTCTCGAAGGTAAAAGGAGATTGGACACTAGAGTGCCCTTAAATTTGCACTCGTCAAGACATGGATGCGGGAATGGGCTTAAAAGTTGCCATTTGGAGATGGGCTTAGAGATTCCATCTGGAAGGGTGACAAAATCTTGTCGGGGATGGGCTTAAAGATGTCATCTGGAATGAGTATCAGAAAGGTGTTCATGCTTTGGAACATCTCTGAACTGGGAGTCTGAACAAGCAGTAGATTGACATCCGTATCTGGAAACATTCGTAAACTATTTTCAGAAGTTGAAGAATCTGAACAAGCGATAGGTTAACATCTGTGTCTTGGAGAACCCGTAAACTATTTTCAGAAGTCTTGAAGTTGAATAAGCAATAGATCAGCATCCGTTGTTGGGAAGCGTCCGTAAACTGTTTTCAAAAGTTGAAGTTGAATAAGCAATAGAGCAGCATCCGTTGTTGGGAAGCGTCCGTAAACTGTTTTCAAAAGTTGAAGAATCTGAACACGCGATAGGTTAACATCCGTGTCTGGAGAACCCGTAAACTGTTTTCAGAAGTCTTGAAGTTGAATAAGCAATAGATCAGCATCCGTTGTTGGGAAGCGTCCGTAAACTGTTTTCAAAAGTTGAAGAATCTGAACCAGCGATAGGTTAACATCCGTGTCTGGAGAACCCGTGAACTGTTTTCAGAAGTCTTAAAGTTGAATAAGCAATAGATCAGCATCCGTTGTTGGGAAGCGTCCGTAAACTGTTTTCAAAAGTTGAAGAATCTGAACAAGCGATAGGTTAACATCCGTGTCTGGAGAACCCGTGAACTGTTTTCAGAAGTCTTGAAGTGGAGAAGGAACCGGTGTAGGGTTTCCTGATGATGCGTCCGTGTAAAACTGCATCTGAAATTGTTAATGACAGCCTTTTATTCTTATCCTGAAAAGGACAAAATGTTAGCTAAACACAAAGTTATGTTGCATGAAATGTATGATGCAATATATGTTATATCAATGTTTATGATAGGAATGTAATGAATGCGCATGTAAGCTGATGAGTTGTCTTGCTGAGGATAGATGAATCTTGGATAGCCGGAAATAATAGAATCTCGACTGCTGCTAGGGAAAGTGAATCCTTGACTGCTGCAGGGGATTGCATGAATTTTTTATTGCTGAGGATGAGACATCCTTGTTGACTACTGACTGCTTGGGGAACAATATCTTCAATTGTTGAGGGATCTTAGGACCACTGCTGGGGATTGGAACTCCTTGGTGACTTGCGGGGTAAGAGAATTCTGATTATCTCTACTGGGGAGTTCAGAACCTGGTGGACTCATGCTGGAGAAGTAAGACTGAGAATCTTCAGTCTGGCGGGAAATATCTCTGTGGGGAGAAGGTTCACTAGTCTGGTTCCGCTGGGGATTGATAGTTAGAAGTTTTAGCTCCGCTGGGGATAGGATTTTCAGATTTTGGAGGCTCCACTAGGGATATTAACTCTGAGGGGAATTGAGTTCGGGAAGGCTCTCCGGCTGGGGAAATCAGTTTTTGAGAAAGCTTTTGTTCTGTTGAGGATCCTGAAGTTTAACTCCGTTTGGGGAATTAAGTTATGGAATTTGACTTTGTCGAGGAATTTGGAGTTTAATTCTGCTAGGGATTCCTTCTGAAAGGGCATCAAGATATCTATCTGTAACCTTAAACTATCTGCAATCATATTTCTTGATTTGTAAGGAAAATGATTATGTTCAAATGCATATGCCTATTTAACAAAACATTGGACGTTTCTCAAATAAAACATAAGTGCAAAAGAGAAAAAGGAAGACAAAACAAATTTCTGTATTTGGAAAAGTATTTGTATTAACTTTCTATGAGTATCTTTGTACAAAGGAGACAGGCATCCTTGTAAGAGGATGTCGTCGTAAAAATTGAAAATTTTATACAAAAGAAAAGATGGCTATGTGAAATAATTTCATGGGGTTCCCATTCTACTATAGCCTTCACAACTCTGAATATTTGTCCATTCGTTGCTTCGTGCGCCGATGATTGAATTGATCAGAAGCTCGGAGCTTGTTGATGAAGAGATTGTTCTTAAAGTGATCCGACGAGACATAGTCATACGCTTTAATTCCCTAACTTTTTCCTGGATCGCCCTTTCGGGTTTTCAATCCACCAGGAAACCCCTTTTTGCCCAAGCCGCCCTTTCGGGTTTTCGACTTGCCGGGTGTACAGATTTTTTTGTTTTATCTCTAATTTTTGCCTGAACCGCCCTTTCGGGTTTTCGGTTCACCGGGATGCCCATTTTTTCCCAAGCCGCCCTTCCGGGTTTTCGACTTGTCGGGTTATTTTATGCGTAGTATCTTTTGACTATGTCTGCGTTCGCATGGTACAGCAAATCGTCGCCGTCCATGGTGGTCAGAATCATTGCACCACCAGAAAATATGCTCTTGATCACAAATGGTCCTTCGTATGTATGAGTCCATTTTCCCCTGGGATCACTTTGCGGCAAGATAATCCGCTTGATTACGAGATCTCCGACTTGATATACTTGACATCTGACTTTCTAGTTGAAAGCCTTGATCATCCGCTTTTGATACATTTGACCATGGCAAACAGCAGCGAGTCGTTTCTCGTCGATCAAATTGAGTTGATCAAGTCGGGTCTGAATCCAATCGTCTTCGTTCAAACCAGCGTCCTTCATAATCCTTAAAGAAGGAATCTGAACTTCCATGGGTAGGACAGCTTCCATGCCATATACTAAAGAAAATGGGGTTCCCCCTATTGAAGTACGTGCCGTGGTACGGCATCCATGCAGAGCAAACGGTAGCATTTCATGCCAGTCCTTGTAGGTAACTGTCATTTTCTGAATGATCTTCTTGATGTTTTTGTTCGCAGCTTCAACAGCACCGTTCATCTTCGGCCGATAGGGAGATGAATTATGATGATAAATTTTGAACTGTTCGCATAGAGCGGTGATCATAGTATTATTCAGATTTGTACCGTTGTCTGTGATGATCCTGTCGGGGACACCATACCGGCATATGAGATTTTGCTTGATAAAGCGGGCAACCACATTTTTTGTAACAGAGGCAAAGGAAGCTGCTTTGACCCATTTGGTGAAATAGTCAATGGCGACCAGGATGAAGCGATGTCCATTGGAAGTTGTGGGCTTGATTTCTCCAATCATGTCAATGCCCCACATTGCGAATGGCCAAGGAGCAGTCAGAACGTTGAGAGGAACAGGAGGAATATGAATCTTGTCAGCGTAGACTTGACATTTGTGGCAAGTACGGGAATGTTGATGGCAATCTGCTTCCATGGTAGACCAGTAATAGCCTGCCCTTAGAATCTTCTTAGCCATTGTATGCCCGCTCAAGTGGGTGCCAAACGTACCGCTGTGCATCTCAGTCATGATTAACTCTGCTTCAGCTTTGTCTACACAACAAAGTAAAACACAATCATGGCTGCGTTTATAGAGGATGCCATTGCTCAGGAAGAACATGGCAGCAAATTTCCTTAGGAACTTTTTGTCGTTTACAGAAGCTCCTTCGGGATATTCTCTAGTCTGGAGATACCTTTTGATTTCGTGAAACCAGGTTTGTTCCACTACTTCTTCGGTATTCATCTCATGATAATGCGTAGGTTCATCCATTCGCTCGATGGTGATTTGGGGAGCCTCGTTATCCCAGTTGAGTTTAAACATGGAAGACATTGTAGCCAAAGCATCTGCTAGCTGATTCTCTTCTCGCGGGAAATGCTTGAAGGTGATTTGCTCGAAATGAGGCAGCAATGTCAGGACATGTTCTTTGTATGGGATAAGATTAGGATGTTTGGTATCCCACTCTCCTTTGATTTGACTGATAACCAAAGCCGAGTCCCCAAATACGATCAAATATTTGATCCCCAAGGCTATAGCAGCCTTGAGACCAAAAATGCAAGCTTCATATTCAGCCATGTTGTTGTTATAGCTGAAGCAAAGTCGAGCCGTGAAGGGTGTATGGCAACCTTCCGGGGAAATGAGCACCGCACCGATACCGTTTCTAAGTGCATTTGAAGCATCCTCAAAGTATAGGGTCCATCGGGATCCATTTTCAGGTCCGTCATACGGTCTGTTACCTTCAATGTTGTCCAAATTCATGATGTCCTCGTCCGGGAAGTCGAATCTCAGGGATTGATAATCTTTGATAGCTTGATGAGCTTGATGGTCAGCTAGTACACTCCCCATTGTAGCTTTTTGGGTGGTGTACTGGATGTCATACTCAGTCACGATCATCTGCCATCTAGCGATTCTTCCAGATAAAGAAGGCTTCTCGAAGATATACTTGATAGGATCCATTTTGGAAATCAGCAGAGTGGTATGAGTCAACATATACTGCCTTAGTCGGCGAGCTACCCATACCAAAGCGCAGCAAGTTTTCTCGAGCAGTGAGTAGCGAGTCCCACAGTCGGTAAACTTTTTGCTAAGGTAATAAATGGCATGCTCTTTTCGACCAGACTCGTCATGCTGGCCCAGTGCGCACCCCATGGAGTTATCCAAGACGGTCAGATACATGATCAACGGTCTTCCTTCGACGGGTGGCATCAGAATATGAGGTTCTAGCAAATACTCCTTGATCTTATCAAAAGCAGCTTGGCAATCGTCATTCCATTCGACTACCTGATCTTTCTTCAATAGTTTGAAAATTGGCTCACGGGTAGACGTCAGATGAGAGATGAATCTGGCAATATAGTTCAAGCGCCCCAAGAATCCTCTAACCTCCCTTTCAGTACGGGGAGCAGGCATTTCTTGTATTGCTTTTACTTTCGCTGGATCGACCTCAATTCCCTTGTTGCTGACAATAAATCCTAGAAGTTTACCAGACCTAACTCCAAAAGTGCACTTACTTGGATTCAGCCTGAGTTTGTACTCTTTCAACCTGGCAAATAGCTTTTGCAAATGTTCAAGGTGTTCCTCCTCTGTTTGTGATCGAGCTATCATATCGTCTACGTAAACTTCGATCTCATGATGTATCATATCATGAAACAAAGCCACCATGGCGCGCTGATAAGTTGCCCTTGCATTCTTTAGCCCGAAGGGCATCACCTTGTAGCAAAAGGTACCCCATTGTGTAACAAAAGTTGTTTTCTCCATGTCCTTGGGAGCCATTTTGATCTGGTTGTAGCCCGATAAGCCATCCATGAAGGAAAACACTTTGTGCTGAGCTGTGTTGTCAATCAAAATGTCGATATGCGGTAGCGGAAAATCATCTTTAGGGCTAGCCCTGTTCAAATCCCGGTAGTCCACACACATTCTGACCTTGCCATCTTTTTTAGGTACTGGCACAATGTTAGCAACCCATTGTGGATAGGATGTAACATCCAGAAAGCCAGTGTTGAACTACTTCATTACTTCTGCTTTAATCTTTTCAGACATGTCGGGCCTCATTCGGCGGACCTTTTGCTTGATCGGTGGACAATCCTCTCTTGTAGGGAGGCGGTGAACCACGATGTCTGGGTCCAAACCCGGCATGTCTTCATAAGACCAGGCGAAGATTTCAACGTACTCCTTCAATAGCTGTATCAAACATTCCTTGACACTTGGTTCCAGATTGGCACCCACTTGTACTTCCTTCCGGTCTTCCTCTGTTCCTAAGTTGACAGTTTCCAACAACTCTTTGTGAGGCAAGATGTCCCTTTCTTCTTGTTGTAGAAGTCTGGCTAGCTCTCTTGGTACTTCACAATCTTCGTCGTCTTTGCACTCAGCCTGATTGACCAAATCTTCAGAGTTGTTGAAGGACATAGCAGAATAGTCACCCATAGAATCCAGAGTGGACGGGTACCTGCATTTGTGGGTGTGGGTGTGTGTAAGGGATAGCCATCCTTAAACAAACAAAAAATGCAAAAGGAAAGAAAATGAACACAGCAGTTTATAAATGAAAAACGTCCAATGATTCATTAAACATGGCATATGAAGATGAAGAGAATCAAAACCCTTACAAATGGACCTACATGCCTCGGGCAAGGCATGAGGTGAAAAAGTAGTGTGCAGATTGTTCAAAAGTAATTATTACAGACCAACAGGAAATGTTCGAAAGATAAGTTACTGATTAATGAAAGTAATGGGGACGAAGTCTTTCGCCTCCCAGTTTAGTAGTCCCCCTCCGATGGTTGGGAAGATCCAGTCTTCAATGTTACCCTCTTCGTCTTCGTCTTCCAAAGCATTGATTCCATGAGGAGAAATCTTGATGGGCGTCCTTTCAATTTTTGAGCGACACATAGCTTTCTGCCCCGCAGCGGTAAATCCCAACCCAAACTTGTATGTTTTGTGAGGAAAGTCAGGCAACTGACCCCATGTTGATCTTTTCCCCTCCTTCATTGCAGCCTTTGCGTCTTTCAGAGATGCCATCCTGGCCACCTGCTTGGGCTCCTAAGCTACTGCCTTTGCTACTGCAACTTCGGGAGCAATTTCCTCGAAGTGTTGGAACGGTGTTTCAATGAATTCGCCCTCCACTTCCACATACCGGAAGGAGTTCAAGTGACTGATCATATATTCCTCTTCACCGTGTACAGTTATAATATTTCCTTTGACAGGGTATTTCAGCATCTGATGTAGGGAGAAAGTGACTGCGCCAGCATTATGTATCCATGGTCTCCCTAGCAAGCAAGAGTATGACGGACGGATGTCCATCACATAGAAAGTTGAGTGGAATACTTCAGTGCCCACCTTGATGGGAATGTCGACCTCCCCATGCACCATTCTTTTAGACCCGTCAAAGGCCCTGACAATGATATTACTTGGTTTCAGCTCCAAGCCCTCGCAATCTAATCGATCCAGAGCTTTCTTAGGCAGCATGTTCAGAGAAGAACCAGTGTCGACCAAAACATGGGCCAGAGTAGTTCATCGGCATTATACTGACACATGTAATGCGTCATTGTGCTTTCTTCCTTTCGGAGTCAGGTCAGCATCAGAGAAACCCAGGTCGTTGTCTGCGGTAAGGCTGGCTACACAATCCTGGAATTGATCGGCTGAGGTTTCCTGGGGAACATGGGCTGTCTTCAGAAATTTTATCAATGCTTTGGCATGAGCCTCAGAACAAAGCAGCAATGCTAACATGGAGATCTTCGAGGGGGTTTTCCCCAGTTGTTCTACCATATCATAATCACTCTTCTTAATTATTTTCAGAATCTCCTCCATTTCTTTCTTAGAGGTTTCGGGGATGACCAATGGTTGAGCCCTCGTCCTGATGAGCTCATCTTGGATCCCTTTCCCCTTATCAGCAGAAGTAGGAGGAACAACCACAGGAGTAACAGCTTCTTCAATCAACGAAATTCTTGCAGAAAGTTTTATCGGTGCAGGAGTAACTTTGGCAGCAGCTGAGGGTCCAAAGATTGCCTTAGGAGGGGCAATCTCTGGAGAGAAAATTCTCCCACTTAGGGTAATCTTGCTCGTACCGACAATGTTTCCAATGTCGGCATCTTCTTCGTCAGAGCTCTCTTCAGTTATCTCAACTTGTTTAACACCATGGTAGTAGATTTCTCCACCATAATTCCATGGTATTGATTTGTCAGAAAAGTAGGGGACAGGCCCAGGCATGGTTATTTTCAGAGGAACAAGCTTCGTAGCGGATGTAATCTTAACAGGCTTCTTAGGGACCTTGGAAAGATTGGTGGAAATGGTGATTATTAAAACATCTTTGATAGGAGTTGGAGTAGCAGAAATCTTTTCGAAAAGAATTTGTTGACTGTCCATTAGGCCTTGGATGCCTATCTTCAGCAATGGACAGTCGATTGGTAGAGAGGAACAACAGTAGCAGTCTTCTTTACATCCTGGGAAAATCCCAGCCCTCAACAGGTTCAACTTGATTGTCAACAGTGGAGTCATCAGGTCATCAACAGCAGAAACATACAGATCTTCTTCAATAGCATGGACATTGCGACCATGCTTCGGAATTGGAGCGGATATTATGTTTGGCTTCTCTGGAGCATCGAACTCAACCTCTTTTGCATCTATTAAGTCTTGAATTTTATGCTTAAGCGCCCAACAATCGTTGGTGTCATGCCCGATGCTGTCAGAATGATAGGCACATTTAGCATTAGGATGATAATGTGGCGAAGATGTGTTCACATTCTTTGGTGCCTCCTTGATAGTGGTGAGATTTAGCTTCAACAAATGGGGAAGAACTTGTGCGGGCGTCATATTGATACGGGTGAACTGCCGTTGTGGCCGCTCCACCTGTTGCTGATTTGGTCTGGACTGATTGTTACGAGGCTGATCATTTGATGAATTTTGGATCATCACGGCCCCCACAGTCGGCCGGCGCTCAGTTCTTCCCGATCTTTTCTGAGAGTATATAACAGCTGCTTCCTTCTTGGCCGGAAATGATTTCTTAGCAGTTGTAGAGGCAGAGGCATCCCTTTGAATCTTTCCATTCTTAATACCAGCTTCCACCCGTTCGCCAGTCAGAATCAATTCAGTAAACCCCGCGGAAGAGCTCCCGATCAAGTGGTTGAAGAACGGGCCAGATAGGGTCCCCAAGAACATATCAACTAGCTCTCTATCAGAAAAAGGTTGCTGCACTCTTCCGGCCAAGTCGCGCCATTTCTGGGCGTATTCTTTGAATCCCTCATTTGAGGCCATCCCCATACTTTGCAATTGGGTACGGGTTTGCGCCAAGTCAGCGTTATATTGATACTTGCGATAAAAGGCAGCTTCCAAGTCTTCCCAGTTATGTACTTCTGACCTTTCAAGCTGATAAAACCAGTCTAGCTGTGTACCGGACAAACTGTCCTGAAAGAAGTGTACCCAAAGATTTCAGTCGGATGTATGAGGTTGAATTCTTCTGACATATGACCTTAGGTGCATTTTCGGGCAAGACAACCCGTCATATTTTGCAAAAATTGGCACCTTAAACTTTGGAGGGATTAAAATCCCAGCAATCAAACCCAATTCTTCAAAATCTAACCCAGGAACCCTTTACAGCTTCATAGCTACCAATCTATCCTCCAGGTTTTTGTATTTGTCGTCCGCTGGCGGGTATTGCTGCTCTGAGTAGTCTTCATCTTCATCAACCTCTTCCTCTTCAGCTTCGGACTCAGAAGGTAGTGCAGCTCCTTTTCCCTTACTGGTTCCCTCATCAGATGCGGAGGGGAATTCAAGAACTCTTCTAGCTTCATTCTCAAACCTTCTTCCCAGTGTAGCCACCCCGACTCTTTTCTTCTTCTTTTTCACCTTTTCTTGCTCTTTGTTCCCCAGCAGTGCTTTTAGATCCTCCTGACCCTTCGCCAAGGTCATTAGGAGTTGTTGAAACTGTGAGTTTTGTGACTGCAGATCTTTGACTGTCTGTTCGAGATCCATCTTACTGAAATAAACAGCAGAGAGATAAGGAAACCTGGTGTGGAGACCTGCTTATGCATATGATGAATGATATGTTTATTCATGCAATGCATTCAAGGATTTTAGAAATTCAAAATTGTTACAAACAAAAAGAACACACGTCATATTAATAAGAAGAAATTTTGTCAGTACATAAATGCCCCATGGGCCAAATATTACAAAAGCTTCTTAAGGTAAAAAGACGTTGCACATCCTCTTTGGTGCGATGTAAGTGTTGAGGTTCTCCTCCTCGTGAAGTCGGCGGGTAAGCTCTAAAACCTTCTTCTCACTGGTGTAGAAGCTGGCTTCAAAAGTATTTTGTTCTTCCTTGAGTTGGATCCAACTCTTCTGCATCTCCTCCCATGATGTTGGCATGTCAGGATATAGGATGGTGTAGGGAACCTCTCCTTCCTTAACAGGCTCTTTAATTAAAGGGAGAATGTGAGGGTAAGGCATCATAAGACTCTGGGCTCGGGTTCGTACCCACTTGAGATAAGGCTCAAGAGGGATGGAGTTCTTATGTCCCAGTGTCTTACTATCTACCTTGTTAGGCATCCTCCAAGCTCTGATGAATCTTTGGCGAAGTCCTTGCGCATCATTGTCGAAGTCAAAAACTAGGTCAGGAATCAGCATGTCATGAGGGCCATCCCTCCGAGCATATCCAAAATTGTCTCAAAGCTAGACAAGGGTTATAGGTAATGCCCCCTCTAATGCCAAGTAATGGAACATTAGGGAACTCACCACAACGATCGATGATGATGACATTTTCTCTGGACCGAGAACACCAATGTACATCAGAGTGTGTGAGGGTCATCAATCGTTGTGACCACCTTAAGCCTTGTTCATTCTTCAAAACAGATTGTGGAAGGTGAGAAATAAACCACCTTGCAAGGAGAGGAGTACAACACATGAGAACACCCCCTCTTTCTCATTGTTCGTGTGTAAAATGAGTGGAGGATGTCCCCAAGCAATGTAGGTATTGGATTCCTGGATAGGAAAATCTTAACAGCATTGACATCTACAAGTTGGTCAGGATTTGGGAACAAGACCAACCCATAAATGAGGAGTGCCACAATCTCTTCAAAGGCTCGTAGATCCAAGGAGTTCCAACATTCTTATTCCTTCTCAAATAAGAATTTTTCCAAGAAGCCTTTGACACCACTTCTAGTCTCCCAATGTCCCTTGATGTCAGATGGTTGCAAGTGTAATGCTTGAGCAACATCTTTAGGCTTTGGTTCTCTTTCCGTACCGTTGTAGGGTAGTTGATTAAGAATATGAATTCTCAGGAGTTGAGAAAATTCCTCCAAAGTAGGCACCAATTGATAGTCGGGGAATGTGAAACAGTGGTGAAGGGGGTCAAAGAACTGGAACAACACTTTCACCATGTCTTCTTCAATGCTGGTAATGACTAGGATGAGCAGTCTACCATGTCTTTCACTGAAGAGAGAGCTTTCTGGAATTCTGGATGTAAGCTCCTTGAGTTGAGGAGGGATTCTCACAAGGTTGACTTGGATAGTTTTCCTGCGAAGAATTTCCATGACATACAAAACAAGAACAAAGATGAAGATCCAAACCCTTGAAATGGTTAGTGGATGCATATGATGCTTTATGATGTTCATGATGTATGCACAAACATATGTACAAGCAAGTCACACAAAACCCTAGTTTCAGGCTTGCATGGGGTTTCATAGGTAAGTACCCTCATGAGTGTAGTTGGCTTAAAAACCTGTCCTATAAATAGTAACCGGGTTCTAAGGAGCTCAATATCATTGGATTGTTTTCTATGTTCATTGTTTTGGTTTAGCCACTTAACTAGCGACCAAAATATTCCAAGAAAACAACCCTCAATGAGTGTAGTATCGAGTATCTACCAACTTCGGACTGCACCAAAGCCGGTCATCTCACTACCCCTAATAAAAGGCCAAGATGGTCAAGTAAGGTTCTAGGTCATTAGTGCTTAGTGACATCACTCAGCGGCCCTGTACTCTCCTTGATTGAACTGAAGGGTTACCGGTACTCACAAATATGTCGCACTAATATAGCTATTGCTTCAACCGTGTCGGTATACCCCACACAGTTTCCACAACGTATTGCTATCTATGAATGTTTCCCAAATATGGGTGTAGGATTTCAAGCCCAAACAAGAGAACCAAAATATAAAGCAATCAAAGCAAACAATTAGTCATGCAAAAGGGTGATCTAAGCCCTAAGGTTACTCCACTTTTAGATAAATCCCCAGAAGAGTCGCCAGTTCTGTGATACGGTGGGAGAACTGACTTGGGTTTTGCGTTTGTTTTCACAAATGTTTCGGTTTAGCAAGAGTCGCCACCGACTTTTTATTTTATCCTAAGGAAAGGTTAAAAAGCACAGCAAAAACCTTTGAGATGTTTTCTTGGGTTCGGGGAGTAGATTATAGAAAGGGAAAGTATTAGCACCCTTTCTATCCATGGTTATCCATGGGCTCTTAGTTACTTGCTTAGATCACTTGCCTTGCATTTTCAATTGTTTGAAATGGTGCTTTCAATTGTTTGAAATGGTGCTTTGTGTGTGCGGTTTTGAAAATGTTTTGAAAAAGATGCCTTGTCTAGGCAACCCTTGTAATAATTCTTTACTCAAATGTTTTACAAAAGGTGTGTGTCTTTTTGAAGATGTTTCAAGGTTTTGAAAGTTGTATTTGAAAGTTGTGTTGTGAAGTGTGTTTTGAAAAATGGCAAGGATTTGTTTTGCAAGTTTGATCAAGTAACTAAGAGTTGTCTACCCCTAAATTTACTCAAAGATTTTTTCTATGTTTTAACCCTTTTAACAGTATTGTTCCACCATTGTATTTGGTAGACAATCTTGTGTTAGGATGTTAATGGGACGGGCGCGGGTCATCGTTTAGACCATGAATGCAATGGTGCCAAATGTCTTTGGCAATTTTTCTTTTAAGGGACTTGATCATTTTTAGGCAACTTCGAAAGCGTCATCGAGGGACTATGATCATTTGATTTATTTTGTTTTGCCAAAGAAACTCAACATGCAACATGGCCCATTTTGAAGGCAACAAGTGGGGTAACCCTAAGGGTGCAAGTGTGTATTGTGTTGTCCATTTTCATGCTTGTTTATCTTTGAATTAGGTTAAGCTATTTGTTATTGGATTTTTGCATACAAACCCTAGGTCTATCATGGCATAATTTGAAAGCTTTTAAATGCGGAAATTTAAAGCCCTAGATTATTACAACATGATTATGGGGATGGGGGTACAAATGTTTGAATGGGGGGTATTTGACAAGAAATTTAAATCTAGGCTATTACATCCATATCGAATATACAAGTATTTAAATGTACAATATTTACAATGTAAATAAATATCAAAATGCAATGTATTATGCACAAAAATGGTTTTTTTATGTATGTAAAAGTATTTTTCAATGTAAAATATAAACAAAAATAAAAAGGTTAATTTTTGATATTTTTATGGTCTTTAGGGCAAAACCCTAGTTTTCTAAATAAATAATATTCATTTATTAATATTATACAATATTACATATTAATTTATACAAAAGAATAAAAAAGAAGTATATTGTAAAAAGTATTTTGATGTCAAATATTAATAAAAATAAAAATGTATTATTTTCATATTTTTGCCCTACATTTTTAATAAGTTATGTATAAGTATTTATATTATATATTAAATATACTAAATATATACAAAAATGAAATATTAATTATTTATAAAAAAGTATATTTTTAGAAAATGTTTCCAAAATGTAAATGAAAAAATAAAAACTAAAAAATATATTTTTTGTATTATTTTCTAGGGTTTTAAATAAAAAGTATATATATTTATTTACATGTATAAGCTAAATAAAACAAATAAATGTCAAATAAATGCAAAAATGGGTGAAAAAATATTTTTAATATTTTTTATATTTGAGCAAAAATAATGAGTCAGAATCAAAAAAGAAAAAATCAAAAATGATCAAAATATCACACAATGGGCCAAGGGGGTGTAAGTTGGAAAAGAGGGTGCAAAAAGCAGGTTGACTCAAGCCCAGCCCAAGTCAACTCTGGCTTCAACCTCCAGCACAGGTTTGAACAAGAAAACGCGCGCTTCCTTCTACATCTGCTATCTCTTGATTCCTTGACTTTTAACAAAAACTCATAACACAAACATTATAGAGCATCAAGAGACGAATTCATACATATAAAAATCTTAACCTAACTCTCAGAAACGAGGGAGAATTTCTCCATCCCCAATTTCTGACCTAAGTTTTCTTCCATGTTCAGGTCCAAAATTCTCATAGCACACACAATATAAATGAAAAGTAACTACATGGATGGCTTCAGGGCTATGAGTAGAACATGCTTTCTTCACAAACTTAAGCCTAACTATGCCTGGATAGAGAGATAGAAGTTGAAATTTTTACCTGTTCAGCTTGAGTCGTGTACAGCAATGGAGGTATCTTCAATGGAGTTTGAACTTTGGTACAGCTTGCCTGAAGTCCAAGGATGCTTCCCCTATGCTTAGCTTGCTTTGAATCTCTCTGAATCAAGCTATGGAAGTCAACCTGCAAAACTGAAAAGTGAAAATGGAAAACTTGGCTATGGATGTTACAACTTGTATCTAAGGCTTGGGATAGCTTCAATGGATGGTAGGGAGTGTATTAGAACTTGTTTGGGCAAAAACGCACGAGTGAATGATGTTGGCCAAGTCAAACTGCAAGAATGCCCTGATTCTTGCAGAAAAATGGTGTTTTGATGAATGAGAAGGTTTGAGTTGTGGTTGATTCGTGTTTTAGGTCAGTTAGGTCATGTGAAAAGTGTTTGCAAAGTTTGCTTTGGCTGGTTCTTACAAGAATGAGAGATTGGTATGAGTTTGCCACTTTTCTTCTAATGTAAGCAAGGAAATGCAAGTTTCGAAACAGGCATGTCCAATGCCCTAAACTATGTTGCACCTCTTATTCTTGATCAGAGTGATTTGTGTACAAATGCTACCTTCAAAGATCTGGCCCATGCCTCTTGGATTTGTTATTTGACATAAAGTGCATCTTTACAAGAATGGCAAAATTGCTTTTTCTAAATGTGGATTAATCTTGCATGTAATGACCAAATGAACAAGATAACATCTTGGCACAATGGTTTGGAATTTAATTATTGAGTGTGAAGAGGATTAGAGGCCTGTAACCATCACAAACCCTGCTGACTTGGAAATGCCAATGTTATGAACATTTATTTGGCTATGAACAAAAGTGACTTTTGCCCAACTTTGCAAATTCGATTCTCCCTAACCACAAGGGTGTTTGAGAAGTTCTTGGACAATTTGGAAAGATTGGAATATGTACTACAATCCGTCTTTGTAATGAAAATTTAAATTCCAAGTGGAACTATGTGAAAAGTGGCCAAGTTGGACAAAAATCCTGCCTAGAATAGGTCAAAAAAATTTTAAGTTAAGAATGTTTTGCACCCTTGTTCCAAAAATCATAACTTGATCTACAAGCTTACTTTGAGAAAACTTTGTGAATCAAAGTTGTAGATTTTTCAATGGACTACAACTTTCATGTTTTGAGTTTTGTTGGAATCCATTTGCATCTTGGTGAAAAGATGGGACAAAGTTAGGAAAAAATAAGGAAATTTTATAACTTAAAAAATTTCTTCATTTTAAACCCTAATTTGCAATTTTGGGTTTCTTGATGAACAAGTTTCATAATTTGACATGTCTTGATGAAAAATGAATCTTGGCACTTGATTTTGACCAAAAAGTCAAAGTTTGACTTTTTAGTATACAGTCAAATTTGATCAGTTGACTGGAAAATTCATCTATCAATCATGTGCAATTGGGATTTTTTGAACTTGTTGAATAGATCCAGACAATGCCATTGAGTTCTTGAGTCCATATGTGAGCTTGGTTTGCCATTGGTTAGGTCAAACAGTCAAAAATTTCCTTTGTGCAGTTAAAACCCTAAAAATGACCATTTTGCCCTTTTGGTGATTTGATCAAATTTCTTGTGGAATTGTGATCCAAACTTGATAAAATGGTCCATATGAGTTCATTATGTTTATGTGGGTCAAATTTCATGAGGTTTGACTGTCAATTGGCCACAGTTGACTTTTTTCCCAATACAGTTGATTTCTAGGTCAACTGCCCAATTGACTGGGCAAAGATTGGAATCAAGGCTTGAAACTTGGTATGGATAAACTTGTAGATCCAACATGGAGCATGAAAGTCACTTTGGTCATTTTAGGTCAAAACCTCTTTGTGCAAACTCAAACCCTAATTTGGGTCAATCAGTGCAAGGAGGAGTCTTGAGCAGAGCAAACCCTTAACTTGATCTTGAGCTCTAAGGGTCTTGTGGTGAGAAAATATTGATGAAATGAGAGGGAAAATTTTGGGGTACAACACCCCCTCCCATAATATTGTTGTAATAGCTTAAATTTACTTTACGCAATTTATCGCATTATATACATGTTTAGTAAAACTAGGGCTTGCATGATAAGACAAAAATCAAACGAATACAAGACCTAATACAAGACAAACAAATGCATGTAAAATGACAACACATTACACACAAGCACCTCTAGGGTTTCACCCACTTGGTTGCCTTACAAAATGGCCATGGTATGCATGCAAAGCATCTTGGCAAAACAAAACAAAACAAAAGATCATAGTCCCTCGATGACGCTATCAAAAGGTTGCCTAAAACAAATGATCTTGGTCCCTCAAAATGCAAAAGATACTTGGCAACATTGTTATCATGGTCATATGATGACCCACTCCCGTCCCGTTTAACATCCAAAGATAGGGTTATTTACCAAAGCAATGGTAAATCAACAATGTCAAATGAATAAAAATGTGTAGGAAAGACATTTGAGTAGGTAGATGCTCCTAGTTACTTGATCAATTTGCAAATAATCCTTGTTATTTTCAAACAAATACACACGCATTTCAAAACATTTACAAACAATTTTCAAAACCATTGAAACATTTTTCAAAAGACAAACATCTTTGTATACATTCTTACAAACGAGAATCATTACAAAGATTGCCAAAACAAAGGCCTTTTTTCAAAGTACTTTCAAAACCACACAAAGCACCATTTCAAACAATTGCAAAAGTAAAGCAAGTGATCTAAACAAGTAACTAAGAGTCCATGGAAAACCATGGATGAAAATGGTGCTAGCACCTTCCCTTTTCATAATCTACCCCTCAAACTCAAGAAAACATCTCAAAGGTCTTTCCTGTGCTTTTTTACCTTTCCTTTTGGATAAAATAAAAGTCGGTGGCGACTCTTGCTAACCGCGACATTTGCAAAACACAAACGCAAAATCTCAAGTCAGTTCTCCCACCGTATCACAGAACTGGAGACTCTGCTAGGGATATATTATAAAAGTGGGGTTACCTTAGGGTTTTAGATCACCTTTACATGCTTATCTTGCTTGACTTGTTTGCTTTACACTTTGGTTCTATTGTTTGGGTTTGAATCCTCCACCTGGATTTGGGAAACATTCATAGGTAAATAGCAATACGTTGTGGAAACTGTGTGGGGTATACCGACATGGTCTAAGCAATAGCTATATTAGTGCGACATATTTGTGGGTACCGGTAGCCTTTGAGTCAATCAAAGAGGATATGGGGCCTCTGAGTGATGTCATGAAGCACTAATGGACTTTTAGAACCTTTACTTGACCAACTTGGCCTTTTAGGATGTAGTGAGATGACTGGCTTTGGTGCAGTCCGAAGTTGGTACATACTCGATACTACACTCATTGAGGGTTGGTTCCTTGGAATATTTAGGTCGCCGGTAAAGAGGTTGAATTGAAACAATGAAAAAGGAAACAATCCAGTGATATTGAGCTCCTTAGAACCCGGTTACTGTTTCTAGGACAGGTTGAGCCAACTAAACTTCAAGAGGGTACTTACCTATGAAACCCCATGCAAGCCTGAGCTAGGAAATTGTGTGATTTGCTTGTACATATATACTTGTGCATAACATCATGGACATCATGAGCATCATTTTCATCCACTAACCATTTCAAGGATTTTGGAGATTCATCTTTGTTCCTATTTTGTAGGTTATGGATTCACTTCGCAGGAAAACTGTCCAAGTCAACCTTGTAAGAATTCCTCCACAACTCAAGGAGCTAGCTTCAAGGATTCCTGAGAACTCTCCATTCACTGAGAGGCATGGTCGTCTACTCAACCTAATCACTTCTAACATAGAGGAGGACATGATGGAAGTTCTTTTCCAGTTCTTTGACCCTTTGCATCACTGCTTCACATTTCCTGACTACCAGCTTGTGCCCACTTTGGAGGAATTTTCTTAACTCTTGAGGATTCCTATTCTCAATCAACTACCCTTCAAAGGTACGGAAAGAGATCCAAAGCCATAAGAGATTGCTCAAGCCCTGCAATTGCACTCATCTGAAGTCACAACCCAATGGGAAACTAGAAGTGGTGTCAAAGGTTTCTTGGTAAAGTTCTTGTTTGAGAAGGCCCAAAGCTGCTGGAATTCTTTGGACTTACAAGCTTTTGAGGAGATTGTAGCTATTCTCATCTATGGGATGGTTTTGTTCCCTAATCCTGACCAACTCATAGATGTGAGTGCTGTCAAAATCTTCATGGCTCACAACCCGATGCCTACTTTGCTTGGAGATATCTTGCACTCTTTTCACACTCGTACAATGAGGAAAAGAGGTGTTCTCATGTGTTTCACTCCTTTACTGGAAAGATGGTTTATTTCTCATCTTCCCCAATCAGTTTTGAAGAATGAGCAAGGTTTGAGGTGGTCACAACGATTGATGACTCTTACACATTCAGATATTCATTGGTGTTCTCGATCCAAAGAGAATGTTATCATCGTCGACCGTTGTGGGGAATTCCCTAATGTCCCTCTACTTGGCATTAGGGGAGGCATCACCTACAACCCCTGCTTGGCTTTGAGACAGTTTGGTTATGCCCGAAGGGATGGCCCATATGACATGCTAATTCCAGACTTGGTTTTTGACTTCGACAACGACGATCAAGGACTTCGACAAAGGTTCATCTGAGCTTGGAGGATGCCAAACAAGGTAGACAGTAAGACCTTGGGACACAAGAATTCCATCCCCCTGGAGCCTTACCTCAAGTGGGTACGAACCCGCGCCCAAAGTCTTATGATGCCTTACCCCTCCATTCTCCCAGTGATTATAGAGCCTGTTAAGGAAGGAGAGGTTTCATACACCCTCCTACATCTTGACATGCCAACATCACTCGAAGATCTGCAAAGGAGTTGGATACAGCTCAAGGGATAACGCGATACTTTTGAAGCCCAATTCTACGCAAGTGAGAAGAAGGTTTTAGAACTCACTCGGTTACTTCACGAAGAGCAGACTCCCAACACCTACATTGCACCAAAGAGGATGCGCAACGTCTTTTTATCTTAGAATTTTGTACTATTTTTCCCTAGGGGCATTGATGTAAACAAATTCAATTTTTATTAATATAACGTTTGTTCCTTTTTGTTTGACACAAATTTGAATTTCTGAATCCTTGAGAGCATTATATGAATACATATCATTCCTCATATGCATAAACAGGTCTTCACACCAAGTTTCCTCATCTCTCTGATGTTTATTTCAGCAAGATGGATATTGAACAAACGGTCAAAGACTTGCAAGCTCAGAATTCACAATTTCAACAGCTACTCTTGACCTTGGCTAAGGGGCAGGAGGAGCTCAAAACCTTGCTATAGAAAGAGAAATATAAAAAGAAGAAGAAGCGAGCTGGGGTGGTTCTTATGGGCAGAAGGTTTGAAGGACAAGCCAGACGGACTTTGGAATTTCCATCAACCTCTGAGGAAGGAGAAAGAAAGGGTAAGGAAACTGCAGTACCATTTGAATCTGAAGTTGAAGAAGAGGAAGAAGAGGACTACTCCGAACAACAGTACCCTTCGGCCGATGACAAATACAAAAACTTGGAAGAGCGTCTAGCTGCTATGGAGATACAGAGAGTACCGGGGATGGACTTTGAAGAGTTAGGGTTGGTATCTAGAATTGTAATCCCTCCTAAGTTTAAGGTACCACTATTTTCTAAGTATGATGGGTTGTCTTGTCCCAAGATGCACCTACGATCTTATGTTAGGAAAATTCAGCCACATTTTGTTGACAAAGATTTGTGGGTCCACTTTTTCCAGGATAGTTTGTCAAGAACACAGGTTGATTGGTTCTACCAGTTGGAGAGGTCTGATGTGCATAATTGGGAAGACTTGGCAGCCGCCTTCTATAAACAGTATCAATACAACACGGACTTGGCACCAACCCGTACTCAGCTACAGAGTATGGCCATGGTATCCAACGAGGGCTTCAAAGACTACGCCCAAAAGTGGAGGGATTTAGCCGGAAGGGTACAACCACCTTTATCTGAAAGAGAGCTAGTGGATATGTTCTTAGGGACTCTGTCAGGTCCTTTCTTTAATCACCTGATTGGAAGCTCCTCTGCAGGTTTCACTGAGTTGATTCTAACTGGCGAAAGGGTGGAAGCCGGTATTAGAAGCGGGAAAATTCAGAAAGATGCGTCTACCTCTACTGTTGTAAAAAAGCCCTTCACTGGAAAGAAGGAAGTGTCTGTTGTCTATGCTCAGAGGAATCAGGGAAGAACTGAACGACGACCGACTGTGGGGGGTGTTATGATTCAGAAGTCTGCATCAGACCAACCAAGAAACAACTTGCCGAGAAATGATCAGTCGAGGAGTAACCAGCAAAGGGTGGAAAGGCCTATAAGGCAATTCACCAAGATAAACATGACTCCTGCTCAAGTCCTACCACATCTCCTGAAGTTGAATCTAGCCATGCTAAAAGAGGCCCCTAAAAATCCCAATACTACATCTCCCCACTACCATCTGAATGCCAGGTGTGCTTACCATTCAGAAAGTCCAGGGCACGACACCAACTATTGTTGGGCTCTGAAGAACAAGATTCAAGATCTGATTGACGCAAAGGAAGTTGAATTTGAAGCTTTTGAAAAACCGAATGTTATCTCCGCTCCAATGCCTAGGAATGGACACAATGCCAGTGTTGTGGAAGAAGACCTGTTTGTTTCTACTGTGGATAAACTGTTAACTCCTCTCCTAACCATCAAGTTGAATTTGTTGAAAGCTGGGGTGTTCCCAGGTTGTGACCAAGATTTCCATGTTTGCCTATCCTCCCCATTTGACTGTCCTCTATTGAAGAAAGGAATCCAACAATTGATTGATAACAAGGAAATTTTGTTTGAGAAAGCTCCTATTTCACCCATTCCAGTTCCAGAAGTTTCAATAATAACCATATACGCCAATCCTTCCAGGGTTTCCAAAAAAACCCGTTAGGATTACATCCGCTCCAGTGACTACTTCGTTGAAGATAACAATGCCCGGGCCAGCCCCTTATAAATCAGATAAAATGGTACCATGGAACTATGGTGGAGAAATATACTACCATGGTGTCAAACAAATTGAACAGACTGCCGAAGACGAGAGCTTTGAAGAAGACAAGTCCGACATCAGTAACATTGCCGGAACAAGCAAAGTTACTCGTAGTGGAAGAATCTTTTCTCCAGAGATTTCTCCTCCAACAGCAATCTTTGGACTCGTGGCCATTCCGAAGATAACCTCTGCACCAGTAATTGTACCTAAGTGTACCCACCAACAATGGCAATGCAATTTCTATCTCTACTTCCACTGCCGAGAATAAAGGAAAGAATGTTCAAGAGGAGCTTGTCCTGACGAAGGCTCAATCACTTGTTATTCCTGAGACATCCAAAAAGGAGATGGAAGAAATCCTGAGGATTATTAAGAAAAGTGATTATGATATGATGGAACAACTGGGGCAGACCCCCTCCAAAATCTCTATGTTAGCCTTGTTGTTGTGCTCTGAGGTACACACTAAAGCTTTGGTCAAGTTTTTGAAGACAGCGCACGTGCTGCAAGAGACTTCGGCTGATCAATTCCAAGAGTGTGTGGCCAGTTTAACAGCTGATAATGGCCTGGGTTTCTTCGATGCTTACTTGACCTCCAAAGGGAGAAAATATAACGACGCACTACATGTCTCGGTGGAGTGTAGGGGGACCACCCTAGCCCATGTTTTGGTAGATACTGGATCATCTCTGAATGTCTTGCCAAAGAAAGCCTTGGATAGATTGGATTGTGAGGGGCTGACCCTAAAACCCAGTAACATCATTGTGAGAGCATTTGACGGCTCTAAAAGGATGGTCCATGGAGAGGTGGACATCCCGATCAAGGTGGGTACCCAGACATTCAATTCAACATTCTACGTGATGGACATCCGTCCTTCTTACTCTTGCCTGTTGGGACGTCCCTGGATTCACAACGCCGGTGCGGTCACATCCACCTTGCATCAGATGCTGAAGTACCTTGTCCAAGGGAAAATCATAATTGTCCATGGTGAAGAGGAATACATGATTAGTCATCTAAATTCTTTCCGATATGTAGAATTGGATGGTGAATTCATTGAGACCCCTTTCCAACACTTTGAGGAGGTTTCTCAGGAAATAGCGGCGACTAAAGCGGTATCCTCAACTCTTGTGATCACAAGACCTGTACCTTGGATGTCTTCTCTAAAAGATGCAAGGGCAGTAGTGGAAGAAGGCAGATCCACTACTTGGGGATAGCTTCCAGACTTTCCTTTCAAATCAGACAAATTCGGTTTGGGGTTCACCTCAACTGCTCAAAAGTCCGTGCGCCGCGCCCATGCCGGAGGGCCACCTGTGAAGATCAACCACCAAGGGGTTAATGCGTTAGAGAACAGTGAAGAAGATGGCAGCATGGAAGACTGGATTTTTCCTACTGTTGGCGGAGGACTGTACAACTGGAAAGCAAAAGACTTTGTTCCGATTACTTTCATACCGCAGTCATTTATCTTTTCCATTTATGTTGGATCTGTAATAATTCACAAACAATTCATACTTTTTCAACCTTGTGTCTTACCCGAGGCACAACGGTCCATTTGTAAGGGTTCTTATTTCATTTTCATATACCATTTTAATGAATCATGGACGCTTTTCATATATGAACCTTTTGTGCTCATTGTCTTTCTTTAACATTTTGTTGTTTTAAGATGGTTATGCCCTTACACACACCCACACTCACAAATGCAGGTACCCTTCCACTCCGGAACCCATGGGTAATGATACTGCTATAGCCTTCAGTGACTCTGAAGATCTGGTCTACCAAGCCAAATACGAAGGTGAGGAAGATTGTGAGGTGCCAGGGGAATTGGCCAGACTATTACAACAAGAAGAAAGAGCTATTCTGCCTCATGAGGAGTTGTTGGACACGATCAACTTGGGTACTGAGGAAGACAAGAAGGAAATCAGAGTGGGTGCCAACCTAGAGCCGAGTGTCAAGGAGCGCTTAATTCAGCTGTTGCATGAATATGTTGAGATCTTTGCCTGGTCATATGAAGACATGTCGGGACTCGATACAGACATTGTGGTACACCGTCTACCCACAAGAGAAGATTGTCCACCAGTGAAACAGAAAGTCTGCCGCATGAGACCTGACATGTCAGAGAAAATTAAAGACGAAGTTATGAAACAGTTCAACGCTGGATTTCTGGCAGTTACTTCCTATCCACAATGGGTTGCTGACATTGTTCCCGTGCCTAAAAAGGACGGCAAAATGAGAATGTGCGTGGATTATAGATATTTAAACAGGGCCAGCCCTAAGGATGACTTTTCACTTCCGCACATTGACATCCTGGTTGACAACACAGCTCAACACAAAGTATTTTATTTCAAGGACGGATTCTCAGGCTATAACCAGATCAAAATGGCACCTGAGGACATGGAGAAAACTACTTTTGTCACACAGTGGGGTACGTTCTGCTACAAAGTGATGCCATTCGGACAGAAGAATGTCGGGGCAACCTATCAACGCGCCATGGTAGCTTTGTTTCATGATATGATACATCATGAGATAAAGGTCTACGTAGATGACATGATAGCCCGATCAAAAACTGAAGAAGAACACATTGATCACTTGCAAAAGTTGTTTGTCAGGTTGAAGGAGTATAAGCTAAGGTTAAACCCTAACAAGTGCACATTCGGAGTCCGATCCGGTAAACTCTTGGGTTTCATTGTCAGCAACAAAGGCATCGAGGTTGATCCTGCCAAAGTCAAAGCTATACAAGAAATGCCTGCTCCTCGCACTGAGAAGGAGGTCAGAGGTTTCTTGGGACGCCTAAACTACATTGCTAGGTTCATTTCTCACCTAACATCTACTTGTGAACCAATCTTCAAGCTGTTGAAGAAAGATCAGGTAGTTCGATGAAATGATGATTGTCAGATTGCTTTCGATAAAATCAAGGAGTATTTGCTAGAACCTCCTATCTTGATGCCACCCGTCGAGGGAAGACCGTTAATCATGTATTTGACCGTCCTAGAGAATTCAATGGGGTGTGTATTGGGGCAGCATGACGATTCTGGCCGAAAAGAGCATGCCATTTATTTCCTTAGCAAAAAGTTTACCGACTGTGAGACCTGATACTCACTACTCGAGAAAACTTGATGCGCTTTGGTATGGGCTGCTCGCCGGCTAAGGCAGTACATGTTGACTCATACCACTTTGCTGATATCTAAGATAGATCTGATCAAGTACATCTTTGAGAAGCCTGCTTTATCTGGAAGAATAGCTAGATGGCAGATGATCCTGACGGAATACGATATACAGTACATGACCCAAAAAGCTATAAAAGGGAGTGTTCTAGCTGATCATCTGGCCCACCAAGCGGTAGAAGATTATCAATCCATGAAGTTTAACTTCCCTGACAAAGACATCATGACATTGGACAATGTTGAAGATTTCAGACCATATGACGGACCTGAACAAGGATCCCGATGGACCCTGTACTTTGATGGGGCCTCCAATGCGCTCGGTAACGGTGTCAGCGTTGTGCTTATATCTCCAAAAGGTTGCCATACTCCTTTCACCGCCAGACTTTGCTTCAACTGTACGAACAACATGGCAGAGTACGAGGCATGCATCTTTGGACTCAAGGCTGCCATAGACTTGGGAATCAAATCCTTGGATGTGTTTGGGGACTCAGCTTTGGTCATCAGTCAGATCAAAGGAGAGTGGGATACTAAGCATCCAAACCTCATCCCTTATAAAGAACATGTCTTGACATTGTTACCACATTTCGAGCAGATTACCTTCGAGCACTTCCCGCGAGAAGAGAATCAGCTAGCAGATGCTTTAGCTACAATGTCGTCCATGTTTAAACTTAACTGGGATGATAAGGCTCCCCAAATAACCATTGAACGGATGGACGAACCTGCACATTGTCAAGAGATTAATACCAAGGAAGTAGTGGACCAGTCGTGGTTTCATGAAGTCAAAAGGTGTCTCGAGGCTCAGGAATATCCAAAAGGAGCTTCAGTCAATGACAAAAAGTTCTTAAGGAGATTCTCGGCAAAGTTCTTCCTAAGAAATGGCATCCTGTACAAGCGCAATCATGATTCTATTCTGCTCCATTGTATGGACAAAGCTGAGGCTGAAAAGATCATGGCCGAATTGCATGAAGGTACCTTTGGCACTCACTCTAGCGGGCATACGATGACTGCTATCAACACTCCCGCACCTACCATAAATGTCAAATCTATGCAGACAAGGTGCACGTGCCTCCTGTTCCTCTAAATGTCTTAACAGCTCCTTGGCTGTTTGCTATGTGGGGAATCGACATGATTGGAGAGATCAAGCCTACAACATCCAATGGACACCGCTTCATTCTGGTGGCCATTGATTACTTCACCAAGTGGGTCGAAGCAGCTTCCTTCACATATGTTACTAAGAATGTTGTTACCCGCTTCATCAAACAGAGTCTCATTTGCTGGTACGCTATCCCCAAAAGGATCATCACTGATAACGGTACAAACCTGAACAATACTATGATCACTGCCTTGTGCGAGCAGTTCAAGATTCAACATCACAATTCATCTCCCTATCGGCCAAAGATGAATGGTGCATTTGAAGCTGCGAACAAAAATATCAAGAAGATCATACAAAAGATGACAGTCACCTACAAGGACTGGCATGGGATGTTACCGTTTTCTCTTTATGGGTACCGTACCACGGCATGCACATCAACTGGGGCAACACCTTATTCCTTGGTATATGGCATGGAAGTTGTTTTACCTATCGAGGTTCAGATTCCCTCTTTGAGAATCATGAAAGATGCTGGTTTGAGTGAAGACGATCGGATTCTGACCCGACTTGATCAGTTGAACTTAATTGACGAAAAGAGACTGACTGCTGTTTGCCATGGTCAGACATATCAAAAGCGGATGATCAAGGCTTTCAACAAGAAAGTTAGATGCCAAGTGTATCAAGTTGGAGATCTAGTGATCAAGCGCATCATCTTGCCACAAAGTGATCCCAGGGGAAAATGGACTCCTACCTACGAAGGACCATTTGTAATCAAGAAAATCTTTTCTGGTGGGGCAATGATCTTAACCACCATGGACGATGACGACCTGTCGCACCATGCGAACACAGACATAGTCAAAAGATACTACGCATAAATGACCCGCTAGGTTGACACACCTAGGCAAAAAAAGGGGCATCCCGGTGAATCGAAAACCCAAAAGGGCGATTCAGGCAAAAATTAGGGATAAATAAAAAAATCTGTACACTCGGCAAGTTGAAAACCCGAAAGGGCGACTTGGGCAAAAAAGGGTTTCCCGGTGGACTGAAAACCCGAAAGGGCAGTCCAGGCAAAAGTTAGGGAATTAAAGTGTATGACTATGTCTCGTCGGATCACTTTAAGGACAATCTCTTCACTGACAAACTCTGAGCTTCTGATCAACTCAATCATCTTCGGACGAAGCAGCGAATGAACAAGATATTCGGAGTTACGAAGGCTATAGCAGAATGGGAACCCCATGGGATTTATTTTATACATAGCTATCTTTCTTTGTATAAATTTTTCTCATTTTTATGACACCATCCTCTTACTAGGATGTCTGTCTCCTTTGTACAAAACACTTATTCAAAGTAAATACAAAGATATCTCTTTTAAAGTACAGAAAACTATTTGCTTTTTCTTTTACACTTGTGTTTTTATTTGCAAAAACGTCCAATGATTCATTGATGAACATATGCATTTGAACATAATTACTGTTTACAAATAAACAGGATGGAAGAGAACAATTACTGACAGACTGAAAGGATAGGAAAAATTCTTTAGGCTATTCCATAAGCAATCCCTACAGTACATCATCTAGATCCCCAGCGGAGCTAAAATTTCAAACCCTTAATCCCCATCAGAGTTGGAACTTCAAACTCCCAAATCCCCAGCGGAGCCAAAGCTTTGAACTACAGATCCCCAGCGAAGATGAAACCTTCTTCCCCAGTCGAGTCAAAATTTCCAACTATCAACCCCCAGTAGAAACCCTTCAGTTTTCTCCAAATTCCCCAGCAAGTTATCTTAAAGTCTGAGAATCAACCGGATAACAGTTAACTTTTGTCTCTCCCCAACCTAGGTTGATTCCCCAGTAGAGTGGCATACAACCCAAACTCCTGGACTTGCTCCCCAGCAGTAAGCCTTCTTCCCCACAGAGTTTTTATTACTCCCCAGTGAAGTCGCCAGAATGAAGACTCTCATTCTTAACTCCCCGCAGAAGTCATCAGAGTTTTCTCTATGTCCAAGCAGAACAGGGATTCCCTTTGTGTAATCCCCAGTATACGTCAACAAAGTTCTCTGGATTTCCCCAAGCAGATTTCTCAGGCAGTACATGGCATTGCTCTCACAGCAGAATTTTTGTCAATACTCCAACTCTAAGACTTGAAGGATCCCTATATCCTCAGGAAAGTCATCAAGGATTTTTAATCCCCAACAGTCGCCAAGGATTTCTCATCCTCAGCAATCAAAGATTTTGAATCTCCAGCAGCGGTCAAGGATTTATTTTCCCCGGCAGCAGTCAAGGAGTCATTATCCCCAGTCGCCAAAGATTTTCTTATCCTCAGCAATCAAGGACTTATTTTCCTTAGCAAAACAGCAAATCAGCTTACATGTGCATACATTACATTCATAATCATAAACATTGATAAAGCATTTATTGCATCATACATTTCATGCAACATAACTTTGTGTTTCAGCTAACATTTTACCCTTTACAGGATAAGATTAACAGTTATCATTAACAACCATTAAAGATTTCAGATACAGTAAAGATACACTCCAAACACGGAAGTCATTCTATTACCCATTCAGAATTCAAAGTCAAGATACAATCCAGATACACTCCAGACACGGAAGTCATTTTGTTACTCATTCATATTTTCAAGAGCAGATATGCTCCAGACACGGATGCCATTCTGTTACTTATTCAGATCTCTTATTCAGATACAGTCCAGATACACTCCAGACACGGAAGTCATTCTGTTACTCATTCAGATTTTCAAGAGCAGATATGCTCTAGACACGGAAGCCATTCTGTCACTTATTCAGATCTCTTATTCAGATACAGTTCAGATACGCTCCAAACACGGTTGCCATTCTGTCACTTGTCCTGATTTTCCCCAGCTTAGATACGCTCCAGACACGGATTCCATTCTATCACTTATTCAGATCTCTTATTCATATACAGTTCAGATACGCTCCAAATACAGTTGCCATTCTGTCACTTGTCCTGATTTTCCCCAGCTTAGATACACTCCAGACACAGATGCCATTCTGTCGCTTATTCAGATTTCAGACTCAGATACAATACGGATACACTCCAGACACGGAAGTCATTCTGTTATTCATTCAGATTCAAGTATAGTTACAGCTTGGATACGCTCCAGACACGGCTGTTATTCCCTTGATCATACAGACTCGGTCTCCAGATACAGTTCAGATACGTTCCAGACACAAATACCATTCTGATACTTATTTTTCTGACTTACAACTTACAGTTCAACAAACATTCTTGGACGGCATCTTCAATCCTATCTCCCACAAGATTCTATCACCTCTCCAAATGGCATATTTAAGCCCATTCCCTCAACTACACTTTGACGGGTGCAAATTTACGGGCACTCTAGTGTCCAATTGTTGTACCCTAAAATTTGCCCTCCCATATTTCTCAAAATATTTCAAGAAAAATTCACAAGTCCAACCCGGCGCGTCATATTCAGGTATTCTTTCGCCAAGATATCTCTGATAACATATTCTCAAATTCAGGTTCGGCTCAAAAGTCAATTCTTTAAAGAAGGTATCCGAATGTGTGAGTTTTCTCGAAGAAATATGGTGAAAAAGTGTGCTGAAAGTGCAGTTTTTATGCGTTAAAAAATTCATAACTTGAAGAACGTGGCTCGTTTTGAACCCGTTACGGTGGCTAAAATTCCGTCTTGACATTATCTACGTTTTCATCTCTCACGGTTGGAAGCCAATTTTGATCAGAAGGTCTTCAATAATGTGGATTTATCAAGTATTTTCGCACAGAAAATTTGTGACAGAAGTTTATTTGCGTCATGTTCATTGTATCGAGCTGGTTCTGGCGCCAAAATTTCACAAATTGAGTTGGCTACATTTTCACAGAAGGTATTGAGTTCAAACGGTATTCAAAAGGCCTTCGTTTTTTGCTCAAGAGTGCGTGACACGCTGAAAATCCTGAATGCTGAATATTATTTCATCTGGGCCGAAACTTCGAAAATTCATAACTCGGTCAATTTTTATCGGATTGGGCTCATATTTTTACACAAGGTCGCTGACTCATAGATCTACAACTTTGCTTCAAAAGTCGAGACTGGATTATGCTCCGATCAATACCAGTTTTTTATTGAAGAACGTGTCAGAGTCGACACTGGAGCCCAAAATAAGTTTGTCTGAGCTGAAACTTCAAAAATTCATAACTAATTCACCGTTTATCCGATTGAGCCGATTTTCGGACAGGAGTTAGTTATCGATGTCGGCTACATTTTGTTTTCACATTTCAACTTCAAAAATTGCACTTAAGTCCCTGCGATTTAGCCTGGAAAGTGACGAACTCAAGTGAACATTGGAGGCCCAATTGCACATTCAAAGCCCATTTTCTTTACCCTAATTTCCATTATATAATCACCTTCTTTTCACACAAACCAGAGGGGAGAAAAAGAGAGAAAAAACCTTACCACAACACTGTTAGAATATCAAATTCTTTCAAGAACCCTAAAACCTTGAAATCCTTATTACAAATCCCTCTCTCACTACAAACAAGCCATCACAGTTACAAACCAACACCTCACTACTTCTTCAGTAAGGGTAAGGCTGGCTTGATCTCCATGATCCAAAAGGCATAAAAGCATTCATGTCACTAATTTTCCAGTAAGGGTAAGATTGATTTGATCTCCATGATCAAAAGGGTATAATCATTCATACATGTCATATTGTGCCTAAACATTAAATTTCTTCATATATTGGCTTTATTTGCATTTTATGATTTTATTTAATGTGTTCATGAGATTCAACACTGCAGATTTAGACAGGATCTCATGCAGGTTCATTAAGGAACGTTGAGGCCAAAAGCCAAATGGCCAAAAGGCAAAAGCCAAAAGCCAAAAGCCAAATGGCCAAAAGAACAACTTATGCATGACACCAATACATGGCGAGACAGATATCCTGAGAAGATTAAGGAACGTTGAGGCCAGAACACAAATGGTCATGAAACCCAATCCAATGGCCAAAGAATGCAGACCCGGTACTCAGGAGTCAATGAACACGCACGTGATGCCAGAAAGTCAAACAAGGTTTTTTGTCTAATGGGTCAGAATACTTCAAAAAACCTCCCCTTGGGCCTGAAACCCCCCTTGGTTTGCATCCTTTTTAATTTTATTTTCTTTTCTTTTCTAATTCTTTTTTAATTGCTTTAATTGTTTTTTTCACCATAAAATAATTTTCTATAATAAAAACAGAAAAAACAAAAATACAAATATATTTAATTATTATTAATTTCATCACTAACCTATTTTTTGTAAATAAACTCTAACAATTAACTTAGTTTAATTTAGGTTTTTAAACTTTAATCTTTTTCTTAATAAGTAAAAAGTATCTAGAATTAGGATTTTTTTAACATTCACATCTTTTTCTTAAACAAATAATTTTCTCATTATTATTACTATTAATTATTAAATATCTTTGTAAATAAATATGTAAATAATTAATTAGCATAAATTAGGTTTTAAACTTTAACCTTTTCTTTAATAATTAAAAATATTTAGAACTAGGGTTTCCTTTTAATTTTGAATTCTTTTCTTATTTCATTAAATACCAAAAACATAAAAAAAAACATTTCTTTTCTTTTAATTAAATAACTTTAGTTTCAATTTAATTCAATTTAATTTCAAAAGGGTCCAACGCCCTCGAACGTTCTATTTCTATTCTTTCGCGCATTTATTTTATTTCCTTCCGAATATTATGTAATTGCTCAAGCCATGTAATAGTAATTAGGAATTTATTTATTTTCCACATTTTTTATTAAAACGGGTCTTTGTTAATTTGGCGATGTATAGACCCGCGCCTTGTAATAGCGTAGGATTTTACTTTCCGCATTTAAATTTCCGCACTCTTAAATTATTAAACTTTGCATGAAAGAATGTATGGCCTAAATTAAAAACAAGCGTAGCTCACCATAATGCATGATCAAAGATAATGGTTAAACTGAAAATAACACACAAATTCACACACCACTCTTAGGGTACGCCTCACTGTTGCCTTGCCCTCGAAACGTGGTCGTCGAGTATAGGACGTTTTAGTAAGTCCTTATGTCCATGATCTATGGCATAGGGGTAGCTTCTAAGGTGTCCTACTGTTGCTCTGGTGACCACACTGTCCCTAACAATCGAATTGACCCGAACACCTCCAACGGTGGTGCTACCTACCTCTCAATGGTGGGATGGCACTATCTTAAGGACATTTACACAGCCTAATTCCTTAGGGTAGATTGATGACTCATAGATATTTGCTCTATCTTAAAAAACAAATCAAAAACTCTTTTCACACCGACACTTTCAAAAAGCTTTCAAAACAATTTTTCAAACACTCTTGAGGACTGATACAAGAGTCGATCTGAAACTTTCAAAGAAACTTTTTCAAACCCACTCACGATTAAAAAGCAAACACTTTTGAAAACACAAATGAGCAAGTATCTAAGAGTCCATGGATAACCATGGATAGAAAGGGTGCTAACACCTTCCCTTTCTATAAATCTACCTCCCGAACCGAGAAACTATCTCATAAGGAATTTTGTTGTGCTTTTGTCCTGTCCATGTTTGGAGAAAATAAAAGACGGTGGCGACTCTTGCTTACCGCGACATTTCGCGATCCAGCGTTAAACAGTCAGTTCCAGATCCACCGATCACAGAACTGGCGACTCTGCTGGGGACCTTATAAAGTGAGGTGTACCTTAGGACTAAGATCACTTGTGTTTTCAATTGTTGTGCTTTATTTGCTTTACTATTGTGGGCTGCATCGGAGTTACATAGATCCTAACCCAGATCTGGGGATACCCTGTTAGGTAGCATAAGCTGTGAGGGACCTGTCCGGCGTAGACCGACACGGGTGAAGCAGTGGCTATGTCGGTGTGACACCTTGGTCTGTACCGATATCCCTTGTGTCGCAACGAGGAGAATATGGGTCTTCTGAGGAGTCATTAAGCACCAACCGACCTTAGAACCTTAAATGACCCAACTTGGCCAATAGAACAGTAGCAGTATGCTACGCCCATTGAGGCTAAACTCTCGTGATGGTTCTGGCCGCAAGAAAAGATTGCGATGCTGGAGTTATGACCGATTGAGGGTAGTCAGTGATATTGGGATCCTCTAGAACCCGGTTACTTCTGATAGGACAGGTCTTAACCAACAAACTGAAAGAGGGTAATACCTGGACCCCATGCTGGCCTAAACTCTAAGGGTTGTCTTGTGTGACTTGTGTGCCTTATCATGTTTGCCTTTGTGAATATTTGTGGTGTGCTTTATCATAACATCATGCCATCATAAACATTGCATGCATCCTGCATAAGGACTGACCATTTCAAAGACAAGAGGGTTTCACCTTTGCTATGTTTTGTAGGACATCATGATGCCTATGCGAAGGAACACTATCCGGTTCAATTTTATTCACCCACCTGAGTTGCTTGAGGAGTTGGTTAGCAGAATTCCAAACACTACTTCCTTCATCCAGAGGCATGGTTCTCTTCTCAGTTTAGTCACGGCAAAGTGGGACCAAGAACTGATGAGTGTCCTGACCCAGTTTTATGACCCTCTGTACGAGTGCTTCACCTTCCAAGACTTCCAGCTGGTCCCTACCCTGGAAGAGTTCTCTGATTTGCTTGGTATCCCTATCTTGGATCAGACTCCCTACACTGGTTGGGAAAAGACCCTTAGGCTTGAGGAGATTGCTGCAGCCCTTCCTTTGACCCACCAAGAAGTAATGGACAACTGGGTGACTAGAAGCAAAGTTAAGGGTTTCTTGGCCAAATTTCTGGTTGGTAAGGCTAACAGTTTCTGGGATGACTTGGACTTTAGGGCGTATGAAGACATTCTGGCTCTCTTAATCTATGGTCTAGTCTTGTTTCCTAATCCTGATAACTTCATCAGTGTCACTGCCATAAGGATCTTCATGTCTCGGAACCCTGTGCCCACTCTCTTGGGTGATATTCTGCAACAACTTTATGCTCGTACTGCCCGAAAACGAGGAACTCTGTGGTGTTGCATCCCTTTGTTAGTGAGGTGGTTTATTTCGCACCTCCCTAAGTTCGTGCTGAAGAACAAAAAAGGAAGAGGTTGGGCTCATAGTTTAATGTCTCTCACTGACAAGGACATCATTTGGACTCTCAGAGGTTTGGATGAGGTAGCTGTTATTGATCGTTGCGGAGAATACCCCAATGTTCCTTTGATTGGTACCCAAGGAGGAATATCTTACAATCCATGTCTAGCTCTCCGTCAATTTGGAAGAGCCAGAAGAGCAGGGCCTCATGAGATGTTGGTGCCCCACATCAGTTTTGAGTTTCAGGTAGATAGTGACGAGCTGCATCGTAGGTTCATCAAGGCTTGGGACAGAGTTCACAAAGCTGACCCACAAGAGTTGGGACCAAAGACTTCTCTACCTATGGAAGCCTACTACAAATGGGTCTGCGTCCGTGCTCAGAAGTTAGGTATGCCATATGAAGCTGTCAGACCCATCATTCTTGAGTATCCTGATGGAGATGGGGTTCCTCCAACTGTTCTCCCTCCTCAGATACCTACTGATTATGATACACTAAAGAGGTCTTGGTCGCAACTGCGATAAGAACGGGATTCTTATCGGGAAAAGTTCAACGAGTAGGAATTGAAGATCCAGAAGCTGACAAAGCAATTGGAGAATGAGCGAGCTCTGAATGACTACATCCGTACTGAGAAGAGGAGACCATGGGATCAATGATGAACTTTGGATATTCTTTTACAGTTTTATTTCCCTTTTCAGTATTTTCATTTTATGTAACACCTAAGGGCAATCTGTTGAACAATTTGAATTTCAAAAGTTGAATCTAATAAAGTGTGTTCTTTTTGTTTACAAAGTTGATTTCCGATTGTCTTTGAAAACATAAATCATACGCATTCCATTCATCATGTGCATCACAGGTACTCTTCTTTTCAGGTTACTTAATGTTCTTCGCTATTTATTTCAGCATCATGAACCCTGAATCATCTACCGAGCAGTCCATCAAGGCCCTTCAGGCTCAGAACGCACAATTCCAAGAGCTGATTATGAGTTTGGCCCAAGGTCAGGAGGAACTGAAGGCTCTGCTGGTCAAGAAGAAGAAGAAGAGAACTGTTCTATTCAACACGGGTCGGAGGTTTGGTAACACACTGCATAATGAGGTTGATCAAACTGGTTCTTCTGTAGGCAAAGGCAGTCCCCAGGGGGGAAGGGCTCCAAGTCCGGTGGTCTCTGACAACGAGACTGATTTTAATGAGGAGCAGTATCCTCCAGCTGAAGACAGGTACAAGCAGTTGGAAGACCGTCTGAATGCTATGGAAATTCAACAGGTGCCTGGTTTGGATTTCGGAGACTTGGGTCTATCTTCTGGTGTGGTCATCCCACACAAGTTCAAAGCACCATCTTTCGCCAAGTATGACGGGGCGTCCTGCCCTAAGCTACATCTCAGATCTTATGTGCGGAAGATTCAGCCGTATACAATGGACAAGAACTTGTGGATCCACTTCTTCCAGGAGAGTCTTTCAGGGACTCATCTCGAATGGTTCTATCAGCTGGATGGAACCAAGGTTCGTAACTGGGAGGAGTTGGCTACTGCTTTTTACAAGCAGTATCAATATAATGCCGACCTCGCTCCTACACGTACCCAACTCCAGGGTATGTCGCTAGGATCGGGAGAAGGTTTTAAAGAGTATGCGCAGAAGTGGAGGGACCTGGCTGGCAGGGTGCAGCCACCATTAACCGACCGTGAGCTAGTAGACATGTTTTTGGGGACCCTATCCGGGCCATTCTTTAATCATCTCATTGGCAATTCGTCTGCAGGGTTTACAGATCTCATCCTGACTGGGGAAAGGATAGAGGCTGGTATGAAATCAGGGAAAATTCAAAAAGGTGCGTCCTCAAGTTCTGAGAAGAAACCTTTTAAAAAGGAGGCCAGTTGTGATCAGTGGATCTGGAACTGACTGTTTAACGCTGGTTCGCGAAATGTCGCGGAAGCAAGAGTCGCCACCGTCTTTTATTTTCTCCAAATGGAAAGGACAAAAGCACAGAAAAATTCCTTATAGAGATCGCTCTCGGTTCGGGAGGTAGATTATAGAAAGGGAAGGTGTTAGCACCCTTTCTATCCATGGTTATCCATGGGCTCTTAGATACTTGCTCAATGTGTTTTCAAAATTGTTTGCTTGTTTTTCTTTGATTGAGAAACGTTTAGGGATATCTCAGGATGCTAATGGAATAAAAATTGGAGCTTGAATCACCCTAAAACCTTGATTTCAGTATTGGTGTTTTTATGAAAAAATTCAAGAATGCAATGGAGTTTGGGGCGCAGCTTTTAGTCTTTGCATTAGGGTTATGTTCTGATCATATATGGAGCATGTTAGGTCAAGAAAATTGTATAAAATCTTATGCATTGATGATTTCATATCTTTGATTTTGGCAAATCTTCTTCATATCTTTTTTTTCATGTTCTTTGTGTCAATTAGGTCCAAATCAATCCAAAACTTTCCTAAATGGGATATGCACGAAATATTGGATCCAAACATGTATAAAAAGATTTTTTAGGTTAAGGTTTATATTTTTCATGAATTAAAATCATTTAAATGAATATAAATTAATATTAATTCAAATAAATAATTAAAAAATATGAGAATACTTCCCTTTGGGCCTAATGGTCGTGCATAGGCTTGGCATGAAGAAATTTGGAAGAAAAATGGGCCCATTTGCATTTTTAGGCCTTTTGCATCAATATTGACTTTCAAAAATTCCTAAAAATTTCCCAACTTCCACAAGGCATAACTTGGTCAATTTTTAAGCTTTTCGCATGTTCTTGGACATTTTGGAAAGGTCTTTGAGTCCTTTAACCAATGCCTTTGGTCCCATGTCATTTTGATTTACCAATCTCAAGTTATGGCCTTTGACTTAAAGTCACTTTTTGTTGACTTTTGAAAATGACCTATAATGTTGAAATTGATAACTTTTTGTGAGAGCATTTCTTGGACTTGGAACATGAAGATGAATTGTAGGAAATGTCTTTCTCTTCAAAATGAGCTTTGGATGGAATTTTTCTGATAATCCATGTGAAAGTTATGCCCTGGTCAATTTCAGTTGACTTTTTCAGCTGTCCAAATATAGCAACTTTTGCATCTTTGATGATTTCTGAGCCAAACTTTGAGAATCATGATCAAGCATTGATCAAATGATGTTTGTGGCTTCAAAATGATATGTTGACCAAAAATTTGAACTTTTGACTGTCAAATGACTATTTTGCCCCTACAGTTGACTGTAGTGCAATTTAGGGTTTTGACTGTGCAATTTTGAACTGAATGCCTTGAAACTTGACATGAGGATACTTGACCATCTTTGTAGGCATATGAGACTTGATTGGGCCTTTGAGAAGTTCATTTGCTTGACCAGAACTCAAACCCTAGTTTTGACTGTCTAGGAGACAGTTGAGCTGCACAACCCTGGGGGAATTTTGTGACCTTGACTTGGCAATTTCTTGATGAATATGGGAGGGCAAATTTTGGGGTACAACAGTTGCCCCTGTTCAATCTTCTTAGACCTGAGGATGCAGATTGGCTGACGTGCCTTTCGTAATCCGAGGGTAGAAGATGATTGGACACTAGAGTGCCCAGAAATTTGCGCTCACATAGTAGCAGTGATGATGGAATGGGCTTATAGATGCCATTTGGATGTTGCTTGGATAGGATGATGGGCTTATAGATGCCATCTGGACGTTGATCGCGTAGGAGATTCCTTAGCGAGAACCTGCATACCTGTAAAACAGAAAAATGAGTACCTGACACGTTGCAGGAGCTGATTTTAGATGCTTGATATAGATATGTCCTGACTGGTTACAGGAGCTGAATCTGGAGCTTCAAGCGCTGATGAATGAACCAGAGATGGTTGCTGCCTTAGCATGAATGGTAAGAGAACCTTGAATGATTTCAACCTCAACAACGCTCGTTGAGAAAATCTTGGTGAGGATTACCATCTTCGTAGTGTCAGGAAGAGAACCAAAGGACATTATAATCTCAAAGGGAGTCACCTCACTCACCGTCGGAGAGGGAACTATAGGAAATTATAATCTGAAAGGAAATATCACCTCACGCTCATGCCGGAGAGGGGAACATCTGAAGAAGGAATTACCACCTCACACGCCGTTGGAGAGGGGACCATAAGAGAATATCACCTCACGCTCATGCCGGAGAGGGGAATATCTGAAGAAGGAATTACCACCTCACACGCCGTTGGAGAGGGGACCATAAGAGAATATCACCTCACGCTCATGCCGGAGAGGGAAACATCTGAAGAAGGAATTACCACCTCACACGCCGTTGGAGAGGGGACCATAAGAGAATATCACCTCACGCTCGTGCCGGAGAGGGAAACATCTGAAGAAGGAATTACCACCTCACACGCCGTTGGAGAGGGGACCATAAGAGAATATCACCTCACGCTCATGCTGGAGAGGGAAACATCTGAAGAAGGAATTACCACCTCACACGCCGTTGGAGAGGGGACCATAAGAGAATATCACCTCACGCTCATGCCGGAGAGGGGAATATCTGAAGAAGGAATTACCACCTCACACGCCGTTGGAGAGGGGACCATAAGAGAATATCACCTCACGCTCATGCCGGAGAGGGAAACATCTGAAGAAGGAATTACCACCTCACACGCCGTTGGAGAGGGGACCATAAGAGAATATCACCTCACGCTCATGCCGGAGAGGGAAACATCTGAAGAAGGAATTACCACCTCACACGCCGTTGGAGAGGGGACCATAAGAGAATATCACCTCACGCTCATGCCGGAGAGGGGAATATCTGAAGAAGGAATTACCACCTCACACGCCGTTGGAGAGGGGACCATAAGAGAATATCACCTCACGCTCATGCCGGAGAGGGAAACATCTGAAGAAGGAATTACCACCTCACACGCCGTTGGAGAGGGGACCATAAGAGAATATCACCTCACGCTCATGCCGGAGAGGGAAACATCTGAAGAAGGAATTACCACCTCACACGCCGTTGGAGAGGGGACCATAAGAGAATATCACCTCACGCTCGTGCCGGAGAGGGAAACATCTGAAGAAGGAATTACCACCTCACACGCCGTTGGAGAGGGGACCATAAGAGAATATCACCTCACGCTCATGCCGGAGAGGGAAACATCTGAAGAAGGAATTACCACCTCACACGCCGTTGGAGAGGGGACCATAAGAGAATATCACCTCACGCTCATGCCGGAGAGGGGAATATCTGAAGAAGGAATTACCACCTCACACGCCGTTGGAGAGGGAACCATAGGGAGAATATCACCTCACGCTCATGCCGGAGAGGGGAATATCAAAAAGACTTCTGGAAGCAGTATCAGAACGTCACCATATCTGGTTTACATCTGAAACTATATCTGGAAGGGAATCTGGAAGCAGTATCAGAACGTCACCATCGCTGGGTTTACATCCGAAACTATATCGAGAAGGAATTCTTGAAGCAGTATCAGAACGTCACCATCGCTGGGTTTACATCTGAAACTATATCTAGACGGAATTCTTGAAGCAGTATCAGAACGTCACCATCGCTGGGTTTACATCTGAAACTATATCGAGAAGGAATTCTTGAAGCAGTATCAGAACGTCACCATCGCTGGGTTTACATCTGAAACTATATCGAGAATGAATCGCGGTAGTTGATAGTAGTCATTTTTGTATTGATCTTTTTCCTGAAAAGGCAAAACATAATTGTATGCAACATCATGATGCATGAACTGTATGTTTTCAAAATCAATGAGATGCGTGTAGTATGATGCATATGCATGCTATAATGATGTATGTGACGTTTTATGAATGTATGTTTTCGTCGTAGGAAAATAAATCCTTGACGGGTGCCGGGAAGTCGCATCCTGGGCTGTTGTGGAGGAATAGCTTTTGCTTCCGCTGGGGAGGATAGCTGCAAGTATACCGGTAGGAGAAGATAACTCCGTTGGGGAATAAACTTGGCAAATGGAGGATTCTGCGGGGAGAAAAGATATTCTAGCGACCATGCTGGGAAGAAATACTTTGTGGGGAGATGCTTTTGCTGAATTGTTGAGGATGACTCGCTGAGGATACCTTGCTGTATTGGAAGTATGAATGGACTTCGCTGGGGATAAGAAGATTCTGTCGACGACACTCTTTCCGTGGCTTTTGGCTGAGGATAACCCAGTTATATCCTGTTAAGGAAATAACTCTTTAAATCAAGCCGGACGACGCGTTCGTGCTCTGCGAGGGTAAGCTTCCAGAATCTACTGGGGGTAGGCTTACTGCTTGGGGATGTGAATTCCAGCTTTCCTGGGGAGACTAGATTGGACTCTCCTGGGGAAGCATTGAACTGTATTGGTTAGGTCTTTCAATGGAACCTACCTTGATACCCTGGAGGACAGAACGACCAGATTGCTTAGACCACTCTTCATTGCCCCTGTTTCTTGTGGGGTGCTGATAGTTGTTGGCGGACAAACCTTCTTCTGGTAGGCAGATGATAAGATGACGGGACATAGTCGTACGCTTTAATCCCTAACTTTTGCCTGGACCGCCCTTTCGGGTTTTCGGTCCACCGGGATACCCATTTTTGCCCAAGCCGCCTTTTCAGGTTTTCGACTTGCCGGGTGTACAGATTTTTCATTTCATCCCTTCATTTTGCCCGAACCCTTTTGGTTCGCCGGGAAGCCTTTATTTTTGCCTAGGTATGTCAACCTAGCGGGTCTTTGATTTTGCGTAGTATTTTTTCGACTATGCCCACGCTTTTAGAATGCAGGGAAGGTGCCCCTGGCTGCTTGTGTTGCCATATTACCAGAAGGTGTATGATCGTGCAAGATTCGTTGCTGGAGTGCCCCAAGTGACTTAGGCGGAGATTTGCCCCAGGCTATTTGGCCTTTGAGAGATTCTCCGAATCTTGATTGGATCGCCCCAGATAATGGACCATGGTCATGTCTGCCCCTTGATTGGAGGTACTTCTGTTCATTAGGCATTCGTCGTGCGAACTTCTGCTGTTCAAACAAAAAGTCATATGCAAACAATGTTATATCAAAAATGCAAAGCTTATGTCTGTCTTGAAGATTTTGAAAATGCATTCTCTTTCATAAAACAAATGAATGTTTGTAAAACGTGATGTCAACTCCGTATTTACCGTAGGCCTTCAGGAGTCGGAATACCTTTCGTAACAGTATGCTTTCGAACTAACCCATGCTTCAGCTAGGACTTTTAAGGGTTATAACGTGGCCTGGTTCACGGTTTAGGAAACAAAGGATAAAGGCTCAAATGTTATTTGTACCCACCCGCTCTTCGTGATGTTCTCCAAACCTAAACTCAGCTGATCATACGTTAGACCTTGTTTGAGTCTTTGCTCTGATTTTCCAATGATGGTTCAGATATTGATGATTTATTTTGAATAGGCAGTCATTTTTTTTGCTTTGGTTGAGGGTTTGTGAGACCTCTTTCTTGATTTTTGTTATCCCTTTTTTTGCCTGAACTGTTTCCTTTTTTGGAATTACAGTCAGCGGGATGCCCCAGTTTCGTAAGTCCTCTTTGTAGGTTTAGACTTTGGGCTTTTCATTTATGAATTTTGATGATGACTGCCTGTCCTTTTGATTGTTCTGAACCATCACTGTCTTTGTTCGTTTTGCAAAGATCTCTTTGGTGCCATTCGTTATGCACTTGAATCAACTGAGAGACTACCCTGCCCCAGGTTATGATTAAGTGTTTTGATTTTCGAAAATAAAAACTCCTACTTCTTTGGCTCTGATGGGTTGACGAGGGATTATCATCCTTATAACTCCAGTGTTTAGGGGTTGAAACAATGCCTGTACCTCATCAGCGGAGTTTGTTCAAAAGCATACTGTAAAGATCATGGTATCGTTTTCGTCATCCTCCCTCAAGAGGCTCAGAATTATTAACCAAGAGTTGATCATCAGAAAAAATATGAAAAGAGTTTTGAATATAATGAAAACAGTTGTATTAATTCTCAAAACAGACGTATGCGATGCATTGATAACATAAAAGAGTTTGCTATGACATTAATTGTTTGTATAAGCAAAGAAAAATACAACTCAAAAATTCAAATAAACAAAAGGCTTCAATGATTGGGCAATGGAGCAGTGATCATGTTCGGAGTCTCTGGCATTTCAAACTGAATCTCTCCGGCGTCAATCATATCTTGGATCTTATTCTTGAGAGGCCAGCAGTTGTCTGTAGTATGCCCTGGGCTATCTGAATGATATGCGCACCTATCGTTGGGATGATAGTTGGGTGCAGAAGTGTTCGGATTCCGGAGAGGAGCCCTTAAGGTGATCAGCCCTGCCTTCAACATTTGTTGCAGTGCTTGATCCAACGACATGTTGAGTTTGGTATACTGCCGTTTCTCCTTGCGCTGCTGCCCCTGTCCTTGTTGAGCAGGTCCGGGGTTGGAAATCTGGATTGCCCCTGCCTCATGACGGCTCTTTTTACCGTGCACAGCGTTGGATTCTTTCTTTCCATGATGAGGCTTTTTGTCCGAAGGTGCAGCCTCTTGAATTTTCCCAGACCGGATACCAGCTTCAATTCGCTCTCCAGTCAAGATAAGATCTGTGAATCCAGCAGATGAATTCCCAATCAGGTGGTTATAAAATGGACCAGACAAGGTCCCCAAGAACATATCCACAAGTTCCCGGTCAGTCAGAGGTGGTTGTACCCTTCCAGCGAGATCCCTCCATTTCTGAGCATACTCCTTAAAACCTTCGCTTGCGCCTAACGACATACCCTGTAGTTGAGTACGCGTGGGGGCAAGGTCGGCATTGTACTGGTACTGCTTATAGAAAGCAGTTGCCAACTCCTCCCAGTTACGAATTTTGGTCCCATCCAGTTGACAGAACCATTCGAGGTGAGTCCCTGAAAGACTTTCCTGGAAGAAGTGGATCCACAAGTTTTTGTCCACCGTATAGGGTTGAATCTTCCGAACATAGGACCTGAGATGTAACTTGGGACAAGACGCCCCATCATATTTAGAGAAGGATGGTGCTTTGAACTTCCGAGGAATAACCACACCAGTTGACAAACCCAGATCTCCGAAATCCAGCCCAGGTACCTGTTGAACCTCCATAGCTTTCATTCTGTCCTCCAGTAGCTTATATCTGTCATCAGCAGGAGGGTACTGCTCTTCATCAAAATCTGTCTCGTTGTCGGAGACCTCTGGACTGGGCACCCTTTCCTCTGGATGACTGCTTTTTCCCACAGATGGGGTTGTCCTTTCAGTTTCTATTTGCGGTGTATTCCCAGATCTGCGTCTAGGGCTGAACAGAACAGTCCTCTTTTTCTTCTTGTCCTTCTTCAGGAGCAGAGCTTTCAGATCTTGCTGCCCCTGGGTCAGATTCATAATCAGCTCTTGGAACTGGGCGTTCTGGGCCTGGAGGTCCTTGATAGTCTGCTCGGCTGATGATTCAGGATTCATGACGAGCGGCTGAAATAAACAGCGGAGAAGGGTAAGCAACCTGTCAAAGGGATACCTGCAATGCAATGAGATGTATGATATGCATGCAATGATTTCAAGGACCTCGTAGGGTAAACAGAGAAATTGTTAGAGTTGAGAACCGGTAACTTGATTGAAGGAAACTTCATGTTGTTGAGAGTCCTTCTTCAAGGGTCAAAGGCTCGCCATATCCAGTGGGTCATAGCCCCTGACAACCTTGGCTTGGGAAACTCCTTCAAGTGTCAAAGCTCACCATATCAAGTGGGTCATAGCCCCTGACAATTCTGACTAGAGGAAAATAAATCCTCTTTGCACCTTGCTGGATGTTTGATTCATCGTGACCTGCATCACAAGCCCTTGAGATCCTTGAAATGGGTTAGGAGGTATGCAATGGTATGCAATGGTATGATGTCATGCTATGCATGGGGTGAAGTAGGTAACTCTGTTATGAGTCCCAATTAAGGACTATAAACAACCCTGCAAGAAATTCAGTATACTTTGTTATGAGTCCCAATTAAGGACTATAAACAAAACCTGCAAGAGATCTAGTAGACCCTGTTATGAGTCCCAGTTAAGGACCATAAACAACACCTGTAAGAAATTTGGTAAACCCTGTCATGAGTCCTAGCTAAGGACTATAAACAGAACCTACAAGTGGTTAGTACACCCTGTTATAAGTCCCAATTAAGGACTATGAACAAAACCTGCAAGAAACCTAAGTAGAACCTGTCATGAGTCCCAATTAAGGACTATAAACAGCACCTGCAAATGGTTAGTACCCCCTGTTATAAGTCCCAATTAAGGACTATGAACAAAACCTGCAAGAAATTTAGTACCATGCTATGAGTCCCAATTAAGGACTATAAACAAGACCTGTAAGAAACAAGTGTCAGGTAACAAGCACGCAGATAGTCAAGTACGAAGGCACACAAGTCACACAAGAGAAGCCCTTAGAGTTTAGGCCAGCATGAGGTCTAGGTATTACCCTCTTGAAGTTGGTTGGTTCATACCTGTCCTATCAAAGTAACCGGGTTCTTAGAGGATCCCAATATCATTGACTACCCTCAATCGGTCATAACTCCAGCATCGCAATCTTTTCTTGCGGCCAGAACCATCACGAGAGTTTAGCCTCAATGGGCGTAGCATACTGCTACTGTTTCTATTGGCCAAGTTGGGTCATTTAAGGTTCTAAGGTCTGTTGGTGCTTAATGACTCCTTGGAAGACCCATATTCTCCCCGTTTCAACACGAGGGATATCGGTACAGACCAAGGTGCCACACCAACGTAGCCACTGCTTCACCCATGTCGGTATACGCCGGACAGGTCCCTCACAGCTTATGCTACCTAAACAGGGTATCCCCAGATCCGGGTTAGGATCTATGTAACTCCGATGCAACCCACAATAATAAAGCAAACAAGGAAAACAATTGAAAACATAGTTATGACCTAGCCCTAAGGTACACCTCACTTTATAAAGTAGTCCCCAGCAGAGTCGCCAGTTCTGTGATCAGTGGATCTGGAACTGACTGTTTAACGCTGGTTCGCGAAATGTCGCGGAAGCAAGAGTCGCCACCGTCTTTTATTTTCTCCAAATGGAAAGGACAAAAGCACAGAAAAATTCCTTATAGAGATCGCTCTCGGTTCGGGAGGTAGATTATAGAAAGGGAAGGTGTTAGCACCCTTTCTATCCATGGTTATCCATGGGCTCTTAGATACTTGCTCAATGTGTTTTCAAAATTGTTTGCTTGTTTTTCTTTGATTGAGAAACGTTTAGGGATATCTCAGGATGCTAATGGAATAAAAATTGGAGCTTGAATCACCCTAAAACCTTGATTTCAGTATTGGTGTTTTTATGAAAAAATTCAAGAATGCAATGGAGTTTGGGGCGCAGCTTTTAGTCTTTGCATTAGGGTTATGTTCTGATCATATATGGAGCATGTTAGGTCAAGAAAATTGTATAAAATCTTATGCATTGATGATTTCATATCTTTGATTTTGGCAAATCTTCTTCATATCTTTTTTTTCATGTTCTTTGTGTCAATTAGGTCCAAATCAATCCAAAACTTTCCTAAATGGGATATGCACGAAATATTGGATCCAAACATGTATAAAAAGATTTTTTAGGTTAAGGTTTATATTTTTCATGAATTAAAATCATTTAAATGAATATAAATTAATATTAATTCAAATAAATAATTAAAAAATATGAGAATACTTCCCTTTGGGCCTAATGGTCGTGCATAGGCTTGGCATGAAGAAATTTGGAAGAAAAATGGGCCCATTTGCATTTTTAGGCCTTTTGCATCAATATTGACTTTCAAAAATTCCTAAAAATTTCCCAACTTCCACAAGGCATAACTTGGTCAATTTTTAAGCTTTTCGCATGTTCTTGGACATTTTGGAAAGGTCTTTGAGTCCTTTAACCAATGCCTTTGGTCCCATGTCATTTTGATTTACCAATCTCAAGTTATGGCCTTTGACTTAAAGTCACTTTTTGTTGACTTTTGAAAATGACCTATAATGTTGAAATTGATAACTTTTTGTGAGAGCATTTCTTGGACTTGGAACATGAAGATGAATTGTAGGAAATGTCTTTCTCTTCAAAATGAGCTTTGGATGGAATTTTTCTGATAATCCATGTGAAAGTTATGCCCTGGTCAATTTCAGTTGACTTTTTCAGCTGTCCAAATATAGCAACTTTTGCATCTTTGATGATTTCTGAGCCAAACTTTGAGAATCATGATCAAGCATTGATCAAATGATGTTTGTGGCTTCAAAATGATATGTTGACCAAAAATTTGAACTTTTGACTGTCAAATGACTATTTTGCCCCTACAGTTGACTGTAGTGCAATTTAGGGTTTTGACTGTGCAATTTTGAACTGAATGCCTTGAAACTTGACATGAGGATACTTGACCATCTTTGTAGGCATATGAGACTTGATTGGGCCTTTGAGAAGTTCATTTGCTTGACCAGAACTCAAACCCTAGTTTTGACTGTCTAGGAGACAGTTGAGCTGCACAACCCTGGGGGAATTTTGTGACCTTGACTTGGCAATTTCTTGATGAATATGGGAGGGCAAATTTTGGGGTACAACACCAGTGTTGTGTATGGGCCTAGAAGGCAAGATAAACCAGAACGCCGCCAAATTGTCAACGCAGTGGTGATTGCTAAGCCTGCTGCCGCTCCTCGACAACCCAACCAACCAAGGGGCGAGAGACCCAGAAGAGAATTCACTCGGCTGAGTATGACCTTGTCACAAATCTTGCCGCAACTTCTATCGACCAACTTGGTGACCGTCAGAGAGGCTCCGAAGGTTGTGAATACGGCCTCTCCGAAGTATAATCCAAATGCCCGCTGTGCGTATCACTCTGATAGCCCGGGGCACTCTACTGATGATTGTTGGGCCCTAAGGAATAAGGTCCAGGACCTTATTGATGCAAAGGAGGTTCAGTTTGAGGCACCCGAGAAGCCTAATGTGGTGACAGCTCCCCTACCTGACCATGGAGTGAATGCTATCAGGGATGGTGACGAAGTGGATGAGTCTGAGTTCAACAGCTGGATCTGCCCGACGGCCGGTGGTGGACTGAACAATTGGACCGCAAAAGATCACATACCTGTTACTTTTTTTACGCAGTAATGAATTCCTTTGTTTTCTAATTTGTAATAAACAATAAATTGAAACTTTATGGCCCGATGTCTTACCCGGGGCACCGTGGCTTCATTTGTAAGGGCTTATTAACTGTCATTTTCATATATCATGAATAAAGACATTGGACGTTTTTTCGCATTCCAAATCTTGTTCTCCCTTTCTTTCTTTCTTTCTTTATATATTGCAAAACAGCTGTATTTACACACACTCACCTATACAGGTTTCAATCCACTCTAGATCTCACTGGTAACGACTCTGCTACTGCCAGTTATGACTTCGAAAATCCGATCAACTTAGCCGAAGACGAAGGTGAAGATGATTGCGAAGTGCCTGGTGAGCTTGCAAGACTGTTACTCCAGAAAGAGAGGGTCATTCAGCCGCATGAAGATCCAGTGGAAACGGTAAATCTGGGTACTGAGACAGATAGAAGGGAAGTTAAGATTGGTGCCAATCTGGAGCTCAGCGTAAAACAACGGTTGGTTCAGATGTTGCATGATTATATGGAGATATTTTCCTGGTCCTACGAAGACATGCCGGGGTTGGATACCGACATTGTGGTCCACCATCTGCCTACCAAGGAAGACTGCCCTCCGGTTAAGCAAAAGGTACGCCGTATGCGTCCAGAGATGTCCGAGAAGATCAAAGCCGAGGTTATGAAGCAATTTGATGCCGGGTTTCTTGCAGTGACTTCTTACCCTCAGTGGGTTGCCAACGTGGTTCCGGTACCGAAGAAGGATGGTAAGGTCAGAATGTGTGTCGACTACAGGGATCTGAACAGGGCCAGCCCCAAGGATGATTTCCCCTTACCTCATATCGATGTTCTGGTTGACAATACTGCTCAGCACAAGGTGTTCTCCTTCATGGATGGTTTTTCAGGTTATAATCAGATCAAGATGGCTCCGGAAGATATGGAAAAGACTACCTTTGTTACTCAGTGGGGCACCTTCTGTTACAAGGTCATGCCATTCGGGTTGAAAAATGCTGGGGCAACCTACCAACGTGCCATGGTTGCTTTATTTCATGATATGATCCATCATGAGATAGAAGTGTATGTCGATGATATGATCGCAAGGTCCCAATCTGAGGAGGAGCACCTTGACCATCTGCAAAAGTTGTTTGACCGTCTGAAATTGTACAAACTGAGGTTGAATCCGAACAAGTGCACATTTGGGGTAAGATCTGGAAAGTTGCTAGGCTTCATCGTGAGCGACAAGGGTATTCAAGTGGACCCTGCCAAAGTTAAAGCCATTCAAGAGATGCCAGTTCCTAAGACAGAGAAAGAGGTCAGAGGCTTTCTAGGACGTCTGAATTACATTGCTCGATTCATCTCGCACCTAACTGCTACCTGTGAACCAATCTTCAAGCTGCTGAAGAAAGATCAGATAGTACGTTGGAATGATGAATGTCAGGCCGCTTTTGACAGAATCAAAGAGTATCTCCAAGAACCACCCATTCTTATGCCACCGGTTGAAGGGAGACCTCTAATACTATACCTGACAGTACTTGATAGCTCAATGGGGTGTGTGCTGGGGCAGCATGACGAGTCTGGCCGAAAAGAGCACGCCATTTATTACCTTAGCAAAAAGTTTACCGACTGTGAGACCCGATACTCACTGCTCGAGAAAACTTGTTGCGCTTTGGTATGGGCTGCTCGCCGGCTGAGACAGTATATGCTGACTCACACTACTCTGTTGATTTCAAAAATGGATCCAATAAAGTACATATTCGAAAACCCTGCTCTGTCTGGAAGAATAGCAAGATGGAAAATGATCTTGACAGAATACGACATCCAGTACACGACTCAGAAAGCAATAAAAGGAAGTGTATTGGCAGACCACTTGGCACATCAGGCAGTAGACGACTATCAGTCAATGAACTTTGAATTTCCTGACGAGAGCATCATGATAGTGACTGATTGTGAAGTACCTGGACCGGATGAAGGACCTGAGGAAGGATCCCGATGGTCTATGCACTTTGACGGAGCCTCCAATGCTTTGGGTAACAGTATCGGCGCTGTAATCATATCCCCTCAAGGCACTCATACTCCACTCACTGCCCGACTATGTTTCAACTGCACCAACAACATGGCAGAGTATGAGGCATGCATCATGGGTCTTCAAGCTGCAATCGACTTAAGGATCAAGTTTCTGAGTGTCTTTGGAGATTCCTCTCTCGTGATCAATCAGATCAAAGGCGAGTGGGATACGAAACATCCAAATCTTATTCCTTACAAAGAATGTGTGTTGACATTGATCCCCCATTTCACAGAGATAACTTTTAAACATTTCCCAAGAGAGGAGAATCAGTTGGCGGACGCGCTGGCTACAATGTCTTCTATGTTCAAAGTCAAATGGGACAACGAGGCTCCCCGGATCATCATCTGGAAACTGGACGAACCTGCATACTGTTGTGATCTTGAGGATGAGACAGTAACCGAGAAACCCTGGTACTATGAGGTAAAGAGGTACTTGGAAGCTCAAGAGTATCCTGAAGGTGCATCCAGCAATGACAAGAAATTTCTGAGAAGGTTCGCGGCAAAGTTCTTCCTCAGCAACGGCATTCTATATAAGCGGAACCATGATTCAACTTTACTGCGTTGTGTGGATAAGACTGAAGCAGAAAGGATCATGGCAGAGCTACATGAGGGTACCTTCGGAACACATTCCAGTGGACACACCATGGCAAAGAAGATCCTTCGGGCAGGATACTTCTGGTCCACAATGGAAGCCGACTGTTACCAATATTCTCGGACATGTCATAAATTCCAGATTTATGCAGATAAGGTGCACGTTCCTCCAGTCCCTCTGAATGTCTTGACTGCACCTTGGCCTTTTGCAATGTGGGGGATAGATATGATCGGCGAGATTAAACCTACGGCATCCAACGGGCATCGCTTCATCTTGGTAGCTATCGATTACTTTACGAAGTGGGTTGAAGCAGCTTCCTACACCACTGTAACCAAGAACGTCGTGGCACGGTTCATTCGGCATAACCTGATCTGTCGATACAGCGTCCCAGAAAGGATCATCACGGACAATGGTACCAATCTCAATAACAAGATGATCACTGAGCTCTGCGAGCAATTCAAGATACAGCACCACAACTCTTCCCCTTACCGGCCGAAGATGAATGGGGTTGTAGAAGCAGCTAATAAAAATATCAAGAAGATTGTGCAGAAGATGACAGTGACCTATAAAGATTGGCACGAGATGTTACCGTTTGCTCTTCATGGGTACCGTACCTCAGCAAGGACGTCAACCGGGGCAACTCCTTTTTCCTTGGTCTACGGTATGGAGGCAGCCTTACCGATTGAAATGAAGATACCCTCTCTCCGGATAATGAAGGATGCAGATCTGAGCGAAGATGACTGGATCCAGACTCGACTTGATCAGCTAAATCTAATTGACGAAAAAAGACTCACTGCTATATGTCATGGTCAAACGTACCAAAAACGGATGATCAGGGCATTTAACAAGAAAGTCAGACCACAAGAGTATCAAGTTGGGGACCTGGTAATCAAACGTATCATTCTTCCTCAGAGTGATCCAAGGGGCAAATGGACTCCCACGTACAAAGGGCCATTTGTGGTTAAACATGTGTTCTCAGGAGGAGCTATGATCCTAACCACCATGGATGGTGACGACCTTTCTCACCCCGCCAATGCAGACATAGTAAAAAGATACTACGCATGATAAAAGACCCGCTAGGTTGACATACCTAGGCAAAAATTAGGGCTTCCCGGCGAACCAAAAGGGTTCGGGCAAAATGAGGGATGAAATGAAAAAATTCTGTACACCCGGCAAGTCGAAAACCTGAAAAGGCGGCTTGGGCAAAAATGGGTATCCCGGTGGACTGAAAACCCGAAAGGGCGGTCCAGGCAAAAGTTAGGGATTAAAGCGTAATACTATGTCTCATTGGATCACCTTGCATCCAGAATCCGGTATCAACATCAAGTTCAAACGGCATCGATCGATCAGCTTCATCGTCAACTGAGCAGCAAAGTGATTAGACGCTCGAAGATATAAAGGCGATAGCAGAGTCGGAACCCAGTGGGATTATTCTTTTCATATAGCTATTTTGTTTTCCCTTTTTCATAAAATTGTATAAACTCTGTTGTTCGGAGGCGTTCTCTTACTAGGACGTCAGCCTCTTGTACATAAACGCCTATTTACAGGCAATTCAAAAATCAATACAAATTCACTTTTCAGACAAATTGCCAATTGTTTTTCCTTTTTCTGTTTTGTTTTGCGAAGAACGTCCAAGGTTCAAATTTGTGATATATGCATTTGACACTAATTGCTAACTCATAAATATTTGCATGCGAAACAAAGGATTAATTACAGGTAACATTAGAAACAGGGGCAATAATGAGTCGTCTAAGCGATCTAATTGCTCTGTCCACCAAGGTACCAAGGTAAGTTCAGCTGAAGAACGTAACCAAGATATCTTAAATCCCCAGAGAGTGAGCCAGCAAGTCAACATACTCTCCCCAAGCAAAGTTATACTGCCATCCTTAAGGAAGTTGGGTATCCCCAGCAGATCTCAACATTCCTCAGCGGAGTACTCAAACATTCTTAACAAGCATCCCCGGCAGTCTTGGTCTAAGATTGTTCCCCGGCGGTATACCAGACATTCAGTGGAGCCACTTCCCCAGCATATCTCAAAAATTTCCCCAGGAGAGTCCAATCTGAAAAGCTTCCCCAGGAAAGTTGAATCAGCTCCCCAGCAAGAAGCTTATCCCCAGTAGATTCTGGAAGCTTACCCTCGCAGAGCACGAACGCGTCCCCCGGACTTTTTATTCAAAGGTTGTTTCCCCACCAGGATATAACTGGGTTATCCTCAGCCAATAACCATGGAAAGATCGTCCTCGGCGAAGTCTTCCTATCCCCAGCGGAGTCTATTAATTCCTTCAACATAACATAACAACGGTATCCCCAGCGGAGCTATCATTAACATCTCAGCAAAGTACCTCTCTTCCCACAGAGTATTGTTCCCCAGCAAGATCGCTAGAGTAATTTTCCCCCGCAGAGTAATCTCCAAGTTTATTCCCCAACTGAATCATCTTCTCCTACCGGTATTCTTGCCAATCATCATCCCCAGTGGAAACAACGAAGCTCTACTTTCCAACATCAGCCCAGGATTTAACTTCCCGGCACCCGTCAAGGATTTACTTTCCTAGACGAAAACACACATTCATAAACATCGCATCTTCATACATTATAGCATGCATATACGCATCATGAACATACAGTCTCATTCATTCTGAAAACATCACGCATGTCATACAACATGACATCGCATACAACTAACGTTTTGTCTTTTCAGGACAAAGATCAATACAAAGATAATTACTATCAACGGTCGCAACTAAAGATCTGATTCCTGTATCTTGCCAGGGTGTGTCTGTTGACGACTGATTCCAGACTCGATTCCTGTATCTTGCCAGGGCACGTCTGAAGAGTTTGAGGATCTGATTCCTGTATCTTGCCAGGGTGTATCTGTTGACGACTAACATTACCAGACTCGATTCTTGTATCCTGCCAGGGCACGTCTGAAGAGTTTGAAGATCTGATTCCTATATCTTGCCAGGGTGTATCTGTTGACGACTATATTCCAGACTCGATTCCTGTATTCTGCCAGGGCACGTCTGAAGAGTTTGAAGATCCGACTCCTATATCTTGCCAGGGTGTATATGTTGACGACTATATTCCAGACTCGATTCCTGTATCCTGCCAGGGCACGTCTGAAGAGTTTGAAGATCTGATTCCTGTATCTTGCTAGGGTGTATTTGTTGACGACTACATTACCATACTCGATTCCTGTATCCTGCCAGGGCACGTCTGAAGAGTTCGAAGATTCGATTCCTGTATCTTGCCAGGGTGTATCTGTTGACGACTTTATTCCAGACTCGATTCCTGTATCTTGCCAGGGCACGTCTGAAGAGTTTGAAGATCTGATTCCTGTATCTTGCCAGGGTGTATCTGTTGACGACTATATTCCAGACTCGATTCCTGTATCTTTCCAGGGCACGTCTGAAGAGTTCGAAGATCCGATTCCTGTATCTTTCCAGGGTGTATCTGTTGACGACTACATTACCAGACTCGATTCCTGTATCTTGCCAAGGCACGTCTTAAGGGATCGAAGATCCGATTCCTGTATCTCGCCAGGGTGTATCTGTTGACGACTAACATTACCAGACTCGATTCCTGTATCCTGCCAGGGCACGTCTGAAGAGTTTGAGGATCTGATTCCTGTATCTTGCTAGGGTGTATCTGTTGACGACTAACATTACCAGACTCGATTCCTGTATCCTGCCAGGGCACGTCTGAAGAGTTTGAAGATCTGATTCTTGTATCTTATCAGGGTGTATCTGTTGACGACTATATTCAAGACTCGATTCTTGTATCCTTCCAGGGCACGTTTGAAGAGTTTGAAGATCCGATTCCTGTATCTCGCCAGGGTGTATCTGTTGACGACTATATTCTCCGGACTCGATTCCTGTATCTTACCAGGGCACGTCTGAAGAGTTCGAAGATCCGATTCCTGTATCTTGCCAGGGTGTATCTGTTGACGACTATATTCTCCGGACTCGATTTCTGTATCTTGCCAGGGCACGTCTGAAGAGTTTAAAGATTCGATTCCTGTATCCAGCCAGGGCATATCTACCTAAAGGGTTTGAAGATCAACTCCTGTAATAGGCCAGGTAATTATTTTTCTTTTTCAGGTACGCAAGTTCTCGCTAAGGAATCTCTTACGCGATCGACAACCTCCCGATGGCATCTATAAGCCCATCTCTCCACTTACCAACAGTCTCTAGATGGCATCTATAAGCCCATCCTCCTATCCATCATCTCTCAACATGGCATCTGTAAGCCCATTCCCTACATCATACTGCTAACACACTCTATGTGAGCGCAAATTTCTGGGCACTTTAGTGTTCAATCATCTTCCACCTTCAGATCACGAAAGGCACGCAAGCCAATCTACATCCTCAAGTTTAAGAAGATTGAACAGGGGCAACTGTTGTACCCCAAAATTTGCCCTCCCATATTTCTCAAAATATTTCAAGAAAAATTCGCAAGTCCAACCCGGCGCGTCATATTCAGGTATTCTTTCGCCAAGATATCTCTGATAACATATTCTCAAATTCAGGTTCGGCTCAAGAGTCAATTCTTTAAAGAAGGTATCCGAATGTGTGGGTTTTCTTGAAGAAATATGGTGAAAAAGTGTGCTGAAAGTGCAGTTTTTATGCGCTAAAAAATTCATAACTTGAAGATCGTGGCTCGTTTTGAACCCGTTACAGTGGCCAAAATTCCGTCTTGACATTATCTACGTTTTCATCTCTCACGGCTGGAAGCCAATTTTGATCAGAAGGTCTTCAAAAATGTGGATTTATCAAGTATTTTCGCACAGAAAATTTGTGACAGAAGTTTATTTGCGTCATGTTCATAAAATCATAACTTGATCGATTTTCATTGTATCGAGCTGGTTCTGGCGCCAAAATTTCACAAATTGAGTTGGCTACATTTTCACAGAAGGTATTGAGTATAAACGGTATTCAAAAGGCCTTCGTTTTTTGCTCAAGAGTGCGTGACACGCTGAAAATCCTGAATGCTGAATATTATTTCATCTGGGCCGAAACTTCGAAAATTCATAACTCGGTCAATTTTTATTGGATTGGGCTCATATTTTTACACAAGGTCACTGACTCATAGATCTACAACTTTGCTTCAAAAGTCGAGACCGGATTATGCTCCGATCAATACCAGTTTTTTATTGAAGAACGTGTCAGAGTCGACACTGGAGCCCAAAATAAGTTTGTCTGAGCTGAAACTTCAAAAATTCATAACTAATTCACCTTTTATCCGATTGAGCCGATTTTCGGACAGGAGTTAGTTATCGATGTCGGCTACATTTTGTTTTTTCACATTTCAACTTCAAAAATTTCACTTAAGTCCCTGCGATTTAGCCTGGAAAGTGACGAACTCAAGTGAACATTGGAGGCCCAATTGCACATTCAAAGCCCATTTTCTTTACCCTAATTTCCATTATATAATCACCTTCTTTTCACACAAACCAGAAGGGAGAAAAAGAGATAAAAAACCTTGCCACAACACTGTTAGAATATCAAATTCTTTCAAGAACCCTAAAACCTTGAAATCCTTATTACAAATCCCTCTCTCACTACAAACAAGCCATCACAGTTACAAACCAACACCTCACTACTTCTTCAGTAAGGGTAAGGCTGGCTTGATCTCCATGATCCAAAAGGCATAAAAGCATTCATGTCACTAATTTTCCAGTAAGGGTAAGATTGATTTGATCTCCATGATCAAAAGGGTATAATCATTCATACATGCCATATTGTGCCTAAACATTAAATTTCTTCATATATTGGCTTTATTTGCATTTTATGATTTTATTTAATGTGTTCATGAGATTCAACACTGTAGATTTTGACAGGATCCCATTCAGGTTCATTAAGGAACATTGAGGCCAAAAGCCAAATGGCCAAAAGCCAAAAGCCAAAAGCCAAAAGCCAAATGGCCAAAAGAATAACTTATGCATGACACCAATACATGGCGAGACAGACATCCTGAGAAGAGTAAGGAACGTTGAGGCCAGAACACAAATGGCCATGAAACCCAATCCAATGGCCAAAGAATGCAGACTACGGTACTCAGGAGTCAATGAACACGCACGTGATGCCAGAAAGTCAAACAAGGCTTTTTGTCTAATAGGCCAGAATACTTCAAAAAACCTCCCCTTGGGCCTGAAACTCCCCTTGGTTTGCATCCTTTTTAATTTTATTTTCTTTTCTTTTCTAATTCTTTTTTAATTGTTTTAATTGTTTTTTTCACCATAAAATAATTTTCTATAATAAAAACAGAAAAATCAAAAATACAAATATATTTAATTATTATTAATTTCATCACTAACCTATTTTTTATAAATAAACTCTAACAATTAACTTAGTTTAATTTAGGTTTTTAAACTTTAATCTTTTTCTTAATAAGTAAAAAGTATCTAGAATTAGGGTTTTTTTAACATTCACATCTTTTTCTTAAACAAATAATTTTCTCATTATTATTACTATTAATTATTAAATATCTTTGTAAATAAATATGTAAATAATTAATTAGCATAAATTAGGTTTTAAACTTTAACCTTTTCTTTAATAATTAAAAATATTTAGAACTAGGGTTTCCTTCTAATTTTGAATTCTTTTCTTATTTCATTAAATACCAAAAACATAAAAAACATTTCTTTTCTTTTAATTAAATAACTTTAGTTTCAATTTAATTCAATTTAATTTCAAAAGGGTCCAACGCCCTCGAACGTTCTATTTCTATTCTTTCGCGCATTTATTTTATTTCCTTCCGAATATTATGTAATTGCTCAAGCCATGTAATAGTAATTAGGAATTTATTTATTTTCCGCATTTTTTATTAAAACGGGTCTTTGTTAATTTGGCGATGTATAGACCCGCGCCTTGTAATAGCGTAGGATTTTACTTTCCGCATTTAAATTTTCGCACTCTTAAATTATTAAACTTTGCATGAAAGAATGTATGGCCTAAATTAAAAACAAGTGTAGCTCACCATAATGCATGATCAAAGATAATGGTTAAACTGAAAATAACACACAAATTCACACACCACTCTTAGGGTACGCCTCACTGTTGCCTTGCCCTCGAAACGTGGTCGTCGAGTATAGGACGTTTTAGTAAGTCCTTATGTCCATGATCTATGGCATAGGGGTAGCTTCTAAGGTGTCCTACTGTTGCTCTGGTGACCACACTGTCCCTAACAATCGAATTGACCCGAACACCTCCAACGGTGGTGCTACCTACCTCTCAATGGTGGGATGGCACTATCTTAAGGACATTTACACAGCCTAATTCCTTAGGGTAGGTGGATGACTCATAGATACTTGCTCTATCTTAAAAAACAAATCAAAAACTCTTTTCACACCGACACTTTCAAAAAGCTTTCAAAACAATTTTTCAAACACTCTTGAGGACTGATACAAGAGTCGATCTGAAACTTTCAAAGAAACTTTTTCAAACCCACTCACGATTAAAAAGCAAACACTTTTGAAAACACAAATGAGCAAGTATCTAAGAGCCCATGGATAACCATGGATAGAAAGGGTGCTAACACCTTCCCTTTCTATAAATCTACCTCCCGAACCGAGAAACTATCTCATAAGGAATTTTGTTGTGCTTTTGTCCTGTCCATGTTTGGAGAAAATAAAAGACGGTGGCGACTCTTGCTTACCGCGACATTTCGCGATCCAGCGTTAAACAGTCAGTTCCAGATCCATCGATCACACCAATCATCTTTTACCTTCGAGTCACGAACGGAAAAAATCGCCAATCTAACTCTTCAGGTTCAAGAAGATTGAACAGGGGCAGCTGTTGTACCCCAAAATTTTCCCTCTCATTTTATCAAGATTTCTCCTCACAAGACTTCTTGGACTCAAGACCAATTTAGGGTTTGCTCAGCTCAAGACATCTCCTTGCACTGATAACCTGAAATTAGGGTTTGAGTTTGCACAAGGATTTTTATAAAATCAATGCTTCATGTGACCTTCATACACCATCTTGGAAACCTAATATTTCCCATGTCAAGTTTCAAGCCTTGAATCATATTTTTGACCAGTCAATTGGATAGTTGACCTAAAAATCAATTGTATTGGGGAAAATGTCAACCATGGCCAATTTACGGTCAAACTTCATAATTTTTTATCCACATCAACATTATAGACTCATATGAACCATTTGATCAAGTTTAGATCACAACTCCTCAAGAAATTTGATCAGATCATCAAAAGGGCAAAATGGTCAAATTAGGGTTTTTAACTGAGAAAGGGAAATTTTTATTTTTAACCTAGACAATGGCCAATTGGGTTCAAGCATGGTTTCAAGTACTCAATGGAATCATCTTGACCTAATCACATAGTTCAAAAGATCTCAAATGCATTGGATTGACAGATGAATTTTCCAGTCAACTGATCCAAAATCAACTGTACCCTGAAAAGTCAAACTTTGACTTTTTGGTCAAAATCAAATGCCAAGGGTCATAATTCATCAAGACATGTCAAAATGTGAAACTTGTTGGCCAAGAAACCTAAAATTGCAAATTAGGGTTTTAATTTGAAATTTTTCATAACTTAGAATTTTTCTAAGTATAGAAAATTTCTTATTTTTTCCCAACTTTCCACAACTTTTTCACCATGATGCATTGGGATTCAAAGAAAACTTCCAACATTAAAGTTGTAGTCCTCCATGAAATATACAACTTTTATTCACAAATTTTTCCCAAATTATGCTTGGATCTGAGGTTATGATTTTGTGAATAGGGGTCCATAAACTAAATAACTTAGTGAAATTTTGCCCTAGTTTAGGCAGGTTTTTGACCTAACTTCATGGCAACTTTTCACATAGTTCCAAGAGGTATATCAAGTTTAATTTCAAATAGGGATTGTAGAGCATGTTGAAATCTTTCCAAAATGTCCAAGAACTCTCCAAGATAATTTGTGGTTAGGGAGAATCGAAGAAGAGAAAATGGAAATTTGTCACTTTTGTTCAAGCCATGTTTACAATGCTTCAAGTTGCAAATCAGATCCTAGCATGCTTGTACCTTGCATTACAGGTCCTAATCCCTTCTACACTCCATAATTAAATGAAAACTCAATGGATAATGGCTTTATCTTGACCTTTGGAGCATTGTACAAGAGATTAATCCATAAATGGCATAAAGTTCAATACCATTTTGATAAAGCAAGTTTTTCCAACTTTATCAGCCTTGAGCCTTGGATTTGTTCTTATGGTGCAGACAATTTCCACAAGAATTAAGAAAAACATACCAACTATTATCAGCCCTAGAACTAGCAAGTACATCATTTTGGCTTAAGTCACTTCAACTTTCTTCAAATACAAGAAAAGTGGAAAAAGTGAAGAGAGCTTGTACATCTGATAAAGGGAAGGCTTGGCATCATTCTACACAACTTTAGAAACTTGTCACAAGCCAATACACGAATCCATAGCATCTGAAACCTTCCCAAAACACAAAAACACATTTTTATGCCGAAACAGGGCAGCTTCTGCAAAACACTAGCCATCTCAATATTTGCTCGTGTGTTTTTCTTTGTAACACATCAAACATCTTCCATACATCCTACCTAAACTATCCAAGCCCTTGACCTGGTTCTGGAACCTCTGTTTCAACCATCACCATTTTCATTTTGGAAAGTTGCAGGTTGACTCGTGCAGGGAGTTTCAAGCATCCACAAGGCAAGATAAGCATTGGAATAGCTTGAGGGAACTTCAAGGAAGCTTACACGATCTTCAGGCCTCACTCAAAGTCTCCACATTGCCATATCCAAACTCAGCTGAACAAGGTATTTTTCAAAACTCTATCTCTCTATTTAGGAATCCTTAAGCTTTAATTTGTGAAGAAAAAATATAGTCCTTAACTTGCTAAAGTTGTACATATGCATAGTTATCATTTATATTAACTGAGTAGTGAGAATTTGAAGCTTGAAGTTCATGAAAAAACTAGGTCAGAAATTAGGGGTGATTAAATTCTCTCTGATCTTTGAGAGTTAGTTTACAAACTTTATATCACTGGAATCGTGAGATCATAAGCTATATTTTTTGTGTTATGAGTTTTTGATTTTATGCAAGCTAGAGCAAGTTACAGTTTAAACTCAGAAACGCGCGCAGGAAGCCAAGGACAGGGATGAAGATGATGTTCTGGGCCTAGGCGCCTTTGGGCCTCTTTTTTTACTTCCTATACCCCCAGTTTACTATTTGTACCCACCTTTGCATATTTTTATATTTTTGCATATTTTCTCATATTTTTTATGTTTATTGACTTTATTATTTTTTTCTGAACATTAAAAAATCCCAAAAATATTTTCTTAATTTTTTGCATTTTATTTTGTTTTTTATCTTATTTTTTGTATAAAATATTGATTATTCAAATAAATAGAACTTTATTTTCTTAAATAAATAGTAAATATATTTAAAAATATCATACATTTTATTTTATTATTCATACACATAAAACATTATTTCCACATATATTTTATTTTTTAATATTTGTAAATATTTTTATTTATTTATTTCTTGTACATAAATGAACAAAATAAATAATATAGAAAACATATATTTCTTTTAATCAAAAACTAGGGTTTCACCCTTCCAAAAATAACAATATAATTTTTCTTATTTTTAGAACTTAAATAATTTATTTTTACATATATAAAAAAAATACAAAAAAAAACATTTTGCATCCATACATTTTATTGCATATTTAAATAATTGTTTATTTATTTATTGTACAAAAATTCAATTGGGTTGTAATAATTTTTAGGGTTTTATTTTGAGCAATATCCCCCATTCAAAACTTGTATCCCCCCTCCCATAATATTGTTGTAATAGCTTAGATTTACTTTACGCAATTTATCGCATTATATACATGTTTAGTAAAACTAGGGCCTGCATGATAAGACAAAAATCAAACAAATACAATACCTAATACAAGACAAACAAGTGCATGTAAAATGACAACACATTGCACACAATCACCTCTAGGGTTTCACCCACTTGGTTGCCTTACAAAATGGCCATGGTATGCATGCAAAGTATCTTGGTAAAACAAAACAAAATAAAAGATCACAGTCCCTCGATGACGCTATCAAAAGGTTGCCTAAAACAAATAATCTTGGTCCCTCAAAATACTAAAGATACTTGGCAACATTGCTATCATGGTCATACGATGACCCACGCCCGTCCCGTTTAACATCCAAATATAGGGTTGTTTACCAAAGCAATGGTAAATCCACAATGTCAAAGGAATAAAAATGTGTAGGAAAGACATTTGAGTAGGTAGATGCTCCTAGTTACTTGATCAATTTGCAAATAATCCTTGTTATTTTCAAACAAATACACACACATTTCAAAACATTTCCAAACAATTTTCAAAACCATTGAAACATTTTTCAAAAGACAAACATCTTTGTATACATTCTTACGAACGAGAATCATTACAAAGATTTCCAAAACAAAGGCCTCTTTTCAAAGTACTTTCAAAACCACACAAAGCACCATTTCAAACAATTGCAAAAGCAAAGCAAGTGATCTAAACAAGTAACTAAGAGCCCATGGAAAACCATGGATGAAAAGGGTGCTAGCACCTTCCCTTTTCATAATCCACCCCCCGAACTCAAGAAAACATCTCAAAGGTCTTTCCTGTGCTTTTTTACCTTTCCTTTTGGATAAAATAAAAGTCGGTGGCGACTCTTGCTAACCGCGACATTTGCGAACACAAACGCACAACCTCAAGTCAGTTCTCCCACTGTATCACAGAACTGGCGACTCTGCTGGGGATATATTATAAAAGTGGGGTTACCTTAGGGTTTTAGATCACCTTTACATGCTTATCTTACTTGACTTGTTTGCTTTATACTTTGGTTCTATTGTTTGGGTTTGAATCCTCCACCCGAATTTGGGAAACATTCATAGGTAAATAGCAATACGTTATGGAAACTATGTGGGGTATACCGACATGGTCTAAGCAATAGCTATATTAGTGTGACATATTTGTGGGTACCGGTAGCCTTTGAGTCAATCAAAGAGAATACGGGGCCGTTGAATGATGTCATGAAGCACTAATGGACTTTTAGAACCTTTACTTGACCAACTTGGCCTTTTAGGATGTAGTGAGATGACCGGCTTTGGTGCAGTCCGAAGTTGGTAGATACTCGATACTACACTCATTGAGGGTTGGTTCCTTGGAATATTTAGGTCGCCAGTAAAGAGGCTGAATTGAAACAATGAACAAGGAAACAATCCAGTGATATTGAGCTCCTTAGAACTCGGTTACTATTTTTAGGACAGGTTGAGCCAACTAAACTTCAAGAGGGTACTTACCTATGAAACCCCATGCAAGCCTGAGCTAGGAACTTGTGTGATTTCCTTGTACATATATACTTGTGCATAACATCATGGACATCATGAGCATCATTTTCATCCACTAACTATTTCAATGATTTTGGAGATTCATTTTTGTTCCTATTTTGTAGGTTATGGATTCACTTCGCAGGAAAACTATCCAAGTCAACCTTGTAATAATTCCTCCACAACTCAAGGAGCTAGCTTCAAGGATTCTTGAGAACTCTCCATTCACCGAGAGGCATGGTCGTCTACTCAACCTAGTCACTTCTAACATAGTGGAGGACATGATGAAAGTTCTTTTCCAGTTCTTTGACCCTTTGCATCACTGCTTCACATTTCCTGACTACCAGCTTGTGCCCACTTTGGAGGAATTTTCTCAACTCTTGAGGATTCCTATTCTCAATAAACTACCCTTCAACGGTACGTAAAGAGATCCAAAGCCAGAATAGATTGCTCAAGCCTTGCACTTGCACTCATCTGAAGTCACAACCCATTGGGAAACTAGAAGTGGTGTCAAAGGTTTCTTGGAAAAGTTCTTGTTTGAGAAGGCCCAAAGCTGCTGGAATCCTTTAGAATTACAAGCTTTTGAGGAGATTGTAGCTCTTCTCATCTATGGGATGGTTTTGTTCCCTAATCATGACCAACTCATAGATGTGAATGCTGTCAAAATCTTCATGGCTCACAACCCGGTGCCTACTTTTCTTGGAGATATCTTGCACTCTTTTCACACTTGTACAATGAGGAAAAGAGGTGTTCTCATGTGTTGCACTCCTTTACTGGCAAGATGGTTTATTTCTCATCTTCCCCAATCATTTTTGAAGAATGAACAAGGTTTGAGGTGGTCACAACGATTGATGACTCTTACACATTCAGATATTCATTGGTGTTCTCGATCCAAAGAGAATGTTATCATCATCGACCGTTGTGGGGAATTCCCTAATGTCCCTCTACTTGGCATTAGGGGAGGCATCACCTACAACCCCTTCTTGGCTCTGAGACAGTTTGGTTATGCCCGAAGGGATGGCCCACATTACATGTTGATTCTGGACTTGGTTTTTGGCTTTGACAACGACGATCAAGGACTTCGACAAAGGTTCATCTGAGCTTGGAGGATGCCAAACAAGGTAGACAGTAAGACCTTGGGACACAAGAATTCCATCCCCCTGGAGCCTTACCTCAAGTGGGTATGAACCCGCGCCCAAAGTCTTATGATGCCTTACCCCTCCATTCTCCCAGTGATTATAGAGCCTGTTAAGGAAGGAGAGGTTCCATACACCCTCCTACATCCTGACATGCCAACATCACTCGAAGATCTGCAAAGGAGTTGGATACAGCTCAAGGGAGAACGCGATACTTTTTAAGCCCAATTCTATGCAAGCGAGAAGAAGGTTTTATAACTCACTCGGTTACTTCACGAAGAGCAGACTCTCAACACCGAAATTGCACCAAAGAGGATGCGCAACATCTTTTCATCTTAGAATTTTGTACTATTTTGCCCTAGGGGCATTGATGTAAACAAATTCTATTTTTATTAATATAATGTTTGTTCCTTTTTGTTTGACACAAATTTGAATTTCTGAATCCTTGAGAGAATTACATGAATACATATCATTCATCATATGCATAAACAAGTCTTCACACCAAGTTTCCTCATCTCTCTACTGTTTATTTCAGCAAGATGGATATTGAACAAATGGTCAAAGACTTGCAAGCTCAGAATTCACAATTTCAACAGCTACTCTTGACCTTGGCTAAGGGGCAGGAGGAGCTCAAAACCTTGCTAGAGAAAGAGAAAGATAAAAAGAATTGGAAGCAAGCTGGGGTGGTTCTTATGAGCAAAAGGTTTGAAGGACAAGCCAGACGGACTTTGGAATTTCCATCAACCTTTGAGGAAGGAGAAAGAAAGGGTAAGGAAACTGCAGTACCATCTGAATCTGAAGCTGAAGAAGGGGAAGAAGAGGACTACTCCGAACAACAGTACCCTCTGAACGATGACAAATACAAAAACTTGGAAGAGCGTCTAGCTGCTATGGAGATACAGAGAGTACCGGGGCTAGACTTTGAAGAGTTAGGGGTGGTATCTAGAATTGTAATCCCTCCTAAGTTTAAGGTACCACTATTTTCCAAGTATGATGGGTTGTCTTGTCCCAAGATGCACCTACGATATTATTTCAGGAAAATTCAGCCACATTCTACTGACAAAGATTTGTGGGTCCACTTTTTCCAGGACAGTTTATCAGGAACACAGCTTGATTGGTTCTACCAGTTGGAGAGGTCTGATGTGCATAATTAGGAAGACTTGGCAGTCTCCTTCTATAAACAATATCAATATAACACCAACTTGGCACCAACCCGTACTCAGCTACAGAGTATGGCCATGGTATCCAACGAGGGCTTCAAAGACTATGCCCAAAAGTGGAGGGATTTAGCCGGAAGGGTACAACCACCTTTATCTGAAAGAGAGCTAGTGGATATGTTCTTAGGGACTCTGTCAGGTCCTTTCTTTAATCACTTGATTAGAAGCTCCTCTGCAGGTTTCACTGAGTTGATTCTAACTGGAGAAAGGGTGGAAGCCGGTATTAGAAGCGGGAAAATTCAGAAAGATGTGTTGATCGGGACTTTATGAGTCTATTGGGATACTAACTACAAGTATACAGTTTATTCGTTCTAGTTTTAAATGATTATCGAACCCACAGAGACTGAGGATCAATCGCATACAATCTAATGTTACAATTGTTTAACTAAGCGATGAATATTTGGTTTTGGGGGAAAAAGATTTTAATTAAAAACAATAGTAATAGCTATACCGGTATGTGATAGTCGGACTTCGGGAACTCGGTGAATCACTTGGCATATAAAGTATTTCGGTAAAAACGAATTGTTTAAAAACCTGAGACATACACTCTTGTGTTCATGAAATAAGTTATGCTACTAAACCTAGTGGATGCACTTTAAATTTAATAACACTTTTTGAAAATGACTTGAGTTTAATTAATTTGTTAAAACACTCTCGTGTATTTAAAAATTAATGTTTCGTTACCACTATCTGGGTCGAACCCCAGCTCTCGCATGAAGGTTCTTGCCTTAATTAATTTCCCACTCTCATGGCAAAATCGTGTTAAATATCCTTTCACTCTCGTGACAAGGGTAGTTAAATTAAATATGGAAATTGGAAACCCCGAAATTATTATAAAAGTTTTTAGCCAAGTTATCACCAAATTCCTTCGGTGCTTAGGAGTCACATATCGGTACAAACGAAATTAGCCAGACATAATGTATTTAGTAACCATGCAACGTAAAATAAAATTCATAAAAATAATTAACATAGCATAAGAATAATAAAAACCAATTGCATAAAAAACCTGTAATTATGTTGCTGTGGTAATCTTGAGTGCGTACAGTATCCTTGCGATTAATTGAAATATATGACTACCGTGTTAATCCTTAGATGAAGAATTAACACTTTTGGAAACTACTTTTGGAAACTGAACGTTACAGTGGCTATAATGGTTCAAAAGCAAATAAAAAAAAATAATGCAGAAAGGCAAAAGTTTGGCTCTGTAGCAAAATCTCCGACCCTTTCAAAGTGAATTCTTCAAGATATATATAAGCCTTTGGTTGTAACTGCCTTCTTCCATTAATTTCGTACGTGCCTATATTCTTGGCTGGTGGAACGAGGTGCCAAAAACTTCGCGTGGACTTCGTGTGGCCGCTTCGTGTGTTACTGGGTAGACTGAGTATTAAGAGTGTTACGTTCGTAATGGCACTCATTACGTTCGTAAAAGCATAGGATTTTGTTACGTCTGTAACGCATTGTGTTATGTTCGTAACGACATTTGCTAGGTATTGCGTCCGCAACGCTAGGCGTTGCGCTCGTAACACCCTTCTGTTTTTCTTCTTCCTTTTTGCCATTTCCTAGCTTGATTTGTTCCTTTTAGCTAATTTGCCATCTTATGCCTTAGAAAATATAGTTTAACTGAAACAAATAAAAATACCTTCGTGATGCATATTATTCGATAAAAAATGTACAAATAACTCGTGTAAATTAGACCTAAAGAGCGATACATTTATGTGGTATCAAACTCCCTTACACTTGAACCTTTGCTTGTCCTCAAGCAAAAAGATAAGGCGGTTTATAAAAATGACGAATTAAGCACACGTGACAATGTTCGCAAACTAGCTAGTTTGTAAATTAGGCCAAGAGATTTAGACGCAAAAGAGGTACGGTGACGACATTAGAGTACTCCAATTGTGCATACCGTTCTGAGTCATGATGTTATAGCACCAATCAACCCTTTAAACTAGATTTCACCCATGTTCATTCAGGCGCAATCACATTAATCCCTTTATCTCCACACGCACATAGCAGAGTAACCGGTTAGCGGCTATGATCCGTTGATTCTTGGGGTTCTGGCACCTATAAGTGGTAACCCCTTCTTTTATAACTTAATTGTAAATTGCGGGGGATCGGTCCGTAGTCCGCCCTACCAAGTTCAGTACCAGATACTTCTGAACCAATTTGCAATAAGTTTCCTTTTATCTTGCGAGAATTACATCCTTTGGGCTAAACGACCGGGTGAGGGTCGCCTAGCTTACTTTGGGAATTTCACGATAAAGATTATTATTTTATCATTATTTCTTTTGGATCATTCACTTATATTCATCGGTTCCTTGCGTAGTTTGTGTTTTAACGGTGTCGACTGCTCGATAAACTACTAGGGGCTAATTTAAAGTAAAATTCGCGGTTGGCGGTATAATAAGCACCCAAAATGGCATCGCATAAGGTGGAGTTCTAAAATGTCAGAACCGTAATGATTTTGTCAAACTTCCTCAAGTGGCCTAAGCTGAATTGAGTATTTAGTTTTAGCTAGCCGTTTGGAAACATCGCGTTGTATGATAATCGTAAAAAAAAATCGTTATGGCTCAAGAATTGTAAATTTTGGGGAATTCCAATAATGCACGAAAAAAACTTAAGAACTTAGCAATTAAGGATTTAATTTTACATGAATTTGTTTTGTTGAAGGGAAAGTGCAAAAAATTAAATCTAATCTAGAAAGTGAAATAAAATGATAGAGTTTCCTCCCCCACACTTAAATCTAACATTGTCCTCAATGTTTCGAAATAAGGTGAAGGAGGTAAGGATGGAAGGAGATGTCTTCATTCGGGTCCTCTTCCTCTGGCTCTTCCACGACCTCTTCTCTGTCCATCAAAACTAGGAAATCCAAGATGGCGCAGGCTCTCCTGAAAATCATCCATGCGGACATTCAAACCCCCCATTTCTGTTGTCAAAGTATCCATATGGGCCTCATGCCTAGCTCCTTGTTCAATTTGTTGTTGTTGCATCTGTTGCATGAGTTGCATCATTGCAGTTTGTTGAGTCTGGATATCCGTGACCCGTTGGGATTGGCGGGTAAGCTGGGCATTCATGTCTATCATCCTTTGGGTTTGGTCCATCATTTCCTCATAAAGATCTTCAGTAGCCGGGTTACGAGGCCTTCTTCTGCGCCTAGTAGAAGTGCTTGGCATATCCTGTTGAGGTGCGGTTTGGTGTTGTGCATCCATTTCTTCTTCTACCTCATCAACAGGTCGAGAAGCTTGGTCGGGTTCAGGGGCGTTTAAATCATAAATCCACTTATCCATGTTTGCCACATATGTAAGTGTGATACGGTGGGAGAACTGACTTGAGGTTTTGTGTTTCGTGTTCGCAAATGTTTCGGTTTAGCAAGAGTCGCCACCGACTTTTTATTTTATCCTAAGGAAAGGTCAAAAAGCACAGGAAAGACCTTTGAGATGTTTTCTTGGGTTCGGGGAGTAGATATGAAAAGGGAAGGTGCAAGAACCCTTTTCATCCATGGTTATCCATGGGCTCTTAGTTACTTGTTTAGATCACTTGCTTTTTCTTTTCAATTGTTTGAAATGGTGCTTTGTGTGTGGTTTTGAAAGATGTTTTGAAAAGAGGCCATCGTTGTGGAAACCTTTGTAATGATTCTTGTTTGAATGTATACAAAGGTGTATTTGTCTTTTGAAAAATGTTCAATGTTTTGAAAGTTTGATTTGGGAAATGTTTTGAAATTGTGTTTTGAAGTGTGTTTGAAAATAGCAAGGATATTTTGCAAGTTTTGATCAAGTAACTAAGAGTTATCTACCCTATTTTACTCAAAGATCTTTCCTATATGTTTTTAACCCTTTTGACAGTGTTGTTTTACCATTGCATTTGGTAAATAACCTTGTATTAGGATGTTAAACGGGACAGGCGCGGGTTATCGTATAGACCATGATAGCAATTGTGTTAAGTATTTTTAGCAAATTTTTCCGAGGGACTAGATCATTTTGTTTAGGCAACCAAGATAGCGTCATCGAGGGACTATGATCTTTTGTTTTGTTTTCGTTTTGCCAAAGTACTCAACATGCATAACATGACTCATTTTTAAGGCAACAAGTGGATATAACCCTAGGGGTGCAAGTGTGCATCGTGTATTTATTTTCATGCATTTTTGTCTTTGTATTAGGTAAAGCTACTTGTTGATTTTGGATTTTTGCATACAAACCCTAATCTCTAATCATGGCATAATTAAAACCGTAAATGCGTAAAATAAATCTACCACTATTACAACATGATTATGGGGAGGGGGATACAATTTTTGAATGGGGATTATTTGACAAGAAATTAAAACCCTAGTTTTACTATTACACCCAAATTGAACAATGGCATAAATAATAAATGAATAATATTTAAATAAATAAATATACAAAATAATATGAATATGAAAAAAAAGATTTTTGTTTATTTTTATGTATGTAAAAATATTTTAATGTAAAAAGAAAGGAATAATAAAAAAATAATTATTATTTTTTTATTAAGGGTAAAACCCTAATTTTTAAGAATGTAAATATATTGACTATATTATTTATATACAATAAAATAAAATAGTGTATATACAAAAATAAAATGTATTTAGGAAAAAGTATTATTTAAGTATAAATAATAATAATAATAAAAGTATAATATTTTTATGTTTTTTATTCTCAAGTATTCATTAAATAAAATAAAAGTATGTATGTATATTTTAATTGTATTAATTATGTAATAAAAATAAAATAAAATATATACAAAAATAAAAATATATTTAGAACAATATTTTTTTAGTGTGAGTAAAATAAAGAATAAAATAAAAGTATAATTTATACATTATTTTTAAGTTTTCAATAAATAAAATGTATACTAATTAAATTGTTTTCATGTTAGAAAAATAAAAATAAAATACAAAATAAATGTAAAAATTTATAAAAAAAATATTTTTGGATATTTTTATGTTTAGAAAACATAAAATAAAAATCAGAAAATGAAAATAACTAAAAAATATCAAAGTATAAAGATATTGGGTCAGGGGGTGTATTCAGCAAAAGGGGGTGTCAAAAGCAAGGTCAGAACCAAGCCCAGCCCACTGACTTCATCTTCAACCTCTTGTTTAAACAAAAACACGCGCCATGTACAAAATGCCAGATCCTGCATACTTGCTCTAATGCAAAAACACATAACATCAAAGTTGTAGCATTTTTCAAGACAAATTCAACCATATAAGAAACTTGTCCTAACTCTCAAAGACCAGAGAGAATTTCTCTGGCCCTAAAATCTAACCTAATTTTTTCAAGAAATTCATGGATCAAATTCTCTTAGCATGCTTAACTAAAATGAAAATTGAGCATATGTACAGCTCCATGGCTATGAATACTACATTTCTTATTCACAAACCTAAGTCTAAATGTTCATAAATAGAGAGATAGGAAGTTGACAAAAACCTGTTTCAGCTGACTTCGTGTATGGCAATGTGGAGCTTTTCAACAAGGCATGAGATGTTTGAGAGCTTGCTTGAACTTCCCTTGACCTTCTCCAATGCCTAGCTTGCCTTGAATGTGCTTGAACAAGCCTACAGAACTCAACCTGCACAAGCTGAAATCAAAAATGGCAAACCCTGTAAATGGAGTTACAGTTAGTGTTTAAGTGTTGGGATAGCTTGGATAGGTTGTATGGAAGGTGTTTGAACAGGTTTGGGACAAAACGCACGAGCAAATTGTGTTATGGAAACCAAACTGCAGATGCTGCCTTGTTTTGTCAATGAGATGTGATTTTGTGCTATGGGAAGTTTGAGGGCTCAAAGGGTCGTGTTTCTGGTTCAAGGGGATGTGAGAAAGTTGTTTCAAAAGCTTGCACAAGTTAGTTTTAGCTGATGTTCAAGTTCTAGTGTATTGGACAAATTTCTTGGTTATGAAGCAAAGTATGAGAAGTGATGTGAAGCAGGCCTGTACAGGCTATCCATCAGCTTGCACATTTTTCCCTTGACCCCTCAAGTTTGTAGATCTGATTTACTGCACAAGATATGGCTCAATGCTCAAGGATTTAGTTTTGACATAAAGCAAGATTTAAGCAAAAATGGTAATGTTGCTTTTTCTATTTAGGGATTAATCTTGTGTGCAATGCTCTAATGACCAAAACAATGCCTTAGACCAATGGATTTGCATTTAATTATTGAGTGTGAAATGGTTTTGAGACCTTTAATCTAGTGCAAAGCAAGCTGATTTGAATTTACAACTTGTATCAATATGAACATGCCATGGATGAAAAAGTGAGTTTTTTCCAACTTCAAACCTTCGATTCTCCCTAACCACAAATGAGTTTGGAGAGTTCTTGGACATTTTGGAAAGCTTGCAACATGCTCTACATTCCATCTTTGAAATGAAATTTGAGAGTCCAAGTGGAACTATGTGAAAATGGCCATGAAGATAGGTCAAAATCCTGCCTAAATTAGGGCAAAATTTCTCTAAGTTAAAAGTTTCATGGACCCTTGTTCCAAAAATCATAACTTGAGATCCAAGCTTCTTTTGGGAAAACTTTGTGAATCAAAGTTGTAGAATTTGTGGAGGACTACAACTTTCATGTTGGAAGTTTTGTTTTAATCCAATTGCATCATGGTGAAAATGTTGGGCAAAGTTAGGAAAAATTAAGAAAATTTCATAACTTAGAAAAATTCTAAGTTATGAAATTTTTCAACTTTAAACCCTAATTTGCAAAAATGGGTTTATTGATGAACAAGTTTCATGTTTTGACACATCTTGATGAAAAATGACCCTTGGCACTTGATTTTGACCAAAAAGTCAAAGTTTGACTTTTCAGTGTACAGTCAAAAATTGATCAGTTGACTGAAAAATTCATTTGGCACTCCAATGCAATTGAGATCTTTTGAACCTTGTGAATAGGTCAAGATGATGCCATTGAGTCCTTGAATCCATGCTTGAACCCAATTTTCCATTGGCTAGGTCAAAAATCAGAAATTGCCCTTGTGCAGTCAAAACCCTAAAAATGACCATTTTTCCCTTTTGGTGATTTGATCAAATTTCTTGTGGAGTTGTGGTCCAAACTTGATCAAATGGTTCATATGAGTTTATAATGTTGATATGGGTCAAAATTTATGAGGTTTGACTGTAATTTGACCACAGTTGACTTTTTCCCCAATACAGCTGATTTCTAGGTCAACTGTCCAATTGACTGGGCAAAAATTTGATTCAAGGCTTGAAACTTGGTAGAGGTAATCTTGTAAGTCCAACATGAAGTATGAAAGTCACTTTGAGCATTGAAAGTCCAAAAATACATGTGCAAACTCAAACCCTAATTTAGGTCATCAGTGCAAGGAGATGTCTTAAACAGTGCAAACCCTAGCTCGGTCTTGGGTCCAAAGGGTCTGGTGAGGGAAAACCTTGATAAAATGAGAGGGAAAATTTTGGGGTACAACAGCTGCCCCTGTTCAATCTTCTTGAACCTGAAGAGTTAGATTGGAGAGCTTGTCTTTCGTGGCTCGAAGGTAAAAGAGGATTGGACACTAGAGTGCCCGTAAATTTGTACTCATCAAAATGTAGTTGAGGGTATGGGCTTAAGATGCCATTTGGAGATGGTAGAATCTTGCTGGATATGGGATTAAAGATGCCATTCAAGACTTGTTTGTTGAGAATTAGGAGAGTGAATGTCAGAATGGTATCCGTATCTGGAACGTATCTGAGTTATATCTGGAGATTGGATTTGTATGAGCAAGGGAATGGCGTCCATGTTTGGAGCGTATCCAAGCTGTAACTTGCATTTGATTCTTGAATGAATATTAGAATGACTGCCATGTCTAGAGTGTATCTGTATTGTATCTGAAACCTAAAATCTGAATAAGCAACAGAAAGACATTCGTGTCTGGAGTATCTCTGGGATGGGGAATAGGTTTTGAATGAGTGACAGAATGGCTACCATGTCTGGAGCGTATCTGGACTGTATCTGAAGTTGAGATCGGTATGAGTAGCAGAATGACTTTCGTGTCTGGAATGTATCCGTACTGTAACTGGGATCTGGGCAAGTGACCGAATGGCTACCGTGTCTGGAATGCATCTGAACCTGAAGTTGATAGTTGAATCTGAATGAGAAATAGAATGGCTTCCGTGTCTGGAGCGTATCTAGTCTGTATCTAATTGCCGAAGTCTGAATGAGTAGTAGAATGACTGCCGTGTCTGGGGTGTATCCATACTGTATCTGAAATACGAGACCTGAATGAGTAGCAGAATGACTTCCATGTCTTGGAGCGTATCCGTACTGTATTTGAGATCTTTGAACATTTGTTAAAGATAGCTTTTAATCTTATCCTGAAAAGGGTAAAATGTTAGCTAAAACACACAAAGTTATGTTGCATGACATGTATGATGCAATAAAATGTGTTTTATCAATGTTTATGATATATGAATGTAATGTATGCGCATGTAAGCTAAGTAGTCGTCTTGCTGAGGAAAATAAATCGTTGATAGCTGGAGATAATGAAATCTTTGACTGCTGCCAGGGAACATAAACCCTTGACTGTTGTTGGAGATTCAAAATCTTTGATTGTTGAGACTGAGGAATCCTTTGAACTACTGCTGGGGGTTGAAAATCCTTAGTGACCTGTGGGGATTTAACAAGAGCTTTGACGACTTCTGCAGGGAATTGAGAATACTTCATGACTTTCTTGGAGGATAAGGGAAACTCTGACGATCTCTACTGGGGAATTAAAACCTGGGAGGCTTCAACAAGAGAAATGAGAACAAGAATCTTCGTTCTGTTGGGAAATAAATCTGTGGGGAGAACGTTTATTTCGTCGAAGAGTTCTCAAGAGCTTGGGTTGTATGCCAATCTACTGGGGAATCGGAGGAAGTTGGATAGTACTCCATCGGGGTTTAAAGGTTGAAGTTTTGGACTCCGTTGGGGAAGAAAGTTTTATCTTCACTGAGGGTTTGTAGTTCAAAGTTTTCTGGCTCCGCTGGGGATTGGGAGTTTGGAAACTTAGTTCTGATGGCGATATGTATTTAACTCCGTTGGGGATATGTATTTCAAGGTTTTAGCTCTGTTGAGGATCTGAATGACACACTGTAAGGGATTTCTTCTGGAATAGCCTAAAGACGTTTTCCTATACTTTCAACCTATCAGTAATTATTCTTTCTCATTTCGTTTTATCTGTAAGCAGTGATTATATTCAAATGCATATGCTCATTTTAATAAATCATTGGACGTTTTCAAATAAAACACAAGTGTAAAAAAGAAAGAAAAGGCAAACGAATTTTTGCACTTTGAAGTATATTTGTATTAACTTTTTGTAAGTATTTTGTACACAGGAGACAGACATCCTAGTAAGAGAATGTTGTCATAAAAAAAATGAGGAAAATTTATACAAAGAAAGATGGATATGTGTAACAATTCCGTGGGGTTCCCATTCTGCTATAGCCTTCATAACTCTGAGTATATTGTCCATTCGTTGTTTCGTCTGAAGATGATTGGATTGATCAGAAGCTTGGAATTTTTCCGTTGAAGAGATTATCCTTAAAGTGATCCGATGAGACATAGTCATACGCATTAATTCCCTAACTTTTGCCTGGATCGCCCTTTCGGGTTTTCGATCCACCGGGAAACCCTTTTTTGCCCAAGTCGCCATTTCGGGTTTTCAATTTGCCGGGTGTACAGATTTTTTTTATTTATCCCTAATTTTTGCCTGAACCGCCCTTTCGGGTTTTCGATTCACTGGGATGCCCATTTTTTCCCAAGTCGCCCTTTCGGGTTTTCAACTTGTCGGGTCGTTTTATGCGTAGTATCTTTTGACTATGCCTGTGTTCGCAGGGTGCAGCAGGTCATCATCGTCCATGGTGGTCAGAATCATTGCCCCACCAGAAAAGATGCTTTTGATCACAAATGGTCCTTCGTAAGTAGGAGTCCATTTTCCCCTGGGATCACTTTGCGGCAATATGATCCGCTTGATTACAAGGTCCCCTACTTGGTATACTTGCCTCTTGACTTTCTTGTTGAAGGCCTTGATCATACGTTTTTGATACGTATGACCATGATAAATAGCAGTAAGTTGTTTCTCGTCAATCAAGTTAAGTTGATCAAGCCGGGTCTGAATCCAATCGTCTTCACTCAAACCAGCATCCTTCATGATCCTCAAGGAAGGGATCTGAACTTCCATAGGTAAAACAGCCTCCATGTCGTATACCAAAGAAAAAGGTGTTGCCCTAGTTGAAGTACGTGTCGTGGTACGGTACCCGTGCAGAGAAAACAGTAACATCTCATGCCAGTCCTTGTAGGTGATTGTCATCTTTTGAATGATTTTCTTGATATTTTTATTCGCAGCTTCAACAGCACCGTTCATCTTTGGCCGATACGGAGATGAATTGTGATGTTGAATCTTGAACTGCTCGCATAGAGCGGTGATCATAGTATTGTTCAAATTTGTACCGTTGTCCGTAATGATCCTGTCGGGGATACCATATCGGCATATGAGGTTCTGCTTGATGAAGCGGGCAACCACATTCTTTGTAACGGAAGGGAAAGAAGTTGCTTCGACCCACTTGGTAAAGTAATCAATGGCCACTAGGATGAAACGATGTCCATTGGATGTTGTAGGCTTGATCTCTCCAATCATGTCAATTCCCCACATTGCAAATGGCCAAGGAGCTGTTAAGACATTGAGAGGAACTGGGGGGATATGTACCTTGTCAGCATAGATTTGGCATTTGTGACAAGTACGGGAGTGTTGATGACAATCAGCTTCCATGGTAGACCAGTAGTAGCCTGCCCGTAGAATCTTCTTAGCCATCGTATGACCGCTCGAGTGGGTGCCAAAGGTGCCATTATGTAGTTCAGCCATGATCTTCTCAGCTTCAATCTTGTCCACACAACGGAGTAGGATACAATCAAGATTGCGCTTGTATAGGATACCATTGCTCAGAAAGAACTTGGCCGCGAACCTCCTTAAGAACTTTTTGTCGTTGACTGAAGCTCCTTCAGGGTATTCTTGTGCTTCGAGATACCTTTTGACGTCATGAAACCAAGGTCGGTCCACCACTTCTTCGGTATTAATCTCGTGACAATGTGCAGGTTCGTCCATTCGTTCAATGGTGATTTGAGGTGCCTCATTATCCCAATTAAGTTTAAACATGGATGACATTGTAGCCAACGCATCCACCAACTGATTCTCTTCTCGCGGGAAGTGCTCGAAGGTAATCTGCTCGAAATGTGGTAATAATGTCAGGACATGTTCTTTGTAAGGGATGAGGCTTGGATGTTTAGTATCCCACTCTCCTTTGATTTGACTAATAACCAAAGCTGAGTCCCCAAATACAACCAAAGATTTGATTCCCAAGTCAATAGCAGCCTTGAGACCAAAGATACAAGCTTCATACTCGGAGATGTTATTGGTGCAGCTGAATCAGAGTCTAGCAGTGAAAGGTGTATGGCAACCTTCTAGAGAGATAAGTACCGTGCCGATACCGTTGCCAAGTGCATTTGAAGCACCATCAAAGTAAAGGGTCCATCGGGATCCCTGTTCAGGTCTGTCATACGGTCCGTTACCTTTAATGTTGTCCAATGTCATGATATCCTCGTCAGGGAAGTCGAACCTCATAGATTGGTAATCTTCAACGACTTGATGAGCTAGATGGTCAGCTAGTACACTCCCCTTTATAGCTTTTTGGGTTGTGTACTGGATATCATACTCAGTCAGGATCATCTTCCATCTAGCGATTCTTCCAGATAAAGCAGGCTTCTCGAAGATGTACCTGATCGGATCCATTTTGGAAATCAGCAAAGTGGTATGTGTCAACATATACTGCCTTAGCCGGCGAGCAGCCCATACCAAAGTGCAGCAAGTTTTCTCGAACAGTGAGTAGCGAGTCTCACAGTCGGTAAACTTTTTGCTAAGGTAATAAATGGCATGCTCTTTTCGGCCAGACTCGTCATGTTGGCCCAGTACGCACCCCCATTGAATTATCTAAAACAGTCAGATACATGATTAACGTCCTTCCTTCGACGGGTGGCATCAAGATAGGAGGTTCCAGCAAATACTCCTTGATCTTATCGAAAGCAACTCGACAGTCATTGTTCCATTCAACCACCTGATCCTTCTTCAACAGCTTGAAGACTAGTTCGCAGGTAGATGTTAGGTGAGAGATGAACCTTGCGATGTAGTTTAGGCGTCCCAAGAAACCTCTGGCCTCCTTCTCAGTGCAAGGGGCAGGCATTTCTTGTATAGCTTTGACTTTGGCAGGATCAACCTCGATTCCTTTGTTACTGACGATGAATCCCAAAATTTTACCGGACCTGAATCCAAAAGTGCACTTGCTAGGGTTCAGTCTGAGCTTATATTCCTTTAACCTGACAAACAACTTTTGCAGATGGTCGAGGTGTTCTTCTTCTGTCTGTGAACGGGGTATCATGTCGTCTACATAGACTTCAATCTCATGATGTATCATGTCATGAAACAAAGCTACCATGGCTCGCTAATAGGTTGCCCCGACATTCTTCAGTCCGAATGACATCACTTTATAGCAGAAGGTACCCCACTGTGTAACAAAAGTAGTCTTCTCCATGTCTTCGGGGGCCATTTTGATCTGGTTGTACCCTAAAAATCCGTCCATGAAAGAGAATACCTTGTGTTGAGCTGTGTTGTCAACCAAGACGTCAATGTATGGTAGTGGAAAATCATCTTTAGGGCTAGCCCAGTTTAAATCTCTGTAGTCCACACACATTCTGACTTTGCCGTCCTTCTTAGGCACGGGCACAATGTTAGCAACCCATTGTGGATAGGAAGTAACAGCCAGAAAGCCAGCATTGAACTGTTTTATCACTTCAGCTTTGATCTTTTCGGACATGTCGGGCCTCATTCGGCGGACTTTCTGTTTGATTGGTGGACAGTCTTCTCTTGTAGGGAGACGGTGAACCACAATATCTGTATCCAGTCCTGGCATGTCTTCATAGGACCAGGCGAAGATCTCAACATATTCATTCAACAACTGAACTAAGCGCTTTTTGACACTTGGCTCTAGGTTGGCACCCACTTTAACCTCTTTTCTGTCTTCAGCAGTACCCAAATTGATAGTCTCTAACAACTCTTCATGGGGCAGAATAGCCCTTTCTTCTTGTTGCAAAAGTCTAGCCAACTCTCCAGGCACTTCACAGTCTTCATCACCTTCGTACTCGGCATGATTGACCAGATCTTCAAAGTCACTGAAGGCCATAGCAGAATTGTTACCCATGGAATCCGGAATGGATGGGTACCTGCATTTTGTGAGTGTGGGTGTGTGTAAGGGATAGCCACCTTTAAACAAAATGAAACGTAAAAAAGAAAGAAAATGAACACAAAAGTTTATAGATGAAAACGTCCATGATTCATTAAAAATGGCATATGAATATGAAGAATCAAAACCCTTACAGATGGACCTATATGCCCTGGGTAAGGCATAAGGCAAAAAGTGTACGAATTGTTTTAAAAGTTATTACAGACCAAACAGGAAATGTTCAAAAGATAAATTATTGATTGATAAAAGTAATGGGAATGAAGTCTTTCGCCTCCCAGTTGTTCAGTCCTCCTTCAATGGTTGGAAAGATCTAGTCTTCGAAATTTCTTCCTTCTTCACCATCCTCTAAAGCATGAACTCCATGATGAGTGATTTTCAGTGGCGGTCCTCCAGTCCAGGAGCGATGCACAGCTTTCTGGCTAGCAGCAGTGAAACCCAATCCATACTTATCTGTCTTATAAGGAAAATCTGGCAGTTGACCCCACAGTGTACTTCCTCCTTCCTTGATTACAGCCTCTGCATCTTTAAGGGATGACATCCGGGACACAGGCTTGGTAATGATGGACACATCAGTCATTGTCTTGGCTACTGCAACTTCAGGAGAAACCTCTTCAAAGTGTTGGAAAGGTGTTTCTATGAATTCACCATCTAACTCCACGTAGCGGAAAGAGTTAAGGTGGCTTATCATATACTCCTCCTCACCATGAATTGTTATGATCTTACCCTAGACTGGGTACTTGAGCATCTGGTGTAGAGAAGAAGTGACTGCCCCAGCATTGTGGATCCATGGCCTTCCCAACAAGCATGAATATGAAGGACGGATGTCCATCACATAAAATGTAGAGTTGAAAATTTCCGTACCCACTTTGATTAGGATGTCCACTTCTCCGTGAACCATCCGCTTAGAACCGTCGAAGGCTCTAACAATGATATTACTGGGCTTTAGGGTCAAACCTTCACCGTCCAACCTGTCTAATGCTTTCTTTGGTAGAACATTTAAAGATGAACCGGTATCAACCAGAACATGAGCATGTGTGGTCCCTCTGCACTCTACCGAAACATACAGTGCATCATTATGCTTTCTTCCCTTAGACGTCAAATCGGCATCAGAGAAGCCAAGACCATTATCGGCTATAAGGCTGGCTACACACTCTTTTAACTGATCCACAGAAGTTTCTTGAGGCACGTGCGCCGTCTTCAGGAATTTGATCAAGGCTTTGGCATGAGCCTCGGAGCAGAGTAATAGAGTCAGCATAGAGATTTTTGAAGGGGTTTGCCCCAGCTGCTCTACAGCATCATAGTCGCTCTTCTTAATTATCTTTAAAATCTCCTCCATCTCCTTTTGGGTCGTCTCGGGGATAACCAAAGTCTGAGCCCTCGTCCTGACGGGTGCTTCCTGGATCCCCTTACCTTTATTAGTAGTAACAGCAGAGGGTACAACTTCAGGAGTAACAATTTCTTCAATCACTGGACTTTGCACAGATATCTTGACAGGCACAGGAGTACTTGAGGGTCCGAAGACTGCCTGTGGAGGAGCAATCTTTGGAGAGAATATTCTTCCGCTACGAGTGATCTTACTTGTCCCCGCAATATTCCCCACATCAGGAGTCTCTTCATCGGAATTTTCTTCAACTGATTCGATCTATTTCACACCGTGATAGAAGATATCTCCTCCATAATTCCATGGTATTGTCTTGTTGGACTTATATGGGATAGGCCCCGGCATGGTAATCTTCAGCGGTACAAACTTTGGTCAGGCGTAATCTTAACAATCCTTTTGCAGGTTTTGGAAAGATTGTCGGAAATGGTGATTATAGCAACATCATTGATTGGAGTAACAGGAGTAACAGGAGTTTTCTTGAAGAGGATTTCTTGAGTATCCATCAGGCGTTGGATGCCTGACTTCAATAGCGGACAGTCGGATTGCAAGGTTGAACAAAGGTAACAATCTTTTTCACAGCCCAGAAAAATCCCGGCTTTCAATAGATTCATCTTGATCATTGGCAACAGATTCATTAAGTCATCAACAGTAGTAACATGAAGATCTTCTACAATAGCATGGACATTGTGACCATGTTTTGGCATAGGAGCGGATATCACATTAGGTTTTTCGGGGGCATCAAACTTCACCTCCTTGGAATCTATCAAATCTTGGATCTTGTTTTTAAGGGCCCAATAGTTGTTGGTGTCGTGCCCCACACTGTCCGAATGATATGCACATTTCGCATTGGAATGATAATAGGGAGAAGAGGTATTTGGGTTTTTCGGCGCTTCTTTCAAGTTGGTAAGGTTTAACTTTAACAGGTGAGGGAGGACCTAAGCCGGTGTCATATTAATCCGGGTGAATTGTCGTTGTGGCCTTTCTACCCTTTGTTGGTTAGCTCTGGGTTGACTGCTTCGAGGTTGATCGGCTGAGGAGTTCTAGATCATCACAGCCCTCACCACTGGTCGGCGCTCCATTCTCCCTTGATTTATCTGGTTGTGGACAGCAGCAACTTCCTTCTTGGCTGGGAAGGTCTTATTGATAACAGTGGAAGCGGAGGTATCCTTCTGAATTTTACCACTCTTAATGCCAGCTTCGACCCTTTCACCCGTCAGAATTAATTCGGTGAACCCTGCAGATGAGCTCCTGATCAAGTGATTAAAGAATGGACCTGACAGGGTCCCTAAAAACATATCAACCAGCTCTCTATCCGACAATGGTGGTTGCACCCTTCCAGCCAAATCCCGCCACTTCTGGGCATACTCCTTAAATCCCTCATTAGAGACCATACCCATACTCTATAGCTGAGTACGAGTAGGCGCTAAATCTGTGTTATATTGGTATTGTCGATAGAAAGCAGCAGCTAAATCCTCCCAGTTATGAACATCAGATCTCTCAAGTTGATAGAACCAGTCCAATTGTGTACCCGACAAACTATCTTGAAAAAAGTGGACCCACAGATCCTTATCAGAAGAGTGAGGTTGAATCTTTCTGATGTAGGATCGCAGATACATCTTTGGACAGGACAAACCGTCGTATTTAGCAAATGTAGGCACTTTGAACTTGGGGGGAATGACGATCCCAACAACCAACCCTAGTTCTTCTATATCTAGCCCAGGTACCCTTTGCACCTCCATGGCTGCCAGCCGGTCCTCTAGATTCTTATACTTATCGTCCGCCAGAGGGTACTGCTGTTCGGAGTAATCTTCATCCTCTTCCTCTTCTTCTTCAGCTTCAGACTCGGAGGGCATTGCAACTCTCTTTCCTTTACCAACCCCTTCGTCAGACGTCGAGGGGAAATCCAGAACTCTCCTTGCCTGGTTCTCAAACCTTCTTCCCATAGTGGCCACACCAATTCTTTTCTTTTTCTTCTTTTCCTTTTCCTTCTCTTTCTCTAACAGTGCTTTAAGGTCCTCTTGACCCTTTGCCAAGGTCATGAAGAGTTACTGGAATTGCAAATGTTGTGCTTGCAGATCTTTGACTGTCTGCTCTATATCCATCTTACTGAAATAAATAGTAGAAAGATAAGGAAACCTGGTGTGAAGACCTGTTTATGCATATGATGAATGATATGTAATGCATTCAAGGATTTAGAAATTCAAAGTTGTTGCAAACAAAAAGAACACACGTCATATTAATAAGAAGTTTGTTAGTACATAAGTGCCCCATGGGCAAAATATTACAAAATTCTTAATGTAAAAAGACGTTGCGCATCCTCTTTGGTGCGATGTAAGTGTTGAGATTCTGCTCTTCATGGAGTTGACGGGTAAGTTTCAAAACCTTCTTCTCACTGGCATAGAAGCTGGCTTCAAAAGTATTTCGTTCTTCCTTGAGCTGTATCCAACTCTTTTGCAAATCTTCCAATGATGTTGGCATGTCTGGATGTAGAAGGGTGTATGGAACCTCTCCTTCCATAACAGGCTCTTTGATCACGAGGAGAATGTGAGGGTAAGGCATCATAAGACTCTGGGTGCGGGTTCGTACCCACTTGAGATAAGGCTCAAGGGGGATGGAATTATTGTGCCCCAGTGTCTTACTATCCACTTTGTTGGGCATCCTCCAAGCTCAGATAAACCTTTGTCGAAGTCCTTGAGCGTCGTTGTCGAAGTCAAAAACCAAGTCAGGAATCAGCATATCATGAGGGTCATCCCTTCGAGCATACCCAAATTGCCTCAGAGCTAAACAGGGATTGTAGGTAATGCCTCCCCTAATGCCAAGTAGTGGGACATTAGGGAATTCTCCGCATTGATCAATGATGATGACATTTTCTCTGGACCGAGAACACCAATGAACATCAGAATGTGTGAGGGTCATCAACCGTTGTGACCACCTTAAACCCTACTCATTCTTCAAAACTGATTGGGGAAGGTGATAAATAAACCACCTTGCTAGAAGAGGAGTACAACACATGAGAACACCTCTTTTCCTCATTTTTCGTGTGTGAAATGAGTGTAGGATGTCCCCAAGCAGTGTAGGCACGGGATTCCGAGATATGAAAATCTTGACAGCATTCACATCTATAAGTTGATCAGGGTTTGGGAACAAGACCAACCCATAGATGAGGAGTGCCACAATCTCTTCAAAAGCTTGCAGATCTAGAGAATTCCAGCAGTCTTGTGCCTTCTCAAACAAAAACTTTGCCAAGAAACCCTTGACACCACTTCTGGTTTCCCAATGACCTTTGATATCAGATGGTTGCAAGTGTAAGGCTTGAGCAACATCTTCAGGCTTTGGTTCTCTTTCCGTACCGTTGTAGGGTAGTTGATGAAGAATAGGAATCCTCAGGAGTTGAGAAAATTCCTTCAAAGTAGGTACTAGTTGGTAATCAGGGAATGTGAAACAATGGTGTAGGGGGTCAAAGAACTGGAAGAGGACTTTTACCATGTCTTCTTCAATGTCGAGTTGACCAAGTTGAGAAGTCTACCATATCTTTCACTGAAGGGAGAATTCTTTGGAATCTTGGAAGTAAGCTCCTTGAGTTGAGGAGGGATTCTCACAAGGTTGACTTGAATTGTTTTCCTGCGAAGAGATTCCATGATGTTGTACCCCAAAATTTGCCCTCCCATATTCCTCAAGATTTGTCAAGAATGATCTTCAAATTGCTCAAAATGGTTCAAGATTGCTCAAGGGTTAGACAGTCAAACCACCTCCTAAGACAGTTGAAATTAGGGTTTTGGTTCTTTCAAGGAAGTTGGGGTTTTCAATGGTTCAATCAAGTCTCATAGGCCTATATGCATTCTCTAGCACCTACATGCCAAGTTTCAAGACTCACAGTGCCAGTTTGCACAGTCAAAAGCTCCATTTGATCTGCAGTCAACTGCAAGGGCAAAATGGTCATTTTGCAGTCAAAAGTCAGAATTTTTGGTCAACATTTTATTTTGAGTTCACAATCATCATTTGATCAAGTCTTGATCATGACCCCACAAGAATAGCTCAAAAATCATCAAGGTGCAAAAAGTTACTATTTTTGGACAGCAGAAAAGTCAACTGTACTTTGACAAGGGCATAACTTTTTCTTGGTTTATCAAAAAAATTCCATCCAAAGCTCATTTTGAAGAGGATGCAATTTCCTACAATCCATCTTCACACTCCAAGATCAAGAAATGCTCTCCCAAAAAGTTACCAATTTTTACATTATAGGTCAATTTCAAAAGTCAACAAAAGTACACTTTGAGTCAAAGGCCATAACTTGAGATTGGTAAATCCAAATGACATGAGACCAAAGGCATTGGTTAGAGGACTTCAAGGGCTTTCCAAAATTTCCAAGAACATGGTCATATGATCAAAATTGAGCAAGTTGTGCATTGGAGAAGTTGGGAAATTTTCATGAATTTGCAAAAGTCAACTTTGCTCAAAACACCTTCTTTTTGCTAATGGGCCTCAAATCTCTTCTTGAAACTTTATCCATGACTTATGCACGACCCACCAAGCTGAATGGGATTTATTTTCTTAAATTTATTGATTAAATGGATTTTTAATACATATTAATTCATTTAATTAATTTAAATCATAAGAAAATACAAGATTTGATTTTTAAATCAATTTGTGAACCAAATATGATCCAAATATGCTGACCAATTCATGCACAATCAAAAAGATACAAAAAAATTCAATTTTGGCAACTTGTTCAATCATGGAAAATCAAGAATATTTGATTTTCAATCAAGGATTTAATCTTCAATGCACATGGGTTGGATCCAAAATTTTAACCTAGACTGATTGCCTTATACATAAGCAAGCCAACCATAACCTAATTCACAGAAAAAAGCTGCAGAAACAGCCATAGCAAATTCAAGAATTTTCAAGAAAACTCAAAACTGGTTCTTGCATTCTAGGCCAATTCAAGGCGTTTTGTCCATCCAAACACATTGCAGGAGGTACCAAGATTGATTTGCAATCAAATTCAAGCATCAAAGCTCCAGAAATCACTTAATACAGTTTCACGATTTGCACTTTTGATTCAAAACTATATCTCTTAATTCATGCGCATTTAACATGTTTTTGTGATTGTTTTGCATTGCTAGAGATCATACAAAGCTAATGGAATGAATTAATTGAACTATAGTGCCCTGAATCATGAGATGCCATGATTGAATTTCTAGGGTTTTCAAGCTTTCAAATAGGGCTTTTCAATCCAGGAAAAATTAGGACCAACGGGATACATGGTTGAATTCGTGAGGCCAAGACGATCAAAACCCATACCTCGCGAAATATTTATGTTTGCTGTGGTTCTATTCGCTATTTTTCCTTGCAGGAAGTAGTGGAGGTTAAAAAGCCCCGCTATTTGATTCTAATTATACAGGACAAAAGGTTGAAGACGAGGGCGTGTTGTCATCTGATTGGCCAGTTTGAAATCATAGCGCGTTTTTCTGTTTTTTTTCAGCATATTAATTGATTTTCATATATTATGTTTATTTGCTATTCTCATAATGAATAAACGCGTTGGTTGAGTTGGCAAGCAGGTGGATGGAAAGCCATTGGGACCTGGGTTCGAATCCCAGGTCCCCCAAAACCTTGTTATTTTTATTCTTCAGGTATTCTAGTGAAGCTTGCAAAAGGGAGTCCACCGTACGCTTCAAATCTCAGCACGCCATGTGGCTTCAGGCCAAGATCCAGTGGCCAAAGCTGAGTCCTCACCATACTCCCTGGTCAACATACGTGTGGACAACTCAGAAAGTCAACAAGGCTGGAAGCATAATGGGCCAAGAATTGCTGACTCTACCTCCTCTTGGGCCCAACACCCCCCTGGGTTTATTTCTTTTTCTTCTTTTATATTTTTTATTATTTATTTAAATTGTTTTTTGTTACTATTATTATTATTACTTAATTAACCAAATAATTTATTTTTCCTAATAAAATTCAAAAAACATAAAAAATATAATATTTTTATTTATTAAACTTAATTAGTTATTTTGTAAATAAATACTAACATAATTTGTTTAGTTTTAATTAGGTTAATTTTAACTTTTTTTTGCAACAAAAATAAAATTAATGTAGAATTAGGTTTTAACCATTTTAATCATATTATTTTTATTTCCTTAAACATTCAAAAAAACCAAAAATATTTATTTTAATTAATTAACTAGTTTAGATTTAATTAAATGCAAAATAACCAAAAATCTCTTTCTTTCTCAAAAAAGGGTCAAAACCCTAAAAAAACTCTCCGATTCAATTTTTCTCGCGCGTGTGATTTTTGTTAATTAAATTTTTTTGTATTTGTTCCGAGGATGTAATAGCTTTAATTAGGACCTTATTTATCACTTTTATTTAAATTCCCGCAATTTACTTTTCAAGGGTTTGTTTTTGGCGATGTAAATACCTGACGCCTTGTAATAGCTTAGTTTTATTTTCCACAACCATTAATTGCTAGATGTATTCTAACTAGGCTATGCATGACAAGATTTATCTTAAATTTAAAATCAATCGTAGCTCACCATAACATGTATAAAGATAACATAACTGAAACCTGACACACTCGCACATGCCACTCTTAGGGTACGCCTCACTTGGTTGCCTCGACGTGGTCATTGAGTATAGGAAGTTTTAGAGGTCGCCCTCCTGTCTAAAGATCAAATTGCCTTGAAATGGTCGCCTCGATAAAAAATGATCTAAGACATTAGGGTTACCGCTAAGGCGTCCTACCATTGCTTTAGTGACCACATGCCCCTAAAATCGAATTGACCCGAAAACTCCAACGACGGTGCTACCTACTTCTCAATAGTGGGATAGCACTGTCTAAAGGACATTTACACAGCTTAATTTCTTTTGAGTAGGTAGAGGTTCTCAGGTACTTGCTCTTTCAAAACAAAACAACCTTTTCGCACTGACACTTTTGCAAACAAAGTTTTCAAACAAACACTTCATACACTCTTGAGGACAGATACAAGAGTTAAATCGAAGTTTTCAAAACAAAACTTTTTCAAAACCCACAAACACAAGAAAAGCAAAACTTTTGAAAACACAATGAGCAAGTACCTAAGAGCCCGTGGATAACCACGGATAGAAAGGGTGCTAACACCTTCCCTTTCTATAATCTACCTCCCGAACCCGAGAAACATCTCGAAAAGGAATTTTGTTATGCTTTTGTCCTTTCCTTGTTGGAGAAAATAAAAGACGGTGGCGACTCTTGCTTACCGCAACATTTTGCGAAACGCAAACGCGAACCAGCATTCCAAAACAGTCAGTTCTATTTCCACTGATCACACATGACCTACAAAACAAGAACAAAGATGAAGATCCAAACCCTTGAAATGGTTTGTGGATGCATATAATACTTTATGATGTTCATGATGTATGCACAAGTATATGTACAAGCAAGTCACACAAGTTCCTAGTTTCAGGCTTGCACGGAGTTTCATAGGTAAGTACCCTCTTGAAGTTAGTTGGCTCAACCTGTCCTATAAATAGTAACTGGGTTCTAAGGAGCTCAATATCACTGGATTATTTTCTGTGTTCATTGTTTCAGTTTAGCCACTTAACTGGCGACCGAAATATTCCAAGAAAACAACCCTCAATGAGTGTAGTATCGAGTATCTACCAACTTCGGACTGCACCAAAGCCGGTCATCTCACTACCCCTAATAAGGCCAAGATGGTCAAGTAAAGGTTCTAAGAGTTCATTGGTGCTTCATGACATCACTCAGTGGCCCCGTATTGTCTTTGATTGACTCAAAGGCTACCGGTACCCACAAATATGTCGCACTAATATAGCTATTGCTTCAACCATGTCGGTATACCCCACACAGTTTCCACAATGTATTGCTATTTACCTATGAATGTTTCCCAAAAATCTGGGTGGAGGATTCAAACCCAAACAAGAGAACCAAATGTAAAGCAATCAAAGTAAGCAAGATAAGCATGTAAAGGTGATCTAAACCCTAAGGTTACTCCACTTTTGGAATATTCGCCAGCAGAGTCGCCCGTTTTGTGATACGGTGGTAGAACTGACTTGAGGTTTTGTGTTTCGTGTTCGCAAATGTTTAGGTTTAGCAAGAGTCGCCACCGACTTTTTATTTTATCCTAAGGAAAGGTCAAAAAGTACAGGAAAGACCATTGAGATGTTTTCTTGGGTTCGGGGGGTAGATTATGAAAAGGGAAGGTGCAATCACCCTTTTCATCCATGGTTATCCATGGGCTCTTAGTTACTTGTTTAGATCACTTGCTTTTGCTTTTCAATTGTTTGAAATGGTGTTTTGTGTGTGGTTTTGAAAGATGTTTTGAAAAGAGGCCATCATTGTGGCAACCTTTGTAATGATTCTTGTTTGAATGTATACAAAGGTGTATTTGTCTTTTGAAAAGATGTTGAATGTTTTGAAAGTTTGATTTGGGAAGTGTTTTGAAATTGTGTTGTGAAGTGTGTTTGAAAATAGCAAGGATGTTTTGCAAGTTTTGATCAAGTAACTAAGAGTTATCTACCCTATTTTACTCAAAGATCTTTCCTATATGTTTTTAACCCTTTTGACAGTGTTGTTTTACCATTGCATTTGGTAAACAACCTTGTATTAGGATGTTAAACAGGACAGGCGCGGGTCATCGTATAGACCATGATATCAATTGTGTTAAGTATTTTTAGCAAATTTTTCCGAGGGACTAGATCATTTTGTTTAGGCAACCAAGATAGCGTCATCGAGGGACTATGATCTTTTGTTTTGTTTTCGTTTTGCCAAAGTACTCAACATGCATAACATGGCCCATTTTTAAGGCAACAAGTGGATATAACCCTAGGGGTGCAAGTGTGCATCGTGTATTTATTTTCATTCATTTTTGTCTTTGTATTAGGTCAAGCTACTTGTTGATTTTGGATTTTTGCATACAAACCCTAATCTCTAATCATGGCATAATTGAAAGCGTAAATGCGTAAAATAAATCTACCACTATTACAACATGATTATGGGGAGGGGGATACAATTTTTGAATGGGGATTATTTGACAAGAAATTAAAACCCTAGTTTTACTATTACACCCAAATTGAACAATGGCATAAATAATAAATGAATAATATTTAAATAAACAAATTAAATAAATATACAAAATCATATGAATATGCAAAAAAAGGTTTTTGTTTATTTTTATGTATGTAAAAATATTTTAATGTAAAAAGAAAGGAATAATAAAAAAAGGATTATTATTTTTTTATTCGGGGTAAAACCCTAATTTTTAAGAATGTAAATATATTGACTATATTATTTATATACAATAAAATAAAATAGTGTATATACAAAAATAAAATGTATTTAGGAAAAAGTATTATTTAAGTATAAATAATAATAATAATAATAATAAAAGTATAATATTTTTATGTTTTTTATTCTCAAGTATTCATTAAATAAAATAAAAGTATGTATGTATATTTTAATTGTATTAATTATGTAATAAAAATAAAATAAAATATATACAAAAATAAAAATATATTTAGAACAATATTTTTTTAGTGTGAATAAAATAAAGAATAAAATAAAAGTATAATTTATACATTATTTTTAAGTTTTCAATAAATAAAATATATACTAATTAAATTATTTTCATGTTAGAAAAATAAAAATAAAATACAAAATAAATGTAAAAATTTATAAAAAATATTTTTGGATATTTCTATATTTAGAAAACATAAAATAAAAATCAGAAAATGAAAATAACTAAAAAATATCAAAGTATAAAGAAATTGGGTCAGGGGGTGTATTCAGCAAAAGGGGGTGTCAAAAGCAAGGCCAGAACCAAGCCCAACCCATTGACTTCATCTTCAACCTCTTGTTCAAACAAAAACACGCGCCCTGTACAAAATTCCAGATCCTGCATACGTGCTCTAATGCAAAAACACATAACATCAAAGTTGTAGCATTTTTCAAGACGAATTCAACCATATATGAAACTTGTCATAACTCTCAAAGACCAGAGAGAATTTCTCTGGCCCTAAAATCTAACCTGATTTTTTCAGGAAATTCATGGATCAAATTCTCTTAGCATGCTTAACTAAAATGAAAATTGAGCATATCTACAGCTTCATGGCTATGAATACTACATTTCTTATTCACAAACCTAAGTCTAAATGTTCATAAATAGAGAGATAGGAAGTTGACAAAAACCTGTTTCAGCTGACTTCGTGTATGGAAATGTGGAGCTTTTCAACAAACCCTGACATGTTTGGGAGCTTGCTTGAACTTCCCTTGACCTTCTCCAATGCCTAGCTTGCCTTGAATGTGCTTGAACAAGCCTACAGAACTCAACCTGCACAAGCTGAAATCAAAAATGGCAAACCCTGTAAATGGAGTTACAATTAGTGTTTAAGGGTTGGGATAGCTTGGATAGGTTGTATGGAAGGTGTTTGAACAGGTTTGGGACAAAACGCACGAGCAAATTGTGTTATGGAAACCAAACTGTAGATGCTGCCATGTTTTGCCAATGAGATGTGATTTTGTGCTATGGTAAGTTTGAGGGCTCAAAGGGTCGTGTTTCTGGTTCAAGGGGATGTGAGAAATTTGTTTCAAAAGCTTGCACAAGTTAGTTTTAGTTGATGTTCAAGTTCTAGTGTATTGGACAAATTTCTTGGTTATGAAGCAAAGTATGAGAAGTGATGTGAAGCAGGCCTGTACAGGCTATCCATCAGCTTGCACATTTTACCCTTGGCCCCTCAAGTTTGTGGATCTGATTTGCTGCACAACATATGGCTCAATGCTCAAGGATTTAGTTTTGACATAAAGCAAGATTTAAGCAAAAATGGTAATGTTGCTTTTTCTATTTAGGGATTAATATTGTGTGCAATGCTCTAATGACCAAAACAATGCCTTAGACCAATGGATTTGCATTTAATTATTGAGTGGGAAATTGTTTTGAGACCTTTAATCTAGTTCAAAGCAAGTTGATTTGAATTTACAACTTGTATCAATATGAACATGCCATGGATGAAAAAGTGAGTTTTTTCCAACTTCAAGCCTTCGATTCTCCCTAACCACAAATGATTTTGGAGAGTTCATGGACACTTTGGAAAGCTTGCAACATGCTCTACATTCCATCTTTGAAATGCAATTTGAGATTCCAAGTGGAACTATGTGAAAAATGGCCATGAAGATAGGTCAAAATCCTGTCTAAATTAGGGCAAAATTTCTCTAAGTTAAAAGTTTCATGGACCCTTGTTCCAAAAATCATAACTTGAGATCCAAGATTCTTTTGAGAAAACTTAGTGAATAAAAGTTGTAGACTTTGTGGAGGACTACAAATTTCATGTTGGAAGTTTTGTTTGAGTCCAATTGCATCATGGTGAAAATGTTGGGCAAAGTTAGGAAAAATTAAGAAAATTTCATAACTTAGAAAAATTCTAAGTTATGAAATTTTTCAACTTTAAACCTTAATTTGCAAAAATGGGTTTCTTGATGAACAAGTTTCATTTTTTGACACATCTTGATGAAAAATGACCCTTGGCACTTGATTTTGACCAAAAAGTCAAAGTTTGACTTTTTAGTGTACAGTCAAAATTTGATCAGTTGACTGAAAAATTCATCTGGCACTCCAATGCAATTGAGATCTTTTGAACCTTGTGAATAGGTCAAGATGATGCCATTGAGTCCTTGAATCCATGCTTGAACCCAATTTTCCATTGGCTAGGTCAAAAATCAGAAATTGCCCTTGTGCAGTCAAAACCCTAAAAATGACCATTTTGCCCTTTTGGTGATTTGATCAAATTTCTTGTGGAGTTGTGGTCCAAACTTGATAAAATGGTTCATATGAGTTTATAATGTTGACATGGGTCAAAATTTATGAGGTTTGACTGTAATTTGACCACAATTGACTTTTTCCCCAATACAGTTGATTTCTAGGTCAACTGTCCAATTGACTGGGCAAAAATTTGATTCAAGGCTTGAAACTTGGTAGAGGTAATCTTGTAAGTCCAACATGAAGTATGAAAGTCACTTTGAGCATTGAAAGTCCAAAAATCCCTGTGCAAACTCAAACCCTAATTTAGGTCATCAATGCAAGGAGATGTCTTGAGCAGTACAAACTCTAGCTTGGTCTTGGGTCCAAAGGGTCTGGTGAGGGAAAACCTTGATAAAATGAGAGGGCAAATTTTGGGGTACAACAGTAAGCAACCTATTTGGCATAATCACACTTGGAACAATTTTGTTCCTCACCATCAAATTGTACCTGCCATCATCTCGGTTCCTAATCAGACGCATGTATTTGCAGTTATTTAAATCCATGAGAAGAGGCGGTAGAGCATCAAGAGTATCTAGTTGGATTTGCAAATTAAGCCCATGAGCTAATGTGGTTATCAGCCCTCCGATCAAAAATGGTTGATGTCCCCTTGCACAAAGGGATTCAAAATGACGAAGAAGAAATGGAGTAGCATTTACCTTGGTATTCCATGCTAAGCAGCAATGAAGGAAAAATACCTCCTTTGAGTTGACTTTGTTGCTATTAGCTCGTCCGAAGATGGTGTTGGAGAGAATCTTGAAGAAGTACCTAGTGGCGGGGTTGTGAACGTGAGATGCCAAACACTCATCCCAATTTCCTGTCGAGACATTTGTGAGTTTCTCCCACAATTCGAATAAAACAACGGCCCAATATTCGATGACAAGGACCTTATGGTGCACCGTCTCAGATTCATCTTCCTTGGTTGAAAATTTGAGCAGCTCCGTGATTTTTTCTTGGTTTAACGTATATTCGATATTGAACATACGGAAAGATGTGGTCCCCGTGAGGAACATGTCGTCATCACTCGGTGTCGAATATGAGAACGAGCTAAGGAACTCGAGCGTCAGTTTGGGGTACGTCGGGTGATGTTGCGCGCATATGAATGAGAGGCCAGAGAGACGGAGCAGCCAATCCACTCCATCAAATATTCCTAATTTGTGGAGACAATCATTATCGGGGTATCTCGTGGCCAAGACTCCCCTACTATGAAACTTTAAATACTGCTCCTGTTGGTGCCCTCCGTCTTGATTCCTGAAAATGATTCCACCCATGTCGGCTTCTCTATTCTCCATTGACAGCTTGTTGATTTAAGCAAGGTTTTACTGTTAAAATGGTGAGGGAGAGATTTTTGTAGAGAGTGTTTGAATGGGATGGATTTGGGACTATCTGAAGCTTTTGTAGGATGCAAATATGGTTGCTCTTAAATGGAGTGGATGCATGTTTGGAAAATGGGTATGGTGATGAAATCTGGAAAATGGGTGAGAGGAGGCGGCTGCGTTTGAAATTGAGAGAGAAAGACAGAATGCAGCGTTAGCGCTTCTGTTTTGTTTCTGTTCGTAACATCTAGCCATGTTACGTTCGTAACACAAGGGCGTTACGTTCGTAACGCGGAAGGGGGGTTGTTACGTTTGTAACAGCTGTGTTACGTTCGTAACACCTCTATTTATGGGGGAAAAATAGCTTTCATACACCACTATATTACTTCTGGATTTTTGGGGGAAATTCGGCAACAAAATATCATAGTTGGATATAGTAGTGTATGAATATAGTAGTGTAAAGCAGTAATACTAACACTAAAAAATAATGACAGTAATAACAGAAAAAATAATAACAGTAATGACAGTAAAATTGAAACTTGATGAATAATTGAAATATCATTAACTAATAAAATTGTTTAGAATTTGAAACAAATAATAACTAAATGCATAGAATAATAATAAAAGACTAAAACTAAGTTCATCCCCCACACTTAAACTAAACAGTGACCTCACTGTGTACATAAATTCAAGAACGGAACAAATTAGCATAACGACGGCAACTCCTAGCCACGATGAGTAGAGAACAGATGTTGGTGAATGAAATCCAATTGTTCAGTTACCAAATCCATAAAAGCAATGAAATCCACATGTAAGATGTAAGCTCACCCCATATTCCGGTTATTTCTGCATTCAAAGAGTCGAGGGTGACAGTAGGTGGAGGTGGTGGTGGTATCTCAGGAACTGGGAAGGTGGACTCAGTGGGAACTACAGGCTGATCCCATGGGTCAGGAAACTGGTGGTATCCAGGTGGTGTTTCAGGATCGGATTCTTCAGCAGCTGGAGAGGTATTTGGGACTTCATAAATTTCAATAGTGGAGGGAGACGAAGGCGGTGTAGGAGGATGGTGGAGATTAAAAAGCCAATTTACTCTGTTATGGACACTAGTAATAGGATTTGGGAGTACAAACTGGTGAACAGTTTCATGGTTAATCAGCAACTCAAATTCATTCAGCCTAAGGTTTCCTATGAAGCTAGTGTTAAAGCAAAACTCAATATTCATTGGCTTAATCCCATAGTGCGGATTTGATCCTAACATAGGTCTTCGGAGTCCAATGGCATTGGAGATCATAGTAACTAACCCACCTATGAGGATTGGGGCATTTGTTGTTTGGATAATACGTTCCATATTAGCAAGCATATAGGTGGCACCATTTACTGGACGGTTCTGTGAAGCACAATACATGATGAAAAGCTCATCACGTGACACAGATGTAACATTCTGCTCTTTTCCGAAGAGGGTGTGGGCAATGATTTTATGGAAGTACCTGATAGCAGGGTTATGGATGGACTCCGAGTAAAGGTCATTTGGCTCAGGATGGTTGTTTCCAGCAATACTACCCCAGAAGTAATCAAGGTCATTATCTAGCAATAGGTCTTCTTGGGTCATGGTGATAACATCAGGGCCATTAGGGAATCCTAACATATTGGCAAACTCCCTATGATTGTAGCGGTAGTCCATATTAAACAGTCTGAAGGTGATCAGCCCGCGGTTGAAACCTAACCCATGGTTTGGCAGATAGCTTAGTGTGCTCAAGAACTCAAGGGTCAACTTACGGTAAGTATAATAGCGTCTCCGAATTGGAGCAACGTCCCAACCTATTTGGTTAAGTAGATACATAACGCTTTCACGAATGCCTAAGGCAGTCATAGCATGGTCGTCAGCATAAATGGTTGGACACATCTCTCACTCAACTATATCCTCAAAGCGCCTTCTCTGATGTCTACTTCTCAGGGTTATGTTCATGTAGTTCATACGTGCCATGGAGCTAAAAATTAAAGCTAATGAATTACCCTGAAAATATTTAATAAATGTATGAAAAACTAAGTTAGTATTTTCAGGTTAAAATGCCGAAGTTAAGCAAAAGAAAAAGAAGTTTAAATAAAAAGGAGTAAGGGATGCAACATGAAAATTTGAAAGATTAAAACAAAGTTAAAAAATAAAAACATATCAAAAATAATTAAAAGTAAACATGGGTTGCCTCCCATGAAGCACTTTTGTTTTATGTCGGTGGCTCGACAAACAGTACCTATTCAGTTAGGTATCGGGGTAGGTAGCTCACTTAACTGTTGATAAGCCGAATAGTTTAGATTTTCGACGTTAAAATAATGCTTTAAGCGTTGGCCATTGACTATAAATGGTTCGATGGAATTTCCTTTAATTTCTACCGCACCACTGGGGAAAACTTTATTAATTTCGAATGGTCCTGACCACCTGGAACGTAATTTACCCGGAAAGAGTTTCAGTCTAGAGTTGAATAGGAGTACAATGTCTCCTTCCTTAAATTCTTTCCGCGAGATACGCTTATCATGCCATTTTTTTGTTCTCTCCTTATAGATTCTAGCATTTTCATAAGCGTCTAAATGCAATTCTTCTAATTCATGGATATCTAATATTCGTTTCTCGCCAGCAGTCTTGTAATTTAAGTTAAGAGTTTTAATGGCCCAGTAAGCTTTATGTTCTAATTCTACTGGCAAATGACAAGATTTTCCATAAACTAATTTAAACGGCGTTGTTCTGATAGGGGTTTTAAAAGCTGTCCTATATGCCCAAAGAGCATCATTTAGCTTGGAGGACCAATCCTTTCCGGATGTGGCTACGGTTTTCTCAAGGATTTGTTTAATTTCCCTATTTGACACTTCCACTTGTCCACTCGTTTGAGGATGGTATGGTGTGGCTATGCGATGTTTAACGCCATATTTTGAAAGTAGTTTTTCGAAAATTCTAGAGATAAAATGGGAACCGCCATCACTAATTACTAGTCTTGGTATACCGAATCGTGGGAAGATAACATTTTTGAATAATTTAAGTACCACTCGTGTATCGTTTGTGGGTGCAACGACGGCTTCAATCCATTTTGATATGTAGTCAACAGCTACCAATATATACTTATTTCCAAAAGATGCGGGGAACGGTCCCATGAAATCAATTCCCCATACATCGAAAATTTCAACTTCGAGAATCCCTTTTTGCGGCATTTTGTCACGTCTAGATATATTTCCTGTGCGCTGACATCTATCGTAGTTCATAATTGCTACGTGGACGTCTTTCCATAAAATAGGCCAAAAAAACCAGCTTGAAGTATTTTTGCACAAGTTTTCGAAGTACTAGCATGTCCACCATAAGGGGCGGAATGGCAATGAGCAATGACGTCGTCCACTTCATCGTTAGGAACACAGCGACGGTAGATACCATCGGCGCCTCTTTTAAAGAGTAGTGGTTCATCCCAAAAGTAGTGTCTAAGATCATGGAAGAATTTCTTCCGTTGTTGGTACGTTAAATTGGGTGGTAGAACACTGGCGGCTAAGTAGTTAACAAAATCAGCGTACCATGGTAACGTGGTGTTGGTACAGATGGCTTCTACTACCGTAGTTGTTAAATGTTCATCGCATTGATCTAAATTGTCGGTAGGAGCTGTCTCTAGTTTAGCAATAAGGCGTTCATATGGGAAATCTTCGTTTATAGGAACACTCTCAATTTGGATACCATCCAATCTTGATAAATGGTCCGCTACCACGTTTTCAGTTCCCCTTTTGTCTTTTATTTCCAAGTCAAACTCTTGTAGGAGTAAGATCCATCTGAGTAGTTGTGGTTTGGCGTCTTTCTTACTTAGCAAGTATCGGATCGCAGCATGATCCGTGTAAATAACGATTTTGGCGCCTACTAAGTAGGAACGAAATTTGTCCAACGCGAATACAACGGCTAAGAGTTCCTTCTCTGTATTGGCGTAATTCATTTGTGCGGGATCAAGTGTTCTGCTTGCGTAGTAAATAGCGTGAAGCTTTTCATCCTTGCATTGTCTTAGGACTGCGCCTATAGCATAATGGCTCGCATCACACGTTATTTCAAATGGTTGGTTCCAATCAGGAGGTTGCATTATAGGTGTTGAAATTAAGGCTTCTTTAAGCGTCTCAAATGTGTTTAATCATTTATCGTCGAAAATAAACTCAGCTTCTTTCATCAATAGTTCAGTTAGTGGCTTAGTGATTTTAGAGAAATCTTTTATAAAACGTCGGTAAAAACCAGCGTGTCCTATAAAAATTCTTATTTCTCTAACTGTTTTGGGTGGTTGAAGGTTTTTGATAATTTTGATTTTTGCTTTATTGACTTCAATCCCTCTGTTTGATACAATGTGACCCAACACAATTCCTTGTCTCACCATGAAGTGACATTTTTCCCAGTTGAGCACTAGGTTGACATTGACACAGCGTTTCAGTACCAGCTCAAGATTTGATAAACATCCATCAAAACTTTCTCCGCAGACAGAAAAATCGTCCATGAATACTTCCATAATTCTGTCCAAAAAGTCTGTGAAAATTGCCATCATGCATCGTTGAAAAGTTGCAGGTGCGTTACATAGTCCAAATTGCATTCTTCGGTATGCAAAGGTACCATAGGGGCATGTGAACATAGTTTTCTCTTGATCATCAGGATGAATGGGAATTTGGTTGAATCCTGAGTATCCGTCAAGATAGCAAAAATGGGAATGTTTAGCTAAGCGCTCGAGCATTTGATCTATGAATGGTAATGGGAAATGGTCCTTGCGCGTGGCTTTGTTTAGTTTTCTGTAATCAATACACATTCTCCATCCTGTTTGGGCACGTTGTGCCACCGATTCGCCTTTTGTGTTTGTTATAACCGTAACACCTCCTTTCTTAGGTACTACGTGAACTGGACTGACCCAGTTGCTATCTAATATTGGGTATATGATGCCTGCCTCTAGTAGTTTCTGCACTTCTTTCTTTACGACTTCACTTAGGATAGGATTTATTCGTCTTTGATGTTCTCTAGAAGTCTTGCAGTCCTCTTCTAGCATAATATGGTGCATACAGACGGAAGGACTTATTCCTTTTAGATTCGATATGTTATATCCTAACGCGGTTGGATACTTCCTTAACACATTAAGAAGTTTTTCGGTTTCGATCTTCCCTAAATTGGCATTGACTATAACTGGTCGTTCGAGTTTTTTATCTAAAAATTCATACATTAGATCTTTAGGTAACGTTTTAAGTTCTATACCAGTTTTCTTATCAGTTGGGGTAGGATCTGGTGTTAAGGCGAAACATTCGCATAGGTTGGTGTCATGATATTCCTGTCTCCAGTCATCATCCTCGAAGATAGTTGGCGTCGGAATTTTCAATATCCCAGAATAGGTGTCTTCTTGGGTTTCTAGTTCTTTGACACATTCATCGATAATATATAGGAAACAGCATGAGTCATCTATAGCAGGGGCTTTGAAGAATTGGGAAAGAATAAATTCTACTTTTTCTTCTCCTACCTCGAAGGTAAGCTTTCCTTTCTTAACGTCGATAATGGCTCCTGCAGTGGCTAAAAATGGCCTTCCTAATATGATGGGAATATTTGAATCTTCCTTTATGTCCATTATTATAAAGTCAGTAGGTATGTAAAATTGTCCTATTCGGACAGGAATGTTTTCTAGCATACCAACAGGGAATTTGACTGATCTGTCGGCTAGTTGTAGGGACATCTTGGTAGGTCTCATGTCACCTAGTTTGAGCTTCTCACAAATAGATAAGGGCATTAGACTTACACTTGCTCCTAAATCGCATAGAGCTTTGTCTATGACAAATTTTCCAATTACACATGGTATGGAGAAACTACCAGGATCCTTTAGCTTTGGAGGCATGTTATTTTAAATTATGGCACTACACTCGGCAGTTAGCATAACGGTTTCGTTTTCAACAATTTTTCTCTTATTAGACAGTATTTCTTTTAGGAATTTAGCATATGACGGCATTTGAGTTATAGCTTCTGTAAACGGAATAGTGACGTTTAGTTGTTTCAGAAGTTCTACGAATTTCTTGAATTGCCCCTCGTTTTTGGATTTTTCAAGTCTTTGAGGGTATGGAATTGGTGGTTTATATGGTGGTAGAGGTACGTAAGGTTTATCTGAAACCTCTCCGCTCTCGTTTGCGTCTTCCTTTACATTCTCAGGTTGTTCTTTCGATTTCTCTGCTTCCTTTTTAGGTTTTTGATACATGGTCGAGTTTTGGAGTCTAGGATCTAACGGTCCATCAAGTGTTGTCCCACTTTGTAATGTGATAGCATTAGCATGTCCTTTAGGATTGGGTTGTGGTTGTCCTGGAAACGTACCAGCAGGTGCGGCGGAACTAGCTTGGTGTTGTGCTACTTGGGAGATTTAGGTTTCTAACATTTTATTGTGAGTTGCTAGGGCATCTACCTTATTTGCTAATAGCTTCAATTGTTCACCGGTGTGAACGTTTTGATTGAGAAATTCTTTGTTTTGTTGAGCTTGATTAGCGATAAAGTTTTCCATTAGGATTTCAAGGTTAGACTTCCTAGGAATATTAGGAGCATTAGCAGCGGGTTTTTGATAGCCTGGAGGTACAGCGGGTGCTTGGTCAGGTGCATATAAAGCGTTATTGTTTTTGTACAAGAAGTTAGCATGGTTCTTCCAACCAGGGTTATAGGTATTAGCATAAGGATTACCTTGAGCGTAATTCACCTGATCAACTGATATTCCTGCTAGGATTTGACATTCAGTTCCAACATGACCAGCAACTCCACAAACTTCACAGTTTGGGGTTACGGCAGCCACGGTGGCTGCAGGAGGTAAGGTCAAGCTTTCTATCTTTTGGGTAAGAGCATCTACCTTAGTATTAACTTTATCTAGGCTACTAATCTCGTACATCCCACTTTTGGTTTGAGTTTTCTCCACGGGTGTTCTTTCTTCTCCCCACTGATAGTGGTTTTGAGCCATATTTTCAATGAGTTGGTTAGCTTCATCATAAGGCTTGTCCATCAGTGTACCACCTGCGGCGGCATCTATAGAGAGTCTTGTATTGTACAAGAGTCCATTGTAAAATGTGTGGATAATCATCCAGTTTTCTAATCCGTGATGTGGGCACATTTGCATCATATCTTTGTAGCGTTCCCATGCATCGAATAGTGATTCAGTATCCTTCTGCCTAAATCTGTTGATTTGAGCTCTTAATGCAGCAGTCTTGCTTGGGGGAAAGTATCGTGCTAAAAATACAGTCTTAAGTCCTTCCCACGTAGTGACGGAATTTGACAGCAAGGATTGCAACCAAGCCCAAGCTCTATCTCTTAGCGAAAAAGGAAAAAGACGTAATCTTATTGCATCTTTACTAACACCATTTTCTATAACTGTATCGGCAAATTGAACGAATTTTGTAAGATGTTCATTTGGATCCTCGGTAGGATTTCCAGAGAATTGGCGTTGTTGGACAGCTGATATCAATGACGGTTTCAACTCAAAATCGTTTCGATTAATTGCTGGAGCAGCAATGCTATTGTGGGGTTCTTGTTGTGATGGAGTTGCTTACTCCTTCAGTGGACGGGTCCTTCGTTCTTCGGCCATGTCTACTTCTGGATTAATTTCGGTTTCAGACAAAGGTTCATCTGAGCTTGGAGGATGCCAAACAAGGTAGACAGTAAGACCTTGGGACACAAGAATTCCATCCCCCTGGAGCCTTACCTCAAGTGGGTAACCCGCGCCCAAAGTCTTATGATGCCTTACCCCTCCATTCACCCAGTGATTATAGAGCCTGTTAAGGAAGGAGAGGTTCCATACACCCTCCTACATCCTGACATGCCAACATCACTCGAAGATCTGTAAAGGAGTTGGATACAGCTCAAGGGAGAACACGATACTTTTGAAGCCCAATTCTACGAAAGCGAGAAGAAGGTTTTAGAACTCACTCGGTTACTTCACGAAGAGCAGACTCTCAATACCTACATTGCACCAAAGAGGATGCGCAACGTCTTTTCATCTTAGAATTTTGTACTATTTTGCCCTAGGGGCATTGATGTAAACAAATTCTATTTTTATTAATATAATGTTTGTTCCTTTTTGTTTGACACAAATTTGAATTTCTGAATCCTTGAGAGCATTACATGAATACATATCATTCATCATATGCATAAACAGGTCTTCATACCAAGTTTCCTCATCTCTCTACTGTTTATTTCAGCAAGATGGATATTGAACAAACGGTCAAAGACTTGCAAGCTCAGAATTCACAATTTCAACAGCTACACTTGACCTTGGCTAAGGTGCAGGAGGAGCTCAAAACCTTGCTAGAGAAAGAGAAAGATAAAAAGAAGAAGAAGCAAGCTGGGGTGGTTCTTATGAGCAGAAGGTTTGAAGGACAAGCCAGATGGACTTTGGAATTTCCATCAACCTCTGAGGAAGGAGAAAGAAAGGGTAAGGAAACTGCAGTACCATCTGAATCTGAAGCTGAAGAAGAGGAAGAAGAGGACTACTCCAAACAACAGTACCCTCCGGCCATTGACAAATACAAAAACTTGGAAGAGCGTCTAGTTGCTATGGAGATACAAAGAGTATCGGGGCTGGACTTTGAAGAGTTAGGGTTGGTATCTGGAATTGTAATCCCTCCTAAGTTTAAGGTACCACTATCTGCCAAGTATGATGGGTTGTCTTGTCCCAAGATGCACCTACGATATTATGTCAGGAAAATTCAGCCACATTCTGCTGACAAAGATTTGTGGGTCCACTTTTTCCAGGACAGTTTATCAGGAACACAGCTTGATTGGTTCTACCAGTTGGAAAGGTCTGATGTGCATAATTAGGAAGACTTGGCATCCGCCTTCTATAAACAGTATCAATACAACACCGACTTGGCACCAACCCGTACTCAGCTACAGAGTATGGCCATGGTATCCAACGAGGGCTTCAAAGACTACGCCCAAAAGTGGAGGGATTTAGCCGGAAGGGTACAACCACCTTTATCTGAAAGAGAGCTAGTGGATATGTTCTTAGGGACTCTATCAGGTCCTTTCTTTAATCACCTGATTGGAAGCTCCTCTGCAGGTTTCACTGGCGAAAGGGTGGAAGCCGGTATTAGAAGCGGGAAAATTCAGAAAGATGCGTTGATCGGGACTTTATGAGTCTATTGGGATACTAACTGCAAGTATACAGTTTAGTCGTTCTAGTTTTAAATGATTATCGAACCCACAAAGACTGAGGATCAATCGCATACGATCTAATGTTGCAATTGTTTAACTAAGCGATGAATATTTGGTTTTGGGGGAAAAAGGTTTTAATTAAAAACAATAGTAATAGCTATACCGGTATGTGATAGTCGAACTTCGGGAACTCGGTGAATCACTTGGCATATAAAGTATTTCGGTAAAAATGAATTGTTTAAAAATCTGAGACATACACTCTCGTGTTCATGAAATAAGTTATGCTACTAAACCTAGTGGATGCACTTTAAATTTAATAACACTTTTTGAAAATGACTTGAGTTTAATTAATTTGTTAAAACACTCTCGTGTATTTAAAAATTAATGTTTCGTTACCACTATCTGGGTCAAACCCCAGCTCTCGCATGCAGGTTCTTACCTTAATTAATTTCCCACTCTCGTGGCAAAATCGTGTTAAATATCATTTCACTCTCGTGACAAGGGTAGTTAAATTAAATATGGAAATTGGAAACCCCGAAATTATTTATAAAAGTTTTTGGCCAAGTTATCACCAAATTCCTTCGGTGCTTAGGAGTCACATACCAGTACAAACGAAATTAGCCAGACATAATGTATTTAGTAACCATGCAATGTAAAATACAATTCATAAAAATAATTAACATAGCATAAGAATAATAAAAACCAATTGCATAAAAAACCTGTAATTATGTTGCTGTGGTAATCTTGAGTGCGTACAGTATCCTTGCGATTAATTGAAATATATGACTACCGTGTTAATCCTTAGATGAAGAATTAACACTTTTGGAAACTACTTTTGGAAACTAAATATTACAGTGGCTATAATGGTTCAAAAGAAAATAAAACAAAATAATGCAGAAAGGCAAAAGTTTGGCTCTGTAGCAAAATCTCCGACCCTTTTAAAGTGAATTCTTAAAGATATATATAAGCCTTTGGTTGTAACTGCCTTCTTCCATTAATTTCGTACGTGCCTATATTCTTGGCTGGTGGAACGAGGTGCCAAAAACTTCGCGTGGACTTCGTGTGGCCGCTTCGTGTGTTACTGGGTAGACTGAGTATTAAGAGTGTTACGTTCGTAATGGCACTCATTACGTTTGTTACAGCATAGGATTTTGTTACGTCTGTAACGCGTTGTGTTACGTTCGTAACGGCGTTTGCTAGGTGTTGCATCCGCAACGCTAGGCGTTGCGCTCGTAACACCCTTCTGTTTTTCTTCTTCCTTTTTTCCATTTCCTAGCTTGATTTGTTCCTTTTAGCTAATTTGCCATCTTATGCCTTAGAAAATATAGTTTACCTAGAAAAAAAATTAAAATACCTTCGTGATGCATATTATTCGATAAAAAACGTACAAATAACTCGTGTAAATTAGACATAAAGAGCGATACATTTTTGTGTTATCATGCGTCTACCTCTACTGTTGTAAAAAAGCCCTTCACTGGAAAGAATGAAGTGTTTGTTGTCTATGCTCAGAGGAATCAGGGAAGAACTGAATGATGACCGACTGTGGGGGCCGTTATGATTCAGAAGTCTGCATCAGACCAGCCAAGAAACAACCAGCCGAGAAATGATCAGCCGAGGAGTAACCAGCAAAGGGTGGAAAGGCCTGTAAGGCAATTCACCAAGATAAACATGTCTCCTGCTCAAGTCCTACCACATCTCCTGAAGTTGAATCTAGCCATGCTAAAAGAGGCCCCTAAAAATCCCAATACTACATCTCCCCACTACCATCCAAATGCCAGGTGTGCTTACCATTCAGAAAGTCCAGGGCACGACACCAACAACTGTTGGGCTCTGAAGAATGAGATTCAAGATCTGATTGACGTAAAGGAAGTTGAATTTGAAGCTCTTGAAAAACCAAATGTTATCTCTGCTCCAATGCCTAGGCATGGACACAATGCCAGTGCTGTGGAAGAAGACCTGTTTGTTTCTACTGTGGATGAACTGTTAACTCCTTTCCTAACCATCAAGTTGAATTTGTTGAAAGCTGGGGTGTTCCCAGGTTGTGACCAAGATTGCAATGCTTGCCTATCCTCCCCATTTGATTGTCCTCTATTGAAGAAAGGAATCCAACAATTGATTGATAACAAGGAAATTTTGTTTGAGAAAGCTCCTATTTCACCCATTCCAGTTCCAGAAGTTTCAATAATAACCATATACGCCAATCCTTCCAGGGTTCCTAAAAAACCCGTTAGGATTACATCCGCTCCAGTGACTACTCCGTTGAAGATAACAATGCCCAGGCCAGACCCTTACAAATCAGATAAAATGGTACCATGGAACTATGGTGGAGAAATCTACTACCATGGTGTCAAACAGATTAAACAGACTTCCGAAGACGAGAGCTCTGAAGAAGACAATTTCGACATCAGTAACATTGTCGGAACAAGCAAAGTTACTCGTAGTGGAAGAATCTTTTCTCCAGAGATTTCTCCTCCAACAGCAATCTTTGGACCCGTGGCCATTCCGAAGATAACCTCCGCACCAGTAATTGTACCTACAAGTGTACCCGCCAACAATGACAATGCAATTCCTATCTCTACTTCCACTGCCGAGAATAAAGGAAAGAATGTTCAAGAGGAGCTTGTCCTGACGAAGGCTCAATCACTTGTTATTCCCGAGACATCCAAAAAGGAGATGGAAGAAATCCTGAAGATTATTAAGAAAAGTGATTATGATGTGGTGGAACAACTGGGGAAGACCCCCTCCAAAATCTCTATGTTAGCCTTGATGTTGTGCTCTGAGGCACACGCTAAAGCTTTGGTAAAGTTTTTGAAGACAGCGCGCGTGCCGCAAGAGACTTCGGCATATCAATTCCAAGAGTGTGTGGCCAGTTTAACAGCTGATAATATCCTGGGTTTCTCCGATGCTGACTTGACCTCCAAAGGGAGAAAACATAACGGTACACTACATGTCTCGGTGGAGTGTAGGGGGACCACCCTAGCCCATGTTTTGGTAGATATTGGATCATCTCTGAATGTCTTGCCAAAGAAAGCCTTGGATAGATTGGATTGTGAGGGGCTGGCCCTAAAACCCAGTAACATCATTGTGAAAGCATTTGACGGCTCTAAAAGGATGGTCCATGGAGAGGTGGACATCCCGATCAAGGTGGGTACCCAGACATTCAATTCAACATTCTATGTGATGGACATCCATCCTTCTTACTCTTTCCTGTTGGGACGTCCCTGGATTCACAACGTCGGTGCGGTCACACCCACCTTACATCAGATGCTGAAGTACCCTATCCAAGGGAAAATCATAATTGTCCATGGTGAAGAGGAATACATGATTAGTCATCTAAATTCTTTCCGATATGTAGAATTGGATGGCGAATTCATTGAGACCCCTTTCCAACACTTTGAGGAGGTTTCTCAAGAAATAGCAGCGACTAAAGCGGTATCCTCAACTCCTGTGATCACAAGACCTGTACCTCGGATGTCTTCTCTAAAAGATGCAAGGGCAGTAGTGGAAGAAGGCGGATCCACTACCTGGGGACAGCTTCCAGGCTTTCCTTTCAAATCAGACAAATTCGGTTTGGGGTTCACCTCAACTGCTCAAAAGGTTGTGCGACGCGCCTGTGCCGGAGGGCCACCTGTGAAGATCAACCACCAAGGGGTTAATGCGTTAGAGGATAGTGAAGAAGATGGAAGCCTGGAAGACTGGAATTTTCCTACTGTTGGCGGAGGACTGTGCAACTGGGAAGAAAAAGACTTTGTTCCGATTACTTTCATACCGCAGTAATTTATCTTTTCCATTGTTGTTGGATCTGTAATAATTCACAAACAATTCGTACTTTTTCAACCTTGTGTCTTACCTGAGGCACAACGGTCCGTTTGTAAGGGTTCTTATTTCATTTTCATATGTCATTTTAATGAATCTTGGACGTTTTTCATATATAAACCTTTTGTGCTCATTGTCTTTCTTTTACATTTTGTTGTTTTAAGATGGCTATGCCCTTACACACACCCACACTCACAAATGCAGGTACCCTTCCACTCTGGAACCCATGGGTAACGATACTGCTATAGCCTTCAGTGACTCTGAAGATCTGGTCTACTAAGCCGAATACGAAGGTGGGGAAGATTGTGAGGTGCCGAGGGAATTGGCCAGACTATTACAACAAGAAGAAAGAGTTATTCTGCCTCGTGAAGAGTTGTTGGACACGATCAACTTGGGTACTGAGGAAGACAAGAAGGCAATCAGAGTGGGTGCCAACCTAGAGTCGTGTGTCAAGGAGCGCTTAATTCAGCTGTTGCATGAATATGTTGAGATCTTTGTCTGGTCATACGAAGACATGTCGGGACTCGATACAAACATTGTGGTACACCGTCTACCCACAAGAGAAGACTGTCCACCAGTGAAACGGAAAGCCCGCCGCATGAGACCTGACATGTCAGAGAAGATCAAAGCCGAAGTTATGAAACAGTTCAACGCTGGATTTCTGGTTGTTACTTCTTATCCACAATGGGTTGCTAACATTTTTCCCGTGCCTAAAAAGGATGGCAAAGTGAGAATGTGCATGGATTATAGAGATTTAAACAGGGTCATCCCTAAAGATGACTTTCCACTTCCGCACATCGACATCCTGGTTGACAACACAGCTCAACACAAAGTATTTTCTTTCATGGACGGATTCTCAGGCTATAACCAGATCAAAATGGCACCTGAGGATATGGAGAAAACTACTTTTGTCACACAGTGGGGTACGTTCTGCTACAAAGTGATGTCATTCGAACTGAATAATGTCGGGGCAACCTATCAACGCGCCATGGTAGCTTTGTTTCATGATATGATACATCATGAAATAGAGGTCTACGTAGATGACATGATAGCCCGATCAAAAACTGAAGAAGAACACCTTGATCACTTGCAAAAGTTGTTTGTCAGGTTGAAGGAGTATAAGCTAAGGTTAAACCCTAACAAGTGCACATTCGGAGTCTGATCCGGTAAACTCTTGGGTTTCATTGTCAGCAACAAAGGCATTGAGGTTGATCCTACCAAAGTCAAAGCTATACAAGAAATGCCTGCTCCTCGCACTGAGAAGGAGGTCAGAGGTTTCTTGGGACGCCTAAACTACATTGCTAGGTTCATTTCTCACCTAACATCTACTTGTGAACCAATCTTCAAGTTGTTGAAGAAAGATCAGGTAGTTCGATGGAATGATGACTGTCAGATTGCTTTTGATAAAATCAAGGAGTATTTGCTAGAACCTCCTATCTTGATGCCACCCGTCGAGGGAAGACCGTTAATCATGTATCTGACCGTCCTAGAGAATTCAATGGGGTGTGTACTGGGGCAGCATGACGAGTCTGGCCAAAAAGAGCATGCCATTTATTACCTTAGCAAAAAGTTTACCGACTGTGAGACCCGATACTCACTACTCGAGAAAACTTGTTGCGCTTTGGTATGGGCTGCTCGCCGGCTAAGGCAGTACATGTTGACTCATACCACTTTGCTGATATCTAAGATGGATCCGATTAAGTACATCTTTGAGAAGCCTGCTTTATCTGGAAGAATAGCTAGATGGAAGATGATCCTGACGGAATACGATATACAGTACACGACCCAAAAGCTATAAAGGGGAGTGTGCTAGTTGATCATCTGGCCCACCAAGCGGTAGAAGATTATCAATCCATGAAGTTTGACTTCCCTGACGAAGACATCATGACATTGGACAATGTTGAAGATTTTAGACCATATGACGGACCTGAACAAGGATCCCGATGGACCCTGTACTTTGATGGGGCCTCTAATGCGCTCGGTAACGGTATCGGCGTTGTGCTTATATCTCTAGAAGGTTTCCATACTCCTTTCACCGCCAGACTTTGCTTCAACTGTACGAACAACATGGCAGAGTACGAGGCATGCATCTTTGGACTCAAGGATGCCATAGACTTGGGAATCAAATCCTTGGATGTGTTTGGGGACTCAGCTTTGGTCATCAGTCAGATCAAAGGAGAGTGGGATACTAAGCATCCAAACCTCATCCCTTATAAAGAACATGTCTTGACATTGTTACCACATTTCGAGCAGATTACCTTCGAACACTTCCCGCAAGAAGAGAATCAGCTATCAGATGCTCTATCTACAATGTCGTCCATGTTTAAACTTAACTGGGATAATGAGGCTCCCCAAATCACCATTGAACGGATGGACGAACCTGCACATTGTCACGAGATTAATACCGAGGAAGTAGTGGACCAGCCGTGGTTTCATGAAGTCAAAAGGTATCTCGAGGCTCAGGAATATCCAAAAGGAGCTTCAATCAATGACAAAAAGTTCTTAAGGAGATTCTCGGCAAAGTTCCTCCTAAGCAATGGCATCCTGTATAAGCGCAATCATGATTCAATTATGCTCCATTGTATGGACAAAGCTGAGGCTGAAAAGATCATGGTCGAATTGCATGAAGGTACCTTTGACACTCACTATAGCGGGCATACGATGGCTAAGAAGATTCTACGGGCAGGCTATTACTGGTCTACCATGGAAGCTGACTGCTATCAACACTCCCGCACCTGCCATAAATGTCAAATCTATGCAGACAAGGTGCACGTGCCTCCTGTTCCTCTAAATGTCTTAACAGCTCCTTGGTCGTTCGTTATGTGGGGAATCGATATGATTGGAGAGATCAAGCCTACAACATCTAATGGACACTGCTTCATTCTGGTGGCCATTGATTACTTCACCAAGTGGGTCAAAGCAGCTTCCTCCGCATCCGTTACTAAGAATGTTGTTGCCCGCTTCATCAAACAGAATCTCATTTGCCAGTACGGTATCCCCGAAAGGATCATCACTGATAACGGTATAAACTTGAACAATACTATGATCACCGCCTTGTGCGAGCAGTTCAAGATTCAACATCACAATTCATCTCCCTATCGGCCAAAGATGAATGGTGCAGTTGAAGCTGCGAACAAAAATATCAAGAAGATCATACAAAAGATGACAGTCACCTACAAGGACTGGCATGAGATGTTACCGTTTGCTCTTCACGGGTACCGTACCACGGCACGCACATCAACTGGGGCAACACCATATTCCTTGGTATATGGCATAGAAGTTGTTTTACCTATCGAGGTTCAGATTCCCTCTTTGAGAATCATGAAAGATGTTGGTTTGAGTGAATACGATTGGATTCAGACTCGACTTGATCAGTTGAACTTAATTGACGAAAAGAGACTGACTGCTGTTTTCCATGGTCAGACGTATCAAAAGCGAATGATCAAGGCTTTCATAAAGAAAGTTAGACGCCAAGTGTATCAAGTTGGAGATCTAGTGATCAAGCGCATCATCTTGCCACAAAGTGATCCCAGAGGCAAATGGACTCCTACCTACGAAGGACCATTTGTAATCAAGAACATCTTTTCTGGTGGGGCAATGATCTTAACCACCATAGACGGTGACGACCTGCGAACACAGACATAGTCAAAAGATACTACGCATAAATGACCCGCTAGGTTGACACACCTAGGAAAAAAAATGGCATCCTGGTGAATCGAAAACCCGAAAGGGCAGTTCAGGAAAAAATTAGGGATAAATAAAAAAATTTGTACACCCGGCAAGTTGAAAACCCGAAAGGGCGACTTGGGCAAAAAAGGGGTTCCCGGTGGACTGAAAACCCGAAAAGGCGGTCCAGGCAAAATTTAGGGAATTAAAGCGTATGACTATGTCTCGTCGGATCACTTTAAGGATAATCTCTTCACTGACAAACTCTGAGCTTCTGATCAACTCAATCATCTTCAGAAGAAGCAACGAATGGACAAGATATTCGGAGTTACGAAGGCTATAGCAAAATGGGAACCCCATGGGATTTCTTTTACACATAGCTATCTTTCTTTGTATAAATTTTTCTCATTTTTATGACACCATCCTCTTACTAGGATGCCTGTCTCCTTTGTATAAAACACTTATTCAAAGTAAATACAAAGATATCTCTTTCAAAGTATAGAAAACTATTTGCTTTTTCTTTTACACTTGTGTTTTTATTTGAAAAAACGTCCAACGATTCATTGATGAACATATGCATTTGAACATAATTAATGTTTACAAATAAACAGGATGGAAGAGAACAATTACTGACAGACTGAAAGGATAGGAAAACGTCTTTAGGCTATTCCATAAGTGTTGTACCCCAAAATTTCCCTCCCATATTCTTCAAGATTTGCCAAGATCATGCTTCAAAATCTCCCCAAGGGTTGCACAGTTCAAGGGCCTCCTAACAGTCAAAAACTAGGGTTTTGGTTCTGTCAAAGAAATTGAAGTTTCCAAGGGTCCAAACAAGTTCCACATGCCTATAAACATTGTCAAGCATCCTTATGCCAAGTTTCAAGGCTTACAACACAAAATTGCACAGTCAAAAACCCTAATTGCTCAACAGTCAACTGTAGGGGTAAAATGGTCATTTGACAGTCAAAAGTCCAAATTTTTGGTCAACATCTTATTTTGAAGCCACAGACATCATTTGATCAATGCTTGATCATGATTCTCAAGGCATGGCTCAAAAAGTCCCAAGATGCAAAAGTTTTCATATTTGGACAGTTGAAAAAGTCAACTGTAACTTGACCAAGGCATAACTTCCACATGGTTTATCAGAAAAATTCCATCCAAAGCTCATTTTGAAGAGAATGACATTTCCTACAACTCCTCTTCACACTTCAAGTCCAAGAAATGCTCTCACAAAAAGTTATCAATCTCAACATTATAGGTCATTTTCAAAAGTCAACAAAAAGGCACTTTAAGTCAAAGACCATAACTTGATATTGGTAAATCCAAATGATATGGGACCAAAGGAATTGGTTATAGGACTTCAAGACCTTTCCAAAATGTCCAAGAACATGATCAAAGATTAAAAATTGAGCAAGATATGCCTTGTGGAAGTTGGGAAATTTTTGGGAATTTTGAAAAGTCAACTTTGCTTCAAATGCCTCAAAATTGCTAATGGGCCACATTTTCTTCCAAGAATCATCATCCAAAAGTTATGCACGACCCATTGACCCAAAGGGGAGTTATTTCATCATTTTTTATTATTTATTTGAATTTTTATCACTATTAATTCATTTAATTAAATAAAATATGACAAAAATAGCAAAGCATGTGTTTTAAATCTTTTTGCAGCATATTCTCTCATTTACTCACTCAAGATTTCGTTCACACCTCAATATGGCAAGAATCTCCATTGATTGGCATAAGAATGGTATGAAAAAGATTGAAAAAGATACATTGAAAATCAAATCTCAAAAACATCAATGCAAAGGTTTCTTGGCTTGAATTTTTACCCTAATTCATTCCTCATATAAACACAAACCTAAACCTAATGCAAAAGACCTGAAAGCTGCGCCTCAGATCAAATACACACTTTGCATTTTTTGTCAAAAATTTCAAAACTGAAAACACAGTTCCAGCGCAATTCAAAGCAAAATAACCATTCCAATAGCTTGCCAAGGTATCCAGGAAGCTACTCCAATCAAAATCAACTCTCCAAGCGCAAAGAATTGGTAGATAGGAGTCTAACTTTTCTGTAAAATTTTGATAATCGTGTTTGCATTTTCATACGTTATTCATGACTTTTAATATGTGATTTATACTAACATGATGTTTCTAAAGCCATTGGTACCATTCAATTGAGTTTTGGACGCCTGTATGCAAAATTACCATGAACACGCCTTAGGGTTTCAGAAGCTTAAAAAGAGGGCTTCATTCATATGGAAAAATTGAACCATAAGACCTATGCCATTGGACTCAGGACCTCAAAACGAATCAAACTCACTAGTCGCGCCCTATTTATATTTGCATATGAGCTATTCGTTATTTTTCAGGTTTGAGTTAGTGGGGGTTTAAAACCCCCGCTATTTGATGTATTTTTCAGGCAAAAGCAAAGGCATGGTGGAGAAGATGCTGAGGTGTCTCAACCAGACAGGGCCATTCAAATATTCGCGCATTTTCTTTTATGTTTACCAATAGCACTTGTTCTCTCTCATATGAATCAGGTTCCACTAATATTACAAACGAACGCGCTTGGCTGGTTGGTAAGTGAGGTGGCCTTCAAGCATTGGGACCTGGGTTCGATTCCCAGGTCCCCTCCCTTCTCAATATCATTTTGTTTAATGTATTCCTACGCAGCTTGCATCCTAAGGTCCACTATACAACTCCATGTCTTGGCTTGCCACATGTCCCAGGAGACGAATCTGAAGGTCAGGATGAGAGGTCCATCATACACATCAGTTGACCATGCCACACACGCGCTGAAAAAGTCAAACAAGGCCAGAAATCAGTGGGCCTAATTGCTTGCTACAAACCTCCATAATTGGGTCTACCACCCCTTTTGTTTGTATTTCTCTCCTTCATTCTTTGTTCTATTTTTTTTATTTGCTTTAATTTAATTGCTTTCTTTTTTTAAATTCCACAAATTAATTTTAAATAATAAAAATACAAAAATCAGAGAAGACAAAAAATAAAAATATATTTTATTTAATAGTTTTTGTAAATAAATTTTATTAACTAATTTAGTTCTAATCTTAGGTTTAATTTTAATGTTTTTTTAATAAACTAAAAAATGTATAAATTAGGGTTTTAATGCTTTTATTCTTTTTTTTTCTTTTCTTTTACCATATTTAATTATTAATTATTTTGTAAATAAATTTATCATTAAATAATTAGGTTAAAACTAGGTACAACTTAAACATTTTTTTAATAAATTAAAAATAGTTTAGAATTAGGTTTTTTAATTCCAATTTAATTTTCTCATTAAACTCCATAAATACAAAAAACTCTAAAAAAATTCTTTCTTTTATTTAAACTTAATTAATTTATTAATTGTAATGTAATTTCTTTAAAGGGTCCAACGCCCTCGCATTCGATTATAATTCCTTTTCGCACATTTACTTTCATTTCCCTTTTATAAATTTCATGTACTTGCCCCAAAGCCTTGTAATAGATTAATTAGGATATTTATCTTTCCGCATTTTTATTTTATTCAAATCGGGTCTTGGATTAATTTGGCGATGTAGACCCGCGCCTTTGTAATAGCGTAGGACTCTTAATTCCGCACCTTTTAACTGCTACTAATTTGCATGAAAGAATGAATGCCAAAAATAAAAACAAAGTGTAGATCACAAATGCATGAACAAGACAAATATAACTGAAAATGACACACAATTCACACACCACCCCTAGGGTACGCCTCACTGTTGCCTTGCCCCTCGAAAAGTGGTCGTCGAGTAGAGGATGTTTTAGTAAGTCCTCATGTCCATGAACATGGCATGAGGGTAGCTTCTAAGGTGTCTTCCTATTGCTCTGGTGATCACAATGTCCCGAACCCTCGAATTGACCCGAACACCTCCAATGGTGGTGCTACCTACCTCTCAATGGTGGGATGGCACTACCTTAAGGACATTTACACAGACGAATTCCTTAGGGTAGGTAGACGACTCGTAGATACTTGCTCTAATTCAAAAACAAATCAAAAACTTCTTTTCACACCGACACCTTTCAAAAAGCTTTCAAAAGCAATTTTTCAAACACTCTTGAGGACTGATACAAGAGTCGAATTGAAATTTTAAACAGAATCTTTTTCTAAACCCACAGTTGAAAAGCAAACAAACATTTTGAAAACACAAATGAGCAAGTATCTAAGAGCCCATGGATAACCATGGATAGAAAGGGTGCTAACACCTTCCCTTTCTATAAATTTACCTCCCGAACCGAGAACCAATCTCAATAAGGAATTTTTCTGTGCTTTTGTCCTTTCCATGTTGGAGAAAATAAAAGACGGTGGCGACTCTTGCTTCCGCGACATTTCACGAACCAGCGTTAAACAGTCAGTTCCAGATCCACTGATCACAATAAGAAATCCCTACAGTACATCATCTAGATCCCCAGCGGAGCTAAAATTTCAAACCCTTAATCCCCATCAGAGTTGGAACTTCAAACTCCCAAATCCCCAGCGGAGCCAAAGGTTTGAACTACAGATCCCCAGCGGAGATGAAACCTTCTTCCCCAGTCGAGTCAAAATTTCCAACTATCATCCCCCAGCGGAAACCCTTCAGTTTTCTCCAAATTCCCCAGCAAGTTATCTTAAAGTCTGAGAATCAATCGGATAACAGTTAACTTTTGTCTCTCCCCAACCTAGGTTGATTCCCCAGTAGAGTGGCATACAACCCAAACTCTTGGACTTACTCCCCAACAGTAAGCCTTCTTCCCCACAGAGTTTTTATTACTCCCCAGTGAAGTCGCCAGAATGAAGATTCTCATTCTTAACTCCCCACAGAAGTCATCAGAGTTTTCTCTATGTCCCAGCAGAACAGGGATTCCCTTTGTGTAATCCCCAATAGACGTCAACAAAGTTCTCTGGATTTCCCCAAGCAGATTTCTCAGGCAGTACATGGCATTGCTCTCACAGCATAATTTTTGTCAATACTCCAACTCTAAGACTTGAAGGATCCCTGTATCCCCAGGAAATTCATCAAGGATTTTTAATCCCCAACAGTCGCCAAGGATTTCTCATCCTCAGCAATCAAAGATTTTGAATCTCCAGCAGCGGTCAAGGATTATTTTCCCCGGCAGCAGTCAAGGAGTCATTATCCCCAGTCGCCAAAGATTCTCTTATCCTCAGCAATCAATGACTTATTTTCCTCAGCAAAACAGCAAATCAGCGTACATGCGCATACATTACATTCATAATCATAAACATTGATAAAGCATTTATTGCATCATACATTTCATGCAACATAACTTTGTGTTTCAGTTAACATTTTACCCTTTACAGGATAAGATTAACAACTATCATTAACAATGATTAAAGATTTCAGATACAGCAAAGATACACTCCAAACACGGAAGTCATTTTATTACTTATTCAGAATTCAAAGTCAAGATACAGTCTAGATACACTCTAGACACGGAAGTCATTTTGTTACTCATTCAGATTTTCAAGAGCAGATATGCTCCAGACACGAATGTCATTTTGTCACTTATTCAGATCTCTTATTCAGATACAGTCCAGATACACTCCAGACACGGAAGTCATTCTGTTACTCATTCAGATTTTCAAGAGCAGATATGCTCCAGACACGGAAGCCATTCTGTCACTTATTCAGATCTCTTATTCAGATACAGTTCAGATACGCTTCAGACACGGTTGCCATTCTATCACTTGTCCTAATTTTCCCTAACTTAGATACGCTCCAGACACGGATACCATTCTGTCACTTATTCATATCTCTTATTCAGATACAGTTCAGATACGCTCCAGACACAGTTTCCATTTTGTCACTTGTCCTGATTTTCCCCAACTTAGATACACTCCAGACACGGATGCCATTTTGTCGCTTATTTAGATTTCAGACTCAGATACAATACGGATACACTCCAGACACGGAAGTCATTATGTTATTCATTCAGATTCAAGTATAGTTACAGCTCAGATATGCTCTAGACACGGCTGTTATTCCCTTGCTCATACAGACTCGGTCTCCAGATACAGTTTAGTTACGTTCCAGACACGAATACCATTCTGATACTTATTTTTCTGACTTATAACTTACAGTTCAACAAACATTCTTGGACGGCATCTACAAGCCTATCTCCCACAAGATTCTATCACCTCTCCAAATGGCATATTTAAGCCCATTCCCTTAACTACACTTTGACATGTGCAAATTTACGGGCACTCTAATGTCCAATCATCTTTTACCTTCGAGTCACGAACGGAAAAACTCGTCAATCTAACTCTTCAAGTTCAAGAAGATTGAACAGGGGCAGCTGTTGTACCCCAAAATTTGCCCTCTCATTTTATCAAGATTTCCCCTCACAAGACTTCTTGGACTCGAGACCAATTTAGGGTTTGCTCAGCTCAAGACATCTCCTTGCACTGATAACTTGAAATTAGGGTTTGAGTTTGCACAAGGATTTTTAGACCATCAATCCTTCATGTGACCTTCATACACCATCTTGGATCCCTAAGATTGTCCATGTCAAGTTTCAAGCCTTGAATCACATTTTTGACCAGTCAATTGGACAGTTGACCTAAAAATCAGTTGTATTGGGGAAAAAGTCAACCATGGCCAATTTACGGTCAAACTTCATAATTTTTTATCCACATCAACATTATAGACTCATATGAACCATTTTATCAAGTTTGGATCACAACTCCTCAAGAAATTTGATCAGATCATCAAAAGGGAAAAATGGTCAAATTAGGGTTTTTGACTGAGAAAGGGCAATTTCTGATTTTTAACCTAGACAATGGCCAATTGGGTTCAAGCATGGTTTCAAGGAATCAATGGCATCATCTTGACCTAATCACATAGTTCAAAGGATCTCAAATGCATTGGATTGACAGATGAATTTTCCAGTCAACTGATCAAAAATCAACTATACACTGAAAAGTCAAACTTTGACTTTTTGGTCAAAATCAAATGCCAAGGGTCATAATTCATCAAGACGTCTCAAAATGTGAAACTTTTTGGCCAAGAAACCTAAAATTGCAAATTAGGGTTTTAATTTGAAATTTTTCATAACTTAGAATTTTTCTAAGTATGGAAAATTTCTTATTTTTTCCCAACTTTCCACAACTTTTTCACCATGATGCATTGGGATTAAAAGAAAACTTACAACATGAAAGTTGTAGTCCTCCATTAAATCTACAACTTTGATTCACAAATTTTTCCTAAAATATGCTTTGATCTCAAGTTATGATTTTGTGAATAGGTGTCCATAAACCAAATAACTTAGTGAAATTTTGCCCTAGTTTAGGCAGGTTTTTGACCTAACTTCATGGCAACTTTTCACCTAGTTCCAAGAGGTATCTCAAGTTTCATTTCAAATAGGGATTATAGATCATGTTTCAAGCTTTCCAAAATGTCAAAGAACTCTCCAAGATCATTTGTGGTTAGGGAGAATCGAAGAAGAGAAAATGGCAATTTGTCACTTTTGTTCAAGCCATGTTTACAATGCTTCAAGTTGAAAATCAGATCCTAGCATGCTTGTGCCTTTCATTACAGGTCCTAATCCCTTCTACACTCCATAATTAAATGCAAACTCAATGTATAATGGCTTTATCTTGACCTTTGGAGCATTGTACAAGAGATTAATCCATAAGTGGCATAAAGTTCACAATACCATTTTGATAAAGCAAGCTTTTCCAACTTTATCAGCCTTGAGCCTTGGATTTGTTCTTATGGTGCAGACAATTTCCACAGGAATTAAGCAAAACATACCAACTATTATCAGCCCTAGAACTAGCAAGTACAACATTTTGGCTTAAGTCACTTCAACTTTCTTCAAATACAAGAAAAGTGGCAAAAGTGAAGAGAGCTTGTACATCTGATAAAGGGAAGGCTTGGCATCATTCTACACAACTTCAGAAACTTGTCACAAGCCAATACACGAATCCATAGCATCTGAAACCTTCCCAAAACACAAAAACACATTTTTCTGCCTAAACAGGGCAGCTTCTGCAAAACACTAGCCATCTCAATATTTGCTCGTGTGTTTTGCTTTGTAACACATCAAACATCTTCCATACATCTAACCTAAACTATCCAAGCCCTTGACCTGGTTCTGGAAGCTCTGTTTCAACCATCACCATTTTCATTTTGGAAGGTTGCAGGTTGACTCGTGCAGGGAGTTTCAAGCATCCACAAGGCAAGCTAAGCATTGGAATAGCTTGAGGGAACTTCAAGGAAGCTTACACGATCTTCAGGCCTCACTCAAAGTCCCCACATTTCCATATCCAAACTCAGCTGAACAAGGTATTTTTTAAAACTCTATCTCTTTATTTAGTAATCCTTAAGCTTTGATTTGTGAAGCAAAAATATAGTCCTTAACTTGCTAAAGTTGTACATATGCATAGTTATCATTTATATTAACTGAGTAGTGAGAATTTGAAGCTTGAAGTTCATGAAAAAACTAGGTCAGAAATTAGGGGTGATTAAATTCTCTCTGATCTTTGAGAGTTAGTTTACAAACTTTATATCACTGGAATCGTGAGATCATAAGCTACATTTTTTGTGTTATGAGTTTTTTATTTTATGCAAGCTAGAGCAAGTTACAGTTTAAACTCAGAAACGCGCGCAGGAAGCCAAGGATTGGGATGAAGATGATATTTTGGGCCTATGCGCCTTTGGGCCTCTTGTTTTACTTCCTATACCCCCAGTTTACTATTTGTACCCCCCCTTTGCATATTTTTAAATTTTTTCATATTTTCTCATATTTTTTATGTTTATTGACTTTATTATTTTTTTCTGAACATTAAAAAATCCCAAAAATATTTTCTTAATTTTTTTGCATTTTATTTTATTTTTTATCTTATTTTTTGTATAAAATATTGATTATTCAAATAAATAGAACTTTATTTTCTTAAATAAATAGTAAATATATTTAAAAATATCATACATTTTATTTTTATTATTCATACACATAAAACATTATTTCCACATATATTTTAATTTTTAATATTTGTAAACATTTTTATTTATTTATTTCTTGTACATAAATGAACAAAATAAATAATATAGAAAACATATATTTCTTTTAATCAAAAACTAGGGTTTCACCCTTCCAAAAATAACAATATATTTTTTCTTATTTTTAGAACTTAAATAATTTATTTTTACATATATAAAATAAATACAAAAAAACATTTTGCATCCATACATTTTATTGCATATTTAAATAATTGTTTATTTATTTATTGTACAAAAATTCAATTGGGTTGTAATAATTTTTAGGGTTTTATTTTGAGCAATATCCCCCATTCAAAACTTGTATCCCCCCTCCCATAATATTGTTGTAATAGCTTAGATTTACTTTACGCAATTCATCGCATTATATACATGTTTAGTAAAACTAGGGCTTGCATGATAAGACAAAAATCAAACAAATACAAGACCTAATACAAGACAAACAAATGCATGTAAAATGACAACACATTGCACATGAACACCTCTAGGATTTCACCCACTTGGTTGCCTTACAAAATGGTCATGGTATGCATGCAAAGTATCTTGGCAAAACAAAACAAAACAAAAGATCATAGTCCCTCGATGACGCTATCAAAAGGTTGCCTAAAACAAATGATCTTGGTCCCTCAAAATGCTAAAGATACTTGGCAACATTGCTATCATGGTCATACGATGACCTACGCCCGTCCCGTTTAACATCCAAAGATAGGGTTGTTTACCAAAGCAATGGTAAATCAACAATGTCAAAGGAATAAAAATGTGTAGGAAAGACATTTGAGTAGGTAGATGCTCCTAGTTACTTGATCAATTTGCAAATAATCCTTGCTATTTTCAAACAAATACACACACATTTAAAAACATTTCCAAACAATTTTCAAAACCATTGAAACATTTTTCAAAAGACAAACATCTTTGTATACATTCTTACGAACGAGAATCATTACAAAGATTGCCAAAACAAAGGCCTCTTTTAAAATTACTTTCAAAACCACACAAAGCACCATTTCAAACAATTGCAAAAGCAAAGCAAGTGATCTAAACAAGTAACTAAGAGCCCATGTAAAACCATGGATGAAAAGGGTGCTAGTACCTTCCCTTTTCATAATCTACCCCCTGAACTCAAGAAAACATCTCAAAGGTCTTTCCTGTGCTTTTTTACCTTTCCTTTTGGATAAAATAAAAGTCGGTGGCGACTCTTTCTAACCGCGACATTTGCGAACACAAACGCAAAACCTCAAGTCAGTTCTCCCACCGTATCACACTCTTGCTCCAACAATGCTCAAATACCTACAAAATGAATACAAAACTATCAAACGATACACTATGTACATGAAAAAATAAATATATACAAACTAAACAAATTTACATAAAAGTTGGGTTTATTCAACCGATATTAACCATGAAGAGTCTATAAGTGCAACAAAAAGCATATACAAAAATAGCTACAATTTGGACTTATCACCCAAGTAGATGTATCCGCTGACAGATCAGCAAGAGATCAGTGGCATGGTCATCCTCAGTCTACTGGTTCTCCAAGAGATCCCCATGAGCTGGCCTAGGTGGACGTCCAGGACCATCTACTGTCATGATAGGGTGTGACACGTTAAATAACCATATCTCGTAACCCCCAGCATAATGCCAACTCTGGGATGCCGACGTCATCCGATACTCCCGTGGCACCAAATGATTCTCCTAATCCTAGAAGATGCCATCAAGATCCCGCCTGACAATGGCGTCATCCCCCTTATTCTCGGCCGCTGCTATTGCAACCAGGTGCTCCTCATATAGATCCTTCGGGTGCGAGAATTTTACATGTGAACTATTAGTGGTTCTGCAATCATCAACAACCCTGTATGGATCAGCACCCAGATACTCGACCATCCATTTGATTACCTCAACTCATGGTATTTTGTGATGGTTGAGTAACCTCCCTCTGATAGATAAGTGGATCAAGCAAGCAACGTCAACAAGTGTGATCGTCATCTCCCCAACAGGAAAGTTGAAAGATGACGTCTCCTTGTGCCACCTCTCTGCAAATGCCCCATGCATGTTGTGGCTTATAGTTGAGTAACCAGTACAACATAATCTGGCAAGTTCGGATCCAACAACAGCCTCATGGAACCAAGCCGCCCTAGACACGAACAATTCAAATATTTTCTGTGAATGGTTCACGGACTTAATCGGCAACCGTTCTTGTAAAAAAAAGAGAAAAAAATGCAATTGTTCCATTAAAATATAATTTGTCAGTAAAACTTTAAAATGAAAAAGTGCAACAAGAAATATACCTCTCCATCCCAAACATGCCGAGCGGCATGATCATGATAATAGATCAACAAGGAGGTGTCATAAGACCCTCCTGGATAGCCGACGTTCTCCTCCTCGGGTACCTTAACATGCTCGGGTACCTCATCCCCCTCGGGTACCACAAACTCCTCAAGAATTTTCTCTTCACCGAGTACCTGCTCATGCTCTCGAGAGGTGAACGCCTGAGACAGCCGACTCCTCGGTGCAGAAGAAGAAAAAGAAGAAGCTCCAGGAAAATTCTCCCGTTGTGCCCGACCCCTTCCTCGAGGCCTGATAACCTGATGTGCAGCTCTCTTTTGCCGAGCAGAGGCAGTCTGGCTTAGTCTCCCTTGTCTCAAACAATTTTTTTTGTCCAGGTTGTCTGCCATATTACTGAAAAATTAATTTAAATTATTAATTAAAAAATAACTCAGGCAAGAATTTGGATGTGCACATCTGAAACTGGTCCAGGGGGATTTCGAATGTGCACTTCGGAAACTACCTGCGAACAACCATTATCAACTAACAGTTTCTTCTTGCCCTAAATCATCCTAATACCATTTTTATGTCACCCAAACACCAAAATTAAACTATTCTAACAGCAATCTACACAATATCATTGATTCTAACTAACCTAATAAACTATTATAACATTGTATGGTGAATCAAATAGAAATGGAGTGGAAAAAACTTACGCAAACTTGAAGTTTTCGGGATGAGTTGGAATGACTTGATTAGAGCTGAAATGGGGAGATTAGTAGAAATGAATTTGCGGAACAAAGTTTGGGTAGTAGAAATGGTGGGTTTTGGTGTAGAAAAGTTAAGGTTTTGTGTTTGAATGAAAGGGTTATGTTTTGTTCGTTGTTTTGAAAACAACAAGGGTGACTTCGGAGATGCATCTCCAAAGTCATATTTTTTGACAAAATAAAATGACTTCGGAGATGCATATGCGAACACATCAGTTTTTATCAAATATGGTGTTTTTGAATGTACATCTCCGAAGTCTGAAAATATTTAAGAAATTTCGCCATAGATCTGAAAGAAGTACACTAAATGTACAAAGAAATTTTCATTTTTCACATATTGTCTCTTCTTTTTAATTTCTCTACTTGACCTGTGAAGTTGCCGTTATCTACAAGAGCATGAGAAAGAAAAACTAATAATGATAAGACCTAATAAATAAAAACTAGTTTCTACTAGACTAATTTAGAATGAGGTCATAATATTTAATCGAAAAATTATTTATAAATCTTTTTGACAATGTAGGGATCAACTCTAAAAAAACAATTAAAGTGTACCATCAAAGATATTGTGATTCCCCTCCAAAACTTGATGAGTTAAACTAACTACTTATATACAGATATACTAATAAAGATGGTTTTTAAGCAGATATACTAATAAAGATGGTTTTTAAGTGACGGAACGGGGTGGAATGGATACAGATAATTTGAAGAACAAAATTAAAATTAAAATTGTGTTATTAATTTATTTTATTCTATTAGATACATTCTAATTAGATGGATGGAAAATAAATTAAAATAATAGTATTTGATGAAATGAGTTTCTCACATTCTATTTCATTTCATTTTTTTTAAAACCAAACAATAAAAAATAACGTGATTTCGTTCCATTCTATTTTATTTCATCATTTTCATAAATCCAAACATAATTTTTAAAAATTATAATATAAATAATAAAATAATTATTTTACTGTTTTTGGTAGCTTTTATTGAGATTAATTTCAATATATCACTGAATTAAAAATATATACATAGATTCAATCAAATTATCTTATAATATCATTTTTTTTAAATTATGTCTATAATTTAAAACATTTTTTTGTTTATATTTATATATTTAACAAATTCAAATAAAATAGTATTGTATTTGAAATAAATAATTTGATTAATTGGCTTTTTACTATTTATTGTAGGTGAAAAAAGAAAAAGGATTAGAATCAAGATCTAAGTGCGCATTATTAAACATTATCATTTTCAGCCCAGCCCAAAATCGTTTTGAACAAAAAATAAAACCAAAAAATTGCAAAAGAATAAAAAATGTCAGAAGTGGGATTTGAACCCACGCCCTCTTTCGAAGACCAGAACTTGAGTCTGGCGCCTTAGACCACTCGGCCATCCTGACATTTGATGTTAGTGTTTCAAATCATAGATTTCAAATCTTCTTACCTTCCTGATTCCGTTTAAACAACTTGTTCTATTAAAAGATGTTTTAGATTTTTTATGTTCAGTAACATACTATACTAAAGTTGCAATATTGCATGATTCTGAAAAATCAACTCACCTCTAAAGATTGAAACTTGAGGGGCAGGTAAGAAGGGGAAGGACTAAGATCTTTTCTTTATGTAGTCAATTTGTTTTATCATTTTATCAAAAAACGAGATGAATTTATTTATTTCTCATGTATTCGAGAAGCTGAATGAACCGTATTAACTAATTAATATTTTATCCATTGCAAAATAATTTTTTTATTTGTATAAAGTATTAGTTTTTTAATATGAAAGAATAAGTATTTTATACAATTAGTAGGATAAAGCAACCAAAGCTGTATAAAATATTTGTTCTAAATATAATTGATCTTTTCAATTACTTTACAATTTTATCATCTTAATAATACCTACAGCTGTCTCAATTTAACATTTTTCACTTCATTTTTTTTTTTGTGATTGTACTTTATATTTAAAATAAATAGGAATAGAATTACACAAGTCAAGAATACTTTAATAAAATTATTATTCTTTCATTGACCGAAAAAAGTATTATTCTTTATTGTTTATATATTTCATATTATGTATGAACTAGTCAACTATATCGTGAAAAATCTAACTACATGCATCCAAAAGCCACAGGGTCCACCAGAAAGAAAATTCAAAAGCTACTCCAAAGACTACCAGATACATTAAAAAAGGTAATAAATTCCTACAAGAAACAACAAAATAAAGAGCATGTGATGTCAAATGGTGGTTGCCAGTAGGTGACAAATTAAATAGTGAGATCTTGCTACAATGTTTTAATAACTATCGTCTTCTTGATAGAAAGATGTTTGACCTCACACATGAGGGTTTAATTTGAAAAATAATACAACACTATGATCAAGCCAAAAATTATATATTAGCTTCGAAAATTCGGCGACAATCGAAGCCATATTAGTTTTAAACCCAATAAATAGATAGAAACTAAGAAACATTACTATTGTGCGTCACATATTTTATGAGTGACCAAGTTGTTTTCTTTTCTAGTATTTTACATCAATAGATAGAGATACTCAAGACATCAACTTCGGTGGAAGATCATAATACTGTTACAAATGCCAATGTTCTTCTTCGGTATGTAAATTTTCATATACACTACACCCCATTACACTATGACATAATACACTCCAATTTTAGAATACACTTAACTCAACATAGATTGAGATCCTACAGCATCGTGTTATTCACGAGCAGTTTGTGTCATAACTTACAAGTCCAAGCAACTCTGGACCTTCCAATCGAGGGTTATTCTCAAAGCTACAACAACACAGAACAATGTTGGTCAGTACAAGTAATGTGAAGGAAAGAACACATCCAGCTAGCAAGCTCCTAAATGTTTCAGAATCAAAGCACCCAAATAATGCAGTAATAGCAACTACGTATGACTAACAGTATCAGACGATAAAATGCAATTTGACTGTCGCAACAGGGCAGTATATGCGTAGCATTTGGCGGAAGGAGAGGTCTAATTAAATCAAATACTACAGCCAGAGTTTTACTAAATTTCATGAATAGAATACAATCAAACTAAAAGCAAGATACCTACAACATCTCGATCCCTAAGCAATTACAATAACAAGATCAAGATACCTATAACATCTCAATCACTAAGCAATTATAATAACAAGAAGTAGATATAACAGCATGCACACACATGAGTTCTTATTACGCCCCGCCCCAAGACAAACAAAGATAAAGGAAAACTGACATTAAAAACAGGTGCAAGAGAGAAGATAAAGAGAGTCTAGCATCAGCCAGCAAAAAAAAATGATACTTAGAAAATATGAAGAAAACTTACGCTAAGAGCTAAAGTAGATAAGAAACATAAAGAATTTTGGAACCTACTTATTCAATGGAATATGCTCGAATGGCCCAGAGGTAGGAATTGTACCACATAAGTTATTGGTGGAGACATCCCTGAAGATAAAGCGAATGTTTAGGCTCTTTGAAAGTACACATATTCACTTTATTTTTATCAAAATCAACATAGAAAGACAAATGTGACTTACACTACTTTAAGGCTTGAAATAGCAATGAGTTCCCTAGGAATTGGGCCAGTTAGTAGGTTATCATTAAGTCGCCTGAAAAAAATATATATAAGAACCATGCAAATACTGAATAATTTAATAATTTATGATAAAAAACGATAATCAAAAGCTTCATCAGTGAGCAATGTGGTAAGTTATGCCACAGATTGAAAGACTAACAGCTTTGAACACTTCAAAACAGAATTACTACAAGCCACACACTAAGCTATATATAAAATAAAGGCTCTTAGGGAGGAAAAATTGGATAAAAGAAACTGAACACCTAAAGGAGCATATGGTTTTCATAGAGTTGGATCCACTATGGATCTATTGTAGGCAACCTCAGAAAGAGACTGATTCTACCATTCAAGTCCATAACCTCTAAGTCACACTGCAGCAACTCTAACCTTTGCATCAAATTTCCTCTTTATTTAGGAGGCAGTGAGTGTGTAAATTTTGGTTGCAATTCATTTTAGCATATCCAGCCATGATTCAGCAGTCTTACTATCAAACATATACCCTCAAGCTCATAACATAAACAACATGCCTTGAACCCACAATCATCAACACCAAAACTTTATATTAAAAGCACGAATAAAAAACTCAAGTCTACAGCAAGTTTTAATCACAGGTTGCTGAATTTTTCAGCAACAATCAAAGCCTCGTAAGCAACTGATGTGAAGGGAAATTAAATGACATGGCACAGTCTTTTCATGCCTAAAGAGCATAACAATGAAATATATTAATCAGCCTTACAAAAAGACGAGATTCTTCAATTTCCCCAATGAAGGTGGGATGGTTCCCGACATGTTGTTGTTATACAAGTCCAAGCTAACAAGACTCTTCAGGTTTCCAAGCTCTGGAGGAATAGTTCCTTGAATGTTATTTTTGTATAGCTCACTACATCGAACAAAAAGAGTCACAGTTAAAGCCAACAAATATGAAAAATTCGCAAAACAGAACCACAACAAAGTGTTAATACATGGATTCGCAATTAACATACTTGGAGTCGGAATATTAGCATGGAATATTAAGAATTAGATAAAATAACATACAGGTACTGCAGATGCTCTAGCTTCCCGAGTTCAGGTACCAACTGTCCAGATAGGTTAGAATTACCAAGATCCCTGTACAAGTATCATAAAATGAAATACCATTAATTGATTTCATTGTTCCAATGTGTATAGAATGCACTATATTCATAAGTATAATCTCTTGCCCAGAAAATCAAACAAACTGCAAAAAAACACTATCTAAAGTAAATTACAAACAATGGCATCTAAAGTAAATTACATCAGTTTTCCAGAAATAACAATATGGTTTACAACATTAAGAACTCAAGCATTAAACAGGGGAGGGGGAGTATTATTTTTTTTGTACAAAAGAAACATCTGATATAAAAATAATTACATCGAATCATTACAGAGTGAAGTGTATTGCTTGTTTCATTAAAAACAAATCAATAATTCCAACATGAATGAGTCAAATCTCAAACTACAAAAACCCTCAATTTCCTAAAGCAATGGACAAATTTTGGAAAAAAAAACATTAACCCGAGTACCATGGAGAACTTAAATTAATCAATTTTCACTGATCACAAACATAGCTTCCGAAATATAACTATTGACACTCTAAAAATAGCAACAAACTAAAAATAACATAAAATAATCATAAAATACAAACAACCCACAAACAAATTTCAGAATAATTTCCCTCAAAACCCAAACATAACAGGCCAAAAACTGAAAAAATTTCAACTTTTTATCAAAATTTGAAGTGACTAGTACTGATTAATCACAAAACCAAAATAATAAATCAGAAAAAGTGAGAGAGAGAGAGAGAGAGAGAGAGAGAGAGAGAGAGAGAGAGAGAGAGAGAGAGAGAGAGAGAGAATACACTCGAGTGACCCGATTGTCTTGGTTACAGGTGACATGGAACCAAGTACAAGGACTGACTAGGGTCGGATCCCAGCTCTGGAGGATGTTATCAGGGTCGGTGAGGCTTCGTTTGAGTGTGTAAAGAGCGTCTCCTTCAGAATTAGCATGAATTAGGGTTAGGGTTAGGGTTAGGATTAGGGGAATTCCGAAAAGGGAAAGTGAAGTGAAGATTTGTGCCATCTTCTTCTTCACTGATCTGAGGTTTGTTGATCGAATTGAAGAGAAAACGCGTGTTAGGGTTCAGAGAGAGAGAGAGAGAGAGAGAGAGAGAGAGAGAGAGGGAAATGGGAAATGGGAAATGGAAAATGGATGCTTTTCAAAGAGAGTATCGGTTTTGGGAATAACAGAGCAGTAAAACATGATAATGGAGTTCACTTTTGGTTTATTGTTTGTTTATTGGTAATGGAATTTGGTTATTGGTTAGGTAAGAATATTTATTTCATTTTTTAACATTTTCGAAAAAGTCTAGCAATGAAATTCTCATTCACATGAAAATGAGGATAGTTTAAGTATGTATGCCCTTTAGAATCTATAAGAAAATAAAAATTGTTTTGGTGAAACTCGGAAATTTTGTAGTTGTGGTGAGACTCGATCGATATTTAGTGAGTAGATTTTGATTCTTCTTGTCGGTTTTTGAATTTAATGTAATCATCTCGACTATAGTTTATTTATGTGAATCTAAGTTTTTTCTCTTATTTTGTAGTAAGTATGTCTGAGATTTGAAGCTGAAAACTACATGAAAGATTTCTTAAAGGTTGTTGTCATCGTTTTCACAGTTTATGTGATCTATAACTTTCATATACTACAAAATGATAAATTAAAGTTCAATGTGTTTGTATACTACAGTTTATGTAATCAATCAAAGGTCACAAAAAATATACAAATTAAATTATTATTTGTATCTTCTCGCTACACAAACAAACCTAAAAAACCTTAACTCCTTTCAATCTTCTTCCCAAGTTGCATAATTATGCCATCACCCCGAGGTTCAATTCATTCATATGCAAAACTATTCTTTTTCTTTTGTTTTCAAAAGCATGTCAATTAACTAATGTTGGTTTTCTTTGACACAACGCTCACAGGGTTCTACTTCGACAAAGAGAAGAACCATTATTTCTCAATCAAAAATCTCATTTCCGATCAGGTATTACGATAATTTCTCAATTCCATAACAATTATAATGTTTGATTGAATTCAGTTGAATTGAATTGAATTTCGGAACGGTTCTAGTATTTTATTGATTTTAGTTTCAAGAAAAGAATAAAGGTTCTTGTGGGAAGATTTGTAACCGAACGTCGAAGTTGCTTCAGATTAGGGAGTTGGGTAGATGTCATGTTATGGCTGAGTTGTATTTCTGTTATGGCAATTAGTTAGTTGTTTGCTTAGAGGGTGAGAAATGGTTAAGTTAGTTAGTATGAGCTGGAAGTAGTTGGAGATCGTTAGTTATGCTTGAGAAGAATTATATTATAACAGGTTAAAAATAGTTAGTGTTGGTTATGAACTGACTTGAATTGGTTAGAAGTTAGTTGACTCACTGAGTCAATTTGGTTAATGGTGAAGAATTCAATTATGACAGTTATAGGGAAGTTAGAAGTTTAAAAAAAATCTGTTAGAAACAATTAGTTGGCTAAAAAAAAATTTGTTACATATGCTGGAATTTCTAAATTCAATTTCTGATTTTTGTTCTCTTTTATTTGATCAGTCTAATTTTCTGATACTTTTACTAATAAAAACTTATGCAGGGTAGTATTATTGTTTTTTATTTTCTGAACTGTAATGTCAATTAGTTTTCTGCTTTGAACAAGACTGCCCATTTGTTGATGAAAATTTCTGGACTGATGCAAAATTAGTCATGTATGCAGGGCAATGTGAATTTGGGAAACAGGTCATTGGAAAATTGTTTTGGATCTCCGAAAAATATGTTATGGTTGTTAGCAAGGTTGGGTAAATTTTTTAACAATTAGTTTTGGAATTTTGTTGAATTAGTTAAGGGTTATTGTTTGAATGAGCTGGCAGGTGTTGAACTAGCATGTTGCAGCTTGTGTTTGGATGAAATTTTTTACTTTCCTACTTTAATAACTCTGCTACGATTTTATATTTCTTCTGTCTTTTCCAACAGGTGCGGGGCTATTCTAGACATGATGTTGGTAGATGGCCTTAGACTTAGTTTCGAAGGGGTTATTTAAAGTCAAGATAGTTTAGAGGTCATGAGACAAGAGGTCTGTTTATTCCACCGGGAACTGCTGTTGTTTCAGACCTGTCCTCCAATTTCATGAACTCAAGCCACATAGGCAAGCTAACGGAACCTCTCAACTGATGGTTTGCTGCCTTCCGATCCTCCACGATAGTAGACTGCCCTCCATAAATCATTTCAAACAAAGCATTGTCTTCTTTACATTTATTAGTAATGCGCAAAATTGATGTGTCCTAATTTTCTTCTGATAGCGTAAGCAGCTAGGGTAAACACTCTGTTGTGAATCTGATTTTGATTTCAGTTAGCAGTTTGTTTTTTTTGAGAAAACTTGTACTCCATTTGCACTCATCTTCTTGTCTTTGTCTTGATCAAACCCCAAACTGTTTTAAAACTGTAAGCAGGCCGCCCACTGAAGAATAATGCAGAGCGATTTATGGTGCAGTTTTTTTTACTCTGGATTTTCTGATGAACTTGGTTTTTTTTGGATAATATGCAGGCAATAATTTGAAGAATGCAGTAGGCTGGTTCTTTTAGGGCATAAGGGAGAGAATGGTTTAGAAGATTCGTACATTTTGGTGTAATCCATGATGAACTATCTTTATGCAAGCTAGGATTGGCCCTCAAAAGAAGCGTGAACTTGAAGCCCACTAGCAAGGCATGGCTGAAAGGTAAAATTGCAAGGCATTCGGCGTGAAGCTTAGTTAAACATTGGAACATGGAGAATGATTGAGATTAGGATAGACTTTGTCAGGTTTAGGTTTTCTTGTAGCTTTAAATGAATTTGAATATATCTTGTAATTGGAATGTGTAATGGCCACGTATAGAATTTGTACGGATTTTGAATGTAATTTCGAGCAAGAATGGTGTATGATATTTGAAATTGAAATGGACCAAGAGGAATTTAAATAAACTTGGATGCCTTGAACATTCATATTATGATTAAGCCTTTGGGGAATTCTTGAATAATCCTATATACATTCTCCATATTTCTATAGTCTTTGAATTCAAAAGTGAATTTACCTCCATTATGTTTCCTTTGAATTTCATTCTAACTTGAAAGTTGAAACTGTGAATGAATCTTACCATATTGAGAGAACTAAAATCAAACTTGAGTCCATCCTTCTCAAAGCTTAGAACCAATCATATGAACATGAATCCTCGAAGATGATTTTAGAATCACAGATGTTTTAATGAAATGATCAAGTGCTGGTTATGATGGATGAGGTGAAGATGATTATGGGGGGGTTAAAGACATAAAGAATTGACTAAATTGTCAAGTATCCCATATCTCGAACAATTCATGAACCATGAACCGACTCTTTATAAATGCAACAATTCTTTAAGCTTCTTGATTCAAATCACAAACCTTAACCAAACTGTATGAAGATGAAGATAGGTCTTTGTAAAACCCTACTCATGAAAAGCCATCTGATTATGAAGCCTACAGGAAAATACACCCTGATGCCAGAAATCCATCTGATTAATCTCATAGGGAAATAAACCCTAATAACCTTGATTGTGATGACTCTTGATGGAGAATAATCCCATGACTTGCTTGAGGAAGAATTCCATGACAAACATAAACTCACGGGCCTAAATCCACAATCCCTGCTTGAAGAAAGAACCAGAATAATCATAATTATCTAGTGTACACACCTTAAAACTAATAGAAACCCTGTTTGCTTGACCACTGAGCTTTGAACCTCGTGGTACTTTATTAAATGAAAATACATGCTATGTTAAAGACCTAATGGAAAGATGAATGTAATGCTAAGCTTAAGCCATATAAGATCAAAATTAGGAGGGCGAATTTTGGGGTGCAATAGTTGCCCCTATTTAATCGTCTTAAACCTGAAGGTGAGTTTGGTGCCAGCCTTTCGAACTTTCAAGGTGGAAGAAGATTAAATACTAAAAGAACCCGAAAATTTGCGCTCCGAAGCCAGTCAAGTATTATTATATTTTTGGTTTTCTGTATTTTCTTCTTTTTCTTTTTTTGGGAAAAAGGGGTTATCGGGGATAAATGTATGTCAAACCAGGGTTAGACACACAGAAGAGAACTTGGTTATCAAGGAACATATGTCCATAGTTAGTGGCAAACAGATGACAAGAAAAATATTGAAAGTACATGTTCGGGGTTGGTAGCGAACACATACGAGAAAGATATCAAAGATATATGCCCGAGTCAGTAGCGAGCATGCAGAAGATATCGAAAAAGGAAGAGACCGAACATAACGGACTCGACCGAAGATATATCAAGGAAGGAAGAAGTCTAACATAACGACTTCAACCAAAGATACCAAAGCAGGAAGAGACTTAACGCAACGGACTCGACCGAGGATATCGAAGATGGAAGAGATCTAACACAGCGATCTCGACCAGGTATATTAAGGAAGGAAGAAGTCTAACACACCGACTTCAACCAAAGATATCAAAGCAGGAAGAGACCTAACACAGCGGACTCGACCGAAGATATCGAAGATGAAAGAGATCTAACACAGTGATCTCAACCAGATATATCAAGGAAGGAAGAAGTTTAACACAACGACTTCAACCAAAGATACCAAAGCAGGAAGAGACCTAACACAGTAGACTCGACCGAGGATATCGAAGATGGAAGAGATCTACACAGCGATATCGACCAGATATATCAAGGAAGGAAGAATTCTAACACAATGACTTCAACCAAAGATATCAAAGCAGGAAGAGACCTAACACAGTGAACTCGACTAAAGATATCGAAGATGGAAGAGATCTAACACAACGATCTCGACCAGATATATCAAGGAAGGAAGAAGTTTAACACAACGACTTTAACCAAAGATATTAAAGCGGTAAGAGACCTAACACAACGGACTTGACCGAAGATATCGAAGATGGAAGAGATCTAACACAGCGATCTCGGCCAGATATATCAAGGAAGGAAGAAGTCTAACACAGTGACTTCAACCAAAGATATCAAAGCAGGAAGACTAACCTTGGATAGACTCCTGGAGAAAGAACATCGAATGAAGGTGAACTTATCGAAGAAAAGAGAATGTCGGACGAAGACGAACTTGTGACTAGAAAAGAGAGACCAATTGTAGGGACTCTAAACAGGGATTGCCAACATATAATGGGCTTTAAGAGTTGCAAACATGCAAGAACTACAAAATCCTTCAGGCCAAAGGCGAGGTGTAATTCTTCAAGAGTGGTAATTATCTGAATTACCACACACCAAGTATGGATACTCAAATACTTGAGAAAAAAGAAGGGCTATACACCGACTCTTACTCGTACTCTGACGGTAAAGCAAACACAGGTAAAATAACCAAAGGCTTGCAAGGGCAAGAGAAAACCACGACTTACTGTGGAAATGGAAGATACCAATGACCCGATCGGTGGTAAATTAAACAGACTCCGTTAGGGAAACAAAATAGGGTCGCCCTAAGCTTGCTGTAGAGATAATTAAACTTTGAGCATATAACAATCTAGTTATCACAGGTGAACATAATTGGCTTATACTCATGCATGTTTGAATTTTTAGCGCAATGCTTCATACAATGGAAATGTTACGCATTTTGGTAGATGAAATGTAATGATGCATGTTTAATAATGCACTGGGGAAAGCACATCAATAATCGGTTGCTGAGAAGACAATGAACTTTCAAACGATTATTCTTGTACATCCGATCTTCTGTAGATAAAAGGCAATCTGGACTTTAATGGGGAACCGAGATTCGGAACCACCAACCTCTAAAGATCGATATCACTGGGGAAGTAACTTCCTGAAGAAAAATACTACAAAAATAAATTACAGTTCAAAGAAAACCTTGAATTTTGGTTAAACTCACAACTTCCCGGGGAACGAATTCTTCACCCTCTATTAGAAAGAGGAAAGCTTCACTGGGGATGGAAACTTTCTCGTGTAGAATTTCTGGACGAAGATAACTTCTATTGGGGAGTATAGAAATTCTTAAATAAAAGAGTTCTACTCAGACCATGTTGGGGGATAAAACCACTGGGGGATAAAAAATCTTCATTTGGGGAAGAAACAAACATCCCGGGACAGAAACTCCATTGGGGATATCTCAACAAAATCTTTTGTCACCAGGGATGAAAGAGTTATGACTGGAATTCTCATGTACACTGTTGTACCCCAAAATTTGCCCTCCCATTTCCTCAACATTTTCTCATCACAAGACCTTTGAAGATCAAGATCCAATTAGGGTTTCCTCTGCTCAAGACTTCTCCTTGCACTGTTAACCCAAATTAGGGTTTGGGGTTGAACAAAGATGTTTTGACCTAAAATGCCTAAGATGACTTTCATGCTTCATGTTGGTCTCCCAAGATTATCCATACCAAGTTTCAAGTCTTGATTCCAAATTTTGCCCAGTCAATTGGACAGTTGACCTAAAAATCAGCTGTATTGGGGAAAAAGTCAACTGTGGTCAATTGACAGTCAAATCTCATGAAAATTGACCCACATCAACATTATGAACTCATATGGACCATTTGATCAAGTTTGGATCACAATTCCACAAGAAATTTGATCAGATCACCAAAAGGGCAAAATGGTCATTTTTAGGGTTTTGACTGCACAAAGGCAATTTTTGACTGTTTGACCTAGCCAATGGCAAATCAAGCTCACATATGGACTCAAGGACTCAATGAAATGGTCTTGACACATTCATCAAGCTCAAAAGATCCCAAGTACACAAGGTTGACAGTTGAATTTCCCAGTCAATTGATCAATTTTGACTGTATACTGAAAAGTCAAACTTTGACTTTTTGATCAAAATCAAGAGTCAAGATTCATTTTTCATCAAAACATGAAAAATCATGAAACTTGTTCACCAAGAAATCACAAAATGCAAATTAGGGTTAGAAAATGGAATTTTTCATAACTTAGAATTTTTCTAAGTTATGAAAAACCCTAATTTTTTCCCAACTTTGCCCCATCTTTTCACCAAGATCCATTTGGATTCAAACAAAAGTCAAAACATGAAAGTTGTAGCTTGTTGCATAATCTACAACTTTGATTCACAAAGTTTTCTCATTTAAAGCTTGTATCTCAAGTTACAAATTTTTGTATAAGGGCACTAAACCATTCTTAACTTAGTGAAAATTTGACCTATTTTTGACAAGTTTTTACCCCACTTCAAGGCCATTTTCCATACCCTTCCACTTGGAATTTAAATTTGCATTTCAAAGATGGATTGTAGTACACATTCCAAGCTTTCCAAAATGTCCAAGAACTCATCAAACAACCTCATAACTTGAGAGATTCGAATTTCACAAGTTAGCAAAAATTCACTTTTTGTTCTTAACCAAAACATGCTCATAATCTTGCAATTTGAACTCAGCTTGCTTTAGGCTAGATTACAGGTCCTTAAACCAAGTTACACTCAAGAATTAAATGCAAAACCAATGTGCCAAGTTGTTATTTCAAGCATTTGGACATTACATGATGAACTAACCCTAAACTAGATAAAGTGAACTTTCCATTTTTGAAAAGATTAGCTTTATGTCCAATTGCAAATCAAGAAGGTACATAGCAAATCTGCTTGGCACAAGATTATGTGCATAACACACTGATCAAGAGAAGCTTATGCAGCACATTAGGGGGTCCTCTACTGACCTAGAAAGCCAAGTTGCATTTTGTTGCTTAAGTGTGAAGCAAAGTCCATAACTTGTAACAACTCTCATCTCAGCATAGACACACAAGAGAAAACTGATCAAACACCTTCAAGAGAACATAACCAAGCTAAGACACGACCCTTGCACCTCCAAAACACCCTCCATCTCAGAATCATCCTCAAACTGCAAAAACAGGGTTGCCTCTGCAGTTTGAGTGCCAACTTCATTTCCTCTCGAGCATTCTTGCTAAAATCAGTTCATACACATTCCCTAGCATATATGCAAGCTAACCATGACCTAAAACCTGACCTGTAATCCCTCTAACAGCTTCCACCATTTTCACATTCTTGACTTGCAGGTGAAGTTCTATAGCTTGATTCAGAAGCTCTCAAGACAAAGTAAGCATTGAAACAGCATCCCTGGACCTCAAGGAAGCTTTTCCAATCATCACCTTGCACTGGAAGTTCCTCATTCTCCAGATAGAAGTTCAACTGCACAGGTAAAACTTTGAACTCGTATCTCTCTTATTATGTATCTTTAGTCTTAAGTTTGTGAAGAAACAAGGTTCTACTCATAGCCCTGAACATGTACATATCTTTACATTTCATTTCTTTTGCCTGAGTAGAGAGAATTTGGAGTTTGAAAATGGCAGAAAAACTAGGTCAGAAATTGGGGGAGAAGAAATTCTCCTTCATCTTAGAGAGTTAGGTCAAGTTCTATACATGGTTAGAATCGTCTCTTCATACTGAGCATTTGTTATGTTATGAGTTTTTGCTAAAAAGCCAGGAATCAAGAGTTGGAAGATGATGAACAGGGCGCGCGTTTTTTTTTCAAATATTGTTGCTGGAGGTTGAAGAAAGAGTTTCTTGGGTTGGGCTTGTTTCATATTTCTTATTTGCACCACTATTTTGCTTTTACACCCCCAAGGCCCATTTGCTGATTCCTTTGACTTTTTTGACTTTTTCTTTTTTGATTGACTTTGTTTATTTTTTTTCTCATGACATTAAAAAATAAAAATATTTTTCCCATCATTTTTTGAATTTATGGCATATTTATTTGATTATTTCTTTTGATTGAACAAAAATATTATATATACTATTATTTAGAATAAATATAAAAAATAGTGTAAATACATTTTTTATACATTTTTATTTTTGTTAACTTCTGAAAATATTTCACATAAAAAATACTCCTTTTTTATTATTAAATATTAAATGTATATTATTTTGTATATAATGCATATTTAGAACTTAATATATATATAGAACTTAATATAAATATAATGTATATTTATTAATATATTTAGGATAGAATATAAAAATATTTGAATTTTTCATTTTTATTAATATTTGATACAAAAAATACTTTTTCATAATATACTTCATTATTTTTATTTTTGTACATAATAAATAAATATTTGTATTAAATTAAACAATAATACATTTTCCTTAATAAAATTAGGGTTTTGCCCTAAAATTCAAAATACTCCAAAAATAATATCTTTTTTTATTTTTACATAAATAACACTTTTTTTTTCATACATATACAAAACATTTTTGCATCTTGCATTTTTATTCCATTTTTATTTATTTAATTATTGTACATTAATTAAATTGTATAAATTCAAATTAATGTAATAGTTTTAGGTTTACATTACTTGTCAATATCCCCATTTGAGCATTTGTACCCCCCTTCCCATATTTGGTTTTGTAATAGCTTAGTAAATTTATTTTCGCACTTTATTGCTTTCTAATGATAACATGTTAGAATTAGGGTTTGTATGCGAAAAACGATAAAAAATAGTTTGACCTAATACAAGATAAACAGGCATGAAAATGGACACACAAATCACACTTGCACCCCCTAGGGTACTCCACTTGTTGCCTTTCAAAATTGGGCCATATTGCATGTTAGGTCTCTTTGGGCAAAACAAACAAATTGAATGATCATAGTCCCTCGATAACATTTTTTCAAAACAAACAAAAACAAATGATCAAGTCCCTTAAAGAAAATGCCCAAAGATACTTGGCACCATTGCAACTATGGTCTAAACGATGACCCACGCCCGTCCCTTTCACATCCTAAACATAAGATTGTCCCCCAAATACAATGGTGGAACAAACTTGTTCAAAGGGTTAAAACATAGCAATAATCTTTTTTGAGAAATTTAGGAGTAGATAACCTCTTAGTTACTTGAATCAATCTTGCAAACTAAAACACTTGCCTATTTCAAAAACCACACATCACTACACTTTCAAAACAACTTTCAAAAACAAATGAAAACCTTTTCAAAAGACGTACATCTTTGTATACATCCCCACATGGATCATTACAAAGGTTGCCACCACATTGGCTTCTTTTCCAAACATTTTCAAACCCACACACTCAAGCACCATTTAAAAAATTGAAAACAAAAAGGCAAGCGATCTAAGCAAGTAACTAAGAGCCCATGGATAACCATGGATGAAAAGGGTGCTAATACCTTCCCTTTTCATAATCTACCCCCCGAACCCACGAGATATCTCAAAAGGTTTTTGCTGTGCTTTTTTTTAACCTTTCCTTTAGGATAAAATAAAAAGTCGGTGGCGACTCTTGCTCAACCGCACAAGTGCGAATACGAACGCAAAACACTAGTCAGTTCTCCCACCGTATCACAGAACTGGCGACTCTGCTGGGGAGTTCTTTAAAAGTGGAGTAACCTTAGGGCTTAGATCACCTTTGTTTTCAATTGTTTGCTTTGTTTGCTTTTATATTTGTGGGCTTTGCATCGGAGTTTCATAGATCCTAACCCGGATCTGGGAAATACCCTTTTTAGGTAGCATAATATGTGAGGGACCTGTCCGGCGTAGACCGACATGGGTGAAGCAGTGGCTACGTTGGTGTGGCATCTTAGTCTGTACCTATATCCCTTGTGTTGCAACGGGGAGAATATAGGTCTTCTAAGGGGTCATTAAACACCAACCAACCTTAGAACCTTAAATTGACCAACTTGGCTATTAGGACAGTAGCAGTATGCTACACTCATTGAGGCTAAACTCTCGAGATGGTTCTGGCCGCGAGAAAAGATTGCGATGCTGGAGTTATGACCGATTGAGGGTAGCCAATGATTTGAGATCCTCTAGAACCCGGTTACTTTTGATAGGACAGGTTTTAACCAACAAAACCAAAAGAGGGTAATACCTGAAACTCATGCTGGCCTGAAACCTAAGGGTGTCTTGTGTGACTTGTGTGCCTTATTTACCTATGTGAATACTTGTGGTGTGCTTCATCATTAGCATCATGCCATCATACCATTGCATGCATCCTGTATAAAGGGCTAACCCATTTCAAAGACAAAAGAGTTTCATCTTTGCTCTGTTTTGTAGGACATCATGATGCCCGTGCGTAGGAATACTGTCCGGCTCAACTTTGTTCAACCACCAGTTTTACTCAAGGATTTGGTTGGTAGGATTCCAAACACTTCTTCCTTCATCAACAGACATGGGTCTCTCCTTGGCTTGATCACTGCAAAATGGGACCAGCAACTGATAAGTGTTCTGACCCAGTTTTATGACCCTTTGTACCATTGTTTCACCTTTCAAGACTTCCAGCTGGTTCCTACTCTGGAAGAATTTTCTTATTTGCTTGGGATCCCTGTCTTGGAACAAACTCCATTCACTGGTTTGGAAAAGACTCCTAGGCCTGAAGAGATTGCTGCAATTCTCCCCTTGACCAAAGAAGAGGTATTGTCCAACTGGGAAACTAGAAATGGGGTAAAGGGCTTTTTGGTCAAATTTTTGGTTGGCAAGGCTAATGATTTCTGGAATGACTTGGACTTCAAGGCGTACGAGGATATTCTGGCTCTTTTGATCTATGGTCTGGTACTGTTTCCCAATCCTGACACCTTTATCAGTATCTATGCCATAAGGATCTTCATGTCTCGGAATCCTGTACCCACTCTTTTGGGTGATATCCTGCAACAACTCTATGCTCGTACTGCCCGAAAACGGGGAACTCCGTGGTGTTGTGCTCCTTTGCTAGTAAGGTGGTTTATTTCGCACCTTCCTAAGTTCGCGCTGAAGAATGAAGAAGGAAAAGGTTGGGCTTGGAGGTTAATGTCTCTCACTGATAATGACATCACCTGGACTCTCAGAGGTTTGGATGAGGTAGCTGTTATTGACCGTTGCGGAGAATACCCTAATGTCCCGTTGATTGGTATCCAAGGAGGAATCTCTTACAATCCATGCTTAGCTCTCCGTCAGTTTGGAAGAGCCAGAGGAGATGGGCCTCATGAAATGCTGGTTCCTCACTTCCATTTTGAGTTTCAGGCAGACAGTGACAAACTACGCCAGGGATTCATTAGAGCTTGGGACAGAATTCACAAAGCCGACCCATATGAGTTGGGACCAAAGATTTCCCTGCCATTGAAGCCCTATTGCAAATGGGTTCGCATCCGTGCTCAAAGGTTAGGTATGCCCTACGAAGCTGTTAGACCTCTCATTCTTGAGTCTCCTGTTGAAGATGGGGTTCCTCCAACTGTCCTCCCTCCTCAGATACCTACTGATTTTGACACCATGAAGAGATCTTGGGCGCAGCTAAAGGAAGAACGGGATTTCTATCGGGAGAAGTTCAACGAGCAGGAACGGAAGATCCAGAGGCTGACTAAGCAATTGGAGGAAGAACCGGTCCTGAACAACTACATCAGCACTGAAAAGAGGAGGCCATGGGAGCATTGATGAGCTTTGGATGTTTCCTTTTATAGTTTATTTCCTTTCCAGTATTTTTCATTCCTGTAATGCCTAAGGGCAAATTGTTGAACAATTGAAAATTTTAATCTAATGAAGTGTGTTTCCCTTTTTGTCTACAAAGTTGAATCTTGTTTGTCTTTGAAAACATAAAACATACGCATTCCATTGCACCATATGCATAGCAGGTACCCTATTTCACAGGTTGCTTAATCTCCTTCGCTGTTTATTTTGCACAGTCATCATGAATCCAGACTCCTCCAGTGAGCAAGCCATCAAGGCCCTTCAGGCCCAAAGTGCACAGTTTCAAGAGATGGTCCTAAGCCTAGCCCAAGGTCAGCAAGAGTTGAAGACTCTACTCCTGAAGAAGAAGAAGAAAAAGAGGACTGCATTGTTCAACACCGAACGCAGATTTGGGAACACACTCCATAATGAAGCTGATCCAACCACTTCTTCTGCTGAGAAAAACAGTCCCCAAGGGGGAGGAGCTCTTAGTCCCGCAGTCTCCGACAACGAGACGGACTATAACGACGAACAATACCCACCTGCTGCTGACAGATACAAGCAATTGGAGGACCGCTTAAGCGCCATGGAAATTCAGAATGTGCCGGGGCTGGATTTCGGAGATTTGGGGTTATCTTCTGGGGTAGTAATTCCACACAAGTTTAAGGCGCCTGCCTTCGCCAAGTATGATGGGGTCTCCTGCCCAAAGCTGCATCTAAGGTCGTATGTAAGGAAGATCCAACCTTATACGGCGGATAAGAACCTCTGGATTCACTTCTTCCAAGATAGCCTCTCGGGGTCACAGCTTGAATGGTTCTACCAATTAGATGGAACCAGCATCCGACACTAGGAAGATTTGGCAACCGCATTCTACAGACAATACCAATACAATTCTGATCTCGCTCCTACACGTACCCAACTTCAGGGTATGTCTCTAGGAACGGGTGAAGGGTTCAAAGAGTACGCACAAAAATGGAGAGATTTGGCTGGTAGGGTGCAGCCTCCATTAACTGATCGTGAGCTGGTTGATATGTTTCTAGGGACGTTGTCTGGTCCGTTTTTCAATCATTTGGTTGGTAACTCCTCCGCTGGGTTTACAGATTTGATATTGACGGGAGAAAGAATTGAAGCTGGCATCAGGTCAGGCAAGATACAAAAGGCTGCCTCCACAAGTGCTGAGAAGAGGTCGTTTAAGAAAGAAGCAAGTGCCGTCTATGGTCCTAGAAGACAAATCAAGCCCGAAAGTCGCCAAGCCGTCAATGCTTTGGTCATCTCAAAACCTGTTGCTGCTCCTCAGCAGTACAATCAACAAAGAAGCGAAAGGCCCAAGAGGCAGTATACCCGACTGAGTATGACCTTATCTCAAATTTTACCCCAACTGTTATCCACCAACCTGGTGACCCTCAAAGAAGCTCCTAAAGTCGTCAACACTGCGTCTCCTAAGTATAACCCAAATGCCCGGTGTGCTTATCATTCTGATAGTCCCGGGCACACTACTGATGATTGCTGGGCCTTGAGAAACAAGGTGCAAGACCTGATCGACGCAAAGGAAATTCAGTTTGAAGCGCCGGAGAAACCAAATGTTGTAACTGCTCCTATGCCCCAGCATAGAGTAAATGCCATTGAGGAAGAACTGTATGCTGTTTCGGTAAATGAAGTTGTCACCCCTCTGAGGACTGTCAAGAAGAACCTACTGCGGGCCGGTTTATTTCCAGGTTGCAGTGAAGGTTGCCTGTTCTGTGCTGATTCCCTATCTGGTTGTCCCTTGCTGAGGTTAGGCGTCCAAAGCCTAATGGATAGCAAGGAGATTCTGTTTGAGAAGTCTGCTGTTCAATTGGTTCCGGTAAAAGAAGTTTCTGTGGTTACCATCTTCAATAATCCAATCAAGGCTCTCCCGAAGAAGCCTGTTCAAATCATAACTGTTGCACCTGTGGTTATTACTGTTCCGGGGCCTCTCCCCTACGTATCTGATAAAGCTGTCCCCTGGCATTATGGGGCAGACGTATATGTAAATGGAATCAAACAAGAATTCGACACTGGCGCCAGTATCTGCGATATCACTGGTCCAGCCAAGGTCACCCGCAGTGGCAGGCTCTTCTCGCCTGACATTGCACCGCCCGCTATTCGAAGACCCCTCCTTATAACACCTACAAGTGTACCTATTACTGTTGCTGATCAAGTTGTTTCCCCTGCCGCCGAGTCATCTAATGCTCGGGGCAAAGGGATTGAAGAGGAGCCTGCCCGGATGGAGGCACCAATACCTATAAATGCTGAGGCCTCCCAACAAGAAATGGAGGAGATCCTGAAAATAATAAAGAAAAGTGATTTCAATGTTGTCGAGCAGCTGGGGCATACGCCCTCCAAGATCTCCATGCTCTCTTTATTGCTATGCTCCGAGGCCCATGCTAAAGCCTTGATTTCATTTCTCAAGACGGCCCATGTGCCACAGGAGACATCTGCAGTCCAGTTCACTGATTGTGTAGCAAATCTGACAACAGACAATGGCTTGGGTTTTTCAGATGCTGACCTGACTGCGAAGGGAAGAGACCACAATGATGCCCTGCATGTCTCTATCGAATGCAGGGGCACTACTCTGGCGCATGTATTGGTGGATACTGGTTCTTCCTTGAATGTTCTACCGAAAAAGGCTTTAGACCGTTTGGATTATGAAGGCCTAGAACTGAAATCCAGCAATATCATCGTCAGGGCCTTTGACGGTTCAAAAAGGATGGTTCATGGAGAGGTTGACATCCCTATTCGTGTGTGCTCTCAAGTATTTGACTCTACTTTTTATGTGATGGATATACGTCCATCGTACTCTTGTCTACTGGGTCGACCTTGGATCCATAAAGCTGGGGCTGTGACCTCTACCTTGCACCAGAAGCTGAAGTACCCTGTCAGGGGGAAGATCGTCACTGTGCAAGGAGAAGAGGAGTATATGGTGAGCCATTTGAATTCCTTCAGATAAATTGAGATGGACGGGGAGTTCATTGAAACCCCCTTTCAGCACTTCGAGGAGGTACATCCAATTTCAGCAGCAGCAGAAACAACAGTCGAAGAGAATGTTTCCTTGAAGATGGCTTCCCTAAGGGATGCCCGGGCTGTGGTTCAGAAAGGCAATTATGCAAACTGGGGTCAGCTTCCTGACTTCACTCAGAAGAACGACAAGTTTGGGTTGGGCTTTACTGCAGAGGCTCAGAGGGCTGTGCGCAAGGAGAAGATCAGAAGGGCTCCGGTGTTTATCTCCAGCTCAAGGGTGAATGCTATTGAGGAGGATGTAGAGGAAGCAGAATTTGACAGTTGGATCTACCCGACTACCAGCAACGGACCAAGCAACTGAACGGTAAAGGATTTTATGCCTATCACATTTGTCACGCAGTAATTAATTTCTTTTGATTTCCAATTTGTAACAAACAATATGTTAAAACTTTGTTGGCTCGGTGTCCTACCCGGGGCATCGTAGCTCCATTTGTGAGGGCTTTTTTGTATGACATTTTCATATATCATCAATCAAAACATTGGACGTTTGTTGCATTTCAAATCTTGTGCTCTTTTCCTTTATGTGTTATATATTGCAAAACAGCTATATTTACACACACTCACTTATACAGGTTTCAATCCACTCTGGATCTCACTGGTAACAGCTCTGCTACCGCCAGTTATGACTTCGAAAATCCGATCAACTTAGCCGAAGACGAAGGTGAAGATGATTGCGAAGTGCCTGGTGAACTCGCAAGACTGCTACTCCAGGAAGAAAGAGCTATTCAGCCACATGAAGAGCCGGTGGAGACAATTAACCTGGGTACTGAGACAGATAGGAAAGAGGTCAAGATTGGTGCCAATCTAGAGCTCAGCGTGAAGCAACGATTGATCCAGATGCTACAGGATTACATGGAGATTTTTGCTTGGTCCTATGAAGATATGCCTGGTTTGGATGCCGACATTGTAGTTCACCACCTACCAACCAAGGAAGATTGCCCTCCGGTAAAGCAAAAAGTCCGACGGATGCGACCAGAGATGTCTGAGAAGATCAAGGCCGAGGTTATGAAACAGTTTGATGCCGGGTTCCTTGCAGTGACTTCTTACCCTCAGTGGGTTGCCAACGTGGTGCCAGTACCAAAGAAGGATGGAAAGGTCAGGATGTGTGTCGACTACAGGGATCTGAACAGGGCCAGCCCCAAGGATGACTTCCCCCTACCTCACATTGATGTCCTTGTTGACAATACAACTCAACACAAGGTGTTCTCCTTCATGGATGGTTTTTCAGGGTATAATCAAATCAAAATGGCTCCAGAAGATATGGAGAAGACTACCTTTGTGACTCAGTGGGGCACCTTCTGTTATAAGGTCATGCCATTCGGATTGAAAAATGCTGGGGCAACCTATCAACGTGCCATGGTTGCTTTATTTCATGATATGATCCATCATGAGATTGAGGTATACGTTGATGACATGATTGCAAGGTCTCAAACTGAGGAGGAGCACCTTGACCATCTGAGGAAGTTGTTTGACCGACTCAAGTTATACAAGCTGAGGTTGAATCCCAACAAATGCACCTTTGGGGTAAGATCCGGAAAATTGCTAGGTTTCATTGTAAGTGATAAAGGTATTCAGGTGGACCCTGCCAAGGTAAAAGCCATACAAGAGATGCCGACTCCAAAAATAGAGAAAGAAGTCAGAGGCTTCCTGGGACGACTGAATTACATTGCCCGGTTCATCTCACACCTGACTGCTACTTGTGAGCCAATCTTCAAATTACTGAAGAAAGATCAAGTAGTACGCTGGAACGATGAATGTCAGGCCGCCTTTGAAAAGATAAAGGAATATCTCCAAGAGCCACCCATTCTTATGCCACCGGTGGAAGGAAGACCTCTGATACTATACTTGACAGTACTTGACAATTCAATGGGGTGTGTGCTGGGGCAGCATGACGAGTCTGGCCGAAAAGAGCACGCTATTTATTACTTGAGCAAAAAGTTTACCGACTGTGAGTCTCGTTACTCACTGCTTGAGAAAACTTGCTGCGCTCTTGTATGGGCTGCTCGCCGGCTGAGACAGTATATGCTGACTCACACTACTTTATTGATTTCAAAAATGGATCCTATCAAGTACATATTCGAAAAGCCCGCTCTGTCTGGAAGAATAGCGAGATGGCAAATGATCTTGACAGAATATGACATCCAGTATACAACTCAGAAAGCAATTAAGGGAAGTGTCCTGGCAGATCATTTGGCATACCAACCTGTGGACGATTACCAATCATTGAACTTTGATTTTCCGGACGAAGACATCATGGTGGTAACTGACTGTGAAGTACCTGGACCGGATGAAGGACCTGAGGAAGGATCCCGATGGTCTATGCATTTTGATGGAGCCTCCAATGCTTTGGGTAACGGCGTCGGCGCTGTAATCATATCTCCCAAAGGAACTCATACTCCCCTCACCGCCCGATTATGTTTCAGCTGCACCAACAACATGGCAGAATATGAGGCATGTATCATGGGTTTACAAGCTGCAATCGACTTAAGGATCAAATTTCTAAGTGTCTTCGAAGATTCCGCTCTCGTGATCAATCAGATCAAAGGCGAGTGGGATACGAAACACCCAAATCTTATTCCTTACAAGGAGTACGTGTTGACCTTGCTCCCCCACTTTGAGGAAATAACTTTCGAACACTTCCCTAGAGAGGAGAATCAGCTAGCGGACGCACTAGCCACGATGTCTTCAATGTTCAAAGTTAAATGGGACAATGAGGCTCCCCGAATCATTATCTGGAAGTTGGATGAACCGGCGTACTGCTGTGAGCTGGAGGCTGAGAAGGTGACTGAAAAACCCTGGTATCATGAGGTGAAGAGGTACTTGGAAGCTCAGGAATACCCTGAAGGTGCATCTGTCAATGATAAGAAGTTCATGAGGAGGTTTGCTGCAAAATTCTTCCTCAGCAACGACATTCTCTACAAACGGAATCATGATTCAACTCTGCTACGTTGTGTGGATAAGGCTGAAGCAGAGAAAATTATGATGGAATTACATGAAGGCACATTTGGAACACATTCCAGTGGACACACCATGGCTAAGAAAATCCTTCGGGCAGGATATTTCTGGTCCACAATGGAAGCCGATTGTTACCAACACTCCCGAACTTGTCATAAATGCCAGATCTATGCTGACAAGGTGCATATCCCTCCGGTTCCTTTGAATGTCCTGACGGCACCTTGGCCTTTTGCAATGTGGGGCATCGATATGATCGGCGAGATCCGACCGACAGCATCCAATGGGCATCGCTTCATCTTGGTGGCGATCGATTATTTCACAAAATGGGTTGAGGCAGCTTCCTATGCTACAGTGACCAGGAGCGTCGTGGCACGTTTCATCCGGCATAATCTGATCTGTCGGTACGGAGTCCCAGAAAGAATCATTACGGACAACGGTACCAATCTCAATAACAAAATGATCACTGAACTCTGTGAACAATTCAAGATACAGCACCACAATTCTTCTCCCTACCGGCCGAAGATGAATGGGGCTGTAGAGGCAGCCAATAAAAATATCAAGAAAATTGTGCAGAAGATGACAGTGACCTATAAAGATTGGCACGAGATGTTACCGTTCGCTCTTCATGGGTACCGCACCTCAGCAAGGACGTCAACCGGGGCAACTCCCTTCTCCCTGGTCTATGGCATGGAGGCAGTCTTGCCAATTGAAGTCCAGATACCCTCTCTCCGGATAATGAAGGATGCAGACTTGAGTGAAGATGACTGGATCCAGACTCGACTTGATCAATTAAATCTGATTGACGAAAAGAGGCTCACTGCTATCTGTCATGGTCAAACGTATCAAAAACGGATGATCAGGGCATTCAACAAGAAAGTCAGACCACAAGAGTATCAAATTGGGGACCTGGTAATCAAACGCATCATCCTTCCTCAAAGTGATCCCCGGGGCAAATGGACCCCTACGTACGAAGGGCCATTTGTGGTTAAAAATGTGTTCTCAGGAGGAGCCATGATCCTAACCACCATGGATGGTGACGACCTTCCTCACCCCGCCAATGCAGACATAGTGAAAAAATACTACGCATAAATAAAAGACCCGCTAGGTTGACATACCTAGACAAAAATAAGGGCTTCCCGGCGAACCAAAAGGGTTCGGGCAAAAATAAGGGATGAAATGAATAAAAATTTGTACACCCGACAAGTCGAAAACCTGAAAAGGCGGCTTGGGCAAAAATGGGTATCCCGGTGGACTGAAAACCCGAAAGGGCGGTCCAGGCAAAAGTTAGGGATAAAGCGTAACACTATGTCTCATTGGATCACTTCGCATCCAGAATTTGGCATCAACTATCTGGCTCAGACTTTGGCATCAACCAATCAGCTTCATCTTCAACCAGGCAGCAAAGCGATGAGACGCTTGGAGACATAAAGGCGATAGCAGAGTTGGAACCCAGTGGGATTGTTCACATAGCTGTTTTGTTTTCTTTTCAAAATTGTAAACTCTATATTATTTGGCAGCGTCCTCTTACTAGGATGTCAGCCTCTTGTACAAAAACGCCTATTCACAGGCAAAGTTCAAATCAATACAAATTCACTTGTCCATACAAATTGCCATTGTTTTTCCTTTTTCTGTTTTGTTTTGCGAAGAACGTCCAATGTTCATTTTTGATATATGCATCTGACATTAAAATTGTTGACTCATAAATATTTGCATATGAAACAAAAGATTAATTACAGGTGACATCAGAAACAGGGGCAATATGAAGTTGTTTGATGCAGTCTGGTTGCTTTGTCCGCCAAGGTACCCAGGTAGATTCGACCGAAGAATGTGACCAAATCATCTCAACTCCCCACAGAGTAAGACAAGATTCAGCAATACTTTCCCCAAGCGGAGTTGATTCCCTGTCAATCCTGAAAAGGCACAACATTCCCCGGCAGATCTTAAAGCTCATCCCCGGTAGATTCTGGAAGCTTGTTCCCTACAGGATACGGACGTCTCTCCCGAGCTTTATTCAGAGTTATTCCTCACAAGGGCTTATAACTGGGTTATCCTCAGCTAATTGCCACGGAAGATCGCTCTCGGCAAAGTTCTTTCTATCCCCAGCGGAATTTATCTTTGGTATCCCCAGCGGAGTTTATCATCATTATCCCCAGCAGAATCCATCATTAAAGTCCTCAGCAGAACTCTCAAAAAACTTCAGCAGAATATCTCTTCCACAAAACAATTCCCCGACCGGTCGTCAAGGATTTATTTTCCTAAGACGAAATTACATTCATGAACATTCCACATTTTCATACATCTTACTTACATACATGATAAAGTGCGTACAACACAATCTCATGTCATACATCATGACATTGCATACAACTTATGTTTTTGCCTTTTCAGGGAAAAAGACAATCCCAAAGACAACTACCTTCAACTATCACATTTCCAGACTCGATTCCTGTATCTAGCCAGGGCACGTCTGAAGAGTTTGAAGATTCGATTCCTGTATCCAGCCAGGGCATATCTAACAACTATCGCAATTCCGGATTCGACTCCTGTATCCAACCAGGGCATATCTGTTGACCACATTTCCAGACTCGATTCCTGTATCTAGCCAGGGCACGTCTGAAGAGTTTGAAGATTCGATTCCTGTATCCAGCCAGGGCATATCTAACAACTATCACAATTCCGGACTCGATTCCTGTATCTAGCCAGGGCACGTCTGAAGATTTCCAGATTCGATTCCTATATCCATCCAGGGCACATCTGCGAGCAACCAATTGTAGATTCGACACCTGTATCTAGCCAGGGCATATCTGCATGAGGAGATTGAAGATCAAACACCTTTAACAAGCCAGGAAAACATCTGTCTTTCTCAAATACGCAAGTTCTCGCTAAGGAATCTCTTACGCGATCAACACTTCCAAATGGCATCTATAAGCCCATTCCCGACAAGGTTCTGTCACATCTCCAGATGGCGTCTATAAGCCCATCTCCCTATCCACCATCTCTCCAAATGGCATCTATAAGCCCATTCCCGACATCACATTTACTGATACTCCAACATGCGAGTGCAAATTTCCGGGCACTCTAGTGTCCAATCTCCTTTTACCCTCGAGTCACGAAAGGCAAACTTGCCAATCTAACTCTTCAGGTCCAAGAAGATTGAACAGGGGCAACTGTTGTACCCCAAAATTTGCCCTCCCATTTCCTCAACATTTTCTCATCACAAGACCTTTGAAGATCAAGATCCAATTAGGGTTTCCTCTGCTCAAGACTTCTCCTTGCACTGTTAACCCAAATTAGGGTTTGGGGTTGAACAAAGATGTTTTGACCTAAAATGCCTAAGATGACTTTCATGCTTCATGTTGGACTCCCAAGATTATCCATACCAAGTTTCAAGTCTTGATTCCAAATTTTGCCCAGTCAATTGGACAGTTGACCTAAAAATCAGCTGTATTGGGGAAAAAGTCAACTGTGGTCAATTGACAGTCAAATCTCATGAAAATTGACCCACATCAACATTATGAACTCATATGGACCATTTGATCAAGTTTGGATCACAATTCCACAAGAAATTTGATCAGATCACCAAAAGGGCAAAATGGTCATTTTTAGGGTTTTGACTGCACAAAGGCAATTTTTGACTGTTTGACCTAGCCAATGGCAAATCAAGCTCACATATGGACTCAAGGACTCAATGAAATGGTCTTGACACATTCATCAAGCTCAAAAGATCCCAAGTACACAAGGTTGACAGTTGAATTTCCCAGTCAATTGATCAATTTTGACTGTATACTGAAAAGTCAAACTTTGACTTTTTGATCAAAATCAAGAGTCAAGATTCATTTTTCATAAAAACATGCAAAATCATGAAACTTGTTCACCAAGAAATCACAAAATGCAAATTAGGGTTAGAAAATGGAATTTTTCATAACTTAGAATTTTTCAAAGTTATGAAAAACCCTAATTTTTTCCCAACTTTGCCCCATCTTTTCACCAAGATCCATTTGGATTCAAACAAAAGTAAAAACATGAAAGTTGTAGCTTGTTGCATAATCTAAAACTTTGATTCACAAAGTTTTCTTATTTAAAGCTTGTATCTCAAGTTACAAATTTTTGAATAAGGGCACTAAACCATTCTTAACTTAGTGAAAATTTGACCTATTTTTGACAAGTTTTTACCCCACTTCAAGGCCATTTTCCATACCCTTCCACTTGGAATTTCAATTTGCATTTCAAATATGGATTGTAGTACACATTCCAAGCTTTCCAAAATGTCCAAGAACTCATCAAACAACCTCATAACTTGAGAGATTCGAATTTCACAAGTTAGCAAAAATTCACTTTTTGTTCTTAACCAAAACATGCTCATAATCTTGCAATTTGAACTCAGCTTGCTTTAGGCTAGATTACAGGTCCTTAAACCAAGTTACACTCAAGAATTAAATGCAAAACCAATGTGCCAAGTTGTTATTTCAAGCATTTGGACATTACATGATGAACTAACCCTAAACTAGATAAAGTGAACTTTCCATTTTTGAAAAGATTAGCTTTATGTCCAATTGCAAATCAAGAAGGTACATAGCAAATCTGCTTGGCACAAGATTATGTGCATAACACACTGATCAAGAGAAGCTTATGCAGCACATTAGGGGGTCCTCTACTGACCTAGAAAGCCAAGTTGCATTTTGTTGCTTAAGTGTGAAGCAAAGTCCATAACTTGTAACAACTCTCATCTCAGCATAGACACACAAGAGAAAACTGATCAAACACCTTCAAGAGAACATAACCAAGCTAAGACACAACCCTTGCACCTCCAAAACAACCTCCATCTCAGAATCATCCTCAAACTGCAAAAACAGGGTTGCCTCTGCAGTTTGAGTGCCAACTTCATTTCCTCTCGAGCATTCTTGCTAAAATCAGTTCATACACATTCCCTAGCATATATGCAAGCTAACCATGACCTAAAACCTGACCTGTAATCCCTCTAACAGCTTCCACCATTTTCACATTCTTGACTTGCAGGTGAAGTTCTATAGCTTGATTCAGAAGCTCTCAAGACAAAGTAAGCATTGAAACAGCATCTCTGGACCTCAAGGAAGCTTTTCCAATCATCACCTTGCACTGGAAGTTCCTCATTCTCCAGATAGAAGTTCAACTGCACAGGTAAAACTTTGAACTCGTATCTCTCTTATTATGTATCTTTAGTCTTAATTTTGTGAAGAAACAAGGTTCTACTCATAGCCCTGAACATGTACATATCTTTACATTTCATTTCTTTTGCCTGAGTAGAGAGAATTTGGAGTTTGAAAATGGCAGAAAAACTAGGTCAGAAATTGGGGGAGAAGAAATTCTCCTTCATCTTAGAGAGTTAGGTCAAGTTCTATACATGGTTAGAATCGTCTCTTCATACTGAGCATTTGTTATGTTATGAGTTTTTGCTAAAAAGCCAGGAATCAAGAGTTGGAAGATGATGAACAGGGCGCGCGTTTTTTTTTCAAATATTGTTGCTGGAGGTTGAAGAAAGAGTTTCTTGGGCTGGGCTTGTTTCATATTTCTTATTTGCACCACTATTTTGCTTTTACACCCCCAAGACCCATTTGCTGATTCCTTTGACTTTTTTTACTTTTTCTTTTTTGATTGACTTTGTTTATTTTTTTCTCATGACATTAAAAAATAAAAATATTTTTCCCATCATTTTTTGAATTTATTGCATATTTATTTGATTATTTCTTTTGATTGAACAAAAATATTATATATACTATTATTTAGAATAAATATAAAAAATAGTGTAAATACATTTTTTATACATTTTTATTTTTGTTTACCTTCTGAAAATATTTCACATAAAAAATACTCCTTTTTTATTATTAAATATTAAATGTATATTATTTTGTATATAATGCATATTTAGAACTTAAATGTATATTATTTTATATATATATATATATATATATATATATATATATATATATATATATATATATATATATATATATATATATATATATATATATATATATATATATATATATATATATATATATATATATATATATATATATATATATATATATATATATATATATATATATATATATATATATATATATATATATATATATATATATATATATATATATATATATATATATATATATATATATATATATATATATATATATGTTTATTAATATATTTAGGATAGAATATAAAAATATTTGAATTTTTCATTTTTATTAATATTTGATACAAAAAATACTTTTTCATAATATACTTCATTATTTTTATTTTTGTACATAATAAATAAATATTTGTATTAAATTAAACAATAATACATTTTCCTTAATAAAATTAGGGTTTTGCCCTAAAATTCAAAATACTCCAAAAATAATATCTTTTTTTATTTTTACATAAATAACACTTTTTTTTTCATACATATACAAAACATTTTTGCATCTTGCATTTTTATTCCATTTTTATTTATTTAATTATTGTACATTAATTAAATTGTATAAATTCAAATTAATGTAATAGTTTTAGGTTTACATTACTTGTCAATATCCCCATTTGAGCATTTGTACCCCCCTTCCCATATTTGGTTTTGTAATAGCTTAGTAAATTTATTTTCGCACTTTATTGCTTTCTAATGATAACATGTTAGAATTAGGGTTTGTATGCGAAAAACGATAAAAAATAGTTTGACCTAATACAAGATAAACAGACATGAAAATGGACACACAAATCACACTTGCACCCCCTAGGGTACTCCACTTGTTGCCTTTCAAAATTGGGCCATATTGCATGTTAGGTCTCTTTGGGCAAAACAAACAAATTGAATGATCATAGTCCCTCGATAACATTTTTTCAAAACAAACAAAAACAAATGATCAAGTCCCTTAAAGAAAATGCCCAAAGATACTTGGCACCATTGCAACTATGGTCTAAACGATGACCCACGCCCGTCCCTTTCACATCCTAAACATAAGATTGTCCCCCAAATACAATGGTGAAACAAACTTGTTCAAAGGGTTAAAACATAGCAATAATCTTTTTTGAGAAATTTAGGAGTAGATAACCTCTTAGTTACTTGAATCAATCTTGCAAACTAAAACACTTGCCTATTTCAAAAACCACACATCACTACACTTTCAAAATAACTTTCAAAAACAAATGAAAACCTTTTCAAAAGACGTACATCTTTGTATACATCCCCACATGGATCATTACAAAGGTTGCCACCACATTGGCTTCTTTTCCAAACATTTTCAAACCCACACACTCAAGCACCATTTAAAAAATTGAAAACAAAAAGGCAAGCGATCTAAGCAAGTAACTAAGAGCCCATGGATAACCATGGATGAAAAGGGTGCTAATACCTTCCCTTTTCATAATCTACCCCCCGAACCCACGAGATATCTCAAAAGGTTTTTGCTGTGCTTTTTTTAACCTTTCCTTTAGGATAAAATAAAAAGTCGGTGGCGACTCTTGCTCAACCGCACAAGTGCGAATACGAACGCAAAACACTAGTCAGTTCTCCCACCGTATCACATACACCACACTGGGGATACATGACACTTGCTCCACTAGGGAGAGAAGGCTAGCTCTGTTGGGGAATGATAAGCACCTTACTTCGGCAGGTTCCCGAAATTCGACTTCGACTGGGGATAAAGACTACCTCTTACACCGGGGAGACAAAAGACTTTAGATGGCAACATCAACAATACCCATTGCACTGAGGTATACTTCATGGAGAGAACAAGTGCGAACCTCACTAGGGAAAGCGAAGAATGTCGACTTCAATGGGAGTATACCAAGAATCTCCGGTTTGGTGAATAAAATGATTCTTCCGAGAAAACCTGGAAAGAAATAGACTATACTGAGGAGGAGGAATACTCGGGCGAAAGTACGCCTTTGCTGGGGAAAATACTACAAAAATAACTTGCAGTGCAGAGGAAATCTTGAACTTTGATCCAACTCCCAACTTCCTGTGGAGAAAAATCCAACATCTCCTTCCAGGGACAAAGAGAACCTTGTAGGGAACTGGGACCTTCTGGTGTAAGTCCTCGGTAAAAAAGACTTCGACCGAGGAATCATAGAAATTCTTAAAATAAAGAATTCTACCCAGACCATAATGGTGATACTACCGTTGAGAGTAATAATCTTCTCTTGAGAAGAGGAGGGCATCATTGAACCATAAGCTTAAGGTTAATAACCCCACCAAGGAAATATTTTAGAAATACTATATCACTTGGAGTCAAAGGATTCTAAATGGCATTTGTCTATGCACATCGCTCTAGAAAAATAGGAGATTTTCTCCACTGAGGCATAACAAGCATGTTAATCAAACATCTCTTAAAGAAAACCTGACTTGGGTAAACTTCCCTAAGTATAAAAGATATGAACTTCATAGAGACGGTGAATGACAACCTCACGAGGGGGATAAATACCAACCAGAGTCGTAGAGTATCGACTTCAAGGGTATATAACAAAGGTATACAATCCAATGAAATGATTTTTCCCATATTTGTCGAAGCAAAGTAGACTATGTTGAAGAAGAAGAATATACAAGAACTGTTGGAATGCACTTCTTCGAATATAAGCCCTCTGGAAGGGACAAACTCTTAAACAAACTCTCATCAAGAGTGCTGACTTCAGTGGGGATTACACATGGGTATGCTTCCACTAGAGATAAGGAATTCTATCAGGGTGAGAGTACGCCTTCACTGGGAATGAATGATTCTGTCTGGGGAAGACGTGAGCATTCACTGGGGAAATTGGATCCCACTCTACAAAAATCTTCATGTTAGTCACATACAGACCCTTCTTGATTCATTTGCTGGTATGCTTCTTGTTATAAAAGACCAACAGTGCACACAAAAAGAGAAATTGTGGCAATATGCCCCGTGTATGGAATGGCAAACTTCACTGAAGAATAAATAGTTTAAACTATTGACCACTGGGTAAAAACTGCGATGCAAGATTACAACTTCATCATGTAACCTCCAAGGAGAAACTCCACTGAAAAGTGGACTTTAGAGAAGATGCTGCAAAAATAAATTGCAGTCCACTGAAAATAAATTATCTTGACTTCAAATAGCTTCTAAATTTCCGGAGAGAAGAACCACTCTCCTCTTGCGGAGAAATGAGGAATTCTTTGTTGGGGAGAGGCGTCCTCCTAGGAAATGACATTTCCATCACATCATGTATGGGTAACAAACCTCAAATGATATTTTCATTATTTCTCGTATCCTACTGAGGATAACAATCCAAACTTAAATTGGAGATAAAGATGATGACTTCTGATGAAGGGACATCAATAAATGGACTTAAGTCTCTGATGAGCCGAGAATAGCGATCATGACTTCTCGACATGCTCTCAAGTACACAAATTATTTATCCTGCGCATGAACTTGATCTGATAAACCCTTGAAGATGATAAAATGCCCCTGCATGATTTCTTTCCCCAGTATGTAGGGTCTTTTAAAAAAAATTGCCCTGAGAGGACTTCGTGAGATCTGTACCATAAAGAAGATCTGCCCCGGTGTTATAAACTTCGGAACATTGCCCCTGACGGGCCAAAGTGGGATATGGTTTCAACCATGCATGAGTGAATGCCTATGTGTGATACGGTGGGAGAACTGGCTCGAGGTTTTGCGTTTTGATCGCAATTATGCAGTTAGCAAGAGTCGCCACTGACTTTTCTTTTATCCAAAAGGAAAGGTAAAAAAGTACAGGAAAGACCTTTCGAGATTACTTCTTGGGTTCGGGGGGTAGATTATGAAAAGGGAAGGTATTAGCATCCTTTTCATCCATGGTTTTCCATGGGCTCTTAGTTACTCTCTATATCACTTGCTTTTGCTTTGACACCGTGCTTGTGATGTGGGCTTTGAAAGTATTTTGAAAAATGTATTTGTAATGGTTCTCGTTTCTATAAGAACGCGTACAAAGTTTTGTTTCGAAAAATAGTTCAAAGATGTATTTGTGTTTTTTTTAAAGTTGTTTTGAAAAGATGTTTTTGCAATGTTTCTCATCTCTATAAGAACGTAATGTACCCCAAAATTTGCCCTCTCATATTTCTCAAAACATGGCAATAAAAATCTCCAAGTTGCTCAAGTTTGCTCAAGAGTGGGTCAGACAAATCATCTCCTAAGGCAGTCAACCCCAAATTAGGGTTTTGTGTTGCATCAAGATCCTTGAGTCCAAATGACCTCAAATTATCCCTAATGTCCTAATATGTTCCCAAGTTCATCCATGTCAAATTTCAAGCCTTGCAGAGGAAGTTTGCCCAGTCAATTGCTCAAGGGGTCCAAAAATCGACTATGCTAGGGCAATAGTCAACTGTGACCCAAATACAGTCAAACCTCAAGATTTTTTGTTAACATTCTCATTTTAAAGGATGTTTCATCATTTGATCAAGGGTTGATCATGATTCATCAAGGATTGCTCAAAATTCATCAAGACTCAAAAGTTGCTAAATTAGGGTTTTGCACGAAAAGTCAACTCAACTTTGACCAAGCATAATTTTCTCATACTTTATGAGAAATGACCCATCCAAATCTCATTTTGAAGAGGATGCAGTCTCCTACAATCCATCTTCATACCCAAAGATCAGAAAATGCACTCACAAGAAGTTATAAATTTGAACATTATAGGTCATTTTTGAAAGTCAACAAGAACACCTTTTTTTGCCAAAGCTTATAACTTCAGCATGGAATATCAAAATTAGATGAGACCAAAAGGGTTGGTTAGAGGACATCTCAAGCTTTCTAAAAATTCCAAGAACACTTCCAAAAGTTCAAAATTGAAGAAGTTATGCATTGTTGAAGTTTGGCATTTTTGCAAAATTGCCAAAAGTAAACTATCCCCAAAACTTCAAATTTTGTCAAATGGGCCCATCCTTTTTCACTTGATTTGAACTTGCCACATTGCACACGTGTCCTAGCTTCAGCCTTGTGTCCATTTATCAATTTTATTATTATTTTATTTGATTTTTTATTGAATTATTTCATTTTAAATCAATTTAAATCAAATAAAATCCAAAAACTTGATTACATGAGATCTTTTTCTATTTTCAGGACTTAATCATCATCAATATCATCATCAAATTCGTATCACACAAAATCATGTGCAAAAAGATGGTTTTTTTGACCAATTTGGCAAGTTTTCAAATGGAAATCAAATCAAATATGCAAGCCATGATGGGAAAAGATTTGGATCATAATTCTTGACCTAATACATTCCATGATACATATAGAAGGCAAAGGCACGAAATTGAAGGCTAGAGGCTACAAGAACACTGAAAACAAAACTTGGAAAAAGTGGTGAAAAGTGCAAAACTGAAATCATACTTAGAGGCGTTTACAGAAGCAAAAATCAACACCAATCGATTGCTGGGTGTCTACTCAACCTTCTGCAATCCAAAGCAAGCTCTCATATCCATCAAAACGCACTGTAAGTGTCTCGTTTCTTGGCCCTGTTTTCAAAATCGTAACTCTCTATTTTGGCATCATTATGGCAAATCATGAACATATTTGTGATGCTTATGAGATTTCTGAACTTTTGGCAATATTTGATTTCATTTATATGGAATGTAACCCCATAACCGTATGGCTAGGGTTTTATGTTAGATTTTAGGGATTTGCATTTTAGGTGAAATTGGATCTCGTGATGGACATGGTTGCACTCAGGAGAGGGAGATGAACCTAACCATGTCCTTGGGGTCGTTTTCATGGCCTGGAATTGATTTTGGGATTGACCTACGAATTTAGCTGCGGATCTAAATCCGCAGGTAAAAATTACAGGGCTGGAGGTTAGGGATGGAGACGTGTCACTCCCCCTATGGCTGGTTCAAATATTCGCGCGTTTTTATTTTTTGTTCTGGCATATTAGCACGTTTTCTCATATTATCATTATTGCTTAATACACTAACAATTAACACATAATGGTTGAGTGGTAGTGGCGTGTATCCAATATCCAACAGGACCTGGGTTCGAATCCCAGGTCCCCCATATGCCTTGTTATATTTTTTCTTCAGGTAATCAAGTGTTGATCCCAGCGTGAAATCTATCATGCACTCTCAAACATTCAATGGACAGATGGCCATAGGCCAGATCTGAGGGCCAAGAGATGAACGTCCACCATGGGATCCAGTCAACCAGCGCACATGGAATCCAAGGAAGTCAACCAGGCCAGCGCTCATTTGGGCCTCTGAATTGCTATTCCAAACCTCCAAATCAGGCCCACACCCCTAACTCTTTCTATTTCATTTTTTATTTTATTTATTTGTTTGTTTAATTATTTTTATTATTAACTAACCAATCAAATCTTTTTCTTTATAAAATTAAAACCAAAAAATATTTTCTTTATTAAATTAAATTTCAGTATTTTATTTTTTATTAACAATATTAATTAATTAATTTAGGTCATTAATTAGGAATAACTTTAATATATTTTTCAATAATTAAAATTAACTTAGACATAATTAGATTTTTATTAACATTGATCAATTTTATTTTTCTTTCTTAAAATAACAAAAACCCAAAAATATTTATTTTCATTAATTGATTTAATTTCATAATTAACTTAGTTTAATTTCTTTCTTAATTAAAAAAAAACAACAAAAAAAAATCTTTTCTTTAATAAAAAAGGGTCAAAACCCTACTTGCGCTCGATTTAAATTTTCCGCACGCGATCTATTTATTCAATATTGTACTTGTTCCTGGAATGTAATAGATAATTAGGACCATTTATTTATCGCTTTATTTATTTTTCCGCATTTAAATTTCATAGGGTTGCTTTTGGCGATGTAAATACCCGACGCCTTGTAATTTAATTTCCGCAATTTAATTTCCGCAACTTATAAACTATTAGATGTTTGATAATAAGGAATGTATGACAAGATTGAATGTTTAAACCTAAAATCAACATAGATCACCATTAACATGTACAAAGATAAAATTAACTAAAAACGACACAATCGCACATGCGCACTCTTAGGGTACACCCCACTTGGTTGCCTTCGTACGCGGTCATTAAGTATAAGTCACTTTAGAGGTCGCCCTCTTGTCCAAAGATCATAGTCGCCTCGAAACGGTTGCCTCAGATATTGTTGCCTCAAAACAAATGATCTAAGACATTAGGGTTACCGCTAAGGCATCCTAACATTACTTTGGTGACCATAAGTCCCTTAATTCGAATTAACCCTTAAACTCCAACGACGGTGCTACCTACTCATCAATAGTAGGATAGCATTGTCTAAAGGAAAATTGCATAGAACGATTCCTTTTTCGAGTAGGTAGATGGTTCTTAGATACTTGCTCTTTCAAAACAAAACAAAATTTTCACACTTACACTCATTTTCAAACAAAGACTTTTTCAAACCCACAAACACAAAGAAAGCAAATTTTTGAAAACAATATGAGCAAGTACCTAAGAGCCCGTGGATAACCACGGATAGAAAGGGTGCTAACACCTTCCCTTTCTATAATCTACCCCCCGAACCCGAGAAATATCTCAAAAAGGAATTTTTCTGTGCTTTTTTCCTTTCCCTGTTGTATAAAATAAAAGTCGGTGGCGACTCTTGCTTACCGCGACATTTTGCAAAAACAAACGCAAAACGCAAACCAGCATTCCAAAAAACAGTCAGTTCTTTCCCACCGTATCACAGAACTGGCGACTCTGCTGGGGACGCTTAATAAGTGGGGTGTACCTTAGGATTAGATCATTGTGTTTTCAATTGTTTGCTTTGTCTGCTTTATATTTGTGGGCTTGTATCGGAGTTACTATAGATCCTAACCCGGATCTGGGAGATACCCTTTAGGTAAGTAGCAATAAACTGTGAGGGAACTGTACAGCATAGACCGATACGATTGAAGCAGTAGCTACGTTGGTGTGGCACTTTAGTATGTACCGATATCCCTTGTGTTGGAACGAGGAGAATATGGGTCTGCTGAGGGGTCATTAAGCACCAACTGACCTTAGAACCTTTAAATTGACCAACTTGGCCATAGAACAGTAGCAGTATGCTACACTCATTGAGACTAAACTCTCGTGATGATTCCAGCTACAAGAAAAGGTTGCTAAACTGGAATTATGACCGATTGAGGGTAGTCAGTGATATTGAGATCCACTAGAACCCGGTTACTATTTTTAGGACATGTTTAAACCAACTGAACTGAAAGAGGGTAGTACCTAGACTCCTTGCCAGCCTGAAATCTAAGGGCTCTCTGTGTGACTTGTGTGCCTTTACCATGTTCACTATTTGTGGATACTTGTGGTGTGCTTTCTATCATGACATAATGATATCATAACATTGCATACATCTTGCATTGGACTAACCTATTTCAAAGACAGGAGAGATTCATGTTTGTTCTGTTTTGTAGGTCATGGCACTCATGCGTAGGAACACCATCCGGATCAACTTTGTCCAGGTTCCCACTATGCTCAAAGAGTTGGTTGCAAAGATGTCAGATACTACTTCCTTTATCAGAAGACATGGGCACCTTCTTAGTTTGGTCACCTCCAAATTGGACGAGCAGATGATGAGTGTCCTAGTCCAGTTCTATGATCCACTGTACCATTGCTTTACTTTTCAGGACTACCAGTTGGTCTCCACCTTAGAAGAGTTCTCTGATCTGCTGGGTATCCCTATTCTGGAGCAGACCCCGTTCACAGGTTGGGAGAAGATCCTTAGGCCGGAAGAGATTGCTTCAGCCCTCCACCCGACAAAGGATGAGGTAATGGATAATTGGGAGACTAGAAGTGGAGCAAAGGGCTTTCTGACTAAGTTCTTGGTTGGTAAGGCTAATCATTTCCGGGATAGTATAGACTTCAAGGCATTTGAAGATATTCTGGCTCTTCTAATATATGGCTTGGTATTGTTTCCTAACTCTGACTCCTTTGTTGATGTGAATGCGGTAAAAATCTTCATCTCTAGTAATCATGTACCCACTCTCCTGGGTGACATTCTTCATCAGCTCTATGCCCGTACTGCTTGGAAGCGGGGAACCTTGATGTGTTGTGCTCCATTGTTGGCAAGGTGGTTTATTTCTCACCTTCCCAGATCAGTTCTGAAGAACAAAGAAGGCATGGGCTGGGCTTATAGGGTTATGTCTCTCTCTCTCACAATGACATCATTTGGACCATTAAGGGTATGGATGAGGTGGCCATTATTGATCGCTGTGGGGAATACCCCAATGTTCCACTGATAGGAACCCATGAAGGAATTTCTTATAATTCGTGCTTGGCCCTACGTCAGTTTGGGCGAGCCAGAAGGGAAGGACCTCATGAGCTTCTAATGCCTAGCATAATCTTTGATTTTCAAGGGGATAGTGACGAGCAACGCCGCAGATTCATAAGGGCTTGGGATAGAGTTCACAGATCTGATCCATACGAGCTGGGCCCAAAGACTTCTCTACCAATGGAACCATATCTCAGATGGGTTCGCATCCGTCCTCAAAAGCTAGGAATTCCGTATGAAGCCGTCTTGCCTATCATTGTTGAAGTTGCTAATGAAGAAGGGGTTCTTCCGACCATCCTCCATCCTCATATGCCCACTGACATTGGGGCACTGAAAAGGTCTTGGATGCAGTTGAGAGAAGAGCGGGATGCTTACCGAGAAAAGTTTAACGAGCAAGAGCAGAAGATTCAGAAGTTGACAAGACAGCTGGAGAACGAGCGGATCCTCAATGACTATGTCCGCACCGATAAGAAGCGACCGTGGGAGCACTGATTGTCCTTTGATTATTTCCTTTTTAGTTTTTATTTACTTTTTAGTATTTCCTTTTTTGTAACGCCTTAAGGGAAATTTGTTGAACAATTTGAATTTCAAGTTTATCTAATAAAAGTGTGTTTCATTTCTTGTTTACGAATTTGAATCTCTCGATGTCTTTGAAATCATATCATACGCATTTCATCCCATGCACTTCATAACAGGTACCCTTACAGGCCTCTTATCTTCTTCACTGTTTATTTCAGCATCATGTCTTCTGAACCATCGACTGAACAAGCAATCAAGGCTCTGCAGGGTCAAAATTCCCAATTCCAAGAGTTGTTCATGAATCTAGCTAAGGGTCAGCAAGATCTGAAGACCCTTATTCTGAAAGAGAAGAAAAAGAAGAAGAAGAGGACAGTCCTGTTTAACACAGGTCACGGGTTTGGAAACAGGCTACGAGATGAAGTTGATTTGACCACCTCATCTGGAGGGAAAGATAGTCCGGAAGAAAGGAGGGCTCCTAGCCCTGTGGTTTCAGACAACGAGACGGACTTTGATGAAGACCAGTATCCTCCGGCTGAGGATAGATACAAGCAACTGGAAGACCGGTTGAGCGCGATGGAAGTTCAGAAAGTACCTGGTCTGGACTTTGGAGATCTGGGCCTGTCATTTGGGGTGGTGATTCCCCACAAATTCAAAGCACCAGCCTTTGCTAAATACGACAGAATTTCTTGCCCGAAACTGCACCTCCGGTCGTATGTAAGGAAGATTCAGCAGTACATCGCTGATAAGAACCTATGGATCCACTTCTTTCAAGACAGTCTTTCAGGGACTCAGCTTGAATGGTTTTACCAGTTAGAAGGAGCCAGTATCCGCAGTTGGGAAGATTTGGCTGCTGCTTTCTACAGGCAGTACCAATCCAATGCCGATCTCGCTCCCACGCATACCCAACTCCAGGGTATGTCTATGGGAACAAATGAAGGTTTCAAAGATTATGCCCAGAAGTGGAGGGATCTCGCTGAAAGAGTGCAACCACCCTTGGCTGATAGGGAGCTAGTGGATATGTTTCTGGGGACCTTGTCTGGTCCGTTTTTCAACCATCTGATTGGAAGCTCTTCGTCTGGGTTTACAGAGCTAATTATGACCGGTGAAAGGATTGAGGCTGGTATTAAGTCTGGTAAGATACAAAAGGGTGCTTCATCAGGCACCGAGAAGAAGCGTTTTAAGAAAGAGTCCAATGCTGTTTACAGTTTGAAAAGCCAGAATAGACCTGAACGCCGCCAAGCTGTTAATGCGGTTGTTATTTCAAGACCTGTTGGGGCTCCTCAGCGCAACAATCAACAAAAGGCCGAGAGACCTCGAAGACAATTCACTCAGCTCAACATGACTTTGTCTCAGATTCTGCCGCAGTTATTGAAAACCAGTCTAGTAACTCCAAGGGAGGCTCCACAGAATCCCAACACTGCATCACCAAAGTACAACCCTAATGCCCGCTGTGCTTTTCACTCTGATAGCCCGGGACATAATACAGATGATTGTTGGACTTTGAAGAACAAAATACAGGACTTAATTGATGCTAAGGAGATCGAGTTCGGAGCACCAGAAAAGCCTAAACAAGACGCAGGGGTGAATGCTATCGGGGATGACAATGATGAAGAGTTTGATATTGACAGTTGGATCTACCCGACTGCTTATGGTGGACTAAGCAATTGGACAGTGAAGGATTCTATGCCCGTTTCTGTTATCACCCAGTAATGAGACTTTTGTTTTGTATTTGTGACAAACAATGTTTTAAACTTTATGGCCCAGTGTCTTACCCGGGGCACTGTGGCTTCATTTGTGAGGGCTTTATGTGTGTCATTTTCATATATCATTAATAAAAGCATTGGACGTTTCTTGCATTTAAAATTTTGCGCTCCTTGTTTTTCTTTTATTACATATTGCAAAACAGCTATTTTACACACACTCATATACACAGGTCTACATCCACTCTGGATCTCACTGGTAACGACTCTGCTACTGCCAGTTATGACTTTGAAAGTCCGATAAACTTAGCCAAAGACGAAGGTGAAGATGATTGCAAAGTGCCTGGTGAACTTGCAAGACTGTTACTTCAGGAAGAGAGGGTTATTCAGCTGCACGAAGAGCCGGTGGAATCGATAAATCTGGGTACAAATATAGACAAGAAAGAGGTCAAGATCGGGGAAAATTTGGAGCTTAGTGTGAAGCAACGGTTGATTCAAATGTTGCGTGACTATGTTGAGATCTTTGCCTGGTCTTACGAAGATATTCCTGGGTTGGATACCGATATTGTGGTTCACCGCCTGCCTACCAAGGAAGACTGTCCTCCAGTGAAATAGAAGGTCCACCGAATGCGCCCAGAGATGTCCGAGAAAATCAAGGCTGAGGTTATGAAACAGTTTAACGCCAATTTTCTAGCAGTTACTTCTTACCCGCAGTGGGTGGCCAACGTGGTTCATGTACCGAAGAAGGATGGTAAGGTTCGAATGTGTGTCGACTATAGGGATCTGAACAGGGCGAGTCCCAAGGATGATTTTCCTCTACCTCATATTGACGTTCTGGTTGACAACATCGCTCAGCACAAGGTATTCTCCTTTATGGATGGTTTCTCCGGTTATAATCAGATTAAAATGGCTCCCGAAGATATGGAGAAGACAACCTTTGTTACTCAGTGGGGTACCTTTTGCTACAAGGTCATGCCTTTTGGATTGAAGAACGTTGGGGCAACGTATCAGCGTGCCATGGTTGCTTTGTTTCATGACATGATCCATCATGAGATTGAGGTATACGTCGACAACATGATTGCAAGGTCCCGGACCGAAGAAGAACATCTTGACCACCTTCAGAAGCTATTTGACAGGTTGAAGTTGTACAAGCTGAGGTTAAACCCGAACAAGTGCACCTTCGGAGTGAGATCTGGTAAGTTGTTGGGCTTCGTCGTAAGCGATAAAGGTATTCAAGTGGATACGGCAAAGGTGAAGGCCATACAAGAGATGCCAGCCCCCAGAACAGAGAAAGAAGTCAGAGGCTTTCTAGGACATCTGAACTACATTGCCCGATTCATCTCACACCTGACCGCTACTTGTGAACCAATCTTCAAGTTACTAAAGAAAGATCAAGTGGTACGATGGAACGATGAATGCCAAGCCGCTTTCGAAAGGATCAAAGAGTATCTCCAAGAGCCACCCGTTCAGATGCCTCCAATTGAAGGGAGACCCTTAATCCTATATTTGACAGTACTCGACAACTCAATGGGGTGTGTGCTGGGTCAGCATGACGAGTCCGGCCGAAAAGAGTATGCTATTTATTACCTTAGCAAAAAGTTTACCGACTGCGAGACTCGATACTCGTTGCTCGAGAAAACTTGTTGCGCTTTGGCATGGGCTGCTCGCCGGCTGATACAGTATATGCTGACTCACACTACTCTATTGATATCGAAGATGGATCCAATCAAGTATATCTTCGAAAAGACTGCTTTGTCCGGAAGAATAGCGAGATGGCAGATGATCTTGATTGAGTATGACATCTAATACACAACCCAAAAGGCAATCAAGGGAAGTGTGTTAGCAGATCATTTGGCACATCAGGCAGTGGATAATTACCAATCTATGAACTTTGAATTCTCGGACGAGAATATCATAATAGTGACTGACTGTGAGACACCTGGACCAGATGAAGGACCTGAGGAAGGATCCCGATGGTCTATGTACTTTGATGGAGCTTAGAACGCTTTGGGCAATGGCATTGGCGCCATGATCATATCTCCTAAGGGCTCTCATACTCCGTTCACCGCCCGACTATGTTTCAACTGCACCAACAACATGGCGGAGTATGAGGCGTGCATTATGGGTCTTCGAGCAGCAATTGACCTAAGGATTAAGTTCTTGAGTGTTTTCGGAGATTCCGCTCTTGTGATCAGTTAGATCAAGGGAGAGTGGGATACGAAACACCCAAATCTTATTCCTTACAAGGAGTATGTGTTAACTTTGCTTCCGCACTTCGAGGAGATAAATTTTGAACACTTCCCTAGAGAGGAGAATCAGTTGGCGGACGCGCTGGCTACAATGTCTTCTATGTTCAAAGTTAATTGGGACAACGAAGCTCCCCGGATTATCATTGAAAAATTGGACGAACCTGCACATTATTGTGATCTTGAGACTGAAGAGGTAGCGGATAAACCCTGGTTTCATGAGGTGAAGAGATACCTTGAGGCTCAGGAATACCCCGAGGGTGCATCTATTAATGACAAGAAGTTTCTGAGGAGGTTCGCAGCGAAGTTCTTCATCAGCAATGGCATTCTTTACAAGCGTAACCATGATTCAACCTTAATGCGATGTGTGGATAAGAACGAGGCAGAAAAGATCATGGCAGATTTACACGAAGGTACCTTCGGAACTCATTCCAGTGGACACACCATGGCAAAGGAAATCCTTCGGGTAGGATATTTTTATTCCACAATGGAAGCCGACTGTTATCAGCATTCTCGGACATGTCACAAGTGCCAAGTCTATGCTGATAAGGTGCATATACCTCTAGTTCCTCTGAACATCTTGACGGCACCTTGGCCTTTTGCAATGTGGGGCATTGATATGATCAGCGAGATCAGACCTACAGCGTCCAACGGGCATCGTTTCATCCTGGTGGCTATCGATTACTTTACGAAGTGGGTTAAAGCAACTTCCTTTGCTACCATAACCAAGAACGCCGTGGCACGGTTCATTCAGCACAATCTGATTTGTCGATACGGTGTACCAGAGAGGATCATTACGGATAATGGTACAAATCTAAATAATAAAATGATCACTAAGCTCTGCAAGCAGTTCAAGATACAACATCACAACTCTTCTCCCTACCGGCCGAAGATGAATGGGGCTGTGGAAGCGGCGAATAAGAACATTTAAAAGATTGTGCAGAAGATGACAGTGACATACAAAGACTAGCACAAGATGTTACCATTTGCTCTCCATGGGTACCGTACTTCAGCACAGACGTCAACAGGGGCAACACCCTATTCCTTGGTATATGGCATGTAGGCTGTATTACCCATTGAAGTTCAGATACCCTCTCTTCGGATTATGAAGGATGCAGGTTTGAGCGAAGATGACTGGATACAGACCCGGCTTGATCAGCTGAACTTAATCGACGAAAAAAGACTTACTGCTATTTGTCATGGTCAGACATACCAAAAACGGATGATCAAGGCATTTAACAAGAAAGTCAGACGACAAGAGTATCAAGTTGGGGACCTGGTAATCAAGCGCATTATCTTACCTCAAGGTGATCCTAGGGGCAAATGGACCCCTACTTACGAAGGGCTATTTGTGGTTAAGAACATTTTCTCAGGAGGAGCTATGATTCTAACTACCATGGATGGTGACGACCTTCCCCACCCCGTCAATGCAGACATAGCTACGCATAATTAACGACCCGCTAGGTCGACTGGCCTAGGCAAAAATAAGGGCTTCCCGGCGAACCAAAAGGGTTCGGGCAAAAATAAGGGATGAAAATGAAAAAATCTGTACACCCGGCAAGTCGAAAACCTGAAAAGGCGACTTGGGCAAAAATGGGTATCCCGGTGGACTGAAAACCCGAAAGGGCGGTCCAGGCAAAAATTAGGGATCAAAGCGTAACACTATGTCTCATTGGATCACGTTGCATCCAGACTTCGGTATCGACTATCAAGCTCGGACGATACTAATCAATCTGATATACCTTCAACCAAGTAGCAAAGTGATGAGATGCTCAAGAACATAAAGGCAATAGCAGAGCTGAAACCCAGTGGGGTTATTCACATAGCTGTTTTGTTTTTTTCACAATTTGTGTAAATTCTATCTGCTCGGCGGCGTTCTCTTACTAGGACGTCATCCTCTTGTACAAAAACGCCTATTTACAGGCGAAACTTCGAAATCAATACAATTCATTTTCAAAGAAATTTCAAACTGTTTTTCCTTTATCTGTTTGTTTTGCAAAGAACGTCCAATGTTCATTTTTGATATATGCACTTGACATTAATTGCTGCTCATAAATATTTGCATGCAAAACAAAAAGACGAATTACTGGTAATATCAGAAACAAGGGCAAATGAAAATTGTCCAAACTGTACAGTTGCCCTATCCACCAGGTACAAAGGTAGATTCAGCTGAAGAATATGGCTAAGATATCTTCACTCCCCGCAGAGTAAGACAGTAATGATGGCTCTCCCCAGCTGAGACTTACAACTGTGAATGAATCAGTAATATTCTCCCCAATCAGAGTTTATCTATCATCAACACTGGAGAGGCTTGATATCCCCGACAGTCTTAATATTCCCCAACGGAGTATAAGAATATCCCCCGACAGAGTACAAGATATCCTCAGTGGATTTAAAATTTTCCCAGCGCAGTCTGAAAAAGCTTCCCCAGTGGAGTTGAAGAATCATCCCCAGTAGACTCTGGAAGTTTATCCCCAGCGGAGTACAAAAATAAATCTCCCCAGCCAAGTTCAAAGGATCATTCCCAGCAGAGCTCAAAGGATTATCCCCATAAGAGTCTAAAAGGTTATTCCCAGAGAAGTCGCGACCGAAGATCATCCCCAACGAATTTCTTTCCTTTCACAAACAGGAATTCAATCCCCAATAGGATTCAATATCACCAACAACGATAATTCATCCCGACGGAATTTATCAGTGGAATCCTCAGCAGAGCATCTCTTCCCCACAGAGTAATCTCCTCATCAGTTTATTCCCCCCAACAGAGTCATCCTCTCTTGCAGGTTTATTCTCTTCGTTCTCCATCCCCAGCGGAAACAAAGAATCCATCTCTATTCTTTAGCAGCTATCCAGGATTTATTTTCCCCAGCTAGAAACATTACATTTCCATACATCATGATACATGCATATACGTATCATGCCACACAATCTCATTTATTTTGAGAGCATCATTGCTTGATATATATCATGCATTTCATACATCATAACATTGCATATGACTAACTCTTTACCTTTTTAGGGAAATACGAATCAATAAACATCGTTGACTACTTATATGACCTGGTAGTCCCCTCAAAAACTACATCTATTGAGGGATGTTTCAGCGGATTCCTCAGAAAGATGCTCTCACAAGACTTTTGTCTGGTTCAGTTAAATCGATTCTAAGATTTTTCTGATTCTTATCCAATCAAAGTTAATCCAAGAACTTCTCTGGTTCAGTCAGATCGATGCTAAGATCTCCCTGATTCCTATTCCAGTTGAAGATATTCCAAGACTTTCGTCTGGTTCAGTTAAATCGATTCTAAGATTTTTCTGATTCTTATCCAGTCAAAGTTAATCCAAGACCTTCTCTGGTTCAGTCAGATCGACGCTAAGATCTCCCTGATTCCTATTCCAGTTGAAGATATTCCAAGACTTTCGTATGGTTCAGTTAAATCGATTCTAAGATTTTTCTAATTCTTATCTAGTCAAAGTTAATCCAAGACCTTCTCTGGTTCAGTCAGATTGACGCTAAGATCTTCCTGATTCCTATTCCAGTTGAAGATATTCCAAGACTTTCGTCTGGTTCAGTTAAATCGATTCTAAGATTTTTCTGATTCTTATCTAGTCAAAGTTAATCCAAGACCTTCTCTGGTTCAGTCAGATCGACGCTAAGATCTCCCTGATTCCTATTCCAGTTGAAGATATTCCAAGACTTTCGTCTGGTTCAGTTAAACCGATTCTAAGATTTTTCTGATTCTTATCAAGTCAAAGTTAATCCAAGACCTTCTCTGGTTCAGTCAGATTGATGCTAAAATCTCCCTGATTCTTATTCCAGTTGAAGATATTCTAAGACTCTCGTCTAGTTCAGTTAAATCGATTCTAAGATTTTTCTGATTCTTATCCAGTCAAAGTTAATCCAAGACCTTCTCTGGTTCAGTCAGATCGACGCTAATATCTCCCTGATTCTTATTCCAGTTGAATACCTCCTATCAACAATCTCCAAATGGCATATGTAAGCCTATTCCCGACATCACCAGGCTGATACCACTTCATGCGAGTGCAAATTTCTGGGCACTCTAGTGTTCAATCATCTTCCACCTTCGGATTACAACAGGCACAAAAGTCAATCTATATCCTCAGGTTTAAGAAGATTGAACAGGGGCAGCTGTTGTACCCCAAAATTTTCCCTCTCATATTTCTCAAAACATGGCAAGAAAAATCTCCAAGTTGCTCAAGTTTGCTCAAGAGTGGGTCAGACAAATCATCTCCTAAGGAAGTCAACCCCAAATTAGGGTTTTGTGTTGCATCAAGATCCTTGAGTCCAAATGACATCAAATTCTCCCTAATGTCCTAATATTTTCCCAAGTTCATCCATGTCAAACTTCAAGCCTTTCAGAGGAAGTTTGCTCAGTCAATCGCTCAAGGGGTCCAAAAATCGACTGTGCTAGGGCAAAAGTCAACTGTGACCCAAATACAGTCAAACCTCAAGATTTTTTGTCAACATTCTCATTTTAAAGGATGTTTCATCATTTGATCAAGGGTTGATCATGATTCATCAAGGATTGCTCAAAATTCATCAAGACTCAAAAGTTGCTAAATTAGGGTTTTACAGGAAAAATCAACTCAACTTTGACCAAGTATAATTTTCTCATACTTTATGATAAATGACCCATCCAAAGCTCATTTTTAATAGGATGCAATTTCCTACAATCCATCTTCATACCCCAAGATCAGAAAATGCACTCACAAGAAGTTATAAATTTGAACATTATAGGTCATTTTTGAAAGTCAACAAGAACACCTTTTTTTCCAAAGCTTATAACTTTAGCATGGAATATCAAAATGATATGAGACACAAAGGGTTGGTTAGAGGACATCTCAAGGTTTCTAAAAAGTCCAAGAACACTTCCAAAAGTTCAAAATTGAAGAAGTTATGCATTGTTGAAGTTGGGCATTTTTGCAAAATTGCCAAAAGTCAACTATCCCCAAAACTTCAAATTTTGTCAAATGGGCCCATCCTTTTTCACTTGATTTGAACTTGCCACATTGCACACGTTTCCTAGCTTCAGCCTTGTGTCCATTTATCAATTTTATTATTATTTTATTTGATTTTTTATTGAATTATTTCATTTTAAATCAATTTAAATCAAATAAAATCCCAAAACTTGATTACATGAGATCTTTTTCTATTTTTAGGACTTAATCATCATCAATATCATCATCAAATTTGTATCACACAAAATCATGTGCAAAAAGATGGTTTTTTTGACCAATTTGGCAAGTTTTCAAATGGAAATCAAATCAAATATGCAAGCCATGATGGGAGAAGATTTGGATCATAATTCTTGACCTAATAAATTCCATGATACATATAGAAGGCAAAGGCACAAAATTGAAGGCTAGAGGCTGCAAGAACACTGAAAACAAAACTTGGAAAAAGTGGTGAAAAGTGCAAAACTGAAATCACACTTAGAGGCGTTTACAGAAGAAAAACTCAACACCAATCGATTGCTGGGTGTCTACTCAACCTTCTGCAATCCAAAGCAAGCTCTCATATCCATCAAAACGCGCTGTAAGTGTCCCGTTTCTTGGCCCTGTTTTCAAAATCGTAACTCTCTATTTTGGCATCATTCTGGAAAATCATGGACATATTTGTGATGCTTATGAGATTTCTGAACTTTTGGAAATATTTGATTTCATTTATATGGACTGTAACCCCATAACCGTATGGCTAGGGTTTTGTGTTAGATTTTAGGGATTTGCATTTCAGGTGAAATTGGATCTCGTGATGGACATGGTTGCACTCAGGAGAGGGAGACGAACCTAACCATGTCCTTGGGGGTCGTTTTCATGGCCTAGAATTGATTTTGGGATTGACCTACGAATTTAGCCGCGGATCTAAATTCGCAGGTAAAAATTACAGGGCTGGAGGTTAGGGATGGAGACGTGTCACTCCCCCTGTGGCTGGTTCAAATATTCGAGCATTTTTATTTTTTGTTCTGGCATATTAGCACGTTTTCTCATATTATCATTATTGCTTAATACATTAATAATTAACACACAATGGCTGAGTGGTAGTGGCGTGTATCCAATATCCAACAGGACCTGGGTTCGAATCCCAGGTCCCCCATATGCCTTGTTATATTTTTTCTTCAGGTAATCAAGTGTTGATCCTAGCGTGAAATCTATCATGCACTCTCAAACATTCAATGGACAGATGGCCATAGGCCAGATCTGAGGGCCAATAGATGAACGTCCACCATGGGATCCAGTCAACCAGCGCACATAGAATCCAGGGAAGTCAACCAGGCCAGCGCTCATTTGGGCCTCTGAATTGCTATTCCAAACCTCCAAATCAGGCCCACACCCCTAACTCTTTCTATTTCATTTTTTATTTTATTTATTTATTTGTTTAATTATTTTTATTATTAACTAACCAATCAAATCTTTTTCTTTATAAAATTAAAACCAAAAAATATTTTCTTTATTAAATTAAATTTTAGTATTTTATTTTTTTATTAACAATATTAATTAATTAATTTAGGCCATTAATTAGGAATAACTTTAATATATTTTTCAATAATTAAAATTAACTTAGACATACTTAGATTTTTATTAACATTGATCAATTTTATTTTTCTTTCTTAAAATAACAAAAACCCAAAAATATTTATTTTCATTAATTGATTTAATTTCATAATTAACTTAGTTTAATTTCTTTCTTAATTAAAAAAAACAACAAAAAAAAATATTTTCTTTAATAAAAAAGGGTCAAAACCCTACTTGCGCTCGATTTAAATTTTCCGCACACGATCTATTTATTCAATATTGTACTTGTTCCCGGAATGTAATAGATGATTAGGACCATTTATTTATCGCTTTATTTATTTTTCCGCATTTAAATTTCAAAGGGTTGCTTTTGGCGATGTAAATACCCGACGCCTTGTAATTTAATTTCTGCAATTTAATTTCCGCAACTTATAAACTGTTAGATGTTTGATAATAGGGAATACATGACAAGATTGAATGTTTAAACCTAAAATCAACATAGATCACCATTAACATGTACAAAGATAAAATTAACTGAAAACGACACAATCGCACATGCGCACTCTTAGGGTACACCCCACTTGGTTGCCTTCGTACACGGTCATTAAGTATAGGTCACCTTAGAGGTCTCCCTCTTGTCCAAAGATCATAGTCGCCTCGAAACGGTTGCCTCAGATATTGTTGCCTCAAAACAAATGATCTAAGACATTAGAGTTACCGCTAAGCCATCCTAACATTGCTTTGGTGACCGTAAGTCCCTCAATTCGAATTGACCCTTAAACTCCAACGACGGTGCTACCTACTCATCAATAGTAGGATAGCATTGTCTAAAGGAAAATTGTATAGAACGATTCCTTTTTCGAGTAGGTAGATGGTTCTTAGATACTTGCTCTTTCAAAACAAAACAAAATTTTCACACTTACACTCCTTTTCAAACAAAGACTTTTTCAAACCCACAAACACAAAGAAAGAAAAATTTTGAAAACAATATGAGAAAGTACCTAAGAGCCCGTGGATAACCACGGATAGAAAGGGTGCTAACACCTTCCCTTTCTATAATATACCCCCTGAACCCGAGAAATATCTCAAAAAGGAATTTTTCTATGCTTTTTTCCTTTCCTTATTGGATAAAATAAAAGTCGGTGGCGACTCTTGCTTACCGCGATATTTTGCAAAAACAAACGCAAAACGCAAACCAGCATTCCAAAAAACAGTCAGTTCTTTCCCACCGTATCACAGAACGTATACAAAATGTTTTGTCTTTTGAAAATGTTTTGAGATGGAAGTATTGGTATGAAAATGTTTGGTTGTGAGCAAGCGAGCAACTAAGATCGAATATATCTACTCGAAAGGTCTTAAATGTTCTTTTCTTCCTTATTTAGACGTTGCTATCTTACCATTGATTTGGTAAGAAGCCCATCGTTGGATGTTAAGGGACAGGCGCAAGACATTTGTACAATCATAAAAGGCAACTTGAGAGACACTTTAGAAATTTTTGTAAGGGACTAGATCGTTTTACCGAAGGCAACATCGAGGGACTACGATCTTTTTTATTGAAGGGGCTTTGCTAAAGCGTACCATATTCGAGGGACATAACTGTATTTCCGAAGCAACGAGCGAGGTTACCCTAGAAGTGCTCGTGTGAACAAGTGTGTTCATTTCAAGTTAATTTTGTTTAAATTAGGTTATCTAGCGATTGATTTTATGTCTTGCCATGCACGCCTAATTTTTATACAGTATAAGGAAAAATAGTAAATTGTGAAAATTGAAATTCTACGCTATTACAGAGTTTTCGGGAATGGGGGTACAAATTAATGAATGAGGATGAGTCAAATGCAATCACCAAGTTCAAATAGCAAACAATACAACCAAATCGAGTTTTAATAATTTAACCAGAATTATAACAGTCTATGAAATAAAAATTAATTGACAAAGTATAAAAAAATTGGTACTTTTGTTTATGAGAAAATGAATTGATTTTCAAAAATTTATTTTGAATTGAAACTAAAGATTAACAAAATTAAATCTCAACTAAAAAGTCACTTAAAGTAAATCTAAAAACTAATTTAAAATTCTAAATAAAATTATCCTAAAACAAGCTAATTAAAATAAACTAATTCTAAAATTTATTGACTAAATCTAAATTAAGTTAAATACAACTAAATAAAAATTATCCTAAAACAAGCTAATTAAAATGAATTGGTTTTAAAGTTTACTGACTAAAATCTAAATTAATGTTAAGTATAAACTAAAAAAACAACTAACCTAAAACAAGCTAATTAAGATAAATTAAACCTAAAATGTATTGATTAAAGCTAAATTAATTTGAGTAACTAAATAAAATTAAACTAAAACAAATTAATTAAAATAGATTAAACCTAAGGTTTACTAATTAAATCTAAGTTAGGTTAAATGTAAACTAAAGAAGAAAATCGATTATCTCTCAGTCTTCTTTCTTCTTCCTCTCGACCCAAAACGGCGCCTTCTCCTCACCTCTCTGTTTCACAGTCATCGGATTTTAACCATGAAACCAAACTGCCCTAACTTTTATCGATTCAAACCTCTATCAACTTCTCTATGAACCCTTCATTCGGTAGCCAACTAGAAAAACCCTAACTTGTTTCAAGTTCAAATTAAACTCTCCATTTTCATCAATCTTAACAGTGAGTATGGGGGTTTTGTTCCTGGAACTATGAACTATTGCATGGTATAAAGGAAACAATGAAAAAAATGAGGTTTCCGGATTTACCTGTGAGGCTAGGGTTTGCCTTGCTGCGATTTGCGAAATTGAGAAGAGGAGATCAAAGTTGAGGCTTTGATCTTCTAGGTATGGTGTCCGAATATTCTTCTTTACACTTCTTTTGATTTTTTCTTTTGTATATTTTTGATTCTGTTTGGCTTGAGACTCAGGACTGTAGATTTTCTGGCCCAGTGTTGTTGCTCGAGATTGCTGGTTTTTTTGTGTTATTTTTCTGTATATTGGCTTAGTATATCTTTGGTTCTGTATACTTGCTGGCTATTTTATATCTTGCTGTGAAAGAGATGTGGCTGAGGCAGGTAGTTTTGGTAATGGTGTTTTTAGTGATTTCTGGTGTTGTATACTTGCTGGATATTTTGTATCTTGCTGTGAAAGAGATGTGGCTGAGGCAGGTAGTTTTGGTGATGGTGTTTTTCAATGATTTTGGTGTTGTAAAAAAATGGAAGGGGTTTGATAGAAGTATCTGAGTCTTAGTGATTTTTGTATGGTTTTCTTTTTGACCTCTCTCTCCCTTTTTGCTTGTGCCTCTCCCCTCTATATTGACAATAGAATCGAAAAGAAAATGGGGGGGAAAATAACAGTCATCTGAACACTTGTGGTATACTGTGCTGATGTTCTTTGTTGCAATTTTTGGTTTTTGCCATTTTTGTACAAGTCTTGGGCAGGATTTGGACAGTTTTATGCATAGTTTTTGGACAGTTATGCAAAGCTTGTAGCAGAAGCAGCATGGCTGTTTGTTTTATGATAGCAGCTGGCTTGGTAATTTTGGGGTTGCTAGTAGCCTAGGTGATATCTTTCTCTTTTCCTCTTCATATTTCTATGATACAAAGCCCAATTGCTTTTTCTTTACTCAAAAATTCTGAAGGGTTTGCTAGTTTAGGAAAATGATGACACCATGTTTTGATAGCTTGCATTGTTGATATCTTGCTGCTTTGTTTCTTTTGGTGCATTGCTGCCTGTTATTTGGCAGCTTTGTGCTGATTGTTTGGTTTGCTGTAATAGCTTTGTTGTTTTGTGCATTTGCTGCAGGCTTATGCTGCTGTAGTTTTGCTTTTGTTTGCATGCTTTAGGCAGCTTGGCTATTGTTGGCTTAATGTTAGCTGCCTTGGGTAGTTTTGGACTGCTGTATATTTGTTTCCTGCTGACTTGCTTGTTGTGTGCAACCTTGGGCAGTTTTGGACTGCTGTAAATTTGTTGCCTGCTGACTTGCTTGTTGTGTGCAACCTTGGGCAGTTTTGGACTGCTGTATATTTGTTGTCTGCTGACTTGCTTGTTATTTGTTTTGAACTTGCTTGTAAATTTCTCATTTTTCCCTTTTTTGTGAACCAAGAAAGACGACTTTCTTGTGATTTGCAATTGGGGAGAAATGGAATGTGATGAAACAAACAAACATTCTGATTCCAAGCCGCAAACCCTAGTGATGAATTATTCTTTTTTGCATATTATTTCGCTTGAATTTCGCTAACTTTTTCTTTTCTTATTTCATGAACGACAAGCGAGGCTTGGATGCAAATAAAGATTGGATGGCTTACTTGAAGATGAAGATGAAGACTTGAAGAAGAAGCTTCTCTTTGTAAACTTGAATTTTTTGTAAACGACAACATTTGTAATTTTTCTTTGTAACCAAGAAATTTGTGATTTTTGTAAACAACAAAATTTGTAATTTCTCTTGCAGTGTAATAATACAAAGAGTTGAACAACTTTGGTATGATAGGATCTTATACAAATTTTGTATTCTAATTGAATTTTTGAAATTCCCGATTAGAATATTTGAAATAAAATACTTCAATCTGGTAACTTGAATTCCAAATAACCACAATTGACTTTGTAACTGCATTTCAAACCATCTTGCACCTTGTACTCCAATTCCTAAACAAAATAAATGTTTAAGAATGTAATTCAATTGGTAAACTTGAATCCAAAATCATGATTGTTTTAAATGATAGTCTTAATCTTCACATCTTGTCCAAACAAACATGCTCTTAAGAACAATCACCAATCCTTCAGTAAACTATGGTTAAGAAAAATTCAAAATCAACAAATGCCTTGCAATGATTCAATAGTTTTAAAATCTTCCAAACCCAATTTTTCTTCAATTCTTTGAAGATAAACCCATGAACGACATCACATATGACCATGACCAGAAATAAACATCTCAAGGTCTTGTAATTTGGAGAAATCACAATTCTTATATATCAAACGACTGTTGTTTGAAATTAGGTCAAAATTGATGATGCGACTTCTAACGCATTCAAATTTTGGTGATCTTCTACGCGTAATCAGCTCTTGACATGTGAAGAGAAATTTGAGATGGAATCAAGAAGAATCAAACGCAAGGAAAACAACTCAAAAATATTGAATAATAAAGAAGTTACGATCGTTTGAATTTGTTCTCGCAAAAGGGCGATTTTCAAGTCAAAGTAGTCGTTTTTAGTTATCTAGACCATTGATTGAGCAAACTTGCAATGCGAGGTTTGAAAATTGAATTAAACAATATTGAGGAGACATGAAGACCTATGAAGACCATTTGAAACCTTGAAGACTCAATTTTCTTCGAGAAATGCAAAACCCTAATTGTTGACTTACTGCCTAGGAAGAGAATCTGTTTGATCAACTTCTGAGCCAAATTAGGTATTCAAGAAACCCTAGGATAGCATCTTGAATGAAAAATGAGAGGGAAAATTTTGGGGTACAACAGCTGCCCCTGTTCAATCTTCTTAAACTTGAAAAGTAAGATCGACATGTTCGTCATTCGTAGCTTAAAAGTGGAAGATGATTGAACACTAGAGTGCCCAGAAATTTGCACTTGATGATGCGTTGGTTGATTGCGTAGGGAATGGGCTTAAAGATGCCATTTGGATAAATGATGGAGATTTATCGGAGATGGGCTTATAGATGCCATCCAAAGGTGATTGTTGACAGAAGTGGACGAAGTCTGAACTTGACTTCAATAGAAAAGAAGTCTGAATAAACCTTTGGTCGATTTAAACTGGAGCTAGCAAAAATCTTGAATGTTGTTGGAAAGAATCATAATATCTTTTAGAGCGATTTAAACTGAACCAAATGATATATTGGATTAATCTTGACTAGAAAGCATCAGAATAAATCTTGGCGCAATTTATCTGAACCAGAAAAAATTATCGGTGGGGAAGAATCAGAATAAACTGTTGAGAAGTTTAAACTTGAAACAATAGAAGTACGGAGAAGAATCAAAACAAATTGTTGAGAGATTTATCTAGACCAGCAAAATCTGGATAAGAATCAGAATAAATCATTGAGAGATTTATCTGAACCAGCAAAAATCTGGGGACGAATCAGAACAAATCGTTGAGAGATTTATCTGAACTAGTAAGAATCTGGAGGTGAATCAGAACAAATCATTGAGAGATTTATCTGAACCAGTAATAATCTGGAGGGGAATAAGAACAAATCATTGAGAGATTTATCTGAACCAGTAAGAATATGGAAACAAATCTGAACAAATCATTGAGAGATTTATCTAAACCTAGTAAGAATCTGGAGAAGAATCAGAACAAATCGTTGAGAGATTTATCTGAACCTAGTAAGATTCTGAAGAAGAATCAGAACAAATCGTTGAGAGATTTATCTGAACCGGTAAGAATCTGGGAATGAATCAGAACAAATCGTTGAGAGATTTATCTGAACTAGTAAGAATCTGGAAACGAATCAGAACAAATCATTGAGAGATTTATCTAAACCTAGTAAGAATCTGGAGAAGAATCAAAACAAATCGTTGAGAGATTTATCTGAACCTAGTAAGAATCTGGAGAAGAATTAGAACAAATCATTGAGAGATTTATCTGAACCAGTAAGAATCTGGAGAAGAATCAGAAATTTTTTTTGAGAGATTTATCTGAACCTAGTAAGAATCTGGAGAAGAATCAGAACAAATCATTGAGAGATTTATCTGAACCAGTAAGAATCTGGGAACGAATCAGAACAAATCGTTGAGAGATTTATCTGAACCAGTAAGAATATGGAGAAGAATCAGAATAAATCATTGAGAGATTTATCTGAACCACTAAGAATTTGGAGACGAATCAGAATAAATCGTTGAGAGATTTATCTGAACCAGTAAGAATTTAGGAACGAATTAGAATAAATCATTGAGAGATTTATCTGAACCAGTAAGAATCTAGGAACAAATCAGAACAAATCATTGAGAGATTTATCTGAACCAGTAAGAATCTGGAGAAGAATCAGAATAAATCGTTGAGATATTTATCTGAACCAGTAAGAATCTGGAGACGAATCAGAATAAATCATTGAGAGATTTATCTGAACCAGTAAGAATCTGGAGATGAATCAGAATAAATCGTTGACAGATTTATCTGAACCAGTAAATTAAATGGAATATTGGCTATGTAGATGGTCGACCAACCTTTTCTTGGGAACTGATATGTATTTGACTTGTTGAAAATATTTGTTTGTCGGAAATTTGTTGATGATAATTTCCTGTCGATTGATTCTTTTCTGAAAAGGTGAAGAGTTAATTGTATGCAATGCTACGATGTATGTAATGCATGGTATGGTGTTGTTTTCTCAAAATGAGATTGCACTGTATGTACTTGTGTTGTCAATGCTATGACGTATGAATGTAATGTATGGACATATTAATTGTTCGTGTCGTAGTGTTGCTGGAGTCGGGGAAAATAAATCCCTGAGTTTTGCTGGGAATGCAGAGTGTAAGTCTCCATATTTGAAGTTGATGTGTTGGTGAATGTATTTCCATATCTTTTAGAGAAATAAACTCTGTTGTGGAAGGAGAACGTCGTGCATTGCTTGTGGACTTCGTGAAATCCTACTGGGGAATCTTGAGAAGCTAGGCGACTTTCACTAGGGAACCTTTGGAGCGGTAACTGGAAGTTTTAGCTCCATCGGGGATGTGAGAGCACTGGATACCATTAGGCTGCATTCTGGGAGTACGTTAGTGGTCTTTTAGTAGGATGTCTTTGTTTCCGCTCTTGCTAGGGAAAAATACCTGGGGAATTTTATGGAATAGCCTAAAGATATTATCCTGTTTCTTAAAGCTATTAGTGATTGTCTTTCTATTTTCTCTTTATTTGTAAATAGTAATCACATTCAAATGCATATGTTCAAAAATAAATCATTGGACGTTTTTGTAAACAAAACAACAGAAATAAAGAAAAATGAATAGTTTTTCACTTTCAAAAGGGATATCTTTGTATAAACTTGAATAAGTCTTTTTTGTACAACGAGACGAGCATTCTAGTAAGAGAATGTCGTCGCAAAAAAATGAAAATTGATACAAGGAAAAAGACATCTATGTGAAGTAATCCCAAGGGGTTCCCATTCTGCTATAGCCTTCGTGTCTCTGAGTGTCTTGTCTACTTGTCGCCTCGGCGAGGCTGATGGGATTGATTAGAAACGTTTGAGCTGATTGGTCGATGCTGAAGATTGTCTGCAAGATGATCCAATGGGACATTGTCATACGCCTTAACTCCCTAACTTTTGCCCGAACCGCCCTTTCGGGTTTTCGATCCACCGGGATACCCTTTTTTGCGCAAGCCGCCCTTTCAGGTTTTCAGCTTGCCGGGTGTACAATTTTTTTTGTATTTTATCCCTAATTTTTGCCCGAACCTTTTGGTTCACCAGGATGCCCTAATTTTTGCCTAGGTCAGTCGACCTAGCGGGTCCTTGTTCATGCGTAGTATCTTTTAACTATGTTCGTATTTACAGGGTGTGGGAGGTCATCGCCATCCATAGTGGTCAAGATCATTGCTCCACCAGAGAATATGCTTTTGATTACAAACAATCCTTCATATGTAGGAGCCCATTTACCCCTGGGATCACCTTGTGGCAAAATGATACGCTTGATTACCAAGTCACCTACCCGATATACCTGACATTTGACCCTTTTGTTAAAAGCTCTGATCATGCATTTTTGGTACATCTGACCATGACAGATAGCTGCATGTCTCTTCTCATCGATCAAGTTCAACTGGTCAAGTCGAGTCTGGACCCAATCTTCTTCGTTCAACCCAACATCCTTTATGATTCTCAGAGAGGGGATTTTGACCTTGTTGCACCCCAAAATTTGCCCTCCCATATTCTTCAAGAAATTGCCAAGCCAAGTCACAAAATTCCCCAAAGGTTGCACAGTCCAACTGTCTCCTATACAGTCAAAACTAGGGTTTGTGTTCTGATCAAGAAAATGAAGTTTTCAAAGGCCCAATCAAGTCTCCCATGCCTACAAATATGGTCAAGCATCCTCATATCAAGTTTCAAGGCATTCAGCTCAAAATTGCACAGTCAAAACCCTAAATTGCACTACAGTCAACTGTAGGGGCAAAATGGTCATTTGACAGTCAAAAGTTCAAATTTTTGGTCAACATATCATTTTGAATCCACAAACATCATTTGATCAATGCTTGATCATGATTCTCAAAATTTGGCTTAGAAAATCATCAAGATGCAAAAGTTTCCTTATTTGGACAGCTGAAAAAGTCAACTGAAATTGACCAGGGCATAACTTTCACATGGATTATCAGAAAAATTCCATCCAAAGCTCATTTTGAAGAGAAAGACATTTCCTACAACTCATCTTCATACTTCAAGTCCAAGAAATGCTCTCACAAAAAGTTATCAATTTCAACATTATAGGTCATTTTCAAAAGTCAACAAAATGGGACTTTAAGTCAAAGGCCATAACTTGATATTGGTAAATCAAAATGACATGGGACCAAAGGCATTGGTTAAAGGACTCAAAGACCTTTCCAAACTGTCCAAGAACATGAGAAAAGATTAAAAATTGAGCAAGTTATGCCTTGTGGAAGTTGGGAAATTTTTGGATATTTTGAAAAGTCAACTTTGATCCAAATGACTTAAAATTGCTAATGGGCCCATTTTTCTTCCATGATTCATCATTCTAAGCATGTGCACGACCACTTGGCCCAAAGGGAAGTATTTTCTCATTTTTTATTTATTTATTTGAATTATTATTTATATTAATTCATTTAAATCATTTAAATATGTGGAAAATATATAACTTGACCTAAAAAATCTTTTCATGCATGTTTTGCCATCAAGATTTCGTGCATAGGCTAATTAGGAAAGATTTGGTTTGATTTGAGCATAATTGATACAAAAACCATGTGAAAAAGATATGAAACATAATGGTGAAAAATCAAATATTGAAAACTATCAATGCCATGGATTTGTTCTACTTTTGTTAACCTAATAGCCTCAGTACATAAGCATGAATCAAAACCTAATCATAAGGGACAAAAAGCTGCGCTCAAAGGCCATTGAAGAACTTGAAAAAATTGTCAAAAAACACAAAAACTGAAAACCACCTTAGAGGTGGATTCAAGGCATAATTCATAGTCCATTAGCTTCCTTGAAGGCTCCTGAACACGTTCCAATCAAGCACAGCCACCAAAACCTCAAGAATTGGTATATTAAACTGAAACTGTACAGCATGAAACTCATAATCGTATATCCTATTCTAGGCATTCTTTATGAGATTTAATTGTTGAATCATGTTTATCATCTTATCCTGAAACTAACCAATGCATTCAATTTGATTTTTATGCTGTATATGAGGTTTTACCATGCGCGATTTCTAGGGTTTACAGGTTTGTAAATTTGGGGCTTTTGAAACGGAGTAAAATTAGGACTCCAAACCACCACCCTTCAATTTAGCCAGCTTGGACGAAGAGGAAGCCATGGTCGCGATTAATTTATGAGTTGTATAGCTCTAGTCGCTATTTTCTCAAAACGTCCCTAAAACAACGCTATAAAAACCGTTGCTCTATAGTCTTGTTTCAGAAAAAAAAGAAACACAAGGAAGAAGACGGCGTGGTGTCATAAGCTGATTGGTCTATTTAAAAATTGGCGCGCAGGACCCACTAATGCTTCGCTTTTCTTTTATATTATTTATTTGTTACTAATATAATAAACGCGTTGACATGGCTCAGTGGCACAGGTGTTGCTTGGTGATGTTAGTGACCTGGGTTCGAACCCCAGGTCTGTGTAAATTTCAATATTATTTTTCTATCTATCATCCCATGCAGATTCAGCGCTAGCGACCACCATGCGTCTCTCCAATCCAACTTGCCACGTCCACTTGGAGATCAATCTAAAGGCTGAGATTGAAGGGACATCCTAAACCCCAGTCAACGTACCATATTGCATCTGGAAAAAGTCAATGGACCTGAAGCTTGCTGGGCCTGAATCACTACAAAACACCTCACAATTGGGGCCTGAACCCACCCTGGTTTGCAATTTTGCTTTATATTTTATTTCTTTTTCAATTATTGTTTTATTTTATTTATTGTATTGTTTTAATTTAATTAATTGTTTTTTTTACAAAATACAAAAACATCATAAAAAAAACTCAGAAAAAAAGATAAAAAATATAATGATTATTTATTTTGATATCTTCTTGTAAATAAATTAGCATGCAATTATTTGGTTTAATTAGGTTGTGATTTTAATTCCTTTTAATAACAAAAATACAAAAATATGTAGAAATAGGTTTAATTATTGTTTTTATTTCTTTTTCCCTTTTACCACAATAATATTTATTATATTTATTTTTCATAATTAAAATTGTACATAAAAAAAATTAGGTTTCATTTAGATTAAAATGTTAATATTTTCATAATAAATTTAAAAGCTATTAGAATTAGGGTTTGCCTTTTTTTATTTTTAATAAACTCTTTTTTTTCATTAAATTCCTAAAGACACTAAAAATACCAAAAACAAATTCTTGCTTCCTTTTAATCTTAATTAATTAATTCATTAATTCAATATTTTGCAAAAGGGTCCAACGCCCTCGTTTCGATAATTCTTTTATTTCGCATATTTATTTTATTTCGCTTAAATAATTATGTACCTCTCCCAAAGCTTTGTAACTTAAACTTCTCGCACTTTTCAATTTCGTTATTTTCTTTTCTGTCAAATCGGGTCCGGTTTAATTTTGGCGATGTGGACCCGCGCTATTTGTAATAGCTTTAGATTTACTTTTCCTCGCAAATATTTTTAAACTGCTAATAAAAAGCATGAAAGAATGAATGGCCTTAAAATAAAATCAAGCGTAGATCACTTTAACATGACCAGACAAATACAAATGAAAACGACACACGAATCGCACACACCACCCCTAGGGTACGCCTCACTGTTGCCTTGCCTCGAAAGGTGATCGTCGAGTAGAGGATGTCTTAGTAAGTCCTCATGATCCGGGAACCTGGCATGAGGGTAGCTTCTAAGGTGTCTTCCCATTACTCCGGTGATCACACTGTTGCCTTGTCCCTCGAAACGTGGCCGTCGACTATAGGACGTCTTAGTAAGTCCTTGTGTCCATTGATCTAGTTGCCTAAAACAAAGTTGCCTCGGATAAGTTGCCTCGGAACGGTTGCTTCGGAATAAGAGATCAATGGCATAAGGGTAGCTTCTAAGGTGTCTTACCTTTGCTCGGTGACCACAATGTCCCTAAACTCGAATTGACCCGAACACCTCCAACGGTGGTGCTACCTACCTCTCAATGGTGGGATGGCGCTACTTTAAAGGACATTTACACAGACGAATTCCTTAGGGTAGGTAGACGACTCGTAGATACTTGCTCTCTTCAAAAACAAACAAAAATCTTTTCACACCGACACTTTTCAAAAGCTTTCAAAGCAATTTTTCAAACACTCTGACACAAGAGTCGATCTGAAACTTTCAAAGAAACTTTTTTAAAACCCACAGTTGAAAAGCAAACAAACACTTTTGAAAACACATTGAGCAAGTACCTAAGAGCCCATGGATAACCATGGATAGAAAGGGTGCTAACACCTTCCCTTTCTATAACCTACCTCCCGAACCGAGAGCAATCTCTTTAAGAAATTTTTCTGTGCTTTTGTCCTTTCCATTTGGAGAAAATAAAAGACGGTGGCGACTCTTGCTTCCGCGACATTTCGCGAACCAGCGTTAAACAGTCAGTTCCAGATCCACCGATCACAGAACTGGCGACTCTGCTGGGAACTAAACTTAAAGTGAGGTGTACCTTAGGATTAAGATCACTGTGTTTTCAATTGTCTTCTTTGCTTGCTTTATTATTGTGGGTTGCATCGGAGTTACATAGATCCTAACCCGGATCTGGGGATACCCTGTTTAGGTAGCATAAGCTGTGAGGGACTTGTCCGGCGTATACCGACATGGGTGAAGCAGTGCCTACATTGGTGTGGCGCCTTGGTCTGTACCGATATCCCTCGTGTTGAAACGGGGAGAATATGGGTCTTACAAGGAGTCATTAAGCACCAACAGACCTTAGAACCTTAAATGACACAACTTGGCCATTAGAATAGTAGCAGTATGCTACGCCCATTGAGGCTAAACTCTCGTGATGGTTCTGGCCGCAAGAAAAGATTGTGATGCTGGAGTTATGACCGATTGAGGGTAGTCAATGATATTGGGATCCTCTAAGAACCCGGTTACTTTTGATTAGGACAGGTATGAACCAACAAACTGAAAGAGGGTACTACCCAGACCTCATGCTGGCCTAAACTCTAAGGGTTCTTTTGTGTGACTTGTGTGCCTTCATACTTGTCTACTTGCATGCTTGTTAGCTGACACATGAACTACTTGCAGGTTTTGTTTATAGTCCTTAACTGGGACTCATAACAGGGTTTACCAAATTTCTTGCAGGTTTTGTTTATAGTCCTTAACTGGGACTCATAACAGGGTTTATTAGATATCTTGCAGGTTTTGTTTATAGTCCTTAATTGGGACTCATAACAAAGTATACTGAATTTCTTGCAGGGTTTGTTTATAGTCCTTAATTGGGACTCATAACATGGTTTACCTACATTACCCCATGCATAGCATGACATCATACCATTGCATACATCCTAACCCATTTCAAGGATCTCAAGGGCTTGTGATGCAGGTCATGATAAACCAATAACCCAGCAAGGGGCAAAGGGGATTTATTTTCCTCTAGCCAAGGGTGTCAGGGGCTATGACCCACTGGATATGGTGAGCCTTTACCCTTGACGAAAGACTCTCAACAATACGAAGTTCATTCAATCAAGCTACCGGATCCAAATGCTAACAAATTTTTCTTGTCTACCCCGCGAGGTCCTTGAAAACATTACATGCATGTCATACATCTCATTGCATTGCAGGTATCCCTTTGACAGGTTGCTTACCCTTCTTCGCTGTTTATTTCAGCCGATCGTCATGAATCCTGAATCATCAGCTGAGCAGTCCATCAAGGCCCTCCAGGCTCAGAACGCCCAGTTCCAAGGGTTGATCATGAACTTGACCCAGGGGCAACAAGATCTGAAGGCTCTGCTCTTGAAGAAAGAAAAGAAGAAGAGGAGGACTGTTTTGTTCAGCCCTAGACGCAGATCTGGGAATGCACCGCAGATTGAAACTGAGAGGACAACTCCATCTGTGAGGGAAGGTAGTCATCAGGGGGAAAGGGTTCCCAGTCCAGTGGTCTCCGACAACGAGACAGATTTCAACGACGAACAATACCCTCCTGCCGAAGACAAGTACAAACAGTTGGAGGATAGGCTGAATGCTATGGAGATCCAACAAGTACCTGGGCTGGATTTTGGAGATCTGGGTTTGTCAACTGGTGTGATTATTCCTCGGAAGTTCAAAGCACCATCCTTTACCAAGTATGACGGGGCGTCTTGTCCCAAGTTACATCTCAGGTCCTATGTTCGGAAGATTCAACCATATACGGTGGACAAGAACTTGTGGATCCACTTCTTCCAGGAGAGTCTTTCAGGGACTCATCTCGAATGGTTCTATCAGCTGGATGGGACCAAGGTTCGTAACTGGGAGGAGTTGGCTACTGCTTTCTACAAGCAGTATCAATATAATGCCGACCTTGCTCCTACGCGTACCCAACTCCAGGGTATGTCGTTAGGATCAAGTGAAGGTTTTAAAGAATATGCGCAGAAATGGAGGGATCTTGCTGGAAGGGTACAACCACCTCTGACTGATCGGGAACTTGTCGATATGTTCTTGGGGACCCTGTCTGGTCCGTTCTACAACCACCTAATTGGGAATTCGTCTGCTGGATTCACAGATCTTATCTTGACTGGAGAGCGAATAGAAGCTGGCATCCGGTCTGGGAAAATTCAAGAGGCTGCACCTTCTGATAAAAAGCCTCATCATGGAAAGAAAGAATCCAATGCTGTGCACGGTAAAAAGAGCCGTCATGAGGTAGGGGCAATCCAGATCTCCAATCCTGGACCTGCTCAACAAGGACAGGGGCAGCAGCGAAAGGAGAAATGACAGTACACCAAAATCAACATGTCGCTGGATCAAGCACTGCAACAAATGTTGAAGGCAGGGCTGATCACCTTAAGGGCTCCTCTCCGGAATCCGAACACTTCTGCTCCTAACTATCATCCCAACGATAGGTGCGCATATCATTCTGATAGCCCGGGGCATACTACGGACAACTGCTGGCCTCTCAAGAACAAAATTCAAGACATGATCGACGCCGGGGAGATTCAGTTTGAAGTGCCTGAGACTCCGAACATAATCACTGCTCCGTTACCCAATCGTTGAAGACCTTCTGTTTATTTGAATTTTTGAGTTGTGTTTTTCTTTGCTTATATAAACAATTAATGTCATAGCAAACTCTTTTATTCTATTAATGCATCGCATATGTCTGTTTTGGGAATTAATACAATTGTTTTCATTATATTCAAAATTCTTTTCATATTTTTTCTGATGATCAACTCTTGGTTAATAATTATGAGCCTCTTGAGGGAGGATGACGAAAATGATACCACGATCTACAGTATGCTTTTGAACAGACCCCGCTGATGAGGTACAGGCATTGTTTCAAATCCTAAACACTGGAGTTATAAGGAAGATAATCCCTCGTCAACCCCCCTGAGCCAAAGAAGTAGGAGTTTTTATTTTCGAAAATTGAAACCCTTAATCATAACCCGGGGCAGGGTAGTCTTCTCAGTTGATCCAAATGCACAATGAATGGCACCAAATGAGTTTTTTCCAAAAACAAAAGACAGTGATGGTTCCGAACAATCATAAGGACAGGCAGTCATTATCAAAAAAAAATCATAAATGAAAAGCCCAAAAAGTCAAAACCAATGAAGGAGACTTACCAAACTGGGGCATCCCGCTGACTGTAATTCCAAAAAGGAAACAGCTCAGGCAAAAAATAGGGATAACGAAATCAAAAAAAAAGAAAGAGGTCCTACAAACCCTCAACAAAAAAGGAAATGACTGCCTAATCAAAATATACTGTCAATATCTGAATCATCACCGAAAAATCAGAGCAAAGACTCAAACAAGGTCTAACGTATGATCAACTGAGTTTAGGTTTGGAGAACATCACGAAGAGCGGGTGGGTACAAATAAAATTTGAGCCTTTATCCTTTGTTTCTTAAACCGTGAACCAGGCCACGTTACAACCCTTAAAAGTCCTAGCTGAAGCACGGGTTAGTTCGAAAGCATACTGTTACGAAAGGTATCCTGACTCCTTAAGGCTTACGGTAAATACGGAGTTGACATCACATTTTACAAACATTCACTTGTTTTATGAAAAAGAATGCATTTTTAAAATCTTCAAGACAGACATAAGCTTTGCATTTTTAACATAACTTTGTTCGCATATGACTTTTTGTTTGAGCAGCAGGGAAATTCGCACGAGGAATGCCTAATGAACAGAAGTACTTCCAATCCAGGGGCAGACATGATCATGGTCTACCATCTGGGGCAATTAAGTCAAGATCCAGAGAATCTCTCAAAAGGCCAAAAAGCCTGGGGCAAATCTCTGCCTGAGTCACGTGGGGCATTTCAACAACGAATCTGGCCTGATCAAACACTTTCTGGTGGCATGACCAAAATACTTCTAACAGGGGCAACTCCCTACATCCTGAGAGCGTGGACATAGTCGAAGAAAAATACTACGCGTAATCAAAGACCCGCTAGGTTGACACCCCTAGGCAAAAATAAGGGCTTCTCGGTGAACCAAAAGGGTTCGGGCAAAATGAAGGGATGAAATGAAAAAAATCTGTACACCCGGCAAGTCGAAAACCTGAAAAGGCGGCTTGGGTAAAAATGGGTATCCCGGTGGACTGAAAACCCGAAAGGGCGGTCCAGGCAAAAGTTAGGGATCAAAGCGTACGACTATGTCCCGGAATCTCGCCACTTGTCTACCAGAAGATTTGTCAATTACCCCCGCAGGTATCCTCTCCCACATCAGAAACAGGGGCAATAAAGAGTTGGTTAAGCGATCTGATTGTTCCGTCAAGGTATCAAGGTAGATTCAGTGGAGTCACTTCCCGATACAGTTCAAAAACGTCCCCAGGAGAGTCCAAATCAGTTTCCCCAGGAAAGTTGGAATCCATCTCCAAGCAGTAAGCTTATCCCCAGTAAGATTCTGGAAGCTTATCCCTGCAGAGCACGAACGCGTCGTCCGGCTTTATTCAAAGAGTTATTTCCTTAATAGGATATAACTGGGTTATCCTCAGCCAAAAGCCACGGAAAAATCGTCGTTGACAGAATCTTCTTATCCCCAGCGAAGTCTATCAGCACTTCCAATATAATAAGGGTATCCTCAGCAAGTTATCAACAATTCAGCAAAGCATCTCTATCCCCACAGAGTATTGCTTCCCAGCATGGTCACTAGAGTATCTTTGCTCCCTGCAGAATCTTCCATTTGCCAAGTTCATCCCCCAACGGAGTCATCTTCTCCTACCGGTATTCTTGCAGTTATCACCCCCAGTGGAAGCAAAATCTATTCCTCGACATCAGCCCAGGATACAACTTCCCGGCACCCGTCAAGGATTTATTTTCTTAGACAAATATACATTCATAAACATCACATCTTCATACATTATAGCATGCATAGGCATCATACTACACGAATCTCATTGATTTTGAAGACATACAGTTCATGCATCATGATTTTGCATACAATTATGTTTTACCTTTTCAGGAAAAGATCAATACAAAAATAACTACTATCAACTATCGCAATTCATTCTAGATATAGTTTCAGATATGACCCAGATATGGTGACGTTCTGATACTGCTTCCAGATCTCCTTCTAGATATAGTTTCAGATATGACCCAGATATGGTGACGTTCTAATACTGCTTCCAGATTTCCTTCTAGATATAGTTTCAGATATGACCCAGATATGGTGACGTTCTGATACTGCTTCCAGATCTCCTTCTAGATATAGTTTCAGATATGACCCAGATATGGTGACGTTCTGATACTGCTTCCAGATCTCCTTCTAGATATAGTTTCAGATATGACCCAGATATGGTGACGTTCTGATACTGCTTCCAGATTGCCTTCTAGATATAGTCTCAGATATGATCCAGATATGGTGACGTTCTGATGCTGCTTCCAGATTTCCTTCTAGATATAGTTTCAGATATGACCCAGAGATGGTGACGTTCTGATGTTGCTTCCAGATTTCCTTCTAGATATAGTTTCAGATGTAAACCAGAGATGGTGACGTTCTGACGCTGCTTCCAGATTTCCTTCTAGATATAGTTTCAGATGTAAACCAGAGATGGTGACGTTCTGACGCTGCTTCCAGAATTCCTTCTAGATATAGTTTCAGATATGACCCAGAGATGGTGACGTTCTGATGCTGCTTCCAGATTTACTTCTAGATATAGTTTCAGATGTAAACCAGAGATGGTGACGTTCTGACGCTGCTTCCAGAATTCCTTCTAGATATAGTTTCAGATATGACCCGGATATGGTGACGTTCTGATACTGCTTCCAGATTTCCTTCCAGATATAGTTTCAGATGTAAACCAGATATGGTGACGTTCTGATGCTGCTTCCAGATTTCCTTCCAGATATAGTCCAGATATGAACCAGATATGGCGACGTTCTGACACTTATTCCAGTTGAAGACATTTCGAGACCTAGACCGGCTCAGTTAATCAACCCTAAGATTCTCTGTTGTTATCCCGTCCAAGGCCTTCTCTAGTCCAGCTAAATCGACTCCCAAACAGATTTTTCTGATGAAGACTCAGTAGAAGTTATCCTATGGTTCCCTCTCCAACGGCGAGTGAGGTGGTAAGTCCTTTTTCAGATGTTTCCCTCTCCGACGGTGAGTGTGAGGTGATAGTCTCCTATGGTTCCCTCTCCAACGGTGAGTGAGGTGACAATTCCTTTTCCTATGATTCCCTCTCCGACGGCGAGTGAGGTGATTCCCTTTCAGATTATAATGGCCTATGGTTTTCGTTCCGATCCTGCGAAGATGGTATTTCCCACCAAGATTTTCTCGACGAGCGTTGTTGAAGTTAAAATCACCCAAGGTTCTCTTACCATTCATGCTAAGGCAGTAACCATACCTAGCTCATTCATCATCTTTTGAAGCTCCAGACTCAGCCCCTGTAACCAGTCAGGACATATCTATACCAAGCATCTAAAATCAGCTCCTGCAACGTGTCAGGTACTCATTTTTTCTTTTGCAGGTATGCAGGTTCTCGCCAAGGAATCTCTTACACAATCAACATCCAGATGGCATCTATAAGCCCATCATCCTATCCATCAATCTCTAAATGGCATCTATAAGCCCATTCCCACCACACTGCCACTATGTGAGTGCAAATTTCTGGGCACTCTAGTGTCCAATCATCTTCTACCCTCGGATTACGAAAGGCACGCCAGCCAATCTGCATCCTCAGGTCTAAGAAGATTGAACAGGGGCAACTGTTGCACCCCAAAATTTGCCCTCCCATATTCTTCAAGAAATTGCCAAGCCAAGTCACAAAATTCCCCAAAGGTTGCACAGTCCAACTGTCTCCTATACAGTCAAAACTAGGGTTTGTGTTCTGATCAAGAAAATGAAGTTTTCAAAGGCCCAATCAAGTCTCCCATGCCTACAAATATGGTCAAGCATCCTCATATCAAGTTTCAAGGCATTCAGCTCAAAATTGCACAGTCAAAACCCTAAATTGCACTACAGTCAACTGTAGGGGCAAAATGGTCATTTGACAGTCAAAAGTTCAAATTTTTGTTCAACATATCATTTTGAAGCCACAAACATCATTTGATCAATGCTTGATCATGATTCTCAAAATTTGGCTTAGAAAATCATCAAGATGCAAAAGTTTCCTTATTTGGACAGCTGAAAAAGTCAACTGAAATTGACCAGGGCATAACTTTCACATGGATTATCAGAAAAATTCCATCCAAAGCTCATTTTGAAGAGAAAGACATTTCCTACAACTCATCTTCATACTTCAAGTCCAAGAAATGCTCTCACAAAAAGTTATCAATTTCAACATTATAGGTCATTTTCAAAAGTCAACAAAAAGGGACTTTAAGTCAAAGGCCATAACTTGAGATTGGTAAATCAAAATGACATGGGACCAAAGGCATTAGTTAAAGGACTCAAATACATTTCCAAAATGTCCAAGAACATGATAAAATATTAAAAATTGAGCAAGTTATGCCTTGTGGAAGTTGGGAAATTTTTGGATATTTTGAAAAGTCAACTTTGATCCAAATGACTTAAAATTGCTAATGGGCCCATTTTTCTTCCATGATTCATCATTCTAAGCATGTGCACGACCACTTGGCCCAAAGGGAAGTATTTTCTCATTTTTTATTTATTTATTTGAATTATTATTTATATTAATTCATTTAAATCATTTAAATATGTGGAAAATATATAACTTGACCTAAAAAATCTTTTCATGCATGTTTTGCCATCAAGATTTCGTGCATAGGCTAATTAGGAAAGATTTGGTTTGATTTGAGCATAATTGATACAAAAACCATGTGAAAAAGATATGAAACATAATGGTGAAAAATCAAATATTGAAAACTATCAATGCCATGGATTTGTTCTACTTTTGTTAACCTAATAGCCTCAGTACATAAGCATGAATCAAAACCTAATCATAAGGGACAAAAAGCTGCGCTCAAAGGCCATTGAAGAACTTGAAAAAATTGTCAAAAAACACAAAAACTGAAAACCACCTTAGAGGTGGATTCAAGGCATAATTCATAGTCCATTAGCTTCCTTGAAGGCTCCTGAACACGTTCCAATCAAGCACAGCCACCAAAACCTCAAGAATTGGTATATTAAACTGAAACTGTACAGCATGAAACTCATAATCATATATCCTATTCTAGGCATTCTTTATGAGATTTAATTGTTGAATCATGTTTATCATCTTATCCTGAAACTAACCAATGCATTCAATTTGATTTTTATGCTGTATATGAGGTTTTACCATGCGCGATTTCTAGGGTTTACAGGTTTGTAAATTTGGGGCTTTTGAAACGGAGTAAAATTAGGACTCCAAACCACCACCCTTCAATTTAGCCAGCTTGGACGAAGAGGAAGCCATGGTCGCGATTAATTTATGAGTTGTATAGCTCTAGTCGCTATTTTCTCAAAACGTCCCTAAAACAACGCTATAAAAACCGTTGCTCTATAGTCTTGTTTCAGAAAAAAAAGAAACACAAGGAAGAAGACGGCGTGGTGTCATAAGCTGATTGGTCTATTTAAAAATTGGCGCGCAGGACCCACTAATGCTTCGCTTTTCTTTTATATTATTTATTTGTTACTAATATAATAAACGCGTTGACATGGCTCAGTGGCACAGGTGTTGCTTGGTGATGTTAGTGACCTGGGTTCGAACCCCAGGTCTGTGTAAATTTCAATATTATTTTTCTATCTATCATCCCATGCAGATTCAGCGCTAGCGACCACCATGCGTCTCTCCAATCCAACTTGCCACGTCCACTTGGAGATCAATCTAAAGGCTGAGATTGAAGGGACATCCTAAACCCCAGTCAACGTACCATATTGCATCTGGAAAAAGTTAATGGACCTGAAGCTTGCTGGGCCTGAATCACTACAAAACACCTCACAATTGGGGCCTGAACCCCCCTGGTTTGCAATTTTGCTTTATATTTTATTTCTTTTTCAATTATTGTTTTATTTTATTTATTGTATTGTTTTAATTTAATTAATTGTTTTTTTTACAAAATACAAAAACATCATAAAAAAAACTCAGAAAAAAAGATAAAAAATATAATGATTATTTATTTTGATATCTTCTTGTAAATAAATTAGCATGCAATTATTTGGTTTAATTAGGTTGTGATTTTAATTCCTTTTAATAACAAAAATACAAAAATATGTAGAAATAGGTTTAATTATTGTTTTTATTTCTTTTTCCCTTTTACCACAATAATATTTATTATATTTATTTTTCATAATTAAAATTGTACATAAAAAAAATTAGGTTTCATTTAGATTAAAATGTTAATATTTTCATAATAAATTTAAAAGCTATTAGAATTAGGGTTTGCCTTTTTTTATTTTTAATAAACTCTTTTTTTTCATTAAATTCCTAAAGACACTAAAAATACCAAAAACAAATTCTTGCTTCCTTTTAATCTTAATTAATTAATTCATTAATTCAATATTTTGCAAAAGGGTCCAACGCCCTCGTTTCGATAATTCTTTTATTTCGCATATTTATTTTATTTCGCTTAAATAATTATGTACCTCTCCCAAAGCTTTGTAACTTAAACTTCTCGCACTTTTCAATTTCGTTATTTTCTTTTCTGTCAAATCGGGTCCGGTTTAATTTTGGCGATGTGGACCCGCGCCATTTGTAATAGCTTTAGATTTACTTTTCCTCGCAAATATTTTTAAACTGCTAATAAAAAGCATGAAAGAATGAATGGCCTTAAAATAAAATCAAGCGTAGATCACTTTAACATGACCAGACAAATACAAATGAAAACGACACACGAATCGCACACACCACCCCTAGGGTGCGCCTCACTGTTGCCTTGCCTCGAAAGGTGATCGTCGAGTAGAGGATGTCTTAGTAAGTCCTCATGATCCGGGAACCTGGCATGAGGGTAGCTTCTAAGGTGTCTTCCCATTACTCCGGTGATCACACTGTTGCCTTGTCCCTCGAAACGTGGCCGTCGACTATAGGACGTCTTAGTAAGTCCTTGTGTCCATTGATCTAGTTGCCTAAAACAAAGTTGCCTCGGATAAGTTGCCTCGGAACGGTTGCTTCGGAATAAGAGATCAATGGCATAAGGGTAGCTTCTAAGGTGTCTTACCTTTGCTCGGTGACCACAATGTCCCTAAACTCGAATTGACCCGAACACCTCCAACGGTGGTGCTACCTACCTCTCAATGGTGGGATGGCGCTACTTTAAAGGACATTTACACAGACGAATTCCTTAGGGTAGGTAGACGACTCGTAGATACTTGCTCTCTTCAAAAACAAACAAAAATCTTTTCACACCGACACTTTTCAAAAGCTTTCAAAGCAATTTTTCAAACACTCTGACACAAGAGTCGATCTGAAACTTTCAAAGAAACTTTTTTAAAACCCACAGTTGAAAAGCAAACAAACACTTTTGAAAACACATTGAGCAAGTACCTAAGAGCCCATGGATAACCATGGATAGAAAGGGTGCTAACACCTTCCCTTTCTATAACCTACCTCCCGAACCGAGAGCAATCTCTTTAAGGAATTTTTCTGTGCTTTTGTCCTTTCCATTTGGAGAAAATAAAAGACGGTGGCGACTCTTGCTTCCGCGACATTTCGCGAACCAGCGTTAAACAGTCAGTTCCAGATCCACCGATCACAGACCTTAATAGGTAAGACAACCTCCATGCCGTATACCAGAGAATAGGGTGTTGCTCTAGTTGATGTGCGAGCTGTGGTACGATACCCATGGAGAGAGAATGGTAGCATCGCATGCCAGTCTTTGTATGTGACTGTCATTTTCTGTATGATCTTCTTAATGTTTTTGTTAGCAGCTTCTACAACGCCATCCATCTTTGGCCGGTAAGGGGAAGAATTGTGATGATGGATCTTAAATTGCTCGCACAAGGCGGTGATCATAGTATTGTTTAGATTAGTACCATTATTAGTGAGGATTCTCTCTGAGATACCGTATCGACATATGAGATTTTGTTTGATGAACCGGGCCACAACATTCTTAGTAACGGAAGCGAAGGAAGCTGCCTCAACCCACTTTGTAAAATAGTCGATGGCCACTAAGATGAGGCGGTGTCCATTGGAGGCCGTTGGCTTGATTTCCCCAATCATATTGATTCCCCACACTGCAAAGGGACAAGGAGCCGTCAAGACATTCAGAGGAACCAGAGGTACGTGCACCTTGTCAGCATAAATCTGACACTTATGGCAAGTCCGAGAATGTTGATAGCAATCTGCCTCCATGGTAGACCAATAATAGTCTGCCCGCAAGATTTTCTTTGCCATTGTATGCCCACTGGAATGGGTGCCAAAAGTGCCTTCATGTAATTCAGCCATGATCCTTTCAACGTTAACCTTGTCTACACACCGAAGTAATACAGAGTCATGATTGCATTTGTACAAAATGTCGTTACTAAGGAAGAACTTAGCCAAGAATCTTCTTAAGAATTTCTTGTCATTAACTGAAGCTCCTTCTGGATATTCCTGAGACTCGAGATACCTTTTAACTTCATGGAACCAAGGTTGGTCCACTACTTCTTTAGTACCGATCTTGTGACAGTAGACTGGTTCATCCATACGCTCAATGGTGATCTGAGGAGCCTCGTTATCCCAATTAAGTTTAAACATAGATGACATTGTAGCTAGTGCATCTACTAGTTGATTTTCTTCTCGCGGGAAATGCTCGAAAGTAATCTTCTCAAAATGTGGTAGCAATGTTAACACATGTTCTTTGTAAGGGGTAAGGTTAGGGTGTTTGGTGTCCCATTCCCCTTTAATCTAACTGATGACCAAAGCGGAATCTCCGAACACAACCAAAGATTTGATCCCAAAATTTATGGCAGCTCTGAGACCAAAGATGCACGCTTCATATTCTGCCATGTTGTTTGTACAACCGAAGTAGAGTCTTGTGGTAAAGGGAGTATGAAACCCTTCAGAAGATACGAGTACAACACCAATACCATTGCCAAGTGCATTGGATGCCCCGTCGAAAAACAGGATCCATCGGGATCCTTGTTCAGGTCCGTCATATGGTCTGATCTCTTCATAATTGTCTACTGTCATGATGTCCTCATCCGGGAATTCAAACTTCATGGATTAGTAGTCTTCCACAGCTTGATGGGCAAGGTGATCCGCCAGTGCACTACCCTTTATTGCTTTATGGGTAGTATATTGTATGTCATATTCCGTCAGGATCATCTGCCATCTTGCTATTCTTCCAGAGAGAGCAGGCTTCTCAAAGATGTATTTTATTGGATCCATTTTAGATATCAACAAGGTAATATGGGTCAGCATATACTGTCTCAGCCAACGAGCAGCCCATGCCAGAGCGCATCAAGTTTTCTCGAGCAGTGAATATCTTATTTCACAGTCGATAAACTTTTTACTCAGGTAATAAATAGCATGCTCTTTTTGGCCAGACTCGTCATTCTGCCCCAGCACACACCCCATTGAGTTTTCTAAAACAGTCAAATACAAGATCAAAGGCCTTCCTTCGACGGGTGGCAACAACACATGAGGCTCTTGTAAGTATTCTTTGATTTTGTCAAAAGCAACTTGGCATTCGTCATTCCATTTGACTACTTGATCTTTCTTTAATAATTTGAAGATCGGTTCACAAGTAGCTATCAGGTGAGAAATGAATTTGGCAATGTAATTCAAATGTCCCAAAAATCCTCTGACCTCCTTCTCAATACGAGGAGAAGGCATCTCTTGTATTGCTTTAACCTTGGCAGGATCAACCTCGATACCTTTGTTGCCGACGATAAAGCCTAGGAGTTTACCAGACCGTACCCCGAATGTGCATTTATTTGGGTTCAACCTCAGCTTATATTTCTTCCTCCTCTCAAACAGCTTCTGTAAATGATCGAGATGCTCTTCTTCCATTTGAGATATGGCTATCATATCGTCCATGTAGACCTCTATTTCGTGATGTATCATGTCATGAAATAGAGCTTCCATGGCACGTTGATAGGTTGCCCCAGCATTCTTCAGTCCGAATGGCATGACCTTATAGCAGAATGTGCCCCACTGTGTAACAAAGGTTGTTTTCTCCATATCCTCAGGCGCCATTTTAATTTGGTTGTATCCTGAGAAACCATCCATGAAGGAAAACACTTTGTGTTGTGCCGTATTGTCAACTAGAATGTCGATGTGGGGGAGCGGGAAGTCATCCTTGGGGTTTGCCCTATTCAAATCTCTGTAGTCCACACACATTCGCACTTTGCCGTCTTTCTTGGGCACAAGAACAACATTGGTAACCCATTGGGGATAAGAGGTGACAACCAAGAATCCAGCATTGAATTGATTCATGACTTCTGCTTTAATCTTTTCTAACATATCAGGCCTCATGCGGCGAACCTTTTGCTTTACTGGAGGACAATCTTCTCTTGTAGGCAGACGATGTACCATAATGTCTGTATTAAGTCCCGGCATGTCTTCATACGACCATGCAAAAACTTCAACATAATCGTGTAACAACTGAATCAGACGCTCCTTGACACTGGGTTCCAGGTTGGCACCCACATTGACCTCCTTTTTGTCCTCCTCAATACCTAAGTTAACTATTTCAATCGGCTCTTCGTGAGGCTAAATGGTCCTTTCTTCTTGTTGCAACAACCTGGCCAGTTCCACTGGCACCTCACAATCTTCCTCACTTTCGTCGTCAGCTTGGTAGATCGGATTTTCAAAGTCACAATAGGACATAGCATAACCGTTACCCATGGGATCCTGAGTGGATGTAGATCTGCATTTTAATATGTGAGTGTGTGTAAAAGCATAGCTACTTTTGAAAGAAATAAAATGTAAGAAAGAAAGACAGAGAGCACAAAATTTGTATGCAAAAACGTCCATGATTCATTGATGACATATGAGAATGAAGTGACAACCCTCACAGATGGACCGTTGTGCCTCGGGTAAGACACAAGGTTTTTAAAAAGTCTGAATTGTTTAAATATTACAAGCCTGGAAACATTAAAAGACAATTACTCTTGAATAAAAGTAATAGGAATGAAATCTTTGGCCTCCCAATTGTTGAGCCCTCCGCTGATGGTTGGAAAAATCCATTCGTCCATATCACAGTTGCTATCACTGTCTTCTACTGCATTGACTCCCTGATTACTGATACGCAAAGGTGGTCCCCCGACGCGAGAACGTCGAACAACTCTTTGGGCTTATGTAGTGAATCCCAGACCAAATTTGTCGGACTTGTAGGGAATATCTGGAAGCTGACCCCGGATGGTACACCCGCCTTCTTCAATTACTGCTCGAGCATCTTTCAAAGAGGCCATCTTCAGTGAAGGTCTGGTAATCTTCGGGACTTTAGGAGTAGACTTGGTTGCCGCGATTGTTTCTGGAACCTCCTCAAAGTTCTGACACGGAGTCTCAATGAATTCACCATCCATTTCAACATACTTGAAAGAGTTCAGGTGGCTAACCATGTACTCCTCCTCCCCGTGAACTGTGACAATTTTTCCTCTGATCGGGTATTTTAGCATTTGGTGCAGGGTAGAAGTGACGACACCAGCACCATGGATCCAGGGTCGACCCAGTAAACAGGAGTAAGACGGGCGGATGTCCATTACATAGAAAGTTGAATCAAAGGCATGAGTTCCAACTTTTATGGGGATATTAACTTCTTCGTGCACTGTCCTCTTAGAACCATCAAAGGCCCTTACTATAATGTTGCTAGGCTTTAAGGTGAGTCCCTCGTAGTCCAGTCGGTCGAGAGTGTTTTTGGGCAAGACATTCAATGATGAGCCGGTATCCACCAGAACGTGGGCAAGTGTGGTGCCCCTGCATTCAATGGAAACATGCAAGGCATCGTTGTGCTTCTTTCCCTTAGAAGTTAAATCAGCATCAGAAAAGCCCAACCCGTTATCCGCAGTTAGACTGGCCACACAATTCTCAAATTGGTCAATCGAGGTCTCTTGGGGCACGTGGGCGGTCTTGAGAAACTTTACCAAAGCTTTGGCATGGGCCTCAGAACACAAAAGTAAGGACAACAGTGATATCTTCGAGGGGGTCTGCCCCAACTATTCTACAATGTTGTAGTCACTTTTCTTGATTATCTTTAGTATTTTTTCTATCTCCTTTCTAGAAGCTTCAAGGATGATCTTGGGACTCTCTCGTGCTTGGACAGGCTCATTCAATACCTCTTTGTCCCTTGTCTCGGTAGCAGGGATAATAGTAGGAGTATCGCTGAGAGTGTCGGTAGAAGTGGCAGTGGGAATGATCACAGGAGTAGCAATGGTCTTTGGAGAAATCTCAGGTGAGAAGACTCTTCCACTTCTTATATCTTGCTGGTCCCAGTGATATTACTGATATCAGGATCAATATCTCTTGCAACTTCGTCTTTGACAGCCAACTGATCTTGCTTGATGCCATAGTAATAAACGTCAGCCCCATAGCTCCAGGGAACAGCTTTATCCGAAGAGTATGATATTGGTCTTGGCATAATGATGATTAGAGGTGTAGACCTTGGAGCAGATGTAATCCTGACGGGTCTTTTGGTGGAGACCACGGGAGGATTGTTGGAAATGGTGATTATCGAGACATCTTGATAAGAAGTTCTGGTAAGAGGAATCTTTTCAAATAATATTTCTTTGCTAGTCATTAGGCGTTGAATGCCTATTTTTAGTAACAAACAGCCGTTTGGTAGAGACTTGCATAAGTGACAATTTTTATCACAGCCCGGGAATAGGCCGACTTGCAGCAGATTCTGTTTAATGGTCAACAGAGGAGTAGTTAAGTCATTCACAGAGGAGACAAAACGATCATCATCAATGGCGTTGATACCTTGGCCATGTTTGGGCATTTGCGCCGTTATTACATTAGGCGTTTCTGGGGGATCAAACTCAATCTCTTTCGCATCGATAAGGTCTTGTACCTTATTCTTCAAGGCCTAACAGTCATTTGTATTGTGCCCCAGGCTTTCATAATGATAGCTACATCGAGTGTTCAGGTTGTAGCAAGGAGAAGCAGTGTTGGGGTTCTTGGGAGCTTCTTTTAAAGTTGCCAGATTGGTCTTCAAAAGGTGTGGCAAAACTTGAGACATGGTCATGTTGATCCGGGTAAATCGTCTCATGGGCGCTTCTGGCTTGCGCTGATAATTTCGCTGTTGATTTGGCACATGATTAGAAATCATAACAGCCCCTACCGTCAGGCGTCGTTCATTTTTGTTTTGATTCCTATGGTCATATGCAACACTGACCTCCTTCTTTCCAACAAAGGGTTTCTTCATCATGCTTGAGGATGCATCTCTTTGAATTTTGCCGCTTTTTATACCGGCTTCGACCCGCTCACCAGTCATGATTAGTTCAGTAAATCCAGTTGAGGAACTTCCGATCAGGTGGTTGAAGAATGATTCTGACAAGGTGCCTTGGAACATATCCACTAATTCTTTGTCAGATAGAGGGGGTTGGACTCTGCCTGCGAGATCCCTCCATTTTTGAGCATAGGTTTTGAAACCTTCACCTGCACCCATAGACATGCCTTGCAATTGTGTCCGAGTTTGAGCTAAGTCAGCATTATACTGGTATTGTTTGTAAAAGGCGGCAGCCAAATCTTCCCAATTGCGAATATTGGTCCCTTCCAACTGATAGAATCAATCCAACTGCGTCCCTGACAAGATCTCATGGAACAAATGCACCCACAGATCCTTATCATCCGTATGGGGTTGAATCTTTCTGACGTATGACCTTAAATGCAGCTTCGGGCAAGAGACACCGTCATATTTAGCGAAAGTGGGGACCTTGAATTTTTGCAGGATGACAACCCCTGAGACAAGTCCCAACTCTTCAAAATCCAATCTGGGTACCCTTTGGACCTCCATAGCATTCAAACGATCTTTTAGCTCTTTGTATTTATTATCAGCAGGAGGACTGTTCCTCAGAGTAGTCAGGTTCTTCCTCTTCTTTGGATGCTGGGTTGTTGTTCACTTCCTTGGTCCTATCTTCTTGATTATCTCCTTCACCTAATGATGTTGTGAAGTCTAAAATCCGTCTAGCTTGTCCTTTGAACCTTTTTCCCATGATCACAATGCCGGGTGGTTTCTTCGCTTTCTTCTTCTTTTATTTGGCCAGTAGAGTCTTCAACTCCTCTTGTCCTTTTGTCATAGTCAAGAGCATTTGTTGAAACTGGACGTTCTGCGCCTGAAGATCTTTCATTGTCTGTTCAATATCCAACTCACTGAAATAAACAGTAGAAGGATAAGGAGACCTGTTGTAAGAAACCTGTATGACGTTATGATGAATGAAGATGCAATATGCCAATGATTTCAAGGAAATTAGAGACTTAAATTTGTTCAAACAAAAAGGAACACACGTTATATTAATAAATCCAAATTTGAGTACATCATGCCTCTTTGGGCTTACAATGAAAGAAATAAACTATAACAAAAACTCCTAAGACAAAAAGGTTGAATGCATCCTCTTTGGAGCGATGTAGGCATTCAGGTTCCGCTCTTCATGAAGCAGCTTAGTGAGTTCCAGAACCTTCTTCTCACTGGCGTAAAATTGGGCTTCAAAGGTGTCTCGCTCTTCCTTCAATTGAACCCAAGATTTCTGCAAGTCTTCGAGAGAGGTAGGCATGTCAGGATGAAGGACATTGTATAGGACGTCTCCTTCAACCACATGCTCTATGATAACAGGGAGGATGGAAGGATAAGGCATCACGAGTCTCTGAGCACGAGCTCGTACCCACCTAAGGTAAGGCTCGAGAGGGATAGAGTTTTTGTGTCCCAAAGTCCTACTGTCCACCTTGTTCACCATTCTCCAAGCTCGTGTAAACCTCTGGCGGTAACCTTGGTCTTCTTTGTCATAGTCGAACACCAGACCTTGAATGAGCATCTCATGAGGGCCGTCTCTTCGGGAATACCCAAACTGTCGAAGAGCTACGCAGGGATTGTAGGTGATACCTCCCCTAATACAAAGCAAAGGGACGTTAGGGAATTCCCCACATCGGTCAATGATAGAGACGTCTTCCAAGGATCTTGAACACCAACGTATATCAAAATGGGTGAGGGACATCATCCTTTGAGACCATGTCAGTCTTTGCTCGTTCTTCAATGCTGATTGAGGTAGGTGCGAAGTGAACCACTTAGCGAGTAGGGGGATGCAACACAAGAGAGTACCTCTTTTCTTCATGGTGCGGGTATGAAGGCACTGCAAGATGTATCCCAATAAGGTAGGTACGGGATTGCGAGAGAGAAAGACTTTGATGGCATTAACATCTATGAATTGGTCCGAATTGAGGAACAGAACCAAACCATAAATGAGAAGAGCCAGGACGTCCTCAAAAGCTTGGAAATTCATGTCGTCCCAGAATGAACGAGCCTTCTCCAACATAAACTTGGCTAGGAAGCCTTTAATCCCGCTTCTTGTCTCCCAATTGGCTATGATGTCGGCTCTCTTCATATGCAAAGCTTAGGTGATGACTTCAGGTTTTGGAATCCCTTCTAGACCGGTGAATGGTATCTGATCAAGCACGGGCGCCCCTAAGAGTAGAGAGAACTCTTCCAATGTAGGTACCAACTGATAGTCTGGGAAAGTGAAACAATGATGTACGGGATCAAAGAATTGTAACAACACACACATCATCTCTTCTTGGAAACTGGATGTAGCCAAACTGAGGAGTCGACCATATTTCTTGGTAAAAGGAGAATCCCCGGGCACTCTTGAGGCTAACTCTTGAATTTGAGGGTGTGCTTTTACAAAGCTGATTCAGATGGTGTTTCTTCGGACGAAATTCATGACCTACAAAACAAAAAACAAAGATAAATTTCTAAATCCTTGAAATGGTTAGTGGGCATGCTCATGATGCTTATGATGTTTATGATGTTATGAACAAGTAAATATACACACACACACAACAAACAAGTTCCTATGTTTTAGGCTTGCATGGGGTTTTATAGGTAAGTACCCTCTTGAAGTTTAGTTGGCTCAACCTGTCATAGTAATAGTGATCGGGTTCTAAAGGATCTCAATATCACCGACCTTTCTCTTAGGCATTGTCTGAGCATAATCAATCTTTTCTTGCGGCCGAGATATCCCAAAAGTCTAGCCTCAATGAGTGTAGTATCGAGTATCAACCAATTTTAAGCTCTACACCGAAACCGATTATCTCACTACGTCCTAATGGCCAAGTTTGTTCAATTAGGGTTCTAAAGTCAGTTAGTGCTTCATGACGCCACTCAGCGGCCCCGTATTCTCCTTGATTCACCACGAGGGATACCGGTACCCACAAATGCGTCACACTAACATAGTCATTGTTTAAACCATATCGGTCTACGCCATACAGTTTCCACAATCTATTGCTATTTACCTAAAAAGGTGTCTCAGATCCGGGTGAAGGATCAAAGCAAGCCCAATACAAAGAACAAAATATAAAGCATGCAAAGAAACAAGTAAAAAGTGATTTAACCCTAAGGTGACCCCGCTTTTAGAATATTCCCCAGCAGAGTCGCCAATTCTGTGATACGGTGGGAGAACTGACTCGAGGTTTTGCATTTTGATCGCAATTATGCGGTTAGCAAGAGTCGCCAACGACTTTTCTTTTATCCAAAAGGAAAGGTAAAAAAGCACAGGAAAGACCTTTCGAGATTACTTCTTGGGTTCGGGGGGTAGATTATGAAAAGGGAAGGTATTAGCACCCTTTTCATCCATGGTTTTCCATGGGCTCTTAGTTACTCGCTAGATCACTTGCTTTTGCTTTGACAATGTGCTTGTGATGTGGGTTTTGAAAGTATTTTGAAAAATGTCTTTGTAATGGTTCTCGTTTCTATAAGAACGCGTACAAAGGTTTTATTTCGAAAAATATTTCAAAGATGTATTTGTGTTTTTTTTTAAAGTGGTTTTGAAAAGATGTTTTTGCAATGGTTCTCGTCTCTATAAGAACGTATACAAAATGTTTTGTCTTTTTAAAATGTTTTGAGATGGAAGTATTGGTATGAAAATGTTTGGTTGTGAGCAAGCGAGCAACTAAGAGCGGATATATCTACTCGAAAGGTCTTAAATTTTCTTTTCTTCCTCGTTTAGACGTTGTTATCTTACCATTGATTTGGTAAGAAGCCCATCGTTGGATGTGAAGGGACAAGCACGGGACATTTGTACAGTCATAGAAGGCAACTTGTGAGACGCTTTAGCAATTTTTGTAAGGAACTATATCGTTTTACCGAAGGCAACATCGAGGGACATCGAGGGACTACGATCTTTTTTATCGAAGGGGCTTTGCTAAAGCGTCCCATATTCGAGGGACATGACTGTATTTCTGAAGCAACGAGCGAGGTTACCCTAGAGGTGCACGTGTGAAAAAGTGTGTTCATTTCAAGTTAATTTTGTTAAAATTAGGTTATCTAGCGATTGATTTTATGTCTTGCTATGCACGCCTAATTTTTATACAGTATAAGGAAAAATAGTAAATTGCAGGAATTTAAATTTTACACTATTACAGAGTTTTCGAGAATGGGGGTACAAATTAATGAATGGGGATGGGTCAAATGTGATCACCATGTTCAAATAGCAAACAATACAACCAAATCGAATTTTAACAATTTAACAAGAATTATAACAGTCTATGAAATAAAAATTAATTGACAAAGTATAAAAAAATTGGTACTTTTGTTTATGAGAAAATAAATTGATTTTCAAATATTTCTTTTGAATTGAAACTAAAGATTAACAAAATTAAATCTGAACTAAAAAGTCACTTAAAGTAAATCTAAAAACTAATTTAAAATTCTAAATAAAATTATCCTAAAACAAGCTAATTAAAATAAATTAATTCTAAAATTTATTGACTAAATGTAAATTAAGTTAAATACAACTAAATGAAAATTATCCTAAAACAAGCTAATTAAAATGAATTGATTTTAAAGTTTACTGACTAAAATCTAAATTAATGTTAAGTATAAACTATAAAAAACAACTAACCTAAAACAAGCTAATTAAGATAAGTTAAACCTAAAATGTATTGATTAAACCTAAATTAATTTGAGTAACTAAATAAAATTAAACTAAAACAAATTAATTAAAATAGATTAAACCTAAGGTTTACTAATTAAATCTAAGTTAGGTTAAATGTAAACTAAAGAAGAAAAACGATTATCTCTCAGTCTTCTCTCTTCTTCCTCTCGACCCAAAACGGTGCCTTCTCCTCACCTCTCTGTTTCATAGTCGCCGAATTTTAACCATGAAACCAAACTGCCCTAACTTTTATCGATTCAAACCTCTATCAACTTCTCTATGAACCCTTCATTCGGTAACCAACTAGAAAAACTCTAACTTGTTTCAAGTTCAAATTAAACTCTCCATTTTCATCAATCTTAACAGTGAGTACAGGGGTTTTGTTCCTGGAACTATGAACTATTGCATGGTATAAAGGAAACGATGAAAAAAATGAGGTTTTCGAATTTACCTGTGAGGCTAGGGTTTGCCTTGGCTGCGATTCGCGAAATAGAGAAGAGGAGATCAAAGCTAAGGCTTTGATCTTCTAGGTATGGTGTCCGAATCTTCTTCTTTACACTTATTTTGTTTTTTGCTTTTGTATATTTTTGATTTTGTTTGGCTTGAGACTAAGGATCTGTAGATTTTCTGGCCCAGTGTTGTTGCTCGAGATTGTTGGTTTTTTTGTGTTGTTTTTCTGTATATTGGCTTAGTATATCTTTGGTTCTGTATAGTTGCTGGCTATTTTATATCTTGTTGTGAAAGAGATGTGGCTGAGGCAGGTAGTTTTGGTAATGGTGTTTTTAGTGATTTTTGGTGTTGTATACTTGCTGGCTATTTTGTATCTTGCTGTGAAAGAGATGTGGCTGAGGCAGGTAGTTTTAGTGATGGTGTTTTTCAGTGATTTTGGTGTTGTAAAAAAATGGAAGGGGTTTGATGGAAGTATCTGAGTCTTAGTGATTTTTGTATGGTTTTATTTTTGACCTCTCTCTCCCTTTTTGCTTGTGCCTCTCCCCTTTATATTGACAATAGAATCGAAAAGAAAATGGGGGGGGGGGGGGGGGGGGAACAACAGTCATTTGAACACTTGTGGTATAATGTGTTGATGTTCTTTGTTGCAGTTTTTGGTTTTTGCCATTTTTGTACAAGTCTTGGGCAAGATTTGGACAGTTTTATGCACCATTTTTGGACAGTTATGCAAAGCTTGTAGCAGAAGCAGCAGGGCTGTTTGTTTTATGATAGCAGCTGGCTTGGTAATTTTGGGATTTCTAGTGGCCTAGGTGATATCTTTCTCTTTCCATCTTCATATTTCTATGATACAAAGCCCAATTGCTTTTTCTTTACTCAAAAATTCTGAAGGGTTTGCTAGTTTAGAAAAATGATGACACCATGTTTTGATAGCTTGCATTGTTGATATCTTGCTGCTTTGTTTCTTTTGGTGCATTACTACCTGTTATTTGGCAGCTTTGGGCTGATTGTTTAGTTTGCTGCAATAGATTTGTTGTTTTGTGCATTTGCTGCAGGCTTATGCTATTATAGTTTTGCTTTTGTTTGCATGCTTTAGGCAGCTTGGCTGCGGCTGGCCTGCTGTTAGCTGCCTTGGGCAGTTTTGGACTGCTGTATATTTGTTGCCTGCTGACTTACTTGTTGTGTGCAACCTTGGGCAGTTTTAGACTGCTGTAAATTTGTTGCCTGCTGACTTGCTTTTTGTGTGCAACCTTAGGCAGTTTTGGACTGTTGTATATTTGTTGCCTGCTGACTTGCTTTTTGTTTGTTTTGAACTTGCTTGTAAATTTCTCCTTTTTTCCCTTTTTTGTGAACCAAGAAAGATGACTTTCTTGTGATTTGAAATTGGGGGGAAATGGAATGTGATGAAACAAACAAACATTCTAATTCCAAGCCGCAAACCCTAGTGATGAATTATTCTTTTTCGCATATTATTTCGCTTGAATTTCGCTAACTTTTTCTTTTCTTATTTCATGAACGACAAGCGAGGCTTGGATGTAAACAAAGATTGGATGGATTACTTGAAGATGAAGATGAAGACTTGAAGAAGAAGCTTCTCTTTGTAAACTTGATTTTTTTTGTAAACGACAACATTTGTAATTTTTCTTTGTAACCAAGAAATTTGTGATTTTTGTAAACAACAAAATTTGTAATTTCTCTTGCAGTGTAATAATACAAAGAGTTGAACAAATTTGGTATGATATGATATTATACAAATTTTGTATTCTAATTGAATTTTTGAAATTTCCGATCAGAATATTTGAAATAAAATACTTCAATCTGGTAACTTGAATTCCAAATAATCACAATTGACTTTGTAACCGCATTTCAAACCATCTTGCACCTTGTACTCCAATTCCTAAATGAAATAAATGTTTAAGAATGTAATTCAATTGGTAAACTTAAATCCAAAATCATGATTATTTTAAATGATAGTCTTAATCTTCACATCTTGTCCAAACAAACATGCTCTTAAGAACAATCATCAATCCTTCAGTAAACTGTGGTTAAGAAAAATTCAAAATCAACAAATGTCTTGCAACGATTCAATAGTTTTAAAATCTTCCAAACCCAATTTTCCTTCAATTCTTTGAAGATAATAAACCCATGAACGACATCACATATGACCATGACCAGAAATAAACGTCTCAAGGTCTTGTAATTTGGAGAAATCACAATTCTTAGAAATCATGCGACTGTTGTTTGAAATTAGGTCAAAATTCATGATGCGACTTCTAACGCATTCGAATTTTGGTGATCTTCTATGCGTAATCAGCTCTTAACATGTGAAGAGAAATTTGATATGGCATCAAGAAGAATCAAACGCAAGGAAAACCGCTCAAAAATATTGAATAATAAAGAAGTTATGATCGTTTGAATTTGTTCTTGCAAAAGGGCGATTTTCAAGTCAAAGTAGTCGTTTTCAGTTATCTGGACCATTGATTGAGAAAACTTACAATGTAAGGTTTGAAAATTTACTTAAACAATCTTGAGGAGACATGAAGACCTATGAAGACCATTTGAAACCTTGAAGACTCAATTTTCTTCGAGAAATGCAAAACCCTAATTGCTGACTTACCGCCTAGGAAGAGAATATGTTTGATCAACTTCCGAGCCAAATTAGGTATTCGAGAAACCCTAGGATAACATCTTGAATGAAAAATGGGAGGGAAAATTTTGGGGTACAATAGCTGCTCCTGTTTAATCTTCTTAAACTTGAAAATTAAGATCGACGTGTTCGTCGTTCGTAGCTTGAAAGTGGAAGATGATTGAACAATATAGTGCCCAGAAATTTGCACTGGTTGATTGCGTAGGGAATGGGCTTAAAGATGCCATTTGGATAAATGATGGAGAGTTGTAAGAGATGGGCTTATAGATGCCACCCAAAGGTGATTATTGACAGAAGTGGACGAAGTCTGAACTTGACTTCAACAAAAAAGAAGTCTGAATAAACCTTTGGTCGATTTAAATTGGAGTTAGCAGAAATATTGAATGTTGTTGGAAAGAATTAGAATATCTTTTAGAGCGATTTAAACTGAACCAAATGATATCTTGGATTAATCTTGACTGGAAAGAATCAGAATAAATATTGGCGCAATTTATCTGAACCAGAAAAAATTGTCGGTGGGGAAGAATCAGAATAAACCGTTGAGAAGTTTAAACTTGAAACAGCAGAAGTTCGGAGAAGAATCAAAACAAATTGTTGAGAGATTTATCTAGACCAGCAAAATCTGGATAAGAATCAGAATAAATCATTGAGAGATTTATCTGAGCCAGCAAAAATCTGGGGACGAATCAGAACAAATCATTAAGAGATTTATCTAAACCAGTAAGAATCTGGAGGTGAATCAGAACAAATCATTGAGAGATTTATCTGAACCAGTAATAATCTAGAGGCAAATCTAAACAGATTGTTGAGAGATTTATCTTAACCAATAAGAATCTGGAAATGTATTAGAACAAATCATTGAGAGATTCATCTGAACCAGTAAGAATCTGGAAACGAATCAGAACAAATCGTTGAGAGATTTATCTGAACCTAGTAAGAATCTGGAGAAGAATCAGAACAAATTGTTGAGAGATTTATCTGAACCAGTAAGAATTTGGGAACGAATTAGAACAAATCATTGAGAGATTTATCTGAACCAATAAGAATCTGGAAACGAATCAGAATAAATCGTTGAGAGATTTATCTGAACCTAGTAAGAATCTGGAGAAGAATCAGAACAAATCATTGAGAGATTTATCTGAACCTAGTAAGAATCTGGAGAAGAATCAGAATAAATTGTTGAGAGATTTATCTGAACCAGTAAGAATCTGGAGAAGAATCAGAACAAATCGTTGAGAGATTTATCTGAACCTAGTAAGAATATAGAGAAGAATCATAACAAATCATTGAGAGATTTGTCTAAACCAGTAAGAATCTGGGAACGAATCAGAACAAATCATTGAGAGATTTATCTGAACCAGTAAGAATCTGGAGAAGAATCAGAATAAATTGTTGAGAGATTTATCTGAACCAGTAAGAATCTGGGAACAAATCAAAATAAATCATTGAGAGATTTATCTGAACCAGTAAAAATCTGGGAACGAATTAGAACAAATCGTTGAGAGATTTATCTGAACCAGTAAGAATCTAGAGAAGAATCAGAATAAATCATTGAGAGATTTATCTGAATCAGTAAGAATCTGGAGACGAATTAGAATAAATCATTGAGAGATTCATCTGAACCAGTAAGAATCTAGAGATGAATCAGAATAAATCATTGAGAGATTTATCTGAACCAGTAAATTAAAGGGAATTTTGGCTATGTAGATGGTCGACCAGCCTTTTCTTGGGAATTGATCTGTATTTGACTTGTTGAAAATATTTGTTTGTCGGAAATTTGTTGATGATAATTTACTGCCGATTGATTCTTTCCTGAAAAGGTGAAGAGTTAATTGTATGCAATACTGTGATGTATATAATGCATGGTATGCTGTTGTTTTCTCAAAATGAGATTACACTGTATGTACTTGTGTTGTCAATGCTATGACGTATGAATGTAATGTATGGACATATTAATTGTTTGTGCCGTAGTGTTGCTGGAGTCAAGGAAAATAAATCCCTGAGTTTTGCTGGGAATGTGGAGTTTAAGCCTCCATATTTGAAGTTGATGTGTTGGTGAATGTATTTCCATATATTTTAGAGAAATAAACTCTGTTGTGGAAGGAGAACGTCGTGCATTGCTTGTGGACTTCGTGAAATCCTGCTGGGGAATCCTGAGAAGCTAGACGACTTTCACTGGGGAACCTTTGGAGCGGTAACTGGAAGTTTTAGCTCCGTCGGGGATATGAGAGCACTGGATACCATTAGGCTGCATTCTGGGAGTACGTTAGGGGTCTTGTAGTAGGATATCTTTGTTTCCGCTCTTGCTAAGGAAAAATACTTGTGAGGATTTTATTGAATAGCCCAAAGATATTATCCTGTTTCTTAAAGCCATTAGTGATTGTCTTTCTATTTTCTGTTTATTTGTAAATAGTAATCACATTCAAATGCATATGTTCAAAAATAAATCAGTGGACGTTTTTGTAAACAAAACAACAGAAATAAAGAAAAACGAATAGTTTTACACTTTCAAAAGGGATATCTTTGTATTAACTTGAATAAGTCTTTTTTGTACAACGAGACGAGCATTCCAGTAAGAGAATTTCGTGGTAAAAAAATGGAAATTGATATAAGGAAAAAGACAGCTATGTGAAGTAATCCCATGGGGTTCCCATTCTGCTATAACCTTCGTGTTTCTGAGTGTCTTGTCTACTTGTCGCCTCAGCGAAGCTGATGGGATTGATTAGAACCGTTTGAGCTGATTTGTCAATGCTGAAGATTGTCTGCAAGATAATCCAGCGGGACATAGTCATACGCCTTAACTCCCTAACTTTTGCCCGAACCGCCCTTTCGGGTTTTCGATCCATCGAGATACCCTTTTTTCTGCAAGCCGCCCTTTCAGGTTTTCAGCTTGCCGGGTGTACAGGTTTTTTTGTATTTTATCCCTAATTTTTGCTCGAACCTTTTGGTTCGCCGGGATGCCCTAATTTTTGCCTAGGTTAGTCGACCTAGCGGGTCCTTGTTCATGCGTAATATCTTTTAACTATATCCGTATTTACAGGGTGTGGGAGGTTGTCGCCATCCATAGTGGTCAAGATCATTGCTCCACCAGAGAATATGCTTTTGATTACAAACGGTCCTTCATATGTAGGAGTCCATTTGCCCCTGGGATCACCTTGTGGCAAAATGACACGCTTGATTACCAAGTCACCGACCCGATATACCTGATGTTTGACCCTTTATTTAAAAGCTCTAATCATGCATTTTTGGTACATCTGACCATGACAGATAGCTGCAAGTCTCTTCTCATCGATCAAGTTCAACTGGTCAAGTCGACTCTGGACCCAATCTTCTTCGTTCAACCCAGTATCCTTCATGATTCTCAGAGAGGGGATCTGGACCTCAATAGGTATGGCATCCTCCATGTTGTATACCACAGAATAAGGTGTTGCCCTAGTTGATGTGTGAGTTGTGGTACGATACCCGTGGAGAGCGATTGGTAGCATCTCATGCCAATCTTTATATGTGACTGTCATTTTCTGTATGATCTTCTTAATGTTTTTGTTAGCAGTTTCTACATCGCCATTCATCTTTGGTCGGTAAGGGGAAGAATTGTCATGCTGGATCTTGAATTGCTCACACAAGGCAGTGATCATAGTGTTGTTTAGATTCGTACCAGTATCAGTGAGGATTCTCTCTGGGATACCGTACTGGCAGATGAGATTCTATTTGATGAACCGGGCGACAACATTTTTAGTAACAGAAGCGAATGAAGTTTCCTCAACCCACTTTGTAAAATAATCAATGGCCACTAAGATGAGGCGGTGTCCATTGGAGGCCGTTGGCTTGATTTCCCCAATCATATCGATTCCCCACATTGCAAAGGGCCAAGGAGCCGTCAAGACATTTAGAGGAACCAAAGGTACGTGCACCTTGTCAGCATAAATCTGTTATGGTATTTAGTTAGTTGTTTGCTTAGAGGGTGAGAAACGGTTAAGTTAGTTAGTATGAGCTGGAAGTAGTAAGAGATCGTTAGTTATGCTTGAGAAGAATTATATTATAACAGGTCAAAAATAGTTAGTGTTGGTTATGAACTGACTTGAATTGGTTAGAAGTTAGTTGACTCACTGAGTCAATTTGGTTAATGGTGAAGAATTCGATTATGACAGTTACATGGAAGTTAGAAGTTAAAAAAAAATCTGTTAGAAACAATTAGTTGGCTAAAAGAAATTTTGTTACATATGCTGGAATTTCTAAATTCAATTTCTGATTTTTGTTCTCTTTTATCTGATCAATTTGATTTTCTGATACTTTCACTGATAAAAACTGATGCAAGGTAGTATTATTGTTTTTGATTTTCTGAACTGTGGTGTCATTTAGTTTTCTTCTTTGAACAAGACTGCCCATTTGTTGATGAAAATTTCTGGACTGATGCAGAATTGGTCATGTATGCAGGGCTATGAGAATCTGGGAAACAGGTTGTTAGAAAGTTGTTTTGAATCTCCAAAAAATCTGTTATGGTTGTTAGCAAGGTTGGGTAAATTTTGTTAACAATTAGTTTAGGAAATATGTTGAATTAGTTAAGGGTTATTGTTTGAATGAGGTGGCAGGTGTTGAACTAGCATGTTGCAGCTTGTGTTTGGATGAAATTTTTTACTTTCCTGCTTTAGTAACCCTGCTATGATTTTATATTTCTTCTGTCTTTTTCCAACAGGTGCGGGGCTGTTCTAGACATGATGTTTGTAGATGGCCTTAGACTTAGTTTTGAAGGGGTTATTTGAAGTCAAGATAGTTTAGACGTCATGATACAGGAGGTCTGTTTATTCCATCGGGAACTGCTGCTGTTTCAGACCTGTTGTAATACGGTGGGAGAACTGACTTGGTTGTTTTGCGTTTTATCGCAATATTGCGGATAGCAAGAGTCGCCACCGAATTTTCTTTTATCCAATAAGAAAAGGGTGAAAAGAATAGGAAAGACCTTTGGGATTATTTTCTTGAATTCGGGGGGTAGGTTATGAAAAGGGAAGGTGTTAGCACCCTTTTCATCCATAGTTATCTACGGGCTCTTATTTGCTTGCTAGATCACTTGCTTTGGTTTGAAAATGTGTTTGTGGTGTGGGGTTTGAAGGTATTTTGAAAAGTGTCTTTGTAATGGTTCTCGTTTCTATAAGAACGCATACACAAAGTTCTGTCTTTTGAAAAATGTTTCAAATGAAAGCCTTGGTGTATAAAGTGTTTTTGTTGCGAGCAAGCGAGCAACTAGGAGCATCCTACCTACTCAAAGGTCTATGTTCTTTTCCTCCTCCTTTAGATGTTGCTCTCTTACCATTGATTTGGTAAGAAGCCCCATCATTGGATGTGAAGGAATGAGCGTGGGACATTTTGTATAGTCATAGAAGGCAACCTATGAGACATTTTAGCAATGTTGTTTAGGGACTAGATCATTTATCGAATGCAACATTGAGGGTCATCGAGGGACTACGATCTTTTATCGAGGGTCTTTGCTAAAACGCCCATATTTGAGGGACATGACTATTTTTCGAGGCAACAAGTGAGATTACCATAAGGGTGCATGTGTGAATAGTGTGTTTGATTTGCATGCATTTTGTCTTTGAATTTTTTAGGTTGTCTACTTGTTGTTTTTATCTTTCCATACATCCTAATTACTAACATTTATACAAAAGTAATAAAAATGCAGAAAATAAATCCTACACTATTACAACCAAATTGAATAACATGAAAATGCAAAGGAAAAATAAAATAAAGGAAAGAAAAAGGGCTCTTTCGATTTACGCAGAAGCATCCTTTGATTTTGCTTCTCTGGCTCCCTTCGATTTAGCCTGGAAGTAGTGAAGGTGTGCCTTTCGATTGGGCCTGGAATCAGCATGAGATGCAGTATGTCTTTCTGCTTCCTTTGACTGGGGTCTGGAATCAGCAAGGTCATGTCTTTCAATTTCAACCCTTTCCTGCTTCTTTCGAATGGGACTTGGAAGTCAGCATGACCACCCTTCTGGCTACTTCTTTCGTTTGAGGCCTGGGGTCAACGTGAGGTGCACTCTTTGCCTCAGGCTCCCTGCTGCCTCTTTTGACTGCAGGAATACTAGGCCCTCAAGCTGAGATTCGAAAGGCTTGAATACTTAGCCAATCGAAGGGTACAAAGAACCTGTTTTATACTTTTAAAATGCAACATTCAAGCGTAAATTTTAAAAGCTACAGGCCAAGGGTTAGCATAAAATTATTGAGTCTCAAAGTCCAAATCCTAACTAGTCAGAGTTGAGATTTTCAACACATGGGCAGTCAGAATCGAAGGTTAAAACATGGCCAAGCTCACTATATGAAATATCTACATTTTTTCTTTATTGGCATGTGCACATGATATTTAAATGAAATAGTTCCAAGTTTAAAGAGAACTTAACTCCCGAAGTTATTAAATCGAAGGAAACTGCAATTATCTTCCTTGGTGGTGAATGGAGGTTTGTTAGGGCCTTCCTGAGACTAATCTAGTTATTACTTTGTTCAAGTAGTCACTGAATCGAAGGAGGGTGTGTAAGTGAATTGAAGGTTTTTTTTATAACAAGTAAAGGAGTGAATCAAAGGATTACTATATTGTAGTTGGGGAAGTGGATCGAAGGTTAGTTATCTGGTCACTTGGGGAGTAAATCGAAGGATTCACTTAGTATACAAAGGAGGCTGAGTTTTTCAAAAGTGTTTGGAATATTTTAAAAAAAAGAAACGTTGGGAGGTGTTTGAGAGTTTTTTGGAGGATTTCTCACAAGAGTTTTCTTGCAACTATCCAGGGGCCCCTAAGATGTGTGATGGAGGCTCATATTTATAGATGGCTTTGGCTGATGTTTTAGGAGGGAAAATAAAAAGTTTAAACAAAAAAGGCATGATGTGCTTGTAGCTTTCGAGGGAAAGTGTTTGTATGCCATTTTGGTGCAAGAAATAAGGCAGTGTTGCAGGACTGTTGTGCAACAATTTTGGAGTTTTATGGCCAGTGTATCAGGCCTGAACTTGACAGTGCATGAGACTTGGTCAGCAAGTACCTTTGGGCATCTCAACATTTTGTTTTGACCCCCTAGCCCTATCATTCGACCAGACTCCTCAACAACATTTCCTTTTTTTCAAATCAAAGTGTCCTTCGAAGGGCTCATATGGGTATCCTTCGACCAGGCCTTTTGTGGGTTCCTTCGAATGATCTAAATACATGCTCCTGGAGTGGATCAATAAAACATGTCATTCAATTGGGACATCCAGACATGTCTGACAAGTCTTTCGAATGTGTCACCATGGTACTTCTTTCGCACGAGACCATGGTATAATGTAGAATTTGTGTGTTGAAGCAAACTATTTCCAAGGGAGATACTGCCCGCCCAAACTTGTCTGTAAGAGGTCATATGGACAAATGAAAGGGTGTATATAGGGGGTCCCTGCTTTGTGACTTCATGCAAACATGCAAGAGATCTTTGCTCAAACAAAGGCTTGCATGAAGGGAGCCACATGCCCAAACGAAAGGTGTAACCAAAAACTTGTACCAAAGGATTCACACGCTCCAAACGAAGGATGCATGCAGAGGATAAAGGGCACAATCGAAGCTTGCAACAAAGGAGGGCCACATGCCCCAAACGAAGGAGGCATGCAGGAGGTAAAATGTGCAATCAAAGCTTGTAACAAAGAAGGGTCACATGCCCCAAAAGAAAGAGGCATGTAGGAGGCCAAATGAGCAGTCGAAGGGGACCAGAAAATAGGCCTTTGCCTCTTGAATCGAAGGACATCAATCAGGAGTATTTTTGCCTTGTGGATTGAAGCTAGTTGAAAATAAGTGTTTCCATGTCGAAGCTTGCAACAAGTTGTTTCAAAGGGTGACTTTGGCCTTGTGCATGCTAGCATGGTGGGGAATTATGCCTTGTAAATTTTGGCTAACATGCAGGAGAGAAGTTATATGGCCAAATGAAAGATTTGCACAAAGAGAATAAAGTGTTCAAACGAGAGCATGAAATGAACTTGTCCAAAAGAAGTCTAGTGCCCAAACAAAGCATGAGATGAATTTGCCCAAAAGAAGTCCAATCCTCAAACGAAGGGTGCAACCAAAGCTTGCATCGAAGGAGCCAAAGTGCTCAATCAAAAGATGTAAAATCGAAGGGAACTTGTTTTTCCTTCAATTTTGTCAAAGAGAATATTTTCATCTGCTTTGCCCTTTTTAACAGTTTCCTCTTTAACTTAATGCTGAAAAATCCAATAGTACTTGTGTAAGCTTGAATTTTTGAGAATCCTTTATGAAAAATTCCTTGAGAAATGAGAGAGCAAATTTTGGGGTACAATATTTGTCCTCCAATTTCATGAACTCAAGCCACCTAGGAAAGCTGACAAAACCTCTCAACTGATGGTTTACTGCCTTCCGATCCTCTACAATAGTAGACTGCCCTCCATAAATTATTTCAAACAAAGCATTGTCTTCTTTACATGTATTAGTAATGCGCAAAATTGATGTGTCCTGATTTTCTTCTGTTAGCATAAGCAATTAGGGTAAACACTCTGTTGTGAATCTGATTTTGATTTCAGTTAGCAGTTTTTTTTTTGAGAAAACTTGTACTCCCTTTGCACTCATCTTCTAGTCTCTGTCTTGATCAAACCATAAACTGTTTTAAAACTGTAAGCAGGCCATCCACTGAAGAATAATGCAGAGCGATTTATGGTGCGACTTTTTTTACTCCGGATTTTCTGATGAACTTGTTTTTTTTGGATAATATGCAGGCAGTTATCTGAAGAATGCAACAGGCTGGTTATTTTAGGGAATAAGGGAGATAATGGTTTAGAAGATTCGGACATTTTGGTGTAATCCATGATGAACTATATTTATGCAAGCTAGGATTGACCCTCAAAAGAAGCGTGAACTTGAAGCCCACTAGCAAGGCACGACTGAAAGGTAAAATTGCAAGGCATTTGGCGTGAATCTTAGTTAAACGTTGAAACATGGAGAATGATTGAGATTAGGAGACTTTGTCAGGTTTAGGTTTTCTTGTAGCTTTGAATGAATTTGAATATATCTTGTAATTAGAATGTGTAATGGCCATGTATGGAATTTGTACGGGTTTTGAATGTAATTTCGAGCAAGAATGGTGTATGATATTTGAAATTGAAATGGACCAATAGGAATTTAAATAAACTTGGATGCCTTGAAAATTCATGTTATGATTAAGCCTTTGTGGAATTCTTGAATAATCCTATATACATTCTCCATATTTCTATTGTCTTTGAATTCAAAAGTGAATTTACCTCCATTACGTTTCCTTTGAATTTCATTCTAACTTGAAAGTTGAAACTGTGAATGAATCTTACCATATTGAGAGAACTAAAATCAAACTTGAGTCCATCCTTCTCGAAGCTTAGAACTAATCCTATGAACATGAATCCTCGAAGATGATTTGAGAATCACAACTGTTTTAATGAAATGATCAAGTGCTGGTTATGATGGATAAGGTGAAGATGATTATGGAGGGGTTAAAGACACAAAGAATTGACTCAATTGCCAAGTATCCTATATCTCGAACACCTCACGAACCATGAACCGACTCTTTATAAATGCAGCAATTCTTTGAGCTTCTTGATTCAAATCATAAACCTTAACCAAACTGTATGAAGATGAAGATAGGTCTTTGTAAAACCCTACTCATGAAAAGCCATCTGATTATGAAGCCTACATGAAAATACATCCTGTAACGGCCGTAATTTAATTAATTAATTATTTAATTAAATTAATTTTGGATTATTTGTGAAGTTGCGAGATGTTAAGAATTATTGGTATAAGTTGTTATATTATTATTAATTAATTAATTAGTTAATTAATAATAATTATAATATTAGAATTAATGGAATTTATAATGTTGGACTTATGCTATTGGTTGGAAGTAGTAAAGTGGGGGTGTAGGTTAGGCCCAAGAGGATTGTTATATAAGGAGAAGCTACCACAAGGATTTGTTTTAGTTGGAGAATAAGGATTTCTATACACTAACCGGTGGAGCTGCACAGACGAGGAGCAAGCTGCCCAGTGTCGAGCAGAGCGAAGCAAAGCCGTCGGCTAGAGACTTGGGTTGAGTGACCTTCAATCCAGGTAAGGGTGGGGTTCTGACCTTATAATGGGACTTATGATATGTATTATGTGGGAATTGGTCGTTTTGTGATTGTTGTGCGTAGATATTCTGAATTGCTATCGAAGTTGCTAGTTTATTCATGTTGTGGTCGTTGGGAAGAACCGTATGATCGTTTAATGAATCTGTTTTAGGAAGTTGCCCGGTGATGTATTGTGGATGTTTTATGTATCTGTGTGACTTCTCGGTCTAATCGATGAGTAGGTTAGTGTAGATTGTTGCCTGTTGTTGTGGTCGTTAGTTCGTTGTGGTCGTTATGAGGGTATGGTCATTACGATGTTAGGAATTATTGTTGTAGTCGATCTTGTATGTTGATGAATCTGTCAATAGGAATCTAGTTACCCGTTATTGTGTTATTCCAAGCGGTTGATAAGAAGTTATGAATTATAGTGGTGTGGTTGTTAAGATGTTTCATCTTTACTGTGTTGTTGGCCGTGTGATACAGTGGCGGAACCGATTGTTTAATACTGGTTTGCATTTTATATTCGCAAATGTTGTGGTAAGCAAGATTCACCACCGACTTTTATTTTATCCAATCAAAGGAAAGGGGAAAAGAACAGAAAAAACCTTTTTTCTGAGATGTTTCTGAGTACGGGGGGTAGATTATAGAAAGGGAAGGTGTTAGCACCCTTTCTATCCGTGGTTTTCCACGGGCTCTTAGGTACTTGCTTATTTTGAAATTGCTTGTGTGTGTTTTGAAAAGTTTTGTTTACTTCGTGATAACCCTTGTATCTGTTCTCAAGAGTGTGACGAAGTTGTTTTTGAAAATTGTTTTGAAAGTGTTTGTGTGAAATTTGTTTGTTTGAGCAAGTACCTAGGAACTATCTACCTACTCGAAAAAAGTCAGTTCGTTTTCCCTTAGACAACATTATCCTACTATTAAGGAGTAGGTAGCTCCATCGTTGGAGTTTAAGGGACATTCGAAAGGGACGAAATGGTCACTTAAGGCAACAAGTAAGGATACCTTAGCATTTCGAAGGGACTATCATCATAAGATAATTTCTCATAGGCAACTTGAGGGACAAGGAGGGACTATGATCTTTATGACGACTTTGAATTACGGGTCACTGCTAAGATATCCCTACATTCGAGGGACACAACCATTATTTCCGAGGCAACCAAGTGAGGCAAAACCCTAGGAGTGAGCATGTGCAAGTGTTTGATTTCAGTTTCATTTATCTTGCGCATTTAGGGTTTTCTACTGTTTTAAATTTATTTATCTTGCCATTCAATCCTATTATCCATACATCTAGGCAGTTTATAATTGTGGAAAGTAAAGTGCGAGAAATTAAAACCCTAGTTATTACAAGGCCTTGGGGAGGGGGATTACATAATTGAAAAAACCGGGGGAAATCATAAATGCGAAATAGTAAACTTAATTAACTATTACAAATTCGGAGCAGTTACAATAATTAATAAAATAAGGGAAAAAGAATGCGCGCGGAAAAATTAAATACGGGGAATTAATGTCAAGTTTAGAAACAATTAATTGATGAGTAAAGAAAGGATAATTTTTGGATTTTTTTGAGAAAAGTAATTAATCTTGCAAATTAACCTAATTTCTATTTAATTTTAATTATGGAAAAAAAGAATTTAAGTTAACCTAATTAAACTAATTAATTAATGTAATTAAATATTTTATGAAAAAAACTAAACCTAATTTTTTAGTGATTTTCTGATTTTATGATTTAATTAAAAAAAGACCTTTTTTTAAAACAATAAGAAATAAATAAAACAATAAAGAATATTAAAGAGAATAATAAAAAAGAATAAGATTGGGCCTGTTGTAGTTAAGAAAATTGGGGGGTGCAGTGCTGAAATTGGTGTTAGGCTCAAAGCTGGTGGTCCAGAGGATCGTGCCTGATTCAGTGAGATCATCTTCTGAGGGTCTATCATGAGCTTGCGTATGCTGGGCGTTGGATCTGGCTGGAGATGGATCCAACGGATGGATGATGGGGAGCGCTAGGCGGACCCTCAACAGAGTGATGTGCTGGATCTACAAGGAATATTCAAGAAAAATACAAAAGCAACACACCTGGGATGGAACCTAGGACGTTTACTTCAAACCCTCCGTCATTAACCATTTGCGCTGGTTGTTCATTTGTTAATATAATAAAAAAATGACATTATATACAAAGTAACGTTAACATCATAAAAACACGCGCGTAATTCAAATCTCCCAATGGGAGTTTGCCACCTAGCCTTCTTCTTCCTCAGCACTGTCGTTTTAGGCTTAGACTTTTACCTACAGACAAAGTCTGTAAGTACAACCATGTATCATTCAAAAATCCAGCACAAGCAATATAAATTATAATGGAGACCATGAATCAACTGGGCTTGAAGCCCTGAACACCATGGTATCCACGCCTAGCCCTAACTTTTCCTGTAGAAGGAAACCCTAAAACGAGCTTGGAAACCCTAAGAATGGCAAACCATGATTCTTGCACTTAAAACTCAATCAAACGATTCAGAAAGCATTAGAACCTTATGATAAACAAGAATACATGATTAAATTTCATTAAAAACGCATGTATGCATGTAATCGAAAATCAAAAAGAGTTGGATAACAGAGTTATGGATTTTGTAATTTTGAGCGTTTTGGTGCATGCAAAGGGTGCAGTTAGCTTCAGGAGATTGCCAGGAATGGATTGCTGGCCCTGAAACGCTTTGAATCTCCCTGTAGAATGAAAGTCGATGCTCACTTTTGTTCAAAAATTGAGTTCTTGCTCTTGCAGTTTACATGTCCAACCCTTGTTTTTGTGCATTGGAATTGTTGTGTATATGTAATAGACTGAATTAGGTCAACAAAAAGCATTCATATCTTTGCAAATTATCAAGATTTGATTTGATTTCCTCTTTGCATTATTTCTTTCTAAATTAATCCAAATCATACCATTCTCATCCCAATCACCCTTGGCACGATTTAATTTTGTTTGACAGCATAATTGGATTGTGATTCTATTCAAAATCAGATCAAAAACAAATCTTTACTAATTTATATCATTTATTTGATTATTTTGATTTTTAAATGATAAAAATAAAAATAAATTAAATAAATAAATCCAATAATATATGAGAGAGTGTTTGGGTCGTGGACCATGTTAGAAGTAAGATGCAAGCATAAAAAGCTAGGTCCGTTTGACAAAAAAAAAGCAATTTTGGGTATTGTTGACTTTTAACAATTTCCAAAAATGGACAACTTTGACAATGCATACCTCCTTAAATTTTGACCCTAAGAGGATGTTCTTGGACTTATTATAAATCTTGAGATGTCCCCTAAACAACCCTTTTGGTTTCAATTCAATTGGATCTTTCATGCTCATGTAAGAAGCTTTGACCCAAAAGGTGTTTTTGTTGACTTTTTGAAATAACCTGTAATGTATGAATTCATATATTTTCATGAGGGCATTTTTTGAACTTGAGGGATGAAGACGAGTTGTAGGGAATTGGATTCTCTTCAAAATGAGCCTTGGATGAGAAATTTTTGATAAAGTATGAGAAAGTTATGCTTGGTCAAAGTTTGGTTGACTTTTCCTAAGAAACCCTAATTTAGTAACTTTTGAGTTTTGATGAATTAGGAGCATTCCTTGGGGAATCATGATCAACCCTTGATCAAATGATGTGTACACTTCAAAGTTTTAATGTTGACCAAAAATCTTGAAGTTTGACTGTATGTGGGCCACAATTGACTTTTGACCTGATACAATTGATTTTCAGGCATTTGAGCAGTTGACTGAGCAAACTTCTTGTGCATGGCATGAAACTTGGCATGGATGGTCTTGAGAGAATATTAGGACTATGGAGAGCATATAAGGCCTTTGGAGCTCACCCATCTTGATGAAAATGGAAACCCTAGTTTGAGGTTCATTGTCTTAGGAAAGCATTTTCCTGATCAATCCTTGGGCATCCTTGGGCAAGTTGAGGATTCCAATGAACATATGTTAAGTAAAATGGAAGGGAAAATTTTGGGGTATAACAGCTGCCCCTGTTCAATCTTCTTAAACCTGAGGATGTAGATTGGCTGGTCTGCCTTTCGTGATCTGAAGGTAGAAGATGATTGAACACTAAAGTAACGCTGATTGGTGATATTAGGAATGGGCTTACATATGCCATTTGGAAGAATATGACGAAGGATCTTCGGGGTTGGGCTTAAAGATGCCATCCAAAAAAGATATTGGTTGCATAAGAGATTCCTTTGTGAGAATTCTTGTACCTGCCATTGAGGAGGACTTAGCTGGAGAATGTTGATTTACGTTTAGGGAAATAGAGTATAGGAGCTTCGGTTGTCCATTACTCTACTGGGGAATTAACTCTTGATTGAGGAGGTGGAAGCACATTGCTTAATTGGTTAGGGTCCTGGCTGCACAGCGACTTATTGGGGAAACGTGAGATCGATTGATTCTGGTCGGGTCCAGGTCTTGCAGTGTTGTAAACTGTTGTCCAGAGATAAAAGAGAAGGAACCTAGACAGTAGGGTTACTTTGAGATGAAATCCTGGATAGTAAGGTTGTGATAAGGAACCTGAATAGTAGGGTTACTTCGAAATGAATTCCTGGATAGTAGGGCTATGAGAAGTAACCTGGATAGTAGGGTTACTTCGAAATGAAAGCCTGGATAGTAGGGCTATGAGAAGGAACCTGGATAGTAGGGTTACTTCGAAATGAAAGCTTGGATAGTAGGGTTATGAGAAGGAACCTGGATAGTAGGGTTACTTCAAAATGAAATCCTGGATAGTAGGGCTATGAGAAGGAACCTGGATAGTAGGGTTACTTCGAAATGAAAGCCTAGATAATAGGGCTGTGAGAAGGAACCTGGATAGTAGGGTTACTTCGAAATGAAAGCCTGGATAGTAGGGCTGTGAGAAGGAACCTGGATAATAGGGTTACTTTGAAATGAAATCCTGGATAGTAGGGCTATGAGAAGGAACCTGGATACTAGGGTTACTTCGGGATGAAATCCTGGATAGTAGGGCTATGAGAAGGAACCCGGGTCGTAGGGTTACTTTGTTTGACCATGTAGATTAGTTGACCCGTTTGATTTAGGGAATTCATTTTCCATTAACTGTCTATAGATATGACCTGTATAACTGCTGGAATTATTGGTGATAATTGTCTTTCCTGAAAAGATAACAGGGTTATTTGTATGCGATGCATGAAATGCATGGCGAGATGATATTCTCATAATAAATGAGATTATGATGTATGCAACATGTATGCACATGTACTGATGTGTGAACATGAGATGCTATTATGACATATCCGAGTCTGGGAAAATAAATCCCTGACTGCTGCTGGAGAGTATGGCCTTCTTGATGGTTATAGAGAAATGTGGTTCTTTTACTTCCGCTGGGGATAGTGAACGGAGATGACTATGCTGGAGGTTTACTCCTTGTTGTTTGTGAATATTCTGCCAGTGAGAGAATCTGTTTGAGAATAGCTCTGCGGGGGAATAATTTTGTTGGAAAAGTGAACTTCCGTAGCTGGAGGGATAAACTCTGTCGGGGATTGAGTTTCCGCATTCAGGGAAGTAAACTCTGCTTGGGAGACAAATTTTTATGACCCACTTGCGATTATGAAATTCGGCTGGGGGAATATATTTGTCAGTTCTCTGAAGGGATTTGGCTGGGTAAAGTACCTTCTGTTTTGGGAAAGCTAATATTAGTGCTTCAATTACCTTTACTATGTGGGGAAGTATAGATGTCACGAGGTCGTACACACTGATGACCGTGTTTCAAAGCTGTCTCTGCCCTAGTACCTGCTAGACAGAGTAACTGTCGGGTTTGGACATTTTTTGTTTTTGCCCCTGTTTCTTAAGTTACAAGCAATTGTCTTTCCATTTCTTATGTAAATATTTATGAACAACAATCATATTCAAATGCATATGTCAAGAATAAATCATTGGACGTTCTTGCAAAACAAAAAAGAAAAAGAAAAACAAATAGTTTTGTAGAAATGATTTGTATTGATTTTCGAAGTTGGCCTATAACAGGCATTTTTGTACAAGGGAGATGACACTCTAGTAAGAGAATGCCGCTGAAAAATGGAAATTATACAATATTGTGTAAAAAGAAAATAGTTATGTACAACAATCCCATTGGGTTCCAATTCTGCTATTGCTGCTCTGTCTTCGAGCGTCTCATCACTTTGTTGCTTGTCCGAAGCTGATTAGATTGATTGGTGTCGTTCGAACTTGAGAGTTGATACTGAGGTCTGGTCGCAAGGTGATCCAATAGGACATAGTTATACGCTTTACATGCCTAACTTTTTCCTGGACTGCCCTTTCGGGTTTTCAGTCCACCGAGATACCCTTTTTTGCCCAAGCCACCTTTTCAGGTTTTCGACTTGCCAGGTGTACAGTTTTTTTCATTTTCATCCCTTATTTTTGCCCGAACCCTTTTGGTTCACCGGGAAGCCCTTATTTTTTCCTAGGCCAGTCAACCTAGCGGGTCTTTTATCATGCGTAATATCTTTTCACTATGTCCGCATTGACATGGTGAGGAAGGTCGTCACTGTCCATGATGGTTAGAATCATGGCTCCACCCGAGAAAATGTTTTTAACCATAAATGGCCCTTCGTAGGTGGGAGTCCATTTGCCCCTGGGATCACCTTGCGGAAGTATGATGCATTTGATCACTAAATCCCTTACTTGAAATTCTTGACGTCTGACTTTTTTGTTGAAAGCCTTGATCATCCATTTTTGATACATTTGACCATGACAGACAGTAGTAAGTCTCTTCTTATCGATCAGATTTAGTTGATCAAGTCGAGTATGGATCCAATCGTCTTTGTTCAAACCCACATCCTTCATAACGCTTAAAGAAGGAATATGGACCTCAATGGGTAGGACTGCCTCCATGCCATATACCAGAGAGTAGGGTGTTGCCCCTGTCGACGTCTGTGCTGAGGTACGATACCCATGAAGAGTGAATGGTAACATCTCATGCCAGTCTTTGTATGTCACCATCATCTTTTGTATAATCTTCTTGATGTTCTTGTTAGCTGCTTCAACAACGCCATTTATCTTCGGCCGGTAGGGAGAAGAGTTATGATGTTGTATCTTGAATTGCTTATAAAGTTCGGTAATCATCATGTTGTGGAGATTGGTACCATTGTCCATGATAATTCTCTCTAGCACACCATACCAACAGATCAGGTTATGCCTGATAAACCGCGCCACAACGTTCTTGGTCACAGTAGCAAAGGAGGCCGCCTCAACCCATTTTGTGAAGTAATCAATGGCTACCAGGATGAAGCGATGCCCATGGGAAGCGGTAGGACTGATTTCTCCGATCATGTCAATGCCCCATATTGCAAAAGGCCAAGAGCCGTCAAGACATTTAAAGGAACCGGAGGCACATGCACCTTATCAACATAAATTTGGAACTTGTGACAAGTTCAGGAGTGCTGATAATAATCTGCTTCCATAGTGGACCAGTAGTATCCTGCCCGTAGGATCTTCTTAGCCATGGTATGTCCACTTGAATAGGTTCCGAAGGTACCTTCATGTAAATCTGTCATAATCCTCCCTGCTTCGCTCATGTCTACACACCGCAGTAATGTAGAGTCATGATTGCGCTTGTAGAGGATTCTGTTACTAAGGAAGAATTTCGCGGCGAACCTCCTCAGAAACTTCTTATCATTGACAGATGCCCCTTGATATTCTTGAGTCTCGAGGTACCTTTTTACTTCTGGAAACCAGGGTTTGTCTGCTACCTCTTCAGTATCAATATCACAGCAGTGCGCTGGCTCATCCAACCTCTCAATAGTGATTTGGGGAGCTTCGTTGTCCCACTTGACATTGAACATATAAGACATGGTGGCTAGCGCGTCCTCTAACTGATTCTCCTCTCGTGGGAAATGTTCAAAGGTTACTTCCTCAAAGTGCGGGAGAAATGTCAACACGTGTTCTTTGTACGAGATGAGATTCTGATGTTTCGTATCCCATTCTCCTTTGATCTGACTTATCACTAAGGCTGAATCTCCGAAGACATTTAAGAACTTGATCCTGAGATCGATAGCGGCTTTGAGACCCATGATGCAGGCTTCATACTCCGCCATGTTATTAGTGCAGTTGAAACATAGTCGGGCAGTGAAAGGAGTATGACAACCCTCAAGAGATATGATTACGGTGCCAATGCCATTACCGAGTGCGTTCGAGGCTCCATCAAAAACCATAGTCCATCGGGATCCTTCCTTAGGTCCTTCATCTGGTCCAGGTTCTTCATAATTATTCATCAGCATAATATTCTCGTCTGGGAACTCAAAATTCATGGACTGGTAGTCATCCACGGCCTGATGAGCCAAATGACCAGCTAATATACTTCCCTTGATTGCTTTCTGGGTTGTATATTATATATCGTATTCAGTTAAGATCATCTGCCATCTCGTTATTCTTCTGGAGAGTGCGGGCTTCTCAAAGATGTATTTGATTGGGTCCATCTTAGATATCAATAGAGTAGTGTGGGTCAACATATATTGTCTTAGTCGTCGAACATCCCATGCCAAAGCACAACAAGTTTTCTCAAGCAGTGAGTATCTTGTCTCACAGTCAGTAAACTTTTTGCTAAGGTAGTATATTACATTCTCTTCTCGACCAGACTCGTCATGCTGCCCCAGCACACACCCCATCAAATTGTCTAGCACTGCTAAGTATAATATCAAAGGTCTTCCTTCAATCGGAGGCATCAAAATTGGTGGTTCTTGAAGGTATTCTTTGATCCTTTCGAAAGCAATCTGGCACTCATAATACCACTTTACCACTTGATCTTTTTTCAGAAGCTTGAAGATGGGCTCACAAGTAGCAGTCAGATGTGAAATGAACCTGGCAATATAATTCAAGCATCCCAAGAAACCTCTAACTTCCTTCTCAGTACGGGGAGCCGACATCTCTTGTATGGATTTTACCTTTGCAGGGTCTACCTGGATACCCTTGTCATTGACGATGAAACCTAGAAGCTTACCAGACCTTACCCTGAAGGTGCACTTGTTCGGATTCAACCTCAGCTTGTATGTCTTCAACCTATCGAACAACTTTTGTAGATGATCAAGGTGTTCCTCTTTGGTTTGATACCTGGCTATCATGTCGTTAACATAAGCCTCGATCTCATGGTGAATCATATCGTGGAACAAGGAGACCATGGCTCGCTGGTAAGTTTCCCCCACATTCTTCAACCTAAAAGGAATCACCTTGTAGCAGAAGGGGCCCCACTGTGTGACAAAGGTTGTCTTCTTCATATCTTCAGGAGCCATCTTGATCTGGTTATATCCAGACAAACCATCCATGAAGGAGAATATTTTGTGCTGTGTGGTGTTGTCAACCAGAACATCAATATGGGGAAGAGGGAAGTCATCCTTGGGGCTTTCCCTGTTCAGGTCTCTATAGTCCACACACATCCGTACCTTGCCATCCTTCTTAGGTACCAGAACAATGTTAGCAACCCATTGCGGATAGGAGTTGATGGCTAAGAACCCAACGTCGAACTGCTTCATGACCTCTGCCTTGATCTTCTCCGACATTTCAGGGCGCATGCGACGAACCTTTTGCTTAACCGGAGGACAATCTTCTTTAGTTGGTAGATGATGTACCACAATATCAGTGTCTAAACCAAGCATGTCTTCATAAGACCAGGCGAAGATCTCAACATAGTCGTGCAACATCTGTATTAACCGCTGTTTGATCTTAGTCTCCAGATTTGCGCCGATCTTGACTTCTTTTCTGTCTACCTCCGTGCCCAAGTTTATTGTCTCAACTGGCTCTTCATGAGGCTGTATAGCCCTCTCTTCTTGCTGTAACAGTCTAGCAAGTTCTCCGGGTACCTCACAATCGTCCTCACCTTCGTCCTCGGCTTGGTTGATCGGATTTTCGAAGTCATAACTGGAAATAGAAGAACTGTTATCAATGGGATCCAGAGTGGATATGGATCTGGAGTTTGATACATGAGTGTGTGTAAGAGCATAACTGTTTTGATAAAGTAAAAACAGAAAAGAAAAACAGAGAGCGCAAAATTTGTATGCATGGAACGTCCAATGTTTTATTGATGATATATGAAATGACATATAATAACCCTCACAGATAGGACCATTGTGCCTCGGGTAAGACACAAGGCCATAGAGTTTAAATTGTTTATTACAAACTTGGAAAACAAGTAAGACAATTACTGCAGAATAAAAGAAACTGGTATAAAATCTTTGGTCGTCCAATTACTCGGTCCACCGTTGGTAGTCGGGTAGATCCAACTGTCAATATCAGAGTCTTCCTTACTATCTTCAATAGCGTTGATCCCACAATTGCTGATGCGTAGGGGAGGTCCTCCAGCTCGAGCGTGTTGAACAACCCTTTGAACTCCTGAAGTAAAGCCCAAACCAAATTTGTCAGTTTTGTGAGTAAAAGCAGGGAGTTGTCCCCAATTGGTACACCCACCTTCTTCAACTACTGCCCTGGCATCCTTAAGAGAAGCCAACTTCAAAGGAGGTTTGGTGCTGGTGGTAGTCTCGGTTGACGCCAAAATCTGGGGAACCTCTTCAAAGTTTTGACAAGGAGTCTCTATGAATTCCCCGTCCATCTCTACGTACCTGAAGGAGTTCATGTGGCTCACCATATACTCCTCTTCGCCATGCACAATGACAATCTTCCCCTTCACCGAATATTCAGCATTTAGTGCAGTGTAGAAGTAACGGCCCCAGCTTCATGCATCCAAGGACGACCCAACAAACAAGAGTACGATGTCCTGATGTCCATCACGTAGAAGGTGGACCCAAAGGTCTGATAGCCTACTTTAACAGGGATGTCCACCTCCCCATGCACCATTCTCTTCGACCTGTCAAAAGCCCTTACCACAATGTTACTAGGCTTTAAGGTCAAGCCTTCACAATCCTGCCGATCAAGAGCCTTCTTAGGCAGAACATTCAGTGGAGACCCAGTATCCACCAGCACATGAGCCATAGTGGTGACCCTGCATTCGATCGAGACATGTAGAGCATCATTATGCTTCCTCCCTTTCGGTGTTAAGTCGGCATCTAAAGAACTCAGCCCATTGACAGCAGTCAAGCTATCCACACAATCTTTGAATTGATCGGCTGAGGTTTCTTGCGGCACATGCGCGGTCTTGAGGAATGCAATCAAAGCCTTTGCATAGGCCTCGAAACATAAAAGCAAAGATAACATCGATATATTCGAGGGGGTCTGCCCCAACCGCTCGACCACATTGTAGTCGCTCTTCTTGATTAATTTTAAGATTTCCTCTATCTCTTTCTTAGAGGATTCCACAACAACTTTTCAAGGTGCCTCCGTCTAGGCAGGCTCACCTATAGCTTCTTTGCCTCGAGTCCCAGATGACTCACTGGCAGGGGTAACAACTGGAGTAAGAACGAGAGTAGTAGCTGAAGTACTAGTAGGAACAGCAAATGGAATAACAATAGGCTTAATGACAGTCTTCGGGGGGATCTCAGGAGAGAAAACCCTTCCACTTTTGGTAATCTTGCTGGCCCCGACAATGTTACTGACATCGGGATCAGCCTCTTCAACCTTCGAATCTTGTTTAATGCCATGATAGTAAACATCGGCGCCATAATTCCACGGGACAACTTTGTCCAAGGAGTACGGTACGGGACTAGGAAAAGTGATTATCAGCGGGGCGATTCTTGGAGCAAGTGTAATCCTAATAGGTATTTTAGAGGAGACCTTGGAAGGATTGGCGAAAATGGTTATAATGTCAATATCTTCAAATGGAACAATCAGAATCAAAGTCTTTTCGAACAAAATTTCTCTGATGTCTATCAGGCGTTGAACACCTGCTCTCAGCAAATAACAACCAGTGGGCAGAGATGAACACATGTGGCAACCTTCACCACAACCCGGAAATAAATCGACCAACAACAAGTTCTTCTTAACAATCATAAGAGGAGTAGAAACTTCATCAACAGAGGTAACGAACATGTCAGTATCAATGGCATTAACTCCACGGTTGTGCTTGGGCATGGGAGCATTTATGCATTGGGCTTCTCCGGAGCATCAAACTCAATCTTCTTGGCTTCAACTAGATCTTGTACTTTATTTCTCAGATCCCAATAGTCATTTGTATCATGGCCAGGACTCTCAGAATGGTAGGCACACCGAGCGTTTGGATTGTACTGAGGAGATGTAGTATTAGGATTCTTAGGAGCCTCTTTCAAGGTTGCCAAGTTGAATCTTAGCAGATGGGGTAGAACCTCAGTCAATGTCATGTTAATCCGGGTAAACTGCCTTTACGGTCTTTCTACCATTTGCTGATTGTTGCATTTTATGGTAGCCGCAGGCCTAGGTATCATCACAACACTTACCGTTGGACGGTGTTCAGCTCTACTCTGGCCTCTTGGGCTATAGATAGCACAAACTTCCTTCTTGCCTGCGAAAGGCTTCTTTACTGAGCTCGAAGAGGTGTCTTTCTGTATTTTTCCACTTCGGATCCCAACTTCTACCCTCTCTCCTGTTAATATCAGCTCGGTGAAACCAATTGATGAGCTACCAATCAAATGATTGAAGAATGGACCAGACATCGTCCCAAGAAACATGTCAACCAACTCCCTGTCCGACAAAGGGGGTTGGACTCTCTCAGCCAAATCTTTCCACTTCTGCGCATAGTCCTTAAAGCCTTCACCTGAACCCATGGACATACTCTAGAGTTGAGTACGAGTAGGGGAACAGTCAGCGTTGTATTGATACTGCTTATAAAAAGCAGTAGCCAAATCCTCCCAGTTTCGGACATTGGTTCCCTCTAGTTGATAGAACCATTCAAGCTGAGTCCCTGATAGACCGTCTTGAAAGAAGTGAACCCACAAGTTCCTTTCAGCAGTGTGAGGCTGAATCTTCCTCGCATAGGAACGAAGATGAAGCTTGGGACAAGATACCCCATCATACTTTGTGAAAACCGGAGCTTTAAACTTTTGTGGGATGACTACCCCATACACTAATCCTAGCTCTTTAAAATCCAGCCCTGGTATTCTCTGGATCTCCATAACGCTCATTCGATCCTCTAATTGTTTGTACCTATCCTCAGTGGGAGGATATTGTTCATCATTGTAGTCTGTATCATTGTCAGAAACTTCAGGACTAGAGTCCTTCTCCCTTGTCTCCCTCTCTTTATTCTCCCCTTCTTTGGACGAGGAGGTCAGATCGACTGGTAGCTTTAACGACCCCCTGAACCTTCTGCCTAGATTCAGAACACCATAGATTTTCTTCTTCTTCTTCTTCTTCTTCTTTTCCTTCAGGATAAGGGCCTTCAAGATCCTCTCTCAGAATCAATGAGAATCATTGTTTAGATTGGTATCTCTGAGTGAGCCAACCTCAATTGATGAAGCTTTGGAAGACAATGATTGGATCCTAGCAATGCAAGATGAACTCAATCAATTTTCCAAAAACGATGTATGGGATCTAGTTCCAAGACCTAAAGGATTCAACATTATAGGAACTAAATGGGTTTTCAGAAACAAACTAAATGAGCAAGGAGAGGTGGTCAGAAACAAAGCACGACTGGTTGCACAGGGTTATAGTCAACAAGAAGGAATTGATTATAATGAAACCTTTTCCCCAGTCGCCAGGTTAGAATCTATTAGATTATTAATTTCTTTTTCTGTTCAAAATAACATTTCATTATATCAAATGGATGTTAAAAGTGCATTTTTAAATGGCTATATAGAAGAAGAAGTTTATGTCCATCAACCTCCTGGCTTTAATGACTCAAAGTATCCAGAACATGTTTTTAAATTAAAAAAGTCTTTATACGGTTTAAAACAAGCTCCCAGAGCTTGGTATGAACGTTTGAGTAATTTTCTTTTAGAAAAAGATTTTACCAGAGGGAAAGTGGACACAACTTTATTCAGAAAGACATTTAAAAATGACATTTTAATTTGTCAAATTTATGTTAATGATATTATTTTTTGAACCTCTAATATCTCCCTTGGAAAAGGATTTGCTGAGACCATGCAGGCAGAATCTGAGATGAGCATGATGGGAAAATTGAAGTTCTTTCTGGGAATACAAATTAACCAGACTCCAGAAGGTACTTACACACATCAGACGAAGTATGTTAAAGAACTTTTGAAGAAATTTCAGATGTCAGAAAGCAAAGATGCTAAGACACCAATGCATCCAACATGCATTCTGGGAAAAGATGAGGTAAGTATGAAGGTAGATCAGAAGCTCTATAGAGGTATGATTGGATCCCTTCTCTATCTAACTGCATCTAGACCTGATATATTATTCAGCATATGTTTATGTGCTAGATTCTAATCAAATCCTAGAGAATCTCACTTAACTACTGTTAAGAGAATTCTGAGGTATCTGAAAGGTACTACTAATCTGGGTCTGTGTTACAGAAGATCAAAAGATTTCAGACTAGTAGGTTATTGTGATGCTGACTTTGCTGGAGATAGAATTGAAAGAAAGAACACCTCTGGAAGCTGCCAGTTTCTGGGTGACAATCTTATCTCATGGTACAGCAAGAAGCAAGCAACAATTTCACTTCCAACAACAGAAGCTGAGTATATATCTGCTGCTGGATGTAGTTCTCAGATGATCTGGATGAAAAGTCAGCTAGAAGATTTTAATCTTTATAAAAGTAAGATTCCTATCTTCTATGACAATACTTCTGCAATTTGTCTTTCTAAAAATCCCATTTTGCATTCTAAAGCTAAACACATAGAAATTAAATATCATTTTATAAGGGACTACATTCAGAAAGGAATTTTAAATTTAAACTTTGTAAAAACAGACTATCAATAGGCTGATATTTTTACCAAACCCCTTTCAGAAGTTAGATTTAAATTCATTTTGAAAAATATTTGTATGGAATTATGTCCTGAATAAAATTATATTTATCTTCTGTGTTTGCCTTCAGAGTGTTCTGAAATGAATGTTCTGATTAACAACTCTTCAGAAGTTAGAAGAGAAGTTACATCAGAAGCTATATATAAAGTTCTGAAATGTTCTAATGTTTCATTACAAGTATAGTTCAGCAATCCATAATATCAAACAACTGTCCCATGCAACCTTCAGGAGATGAACACGTGGTGTGTTTCTGAAAGGTCACGCGTGCTAAGCTATTGACGCCGTTCCTAAGTAACTGTTATGATTTGCTCAAATCTCACGCTTTCCCCTCAATTTTCATTATCATTAAATGCTATTCATGAGCGCTTGGACAAGCAAGATGAGACTAACAAAGAAATCAGAAACTGGATGATGAAGCAAGAGGAATCTTCATCTGAGATCAAAAATCTTCTTATGGCTCTTGTTTCTAAAAAAATTTGGTGTCATTCTGATTCTTGTTTTTGTTTGTTGTTTTGTACCTCTGAATCTTTTTTATTAAAAATTTTACGCTCTTCAATGATTTTTTATATACTTTTTGATTATGCCAAAAAGGGGGAGAAAATGAGTATTTTGATCTAATATCTGATTAACAGTTATGGGACTAAGTCTCAAACATTCTAGCAAAATACAAAGATTTCTTTCTATGTTTAAATTTTTTTTGCAGGTATCACTAAACTCTGGAAGTTTAATTCAACTGAACATTATCTTCAAAAGACTTACTGAAGAAATCCTAGAAGAAAATTTCAAAGCTCTGATGAAAATTCTCAAGAAGTTTTTCTTATAGAAATATTTATTTCAGGGGGAGATTCTTATCTCTTGTTCAATTTTATTTCTAAATCTGAATATTTTTGTCATCATCAAAAATGGGGAGATTGTTAGAACATGATTGGTTCTGATCATATCTCAGAGTTTTGATGATAACAATAAAATATATTTTATAATTGATACTCTGATGAGCATATTTATTTGTTTCAGATAATGTTCTGACTGAAGTATTTTCTAAGATGAAAATCATTTTGACATGCTGAGCTGAAAATAAATGAAGAAGTTCTTTGATGAAAGAACTATTTGTTTTAGTGCAAGTTCTGATGCTGACTCTGATAAGAAACTATTTTATGCATCTTCTAAATCTTAGCAAGTTTCCATGTAAACCATATTAAGAAGTACTTTGAAAGCAAGCGTTGATAAGAAGATTTGCAAGCATACTCTGAAGCAAGACGTGAAGCTAGTTCTGAAAGAATAAAGAAACTAACAAGTTTTGTCAAGTTTTAGGAAACATGCTCTGACAAGTTTCGTTTGTTCATTTAATGCAAATACGGCTACATGCACTCAAGTGTCTACGCTAGTTCATTGGAAAATGCAATACTATAAGCAAACATGCAAACATTAATTGCTCTCCACTTTTGAAGGCAGCAACAATCATTTTCTTCATGCTATAAATAGAAGATCATTTATTGCAAGCCAACTGACCAATGACGTGAAAATATTCTGCTCACAATTATTTTACAAACACTTTGTGCAAAACTAATCTTAGTGAAAAATCACAGTTTGTGATATAGCTTTCTAAGAAGCATTTTGTTTCACTATCTGTAAATATTTAATTCTTGTAATTGTTCCTTGAGAGACCAAGCTTGGTCAGATTTCTCAAGAAGGCTAGGACTAGTTTGAGTCTTAGTGGTGTTAGTCACTTGTAAGTTTACTTGTGCTTTGAATTGTTAGTCACAACAGTTTGGTTGTCTAATTGTAATCAGTTTGATTATAGTGAATTAAGTCCTTGTTGAGAAAGGCAAAATCACCTTGGCGGGTGGACTGGAGTAGTTTGAGTTCAAACGAACCAGGATAAAAATAACCGTGTCTTTCCATTATTGTTGAGCCTTTAAGAAAAAGAAAAAGAGAAACTTATTCAACCCCCCTCCCCCCCTTCTAAGTGTTTTCTCACCTTCAAGGAGTGCAACACAGGAGGGTACCCCTTCTCTTTAGAGTACGAGTATACAGAGAGTGTAAAACATCCCCAAGTAATGTAGGCACCGAATTATGAGACAAAAAACCCTTAATAGTATTCACATCTACGAGTTGGTCCGTATTAGGGAAAAGTACCATCCCGTAGATGAGGAGTTCCAATACCTCTTCGAAAGCTTGTAAATCCAGGGTATCCCAAAAATAATAAGCCTTCTCGAATAGAAATTTAATCGAGATTCCTTGGACATTTCATCTAGTTTCCCAATTTGTCACTACATCGGACTGTTGTAAGGACAGAGCTCGAGCAATCTCTTCAGGCTTTGGATGTTCTTCCATACTGCTGAAAGGTAACTGATCAAGAATATGTACCCCTAACAACCGAGAAAATTCCTCCATAGTAAGCACTAGTTGGTAATCCGGGAAGGTGAAGCAGTGGTGCAAAGGATCAAAGAATTGAAATAGCACTTTTAACAATTATTCATCAGGTTTTGCAGTGACCAAGTTAAGCAACCGACCATGCTTTTTAGTGAAGGGAGAGCTTTCAGGAATCCTTAATGCCAAGTCCTTTAGTTGGAGAGGCACTTTCACAAGGTTAATCTGGATAGTGTTCCTATGGGCAGATGCCACGTCCTACAAAATAAAGCAAAGATGAGCTCTTGAAATACTTGAAATGGTTAGTATGATATGCCGTGCTTATGATGTCATGATTATGCTAAAAAATCACATGTATAGCAAGCAACAAACAAGTGACACCAAGTCCTTAGGTTTAAGGCTTGCATGAGTTTTAAGGTCATACCCTCTAGAAGCTGGTTTGGTTCAACCTGTCCTATAAATAGTAACCGGGTTCTAAGGGATCTCAATATCATCGATCTTTCCCCCAAGCTTCGTTCAATAGGCGATTGACTCACAACCAAACAAAACTCAAGATTCAAACCTCAATGAGTGTAGCATCGAGTATCTGTCGACCTTAGGAATACACCAAAGTGGGCCATCTCGCTACCCCATACTGGCCAAGTTGTGCAATTAAAGGTTCTAAGGTCAGTTGATGCTTTATGACACCACGTGGCGGCCCCGTACTCTTCCTGATTGACTCAATGGTTACTGGTACCAACCAAAGTTCCACATCAACATAGCTACTGCTTCAACCGTGTCAGTATATCCTGCATAGTTCCCTCACAGTTTATTGCTACTTACCTAAAAGGTGTCCTCAGATCCGGGTGTAGGATCTAAATAACCCCAACAAAACCCTTAAATATAAAGCAGGCAAAGAAAAAGACAAGCAAGCAATTTTAGAAGGAACTAAATCCTAAGGTATACCCCACTTATTAAATCCCCAACAGAGTCGCCAGTTCTGTGATACGGTGGCAGAACCGACTGTTTAATACTGGTTTGTATTTTATATTCGCAAATATTACGGTAAGCAAGAGTCGCCACCGACTTTTATTTTATCCAATCAAAGGAAATGAGAAAAGAATAGAAAAAACCTTTTTTCGAGATGTTTCTGAGTACGGGGGGTAGATTATAGAAAGGGAAGGTGTTAGCACCCTTTCTATCCGTGGTTTTCCAGGGGCTCTTAGGTACTTTCTCATTTTGAAATTGCTTGTGTGTGTTTTGAAAAGTTTTGTTTACTTCGTGATAACCCTTGTATCTGTCCTCAAGAGTGTGACGAAGTTGTTTTTGAAAACTATTTTGAAAGTGTTTGTGTGAAATTTGTTTGTTTGAGCAAGTACCTAGGAACTATCTACCTACTCAAAAAAAGTCTGTTCGTTTTCCCTTAGACAACGCTATCCTACTATTAAGGAGTAGGTAGCTCCATTGTTGGAGTTTAAGGGACATTCGGAAGGGACGAAATGGTCACTGAAGGCAACAAGTAAGGATACCTTAGCATTTCGAAGGGACTATCATCATAAGATCATTTCTCATAGGCAACACGAGGGACAAGGAGAGACTATGATCTTTATGACGACTTCGAATTACGGGTCACTGCTAAGATATCCATACGTTCGAGGGAAATGACCATTATTTCTGAGGCAACCAAGTGAGGCAAAATCTTAGGAGTGAGCATGTGCAAGTGTTTGATTTCAGTTTCATTTATCTTGCGCATTTAGGGTTTTCAACTGTTTTAAATTGATTTATCTTGCTATTCAATCCTATTATCTATACATCTAGGCCGTTTATAATTGTGGAAAGTAAAGTGCGAGATTTAAAACCCTAGCTATTACAAGGCCTTGGGGAGGGGGATTACATAATTGAAAAAACTGGGGGAAATCATAAATGCGAAATAGTAAACCTAATTAACTATTACAAACTCAGAGCAGTTACAATAATTAATAAAATAGGTGAAAAAGAATGCGTGCGACAAAATTAAATACGGGGAATTAATGTCAAGTTTAGAAACAATTAATTGATGAGTAAAGAAAGGATTTTTTTTTGGATTTTTTTGAGAAAAGTAATTAATCTTGCAAATTAACCTAATTTCTATTTAATTTTAATTACGGAAAAAAAGAATTTAAATTAACCTAATTAAACTTATTAATTAATGCAATTAAATATTTTATGAAAAAAACTAAACCTAATTTTTTTAGTGATTTTCTGATTTAATTAAAAAAGAAACCTTTTTTAAAACAATAAAAAATAAATAAAATAATAAAGAATATTAAAGAGAATAATAAAAAAAAGAATAAGAGTGGGCCTGTTGTAGTTAAGAAAATTGGGGGGGGGGGAGGGTGCAACGCTGAAATTGGTGTTAGGCCCAAAGCTGGTGGCCCAGAGGATCGTGCCTGATTCAGTGAGACCATCTACCGAGGGTTTATCATGAGCTTGCGTATGCTGGGCGTTGGATCTGGCTGGAGATGGATCCAACGGATGGATGATGGGGAGCGCTAGGTGGACCCTCAACAGAGTGATGTGCTGGATCTGCAAGGAACATTCAAGAAAAATACAAAAGCAACACGCCTGGGATCGAACCTAGGACGTTTGCTTCAAACCTTCCGTCCTTAACCATCTGCGGTGGCTGTTCACTTGTTAATATAATAAAAAATGACATTATATACAAAGTAACGTTAACATCATAAAAACGCACGCGTAATTCAAATCTCCCAATGGGAGTTTTCCACCTAGCCTTCTTCTTCCTCAGCATTATCGTTTTAGGCTTAGACTTTTACCTACGGACAAAGTCTGTAAGTACAACCCGGCATCATTCAAAAATCCAGCACAAGCAATATAAATTATAATGGAGACCATGAATCAACTGGGCTTGAAGCCCTGAACACCATGGTATCCACGCCTAGCCCTAATTTTGCCTGTAGAAGGAAACCCTAAAACGAGCTTGGAAACCCTAAGAATGGCAAACCATGATTCCTGCACTTAAAACTCAATCAAACGATTCAGAATGCATCGAAACCTTATGATAAACAAGAATACATGATTAAATTTCATTGAAAACTCATATATGCATGTAATCGAAAATCAAAAAGAGTTGGATTACAGAGTTGCGGATTTTACGATTCTGAGCGTTTTGGTGCGTGCAAAGGGTGCAGTTAGCTTCAGGAGATTGCTGGGAATGGATTGTTGGCCCTTAAACGCTTTGAATCGCCATGTAGAATGAAATCTGATGCTCACTTTTTTGTCCAAAAATTAAGTTCTTGCTCTTGCAGTTTACACGTCCAACCCTTGTTTTTGTGCATTGGAATTGTTGTGTATATGTAATAGACTGAATTAGGTCAACAAAAAGCATTCGTATGTTTGCAAATTATCAAGATTTGATTTGATTTCCTCTTTGCATTATTTCTTTCTAAATCAAGCCAAATCATACCATTCTCATCCCAATCACCCTTGGCACGATTTGATTTTGTTTGACAACATAATTGGATTGCAGTTCTATTCAAAATCAGATCAAAAACAAATCTTTACTATTTTTATATCATTTATTTAATTTTTAAATGATTAAAATCAAAATAAATTAAATAAATAAAGCCAATAATATATGAGAGAGTGTTTGGGTCGTGGACCATGTTAGAAGTAAGATGCAAGCATAAAAAGCTAGGCCCATTTGACAAAAAATGCAATTTTGGGTATTGTTGACTTTTGACAATTTTCCAAAACTGGCCAACTTTGACAATGCATATCTCTTTCAATTTTGACCCTAAGAGGACGTTCTTGGACTTTTTAGAAATCTTGAGATGTCCCCTAAACAACCCTTTTGGTTTCATTTCAATTGGATCTTCCATGCTCATGTAAGAAGCTTTGACCCAAAAGGTGTTTTTGTTGATGTTTTAAAATGACCTGTAATGTCTGAATTCATATCTTTTCATGAGGGCATTTTTTGAACTTGAGGCTGAAGATGAGTTGTAGGGAATTGGATCTCTTCAAATGAGCCTTGGATGAGAATTTCTAATAAAGTATGAGAAAGTTATGCTTGGTCAAAGTTTGGTTGACTTTTCCTGAGAAACCCTAATTTAACAACTTTTGAGTTTTGATGAATTAGGAGCATCCCTTGGGGAATCATGATCAACCCTTGATCAAATTATGGATATCACTTCAAAGTGTTGATGTTGACCAAAAATCTTGAAGTTTGACTGTATGTGGGCCACGATTGACTTTTGACCTAATATAGTTGATTTTCAGACATTTGAGCAATTGACTGAGTAAACTTCTTGTGCAAGGCATGAAACTTGGCATGGATGGTCTTGAGAGCATATGAGGACTATGGAGAGAATATGAGGCCTTTGGATCTCACCCATCTTGATGAAAATGGAAACCCTAGTTTGAGGTTCATTGGTTTAGAAGAGCATTTGCCTGATTAATCCTTGGGCATCCTTGGGCAAGTTGAGGATTTCAATGAAAATATGTTGATTAAAATGGGAGGGAAAATTTTGGGGTACAACATCCGGATTAGAGGCCGGGGAGGATGCTGAAGTGGTATGTACCGAACAACATTTTAGGCTGCGAGGCAGTGTCGGGGAATGATGCGTTGGATTTTCAAGCAGAATTAGGTTGCTGGACGTGTCGAGGAGCATAGGTCGGTCGTTGCCCTGCTTTCCCCTATGCGTGTCAAGGAGTATGGATTAGGTGTTATGCTGACCTAGTTGTTGTGCATGTCGAGGGGCACATAGTTCCATGGCCCTTTTGCCCGTACATGCTGTGTTTTTAGTCGTTAACCGTGATGTGTGAATTATGTTAAGTTGCTATTTATTTATGTTAATGACTGAATCATTGATTGATGTGATAGGCTTATGGCTAATGTTAATTTATGTTGAGTTGTTGTGATGTTGTGAATTCTTGTTGGTAATACGAAGTTGCAGGGAGTTTTACATGATGATGAATTACCTCGATTTACTGGTAATAATGGTGATGTGGGCTTATGCCTTGCGATGGATGATGATTGTTGTGAGTATGTGATAGTGCATTCATTGAGTCACATACATTTGCATACTATGTAATGGCCTGGATTGGAAAACTGCGAAGAAGGCTTATGCCTTGTTGATGCCTCTATTAATTGGCAATTATTAAGATAAGAGTTCTTCTCTGTTTTTAAGATGGGAGTTCTTCTCCAATGGTACCACATGAGTATTGAGTCGCATTCCAAGTAGTATGATTGAGTTGTTGTGTTGATGAATTAATTGTTGTATTTTGTTAATAGCCTGTTGTGATTGTTCTGGTTTATAAGTTGTGAAGTGGTGATTTTTGCATGAATTGATTCTAGTGTAATATTTATCATACGTTCTATTATAATATTTGATATCTCACCCCTTCTGTTTGAATATTACCCTTATATTGGTAACGTGCAGTTAATCCGGAGTGAAGGCGGTTGACTCTCTATAGTTCGAGTCGATGTCATTTCTCTGATACGTAACACTCAGGGGGCTGAATGCTAGTTGCTTTAGTATTTGTTATTTCAATTATTGAACTTTAAGTTGATTGTTGTTAAGTACTTGTTATTTCAGAAGTTGCTTTAATGTTGGATAAATATGTTATTATGATTCCACTGCGTAGTTGTTCAAGTTGTTGATTTAAAAGATTAATTTATTTTGATGTTGGTTCATCCAAAGTTTTAAAGTGTTATGTATCCATGTTGAATGCAATGGTTTTTAAGTTGAATTTGTGGCGTCCTGATTCAGTTATAGAATTTTTATAATTCTGATTTACATTTATATTGTCGGGTAGAATTGAGGTGTTACACATCCTGATTCCAGAAATCCATCTAATCAATCTCATAGGGAAATAAACCCTAATAACCTTGATTGTGATGACTCTTGATGGAGAATAATACCATGACTTACTTGAGGAAAAATTTCATGAAAAACATAAACTCACGGCCCTAAATCCACAATCCCTGCTTGAAGAAAGAACCAGAATAATCAGAATAATCTAGCGTACACATCTTAAAACTAATAGAAACCCTGCTTGCCTGACCACTGAGCTTTGAACCTCATGGTATTTTATTAAATGAAAATACACGCTTTGTTAAAGACCTAATGGAAAGATGAATGCAATTCTAAGCTTAAGCCAAATAAGATCAAAATTTGGAGGGCGAATTTTGGGGTGCAACAAGATTCAAGGAAGCTAACCAAATCTTTACAACACCTTGAAGATTTCTCTAACTCAAAACATGATCTCCATCTACAAGAAAAGTTTTTTGAAATTCTAACTCTTCATACAAGCATCATTTGGCTTCCATTTTAAAAGATAAAATGTAGACATCATAGCCCTGAAACTAACCATGTCCTTATAATTCATTTATGTTGCCTGAGTAGTGAGAATTTTGAGCCTGAACTTTCTGAAAAAGTTAGGTTAAATTTGGTACCATTTAAAATTCTTGCTCATCTTTGATCCATTGCTTAAGTTATTTACATATTTGAAATCATGGTGAAATTTCTAACAAGTTTGATATTTATAATTTCTGAAATGGTTGAGAGTTGAATAAGTTACAGAGTTCTGGATGGCGCGAGGAATAAGATGAAGTTGCCTTTAGAACATAGTTTATTTTAAATTTATTGCAATTTGTTTCTATACCAGATGTACAGGCCACCCCAGTGGCAGCAAGCATGCGCGTAAGACATTTATTTAGAAGGTCCTGGGTTCGAACCCCAGCAAGACCTTTTGCATTTTTCATGTTTTCATTTGTTTCTTTTTTGTTTGGACATGCGCACATGGGCCTCATATCTCTGGGCCATTCATTTTTACTTTCCATCACCCCCTATTTACCTTTTACCACGTAGCCCAACATTCTCTTTTTTATTTTATTTTGTTTTTAATTTCTGATAAGAAAAAAGACCTTGAGCCTAGGTAAAAGAAATTGTTTTTTTTCTAACCCCATAATTCATTTTCAAAATCCCCTGACTTTTAATTTTAATTTTAATTTTATTTTCTTTTATTTCCTTTTAATATTATTATTTCTTATTATTTCTTATTAAAAAATATAAAAATATATTATTTTCTTAAATAATAAAATAAAAAGACTTTTTGACTTACTTTATCTTTATGAATAACAAAATCCCTAAAAATACATTTTTCTTTCTAAATTAATCAAATTATTTTAGACTTAGGTTTTTTTTTTCTAATTTTATTTTTTAATTAAACTAACTTAGACTTTAAGATTTTAGTTAATTAACTTCTTTTCAAATTAATTAGTTTAAATTAGGTTAACTAAAAAAAATCCCTTTTCATACAAAAACCACAAAAACAATTTTATTTTCTTTCATATTATCTTTATGTTATTGTATATTTTATTTTTTGCATTATTCAATATGGTTGTAATAGTAATTAGGTTTTAATTGCTTTCATCCCCCTTTGTAATTTGTATCCCCATCCCCTAAAATGATGTAATAGCGTAAGACTTTTAATTTCCAGAATTTACCGCTTTCCATATTATTGCTAGTAAATAGGGTTTGTATGGTAAGACTTAAAATCAATAGTAGACAATCCTAATTCAAGACAAAAATGCATGAAAATAATACACTTCGCACACTTGCACCTCTAGGGTTAACCCACATTTGTTGTCTTAGAATAAAATAGTCATATCCCTCGAACGTGGGATACTTTAGCAAAGACCCTCGATTACAAGATCGTAGTCCCTCAATAACCTTTCAATATTGCCTTTGGTAAACGATCTAAGTCCCTTATAATAAATTGCTAAGGTATCCTTCAATGTTGCTTTCTATGACTGTACGACGACCCACGCTTGTCCTTTCACATCCAATGATAAGGTTTCTTACTAACTAATAGTAAGACAACATTATATAAAGGAGGAGGAAAAGAACAAAGACTTCCTTTTTGAGTAGGTAGAACGCTCGTAGTTACTTGCTCACAAATATTTCAAAATAAAACATCTTTCAAATACACCAACACTTTCATGAAATATTTTCAAAATTCAACACTTTGTATACATTCTTATAGAGACGAGAATCATTACAAAGTTCTCCTAAACAAAGGCAGTTTTCAAAAATACTTTCAAACAATCACAAACACATTTTATAAAGCATTTCAAAGTGAGCTAGCAACTAAGAGCCCGTAGATAACTACAGATGAAAATGATGCTAACATCTTCCCTTTTCATAACCTACCCCCCGAACTCAAGAAAAATTCAAAAGGTCTTTCTTGTTCTTTTCACCCTTTCCTTTATTGGATAAAAGAAAAGTCGGTGGCGACTCTTGCTATCCGCAACCATTACGATAAAATTCAAAACACCCAATTCAGTTCTCCCACCGTATCACAGAACTGGCGACTCTGCTGGGGAATTTACTTAAAAGTGAGGTTATCTTAGAGACTATATAACCTTTAAATACTTTCATTTGTTTGACTTGTTTGCTTTACATTTTTGGGTCCATGTTTGGGTCTTGAATAGATCCTCTACTCGGATCTGGGAACATTATTAGGTAAGTAGCAATAGATTGTAGAGACTCTGCGATGTAGACTGATATAGTGGAAATAATAGCTACGTTAGTGTGACACATTTGTGGGTACCAGTATCCTTTAGGTTGAATCAAGGAGAACATGGGGCCGCTGTGTGGTGTCATGAAGCACTAACTGACCATAGAACCTTTAGTTGAACAACTTTGCCATTAGGAAGTAGTGAGATAGCCGACTCCGGTGGAAAGCTGAAGATTGGTTAATACTCGATACTACGCTCATTGAGATCAGACTTTCGGGATATTTCGGCCGCAAGAAAATATTGATTATGCTGAGACAATGCCCGATGAAGAAAGATCAATAATATTGAGATTCCCTAGAACCCGGTTACTTTTTAGGACAGGTTGAACCAACTAAACTTCAAGAGGGTACTTACCTATAAACCCCATGCAAGCCTAAACTTAAGGACTTGTTTACTTTGCTTGTATATGATTATTTATACATAACATCATGACATCATACCATAGCATTTGCACTAACAATTTCAAGGACTTTGGGATTTATTTTTGTTCTGTTTTGTAGGACATGGATTCCACTCGTAGAAAAACCATCCGAATCGGCTTTGTAAAGGTTCCTCCTCAACTCAAAGAGTTAGCATCAAGGGTTCCTGAGAATTCTCCGTTCACCCGAAGATATGGTCGACTTATCAACTTGGCCACCTCAAGCTTTAAAGAGAAAATGATGGGTGTGCTCTTTCAATTCTTTTACCCTAAACATCATTGTTTCATATTTCCTGATTATTAATCGGTGTCGACGATGGAAGAGTTTTCTTAACTATTGAGATTGCCTATTCTTGACCAAATGCCTTTCACCAGTCTAGAGAAAGAGCCATAACTTGAGGAGACCACATTAGCCTTACATTTGCAACGGTATGACATTGCAGCCAACTGGGAAACAAGGAGCGGAGTCAAGGGTTTCCTAGCCAAGTTTCTGTTTGAGAAGGCTCAACAGTTTTGGGATGCTCTAGATTTGCAAGCTTTTGAAGAAGTTTTGGCTCTTCTAATCTATGGGTTGGTACTGTTCCCTAATCCAGACCAACTTATAGATGTGAATACAATCAAAGTTTTTGTCTCTCGTAACCCCGTGCCTACCTTGCTCGGAGACATTTTGCACTCTCTTCACACTCGTACCATGAAGAGAAGAGGGATCCTTATGTGTTGCATACCATTGCTATCTAGGTGATTTATTTCGCACCTTCCTCGATCTGTTTTGAAGAACGAACAAAGCTTGGGGTGGTCTAATAACACTTACTTTACACTTGTTTTTGACTCTGATTTCACATGTTATTTAGGTTTTTTATTATGGTTTTCTCGTATTATGCCTATATTTTGTTTCTTTTTCATGTATTTCAATTATCCAGAGCTCCCATGAAGAAATGAAGGAAAACAGGCTGAAAAACAGGAGTTTAGGTCAAATTTTCACTCATGGCGTCCACCATGGCACCAGCCATAGGGTAGGCCATGACGTGGACCACCTCCTGCTGACCTCAACTGCCACGTTCCCCACTTCCTTTCATTTACACTCATGGCAGGCGCCATGTCCCCCATGGCGGGCGCCACCTTTGGACGATGTTTTCCCCCCCAAAAGGAATTAGGGGGCATTCTTGTGATTTCCTGCATTCTTCATCCTCTATAAATAGAATTTCCTGATTTCATTTCAATTCACCCAAGCTTAGTTGCAAACTTGATCCAACCATAGTTGCAAACTTAAGCCATATAATTTCACCATTGTAAAGCGATAATTCTTCATATCGGGGAATTATTGCACTGTTGATTGAGTTTGTGATCGAGTTCGTAGATTGAGTCTGTAATCGAGTTTGGAGAACTTCAGCAGAAGTTTATCTTGCCACATTTATTTTCAACAGTTGTTTATTTTCAGTCGCATTTTACTTCCGGTTTGTACCAGATTTAAAACCTCCCCGTTTGGAGCAGGTTTCTATTTATATATTCCGCACTGCTTTTACTTTGTTTATTTCCCGCACCTGCTTTTACTTTGTTTATTTTTCGCACCTGCTTTTACTTTTTTTATTTCCTGCACCTGCTTTTACTTTGTTTATTACCCGCACCTACTTTTACTTTGTTTATTTCCTACACCTGCTTTTACTTTGTTTATTTTCTGCACCTGCTTTTACTTTGTTTATTTTCTGCACTTGCTTTTACTTTGTTTATTTTCCGCACCACACTTTAAATTATTTACTTTCTCGCATGATTTATTTTAACATGTCTGTTTACATTCCCATGTCAGGCTGAACCTTACTGGGCTAGAATGTAAGGAATCTAGTTAGATCGATATTCCAAATAATGTGTCAATAGAAATGCTTACGGGCTATTTTGGTTTTTAATACGAGTTTTCTGTACTTTATTGTTGTTGGGTAAGATCGAAAGCCGTCCAACCCTTTGTTAAACTCGGTTAGTTCTAACTGGTCAAAGGAAGCGAAAGCGCTTTGTCTGGTTAGTTAGGGATTTTTATTATCAAAGAAATCAATTTTGAAACTATTTTCGGACGTCTTTACAGGATTAAAGTTAGGTCCCCTTTTTATTATAAATTCCAAATCAAAATACTTTTCAACTTGGTCAAGTACTTTATTTCTTAAAAATAGGTTTATTACTTTAACGCAATACACACCTTTTTATAAGTGACAATAAGAAGGTATGGTTAGAGAGTAAACTCGGTTCTGATTACGCGAAAGCGACAATTCCTGTTAAATTAGTTCTTTTATTTAGTAGAAAATATTGCCCTATAAGTAGTTCTATTCCAAAGCATTGCGAATATCATCTGACTATGTGAATTACATTCGACCCTGCTTTTATATCTGAAGTTTATTTCACCACACTTTACTTTCTTGCATGCTCAATTCCCTGTTTAATATTGACTTATCTAAACACCGTAACAATAGGAAATGATAGATTGACAATTGGTCTTTGTGGATCGATAATCTTTTATATTACTCTGACGCGATTCGTACACTTGCGAATACACCGCATCAAGTTTTTGGCGCCGTTGCCGGGGATCAATTTTGTCAAATTTCGAACCCTATAGTCGCACCATCTAGATTAAGTTTTACAGTCCGGTTGATGCGAAGATCTCGCAGCACCAGAACCTTATTCAATGCTTTAGCGGAACCTGAATGTTACATCCATTTTCTCCGTAGGATTAGAAAAACTATGGTCGAGAATCGTAACCAAAGACCCCTTAAGGATTTTTCCTAACCGTCATATGAGGAACCTAGTTCAAGTATCATAAACCCAGCTATAACCACAAATAATTTGGAACTAAAACCCTCATTGCTACAATTGGTGCAACAAAACCAATTCGGTGGTCTCGCTACTGAGAACCCAAATCAACACTTAAACACTTTTATATAATTAGCAGACACTTTAAAATGCAATGGTTCTTCGCCTGACGCCATGCGACTAAGATTATTCCCTTTTTCCCTCAGAGATAAAGCACAATATTGGTTAGATTCCCTTCCACCCAATTCAATAACAACCTGAGAAGACCTTAGGAGAGTATTTCTCGCAAGATATTTTCCGCCCAGAAAAACTGATGTCCTTAGAAACCAAATCACTAGATTTAACCAAAACCTAGGAGAATCACTTTTTGAAGCATGGGAGAGATATAAGGACCTGTTAAGATCCTTTCCACACCATGGCTTAGAACAATGGCTAATCATCCACACCTTCTATAATGGACTATATTACAACACAAAGATGTCTATCGATGCTGCTGCTGGTGGCGCATTGATGAATAAACCTTACCTAGAAGCCTGCGCTCTCATTGAGGACATGGCCCAAAACCATTACCAATGGGGAACAGAACGAGCTATGGTAGAGAAAAAGGAGACCCAAGGAGGAAAACATGAGATAAGTTCTCTAGAGATGATGCAAGTTAAAATGGACGCTCTTGCCTTAAAAGTTCAAAACATGTCTCAAAACCCTAACACTGTAGCCGCAGTAGCTTCAGAATGCGAACTCTGTGGGACCCAAGGACATCAACCTGCGGAATGTAACTTGTTGAATGAGCCTTGCTCAGACCAAGTAAACTACACCCAAGGAAACCCATTTTCAAACACTTACAACCCCGGATGGAGGAATCACCCAAACTTTTCTTATAAAAACAATAGCCCAATACAAAACTCTGCACCTCCGAGACCTACAGGTTTCCAAGCCCAAAGACCAAATCAACCTATACAAGTTGTGGTACCCAAACCAAACCTTGAGAAAATCATGGAAAATTTTATTTCAGCTCAAACCCAGCAAAACAAAGAGTTCCTAAATCAGAATATTCACGTAAACGAACTAATCACGCAATTAGGAACTAAGGTTGATCAGATGATTACACATAAAAAGATGCTTGAAACCCAGATCTCGCAGATAGCCCAAACACAAGCCCCACAAACTACACCTGGAGGACAATTCCCTGGACAACCTCAACCAAATCCTAGAGGGCAAGCTAATGCCATTTCCTTACAAAGTGGGACTACTTACGATGGACCCAAGAATCCAGCCATGAGTACACCCTCACAACCTAAGACAAATGTTTTACCTACAGACCAAGTGGAGGAACCAGAGGAACCCAAAAAACAAAAAGAACCAGAATTAAAAGATAAAACTAATAAATCACCACCCCCGTACAAACCCCCAGTCCCATTTTCACAAAGACTTAAACAAACCAAACTTGACAATCAATACCAGAGATTCGTTAAAGTTATAGAAAAACTCCATGTAAAGATTCCTTTCACTGAAGCCATCACTCAGATACCGTCTTATGCTAAATTCCTAAAATACATCCTGACCAACAAGCGTAGACTTGATGATCCCAAACCTATCGAATGCAATTTTATTTCAGAAGATAAACTTGCCAAGAAAGAAAAGGATCCAAGAAGTTTTTCCATTCCTTGTATCTTAGGAAATCATACTATTGACAAAGCCTTATTAGATCTAGGAGCTAGCATCAGCCTTATGCCTTTAGCAGTTTGTAGAAGGTTAAACTTAGGAGAATTGTAGCCGACTAAAATGTCTCTCCAGCTGGCTGATAGATCAGTTAAGTATCCTATAGGCATACTTGAAGACATACTGGTTAAGATCAGTCAGCTATATATCCCACCTGATTTTGTGGTTATGGATATTAAAGAAGACGAAGAAATCCCAATCCTCTTAGGTAGACCATTCCTATCAACAAACGGAGCCATAATTGACGTTAAGAAAGGAAAATTAACATTTGAGGTGGGTGATGAAAAGATAGAATTTATACTTTAAAAGTTCTTAATGGCACCAATCATAGGAGATGCCTGTTATGCCATCGACGTCATTGACGAGTGTATATTGGAACTTAAGCGAGAGGAATCTAACAAAAATATCAAGTTACCTTCGACCCCCATTATGGAGGACGATGGATTTAAAAGTTTAGAACCTTACATCAATGATGACCTCTATGAATGTTTATCGCTTACTCCTGATCCCGTGCCTTGCCTTTTGAGACCATCTTTAGAACTGAAGGAACTTCCCAAGAACCTCAGATACAAATTCTTAGATAAAGAGATGAATTGTCCTGTTGTAGTTAACGCTATTTTAAGTCAAATCAACTCTTAGAGATCTTACGAAAATATCCCTCAGCTTTAGGGTATAACATCTCCGATTTAAAAGGAATAAGTCCATCGGTGTGCATGCACCGGATCTTGTTAGAGGAAAACTCAAAACCATCAAGAGAACATCAAAGAAGAATAAACCATATAATGAGCGATGTTGTTAAAAGAGAAGGTCTTAAGTTACTAGAGGCTGGTATAATTTACCAAATATCAGATAGTAATTGGGTAAGCCATGTGCATGTGGTGCCAAATAAAGGAGGCATCACAGTCATAGAAAATGAGAAAGGTAAGCATATTGCTAAATAAACAAAAGGAGGTTGGCGTATGTGTATAGATTATAGAAAATTAAACAAAGCAACCAGGAAGGATCATTTCCCTCTTCCATTTATAGATCAAATGCTCGAATGTCTAGCCAGACACTCGCACTTTTGTCATCTAGATGGATACTCAGGATTTTTCCAAATACCTATTCAACCCGAGGATCAAGAGAAAACAACCTTCACCTGTCCTTATGGAACGTTCACCTATAAACGAATGCCCTTCGGACTCTGTAATGCCCCTACCACTTTTCAATGTTGTATGATGTCTATATTTGCAGATTACCTAGATCGAATAATGGAAGTTTTCATGGATGATTTCTCGATGTGTGGATTCGATTTTAAAGATTGTCTCTCCAAACTCGAAAAAATCCTTGAAAGATGCGTAGAGGTGAACCTAGTGCTAAACTGGGAAAAATGCCATTTTATGGTTAATGAAGGTTTAGTATTAGGACACTGTGATACGGTGGGAGAACTGACTTGAGAGTTTTTCATTTTATCGCAAATGTTGCGGTTAGCAAGAGTCGCCACCGACTTTTCTTTTATCCAAAAGAAAAGGTGAAAAAGCAGAGGAAAGACCTTTGAGACGTTTTCTTGAGTTCGGGGGGTAGATTATGAAAAGGGAAAGTGTTAGCACCCTTTTCATCCATGGTTTTCCATGGGCTCTTAGTTACTTGCTTAGATCACTTGCTTTTGTTTGTTTGAAATTGTGTTTGGTGTGGTTTTGAAAGTATTTTGTAAAAGGGGCCATTCGTTTAGGTAATCTTTGTAATGATTCTCGTTCGTTAGAATGTATACAAAGATGTTTGTCTTTTTGAAAATGTTTTCAATGATCATAAGATGTTTTGAAATGTGTGTGTTTGTTTTGGAAAATAGCAAGGATTGTTGTTTGAAATAGAGCAAGTAACTAGAAGCCATCTACCTACTCAAATGTCTTTCTTATGTATTTTCTATTCCTTTGACATTGTTGTCTTACCATTGATTTGGTAAGCAACCCTATCTTTGGATGTAAACGGGACGAGCGTGGGTCATCGTATAGCCATGATTAGCAATATTTGAAAAGTATCTTAGCATTTTGAGGGACCAAGATCATTTTGTAAGACAACTTTTGAATAGCGTCATCGAGAGACTATAATCTTATATTTGTTTTGTTTTGCCAAGATACTTCGCATGCGTAACATAGCCTTTTTTGTTTTAGGCAACCAAGTGGAGAAACCCTAAGGGTGCTTGTGTGCAAGTGTATCATTTTTATGCTTTGATTTTGTCTTGTATTTAGGGTTTTCTATTTTGCTTTGTTTTTTTCTTGTCATACAAACCCTAATTACTAATCATGGCATATAAAGCGATAAATTGCGTAATGTAAATATTTCTAAGCTATTACAACAATTTATGGGAGGGGGGAATACAAATTTGAATGGGGATTTGCAAAAATATAAACCTAAATAAATTATTACAACCAAATCAAATTTGTGAGAATTAGAATAAATACAATACAATATTTAAAATGCAATACAATGTTCATGTAAGAAAATATTTTTTTGTGTCTTTTTTATGTAAAAGAAATTTTCACCTAAACCTAAAAATATAAGGAAAAAGAATTAATTTTTAAAAGGGGTTTAACCCTAATTTCTATTTTAAAATAAAATAAAGTTCTTATGTGTATTATTTTATGTATTTTTTGTATTAAAAGAATAGCTAACATTGTATGAAAATATAAAATTTTTATATATGTAAAAATAAATATTCATAGGTATGAAATGAGAAATAAATAAGTAAATTAAACTAAATATATTTTTGATTATATTTACAAGTTTATTATTAAAAAATAAATGATCTCTTATTGAAATAAAATATATTTTAAAGTGAGAAATAAACTATAAAAAAAGTGCAATATTATTAATTTATATTTTTTGGGATTTTTATGTATTAAGGAAATATTATATATATTAAATATGAAAATAAAACAAATAAAAAATAAAAATATAAAAAGTTGACAAGGGGGGATGTAGCAGATTGATAGTAATGTTAGTAGCAAAAAATCCTGGCCCAAAAGACCAAGCCCAACCTGCAAAAAATGGCAAAATGGAAAAGAGAAAAATATGAAAAATCACAAAAGTAGCGCCCAGGTTCGAACCCAGGACATGGGTCTCACCAGCGCGCTACTTTGCCACTGGGGTGGCTATACTTCCATTGTCTTAAGGAAAACAAAAACAATATAACCCAAAACAAGCCCTTGCCCTGTACTTCATCTCCTTCCTCAAGCTTGTCCAGACATCCTGTAACTCTCTCATACTTCCATAAAAATGAAAACTCATAACATGAAAGTTGTAGTACTTGAACTCACGATTCCAACCATATACGTTATGTGAACTAACAATTAAAGGTCAAATAGAATTTTAAAAGCCCTAAATTTTAACCTAATATTTTCAGAAATTTCAAGTTCCAAATTCTCTCAGCTCAAGTAAAATCAATGCAAGATAAAGACATGTACAGTTTCGTTATGATGAGGACTACACTTTTTATTCACAAATCATGGCCTATGGTTGCCTGTACAAGGAGATAGAGTTTAAGATTTTACCTCCTTCAGTTGGAATCGTGGATGAAACTGGGATGAGTTTGATGGAGGCCTGATGCTTGCTTGAGCTTCCTTGAACTTCCCTGGATGTATTCCAACCCTTGCCTTGCTCTGAAAGTATCTGAAACTCCTTGGCTAAGTCAAAATGCAAGCTCTGAAATCAACAATGGAAGATGATGGAAAAGTGATTACAGAACAGGGATGAAGGCCTGGATGGGTTTGATATCAAGTATGTAAGATGTTTGAATGATCAACACTTGAGACGCACGAGCCAAATGGAAGATGAATATGCTTATGCAAAAACTGCAGGTTTGGACAAATTTTTGGTGTTTTTCTGATTGGGAGTGTTTTAGACCTTTGCTACCCTCCTCTTGTGTTGCATAATGTTTGTATATTAGTATGGAAATAGTTTGATGTTAACCCTCTAACAGCTGTGCCTGTCCTAGCCTTTTTGTCACTTTTCTTGTATTTGAAGTAAAGTGATAAGACAAAGCTTTACATGCTTGTACTGGCTTTATTAGGGTTGGTATTTATTCTCTACAAGTTGCCTTTGGTCTTTGGTACTTGTATGTGCCAAGGGGACAGGTCCAATGCTCAAGATTGTAAAGTTTGTAAAAGTTGATCTTTTTCAAAATGGTAATGGTCACTTTTTGCCATAAGTGGAATTGCAAGTTGGATAATGGTTCTAAGGCATGGATGAAAGCTTTGTCAACTGAGTAAGCATTTAATTAAGGAGTGTGAAACAAGTTTGGGACCTTTAAAGCATGGATTATCCAGCATAGGTACTGATTGCAACTTTGTTCTTCATGAAATGGCTTGGACAAAAAGTGAGAAATTGCCAACTTCATCTCTTCGATTCTACCTACTCAAAAATGATCTTGAGGAGTTCTTGGACATTTTTGAAATATTGAAATGTTATCTATAACTCATATTTGAAATGCATTTTGAGATACCTCTTGTAACTAGGTGAAAAATGGTCATGAAGTTGGGTCCAAAACCTGCCTAAATTAGGGCAAAATTTCACTAAGTTATTTAGTTCATGACCATGTATTCACAAATTTATATCTTGAGATCCAAGCATCTTTAGGGAAAAGTGTGTGAAGAAAAGTTGTAGATTTCATGGAGGTCTACAACTTTCATTCTGGGAACTTTCCTTGAATCATTATGCATCATGGTGAAAAAGTGGCCTAAAGTTGAGAAAAAATAAGAAAATTTTCTATACTTAGAAAATTTCTAAGTTAGGAAGATTTTCAAATTTAAGCCCTAATTTTCAAATTTGGTTTTCTTGGTGAACAAGTTTCACATTTTGACATGTTTTGATGAATTATGACCATTGGTACTTGATTTTGACCAAAAAGTCAAAGTTTGACTTTTCAGTATACAGTTGACTTTTGATAAGTTGACTGCAAACTTCATCTGTCAATCCAATGAATTTGAAATGTTTTGAGCCATGTAATTAAGTCAAGATGATGTAATTAAATCCTCGAAATCATGCTTTAACTCAATTGGTCATTTTCTAGGTTAAAAATCAGAAATTGCCCTTCCTCAGTCAAAACCCTAATTTTGACCATTTTGCCCTTTTTGTGATTTGACCAAATTTCTTGAGGAATTGTGATCCAAACTTGATCAAATGATACATATGAGTCTAAAATGTTGATGTTGATAAAAAATTATGAAGTTTGACTGTAAATTGTCCATGGTTGACTTTTTCCCCAATACAACTGATTTTTAGGTCAACTGTCCAATTGACTGATCAAAAATGTGGTTCAAGGCTTGAAACTTGCCATGAGTGATCTTAGGGATCCGTAATGATGTTTGAAAGTCATATGAAGCATTGATAGTCCAAAAGTCCTTGTGCAAATTCAAACCCTAATTTTGGGTTATCAGTGCAAGATGAGATGTCTTGAGCTAACCAAACCCTAATCCAGTCTTGAGTCATAGAGATCTTGTGAGAAAAGTCTTGATAAATGAGAGGGAAAATTTTGGGGTACAACAGCTGCCCCTGTTCAATCTTCTTAAACCTGAAGAGTTAGATTAGCGAGCTTTGCCATTCGTGACTCGAAGGTGAAATATGATTGGACACTAAAGTGCCCATAAATTTACACTCGGCGATGTGTAGTTGAGGTAATGGGCTTAAAGATGCCATTTAGAGAAGTGATAGAATCTTGTTGGAGATGGGCTTGTAGATGCCATCCAAGAATGTTTGTTGAATTATAAGTTGTAAGCTGAAAGAATGAGTATCAGAATGGTGTCCGTGTCTGGCACGTATCTGAGTTGTATCTGAACCTTGAAATCTGAATGAGTATTAGAATGGAATCCGTGTCTGAAGCGTATCTGAACTGTATCTGGAGCATATATGAACTGTATCTGAACTTGAAATCTGAATGAGTATCAGAATGACATCCGTATCTGGAGTGTATCTGAACTGTATCTGAACTTGAAATCTGAATGAGTATCAGAATGACATCCGTATCTAGAGCGTATCTAAACTGTATCTGAACTTAAAATGTGAAAATGTATCAGAATGGCATCCGTGTCTGGAGCGTATCTGCACTATATCTGAGATTTGAATCTGAATGAGTATCAGAATGGCATTCGTGTATGAAGCGTATCTGCACTGTATCTGAGAGTTGAATCTGAATGAGTATCAGAATGGCATCCGTGTCTGGAGCGTATCTGAACTGTATCTGAGAGTTGAATCTGAATGAGTATCAGAATGACATCCGTGTCTGGAGCGTATCTGAACTGTATCTGAAAGTTAAAATCTGAATGAGTATCAGAATGGCCTCCGTGCTTGGAGCGTATCTGAACTGTATCATGATTGCATATTGTTAATGGTAGCTGTTAATCTTATCCTGAAAAGGGTAAAATGTTAGCTGAAACATAAAATTATGTTGCATGAAATGTATGATGTAATATATGTGTTTTATCAATGTTTATGATATGTGGATGTAATGTATGTGTTTTATCAATGTTTATGATATGTGGATGTAATGTATGCGCATGTAAGCTGATTTATTGTATTGCTGCTTGATTGAGGAAAATAAATCCTTGACTATCGCTGAGGATAATGTGGATTCTTTACATCTTGAAATCAAAGTATTGACAAAATCCTATTGTGAGAGCAATACCATATACTGCTTGAGGAATCTGCTTGGGGAATCCAAAGAATTTTGATGACTTCTACTGGGGATTAATAAATGGGAGTCTTTGTTCCGTTGGGGAGTATCAGAAGTCAGCTGTTATCTGGTTGGATTTCAGGCTTCAAAACAACTTGCTGGAGAATTTGGAGGAATTGGATGGTTTCCACTGAGGATCTAAATGACGTACTGTGGGGATTGCTCATGGAATAGCCTAAAGACGTTTTCCTATTTTCTTCAACCTGTCAGTAATTGTCTTTTTTCATTTTGTTTATTTGTAAACAATAATTATGTTCAAATGCATATGTTCATTAATGAATCATTGGACGTTTTTGCAAATAAAACACAAGTGTAAAGAAAAAGGACAAATGGTTTTTTGTACTTTAAAGAGATATCTTTGTATTTACTTTGAATAAGTATTTTTTACAAAAGACAGACATCCTAGTAAGAGGATGGTGCCATAAAAAATAATAAAAATTTATACAAAGAAAGATAGCTATGTGTGATAATCCCATGGGGTTCCCATTCTGCTATAGCCTCCGTATCTTTGAATATCTTGTCCATTTGTTGCTTCGCCGAAAATGATTGAATTGATCAGAAACTCTGAGTTTGTCAGTGGAAGTCAAGAGGTTGTCCACAAAGTGATCCGACGGGACATAATCATATGCTTTAATTCCCTAACTTTTGCCTGGACCGCCCTTTCGGGTTTTCAGTCCACCGGGAAACCCTTTTTTGCCCAAGTCGCCCTTTCGGGTTTTCAACTTGCCGGGTGTACAGATTTTTTATATTCTATCCCTAATTTTTGCCCGAACCTTTTGGTTCGCCGGGATGCCCCCTTTTTTTGCCTAGGTGTGTCAACCTAGCGGGTCTCTTATGTGTAGTATCTTTGACTATGTCCGCGTTCGCAGGGTGTGGCAAGTCATCACCGTCCATGGTGGTTAAGATCATTGCCCCACCGGAGAAGATGTTCTTGATTACAAACGGTCCTTCATAGGTAGGAGTCCATTTTCCCCTGGGATCACTTTGTGGCAAGATAATGCGTTTGATCACTAGGTCTCCAACTTGATATACCTGGCGCCTGACTTTCTTGTTGAAAGCCTTGATCATCCGTTTTTGATACATCTGACCATGGAAAACAGCAGTGAGTCTCTTTTCATCAATTAAGTTTAGTTGATCAAGCCGAGTCTAGATTCAATCGTCCTCATTCGAACCTTCATCCTTCATAATTCTCAAAGAGGGGATCTGAACCTCAATAGGCAAGACAACCTCCATGCCATAAACCAAAGAATAGGGTGTTGCCCCAGTTGATGTACGAGCCGTGGTACGATACCCGTGGAGAGCAAATGGTAGCATCTCATGCCAGTCCTTGTAAGTGTTTGTCATTTTCTGTATGATCTTTTTAATGTTTTTATTTTCTGCCTCAACGGAACCATTCATCTTCGGCCGATAGGGGGATAAATTGTGATGCTGAATCTTGAACTGCTCGCACAAGGCGGTGATCATAGTACTGTTAAGGTTTGTACCATTATCAGTGATAATCTTTTCTGGGATACCGTACCGGAAAATGAGATTCTGTTTGATGAAGCGGGCAACAACATTCTTAGTCACAAATGCAAAGGAAGCTGCTTCGACCTACTTTGTAAAATAATCAATGGCCACTAGAGTGAAACGGTGTCCATTGGAGGCTGTAGGCTTGATCTCCCCAATCATGTCGATTCCCCACATAGCAAAGGGCCAAGGAGCCGTTAAGACATTCAGAGGAACCGGAGGTACGTGCACCTTGTCAGCATAAATTTGACACTTATGACAGGTCCGAGAGTGTTGATAGCAGTCTGCTTCCATGGTAGACCAATAATAGCCTGCCCGTAGGATTTTCTTCGCCATCATATGCCCACTGGAGTAAGTGCCAAAGATACCTTCATGTAATTCAGCCATGATCATTTCAGCCTCAATCTTATCCATACAACGAATCAAAATAGAGTCATGATTGCGTTTGTACAGGATGCCATTACTCAGGAAGAACTTAGCAGAGAATCTTCTTAGGAACTTTTTATCATTGATTGAAGCTCCTTCTGGATATTCTTGAGCCTCGAGATACCTCTTGACTTCATGAAACCAAGGCTGGTCCACTACTTCTTCAGTATTAATCTCGTGACAGTGTGCTGGTTCGTCCATTCGTTCAATGGTGATCTGGGGAGCCTCGTTATCCCAATTAAGTTTAAACATAGATGACATTGTGGCTAGAGCATCTGCTAGCTGATTTTCTTCTCGCAGGAAATGCTCGAAGGTGATCTGCTCAAAATGTGGTAGCAATGTCAAGACATGTTCTTTGTAAGGGATAAGGTTTGGGTGATTGGTGTCCCATTCTCCTTTAATCTGACTGATGACCAAAGCTGAATCTCCAAACACATCTAAAGATTTGATTCCCAAGTCTATGGCAGCCTTGAGACCAAAGATGTATGCTTTGTATTCCACCATGTTATTCGTACAGTTGAAGCAAAGTCTGGAAGTAAAGGGAGTATGACACCCTTCTAGAGATATGAGTACAACACCGATACCATTACCAAATGCATTGGATGCCCCATCAAAGAACATGGTCCATCGGGATCCTTGTTCAGGTCCGTCATGTGGTCTGATTTCTTCACAGTTGTCTAATGTAATGATGTCTTCATCCGGGAATTCAAACTTCATGGACTGGTAATCTTCTACAGCTTGATGAGCAAGATGATCAGCTAGCACACTGCCTTTTATAGCTTTCTGGGTAGTGTATTGTATGTCATATTCTGTTAGGATCATCTGCCATCTAGCTATCCTCCCAGACATAGCAGGTTTCTCAAAGATGTACTTTATCGGATCCATCTTAGATATCAACAAAGTGGTATGAGTTAACATATACTATCTTAGCCGGCGAGCAGCCCATGCCAGAGCGCATCAAGTTTTCTCGAGCAGTGAATATCTGGTTTCACAGTCGGTAAACGTTTTGCTCAGGTAGTAAATAGCATGCTCTTTTCGGCCAGGCTCGTCATGCTGCCCCAATACACACCCCATTGAGTTCTCTAAAACGGTCAAATACATGATCAATGGTCTTCCTTCGACTGGTGGCATCAAAACAGGAGGCTCCTGTAAGTACTCTTTGATTTTGTCAAAAGCGATCTGGAACTCATCATTCCATCTGACTACTTGATCTTTCTTCAATAGTTTGAAGATTGGCTCACAAGTAGCTGTTAGATGAGAAATGAATCTGGCAATATAGTTCAGGCATCCCAAGAATCCTCTGACTTCCTTCTCAGTATGAGGAGCAGGAATTTCTTATATCGCTTTAACCTTGGCAGGATTAACCTCGATGCCTTTGTTGCTGACAACGAAACCTAAGAGTTTACCGGACCGGACTCCGAATGTACACTTGTTTGGATTCAATCTTAACTTGTACTCCTTCAATCTCACAAACAAGTTTTGCAAGTGATCAAGGTGCTCCTCCTCAGTTTGTGATCGGGCTATCATATCATCTTCGTAGACCTCTATATCATGATGTATCATATCATGAAATAAGGCTACCATGGCGTGTTGGTAGGTTGCCCCAGCATTCTTTAGTCCGAATGGCATCACTTTGTAGCAGAACGTACCTCACTGTGACAAATGTAGTTTTTTCCATGTCCTCATGTGCCATTTTAATTTGGTTATAGCCTGAGAATTCGTCCATGAAGGAAAACACTTTGTGCTGGGCCGTATTGTCAACCGAGATATCGATGTGGGGAAGTGGAAAATCTTCTTTAGGACTGGCCCTGTTTAAATCTCTATAATCCACGCACATTCGTACTTTGCCGTCCTTTTTAGGTACGGGAACAATGTTGGAAACCCATTGAGGATAGGAAGTGACATCCAAGAATCCATCATTGAATTGTTTCATGACTTCCGCTTTGATCTTCTCTGACATGTCAGGTCTCATACGGCGGACTTTTTTCTTCACTGGTGGACAATCTTCTCTTGTGGGTAGAAGATGTACCACGATGTCTGTATCAAGTCCTGGCATGTCTTCGTATGACCAGGCAAATATTTCAACATAATCATGCAATAGTTGAATTAGACGCTCCTTGACACTCGACTCTAGATTGGCACCCACTTTAATTTCTTTTTTTTCTTCCTCGGTACCCAAGTTGATTGTATCCAATGGTTCCTCATGAGGTTGAATAGCTCTTTCCTCTTGTTGTAGTAGTCTGGCCAATTCCCCTGGTACTTCAAAATCTTCCTCACCTTCATATTCGACTTGGTAGATTAGATCTTCAGAGTCACTAAAGGCTATAGCAGTATCGTTACCCATGGGATCCAGAATGGAGGGGTACCTGCATTTGTGAGTGTGGATGTGTGTAAGGGTATAGCCATCTTTAAACAATAAAATGTAAAAGAAAGACAATGAGCACAACAGGTTTGTATGTGAAAAAGCATCCATGATTCATTGAATGTCATGTGAAGATGAAATAAAAACCCTTACAAATGGACCATTGTGCCTCGGGTAAGACACAAGGTTTTTAAAGTGCGAATTGTTTGTGAATATTACAAGTCCTACAGAAATGTAAAAGATAAATTACTGAGAGATGAAAGTTATTGGGACAAAGTCTCTGGCTTCCCAATTGCAAAGTCCTCCGTTGATAGTAGGAAATATCCAATCTTCCAAGCTGCCATCTTCTTCACCATCTTCCACTGTGTTGACCTCCTGGTTACTAATCTTCAAAGCTGGCCCTCCAGCACGGGCACGGCGCACAGCCTTCTGAGCAGTTAAGTAAACCCCAAGTCGAACTTGTCTGATTTATACGGGATGTCCGGAAGCTGCCCCCAGATGGTGCATCCACCCTCTTCCACTACTGTCTTGGTGTCCTTTAGAGATGACATCTGAAGTGGAGGTCTTGTGATCTTGGGAGTCGGGGATACCTCCTTGGTTACTGCTACTTCTTGAGAGACCACCTCGAAATGTTGAAAAGGAGTTTCAATGAACTCGCCATCCAACTCCACATAGCGGAAAGAATTTAGATGACTAATCATGTACTCCTCCTCTCCGTGGACAATGATGATTTTTCCATGGACTGGGTACTTCAGCATCTGGTGTAGCATGGAGGTGACAACACCGGCATTATGGATCCAGGGTTATCCTAACAGACATGAGTAAGAGGGGCGGATGTCCATCACATAGAAGGTTGAGTTGAAGGTCTGAACTCCCACCTTTATCGGGATGTCCACCTCCCCGTGGACCATCCTCTTCGAGCCATCAAATGCTCTCACAACTATGTTATTGGGTTTCAATGTCAGCCCTTTGCAATCCAATCTGTCAAGAGCTTTCTTTGGTAAGACGTTCAAAGATGAACCCATGTCTACCAAGACATGGGCCAGAGTCGTTCCTCTACACTCCAAAGAGACATGCAATGTGTTGTACCCCAAAATTTGCCCTCGCGCTTTTCCACAAGAAATCTCAGCTTCAAACTTTTCCTGACTTCTCAAACTGGCTCAAGAATCGAACGAACGAACTTTTCTTGACAGTCAAGCAAAACTAGGGTTTTTTACTGATTTTCAGAACTCTGAATTGTTTCATACAGTGGGCTTAGGGTTTGGTTGGTTTTTGGTTCATTTTGATCGAGCGAGCGTGATGTGGCGTTTAATCGGGAATTAGGGTTTTATGGGCATATTCTCAGAAGAATTTGAATTCCACAGCACTTTGCGGTTTAATTCAAGATTCGGATTAAAATGCGCGTTATCTTGGTTTAATCAGTAAAAGAGACAGTGGTTTGAATTCAGTACGTTTTGATTGGGCCAGTCAGGTGCAAGGTGCAGTTTTGAATTCACAGTACTTTTGCATTTGATCAGTCCATTTAAGTTAATTGCTGCTTTGCTCTGGATGTTGAATAAGACGGACTTAATTGGGCAATGTTGTTTTATTTAAGTTATTTTTTATTCTGAAATTAAATGATTGAATTTATTTTTCAATTGTTAATTCTAAGAATTTTAAATAAATAAATAAACAATAAGGAAATTAGAATTAATTGGATAATTTGAATTTTTATTGATATTTAAATTATTTACAAATTGTTGTTACAAACAATAATTTACATTTAATTTAAATATTACATAAAATGAAAAAAAAACTATCCTATTTTCTAAAATATTCTTCATGCTTCATTCCGCTCCGGCATTCCATCTTTCATCTGCAAAAAGAACAAGAAAAGTCAGAAAGCATCTAATTAAAAGACAGTAAAAGCTGCTCATCATTAGGGGCCACTGACTGGGATCAGTTGCCCTCTCTGCAAATCACGGGATTTCTCCCGGTTCACAGAGAGGGAAGATTATTTTATTTCATGAATGCAAATGCAAAAGTCATAAATTTCAAAGTTGCATAGAAGTTCAAGATTCAAAATCCAAACTAAACTGAAAAAGTTCAATCCAAACTTTCAAATCCAAAACAAAGTCCACTCAAAGAAAATCAGGAAAGTACTCAAAGCTGTCATGGAAAGATTTGAGAAAAAAGATATCAAAAAGCAGAAAATCTACACAAACTGTCAAAAGGAGATGCAAGATGCAAGCTAAACAATCTAGAGTCATCACTTCCCATCATAGCCCCTTCAGAACCATAGTACAACATAAACATTATAAAAATTCTTTGCTGTACTTTGAGAGAGAAGAAAAGAGAGATAAAGACAGTAGGCAAGTCAAAGAAAAGATATACAAGTCTACAAGTCCACAAGCTCAGTACAGCAAACAGTAGACAGAAGAAAGAGATTATGCAAGTCAGAAAACAATAAAACAGTTCAAGACAGTTCAGCATAGCAGGCAGCCAGTACAAAAGCAAACTCAGTTCAGAATGAAGCAGCAGGCCAACACAGTTAAAGGAGATCAGTTCAGAAGAGAGCAACACAGCAGTTCATAAGATAGAAAAGAGATAATCAAAGAATTCAGTTCAGAAGATAGAGAAGAGAGATACCAAAACTCAGTAGAGAGGAGAGTCCAGAAGAAAACATACAAATCCAAAAAAACTCAGTTCAACATAGACAGTTCAGAAGCAAAGATAACCAGAAACTATCAAAACCTGAACTTGGCCAAAAATCCCCCATAACCTGATAACCAATTCTGCATAGTAAAAAAGAAGGCAGTTCAATAAGGTTAGAGAGGAAGAGAAACTGATATCCAAACTCACACCAATACCCTGTCATCTAACCAATACCAAAAACTAAACCTTGTCCACAAAAACAAACCTACTGTACCAGCTTCAACACCACATAGCACATTCTCAAAAACACCATAACCTGAACACCATCAAACCAACATTAGCCTACAACCCTGTGAAGCTGAACATCCCAAGCCACAAAGCTAAGTTCCAACACTGAACATTCAAACACCAAGCCTCAGAAGGGGGACTTCATCATAGGCATCTCAGAAGGCGACATCAAGGCAATATTTGTTCAAAAGCACACAAGTAAATCATCCCAAGGCAACAACACAAAGGCAACAAGAAGAGAGATAGTCAAAAAAATCGTTTCAACAGTAGCAAACTCAAAAGGCAACTCAGAGAGCCTCAGAAGCAAGCTTCATCATGGGCAAGCACATAGGCAAATCAGAAGAACGAAAGTGAAACAGATCATAGGCATCACAGTGGAAGAAGAAGAAGAAAGAAGCAATTCAAAGTGAACTCAGAAGCTTCATCAAAAGGCAGCAATGTTCTAAATCCTCAAGCAATCATCATAGTGGAAGAAGAAGAGGTAAAGAAGTGCACATTAGGGTTTCTCAGTACGAATATCATCATCAAAAACCTAAGCAAAAAAGGTAAAAGAACGAAGTTACCAGGAAGGCATCAAGAAGCAAGCCAGCGTCTTCATCACTGAATCTTCGCCATCAAAGCCTCCTAAGCGTCCTCGTCTCCTTCCTTCCCTTTTCCAGTAGAGGTATGACACTTCTTTTCCCTCCTAATGCACCTCCAAATAAAAATCAATAAACACAACATGAGAGGTCAAACCCCAAGCAGTAAATCAAATACGCAAAAGATCACAAAACGTACTAAAACAAGACAAATCAAAGCGATTACCAAGTTCTACTGCCTCAACAGTGTCGCTGGAGGGAAGGGGAAACGAAGGTAGCGCGGTGGCTCGGGCAAAGAAGCTCAGGGAAGCTAGAACGAAGAAGACGAAATTCAAGTGGACACGGCGCCGCTGCTGACGAACCCTAATTCCACTCCCAATTGAACAAACAACGCGTTAACCCTAATTTCGTCTTTGGATCAAAGGGCCTGACCCGTTTCCTAATTCACCTCTAAAGCCCAACGAAAATTACTTCTTTTTCTAACACTATTTTATAAAACATTAACTCTTTTCATTTTTATAAAAGAACAATGTTTACTCTTTTTTTATACTAACTTAATTAAATCATTTTTTTTAACGTACACCAATTTAATTAAAAAAATACTAACCCAATTAAAATATTTTTCATCATATAAACTAAAACTTGAAAATACTTTTTTTCTTCTTAATCAAAATACTTTTTATACACAAATTAAACTTAAAAACATTTTTTGAAATACATTTGAATATATTATCTTTTCTTTTTTTATATATACATGATTAAATTGAAGATATCTTTTTTAATTAAAATGCATATTTGTACATATTATACATTCTCATACATAATTAAAATTGAAACTTTTTAATTAACATTCTTTTGTACATAACAAGTCAATACATTCATTTCCCTAATATTTAAATTCACAAACATTTTGACTAAAATACTCTTTTTAATTAAAACTTAAACACTTAATCAAAACCCTTCATTTGTACATAAACATACAAGAATCAATATTCATCTAAAAACATTTCTCTAGGTCAAACCCTAATACGCTTCAACTTCACATTTCGCACATATACACTTGTACACTTACACAAACACATTCATATTATCCTATACACATGTTTATCTTACATTTATATTTGATATTCATTTGATTGCGACATTCGATTTGGTTGTAAATTATTGGGTACCATAAGTCTCATCCCCTTGTACATTTATACCCCCACTCCCGGACATTATTTTGTAATAGCGTAGATTTACATTCCGCAATTTACAGCCTTTCAAATATACCATGGTTAGACCTAGGGTTTGTATGTACATAAAATCAAACGCTAGATAACCTAATACAAGACAAATGTATGTAATCAATACACAATCACACTTGCACCCCCTAGGGTAATCCCACATGTTGCCTTCCAAAATGGGCCATGCTTGCACGTCGAATGTCTTTGGCAAAACAAAATCAAATGATCATAAGTCCCTCGATGACGCTTTCGAAAGTCGCCTATCAAAATGATCAAGTCCCTTCAAAACAAATTGCCAAAGACACTTGGCACCATTGCATTCATGGTCCATACGATGACCCGCGCCCGTCCCGAATAAACTTCCTAAACGCAAGATTGTCTACCAATTTCAATGGTAGAACAAAATTGTTAAAAGGGGTTAAAACATGACAAAAACCTTTGAGTACAATAGGGTAGACAAAACTCTTAGTTACTTGAGATCAAACTTGCAAAAACGCTTGCCTACTTTTCAAAAACCACAATCCACAACACTTTCAAAAATCAACTTTTCAAACTTTTGAAACATCTTTTCGAAAAGATATGCACCTTTGTAAAACATTCGAGTAAAGAATTATTACAAGGTTGGCCTAAGACAAGGCATCTTTTTCTAAAACATTTTCAAAAAGCACCCACACACACACCATTTTCAAAACAATCGAAAAACAAGGCAAGTGATCTAAAAAACCAAGTAACTAAGAGCCCATGGATAACCATGGATGAAAAGGGTGCTAATACCTTCCCTTTTCATAATCTACCCCCCGAACCCACGAAATATCTCAAAAGGTTTTTGCTGTGCTTTTTTAACCTTTCCTTTAGGATAAAATAAAAAGTCGGTGGCGACTCTTGCTAACCGCACAAGTGCGAATAAAAACGCAAAACACTAGTCAGTTCTCCCACCGTATGACAGAACTGGCGACTCTGCTGGGGAAAATTTTTAAAGTGGGGTTACCTTAGGGTTTTAGATCACCTTTACTTTCAATTGATTGCTTTGTTTGCTTTACATTTATGGGCTTTGTATCGGAGTTCTATAGATCCTAACCCGGATCTGGGGAAACCCTTTTAGGTAGCATAATCTGTGAGGGACCTGTCCGGCGTATACCGACATGGGTGAAGCAGTGGCTACGTTGGTGTGGCGTCTTGGTCTGTACCGATATCCCTCGTGTTCAGACGGGGAGAATATGGGTCTTCCAAGGAGTCATTAAGCATCAACCGACCTTAGAACCCTAAATTGACCAGCTTGGCCATTAGAACAGTAGCAGTATGCTACACTCATTGAGGCTAAACTCTCGAGATGGTTCCGGCCGCGAGAAAAGGTTGCGATGTTGGAGTTATGACCGATTGAGGGTAGCCAATGATATGAGATCCTCTAGAACCCGGTTACTTTTGATAGGACAGGTTTTAACCAACAAACTGAAAGAGGGTAGTACCTGAACCTCATGCAAGCCTAAACCTAAGGCTTTGTGTGCTTTGTGTGAATATTGTTTGCCTGTATATACACTTGCTTGCTTGTGCATACATGCACATAACATCATGACATCATACCATAGCATTTTAGCATTTTCAATAACCATTTCAAGGAGCTCGAGGGTTCTTTTGATGCAGGGTTACGTTGAACCAGACATCTATCAAGGGGCCAGAGGTCTCTCCTCCAACCAATCCAGTCAAAGTTCAAGTACAACAACTTGAATCAGTGGCTATGACCCACTCGACATGGTGAGCTTGATTCTCGTGGAAGGACGTCCACCGATGCAGAGATCTCCAATCCAAGAGCAGAAGTTCAACCTCTAACAATTTCTTGTGTTTACCCCAAGAGATCCTTGAAAACATGCATCCACATATCATGCATTACATTTTGACAATCTTTCCTTTTTCAGGTTTCCTTACTCTCCTGCTGTTTATTTCAGCAAGAGATGGCTCTAGAACGGTCTGTCAAAGACCTCCAAGACCAGACTACTCAGCTGCAGGAGATGTTCCTGAACTTGTCTCTGGGGCAAGAAGAGATGAAAGCTCTCCTCACCAACGGCTTGGGGAGTTCCAACAATGCCAGAAGTGATCAGATTGCGGAGCTGCAGTTTGATCTGACAACACTGAGGACCCAAATGATGGGATATTTGGTGGGCCAGATGGCTCTCATCCAAGATCTATCTCAAAGACAAGAGGAACTCGGAGTTCTGGTCCGCCAACTGCTTCCAAACAACCAACTGGGGCAAACATCTGAGGTCGAAGAGCAAGTCACCGCTCAGCCTCCATCCACTCAAGAAGACAAGGGGAAAGCTCCTCTGCTAGCTTCAGGGTCACAAACCCATCAACAACCTCGCCGGCGTCAGCGGGGCAATCGGCGTAGACAAGAAACGTCGGGAAGGCAGTTCACAGAGACTGACATACCGTCATCTCTAATTCTGGAGCGCTTGTTGGAGGTTAATCTGACTGCTTTGAGGGATCCTATCCGGAACCCTAATACCTCCGCTCCTGACTATCAGCCCGATGCATTTTGTGTTTACCATTCCTATAGCCCAGGACATGACACCGATAGCTGTTGGGCCTTGAAGAACAAGATTCAAGATCTGATTGACATTGGAGTGCTGAGGTTCATGCCAGACGGCGAGATGAAGATCTTCCGTTAAGAGGGTTCTCCGCTTGAAGTGACGAGGCTCGAAGCTGAAAGACTTTTGCTTCTTTTTGAATTTTTCAAAATTGTAATTTCTTTTGCTGTCAAACAATTATCTGTTGATGTTAAACTCTGTTTTCATTAATGCATTGCATATGTTTGTCTTGAATTCATCCATTCGTTTCACTCTTCTTATGCTTTTCTTTATGATATTTGACTCTTGATAAAAAGCTGCAAGCCTTTAGAGGGAGGATGACGAAACAATACCGTGATCTTATACAGTATGCTTTTGAACAAACCTTGCTGATGATGTACAGGCATTTCTTTCAATTCCCAAACACTGGAGTTATAAGGAAGTTAATCCCTAGTCAACCCCTTCGAGCCAAAGAAGTAGGAGTTTCCTGTTCTAAAACAATCAAAACCTTTGATGTAAACCTGGGGCAGGGTAGTATCTCAGTTAATTCAAAAGAGAACGCGCATTGAAGTCGCAAACTCTCAGTTCGTAATACAACGAACGACGTCGAAAAAGAAAGCGTTCCTTCGGAATCAAAAGACAAGGGTGGTTCTCTATCACATAGACAGTCAATCTCTCAAAAGACAAAAGCCCACCGAGCCAAAACCTATAAAGGAGGCTTAAGAAAGCTGGGGCATCCCGCTGACAGTAATCCCGAAAACGGTAACAGTCAGGCAAAAGTTAGGGATAACAAATCAAAATTAAAATAGTGAGGTCGTTACAAAACCCTCAACAACATGAAAAGTGTTGAAAAAGAAAACAGAGATAATGACTGTCTCCCAAATTCAAACTGGTGAACCATCGCCCAAAAGTCGTTCCAAACTTAAAACAGAGTGCGACGCACTATTAACTGAGCTTAGGTTGAAGGACATCACGAAGAGCGGGTGGGTACAAATATACTTTGGGCCTTTATCCTTTGTTTCTTAAACCGTGAACCAGGCCACGTTACAACCCTTCAAAAGTCCTAATTGAAGCATGGGTTAGTTCGAAAGCATACTGTTACAAAAGGTATCCTGACTCCTGTAGGGCTTTGCTCTAAATCTTGGGTTAACTTGTCTTATGAAAAGTTTTCTGCTAAAAACGCATTTTTCAAAATTTTCAAAGACAAACATAAACTTTGCATTATTCGAATATCACTGTCTGCATTTGACCCTTTTATTTGACAGCGAAGAAATTCATACAGCGAATGTTCGGAGGAACGAAAACTCTCTCAGTAAGTCTAAATCACTTCAAGAGGATAACACTTCCATCAAATCTCCTATCAACAAGGGGCATGACATAGCACAATACAATTAACCTGGGGCAGTCCAGTCAAGGTCCAACAAATCTTTCAAAGTTCAATTAACCTGGGGCAGTCCAGTCAAGATTTCAAGAAATCTCTCAATATGCAGAGTAATTTAATTCAAGACTCCTTCACAACCACTTGGGGCATTCGAATGTCAAAAGTGTTCAACACATCAACTACAACATCTCCAGATTCGATTCCTGTATCCAGCCAGGGCATATCTGTTGACGACTATTTCAGATTCGATTCCTGTATCCAGCCAGGGCATATCTGTTGATTACATTTCCAGACTCGATTCCTGTATCTAGCCAGGGCATGTCTGAAGAGTTTGAAGATTCGACTCCTGTATCCTGCCAGGGCATATCTATCAACTATCACCTTTCCAGATTCGACTCCTGTATCCAGCCAGGGCATGTCTGAAGAATTCCAGATCAACACCTGCAACAACCCAGGAAACATCTGTGAACGACCGATTGTAGACCAACACCTGCAATAAACCAGGATTTATCTACATCACCACTTGGGGCATTCGAATGTCAAAAGTGTTCAAACCCGATGCAGTTTTACACAAGCTCATCGTCAGGAAACCCTACACCGGTTCCCCTTCAAGACTTCTGAAACAGTTTACGGATTCTTCCTAACAACGGACGCCAATCTACCGACTTGTTCAGATTCTTATCAAGACTTCTGAAAACAGTTCATGGATTCATCCCAACAACGGATGTTAATCTATCAACTTGTTCAGATGCAACCTTTGAATTCAGTTTACGGACGCTTCCCAACAACGGATGTTGTTCTATTGCTGATTCCTCTCCAAGACTTCTGAAACAGTTTACGGATTCTTCCCAACAACGGACGCCAATCTACCGACTTGTTCAGATTCTTATCAAGACTTCTGAAAACAGTTCATGGATTCATCCCAACAACGGATGTTAATCTATCAACTTGTTCAGATGCGACCTTCGAATTTAGTTTACGGACGCTTCCCAACAACGGATGTTATTCTATTGCTGATTCAACTTCAAGATTTCTGAAAACAGTTTACGGGTTCTCCAAGTAAACGGATGTTAACCTATCGCTTGTTCAGATTCTTCTCAAAGCTAACAACCACGGAAGATCGCGCTCGCCAGGATTCTCCCTATCCCCAGCAAGCTTCCTTCAATCCCCAGCGGAGTCAGACTTTCAAACTTTCTCCCCACAGAGTTTTGAGGAGGCATATCTTGAGTTCCCCAGTGAAGTCTCCAGGGTTACCTCCCATCAAGCCAAAGACTCTCAATCTGGTCTCCCCGGCATGAGTCTACTAGTTGGAGCTCCCCAGTAGAGGTCATCAGGAATTCCCTTCCCCAGCGACAGTCAAGGATTTATTTTCCCCGGCAGCAGTCAAGACGCTTTTATCTTCGGCCATCTCGGAATCATGTATCCTTGGCAAGATTAGCTCATCAGCTTACCTGCGCATTCATTACATTCATATCATAAACATTAGATGACACATACATTGCATCATGCATCATAACATTGCATACAACTAACCCTTTACCTTTTCAGGTAAGATCAGTCGACAGACACAGATCATCTCCTGAGATTCAGCCAAAAAATAGTTCAGATGTGACCCGGACACGGCAACATTTCAATACTTATTCCAGATTCATTCAGACACATCAGCAGAAACCTTACACTGGTTCCTCTTCAACTTCTTAGCTTCTGAAACAGTTTACGGATTCTTCCCTACAACGGATGTCAATCTACCGACCGATTCAGACTCTTCTCAACTTCTGAAACAAGTTTACGGATTCTTCCCTACAACGGATGTCAATCTACCGATTTGTTCAGACTCTTCTCAATCTTTTGAAGACAGTTTACGGATGCTTCCCTACAACGGATGTCAACCCACCAACTGATTCAAACTCTTCTCAATTTTTGAAAATAGGTTACGGACGCTTCCCAACAACGGATGCTGCTCCATTGCTTGTTCAGTCCCAACTCCTGAAAATAGTTTACAGATTCTCCAGACACGGTCATCAATCTGTTGCTTGTTCAGACCCCAATTCAGAGATATTCCAAAACTGGGATGCCCTTCTGATACTTGTCCACTCACCATTGACGTACAGTTCAACATCACCATATGGCATCTATAAGCCCATCCTCCTACCAGCAGTCGCCGAATGGCATCTGCAAGCCCATTCTCAGATGGCATCTCTAAGCCCATCCCCCGACAAATTCTTTCGCACCAGGTGGCATCTTTAAGCCCATCACCAAATGGCATCTTTAAGCCCATTCACCTCACCGTCACATCGACGAGCGCAAATTTTCTGGGCACATTAGTGTTCAATCTCCTTTTACCTTCAAGTCGCGAAAGGCAAACTTGCCAATCTAACTCTTCAGGTCCAAGAAGATTGAACAGGGGCAACTGTTGTACCCCAAAATTTGCCCTCGCGCTTTTCCACAAGAAATCTCAGCTTCAAACTTTTCCTGACTTCTCAAACTGGCTCAAGAATCGAACGAACGAACTTTTCTTGACAGTCAAGCAAAACTAGGGTTTTTTACTGATTTTCAGAACTCTGAATTGTTTCATACAGTGGGCTTAGGGTTTGGTTGGTTTTTGGTTCATTTTGATCGAGCGAGCGTGATGTGGCGTTTAATCGGGAATTAGGGTTTTATGGGCATATTCTCAGAAGAATTTGAATTCCACAGCACTTTGCGGTTTAATTCAAGATTCGGATTAAAATGCGCGTTATCTTGGTTTAATCAGTAAAAGAGACAGTGGTTTGAATTCAGTACGTTTTGATTGGGCCAGTCAGGTGCAAGGTGCAGTTTTGAATTCACAGTACTTTTGCATTTGATCAGTCCATTTAAGTTAATTGCTGCTTTGCTCTGGATGTTGAATAAGACGGACTTAATTGGGCAATGTTGTTTTATTTAAGTTATTTTTTATTCTGAAATTAAATGATTGAATTTATTTTTCAATTGTTAATTCTAAGAATTTTAAATAAATAAATAAACAATAAGGAAATTAGAATTAATTGGATAATTTGAATTTTTATTGATATTTAAATTATTTACAAATTGTTGTTACAAACAATAATTTACATTTAATTTAAATATTACATAAAATGAAAAAAAAACTATCCTATTTTCTAAAATATTCTTCATGCTTCATTTCGCTCCGGCATTCCATCTTTCATCTGCAAAAAGAACAAGAAAAGTCAGAAAGCATCTAATTAAAAGACAGTAAAAGCTGCTCATCATTAGGGGCCACTGACTGGGATCAGTTGCCCTCTCTGCAAATCACGGGATTTCTCCCGGTTCACAGAGAGGGAAGATTATTTTATTTCATGAATGCAAATGCAAAAGTCATAAATTTCAAAGTTGCATAGAAGTTCAAGATTCAAAATCCAAACTAAACTGAAAAAGTTCAATCCAAACTTTCAAATCCAAAACAAAGTCCACTCAAAGAAAATCAGGAAAGTACTCAAAGCTGTCATGGAAAGATTTGAGAAAAAAGATATCAAAAAGCAGAAAATCTACACAAACTGTCAAAAGGAGATGCAAGATGCAAGCTAAACAATCTAGAGTCATCACTTCCCATCATAGCCCCTTCAGAACCATAGTACAACATAAACATTATAAAAATTCTTTGCTGTACTTTGAGAGAGAAGAAAAGAGAGATAAAGACAGTAGGCAAGTCAAAGAAAAGATATACAAGTCTACAAGTCCACAAGCTCAGTACAGCAAACAGTAGACAGAAGAAAGAGATTATGCAAGTCAGAAAACAATAAAACAGTTCAAGACAGTTCAGCATAGCAGGCAGCCAGTACAAAAGCAAACTCAGTTCAGAATGAAGCAGCAGGCCAACACAGTTAAAGGAGATCAGTTCAGAAGAGAGCAACACAGCAGTTCATAAGATAGAAAAGAGATAATCAAAGAATTCAGTTCAGAAGATAGAGAAGAGAGATACCAAAACTCAGTAGAGAGGAGAGTCCAGAAGAAAACATACAAATCCAAAAAAACTCAGTTCAACATAGACAGTTCAGAAGCAAAGATAACCAGAAACTATCAAAACCTGAACTTGGCCAAAAATCCCCCATAACCTGATAACCAATTCTGCATAGTAAAAAAGAAGGCAGTTCAATAAGGTTAGAGAGGAAGAGAAACTGATATCCAAACTCACACCAATACCCTGTCATCTAACCAATACCAAAAACTAAACCTTGTCCACAAAAACAAACCTACTGTACCAGCTTCAACACCACATAGCACATTCTCAAAAACACCATAACCTGAACACCATCAAACCAACATTAGCCTACAACCCTGTGAAGCTGAACATCCCAAGCCACAAAGCTAAGTTCCAACACTGAACATTCAAACACCAAGCCTCAGAAGGGGGACTTCATCATAGGCATCTCAGAAGGCGACATCAAGGCAATATTTGTTCAAAAGCACACAAGCAAATCATCCCAAGGCAACAACACAAAGGCAACAAGAAGAGAGCTAGTCAAAAAAATCGTTTCAACAGTAGCAAACTCAAAAGGCAACTCAGAGAGCCTCAGAAGCAAGCTTCATCATGGGCAAGCACATAGGCAAATCAGAAGAACGAAAGTGAAACAGATCATAGGCATCACAGTGGAAGAAGAAGAAGAAAGAAGCAATTCAAAGTGAACTCAGAAGCTTCATCAAAAGGCAGCAATGTTCTAAATCCTCAAGCAATCATCATAGTGGAAGAAGAAGAGGTAAAGAAGTGCACATTAGGGTTTCTCAGTACGAATATCATCATCAAAAACCTAAGCAAAAAAGGTAAAAGAACGAAGTTACCAGGAAGGCATCAAGAAGCAAGCCAGCGTCTTCATCACTGAATCTTCGCCATCAAAGCCTCCTAAGCGTCCTCGTCTCCTTCCTTCCCTTTTCCAGTAGAGGTATGACACTTCTTTTCCCTCCTAATGCACCTCCAAATAAAAATCAATAAACACAACATGAGAGGTCAAACCCCAAGCAGTAAATCAAATACGCAAAAGATCACAAAACGTACTAAAACAAGACAAATCAAAGCGATTACCAAGTTCTACTGCCTCAACAGTGTCGCTGGAGGGAAGGGGAAACGAAGGTAGCGCGGTGGCTCGGGCAAAGAAGCTCAGGGAAGCTAGAACGAAGAAGACGAAATTCAAGTGGACACGGCGCCGCTGCTGACGAACCCTAATTCCACTCCCAATTGAACAAACAACGCGTTAACCCTAATTTCGTCTTTGGATCAAAGGGCCTGACCCGTTTCCTAATTCACCTCTAAAGCCCAACGAAAATTACTTCTTTTTCTAACACTATTTTATAAAACATTAACTCTTTTCATTTTTATAAAAGAACAATGTTTACTCTTTTTTTATACTAACTTAATTAAATCATTTTTTTTAACGTACACCAATTTAATTAAAAAAATACTAACCCAATTAAAATATTTTTCATCATATAAACTAAAACTTGAAAATACTTTTTTTCTTCTTAATCAAAATACTTTTTATACACAAATTAAACTTAAAAACATTTTTTGAAATACATTTGAATATATTATCTTTTCTTTTTTTATATATACATGATTAAATTGAAGATATCTTTTTTAATTAAAATGCATATTTGTACATATTATACATTCTCATACATAATTAAAATTGAAACTTTTTAATTAACATTCTTTTGTACATAACAAGTCAATACATTCATTTCCCTAATATTTAAATTCACAAACATTTTGACTAAAATACTCTTTTTAATTAAAACTTAAACACTTAATCAAAACCCTTCATTTGTACATAAACATACAAGAATCAATATTCATCTAAAAACATTTCTCTAGGTCAAACCCTAATACGCTTCAACTTCACATTTCGCACATATACACTTGTACACTTACACAAACACATTCATATTATCCTATACACATGTTTATCTTACATTTATATTTGATATTCATTTGATTGCGACATTCGATTTGGTTGTAAATTATTGGGTACCATAAGTCTCATCCCCTTGTACATTTATACCCCCACTCCCGGACATTATTTTGTAATAGCGTAGATTTACATTCCGCAATTTACAGCCTTTCAAATATACCATGGTTAGACCTAGGGTTTGTATGTACATAAAATCAAACGCTAGATAACCTAATACAAGACAAATGTATGTAATCAATACACAATCACACTTGCACCCCCTAGGGTAATCCCACATGTTGCCTTCCAAAATGGGCCATGCTTGCACGTCGAATGTCTTTGGCAAAACAAAATCAAATGATCATAAGTCCCTCGATGACGCTTTCGAAAGTCGCCTATCAAAATGATCAAGTCCCTTCAAAACAAATTGCCAAAGACACTTGGCACCATTGCATTCATGGTCCATACGATGACCCGCGCCCGTCCCGAATAAACTTCCTAAACGCAAGATTGTCTACCAATTTCAATGGTAGAACAAAATTGTTAAAAGGGGTTAAAACATGACAAAAACCTTTGAGTACAATAGGGTAGACAAAACTCTTAGTTACTTGAGATCAAACTTGCAAAAACGCTTGCCTACTTTTCAAAAACCACAATCCACAACACTTTCAAAAATCAACTTTTCAAACTTTTGAAACATCTTTTCGAAAAGATATGCACCTTTGTAAAACATTCGAGTAAAGAATTATTACAAGGTTGGCCTAAGACAAGGCATCTTTTTCTAAAACATTTTCAAAAAGCACCCACACACACACCATTTTCAAAACAATCGAAAAACAAGGCAAGTGATCTAAAAAACCAAGTAACTAAGAGCCCATGGATAACCATGGATGAAAAGGGTGCTAATACCTTCCCTTTTCATAATCTACCCCCCGAACCCACGAAATATCTCAAAAGGTTTTTGCTGTGCTTTTTTAACCTTTCCTTTAGGATAAAATAAAAAGTCGGTGGCGACTCTTGCTAACCGCACAAGTGCGAATAAAAACGCAAAACACTAGTCAGTTCTCCCACCGTATCACACAATGCCTCGTTGTGCTTTCTCCCTCTGGGTGTCAAATCAGCATCAGAGAAGCCTAGGCCGTTATCAGCTGTCAAACTGGCCACACAGTCTTGGAACTGGTCAGCAGACGTCTCTTGTGACACATGGGCCGTCTTCAGAAATTTTACCAGAGCTTTCGCATGTGCTTCAGAACACAGCAGCAATGCTAGCATAGATATCTTGGAGGTAGTTTTCCCCAACTGTTCAACCACGTCATAGTCACTCTTCTTTATTATCCTCAGGATCTCTTCCATTTCCTTCTTGGATGTTTCGGGGATAGCTAGTGGTTGAGCCTTCGTCCGGACAGGCTCTTCTTGAATGCTTTTTCCTCGATTTTCAGCAGTAGAAGTATTGGTAGGGGTAACAGCAGGGACCATGTCGTCTTTGTCGATAGGTGCACTTGCAGGTATGATTATTGGTACAAAGGTAATCTTCGGAACAACCACGAGTCCAAAAACATCCTTTGGAGGGGCAATCTCTGGAGAGAAGATTCTATTGCTACGGGTAATATTACTAGTTCCGACAATATTGCTAATGTCAGAATCTTCTTCTTCGGAGCTCACTTCTTTGGTGGTCAGCCCGTTTTGTTTAATACCATGGTAGTAGATTTCTCCACCGTAATTCCACGATACTGTTTTATCTGAATCATATGGGACCGGCCCGGGCATTATAATTATGAGAGGATTAGTCTTTGGAACTGATGTAATCCTAACGGGTCTTTTAGGGACCCTAGAAGGATTGGCGGAGATGGTTATGATTGAAACGTCTTCAATAGGAATGGGTGAAACAGGAGCATTTTCAAACAGAATTTCTTGGTTGTCTATCAGGCGTTGAATGCCTGTCTTCAACCGAGGGCAGTCAGTTGGCGAGGATAAGCAAAGAGGTCAGTCTTTATTACAACCTGGGAATATACCAGCTTTCAACAAATTTATCTTAATGATCGAGAGCGGAGTCAAGAGTTCATCTACTGTAGCAATAAACAAATCTTCCTCGATAGCATTAGCGTTGTGGCCATGTCTAGGCATATGAGTGGAAATGACATTTGGTTTCTCGGGCATCTCAAACTCAATCTCTTTTGCATCTATAAGGTCTTGAATTTTGTTCTTTAAAGCCCAACAGTTGTTGGTGTCGTGGCCCGGACTTTCAGAATGATATGCGCATCTGGAATTCAGGTGATAATGAGGGGACCCCGTGTTGGGATTCTTTGGAGCTTCCTTCAAAGTTGCCAAATTAGATTTCAGAAGATGTGGTAAGACCTGGGCTAGAGTCATATTAATTCTGGTGAATTGCCGGACTGGCCTTTCCACCCTTGGTTGGTTACTTCTTGGTTGATCAGATGTAGATTTTGGGATCATAACGGCCCCTACCATTGGTCGGCGTTCAGCTCTCCCTTGGTTCCTTTGTGGATAAACAACAGATACCTCCTTCTTTCTGGTGAAAGGCTTTCTCACAGCTGTAGAGGCAGATGAATCTTTTTGAATCTTTCCACTTTTTATGCCAGCTTCCACCCTCTCTCCAGTTAATATTAACTCAGTAAATCCAGCAAAAGAACTCCTAATAAAATGGTTGAAGAAAGGGCCCAATAGAGTGCCTAAGAACATGTCCACCAACTCCCTTTCAGACAGAGGGGGTTACACTCTCCCAGCTAGATCTCTCCATTTTTGTGCGTAATCTTTGAAACCTTCATTTGAAGCCATAGCCATACTCTGAAGTTGAGTACGGGTAGGCGCCAAATCTGCATTATACTGGTATTGTTTATAGAAATATGCGGCAAGGTCTTCCCAGTTGTGGATGTCGGCCCTTTCTAATTGGTAAAACCAATCGAGTTGTGTTCCAGATAAACTATCTTGGAAAAATGCACCCACAGGTCTTTATCGGTAGAGTGCGGCTGAATCTTTCTCACGTATGATCGGAGGTGCATTTTAGGACATGACACCCCATCATATTTTGCAAACAATGGCACTTTGAACTTTGGTGGGATCACAATTCCCGATACTAGCCCCAATTCTTCAAAATCAAGACCTGGTACCCTTTGTATTTCCATAGCGCTCAAACGCTCTTCAAGATGACTGTACTTATCATCAGTCGGAGGGTACTGCTCCTCAGAGTAGTCTTCCTCTTCTTCCTCCTCTTCAGATTCTGACGACACCGGTGTTTCTTTTCCTTTTCCTTCTCCTTCCCCATAAGTGGTTGCAAAATTCAAGGTCCTTCTAGTCTGTCCCTAAAATCTTCTCCCCATATTCAAAACCCCAGTGGCTTTCTTTGCTTTCTTCTTTCTTTCTTCAGCTAACAGAGTCTTCAACTCATCTTGCCCCTTGGCTAGGGTCATGAGTAACTATTGAAACTGCGTGTTTTGAGCTTGAAGATTTTTGACCGTCTATTCGAGATCCATCTTACTGAAATAAACAGTAGAGAGATGAGGAAACTTGTTGCAAAAGACCTGTTTATGTTATGATGAATGATATGTGCATATGCAATGTTTTCAAGGATTTTAAAATATTCAAACTTGTTTTAAACAAAAAGAAACACACATTATATTAATTAAATAGAGTTTGAGTACATCAATTCCCCTTGGGCAAAATAATACAATACTCTAAGATAAAAAAGTTGTGCGCATCCTCTTTGGAGCTATATATGCATTTAGAGTCTGCTCCTCATGAAGTAGCTTAGTGAGTTCCAAAACCTTCTTCTCGCTTGCGTAGAATTGGGCTTTGAAAGTATCTCGCTCTCCTTCGAGCTGTATCCAATCCCTTTGTAGGTCTTCAAGAGATGTGGGCATGTCAGGATGTAGGATAGTGTATGGAACTTCTCCTTCCTTAACAGGCTCAATGATCACTGGGAGAATAGAAGGATAAGGCATCATAAGACTTTGAGTGCGGGTTTGTACCCACTTGAGGTAAGGCTCAACAGGGATGGAATTCTTGTGTCCCAAAGTCTTTCTATCCACCTTGTTTAGCATCCTCCAAGCTCTGATGAATCTCTGGCGAAATCCTTGATCGTCGTTGTCGTAGTCGAATACCAAGCCTTGAATCAGCATATCATGTGGGCCATCCCTTTGGGCATAACCAAACTGTCTTAGAGTTAAACATGGGTTGTAGGTGATGCCTCCCCTAATTCCAAGTAGAGGGACATTAGGGAATTCCCCACAACGGTCAACAATGATAACATTCTCTTTAGATCGAGAGCACCAATGAATATCTGAATGTTTGAGCGTAATTAACCTTTGTGACCACCTTAATCCTTGCTCATTCTTTAAGACTGATTGGGGAAGATGAGAAATAAACCATCTTGCCAGGAGGGGAGTGCAACACATAAGGACCCCTCTTTTCCTCATTGTACGAGTGTGAAAAGAGTGTAGGATATCCCCTAGTAATGTAGGCACAGGATTGCGTGACATGAAGATTTTGACGGCACTCACATCTATGAGTTGGTCAGGATTGGGGAACAAGACCATCCCATAGATAAGAAGAGCCACAATATCCTCAAAGGCTTGCAAGTCTAGGGAATTCCAACAGCTTTGGGCTTTCTCAAATAGGAACTTTGCCAAGAAGCCTTTGACACCACTTCTAGTTTCCCAATGAGTTGTGACATCAGATGAGTGCAAGTGCAGAGCTTGAGCAATCTCTTCTGGCTTTGGATCTCTTTCCGTACCGTTGAAAGGTAGTTGATTGAGAATAGGAATCCTCAAGAGTTGAGAGAATTCTTCCAAAGTAGGAACAAGCTGATAGTCAGGAAACGTGAAGCAATGATGCAAAGGGTCAAAGAACTGGAAGAGAACCTTCATCATATCCTCCTCTGTGTTGGAGGTGACCAAGTTAAGTAGACGACCATACCTCTCAGTGAATGGGGAGTTCTCAGGGATCCTTGAAGCTAGCTCCTTGAGTTGTGGAGGAATTCTTACAAGGTTGATTTGGATAGTTTTCCTGCGAAGTGAATCCATATCCTACAAAACAAGAACAAAGATGAATCTCCAAAATCCTTGAAATTGTTAGTGGATTCATATGATGTTCATGATGTCCATGATGTTATGTACAAATATGCATATACAAGCAAATCAAACAAGTTCTTAGTTTAGGCTTGCATGGTGTTTTATAGGTAAGTACCCTCTTGAAGTTTAGTTGGCTCAACCTGTCCTAATAATAGTAACCGGGTTCTAAGGAGCTCAATATCACTGGATTGTTTCCTTGGTCATTGTTTCAGCGTAAGCCTCTTTAATGGCGACCGAAATATCCCAAGAAACCAACCCTCAATAAGTGTAGTATCGAGTATCTACAAACTTCGGACTGCACCAAAGCCGGTCATCTCACTACATCCTAAAGGCCATGTTGGTCAAGTAAAGGGTTCTAGAAGTTCATTAGTGCTCCATGACATCACTCAGCCGCCCTGTATTCTCTTTGATTAACTCAAAGGCTACCGGTACCCACAAATATGTCACACTAACATAGCAATTGCTTAGATAATGTCGGTATACCCCGTACAGTTTCCACACCGTATTGCTATTTACCTATAATGTTTCCCAAATCTAGGCAGAGGATTCAAACCCAAACAAAGAACCGTAATGTAAAGCAAACAAGTCAAACAAATGTAAGCAAATAAATGTGATATAAACCCTAAGGTAACCCCAATTTTATAAATATCCCCAACAGAGTCGCCAGTTCTGTGATACGGTGGGAGAACTGACTTGAGAGTTTTGCGTTTTATCGCAAATGTTACGGTTAGCAAGAGTCGCCACTGACTTTTCTTTTATCTAAAAGGAAAGGTGAAAAAGCACAGGAAAGACCTTTGAGATGTTTTCTTGAGTTCGGGGGGTAGATTATGAAAAGGGAAGGTGTTATCACCCATTTCATCCATGGTTTTCCATGGGCTCTTAGTTACTTGCTTAGATCACTTGCTTTTGTTTGTTTGAAATTGTGTTTGGTGTGGTTTTGAAAGTATTTTGTAAAAGGGGCCATTCGTTTAGGCAATCTTTGTAATGATTCTCGTTCGTAAGAATGTATACAAAGATGTTTGTCTTTTTGAAAATGTTTTCAATGATCATAAGATGTTTTGGAATGTGTGTGTTTGTTTTGGAAAATAGCAAGGATTGTTTTTTGAAATAGAGCAAGTAACTAGAAGCCATCTACCTACTCAAATGTCTTTCTTATATATTTTCTATTCCTTTGACATTGTTGTCTTACCATTGATTTGGTAAGCAACCCTATCTTTGGATGTAAACGGGACGAGCGTGGGTCAGGTATAGCCATGATTAGCAATATTTACAAAGTATCTTAGCATTTTGAGGGACCAAGATCATTTTGTAAGGCAACTTTTGAATAGCGTCATCGAGGGACTATGATCTTATATTTGTTTTGTTTTGCTAAGATACTTCGCATGCGTAACATGGCCATTTTTATTTTAGGCAACCAAGTGGAGAAACCCTAAGGGTGCTTGTGTGCAAGTTTATCATTTTCATGCTTTGATTTTGTCTTGTATTTAGGGTTTTCTATTTTGCTCTGTTTTGTTCTTGTCATACAAACCCTAATTACTAATCATGGCATATAAAGCGATAAATTGCATAATGTAAATATTTCTAAGCTATTACAACAATTTATGGGAGGGGGGAATACAAATTTGAATGGGGATTTGCAAAAATATAAACCTAAATAAATTATTACAACCAAATCGAATCTGTACGAATTAGAATAAATACAATACAATATTTAAAATGCAATACAATGTTCATGTAAGAAAAAAAAATTTTGTGTGTCTTTTCTATGTAAAAGAAATTTTCACCTAAACCTAAAAATATAAGGAAAAGGAATTAATTTTTAAAAGGGGTTTAACCATAATTTATATTTTAAAATAAAATAAAGTTCTTATGTGTATTATTTTATGTATTTTTTGTATTGAAAGAATAGCTAACATTGTATGAAAATATAAATTTTTTATATATGCAAAAATAAATATTCATAGGTATGAAATGAGAAATAAATAAGTAAATTAAACTAAATATATTTTTGATTATATTTACAAGTTTATTATTAAAAAATAAATGATCTCTTATTGAAATAAAATATATTTTTATGTGAGAAATAAACTAAAAAAAAAGTGCAATATTATTAATTTATATTTTTTGGGATTTTTATGTATTAAAGAAATATTATATATATTAAATATGAAAATAAAACAAATAAAAAATAAAAATAAAAATAGTTGGCAAGGGGGGTGATGTAGCAGATTGATAGTAATGTTAGTAGCAAAAAATCCCGGCCCAAAAGACCAAGCCCAACCTGCAAAAAATGGCAAAATGGAAAAGAGAAAAATATGAAAAAACACAAAAGTAGCGCCCAGGTTCGAACCCAGGACATGAGTCTCACTAGCCCGCTACTTTGCCACTGGGGTGGCTATACTTCCATTGTCTTAAGGAAAACAAAAACAATATAACCCAAAACAAGCCCTTGCCCTGTACTTCATCTCCTTCCCCAAGCTTGGCCAGACATCCTGTAACTCTCTCATACTTCCATAAAATTGAAAACTCATAACATGAAAGTTGTAGTACTTGAACTCACGATTCCAACCATATAAGTTATGTAAACTAACAATCAAAGGTCAAAGAGAATTTTAAAAGCCCTACATTTTAACCTAATATTTTCAGAAATTTCAAGTTCCAAATTCTCTCAACTCAAGTAAAATCAATACAAGATAAAGATATGTACAATTTTATTATGATGAGGACTACACTTTTTATTCACAAATCGTGGCCTATGGTTACCTGTACAAGGAGATAGAGTTTGAGATTTTACCTCCTTCAGTTGGAATCGTGGATGAAACTGGGATGAGTTTGATGGAGGCCTGATGCTTGCTTGAGCTTCCTTGAACTTCCCTGGATGTATTCCAACCCTTGCCTTGCTCTGAAAGTATCTGAAACTCCTTGGCCAAGTCAAACTGCAAGCTCTGAAATCAACAATGGCAGATGATAGAAAAGTGATTACAGAACAGGGATGAAGGCCTGGATGGGTTTGATATAAAGTATGTAAGATGTTTGAATGATCAACACTTGAAATGCACGAGCCAAATGGAAGATGAATATGCTTATGCAAAAACTGCAGGTTTGGACAGATTTTTGTTGTTTTTCTGATTGGGAGTGTTTTAGAACTTTTCTACCCTCCTCTCGTGTTGCATAATGTTTGTATATTAGTATGGAAATGGTTTGATGTCAACCCTCTAACAGTTGTGCCTGTTCTAGCCTTTTTGCCACTTTTCTTGTATTTGAAGTAAAGTGATAAGACAAAGCTTTACATGCTTGTACTGGCTTTCTTAGGGTTGGTATTTCTTCTATACAAGTTGTCTTTGGTCTGTGGTACTTGTATGTGCCAAGGGGACAGGTCCAATGCTCAAGATTGTAAAGTTTGCATAAGTTGATCTTTTTCAAAATGGCAATGGTCACTTTTTGCCATAAGTGGAATTGCAAGTTGGATAATGGTTCTAAGGCATGGCTCAAAGCTATGTCAACTGAGTAAACATTAAGGAGTGTGGAACAAGTTTGGGACCTGTAAAGCATGGATTAGCCAGCATAGGTACTGATTGCAACTTTGTTCTTCATGAAATGGCTTGGACAAAAAGTGAGAAATTGCCAACTTCATCTCTTCGATTCTCCCTACTCAAAAATTATCTTGAGGAGTTCTTGGACATTTTAGAAATCTTGAAATGTGATATATAACTCATCTTTGAAATTAAATTTGAGATACTTCTTGGAAGTAGGTAAAAAATGGCCATGAAGTTGGGTCCAAAACCTGCCTAAATTAGGGCAAAATTTCACTAAGTTATTTAGTTCATGACCATGTATTCACAAATTTATATCTTGAGATCCAAGCATCTTTAGGGAAAAGTGTGTGAAGCAAAGTTGTATATTTCATGGAGTTATACAACTTTCATGTTTGGAACTTTCCTTGAATCATTATGCATCGTGGTGAAAAAGTGGCCTAAAGTTGAGAAAAAATAAGAAAATTTTATATACTTAGAAAATTTCTAAGTTAGGAAAATTTTCAAATTTAAGCCCTAATTTTCAAATTTGGTTTTCTTGGTGAACAAGTTTCACATTTTTACATTTTTTGATGAATTATGACCCTTGGTACTTGATTTTGACCAAAAAGTCAAAGTTTGACTTTTCAGTGTACAGTTGACTTTTGATCAGTTGACTGCAAACTTCATCTGTCAATCCAATAAATTTGAAATGTTTTGAGCCATGTAATTAAGTCAAGATGATGTAATTTAATACTTGAAATCATGCTTTAACTCAATTGGTAATTCGCTAGGTTAAAAATCAGAAATTGCCCTTCCTCAGTCAAAACCCTAATTTTGACCATTTTGCCCTTTTTGTGATTTGACCAAATTTCTTGAGGAATTATGATCCAAACTTGATCAAATGATACATATGAGTCTAGAATGTTGATTTTGATTAAAAAAATTATGAAGTTTGACTGTAAATTGGTCATGGTTGACTTTTTCTCCAATACATTTGATTTTTAGGTCAATTGTCCAATTGACTGATAAAAAATGTGGTTCAAGGCTTGAAACTTGTCATGAGTGATCTTAGGGATCCATAATGATGTTTGAAAGTCATATGAAGCATTGATAGTCCAAAAATACTTGTGCAAATTCAAACCCTAATTTTGGGTTATCAGTGCAAGATGAGATGTCTTGAGTTAACCAAACCCTAATCCAGTTTTGAGTCAAAGAGATCTTGTGAGAAAAGTATTGATAAATGAGAGGGCAAATTTTGGGGTGCAACTGACACATTATCTCCGAAAGAGGAATTGAGGTCGATAGAGCCAAAATTGAAGTTATAGAAAACCTCATCCCACCTAAAACCATTAGGGAGATTAGAAGTTTTCTTGGACATGCTGGTTTTTATCGGCGTTTTATAAAAGACTTCTCTAAAATAACAAAACCTTTGACTAATCTTCTAATGAAGGATGTCGAATTTGTTTTTGACGAGAAATGTCTCGAAGCTTTTAAATTTTTGAAACAAGCACTGATTTCAGCTCCGATCATGCAACCCCCAGATTGGACACAACCTTTTGAAATCATGTGCGATGCCAGCGATTATGCAGTTGGTGCTGTTCTAGGGCAACGAAAAGACAAGAAATTACATGTTATATATTATTATAGTAGAACCCTAGATACCTCCTAACTTAACTATGAAATAACAGAGAAAGAATTACTGGCAGTAATTTTTGCGATAGATAAGTTTAGGTCCTACCTAGTTGGAGCAAAGATCATTGTTTACACTGATCATGCTACCATACGTTATCTATTAAATAAGAAGGACGCTAAACCTAAATTACTTAGATGGATCCTGTTACTCCAAGAGTTTGATCTAGATATTAAGGATAAGAAAGGCACAAAGAATGTTGTCGCTGGCCACCTCTCTAGATTAGAACACTTAAAACCTGACTTACTGCCTATAAATGATGATTTCACCTATGACAGGCTTATAGATAAGACTGATGATTTCGAGCCTTACAGAGATAAAGATTTTGAAAAAATTTCAGTAATGAAGAGAATACCTTGGTACGCTGATTTTCTAAACTACCTAGCTACAGATATCATACCCCCTGATCTAAATTACCAACAGAAAAAGAAGTTCTTCAAAGATGTTAAACATTTCTACTGGCATGAAACACTCCTATTCAAGAGAGGAATAGATAATATTTTGAGGCGTTGCATCCCAGAAGAGGAAATAGAAGACATCATCAGACACTGTCATTCTGCACCTTATGGTGGACATGCATGTATATCTAAAACACACGCCAAGATTCTTCAAGCAGGCCTCTATTGGCCAACTTTATGGCGCGATGTTCATACCTATATTGTCAAGTGCGACTGATGCCAATGCACCGGGAACATATCAAGACGTGACGAGATGCCAATGAGGAATATCCAGGAAGTTGAACTCTTTGATGTTTGGGGTATAGATTTTATGAGACCATTTCCACCTTCAATGGCAAATAGGTACATTTTGGTAGATGTGGACTACGTGTCTAAATGGATTGAGGCTATTTCATCACCCACAAACGACACAAGAGTGGTAGTCAAGTTATTTAAGAATATCATTTTTTCGAGGTTTGGAACACCCCGTCTTGTTATAAGTGATGGAGGATCACATTTCATATCCAGAATCTTTGATAAGCTCTTGAGTAAGTATGGAGTAAAGCACAAAGTAGCAACACCTTATCATCCACAAACTAATGGCCAAGTAGAAGTGTCTAACAGGGAGATTAAATAAATCTTAGAAAAAACCGTTTCAATTTCCAGAAAAGATTGGTCTCAAAAGCTACATGAAGCACTATGGGCCTACAGGACGGCTTTTAAAACCCCTATTGGAACAACCCCTTACCAATTAGTCTATGGAAAATCTTGTCATTTACCCTTCGAGTTAGAACATAAAGCCTATTGGGCCATTAAGACCATGAATTTGGAATATTTGACTGCTGCTGAAAAGCGCATCCTTGACATCTTGATGAAAAATGACCCTTGGCACTTGATTTTGACCAAAAAGTCAAAGTTTGACTTTTCAATGTACAGTTAATTTTTGATCAGTTGACTGGAAAATTCATCTGTCAATCCAATGCATTTGAGATCTTTTGAACCTTGTGATTAGGTCAAGATGATGCCATTGAGTCCTTGAATCAATGCTTGAACCCAATTTGCCATTGGCTAGGTGAAAATCAGAAATTGCCCTTCTGCAGTCAAAACCCTAAAAATGACCATTTTGCCCTTTTGATGATCTGATCAAATTTCTTGAGGAGTTGTGGTCCAAACTTGATCAAATGGTTCATATGAGTCTATAATATTGATATGGATCAAAAATTATGAGGTTTGACTGTAAATTGGCCACAGTTGACTTTTTCCCCAATACAACTGATTTTTAGGTCAACTGTCCAATTGACTGGGCAAAATTGTGATTCAAAGCTTGAAACTTGGTATGGGCAATCTTAGGAGTCCAACATGAAGTATGAAAGTCACATTGATCATTAGAATTCAAAAAATCCTTGTGCAAACTCAAACCCTAATTTCAGGTCAACAGTGCAAGGAGATGTCTTGAGCAGAGCAAACCCTAATCCTGTCTGGAGTCCAAAGAGTCTTGTGAGGAAAATCTTGATAAAATGAGAGGTAAAATTTTGGGGTACAACAGCTGCCCCTGTTCAATCTTCTTGAACCTGAAGAGTTAGATTGGCGAGTTTGCCGTTCGTGACTCGAAGGTAAAAGATGATTGGACACTAGAGTGCCCGTAAATTTGCACTAGTCAAAATGTATTTGAAGGAATGGGCTTAAAGATGCCATTTGGAGAGGTGACAAAATCTTGTCGGAGATGGGCTTAAAGATACCATCCAAGAATGTTTGTTGAATTGCAGGAGAATGAACATCAGAGTGGTATCCGTATCTGGAACGTATCTGAGTTTTATCTGGAGATTGGATTTGTATGAGCAAGGGAATGACGTCCGTGTCTGGAGCGTATCTGAGCTGTAACTGTATTTGATTCTTGAATAAATAAAAAAATGACTTCCGGGTCTGGAGTGTATCTGTATTGTATCTGAATCTGGAATCTGAATAAGCGATAGAATGACATCCGTGTTTGGAGTGTATCTGAGCTGGGGAAAAATTTGAATGAGTGACAGAATGGCAACCGTATTTGGTGTGTATCTAGACTGTATCTGAAGTTGAGATCTGTATGAGCAGCAGAATGACTTCCGTGTCTGGAGTGTATCTGAACTTGAAATTGATAGTTGAATCTGAATGAGAAATATAATGGCTTCCGTGTCTGGAGCGTATCTATTCTATATCTGATTGTTGAAGTCTGAATGAGTGACAGAATGGCATCCACGTCTGGAGCGTATCTGGAATGTATCTTGATTTTGAATTCTTAATGAGTAATAGAATGACCTCCGTGTCTGGGGTGTATCCATACTGTATCTGAATAAGAGATCTGAATAAGTAAAAGAACGACTTCCGTGTCTGGAGTGTATCTGTACTGTATCTGAAATCTTTGAATATTTGTTAAAGATAGCTTTTAATCTTATCCTGAAAAGGGTAAAATGTTAGCTGAAACACAAAGTTATGTTGCATGAAATGTATGATGCAATAAATGTGCTTTATCAATGTTTATGATATATGAATGTAATGTATGTGCATGTAAGCTGATTTGCTGTCTTGCTGAGGAAGATAAATCCTTGATGGCTGGAGATAATAAAATCCTTGACAGCTGTCAGGGAAAATAAATCCTTGACCTCTACTGGAGACTCAAAAATCTTTGATTGTTGAGGATGAGAAATCCTTGGACCACTGTTGGGGATAAAAGATCCTTGGCAACTCACGGGGATTATCAAAAACTTTGACAACTTCTGTGGGGATATGAGAATCCTTCATGACTTTCCTTGGGATATAGGGATCCTTCAAGCCTTTGGAGTTGGAGTATTGACAAAAAATTCTGCTTGGGGAATCCAGAGAACTTTGAAGACTATGGTTGGGGATTACACAAAGGGAATCCTTACTCGGCTGGGGAATAAGGAAAACTCTGACGATCTCTACTGGGGATTAGACAAAAGAAAAACCTTGATCTACTGGAGAATAAGGAACACTCTGATGGTTTCTATGGGGAACTGAGAATGAGAATCTTCATTCTGCTGGGGAATTTGAATCCTTGGGGACTTCAAGCTGAGGAGTCGAGAATGAGAATCTTCGATCTGCGGGGAATTAAAAATTCTGATGAATTCATGCAGGGGAGTAATGAAGACTCTGGTAACTTCACTGGGGAATCAAGAATGGGAATCTTCAATCTGTTGGGGAGTAAAAACTTTGTGGGGAATAGCTATACTGCTGGGGAGTAGCTATCCTTCTGGGGAGATCAGGAGCTTGGACTGTATGCCAATCTACTGGTGAATTATCCTAGGTTGGAGATAAAAGTTAACTGTTATCTGGTTGACTTCCAGGCTTTAAGACAATTTGCTGGGGAATCTAGGGAAAACTGAATGGTTTCCGCTGTAGATTGATAGTTGGAAATTTGACTCCGTTTAGGAAGAAGGTTTCATCTTCGTTGAGGGTCTGTGGTTCAAAGTTTTTACTCCGCTGGGGATTGGGAGTTTGAAAACTTAACTCTGATTGGAATTAAGGGTTTGAAAATATAACTCCGCCAGGGATTGGAAGTTTTGACTCTGGCGGGGATTTTGAAATTTAATTCCGCTGGTGGCATGTATTTCAATGGTTTTAGCTCCGTTGGGGATCTGGACGATATACTGCAAGGGATTTCTCCTGGAATAGCCTAAAGATGTTTTCCCATACTTTCAACCTGTCAGTGATTATTCTTTCCCATTTCGTTTATTTGTAAACATGTGATTATATTCAAATGCATATGCTTATTTAATAAACCACTGGACGTTTTCAAATAAAACATAAGTGAAAAAAGAAAAGGCAAATAGTTTTCTGCACTTTGAAGTATCTTTGTATTAACTTTGTGTAAGTATTTTGTACAAAGGAGACAGACATCCTAGTAAAAGGACGTTGTCATAAAATTGAGAAAAATTTATACAAAGAAAGATGGATATGTGTAAAAATTCCATGGGGTTCCCATTCTGCTATAGCCTTCGTAACTCTGAGTATCTTGTCCATTCATTGTTTCGTACGAAGATGATTGGATTGATCAGAAGCCCGGAGCTTGTCTGTGAACAGATTGTCTTTAAAGTGATCCGACGAGACATAATCATACGCTTTAATTCCCTAACTTTTGCCTGGACCACCCTTTCGGGTTTTCAGTCCATCGGGAAACCCTTTTTTGCCCAAGTCGCCCTTTCGGGTTTTCAACTTGTCGGGTGTACAAATTTTTTTGTTTATTTATCCCTAATTTTTGCCTGAACCGCCCTTTATGGTTTTCGATTCACCGGGATGCCCATTTTTGCCCAAGTCGCCCTTTCGGGTTTTCAACTTGTCGGGTCGTTCATGCGTATTATCTTTTGACTATGCATTCGCAGGGTGCGGCAGGTCGTCACCGTCCATGGTGGTTAAGATCATTGCCCCACCAGAAAAGATGTTTTTGATCACAAATGGTCCTTCGTAGGTAGGAGTCCATTTTCCCCTGGGATCACTTTGCGGCAAGATGATCCGCTTGATTACCAGATCCCCGACTTGATATACCTGGCGTCTGACTTTCTTGTTGAACGCCTTGATCATCCGTTTTTGATACGTCTGACCATGGAAAACAACAGTAAGTCGCTTTTCGTCAATCAAGTTAAGTTGATCAAGCCCGGTCTGAATCCAATCATCTTCACTCAAACCAGCATCTTTCATGATTCTCAAGGAGGGAATCTGAATCTCGATAGGTAAAACAGCTTCCATGCCGTATACCAAAGAAAAGGGTGTTTCCCTAGTTGATGTGCATGCCGGGGTACGATACCCGTGCAGAGCAAACGGTAGCATTTCATGCCAGTCCTTGTAGGTGACTGTCATCTTTTGTATGATCTTCTTGATATTTTTGTTCGCAGCTTCGACAACACCTTTCATCTTTGGCCGATAGGGAGATGAATTGTGATGTTGAATCTGGAACTGCTCGCACAAGGCGGTGATCATAGTGTTGTTCAGGTTTGTACCATTGTCAGTGATGATCCTTTCGGGGATGCCGTACCGACAAATGAGGTTCTGCTTGATGAAGCGGGCAACAACATTCTTTGTGACGAATGCGAAGGAGGCTGCTTCGACCCACTTGGTAAAGTAGTCAATGGCCACCAGAATGAAGCGGTGTCCATTGGATGATGTAGGCTTGATCTCTCCAATCATGTCGATTCCCCATATTGCGAATGGCCAAGGAGCTGTTAAGACATTGAGAGGAACTAGAGGTATGTGTACCTTGTCGGCATAGATTTGGCATTTGTGACAAGTTCTGGAATGTTGATGGCAGTCAGCTTCCATGATAGACCAGTAATAGCCTGCCCGTAGAATCTTCTTAGCCATCGTATGTCTGCTAGAGTGAGTGCCAAAGGTACCATTGTGCAGTTCAACCATGATCTGCTCAACTTCAACCTTTTCCACACAACGGAGCAGAATGCAATCATGATTGCGCTTGTATAGGATACCATTGCTCAAGAAGAACTTAGCTAAGAATCTCCTTAAGAACTTTTTGTCGTTGACTGAAGCTCCTTCAGGATATTCTTGTGCCTCGAGATACCTTTTGACGTTATGAAACCACAGTCGATCCACTACTTCTTCGGTATTAATCTCGTGACAATGTGCAGGTTCGTACATCCGTTCAATGGTGATTTGGGGAGCCTCATTATCCCAGTTAAGTTTAAACATGGATGACATTGTAGCTAGAGCATCTGCTAGCTGATTTTCTTCTCGCGGGAAGTGCTCGAAGGTAATCTGCTCGAAATATGGTAACAATGTCAAGACATGTTCTTTGTAAGGGATGAGGTTTGGATGTTTAGTATCCCACTCTCCTTTTATTTGACTGATAACTAAAGCTGAGTCCCCAAACACAATCAAAGATTTGATTCCCAAGTCGATAGCGGCCTTGAGACCAAAGATACAAGCTTCATACTCGGCCATGTTGTTGGTGTAGCTGAAGCAGAGTCTGGCAGTGAAAGGTGTATGGCAACCTTCTGGAGAGATAAGTACAACGCCGATACCGTTTCCGAGTGCATTAGAAGCACCATCAAAGTACAGGGTCCATCGGGATCCTTGTTTAGGTCCGTCATACGGTCTGTTCTCTTCAATGTCGTCCAATGTCATGATATCCTCGTCGGGGAAGTCGAACCTCATGGATTGGTAATCTTCGACAGCTTGATGGGCCAGATGATCGGCTAGCACACTCCCCTTTATAGATTTTTGGTTTGTGTACTATATATCGTATTCCGTTAGGATCATCTGCCATCTAGCGATTCTTCCGGATAGAGCAGGCTTCTCAAAGATGTACTTGATCGGATCCGTCTTAGAGATCATCAAAGTGGTATGAGTCAACATGTACTGCCTTAACCGGCGAGCAGCCCATACCAAAGTGCGGCAAGTTTTCTCGAGCAGTGAGTATCGGGTCTCACAGTCGGTAAACTTTTTTCTAAGGTAATAAATGGCATGCTCTTTTCGGCCAGACTCGTCATGTTAGCCCAATACGCACCCCATTGAATTCTCTAGGACAGTCAGATACATGATTAGCGGTCTTCCTTCAACGGGAGGCATCAAGATAGGAGGTTCTAGCAAATACTCCTTGATTTTATCGAAAGCAACTTGACAGTCATCATTCCATTTAACCACCTGATCTTTCTTCAACAGCTCGAAGATTGGTTCACAGGTAGATGTTAGGTGAGAAATGAACCTTGCAATGTAGTTTAGGCGTCCCAAGAAACCTCTGACCTCCTTCTCAGTGCGAGGGGCAGGCATTTCTTGTATAGCTTTGACTTTGGCAGGATCAACCTCGATGCCTTTGTTGTTGATAATGAAACCCAAGAGTTTACCGGACCTGACTCCGAAAGTGCACTTGTTAGGGTTCAGTCTGAGCTTGTACTCTTTCAACATGACAAAAATCTTTTGCAGATGGTTGAGGAGTTCTTCTTCAGTTTGTAAACGGGCTATCATGTCGTCTATGTAGACCTCAATCTCATGATGTATCATATCATGAAATAAAGCCACCATGGCGCGTTGATAGGTTGCCCCGACATTCTTCAGTCCGAATGGCATCACTTTGTAGCAGAACATACCCCACTGTGTAACAAAGGTAGTTTTCTCCATGTCTTCGGGTGCCATTTTGATCTGGTTGTAACCCGAAAATCCGTCCATGAAAGAAAATACGTTGTGTTGAGCTGTGTTGTCAACCAAGATATCAATGTGCGGAAGTGGAAAGTCATCTTTAGGGCTAGCCCTGTTTTAGTCTCTGTAATCCATGCACATTCTGACTTTGTCGTCCTTCTTAGGCACGGGCACAATGTTAGCAACCCATTATGGATAGGAAGTAACAGCAAGAAATCCAGCGTTGAACTGCTTCATAACTTCTGCTTTGATCTTTTCAGACATGTCGGGCCTTATGCGGCGAACTTTCTGTTTAATTGGTGGACAATCTTCTCTTGTAGGGAGACGGAGAACCACAATATCTGTATCAAGTCCCGGCATGTCTTCGTAAGACCAGGCAAAGATCTCAACATATTCATTCAACAGCTGAATAAGCGCTCCTTGACACTTGGCTCTAGGTTGGAACCCACTCTAACTTCTTTTCTGTCTTCCTCTGCACCCAAGTTGATTGTCTCTAACAACTCCTCGTGAGGTAGAATAGCCCTTTCTTCCTGTTGTAGCAGTCTAGCCAATTCTCCAGGCACTTCACAGTCTTCATCACCTTCGTATTCGGCATGGTAGACCAGATCTTCAGAGTCACTGAAGGCCATAGCAGAATTGTTACCCATGGAATCTGGAATGGATGGGTACCTGCATTTGTGAGTGTGGGTGTGTGTAAGGGATAGCCACTTTTAAACAAATGAAATGTAAAAATAAAGAAAACGAACACAAAAGTTTATATATGAAAACATCCATGATTCATTAAAATGGAATATGAAGATGAAAAATCAAACCCTTACAAATGGACCTATGTGCCTCGAGTAAGGCACAAGGTTAAAAGTGTACGAATTGTTCAAGAATTATTACAAACTAACAGAAATTTTGAAAGATAAATTACTGATTGATGAAAGTAATGGGAACAAAGTCCTTTTCCTCCCAATTTCATAGTCCTCCTTCCACAGTAGGGAAAATCCAGTCTTCCAGATTGCTCTCCTCTTCACTATCCTCCAAAGCGTTGACTCCATGATGGGTGATCTTCACTGGTGGCCCTCCAACCCGGGAGCGGCGCACAACCTTTTGAGCAGAAGCAGTGAAACCCAAGCCGAATTTATCAGATTTAAAGGGAAAATCTGGAAGTTTCCCCCAGATTGTGCTTCCTCCTTCTTCAATCACAGCCTTTGCATCTTTGAGAGACGACATCCGAGGCGGAGGTCTGGTAATCATGGGTACAGAAGGCACTGTCTTGGTTGCCGCAATCTCCTGAGCTACCTCCTCAAAATGCTGAAAGGGGGTTTCGATGAATTCACCATCCAATTCCACATAGCGGAAAGAATTAAGATGGCTTATCATGTATTCCTCTTCGCCGTGAACAGTTACAATTTTCCCCTGGACAGGGTACTTGAGCTTCTGATGCAGAGTAGAAGTAACGACTCCAGCATGATGAATCCAGGGTCTTCCCAACAAGCAAGAATAGGAAGGATGGATGTCTATGACATAGAATGTGGAGTTGAAAGTTTCAGTTCCCACTTTAATCGGGATATCCACCTCCCCATGGACCATCCTTTTTAGAACCATCAAAGGCTCTGACAATGATGTTGCTGGGCTTCAAGGTTAAATCTTCACAATCTAGCCTATCCAATGCTTTCTTTGGTAAGACGTTCAGCGATGAACCAGTGTCTACCAGAACATGTGCTAGAGTAGTCCCTCTGTATTCCACTGAGACATGCAAAGTGTCATTATGTTTTCTCCCTTTGATTGTTAGATCAGCATCGGAGAATCCTAAACCATTGTCTGCTGTTAGGCTAGCTACACATTCCTGGAACTGGTCCGCGGAGGTTTCCTGGGGCACATGGGCCGTCTTCAAGAATCTGGTTAAAGCTTTGGCATGGGCTTCTGAACAAAGCAGCAAGGCCAACATAGAGATCTTTGAGGGGGTTTACCCCAGTTGCTCCACAACATTATAATCGCTTTTCTTGATTATTTTCAAAATCTCTTCCATTTATTTTTGGGAAGTTTCAGGGATGATCAATGGCTGAGCCCTCGTCCTGAGGGGCTCTTCTTGGATCCCTTTCCCTTTATCATCAGCAACAACAGAGGGGACAACCACAGGAGTCACAACATCTTCAATAACTGGAGTTCTCGCAGATATGTTGACCGGCACAGGGGTAACCTTAGGAACAGCTGAGGGTCCGAAGATTGCCTTTGGAGGTGCAATCTCCGGAGAGAAAATTCTTCCACTGCGGGTGATTTTACTCGTTCCAGCAATGTTTCCAATGTCGGAAGTCTCTTCATAAAAACTCTCTTCAGTTGATTCAATTTGCTTAATACTGTGGTAAAAGATCTCTCCCCCATAGTTCCACGGTATTGATTTTTTGGACTTGTACGGGATAGGCCCCAACATGGTTATCTTCAAAGGTACAATCTTCGGATCGGATGTAATCTTAACAGGTCTTTTGGAGACCTTGGAAAGATTGACGGATATGGTAATTATTGAAACATCATTGACAGGAGTCGGTGTAACAGGAGTCTTTTCAAAAAGGATTTCTTGGTTATCCATTAGGCGCTGGATGCCTAACTTCAACAAAGGACAGTCGGTTGGTAAGGAGGAACAAATGCAGTAATCTTCTTCACAACCTGGGAAAATCCCAGCCTTCGGCAAATTCAACTTGATTATCGGTAGCGGAGTCATCAAATCATCAACAGTAGCAACAAAAAGATCCTCTTCAACAACATGAGCATTGTGACCATGCTTTGGCATTGGAGCAGAGATCACATTAGGCTTTTCAGGGGCGTCAAATTCAACTTCTTTAGCATCTATCAAATCCTGGATCTTATTTTTGAGGTCCCAACAATTGTTGGTGTCGTGCCCCAGGCTGTCTGAATGATAAGCACACTTGGCATTTGAATGGTAATACGAAGAAGATGTATTCGGATTCTTCGGCGCCTCTTTCAAACTTGCAAGGTTTAACTTCAAGAGATGGGGTAAAACCTGAGCGGGAGTCATATTATCCGGGTGAATTTCCGTGCAGGCCTTTCCACCCTTGCTTGGTTGGTTCTGGGTTGATTGTTTCTAGGCTGATCAGCTACAGACTTCTGAATCATTACGGCCCTCATCGCTGGACGGCGCTCAATTCTTCCTTGACTTCTTTGAGAGTAGACAGCTGATACCTCTTTCTTTGCTGGAAAAGTCTTTTTGATGGCAATGAAAGCAGATGCATCCTTTTGAATTTTTCCGCTCTTTATTCCGGCTTCAACTCTCTCACCAGTTAGAATTAACTCGGTGAACCCCGCAGACGAACTTCCAATCAGGTGATTGAAAAAGGGGCCTGACAGTGTACCCAAGAACATATCTACCAGCTCCCTCTCATATAGAGGTGGTTGTACTCGTCCCTCCAAGTCTCTCCATTTCTGGGCATACTCTTTGAAACCTTCATTTAAGACCATGCCCATACTCTGTAATTGAGTACGGGTTGGTGCTAAATCCGCATTATATTGATATTGTATGTAAAAGGCGGCCGCCAAATCCTCCCAATTATGCATATCAGACCTCTCTAGCTGGTAAAACCAATCTAACTGCGTCCCCGAAAGACTGTCCTAGAAGAAATGAACCCACATATCCTTGTCAGAAGAATGTGGTTGGATTTTTCTGACGTAAGATCGTAGATGCATCTTTGGACAAGACAAACCATCGTATTTAGAAAAAAGAGGCACCTTAAACTTAGGGGGAATGACAATCCCAACAACCAACCCTAACTCTTCAAAGTCCAGCCCAAGCACTCTTTGCACCTCCATGGCAGTCAGACGCTCTTCCAGATTCTTGTATTTGTCGTCTGCAGGAGGGTACTGCTGTTCAGAATAGTCTTCATCCTCCTCTTCCTCTTCTTCCTCAGACTCAGATGGTACTGTAGTTCCTTTACCTTTTCCTACCCCTTCATCAGATGTTGAGGGGAAATCCAGGACCCTTCTAGCTTGACCTTCAAATATTCTACCCATGGTAGCCACACCAACCCTCTTCTTTTTCTTTTTCTCCTTTTCCTTTTCAAGTAGAGTTTTGAGCTCCTCCTGACCCTTAGCCAAGGTCATGAGTAGCTGTTGGAACTGTGAATTCTGCGCTTGTAAGTCTTTGACTGTCTGCTCTATATCCATCTTGTTGAAATAAACAGCAGAGAGATAAGGAAACCTGGTGTGAAGACCTGCTTATGCATATGATGAATGATATGTATTCATGTAATGCATTCAAGGATTTCAGAAATTAAAATTAATTTTAAACCAAAAAGAACACACGTCATATTAATAAGAAAGAATTTATTAGTACATAAATGCCCCATGGGAAAAATAATACAAAATTCTAATGTAAAAAGACGTTGCGCATCCTCTTTGGTGCAATGTAGGTGTTGAGAGTCTGCTCTTCGTGAAGTTGGCGAGTAAGTTCTAAAACCTTCTTCTCACTGGCGTAGAATTGGGCTTCAAAAGTATCGCGTTCTCCCTTGAGCTGTATCCAACTCCTTTGTAAATATTCAAGTGATGTTGGCATGTCAGGATGTAGGAGGGTGTATGGAACCTCTCCTTCCATAACAGGCTCTTTGATCACAAGGAGAATGTAGGGGTAAGGCATCATAAGACTTTGGGCGCGGGTTTGTACCCACTTGAGGTAAGGCTCAAGAGGGATGGAATTCTTGTGTCCCAAGGTCTTACTCTCCACCTTGTTGGGCATCCTCCAAGCTCGGATGAACCTTTGTCGAAGTCCTTGATCGTCGTTATCGAAGTCAAAAACCAAGTCTGGAATCAGCATGTCATGTGGGCCATCCCTTCGGGCATACCCAAACTGTCTCAGAGCCAAGCAGGGGTTGTAGGTAATGCCTCCCCTAATGCCAAGTAGAGGGACATTAGGGAATTCCCCACAACGATCAATGATGATAACATTTTCTCTGGATCGAGAACACCAATGAACATCTGAATGTGTAAGAGTCATCAATTGTTGTGACCACTCTAAACCTTACTCATTCTTCAAAACTGATTGGGGAAGATGAGAAATAAACCATCTTTCCAGTAGAGGAGTACAGCACATGACAACACCTTTTTTCCTCATTGTTTGAGTGTGAAATGAGTGTAGGATATCCCCAAGCAATGTAGGCACCGGGTTGTGAGCCATGAAAATTTTGACAGCATTGACATATATAAGCTGGTCAGGGTTTGGGAACAAGACCAACCCATAGATGAGAAGAGCTACAATCTCCTCAAAAGCTTGTAAGTCTAAGGAATTTCAGCAGCTTTGGGCCTTCTCAAACAGAAACTTTGACAAGAAGCCTTTGACACCGCTTCTAGTTTCCCAATGGCCTATGATATCAGATGGTTGCAAGTGTAGGGCTTGAGCAACATCTTCAGGCTTTGGATCTCTTTCCGTACCGTTGAAAGGTAGTTGATGGAGAATAGGAATCCTCAAGAGTTGAGAAAATTCCTCCAAAGTAGGCACAAGTTGGTAGTCAGGAAATGTGAAGCAATGATGTAGAGGGTCAAAGAACTGGAAGAGAACTTTCAGCATATCCTCCTCAGTGTTAACAGTGACTAAGTTGAGAAGACGACTGTGCCTCTCGGTGAATGGAGAATTCTCAGGAATCCTTGAAGCTAGCTCCTTTAGTTGAGGAGGAATTCTTACAAGGTTGACTTGGATAGTTTTCCTGCGAAGTGAATCCATAACCTACAAAACAGGAACAAAGATGAAAAATCCAAATCCTTGAAAGGGTTAGTGGATGCATATGATGCTTCATGATGTTCATGATGTTATGCACAAGTATATATGTACAAACAAATCACACAAGTTCCTAGTTTCAGGCTTGCATGGGGTTTCATAGGTAAGTACCCTCTTGAAGTTTAGTTGGCTCAACCTGTCCTAGAAATAGCAACCGGGTTCTAAGGAGCTCAATATCACTGGATTATTTTATGTGTTCATTGTTTCAGTTTAGCCACTTTACTGGCGACCGAAATATTTCAAGAAAACAACCCTCAATGAGTGTAGTATCGAGTATCTACCAACTTCGGACTGCACCAAAGCCGGTCATCTCACTACATCCTAAAAGGCCAAGTTGGTCAAGTAAAGGTTCTAAAAGTCCATTAGTGCTTTATGACATCACTCAGCGGCCCCGTATTCTCTTTGATTGACTCAAAGGCTACCGGTACCCAAAAATATGTCGCACTAATATAGTTATTGCTACAACCATGTCGGTATACCCCGCACAGTTTCCATAACGTATTGCTATTTACCTATGAATGTTTCCCAAATCCGGGTAGAGGATTCAAACCCAAACAATAGAACCAAAGTGTAAAGCAAACAAGTCAAACAAGATAAGCATGTAAAGATGATCTAGAACCCTAAGGTAACCCCACTTTTAAAATTTTCCCCAGCAGAGTCGCCAGTTCTGTGATGTGGTGGGAGAACTGACTTGAGGTTTTGCGTTTGTGTTCGCAAATGTTTCGGTTTAGCAAGAGTCGCCACCGACTTTTTATTTTATCCAAAGGAAAGGTCAAAAAGCACAGGAAAGACCTTTGAGATTGTTTTTGGGTTCGGGGGGTAGATTATGAAAAAGGAAGGTGCTAGCACCCTTTTCATTCATGGTTTTCCATGGGCTCTTAGTTACTTGTTTTAGATCACTTGCTTTTGCTTTTCAATTGTTTGAAATGGTGCTTTTGTGTGTGGTTTTGAAAGTATTTTGAAAAGAGGCCTTTGTCTAGGCAACCTTTGTAATGATTTTTGTTTGAATGTATACAAAGGTGTTTGTCTTTTGAAAAATGTTTCAATGTTTGAAAGTTTGTTTGGAAAATGTTTTGAAATTGTGTTGTGATGTGTGTGATAGTTTGAAAATAGCAAGGATGGTTTGCAAGTTTGATCAAGTAACTAGGAGTTGTCTACCCTACTCAAAGATCTTTCCTACACATTTTTAACCCTTTTACATTGTTATTTTGCCATTGTATTTGGTAAACAACCTTGTATTTGGATGTTAAACGGGACAGGCGTGGGTCATCGTATGACCATGATAGCAATTGTGCCAAGTATCTTTAGCAAGTTTTTGAGGGACTAGATCATTTTGTTTAGGCAACCAAGATAGCGTCATCGAGGGACTATGACCTTTTTGTTTTGATTTTGTTTTTCCAAGATACCTAGCATGCATACCATGGCCATTTTTAAGGCAACAAGTGGATGAAACCCTAGGGGTGCTTGTGTGCATTGTGTTGTCATTTTTCATGCATTTTTGTCTTGTATTAGTCATGCTATTTGTTTGATTTTGGTTCTTTGCATACAAAACCCTAATTTACTAATCATGCATATAAAAGCAATAAATGCGTAAAGTAAATCTAAGACTATTATAATATTATTATGGGGAGGGGGTACAAGTTTGAATAGGGGGTATTTGTACAAAATAAAGCCCTAAAACTATTACAACCATATTGAATTTAGTTTGTACAAATAAATAAATAGACAATTATTTAAATATGCAACAAAAATAAATATGCAAAATGTTTTTGTATTTATTTTTATGTATGTAAAAATAAATTTATTTATGTCAAAAAATAAGAAAATAAAAAATGATTATTTTTGAAAGGGTAAAAACCCTAGTTTTTTTGTTTTAAGAAAATATATATTCTATATTATTTATTTATGTACAAGAAAATAAATAAAAATATATACAAAAGTGTTAAAAAATTAAAATGTGTGAGAAAATATTATTTAAGTGTATAAATAATAAAAATGAAAAAATATAATATTTTTGTATTATTTATATATTTATTTAAGAAAATAAAAGTAATATTAACCTGATAATTATTTATTATGCAAATAAAAATAAAATAAAAATATGATAAAATGCCAAAAATAAAGAGAATATTTTTTGTGATTTTTAAATGTTCAAGAAAAAATAATAAAATCAGAAAATTAAAAAAAGAAATGAAAAATATACAAAAATAAATCAAATGGGCCAAGGGGTGCAGAAAGCAAGCAAGGGGGTGCAAATATCCAAAACAAAGTCAGGCCCAACCCAGAATCCACTTCGTCCCCGTCCTCTTGTCAAACGCGCGCACCTGCAACTTCAAACCTGTTCTCTCAATTCTTTGCTTGAAATCAAAAACTCATAACATGAAAATTATAGAGCTTTAAACCACGATTTCAATGATATAAAAAACTTGATCTAACTCTCAAAGACCAGAGAGAATTTCCTTGGCCCTAAATTCTAACCTAGTTTTTTCAGTAAGTTCAACTATCAAATACTCCTAGCTCAGTTAACATAAATGAATTATATGCATATGTACAGCTCAAGGACAATGAGGACTACATTTTTGCTTAACAAACCTAAGCCTAATGATTCCTAAATAAGGAGATAGAAGTTTGAGAAATACATGTTTCAGTCAAGTTTGAATATAGCAATGTAGGTGTTTTGGATGAGGCCTGAAGACCGTGTTAGCTTGCCTGAAGTTCACTCAACCTTCCCCAATGCCTGGCTTGCTTTGAAATGGCCTGAATGTGCTTGTAGAACTCAACCTGCAAAGCTTCAAAGTAAAAATGGTGAAGTGTGAAAACAAGTTTACAGTTGCATGAGAATGGTCTGGACAACTTAGATGTATTGTATGGAGTGTGTTGGAAGTGGTTTGGGATAAAACGCACGAGGCAATATGAAGATGACTTGAGTTCTGCAGGGCTTGCCCTGTTTTGGGCAGAAATGGGGTGTTTGGTGTATTGGGGTGTTTGAGAGGCTTGTAGCTCGTGCTTTTGGCTTGGTGTATAATACTGAACTCGTTTGAAATAAACACAAAGCTTGCTCTTATGAGATTCCAAAGTTGTGGAGTTTTTGCACACTTGCTTGTTTTTGAAGTAAAAGGTGAGTTGACAATGCCAAGGCCTGTACAGGCTAGCTCAAAGCCTGCATACAGTTGGTGTACTTTGCCCCAAGTTTGTGGACTTTGTTTGCTGCAAAAGATTGGGTCCTTGGCTCAAGATAAACAAAGTTGCTAAAAGTGACCTTTATCAAAATGACATTGTTATCTTTTTGCCATTTTTGGAATAGTTCTTTGTACAATGCTCTAAAGCTCAAAACAAAGCCTTAATCCAATGTGTTTGCATTTAATTTATGAGTGTAGAAAGGATTAGAACCTGTAAACCAAGTATAAGCAAGGTTTTGACAGATTTGCAAGTTGTAGCAATGTGCAAAATGCCTTGGCCAAAAGTGATAATTTTCCATTTTCAAACTTTCGATTCTCCCTAACCATGAATGATCTTGGAGAGTTCTTGGACATTTTGGAAATCTTGTAACATGCTCTACGATCCATATTTGAAATGCATTTTGAGATTCCACTTGGAACTATGTGAAAAGTTTCCATGAAGATAGGTCAAAATCCTGCTTAAACTAGGGCAAAATTTCACTAAGTTAAAAGTTTCATGGACCCTTGTTCACAAAATCATAACTTGAGATCCAAGCATCTTTTGGGAAAACTTTATGAATCAAAGTTTTATATTTTGTGGAGGAATACAACTTTCATGTTGGAAGTTTTCTTTGAATCCAATTGCATCATGGTGAAAAAGTTGGGAAAAGTTGGGAAAAAATAAGAAATTTTCATAACTTAGAAAATTTCTAAGTTATGAAAATTTTCCATTTTAAACCCTAATTTTCAAAATTAGGTTTCTTGGTCAACAAGTTACATGTTTTGACACATCTTGATGAAAAATGACCCTTGACACTTGATTTTGACCAAAAAGTCAAAGTTTGACTTTTCAGTGTACAATTGAATTTTGATCAGTTGACTAGAAAATTCATTTGTCAATCCAATGCATTTGAGATCTTTTGAACCTTGTGATTAGGTCAAGATGATGCCATTGAGTCCTTGAATCCATGATTGAACCCAATTTGCCATTGGCTAGGTGAAAAATCAGAAATGTCCCTTCTGTAGTCAAAACCCTAAAAATGACCATTTTGCCCTTTTGATGACCTGATCAAATTTCTTGAGGAGTTGTGGTCCAAACTTGATCAAATGGTTCATATGAGTCTATAATGTTGATGTGGATAAAAAATTATGAGGTTTGACTGTAAATTGGCCACATTTGACTTTTTCCCCAATACAGTTGATTTTTAGGTCAAGTGTCCAATTGACTGGGCAAAATTGTGATTCAAATCTTGAAACTTGGTATGGAAAATCTTAGGAGTCCAACATGAAGTATGAAAGTCACATTGATCATTAGAAGTCCAAAAATCCCTGTGCAAACTCAAACCCTAATTTCAGGTCAACAGTGCAAGGAGATGTCTTGAGCAGAGCAAACCCTAATCCTGTATGGAGTCCAAAGAGTCTTGTGAGGAAAATCTTAATAAAATGAGTGGGAAAATTTTGGGGTACAACAACGACTGTAGTGTTAATGCTATTGACGATGATATGTTTGTTACTTCTGTTGAGGAACTTATTACTCCTCTCCTGACCATTAAGTGGAACTTGTTGAAAGTCGGTTTATTTCCGGGTTGTGGCGAAGGTTACCACTTATGTTTATCTCTACCAACTGGTTGTTATTTGTTGAAGGCAGGTGTTCAGCGCCTGATGGATGATAGAGAGATTTTGTTTGAAAAGACTCCCGTCTCGACTGTTCCTTGTAAGGATGTTTCAATCATAACCATTTCTGCCAATCCTCTCAGGGTCTCCACCAAAAGACCCATCAGGATTACATCTGCTCCAAAGTTGGCCCCTCTGATCATTACTATGCCAGGGCCAATCCCATACTCCTCGGACAAGGTTTTTCCTTGGAACTATGGGGCTGACGTCTACTACCATGGCGTCAAGCAAGACCTATTGGCTGCTGAAGATCAAGTTTCTGAAAATACTAATCCCGACATTGGCAACATCGTTGGGACCAGCAAAATAAGAAGAAGTGGAAGAGTGTTCTCCCCTGAGATTTCTCCTCCAAAAGCCGTTACTAGTTCTGTGATCATTCCTACTGTTGTTCCTGCTGATACTACCACTACAATTCTTGTGATTACCTTTGTTGCCACCCCTATCACCGAGTCGGCCAAGACTCGGGGCAAAGACATATTGATTGAGCCTATCCAACCGAAGGCATATTCAGAATCTATTCCAGAGGCTTTCAAGAAGGAAATGGAAGAAATCTTAAAGATAATAAAGAAGAGCGACTACAATATGGTCGAACAGCTGGGGCAGACCCCTTCCAAGATTTCTATGTTAGCCCTACTATTGTGCTCTGAAGCTCATGCAAAATCTTTGGTGAAATTCCTTAAGACCCCCCATGTTCCACAAGAAACCTCCGCTGACCAATTTGAAGATTGTGTGGCCAGTTTGACGGTTGGCAACGATTTGGGTTTTTCTGATGCTGATCTGACACCCAGAGGGAGAAATCACAATGATGCGTTGCATGTCTTCGTCGAATGTAGGGGCACTACTTTGGCCCATATTCTAGTAGATATTGGTTCATCATTGAATATGCTGCCTAAGAAGGCTCTGGACAGATTGGACTGCGAAGGTTTGACCCCGAAGCCCAGCAACATTGTAGTGAGGGCTTTCGATGGTTCAAAAAGAATGGTGCACGTGGAGGTGGACATCCCCATCAAAGTTGGTTCTCATACCTTTGACTCCACCTTCTACGTGATGGATATCAGACCATCTTATTCTTGTTTATTGGGTCTCCCTTGGATCTATAGGGCGGGAGCTGTCACGTCCACTCTGCATCAGATGATAAAGTACCCAGTAAAAGGAAATATTGTCACGGTACATGGTGAAGAAGAGTACATGGTAAGCCTCTTGAATTTCTTTAGGTATGTGGAAATGGATGGCGAGTTCATCGAGAATCCGTGTCAGAACTTCGAAGAAGTGCCTCAGACTATGGCTGTAACTGAAATTGTCACCAATCTGCCAAAGATCACTAGACCTCCCTTGAAAATGGCTTCTCTCAAGGACGCTAAAGCAGTTATTAAAGAAGGGGATCAAAGGGCTGTTCGTTGTGCTTGTGCTGGAGGACCTCCCCGATGCATCAGCAATCATGGGGTCAATGCTCTAGAAGATAGTGATGGTGACTATGGCATGGATAGCTGGATCTTCCCTACTACCAACGATGGACCCAGTAACTGGATGGCAAAAGACTTTGTACCAATTACTTTTATTCATAAGTAATTGTCTTTCTTGTTTTTGGATATGTAATAAACAATATAAACTCTATGGTCATGTGTCTTACCCGGGACACAATGGTTTATTTGTGAGGGTTATTATCTCATATATCATTAATAAAGCATTGGACGTTTTGCATACAAATTTTTCACTGTGTCTTTCTTTTGTGCTTTTTACTTTGTCTGTACAGCTATGCTCTTACACACACTTACGTATCAAACTGCAGATCCATATCCACTCTGGATCACATTGATAACAGCTCTGCTATTGCCGGTTATGACTTTGAAAATCCGATCAACCAAATCGAGGACGAAGGTGAGAAATATTGTGAGGTACCCGGAGAACTTGCTAGACTGTTACAGTAGGAAGAAAGGGCTATACAGCCTCATGAAGATCCAGTGGAGACAATAAACTTGGGCAAAGAAGAGGACAGAAAAGAAGTCAAGATAGGTGTAAATCTGGAGCTTAGTGTCAAACTGCGGTTGATACGAATGTTGCAAGATTATGTTGAGATCTTTGCCTAGTCATATGAAGACATGCCAAGGCTGACACGAATATCGTAGTTCATCGTCTGCCAACTAAAGAAGATTTCCCTCCAGTAAAGCAGAAGGTTCGTCGTATGCATCCTGAAATTTCAGAGAAGATCAAAGCATAAGTGATAAAGTAGTTCAACAATGGGTTCTTAGCTGTCACCTCCTATCCACAATGGGTTTCTAACGTAGTCCTGGTGCCTAAGAAAGGCGGTAAGGTACGAATGTGTGTGGACTACAGAGATTTGAACAGGGCAAGCCCCAAGGATGACTTCCCACTTCCCCACATTGATGTTCTTGTTGACAACACCGCACAGCATAAGATCTTTTCCTTCATGGACGGTTTCTCTGGTTACAATCACATCAAGATGGAACCCGAGGACATGGATAAGACAACCTTCGTCACACAATGGGGAACTTTCTGTTACAAAGTGATGTCGTTTGGGTTGAAGAATTCTGGGGCAACCTATCAGCGTGCCATGGTAGATTTGTTCCATGACATGATTCACCATGAGATAGAAGTCTATGTCGATGACATGTGTAACACAGTGAGAGAAATGACTTGGTTGTTTTGCGTTTGATCGCAAATGTTGCGGTTATCAAGAGTCGCCACCGACTTTTCTTTTATCCAAAAGGAAAGGCTGAAAAGAACAGGAAAGACCTTTGAGATGTTTTCTTGAGTTCGAGGGGTAGATTATAAAAAGGGAAGGTATTAGAACCCTTTTCATCCATGGTTTTCCATGGGCTCTTAGTTACTTGCTAGATCACTTGCTTTTGTTTGAAAATGTGCTTTGTGTGGTTTTTCAAAGTATTTTGTAAAGAGGCCTTTGTTTAGGAAAACTTTGTAATGATTCTCGTTCGTAAGAATGTATACAAAGTGTTTGATCTTTTGAAAATGTTTTCAAGTTTGAAAGATGTTTTTAAAAGTGTTGGTGTTTGTTTTGAAAATAGAAAGGATGTTTTTGTTTTGAATTTGAGCAAGTAACTAAGAACATTCTACCTACTCAAAAGTCTTTCATATTCATTTCCTCTTTCCTTTGACATTGTTATCTAACCATTGATTTGGTAAGTAACCCTATCTTTGGATGTAAAAGGGACGGGCGTGGGTCATCGTATAGCCATGATTAGCAATGTTGTAAGATATATTAGCATTTTCTTTAGGGACTAAGATCATTTTGAAAAGCAACATGGATAGCGTCATTGAGGGACTATGATCTTGTATTTTGTTTGTTTTTTCTAAGATACCTCACATGCATAATATGGTCATTTTTGTAAGGCAACCAAGTGGATTTACCCTAGGGTGTATATGTGCAAGTGTATTGATTTCCATGCTTGATTTGTCTTTGATTAGGGTTTGCTATTTGTTGGTTTTAATCTTTCCATACAAAACCCTAATTACTAGCATTTATATATAAAGCATTTAAATTGCGGAAAATAAAAATACTAAGCTATTACATGATTTAGGAGAGGGTTGTACAAATTACAACTGGGGAATTGCGAGAAATTAAATCTAAATAATTATTACAACCATATTGAATTTGCATAAATGTACAAAATTAAATAAGTAAAATGCAAGAATATAAATGTAAAAAAAATGTGATTTTTGTTTGGTTTTTCATGAAAAGGGTTTTTTGACCCAATTAATTAAAATAAAATAATTAACTAAAAATAAGAAAATTAATATTATGTTAGTAAAATAAATTAATTTAAAGGAAACAAATTTTTAGTGATTTTGTGAATTTAATTAAACTAGTAAACAAAAATAATTAAATAAAAGATCCTAAATTCTAAATTGATTTTAATTTACAAGAAAAATAATAATTAAAATTTAATATCTAAGTATTAAAAAAGAAATTAATTAAAGAAAATGTTTTTTATTCTTTTGTTTTATAAAGAAAAATGAACTAAATAAATATAAATAATAAAATATAAATATTTTTTTAGATTTTTATTAGTAACAATAAAAAATAATATTAATAGTAATAATAATAATAGTAATAATAATAATAATAATAATAATAATAATAATAACAATAATAGCAATAATAATAATAATTAAAAAAAATTAAAAAAATATTAAAGTCAGAGGTTAGAAAGTAAAACAGGGAGTATGAAATAAGCAAAAAAGTTAGGCCCAATGGGTTGAGGCCGAAGCGCCTAATTCAGCCAAAACAAATGAAGAAAAATGTGAAAAAAAAGCAAAAGATCACGCTGGGGCTCGAACCCAGGACCTTCCTAATACGCACGCGCTTGTTGTACCATCGGGGTGGCCTGTTTCAATCGTTCATTATACAACAATCAATAAACTTAAAACAAAACAAGTCCATGTTATAACTTTATCTTCAACCTCCAGCATGAATATTTACAACTTGCTCATTTCTCATCCATTTGCAAAAATATAAACATCAAACTTGTTCCAAATTTCACAATGACTCCGGAAATATAAATTACTAAAACTATAAATCAAAGATGAGCATGAATTTTGAATGGTACCAAATTTTGACCTAACTTTTCCAGGATGTTCAGACTCAAAATTCTAACTACTCAAGCAATATAAATGAAATCTAAAGATATGGTTAGTTTCAGGATAATGATATCTATATTTTATCTTCACAAATGAACTAATAATGATGCTTGTAGAGAGATTTTAAAGTTAATGAAACTTACCTCAAAACTGGAATTCGGATTCTGAGTTTGAGCACTCCTCAAGGTGTTGTGATGATCAGAATAGCTTCAGTAACCCTCCAAGATGCTAATGCAATGTTTAGTTTGTACTGGAGATGGCTGAATCGTGCTGGAGAAGTCCAAGTGCAAAGCTTTGTTTTTGAAAATGGAAGATTGTGTTAATGGTGTTACATTCTTGTAACAGGGTGTGGGATGAGTTCTAATTGATGTTTAGAAGCTTTAGGAACCAAAAGGCTTGAGAACGCACAAGGGAGATGTGAGTTTCAAGTTTTTGGTCAGGTTATGCAAGAATAGAAGTATGTGTTACAACCCTGAGTTCTTGAGATTTTTTGGGCTTGTGTATGCGTGTGTTTTAATGCAAATAACTTGTGCATAAGTAAGGAGAAGGCTTGAGTGCTTGAGAGGGTCAGAAGTACAAAATATTGGTTGATTGCTATGTTACTTGATTTTGAAGAAAAGTGAAAGTAAGGTTCCAAGATGAAGTACAAGTATGGGCTGAGTGATTGTGAGGCTTAAGACAAACTTCTTTTGAGTTATAGGTCGTGTATGATCAGAAAAAACAATTGCAAAGCTCAAGAACAAGTTTTGTGCATAAAGCTATTTTTCAAAATGGCATTGTGCACTTTCTTCCTAAAATGGACATAAAGCATGGGAAATGCATTGAATGCTTGAGTTGAAACCTCTAACAGCTGTGCAAGCATTTAATTATGGAGTGCCAAACAAGTTTGAGGCATGCAAAGCAAATATTGTGCATCATAGGTTTGAGATTTGAATTTTGTTCATCACAAAATTTGCCTTATAAAACAACTTGAAACCCCAATTCTGACCTTCGATTCTCCTTGCTAACAAATGATCTCAAGGAGTTCTTGGACATTTTGGAAAGCTTGTAATGTGATCTACAACCACTATTTTAATAACTTTTTCAAAATCCAAATGGAACTATGTGAAACTTGGGTCATAAGTTAGGTCAAAATCCTGACCAAAAATGTTCAAAATTTCACTAAGTGTTTAGTTTCATGACCATGAATTCATGGGTTAATAACTTGAGATCCAAGCATTTCTAAGAGAAGTTGGGTAAAGAAATGTTGTAGATATCATGGAGATCTACAACTTTCATGTTGAAAGTTTCTTTTGAATCATCTTGCATCATGGTGAAAAAATGGCTCAAAGTTGTGAAAAAACATGAAGTTTTCAACACTTAGAAAAATTTCTAAGTTTGAAAACTATGACTTTTCAAAATGAAATCTTGACTTTTTGATTTCTTGATGAAAAATTTTCATATTTTGACATGTTTTGATGAATTGTGATCTTTGGCACTTGATTTTGACCAAAAAGTCAAAGTTTAACTTTTCAGTGTACAGTTGACTTTTGATCAGTTGACTGAAAATCAACTATCAACCCAATTGATCTTGAGAAATTTTTTGAGTCATGCCATTAGGTCAAAATGATGCAATTTAACTCTTTAGATCATGCCTTAAACCAATTAACCATTTGCTAGGTCAAAAATCAAAAATTGCCCTTTCTCAGTCAAAACCCTAATTTTGACTATTTTGCCCTTTTGATGATTTGATCAAATTTCTTAAGGAATTATGGTCCAAACTTGATCAAATGATACATATGAGTGTATAATATTTATATGGATAAAAAATTATGAAGTTTGACTTTAAATTGGCTACAGTTGACTTTTTCCCCAATACAACTGATTTTTAGGTCAACTGCTCAATTGACTGAGCAAAAATGTGATCCAAGGCTTGAAACTTTCCATGAGTAATATTGGTGGTCCATAATGATACATGAAAGTCATATGAGGCATTTAAAGTTCGATTATCCTTGTTCCATCTCAATCCCTAATTTCAGTCATCGGTGCTTAAGGATGTGTCTTGAGCTGATTAACCCTTGTGCAGTCTTGAACCAAAGGAGATCTTGTGAGAAAATACTTGATACATGAGAGGGAATATTTTGGGGTACATCAACTTCCACTGTTCAATCTTCTTAAATCTGAAGAGTTAGATTGGCGGATCCGCCATTCGTGGCTTGAAGGTGGAAGATGATTGGACACTAGAGTGCCCAGAAATTTGCACTCGAAGATGAAATGGGAATAGGCTTATAGATGCCATTTGGAGGAATGATGGAGATTTTACAGAGATGGGCTTATAGATGCCATCTAAAGGTGACTATTGACAGATAATTTACTAAGTTTGAACTTGATTTCAACCGGAAAAGAATCAGAATAAATCTTTGGAGCGATTCATCTGAACCAGGAGAAGTCTTGTATGTTGTTTTACTGGGAAGAATCATAATAAATTATTGAGAGATTTATCTGAACCCAAAGTATTCTTTTTGGGAAGTATCAGGATGAACCGTTGAGGGGTTTAAACTAAACCAAAAGAAATCTTAAACATTCTTTAACTGGAAAGAATCAGAGTAAATCTTTGAGTGATTTATCTAAACCAGAGAAAGTGCCTGAAGGAAAGAATCAGAATAAATCATTGAGAGACTTATCTGAACCCGAAAGGTTCCTTTGGAAAGTATCAAGATAAACCGTAGAGGGGTTTAAACTGAACAAAAAGAGGTCTTGAATATTCTTTAACTGGAAAGAATCAGAGTAAATCTTTATGCAATTTATCTGAACCAGATAAAGTGTCTGCGGGAAAGAATCAAAATAAATCATTGAGAGATTTATCTAAACTGGCAGGGATCTGGAGAAGAATCAGAACAAATTATTGAGAGATTTATCTGAACCAGAGAAGACAATTGCGGGAAAAGAATCAGAATAAATTGTTGAGATATTTAAACTGAACCGGCAGGAGTCTGAAAGAAACATTTGTTTATAGATGGTTGACCAATCCTTTCTTGGGAATTGATCTGTAATTGACTTGTTGAAAATTTGATGACAATTTTCTGTTGATTGATCTTTGCTGAAAAGATGAAAGGTTAGTTATATGCAATGTCATTATGTATGAAATGCATGGTGTAATGATGTTCTCAAAATAAATGAGATTGTGTCGTATGTATTTTTGCTATCAATGTTATGACGTATGGGAGCGATGTATGGACATGTTAATTATTATGCCGTAGTGTTGTTGGGGAAGATAAGTCCTTGAGTACTGCTGGGTACAGAGCGTGTAAGTCTTCATGTTGCTGATGAGTTGATGAGCTTCTATTTGTTAGAGAAATAAACTCTGTTGTGTAAAGAAAATGCCGTGTATTACTTGTGAAATCCTGTTGGGAAATCCTGAGAAATTGGGCGACTTTTACTGGGGGGTGATAATTGGAAGTTTTGTCCCGCCGGGGATGTGAGAGAGCTTGATATCATTAAGCTGCACACTGTGGGGGATTTTATGGAATAGTCTAAAGATATTATCCTATTTGTTAAAGCCATTAGCGATTGTCTTTCTATTTTCTGTTCCTTTTTTTGTTTATTTTTAAATAGTTACGTTCAAATGCATATGTTCAAAAATAAATTATCGGACATTTTCGCAAACAAAGCACGGAAAAAGAAAAACAGATAGTTTTGCACTTTCAAAGGGATATATTTGTATTAACTTGAATAAGTATTTTTGTACAATGAGACGGGCATCCTAGTAAGAGAATTCCATCGTAGAAAAATGAAAATTTGATACAAAGAAAAGATAGTTATGTGCAATAATCCCATGAGGTTCCCATTCTGCTATAGCCTTCGTGTCTCTGGGCATCTTGTCCACTTGTTGCCCTGTCCGAAGTTGATTGGATTGATTAAGACCGTTGAGTTTGTCAGTTGAAGCTAAAGGTTATCTGTAAGGTGATCCAACGGGACATAGCCATACGTTTTAATTACCTAACTTTTGCCTGGACCGCCTTTTCGGGTTTTCAGTCCACCAGGATACCCTTTTTGCCCAAGTCGCCCTTTCGGGTTTTCAACTTGCCAGGTGTACAGATTTTTTTTGTTTTATCCCTAATTTTTTCCCGAACCTTTTTGGTTCGCCAGGATGCCCTTGTTTTTCCTAGGTGTGTCCACCTAGCGGATCTCTTATGCGTAGTATCTTTTGACTATGTCTGTGTTCACAGGGTGTGGAAGGTCATCGCCATCCGTAGTGGTTAAGATCATTTCTCCACCAGAGAATATGCTTTTGATCACAAATGGTCCCTCGTATGTAGGAGTTCATTTTCCCCTGGGATCACCTTGTGGTAATATGATGCGCTTGATTACCAAGTCACCAACCTGATATACCTGACGCCTGACTTTCTTGTTAAAAGCTTTGATCATGCGTTTTTGGTACATCTGGCTGTGACAGACAGCCATAAGCCTCTTCTCATCAATTAGGTTTAAGTGGTCAAGTCGGGTTTGGATCCAATCGTCTTCACTCAGCCCTGCATCCTTTATGATTCTTAGAGAAGATATTTGTACCTCAATTGGTAGAACAACTTCCATGTCGTATACCAAGGAGAAGGGAGTTGCTCCTGTTGATGTGCTCACCGTGGTACGGTAACCATGAAGAATGAATGGTAGCATCTCATGTCAGTCCTTGTAGGTTATTGTCATTTTTTGTATGATCTTTTTGATGTTCTTATTTGCGGCTTCGACAGTGCCATTCATCTTTGGCCGGTAGGGGGAAGAATTATGGTGCTGGATATTGAATTGCAAGCACAGTGCGGTGATCATAGTATTATTGAGATTCGTACCATTGTCTGTGATGATTCTCTCTGGGATACCGTACCGACATATGAGATTATGTTTGATGAATCGGGCCACAACATTCTTGGTAACGGAAATGAAGGAAGTTGTTGTGATATGGTGGTAGAACTGACTTGGGTTGTTTTGCGTTTGTATTCGCAAATGTTACAGTTTAGCAAGAGTCACCACCGACTTTTCTTTTATCCAAAAGGAAAGGTGAAAAAGCACAGGAAAGACCTTTGAGATTGTTTCTTGAGTTAGGGGGGTAGATTATGAAAAGGGAAGGTATTAACACTCTTTTCATCCATGGTTTTCCATGGGCTCTTAGTTACTTGCTAGATCACTTGCTTTTGTTTGAAAATGTGCTTTGTGTGGTTTTTTTGAAAGTATTTTGAAAAGGCGCCATCGTTTAGGCAAACTTTGTAATGATTCTCGTTCGTAAGAATGTATACAAAGTGTTGATCCTTTGAAAAATGTTTTCAAATTTGAAAGATGTTTTGAAATGTGTGTGTTTGTTTTGAAAATAGCGAGGATATTTGTTTTGAAATGGAGCAAGTAACTAGAAGCAATCTACCTACTCAAATGTCTTTCTTGTTCATTTTCTTTTCCTTTGACATTGTTGTCTTACCATTGATTTGGAAAGCAACCATATCTTTGGATGTAAAAGGGACGAGCAAGGGTCATTGTATAACCATGATTAGAAATGTTGTAAGATATCTTAGCATTTTCTTTTGAGGGACTAAGATCATTTTGAAAGGCAACATTTATAGCGTCATCGAGGGACTATGATCTTGTATTTTGATTGTTTTTGCTAAGACACCCCACATGCATAACATGACCATTTTTTAGGCAACAAGTGGAGTTAACCTTAAGGGTGCTAATGTGCAAGTGTGTTTGATTGCATGAATTTTAGTCTTGATTAGGGTGATCTATTTATTGATTTCATGTCTTGACATACACACCCTAATTACTAGCATTTACATTCAAAAGCGATAAATTACAGAAATGTAAAGTCCTACGCTATTACAATATTTTAGGGATGGGGGTACATATTTATGAATGGGGGTTACAAATAAAATTAAATCCTAAGTTACTATTACAACCATATTGAAATGGATAAGAATGTACAAGTAAATATGAAATGAACTTGTTTTATTTTAGAAAAGAGATAAGTTTGGTTTAAGAAAATATTTTTGATCTTTTTGTTTTAAGAAATAAAATAAAGCATGTAAAAAATGAAAAAAAATGTTTTTGGTGTTTTTTGATTAATGAAATAAGAAGTGATAGCAAAAAATAGTGAGGAAAATGAAAGTGGAATCAGCGTATTGCTGACTAAAGGAGGGGGTCAGAAGTTCTGACTCTAACATGCTGCACAAACAGAAACAATGTTAATAGAAATAGGGAAAGTCAGAAGTTATGGATCTGCTGAGAACACAAGTTTTTAGAAGTTCTGATGCAACTAGCAGAACTTTGCCTCTCCTCTCCATGCTAGTCAAAACATCTGCAACTTAGTCATTTCTTAACAGAACAGAAGTTGCGCATATAACAGTTATGACAAGTTTCATGATGTTTCAGAAACAAGAGATATCAGAAATATAAATCATAAGCAAACATGAATTTGCTAATCCTAATTCTGAGTCCTAATTTCTTCATGAAGTTCTGAACTGGAATCCCCTCTATTTAGGCAGGCAGATGCATGAAATCTCAGAATATGTACATCATCAGAATCAGAATATCTACATTGTGTTTTAAAACATGTAAATCTGACAGTGCCTAAGTAATATGATGAGAGTCAGTAGAAGCTTACCTTGCAGTTGGAAAATACTCTGTGAGCTGGAACCTAGTTCTGACCACTTGCGATGTTCTGAACAGCTTCCTTACGTGTTCATCAGGCTTGAAACTTTCAACTTGGGCTGTAAATGATTAGAGAATTTTGAAACAGCCAAGGGGTAAAGTTCTGACTTTTTTGAGGTGGATATTGATGGAGAGAGTATTACAGTTTGGCTACAGAAGTTAGGGTGGCTTTTGCATGTATGTCAGAAACTGTATGGGTGGTTTTGGTCAAGAAACACTTGGGGAAAAAATGGAGTTTGAAGGCAAGAATCAAAAGCTAAAAGGTTTTGTATTTTTGTGTTTACAGTTTTTTTGGACTCTTGGAATATTTGCAGGGGTTCAAGACTTTTCTTTCTCAAAATTTCCACCTCTTTTCAAAGGCCAATGGAGTTTAATTTATAGGCAAAGGTTTAGTAGTTTGGAGAGGTCAAGTGGCACCAACGTCATATGCTAGGCGCTGAATTACTCTTGAAGTAAGCTTAAACAAGCATGGTTCAAGGATCAAAGTAGGATGGTCAGCAGGTTTAGCAGCGCCTAAGTTGGATTTGTCAGCAGGAATTAAGGAAAAGAAAAAGCAACACATGGGCCTAGCATACTTTTGCACAAAAGTTTGCTTTCCCAAGACAGTAGAGGTACACGTGGGGGAAATCCCTTGGATAAAGACTCAAAAGTGGTTGTGAGAATTAAATGATGATGAGATTTATCAAATCAGAAATCCTGCCATGTGAAATTCTGCATCATTGCTTAATTCTGGATCAAAAGTTTAGCTTCAGCGTAACATCCAACCTCTGAACTTTGTATCTCTTTGCTCCAGCATGTTCTGAAGGAGCTATCAGACTTTCTAGGAAGCTTGCAGCATGCTTCTTAACCTTCTTTGAATTACCCTTGCAAACTCTGACTTGAACCTTTGTGAAAACTTGCCCAGAAGTTCTGACCAAACTCTGTCTTGAAAGTGTCCAGAATTTGCTGAGTGTTTCAGTTTCAAGGACGTGTCTTTGAGGAGTTATAACTTGAAATACCAGCATTTCTAGGAGAAGTTCTGTTCTATAATGTTTTAGATCTCATTGAAATCTATAACTATTGAATCAGAAGCTCTTCCAGAATCAGCTTGCATTATGGTGATAATCTGATCAGAAGTTCTGAGCTTGTCATGTTTCTTAAACCCTTAGAAAAATTCTAAGTATTTTAGAATTTTGATTTTTGTCCAGAGTAAATTTACTTTGGATTTTCTTGATGAACAAACTTCATATTTCAACATTTCTTGATGAAATATGATTCTTGAAATTTGATTTTGATCCAAAAGTCAAAGTTTGACTTTTCAGTGTGCAAATGACCATTTTCCCTTGTGAATGACTTGCTTGGAGAATTGATAACTTCAAGGCTTGGAAATAGATGGAAGCAAACTTGGGGTCTAGGGTGATCCTTCTTGAAATGAGAGGGCAAATTTTGGGGTACAACAGTTGCCTCAACCCACTTCGTGAAATAGTCAATGGCCACCAAGATGAAGCGGTGTCCATTAGAAGTTATAGGTTTGATTTCTCCAATCATATCGATGCCCCACATCACGAATGGCCAAGGAGCAGTCAGGAAGTTTAGAGGAACTGGAGGCACATGCACTTTGTTAGCGTAGATCTGACACTTGTGGCAGGTTCGTGAATCTGATAGCAATCTGCTTCGATGGTAGACCAGTAGTACCCTGCCTGTAGGATCTTCTTAGCTGTCGTATGCCCACTAGAGTGGGTGCCAAAAGTGCCTTCATGTAGATCAACCATGATATTTTCTACCTCAATCTTGTCTATGCAACAAAGCAACACAGAGTCGTGGTTGCGCTTGTAGAGAATGCCATTACTAAGGAAGAACTTAGCAGAGAATCTCCTTAAGAACTTCTTATCATTGACTAAAGCTCCTTCCGGATACTCTTGAGCTTCGAGATACCTCCTGACTTCATGGAACCAAGGTTGGTCCACTACTTCTTCAGTATTGATCTCGTGACAGTGAGCTGGTTCATCCATCTGTTCAATGGTGATCTGGGGAGCCTTGTTACCCCACTTGAGTTTAAACATGGATGACATCGTGGCTAGCGCGTCTGCTAGTTGATTTTCCTCTCGTGGAAAATGCTTGAAGGTAATTTCCTTGAAATGTGGGATTAATGTGAACACATGTTCTTTGTAGGGGATAAGGTTAGGGTGCTTCGTGTCCCATTCTCCTTTGATTTGGCTGATGACTAAAGCTGAATCTCCGAATACACTTAAGGACTTGATTCCCAAATCTATGGCATATTTGAGACCAAAAATACACACTTCGTATTCCGCCATGTTATTTGTACAGTTGAAGAAAAGTCTTGCGGTGAAGGGGGTACGACATCCTTCAGGGGATATGAATACAACACCTATGCCATTTCCGAGTGTGTTGGACGCCCCATCAAAAACCATGGTCCATCGGGATCCTTGTTCAGGTCCGTCATATGGTCTGAGTTCTTCACAGTTGTTTACCATCATGATGTCTTCATCTGGGAATTCGAATTTCATGGACTGATAGTCATCCACAACTTAATGAGCAAGGTGATCGGCTAGTACACTGCCCTTTATTGCTTTTTGGGTAGTGTACTGAATGTCGCATTCGGTCAGGATCATATTCCATCTTGCTATTCTCCCAGAGAGGCCAGGCTTCTCGAATATGTATTTTATTGGATCCATCTTGGATATCAATAAGGTAGTATGGGTCAGCATATACTGTCTTAGCCGGCGAGCAGCCCATGCCAAAGCACAACAAGTTTTCTCGAGCAGTAAATATCTTGTTTCACAGTCGGTAAACTTTTTGCTCAAGTAGTAAATAGCATACTCTTTTCGGCCAGACTCATCATGCTGCCCCAGCACACACCCCCATTGAATTTTCTAAGACAATTAGATACATGATCAATGGTCTTCCCTCAACGGGCGGAATCAAAACAGGAGGCTTTTGTAGGTACTCTTTGATCTTGTCGAAGGCAGCTTGGCATTCATCATTCCATTTGACTACTTAATCTTTCTTCAGTAGTTTGAAGATTGGTTCACAAGTAGCTGTTAAGTGAGAAATGAATCTGGAAATGTAGTTTAGCCATCCTAAGAATCCTCTGACTTCCTTCTCGGTGCGAGGAGCAGGCATTTCTTGTATTTCTTTCACCTTGGCAGGATCTACTTTGATACCTTTACTACTGACGATGAAGCCTAGGAGTTGACCGGACCTCACCCCAAATGTGCATTTATTCGGGTTCAACCTCAGCTTGTATTTCTTCAGTCTCTCAAACAGTTTCTGCAAATGGTCAAGATGTTCCTCTTCTATTTGAGATTTGGCTATCATGTCGTCCACATAGACCTCTATTTCGTGATGTATCATGTTGTGAAATAGAGCTACCATGGCACTTTGATAGGTTGCCCCATCATTCTTCAACCCGAATGGCATAACCTTTTAACAGAATGTGCCCCATTGTGTGACGAAGGTCGTTTTCTCCATGTCCTCAAGTGCCATTTTGATTTGATTGTATCCTGAGAAACCATCCATAAATGAGAACACTTTATGCTGTGCGGTATTGTCAACCAAAATATTGATATGGGGAAGTGGGAAATCATCCTTAGGGCTTGCCCTATTCAAATATCTATAGTCCACACGCATGTGTACTTTGCCGTTCTTTTTAGGCACTAGAACAACATTGGCGACCCATTATGGATAGGAGGTGACGACTAAGAATTCGGTGTTGAATTGTTTCATGACTTCAGCCTTGATCTTCTCTTACATGTCTGGCCGCATGCGAAGGACTTTCTGTTTTACCGAAGGGCAGCCTTCTTTTGTCGGTAGACGATGGACCACAATATCAAAATCAAGTCCTAGCATGTCTTTGTACGACCAGGCAAAGGCCTCAACATAATCATGCAGCAACTGAGTTAGACGCTTCTTGACACTGGGTTCCATATTGGCACCCACTTTGACTTCTTTCTTGTCCTCTTCGGTACCTAGGTTAACTGTGTCCACTGTTTCTTCGTGGGGTTGTATGGTCCTTTCTTCTTGTTCTAGTAACCTGGCTAGTTCCCCCGGCACTTCACAATCTTCCTCACCTTCGTCTTCGGCTTGGTAGATTAGATTTTCAGAGTCACAAAAGGCCATAGCAGAATCGTTACCCATGGGATCCCGAATGGATGTAGATCTGTAATTTGAATGTGAGTGTGTGTAATAGTATATCTATCTTTGAAAGAAATAAAAATGTATAAAAATAATGACAAAGAGCATAAAGTTTGTATGCAAAAACGTCCATGATTCATTGATGACATATGAAAATGAGGTAATAACCCTTAAAAATGGACTGTTGTGCCTCGGGTAAGACACAAGGTTTTAAAAGTCTGAATTGTTTAATATTACAGGTCCGACAAAAATTTAAAGACATTTATTGTTGGATAAAAGTAATTGGGACAAAATCTTTAGCTTCTCAGTTGCTGAGTCCTTCATTGATGGTTGGGAAAATCCAATCTTCTAGGTCACAATTGTCATCATCATCATCTTCCACTTCGTTGACTCCGTGGTTGCTGATCTTCAAAGGTGGTCCCCCGGCACGAGCACGGCGTACAACTTTCTGGGCTCCTGAAGTGAAACCAAAACCTAATTTGTCAGATTTGTAAGGGATATCCGGGAGTTGGCCCCAAATAGTACACCCACCTTCTTCGATCACTGCCTTGGCATCTTTCAGAGAAGACATCTTTAGCGGAGGTCTTGTAATCTTCGGGACTTGGGAAATAGTCTTGGTTACTGCCACGGTTTGTGGGACTTCCTCGAAGTGCTAAAATGAAGTTTCAATGAATTCACCATCCAATTCTACGTATCTGAAGGAGTTTAAGTGACTGACCATATATTCCTCTTCTCCATGGAGAGTAATGATTTTCCCCTTGGTTGGATATTTCAGTGTTTGATGTAATGTAGAGGTGAAGGCACCATCATTGTGAATCCATGGTCGACCCAATAAACAGGAATAGGAAGGGCGAATGTCCATCACGTAAAAAGTTGAATCAAAGGTTTGAGTTCCAACTTTTATGGGGATGTCCACCTCCCCATGCACCACCCTTTTTGAACCGTCGAAGGCTCTTACCATTATGTTGCTGGGTTTTAAGGTCAAACCTTCACAGTCGAGTCTATCAAGAGATTTCTTAGGTAGCACGTTCAAAGACGAACCGATATCGACCAAGACGTGGGCCAAAGTTGTGCCCATGCATTCGACAGAGACATGCAATTCCTCGTTATGTTTCCTCCCTCTAGGTGTCAGGTCAGCATCAGAAAAGCCTAAACCATTACCCGCGGTCAAGCTGGCCACACAGTCTTGGAACTGATCAGCAGAGGTTTCTTGTGGTACATGGGCAGTTTTAAGAAATTTCACCAAGGCCTTCGCATGAGCCTCAGAGCACAACAATAAAGCCAACATGGAAATCTTTGACGGAGTCTGCCCTAGCTGTTCGACTACGTTGTAGTCGCTTCTCTTTATAATTTTCATAATTTCTTCCATCTCCCTTTGGGAGGCTTCAGGGATAGATACTAATTGCGCCTTCATTCAGACAGGCTCAACCAGAATGCATTTGCCCCGAGTCTCGGTCGACTCAGTGGTAGGAGTGTCAGTAGGGGTAACTATAGAGATTGTAGTAGTAGTGTCAACAGGAACAGAAATAGGGATGATCACAGGACCGATAACAGTTTTCGGAGGAGCAATATCGGGAGAGAATACTCTTCCACTTCGGGTTATCTTGTTGGTTCCCACAATGTTGTCGATGTCGGGGTCAGCCTTCTCAAAAATGGAGTCTTCATCAGCCAACCAATCCTGCTTGACACCGTGATAGTAGACGTCGCCCCATATTTCCATGGGACAGTTTTATCTGAGAAGTAGGGGATCGGCCCTGGCATAGTAATTATAAGTGGAGCCACTTTAGGAACTGATGTAATCCTAACGGGTTTTTTGGTGGAGACCCTGGAAGGATTGGCGGAAATGGTTACTATTGAAACATCATTGTAAGAAATGGCTGGAACGGGAGTCTTCTCAAACAAAATCTCTTTGTCATCCATTAGGCGCTGGACACCTGCTTTCAATAAATGACAGCCAGTTGGTAGGGATAAATAGAGGTGGCAGCTTTCGTCACAGCCTGCAAACAAACTGGCTTTCAACAGGTTCCTCTTGACAGTCATGAGAGGAGTAGCAAGTTCATCAACAGCAGTGACAAACATATCATCTTCAACTGTGTTAACATCACGACCATGCTTGGGCATAGGAGCGATGATAACATTTGGGATCTCGGGAGCATCAAATTCAATTTCTTTTGCTTCGAGAAGGTCTTGCACCTTGTTTTTCAAAGCCCAACAATTGTTGGTATCATGGCCTGGACTTTCCGAATGGTAAGCCCAGCGAGTGTTAGGATGGTAATGAGGAGATGCGGTGTTGGGATTCTTCGGGGATTCCTTCAAAGTTACCAGGTTAGATCTCAACAAATGTGGCAGGACTTGAGATAATGTCATCTTAATCCGGGTAAACTGTCTTACTAGTCTTTCTGTTCTAGGCTGGTTTCTTCTTTGTTGAGTAAGTGCAGGCTTAGGGATCATGACAGCCCCTACCATTGGACGGCGTTCAGTTCTATCCTGATTTCTTTGAGGATACATAACACCAACTTCTTTCTTCCCAATAAATGGTTTTCTTACAGCAGTGGAGGATGCGTCTTTTTGGATCTTCCCACTCTTAATCCCAGCTTCCACTCTTTCCCCGATCAAGATTAATTCAGTGAAGCCTGCTGAGGAGCTTCCAATTTAATGATTGAAGAAAAGACCAGACAGGGTACCTAAAAACATGTCTACCAGCTCTCTTTCAGACAAGGGAGGCTGGAATCTTCCTGCTAAGTCCCTCCATTTCTGAGCGTAGTCTTTGAAACCTTCGCTTGAAAACATAGCCATACTCTAGAGTTGAGTACGGGTGGGAGCAAGGTCTGCGTTGTACTGATATTGTTTATAAAAAGCAGCGGAAAGGTCTTCCCAATTATGGATATTGGCCCTCTCTAGTTGATAGAACCAATCAAGCTGAGTCCCGGATAGACTATCCTGAAAGAAGTGGACCCATAAATCTTTGTCTGCAGTATGAGGTTGTATCTTCCTCACATAAGATCAGAGGTGCATTTTGGGACATGAAACCCCGTCATACTTAGAAAATACTGGTGCTTTGAACTTTGGTGGAATAACAATCCCAGATATCAAACTCAGTTCTTCAAATTCCAGCCCGAGTACTTTTTGAATCTCCATTGCACTTAAACGCTCTTCCAGATGTTTGTATTTGTCGTCGGCCGGAGGATATTGCTCTTCAAAGTAATCCTCTTCTTCTTCCTCTTCAGATTCGGGTTGGGCTGTCGCTTCCTTGCCTTTCCCTTCTTGGTTGTATTTTTCACCAGATGATGTTGCGAAGTCTAAGGTCCGTCTGGCTGGCCCTGGGAACCTTCTTCCTAGATTTAGAACACTGGTTGCTTTCTTCTTCGTTTCTTTGATCAACAAAGTTTTCAAATCCTCTTGTCCCTTGGCTAGAGTCAAGAACATCTGTTGAAACTGAGCATTCTGTGCCTGAAGGTCTTTTACTGTCTGCTCGAGATCCATCTTACTGAAATAAATAGTAGAAAGATGAGGAGACTTGCTGTAAGAAACTTGCTTATGTTATGATGAATGGAGATGCATATGCAATGATTTCAAGGAAATTAGAGATTTAAAATTGCTTTAGACCAAAAAGGAACACACGTTATATTAATAAGTCGAAGTTTGAGTACATCATGCCTCTTTGGGCTTATAAAGAAATACAAAAACTCTAATATAAAAAAGTTGAGCGCATCCTCTTTGGTGAGATGTAGGTGTTCAGGCTCCGCTCCTCATGAAGTTGCTTAGTGAGTTCCAAAATCTTCTTCTCGCTGGCGTAGAATTGGGCCTCGAAAGTGTCTCGCTCCCCCTTAAGATGTATCCAATCCCTTTGCAAGTCTTCAAGAGAGGTGGGCATGTCAGGATGTAGGATAGTGTATGGAACATCTCCTTCCATAACAGGCTCTATGATAACCGGGAGAATGGAGGGGTAAGGCATCATAAGACTTTGAGCACGGGTTCGTATCCATTTGAGGTAAGGCTCAAGAGGGATGGAATTTTTATGCCCCAATATCTTTTGAAAGGAAAGGCTGAAAAGAACAGGAAAGACTTTTGAGATGTTTTCTTGAGTTCGGGGGGTAGATTATAAAAAGGGAAGATATTAGCACCCTTTTCATCCATGGTTTTCCATGGGCTCTTAGTTACTTGCTAGATCACTTGCTTTTGTTTGAAAATGTGCTTTGTGTGGTTTTTGAAAGTATTTTGTAAAGAGGCCTTTGTTTAGGAAAACTTTGTAATGATTCTCGTTCGTAAGAATGTATACAAAGTGATTGATCTTTTGCAAATGTTTTCAAGTTTGAAAGATGTTTTTAAAAGTGTTGGTGTTTGTTTTGAAAATAGCAAGGATGTTTTTGTTTTGAATTTGAGCAAGTAACTAAGAACATTCTACCTACTCAAAAGTCTTTCATATTCATTTCCTCTTTCCTTTGACATTGTTATCTTACCATTGATTTGGTAAGTAACCCTATCTTTGGATGTAAAAGGGACGGGCGTGGGTCATCGTATAGCCATGATTAGCAATGTTGTAAGATATCTTAGCATTTTCTTTAGGGACTAAGATCATTTTGAAAGGAAACATGGATAACGTCATCGAGGGACTATGATCTTGTATTTTGTTTATTTTTGCTAAGATACCTCACATGCATAATATGGCCATTTTTGTAAGTCAACCAAGTGGATTTACCCTAGGGGTGTATGTGTGCAAGTGTACTGATTTTCATGCTTGATTTGTCTTTGATTAGGGTTTGCTATTTGTTGGTTTTAATCTTTCCATACAAAACCCTAATTACTAGCATTTACATATAAACATTTAAATTGCGGAAAATAAAAATACTAAGCTATTACATGATTTAGGAGAGGGGTGTACAAATTACAAATGGGGAATTCCAAAAAATTAAATCTAAATAATTATTACAACCATATTGAATTTGCATAAACGTACAAAATTAAATAAGTAAAATGCAAGAATATAAATGTAAAAAATAATGCGATTTTTGTTTGGTTTTTCATGAAAAGGGTTTTTTGACCCAATTAATTAAAATAAAATAATTAACTAAAATAAAAAAATTAATATTAAGTTAGTAAAATAAATTAATTTAAAGGAAACAAATTTTTAGGATTTTGTGAATTAAATTAAACTAGTAAACAAAAATAATTAAATAAAAGATCCTAAATTCTAAATTGATTTTAATTTACAAGAAAAATAATAATTAAAATTTAATATCTAAGTATTAAAAATTAAATTAATTAAAGAAAATGTTTTTTTATTCTTTTGTTTTATAAAGAAAAATGAACTAAATAAATATAAAATAATAAAATATAAATATTTTTTTGAATTTTTATTAGTAACAAAAAAAAATATTAATAGTAATAATAATAATAATAAAAATAATAGCAATAATAATAATAATAATAATAATAATAATAAGAATAAAGAAAAAAAATATTAAAGTCAGTGGTTAGAAAGTAAAACAGGGAGTATGAAATAAGCAAAAAAGTTAGGCCCAAGGGGTTGAGGCCCAAGCGCCTGATTCAACCAAAAAAACATGAAGAAAAATGTGGAAAAAAGCAAAAGGTGACGCTGGGGCTCGAACCCAAGACCTTCCTAATACGCGCGTACTTTGTAAAATCAAGCTTCTCAAATGAGCTTTTGTTTTGATGAAGACAAACCATGATTGACAAAGAAGACAAAGATTTATGATCAAACTCAAAGCATCTAAGGACAATATCTTCAGTTCAAGCTCTCAACAACTTTCAAGGTATAATAATATTACTTACTTTGATCTTAAGATATAGATGCTCATTAATGAAAAAGAAATGTTTAAAACATTACTTAAGTTTTTCAAAGTTAAAATTTCATTTTTCACTTGAGTGCAATCAATTTGCATTTTAGTGCAATCGATTGCATGCTCCAATTTTTCAGATCTTTTGCTTCTGTTTCTCTGTGCAATCGATTAACATTGCTTGTACAATTGATTGCATACTTAAAATTTTCAAAACGTTTGCTTTTATTTCTCAGTGCAATCGATTTGCATTGCTTGTGCAATCGATTGCACTCATTTACTTTTTGCTACTGACTTTACATGCAATCGATTTACATTGCTAGTGCAATCGATTGCACACTCAAAACTTTTGAAAATATAGCTGTTGAAACCTTGTGCAATCGATTTACATAAAGGGTGCAATCGATTGCATGCTGCACGATTTTGAAAAACAGCAGCTTTTTACATGACTGTTCATCATACCTTTTAATTGAAACCTTTCAATCAAACTTGACATTTGTTCATGATACATTTTCAGAACTTCATGATGTTTCAAAAGGGTGTCATGAACATATAAATACTCATTTTCAAAATCTGTTTCAACACCTTTTCCATAAATATTTTCTGAATTTTCAAAATACAAACTCAAGCATTCCTTCACTTTTATGCATTAGTCTTCTGCATATTTTCATACATCTTTGAACAGAAAACTTTGAGCAATTATATCTTGAGTCATTGTACAATAATATTATTGGAAGAGAAGATCATACATTGTTAAATCACTCTAAGTGATCAATACTACTCAACTCACTAAAACTCAAATATTGATAGTTACTTACTTATTTTTCTAGGATTGTTGGAAATAAGTTTAAGTGTTTTTGAAAATTTGTATTTCCAGGTTTGTTGGATACAAGTGCAGTCACTTTAAGAGGATTGTTCTTATAGTTGACATAGTGAAAATCCAAGAGGATTGTTCTTGGTTGTTTGGTAGTTCTTGTTTAAGTTTGCCACAATAAGGAAATCTCTTTCATGTTGAAAGGGGACTGGAGTACTCTCGGACTGTGAGGGGAACCAGGATATATCGCCCGTGTCTCTTTATTTTTCTGCATTTTAAGCTTTCCTAAACTCACCTTTAACCAGAAAAATAAGAACCATCATCACAAAAACTAGAATTTTTTAAAGTACCTAATTCACCCCCCCCCCCCTCTTAGGCGCACTTCGTACTTACAATTGGTATCAGAGCTGGTTATAGGTAACCTGCTCCTAAAAGATCCAGAATGGCTTCCGCAAATCAAAATCCCGTTTTCAGAGATGGTGGTAGTAACAACAAGCCTCCTCTATTTTGTGGTGAATATTTTGACTTATGGAAAATACACATGAAGGCACATCTAGAAGCACAAGGAGAAGAAATATGGGATGCCGTCGAAAATGGTCCATTTATCCCTATAACGGTAATCAATGGTGTTGGCTGATCAAAGCCTAAAACTGCATGGGATGATGATGATAAGAAGAAAGTTCTCTATGATAAAAAGGCAATAAACCTTCTTCAAGGTGCACTTAGCATGGATGAATTATTCTATGTCTCGGCATCCAAGAACGCAAAAGAAATATGGGATACCTTGGTACAAACTCATGAAGGAACGATTGAAGTAAAAAGATCAAGACTAAATACCCTAAGTCAAGAATATGAATTATTTTGAATGCAGCCCGGAGAAACCATTCTTGACTTACAAAAGAGATTTGTGCACTTGACAAATCATCTAAGTGCTCTTGGTAAAACTTTGACGAATGATGAACTAAATTTTAAAGTACTTAGGTCCTTAACTAGGGAATGGAAACCAAAGGTAACAAAAATTTCAGAAAAGAAAAGTCTCACCAACATGACATCCACAACATTGTTTGGAAAACTTCAAGAATATGAAACAGAACTCAGAAGACTTGAAAAGCATGAAAATCAAGAGAAGAAATCCAAGAATATTGCTTTGAAGATAGATTCCAAGTAAGTTGAAAAGTAAGATGTTGTACCCCAAAATTTGCCCTCCCATTTCTCATTGATTTCTCATCACAAAGCCCTTGGAGATCAAGATCCAGTTAGGGTTTCATCTGCTCAAGACTTCTCCTTGCACTGTTGACCCAAATTAGGGTTTGTGTTTGCACAAAGATGTTTTGACCTAAAAGGCCTAAGATGACTTTCTTTCTTCATATTGGACTCCCAAGTTTATCCATATCAAGTTTCAAGTCTTGATTCCAAGTTTTGCCCAGTCAATTGGACAGTTGACCTAGAAATCAGCTGTATTGGGGAAAAAGTCAACTGTGGCCAATTGACAGTCAAACCTCATGAAAATTGACCCACATCAACATTATAAACTCACATGGACCACTTGATCAAGTTTGGATCACAATTCCACAAGAAATTTGATCAGATCACCAAAAGGGCAAAATGGTCATTTTTAGGGTTTTGACTGCACAAAGGCAAATTTTGACTGTTTGACCTGGCCAATGGCAAACCAAGCTCACATATGGATTCAAGGACCCCATGGAATTGTCTTGACATGCTCAACAAGTTCAAAAGATCCCAAATGCACAAGATTGACAATTGAATTTCCCAGTCAATTGATCAATTTTGACTGTATACTGAAAAGTCAAAACTTTGACTTTTTGGTCAAAATCAAGAGTCAAGATTCATTTTTCATCAAAACATGCCAAATCATGAAACTTGTTCACCAAGAAATCAAAAATTGCAAAGTAGGGTTTGAAATGAGAATTTTTCATAACTTAGAATTTTTCTAAGTTATGAAAAACCCTAATTTTTCCCCAACTTTGCCCCACTTTCTCACCAAGATTCATTTGGATTCAAGAAAAAGTCAAAACATTAAAGTTGTAGCCTATTGCATGATCTTCAACTTTGATTCACAAAGTTTTCCCAAAAGAAGCTTGTATCTCAAGTTACAATTTTTGGAACAAGGGTACTAAACCATTCTTAACTTAGTGAAATTTTGACCTTTTTAGGCAAGGTTTTTACCTAACTTCAAGACCATTTTTCACATACTTCCCCTTGGAATTTAAATTTTCATTTCAAAGATGGATTGTAATACACATTCCAAGCTTTCCAAAATGTCCAAGAACTCATCAAACAACCTCATTAATTGAGAGAATCGAATTTTGCAATATGGCAAAAAGTCACTTTGATTCATGACCATTACCATGTTCATAACTTATGCATTTTCAAAATCAGCATGCTTCCCTTGATCACAGGCCTCTAAACCATCCAACACTCAATAATTTAATGCATACTCATTGTGCCAAAGTGTTGTTCTATGAGTTCAAACATTACATGCAAGTTTAATCCATTTATGGAAAAAGTGAAATAGCCATTTTTGAAAAGTTAAGCTTTATGTCAAAAGGAAAATCCAAGAAGTACAGATCAAATCCCCTTGGCACAAGTTTAGGGACTAATCACACTGATCAATGCCAAGGTTTGCAGCATGTTATGAGGGCCTCTACCTGCCTAAACATCAACTGGACCTTTTCTTGCTTAAGTGTTGAGAAACCTAGGATATCACAACACAACTTTCATCTCAGCATTAGAACCCTTAAGCAAATATTTTGTACACATTCAAGACATCCTAACTGAGCTAGCACACGACCCCAACACCTCCAATACCTCCACAAACTCAAAATCACCATGGAACTGCACTAAAACAGGGCTTGCTGCAGTTTGAGTGCCAACTCTCATTCCTTTCATGCTTTCTTGCTAAAAGCTCATCAAACACATTCCCTAGCATCACTTGAAGCTAACCCAAACATAAAACACGACCTGTAACTCCTCTAGGCAGTTCCACCATTTTCACTTTCTTGTTTTGCAGTTGAAGGTCCATAGCTCGATCCAAGGTGTTTCAAAGCAAAGTAAGTATTGGAATAGCATTACTACACTTCAGGCAAGCTATACGGATCATCATCTTGCCCTGAAAGCTCCCCCATTGCCAGATAGAACTTCAACTGAACAGGTATCTTCTTGAACTTCTAACTCTTAGTGTAGGCATCATTAACTCTAAGTTTGTGAATAAGAAGTGTTCTACTCATGCCCCTGAATTTGTACATGCTTTTACTTTTCATTTATTTTGCCTGAGCTATGAGAATTTAAGGTCTGAATATGGAAGAAAAGTTAGGTTAAGATTTGAGAATGTTAAAATTCTCTCTCATTTCTGAGAGTTAGGATGAGTTCTTTATATATTTAGAATCGTGGCTTGATGATTAACAGTTCTTATGTTGAAAGTTTATGCAAAAAATCAAGGAATCCAGATGTTTGAACTTGAGTACAGGCGTGCGTTTTTAGACAAGGAGTTGTCTGAAGGTTGAAGAAGAAGCCACATGGGCTGGGCCTGCTTTTGTATTTCTTTTCACACCATATTTTTGATTTCATACCCCCTAGGCCCATTTTGTTTATTTGCATGATTTTTTGACTTTTCTTTTTTTATCCTGACTTAGTTATTTTTGCTAATCATATTAAAAAACATAAAAAATATTTTTACACCATTTTCATATTTTTTAGGCATTTATTTAGTTATATTGCTTTTTGTATGTAAATAAGTACAAAAATATATTATTTAGAATAAATAGGAAAAAATAATGTAAACACCATTTTATTTTCATTTTTATTTTGTTTTATCTTCTTAAAATATTTTATATAAAATATACTTTTTTTATAAATATTAATTATTATTATTCTTGTATATATAATATATTTAGTAAATAATCAAGATATTCATATATATATTAATATACTTAGGGCAAAAATACCAAAATACATACATTTTTTTTTATTTTATTAATATTTGACATGAAAAATACTTTTTTTATGAATATACTCCATTTTATTTTATTTTTTGTATATAATTATTAAATATTATACATATTAAATAGTTAATATATTTATTTAATGAAATTAGGGTTTTACCCTTAAAACACAAAAACTCCAAAAATATTACTTTTTTTTATTTTGTTCATTTTATTTATTTGACATAAAAAATATCTTTTTTCCATACATATAAAAAACCTTTTTTGCATTTTTGCATCTTTACTTTATTTTCCATTTAATTTATGCAATTAATTATCTTGTAAATATTCTAAAATTGATGTAATAGTTAGATTTAAATTCTTTGTCTAAATATCCCCCCATTTGAACATTTGTACCCCCCTTCCCATATTGTGTTGTAATAGTGTAGGAATTTTACTTTTCGCACTTTAACGCTTTCTAAATATACCATGTTAGAATTAGGGTTTGTATGCAAATAAAAAGAACAAAATAGTTTGACCTAATTTCAAGATAATCAAGCATGAATATGGACAACACATATCACACTTGCACCCCTAGGGTATTCCACTTGTTGCCTTCAAATAAATGGGCCATATTGCATGTTAGGTTTCTTTGGGTAAAACAAACAATCAAATGATCATAGTCCCTCGATGACGCTTTCAAAAAGTTGCCTAAAATGATCAAGTCCCTTTCAAAGAAAAATTGCCCAAAGATACTTAGCACTATTGCAATTATGATCTAAACGATGACCCACGCCCGTCCCTTTCACATCCTAACACAAGATTGTCCACCAAATGCAATGGTGGAACAAAATTGTTAAAAGGGTTGAAGCATAGCATAAATCTTTGAGAACTTTAGGGTTGATAACTCTTAAGTACTTGTCCACTTGCAAAACAAAAACACTTGCCTATTTTCAAACCACACTTCACAAACACTTTCAAAACAAACTTTCAAAAAACCTTGAAACATCTTTTCAAAAAAGACAAACACCTTTTGTAAAACATTCGAGTAAAGAATTGTTACAAGGGTAGCCTAGACAAGACATCTTTTTCAAAACATTTTCAAAACCACACACAAAGCACCATTTCAAACAATTGAAAACCAAGGAAAGTTGATCTAAGCAAATACCTAAGAGCCCATGGATAACCATGGATAGAAAGGGTGCTAATACCTCCCCTTTCTATAATCTACTCCCCGAACCCAAGAAAAATCTCAAAGGTTTTTGCTGTGCTTTTTAAACCTTTCCTTAGGATAAAACAAAAACTCGGTGGCGACTCTTGCTCAACCGAAACATTTGCGAAAACAAACGCAAACTCATAGTCAGTTCTCCCACCGTATCACAGAACTGGCGACTCTGCTGGGGAGAATTTTTAAAAGTGGAGTAACCTTAGGGCTTAGATCACCCTCTTGCATGACTAATTGTTTGATTTGATTGCTTTATATTTTGGCTCTCTTGTTTGGGTTTTCAATCCTACACCCGGATTTTGGGAAACATTCATAGATAGCAATACATTGTGGAAACTGTGCGGGGTATACCGACACGGTCGAAGCAATAGCTATATTAGTGCGACATATTTATGAGTACCGGTAACCCTTGAGTTCAATCAAGGAGAGTACGGGTCCGCTGAGTGATGTCACTAAGAACTAATGACCTAGAACCTTACTTGACCATCTTGGCCTTTTATTAGAGGTAGTGAGATGACTGGCTTTGGTGCAGTCTGAAGTTGGTAGATACTCGATACTACACTCATTGAGGGTTGTTTTCTTGGAATATTTTGGTCGCTAGTTAAGTGGCTAAACCAAAACCATGAACGATGAAAACAATCCAATGATATTGAGCTCCTTAGAACCCGGTTACTATTTATAGGACATGTTTTTAAGACAACTACACTCAAGAGGGTACTTACCTATGAAACCCCAATGCAAGCCTGAAACTAGGGTTTGGTGTGATTTGCTTGTACATATGTTTTGTGCATACATCATAAACATCATAAAACATCATATGCATTCACTAACCATTTCAAGGGTTTGGATCTTCATCTTTGTTCTTGTTTTGTAGGTCATGGAAATTCCTCGCAGAAACACCATCCAAGTTAACCTTGTGAGAATTTCTCCTCAACTCAAGGAGCTCACCTCAAGAATTCCAGAAAGCTCATCCTTCAGTGAAAGACATGGCATACTACTCAGCCTAGTCAACACCAACATTGAAGAAGACATGATGAAAGTGCTATTCCAGTTCTTTGACCCTCTTCACCACTGTTTCAGTTTCCCTGATTACCAGTTGGTGCCCACTTTGGAGGAGTTTTCCCAACTCCTGAGAATTCCTATCCTTAATCAACTACCCTTCAACGGTACGGAAAAGGAACCAAAGCCGGAAGATGTTGCTCGAGCATTACATCTACAACCATCCGACATCAAGGGGCATTGGGAAACCAGAAGCGGCGTCAAAGGATTCTTAGCAAAATTCTTGTTTGAGAAGGCACAAGAATGTTGGAATTCATTGGACCTACAAGCCTTTGAAGAAATTGTGGCACTCCTTATCTATGGGTTGGTCCTATTCCCAAATCCCGACCAATTGGTAGATGTCAACGCTGTCAAAATCTTCTTGTCCAGAAATCCAATACCAACATTGCTTGGGGACATTCTTCACTCATTTTACACACGAACAATGAGAAAGAGGGGTGTTCTCATGTGCTGTACTCCTCTCCTTGCAAGGTGGTTTATTTCGCACCTTCCACAATCTGTCTTGAAGAATGACCAAGGCTCAAGGTGGTCCCAACGGTTGATGACTCTTACTCACTCTGATGTACATTGGTGTTCTCGGTCCAGAGAAAATGTCATCATCATCGATCGTTGCGGAGAATTTCCTAATGTTCCTTTACTTGGAATCAGAGGAGGTATCACCTACAACCCTTGCCTAGCTTTGAGGCAATTTGGATATGCACGGAGGGATGGCCCTCATGACATGTTGATTCCTGACCTAGTTTTTGACTTCGACAATGATGCGCAAGGACTTCGCCAAAGATTCATCAGAGCTTGGGGAAGACCCAACAAGGTTGATAGCAAGACTCTGGGACACAAGAACTCCATCCCTCTTGAGCCTTATCTCAAGTGGGTACGAGCCCGAGCCCAAAGTCTGATGATGCCTTATCCTCATGTTCTCCCTGTGATTAAAGAGCCTGTCAAGGAAGGAGAGGTTCCCTACACCATCCTACATCCTGACATGCCTACATCGTGGGAGGAAATGCAGAAAAGTTGGATTCAGCTCAAGGAGGAACGAAATACTTTTGAAGCTAGCTTCTACGCCAGTGAGAAGAAGGTTCTAGAGCTTACCCGCCGACTCCATGAGCAAGAGGCCCTCAACACCTACCTTGCGCCAAAGAGGATGCGCAATGTCTTTTTACCTTGAGAAGTTTTTGTAATATTTGGCCCATGGGGCATTTATGTACTAACAAATTTCTTCTTATTAATATGACGTGCGTTCTTCTTTATCTGAAACAATTTTGAATGTCCTAAATCCTTGAATGCATTGCATACATAAGCATACCATTCATCCTGTGCATAAGCAGGTCTCACGCCAGGTTTCCTTATCTGTCTGCTGTTTATTTCAGTAAGATGGATCTCGAGCAAACAGTCAAAGACCTACAAGCTCAGAATGCACAGTTTCAGCAACTCCTGACAACCTTGGCTAAAGGTCAGGAGGATCTCAAGACCTTGCTGGGGAATAAAGACCCAGTAAAAAAGAAGAAAAAGAGACTCGGGGTGGCTACTTTAGGGAGAAGATTTGACGGAGAAGCTCGGAGAGTGCTTGAATTTCCTCCTACTTCTGATGAAGGAACCAGCAAAGGAGGTGGGGCTGCGGTACCTTCCGAGTCCGATATGGAAGAAGAGGAGGTCGAAGAGGATGAAGATTATTCTGACCAATAATACCCTCCAGCTGATGATAAATACAAGGGTTTAGAAGACAGGTTGGCTGCCATGGAGCTATAAAGAGTACCAGGTTTGGATTTTGAAGACTTGGGTTTGGTTGTCGGGATTGTGATCCCCCCAAAGTTCAAAGTGCTAGTGTTTGTGAGGTATGATGGGCTGTCCTGTCCAAAAATGCATCTCAGGTCCTACGTGAGAAAGATTCAACCCTATACGACAGATAAAAACCTTTGGATTCATTTCTTTCAAGACAGCCTTTCTGGGGCTCAACTGGAGTGGTTTTATCAGCTAGAGGGAACCAGCGTCCGAAATTGGGAAGATTTGGCCACCACTTTTTACAAACAATACCAGTATAATTCTGACCTTGCTCCTACTCGTACCCAACTTCAGGGTATGTCACTAGGAACAGGCGAGGGATTCAAAGAATATGCACAAAAATGGAGGGATTTGGCTGGCAGGGTGCAGCCACCTTTAACCGACCGTGAACTTGTTGATATGTTTCTAGGGACCCTATCTGGGCCATTTTTCAATCATCTGATTGGTAACTCATCAGTGGGGTTTACCAATTTGATCTTAACAGGCGAAAGAATAGAAGCTGGCATCATGTCAGGAAAGATTCAGAAGGGTGTTGCTGCAAGTGTTGAGAAGAAGCCTTTTAAGAAGGAAACGGCTGTGGTATATTCTCAGAGAAGAGCAGGAAAGACGGAGCGTCGGCCAACTGTGGGGGCTGTAATGATTCAAAATCCTTCAAGTGAGCAGCCTCGCTATAACCAGTCCAGACCAAATCAACAACGAGTGGAACGGCCACAACAGCAGTTCACCCGTATTAATATGACTCCAGCGCAAGTGCTTCCCCATCTGTTGAAGTTGAATCTTGCCACTATCAAAGAGACACCAAAAAATGTGAATACGTCCTCTCCGCATTATCATCCTAATGCTAAATGCGCCTACCATTCTGACAGTGTCGGACACGACACCAATGATTATTGGGCACTCAAGCATAAAATCCAAGACCTGATAGAGGCAAAGGAGGTGGAGTTTGACACTCCGGAGAAGCCTAATGTGATATCTGCTCCCATGCCGAAGCACGGCCGAAATGTCAACGCCATTGAAGAAGATTTGTATGTTGCTGATGTCAATGATCTGATTACTCCGTTGTTAACCATCAAGTTAAATTTGTTAAGGGCCGGGATCTTCCCGGGATGTAAAGAAGACTGCTATTGCTGTTACTCTCTACCGTTTGATTGTCCGTTACTGAAGAAAGGCATCCAAGGCCTTATGGATAGTCGACAAATTTTGTTTGAAAAAGTTTCTGCTGTTCCAACCCATACTGAAGATGTCTCAATCATAACCATTCACGCCAATCTTTCCAAGGCCGTCAAAAAGCCTGTTAAGATTACACCAGCTACGAAATCTGTTCCTTTGAAGATAACAATGCCAGGGCCTGTTCCCTATGTTTATGAGAAGTCAATACCATGGAACTATGGCGGTGACGTCTACTACCATGGTATTAAACAAATCGAAATAACTGAAGAAAGTTCGGATGACGAAGAAGCCGGCATTGGTAACATTGCAGGCACGAGCAAAATCACCAGGAGCGGGAGAATATTTTCTCCAGAGATTGCCCCTCCAAGAGCAATCTTTGGACCCTCATCTGCCGACAAGGTCATCCCTGCACCAATAAAACTCTCAGCTAGAACTCCATTGATTGAAGATGTTGTTGTTCCTAGTACTGTCCTTCCTACCGCTGTTGATAAAGGCAAGGGAATCCAAGATGAGCTCGTCAGGACGAGGGCTCAACCCTTGGTCATCCCGGAAACCTCCAAGAAGGAAATGGATGAGATTTTGAGGATAATCAAAAGGAGTGATTACGATGTGGTGGAACAATTGGGGCAAACCCCCTCAAAGATCTCCATGCTGGCACTACTACTTTGCTCGGAAGCGCACGCTAAAGCTCTGATAAAATTCCTGAAGGCAGCCCATGTGCCCCAGGAAACCTCTGCGGATCAATTTCAAAATTGCGTGGCTAGCCTTACTGCGGACAATGGATTAGGTTTCTCTGATGCCGACCTAACTCCTAAAGGTAGAAACCACAATGATGCTTTGCACATTTCAGTCGAGTGCCGGGGAACTACTCTCGCACATGTCTTGGTCGACACTGGTTCGTCGCTGAATGTATTGCCTAAGAAGGCCTTGGACCGACTAGATTGTGAAGGGTTGGAGTTGAAACCGAGTGATATAGTTGTCAGAGCTTTCGATGGTTCAAAGAGAATGGTCCATGGGGAGGTTGAAATTCCCATCAAGATAGACACTGAGGTGTTTAAGTCTACTTTCTATGTGATGGACATCCGTCCGTCATACTCTTGCTTGTTGGGTAGGCCTTGGATACACGATGAGGGGGCAGTCACCTCCTCCTTACATCAGATGTTGAAGTATCCTGTTAAGGGAAAGATCATTACTGTCCATGGTGAAGAGGAGTACATAATTAGCCACTTGAATTCTTTCCGGTACGTGGAGGTAGAAGGGGAGTTCATTGAGACGCCTTTTCAGCATTTCGAAGAAGTCCTTCCTGAGATAACAGTAGCAAAGTTGGCAGTTGAGACACCGAGGCAGATGGCCAGGATGGCATCTCTGGAGGATGCAAGGGCCGCAATAAAGGAAGGGAAGAATTCAGCATGGGGGCAGTTGCCTGACATTCCACATAAAACAGATAAATTCGGTTTAGGGTTCACTACCGCAGGCCAGAAAGCTATGTGCCGTTCGAAGATTGAAAGAGCGCCAGTCAAAATTTCTCCCTATGGAATCAACGCTTTGGAGGACGAAGACAAAGAGAGCAACATCGAAGAGTGGATTTACCCGACTGTCAAAGGAGGATTGAGCAACTGGGAGGCAAAAGACTTTATCCCCATCAATTTTATTCATCAGTAATTTATCTGTTAAACATTTCCTATTTGGTCTGTAATATTTATTTTCAAACAATCCGTACACTATCTTTTCACCTCATGCCTTGCCTGGGGCATGTAGGTCCATTTGTAAGGGTTTTGATTATTTTTCATATCCATATGCCATGTTTAATGATTCATTGGACGTTTTTCATTTGATAAACTGCTTGTGTTCATTTTCTTTCCTTTTGCATTTTTTGTTTAAGGATGGCTATCCCTTACACACACCTACACTCACAAATGCAGGTACCCATCCACTCCGGATTCCATGAGTGACGATTCTGCTATATCTTTCAATAACTCTGAAGATCTGGTCAATCAAGTCGAGTATGAAGATGACGAAGGTTGTGAAGTACCAGGGGAACTAGCCAGACTTCTACAGCAAGAGGAAAGGGCCATCTTACTGCACGAAGAGTCATTGGAAACTGTCAACTTAGGGACCGAGGAAGACCGGAAGGAGGTGCAAGTGGGTGCCAATCTGGAACCGAGTGTCAAGGAACGCCTGATACAGTTGTTGAATGAGTATGTTGAAATCTTCGCTTGGTCTTACGAAGACATGCCGGGTTTAGACACAGACATCGTGGTTCACCATCTCCCCACAAGAGAGGACTATCCACCAATCAAGCAAAAAGTTCGCCGAATGAGGCCTGACATGTCTGAAAAGATCAAAGCAGAAGTAATGAAGCAATTCGACGCTGGCTTTCTGGCTGTTACGTCCTATCCTCAGTGGGTCGCTAACATCGTGCCAGTACCTAAGAAAGATGGCAAAGTCAAGATGTGTGTGGACTACCGGGATTTGAACAGGGCCAGCCCCAAAGATGATTTTCCGCTACCTCATATTGACATTTTGATCGATAATACAGCTCAGTACAAAGTGTTTTCCTTCATGGATGGATTCTCGGGTTACAATCAAATCAAAATGGCCCCCGAGGATATGGAGAAAACAACTTTTGTCACGCAATGGGGCACTTTCTGTTACAATGTGATGCCGTTCGGGCTGAAGAACGCAGGGGCAACTTATCAACGCGCCATGAGAGCTTTATTTCATGACATGATACATCATGAGATTGAAGTTTACATAGACGATATGATAGCTCGGTCACAAACAGAGGAAGAGCACCTTGAACATCTAGAAAAGCTGTTTGCCAGATTGAAAGAATACAAACTCAGGTTAAATCCAAGTAAGTGCATTTTTGGAGTTAGGTCTGGTAAACTTCTGGGATTCATTGTAAGCAACAAAGGCATTGAAGTCGATCCCGCAAAAGTGAAAGCAATACAAGAGATGCCTGCTCCCCGTACTGAAAAGGAGGTTAGAGGATTCTTGGGGCGCTTGAACTATATTTCCAGATTCATCTCTCATCTGACTTCTACCTGTGAGCCGATTTTCAAACTCTTGAAGACAAATCAGGTAGTTGAATGGAACGACGATTTCCAAGTTGCTTTTGATAAAATCAAGGAGTATTTGCTAGAACCTCCTATTCTGATGCCACCCGTCGAAGGAAGACCATTGATCATGTATCTGACCGTCTTGGATAACTCAATGGGGTGTGTTTTGGGCCAGCATGACGAGTCTGGTCGAAAAGAGCATGCTATTTATTACCTTAGCAAAAAGTTTACCGACTGTGAGACTCGCTACTCACTGCTCGAGAAAACTTGCTGCGCTTTGGTATGGGCTGCTCGCCGACTAAGACAGTATATGTTGACTCATACTACCTTGTTGATTTCCAAAATGGATCCTATCAAGTATATCTTCGAAAAGCACGCTTTATCTGGAAGGATAGCTAGATGGCAAATGATCCTAACTGAGTATGACATCCAGTACACCACCCAAAAAGCTATAAAAGGGAGTGTACTAGCTGACCATCTGGCTCATCAAGCTATCGAAGATTATCAACCCATGAGATTTGACTTCCCAGACGAGGACATCATGAATTTGGACAACATTGAAGGTAACAGACCGTATGACGGACCCGAAAAGGGATCCCGATGGACCCTGTACTTTGATGGTGCTTCAAATGCACTTGGAAACGGTATCGGCGCGGTACTCATTTCTCCAGAAGGTTGCCACACGCCTTTCACGACCCGACTTTGCTTCAGTTGCACAAACAACATGGCTGAATACGAAGCTTGCATCTTTGGTCTCAAGGCTGCTATAGACTTGGGGATCAAATCTTTGATCGTATTTGGGGACTCGGCTTTGGTTATCAGTCAAATCAAAGGAGATTGGGATACCAAACATCCTAATCTTATCCCATACAAAGAACATGTCCTGACATTGTTGCCTCATTTCGAGCAAATTACCTTCGAGCATTTCCCGCGAGAAGAGAATCAACTAGCAGATGCTCTAGCCACAATGTCCTCCATGTTTAAACTCAACTGGGATAACGAGGCTCCCCAAATCACCATAGAGCGAATGGATGAACCTGCGCATTGCCACGAGATTAATACCGAAGAAGTAGTGGAACAACCCTGGTTCCATGAAATCAAAAGGTATCTCGAGACTAGAGATTATCCCGAAGGAGCTTCCGTAAATGACAAGAAGTTCTTAAGGAAATTTGCTGCTAAGTTCTTCCTGAGCAACGACATCCTTTACAAACGAAGCCATGATTGCGTGTTACTCTGATGCATAGACAAAGCTGAAGCAGAGTTGATCATGACTGATATACACAGCGACACATTTGGCACTCACTTGAGCGGGCATACAATGGCTAAGAAGATCCTAAGGGCAGGCTATTACTGGTCTACCATGGAAGCTGACTGCCATCAACATTCCCGTACTTGCCACAAATGTCAAGCCTACACTGACAAAGTTCATATCCCTCCATTTCCTCTCAACGTTCTGACTGCTCCTTGGCCATTTGCAATGTGGGGCATTGACATGATTGGAGAGATCAAGCCCACGGCTTCCAACGGACATCGCTTCATCCTGGTTGCCATTGACTATTTCACCAAATGGGTCGAAGCAGCTTCCTTCGCCTCTGTTACTAAAAATGTGGTTGCCCGCTTTATCAAACAAAATCTCATATGCCGGTATGGTGTTCCAGACAGGATCATCACAAACAACGGTACAAATCTGAATAACACGATGATCATCGCATTGTGCGAACAGTTCAAGATTTATCATCACAATTCATCTCCCTATCGGCCGAAGATGAACGGTGCTGTTGAAGCTGCGAACAAAAACATTAAGAAGATCATTCAGAAAATGACAGTCACTTACAAAGACTGGCATGAGATGTTACCGTTTGCTCTACATGGATACCGTACGACGGCACACACTTCAACCGGGGCAACCCCATTTTCTTTGGTATACGGCATGGAAGCTGTCTTGCCTATGGAAGTCCAGATTCCTTCTCTAAGGATTATGAAGGATGCAGGTTTGAATGAAGATGATTGGATGCAGACCCGACTTGATCAACTCAATTTGATCGACGAGAAGCGACTCGCTGCTATATGCCATGGTCAGACGTATCAAAAACGGATGATCAAGGCCTTCAATAAGAAAGTCAGACGTCAAGTGTATCAAGTCGGAGATCTCGTAATCAAGCGGATTATCTTGCCGCAAAGTGATCCCAGGGGCAAGTGGACTCCTACATATGAAGGACCATTTATGATCAAGAGCATATTTTCTGGTGGTGCAATGATTCTAACCACCATGGACGGCGACGATTTGCCGCACCCTGCGAACGCAGACATAGTCAAAAGATACTACGCATAAAATAACCCGACAAGTCGAAAACCCGAAAGGGCGGCTTGGGCAAAAATGGGCATCCCGGTGAACCGAAAACCCGAAAGGGCGGTTCAGGCAAAAATTAGGGATAAAAAAAAAATCTGTACACCCGGCAAGTTGAAAACCCGAAAGGGCGGCTTGGGCAAAAAGGGGTTTCCCGGTGGATCGAAAACCCGAAAGGGCGATTCAGGCAAAAGTTAGGGAATTAAAGCGTATGACTATGTCTCGTCGGATCACTTCAAAGAAAATCTCTTCATCAACCAGTTCCAGACTTCTGATCAATCCAGTCATCGGCAAACGAAGCATTGAATGGACAGATATTCAGAGTTGTGAAAGCTATAGCGGAATGGAATCCCATAGAATTATTTCACATAGCCATCCTTTATTTTGTATAAATCTTTCAATATTTACGACAAAATCCTCTTACTAGGATGATTGTCTCCTTTGTACAAATATACTCATAGAAAGTCAATACAAATACTTTTCCCGGAAATTTGTGTCATTTCCTTTTCTTTTCTCTTGCACTATTTGTTTTATTTTGAGAAACGTCCAATGTTTTGTTAAATAGGCATATGCATTTGAACATAATCATTTCCTTATGAATCAAGAAAGAGGATTACTGATAGGTTGAAGATACAGTTGGATATCTTGATACCCTTCAAAGGAAACCCCCAGGAGATTTGGAATCCATATCCCCAACAAACCCTGAAGCTTATCCCTAGTAGATTTTGGAAGCTTATCCCCTACAGAGTACGAACGTCTCTCCCGAGCTTTATTCGAAGTTATTCCTCACAAGGGCTTATAACTGGGTTATCCTCAGCTTATTGCCACAGAAGATCGCACTCGCCAAGATTCTTCCTACCTCCAGCGGAGTTCATCAGAGTTCCCCAACATAACTTATCAATACAACCCTCCAGAGGAACCTATCTTTACAATCCCCAGCCAGAGAATCCTCCGGAATTCAATTCCCCTCAGAGTTTAAGTTTCAGTGTCCCCAGCCGAGCTAAAGCTTCAAATTATCAATCCCCAGCGGAGCCAGACTAATGAACCTTCTCCCCACAGAATTTTAGGAGGGAAAATCTTGAGTTCCCCAGTGAAGTCGCCAGAGATACTTCCCACCAAACTGAAGATTCTCAGTCTTACATCCCCAGCATGAGTCTATTGGATTGGTACTCCCCAATAGAAGTCATCAGGAATTCCCCAGAAGATTGGTATACAACCCAAGCTCTTTATTCTCCAGCAACAATCAGGAATTATTCTTCCCGGCAGCAGTCAAGATACTGTTATCTTCAGCCATCTCGGATTCATCTATCCTTTGCAAGACAGCTCTCCAGCTTACATGCGCATTCATTTACATTCATATCACATAACATGCATTGTATCATGCATCATGACATTGCATATAACTAACTCTTTACCTTTCAGGTAAGATGAGTCGAAAGACTAAGATCATTATCTTCCGAGATTCTTTCCAGGAATAGTTCGGGTGTGACCCAGACACGACAACATGCTAATGCTTATTCCAGATTTATCCAGATGCAGTTTTACACGAGCTCATCATCAGGGAACCCTACACTGGTTATTCCTCCAAATTTAAGACTTCTGAAAACAGTTCACGGGTTCTCCAAGTAACGAATGTTAACCTATCGCTTGTTCAGGTTCTTCTCAAGACTTCTGAAAACAGTTTATTGATTCTTCCCGACAACGAATGTTAATCTATCGCTTGTTCAGATGCAACTTTTGAAAACAGTTTACGGACGCTTCCCAACAACGGATGCTGCTCTATTGCTTATTCAACTTCAAGATTTCTGAAAACAGTTCACGGGTTCTCCAAGTAACAGATGTTAACCTATCGCTTGTTCAGATTCTTCTCCAGACCTCTGAAAACAGTTTATGGATTCTTCCCAATAACGGATGTTAATCTATCGCTTGTTCAGACTCTTCTCAACTTTTGAAAACAGTTTACGGACACTTCCCAACAACGGATGTTGCTCTATTGCTTATTCAACTCCAAGATTTCTGAAAACAGTTCACGGGTCCTCCAAGTAACGGATGTTAACCTATCACTTGTTCAGTTTCTTCTCAAGACTTCTGAAAACAGTTTATGGATTCTTCCCAACAACGGATGTCAATCTATTGCTTGTTCAGACCCCCCAGTTCAGAGATGGTCCAAAGCATGGACACCCTCCTGATACTCATTCCAGATGGCATCTCTAAGCCCATCCCCGACAAGTTTTTGTCATTCTTCCAGATGGCATCGTTAAGCCCATCTCCAAATGGCATCTCTAAGCCCATTCCCGCATCCATTGCTTTGACGAGTGCAAATTTCCGGGCACTCTAGTGTCCAATCTCCTTTTACCCTCGAGTCACGAAAGGCAAACTTGCCAATCTAACTCTTCAGATTCAAGAAGATTGAACAGGGGAAACTGTTGTACCCCAAAATTTTCCCTCCTATTTCTCATTGATTTCTCATCACAAAGCCCTTGGAGATCAAGATCCAGTTAGGGTTTCATCTGCTCAAGACTTCTCCTTGCACTGTTGACCCAAATTAGGGTTTGTGTTTGCACAAAGATGTTTTGACCTAAAATGCCTAAGATGACTTTCTTGCTTCATATTGGACTCCCAAGTTTATCCATATCAAGTTTCAAGTCTTGATTCCAAGTTTTGCCCAGTCAATTGGACAGTTGACCTAGAAATCAGCTGTATTGGGGAAAAAGTCAACTGTGGCCAATTGACAGTCAAACCTCATGAAAATTAACCCACATCAACATTATAAACTCACATGGACCACTTGATCAAGTTTGGATCACAATTCCACAAGAAATTTGATCAGATCACCAAAAGGGCAAAATGGTCATTTTTAGGGTTTTGACTGCACAAAGGCAAATTTTGACTGTTTGACCTGGCCAATGGCAAACCAAGCTCACATATGGATTCAAGGACCCCATGGAATTGTCTTGACATGCTCAACAAGTTCAAAAGATCCCAAATGCACAAGATTGACAGTTGAATTTCCCAGTCAATTGATCAATTTTGACTGTATACTGAAAAGTCAAAACTTTGACTTTTTGGTCAAAATCAAGAGTCAAGATTCATTTTTCATCAAAACATGCCAAATCATGAAACTTGTTCACCAAGAAATCAAAAATTGCAAAGTAGGGTTTGAAATGAGAATTTTTCATAACTTAGAATTTTTCTAAGTTATGAAAAACCCTAATTTTTTCCCAACTTTGCCCCACTTTCTCACCAAGATTCATTTGGATTCAAGCAAAAGTCAAAACATGAAAGTTGTAGCCTATTGCATGATATTCAACTTTGATTCACAAAGTTTTCCCAAAAGAAGCTTGTATCTCAAGTTACAATATTTGGAACAAGGGTACTAAACCATTCTTAACTTAGTGAAATTTTGACCTTTTTAGGCAAGGTTTTTACCTAACTTCAAGACCATTTTTCACATACTTCCCCTTGGAATTTCAATTTTCATTTCAAAGATGGATTGTAGTACACATTCCAATCTTTCCAAAATGTCCAAGAACTCATCAAACAACCTCATGAATTGAGAGAATCGAATTTTGCAATATGGCAAAAAGTCACTTTGATTCATGACCATTACCATGTTCATAACTTATGCATTTTCAAAATCAGCATGCTTCCCTTGATCACAGGCCTCTAAACCATCCAACACTCAATAATTTAATGCATACTCATTGTGACAAAGTGTTGTTCTATGAGTTCAAACATTACATGCAAGTTTAATCCATTTATGGAAAAAGTGAAATAGCCATTTTTGAAAAGTTAAGCTTTATGTCAAAAGGAAAATCCAAGAAGTACAGATCAAATCCCCTTGGCACAAGTTTAGGGACTAATCACACTGATCAATGCCAAGGTTTGCAGCATGTTATGAGGGCCTCTACCTGCCTAAAAATCAACTGGACCTTTTCTTGCTTAAGTGTTGAGAAACCTAGGATATCACAACACAACTTTCATCTCAGCATTAGAACCCTTAAGCAAATATTTTGTACACATTCAAGACATCCTAACTGAGCTAGCACACGACCCCAACACCTCCAATACCTCCACAAACTCAAAATCACCATGGAACTGCACTAAAACAGGGCTTGCTGCAGTTTGAGTGTCAACTCTCATTCCTTTCATGCTTCCTTGCTAAAAGCTCATCAAACACATTCCCTAGCATCACTTGAAGCTAACCCAAACATAAAACACGACCTGTAACTCCTCTAGGCAGTTCCACCATTTTCACTTTCTTGTTTTGCAGTTGAAGGTCCATAGCTCGATCCAAGGTGTTTCAAAGCAAAGTAAGTATTGGAATAGCATCACTACATTGCAGGCAAGCTATACAGATCATCATCTTGCCCTGAAAGCTCCCCCATTGCCAGATAGAACTTCAACTGAACAGGTATCTTCTTGAACTTCTAACTCTTAGTGTAGGCATCATTAGCTCTAAGTTTGTGAATAAGAAGTATTCTACTCATGCCCCTGAATCTGTACATGCTTTTACTTTTCATTTATTTTGCCTGAGCTATGAGAATTTAAGGTCTGAATATGGAAGAAAAGTTAGGTTAAGATTTGGGAATGTTAAAATTCTCTCTCATTTCTGAGAGTTAGGATGAGTTCTTTATATATTTAGAATCGTGGCTTGATGATTAACAGTTCTTATGTTGAAAGTTTGTGCAAAAAATCAAGGAATCCAGATGTTTGAACTTGAGTACAGGCGCGCGTTTTTGGACAAGGAGTTGTTTGAAGGTTGAAGAAGAAGCCACATGGGCTGGGCCTGCTTTTGTATTTCTTTTCACACCATATTTTTGATTTCATACCCCCTAGGCCCATTTTGTTTATTTGCATGATTTTTTGACTTTTCTTTTTTTATCATGACTTATTTATTTTTGCTAATCATATTAAAAAACATAAAAAAATATTTTTACACCATTTTCATATTTTTTAGGCATTTATTTAGTTATATTGCTATTTGTATGTAAATAAGTACAAAAATATATTATTTAGAATAAATAGGAAAAAATAATGTAAACACCATTTTATTTTCATTTTTATTTTGTTTTATCTTCTTAAAATATTTTATATAAAATATACTTTTTTTATAAATATTAATTATTATTATTCTTGTATATATAATATATTTAGTAAATAATCAAGATATTCATATATATATTAATATACTTAGGGCAAAAATACCAAAATACATACATTTTTTTATTTTATTAATATTTGACATGAAAAATACTTTTTTATGAATATACTCCATTTTATTTTATTTTTTGTATATAATTATTAAATATTATACATATTAAATAGTTAATATATTTATTTAATGAAATTAGGGTTTTACCCTTAAAACACAAAAACTCCAAAAATATTACTTTTTTTTTATTTTGTTCATTTTATTTATTTGACATAAAAAATATCTTTTTTCCATACATATAAAAAACCTTTTTTGCATTTTTGCATCTTTACTTTATTTTCCATTTAATTTATGCAATTAATTATCTTGTAAATATTCTAAAATTGATGTAATAGTTAGATTTAAATTCTTTGTCTAAATATCCCCCCATTTGAACATTTGTACCCCCCTTCCCATATTGTGTTGTAATAGTGTAGGAATTTTACTTTTCGCACTTTAACGCTTTCTAAATATACCATGTTAGAATTAGGGTTTGTATGCAAATAAAAAGAACAAAATAGTTTGACCTAATTTCAAGATAATCAAGCATGAATATTGACAACACATATCACACTTGCACCCCTAGGGTATTCCACTTGTTGCCTTCAAATAAATGGGCCATATTGCATGTTAGGTTTCTTTGGGTAAAACAAACAATCAAATGATCATAGTCCCTCGATGACGCTTTCAAAAAGTTGCCTAAAATGATCAAGTCCCTTTCAAAGAAAAATTGCCCAAAGATACTTAGCACTATTGCAATTATGGTCTAAACGATGACCCGCGCCCGTCCCTTTCACATCCTAACACAAGATTGTCCACCAAATGCAATGGTGGAACAAAATTGTTAAAAGGGTTGAAGCATAACATAAATCTTTGAGAACTTTAGGGTAGATAACTCTTAAGTACTTGTCCACTTGCAAAACAAAAACACTTGCCTATTTTCAAACCACACTTCACAAACACTTTCAAAACAAACTTTCAAAAAACCTTGAAACATCTTTTCAAAAAAGACAAACACCTTTTGTAAAACATTCGAGTAAAGAATTGTTACAAGGGTAGCCTAGACAAGACATCTTTTTCAAAACATTTTCAAAACCACACACAAAGCACCATTTCAAACAATTGAAAACCAAGGCAAGTTGATCTAAGCAAATACCTAAGAGCCCATGGATAACCATGGATAGAAAGGGTGCTAATACCTTCCCTTTCTATAATCTACTCCCCGAACCCAAGAAAAATCTCAAAGGTTTTTGCTGTGCTTTTTAAACCTTTCCTTAGGATAAAATAAAAAGTCGGTGGCGACTCTTGCTCAACCGAAACATTTGCAAAAACAAACGCAAACTCATAGTCAGCTCTCCCACCGTATCACAGAAGACAATCCGGAAGAAGATGAAAACTTCATGCTTCTTGTTAAAAGGCTTGGTAAGTTCTTTGGTAGAAATGACAAACCCTTTTCTCATTCAAAAGGAAATAAACAATTTAAGAAAAAGGAAGCTTCGACATCAACACAAGAAATCACATGTTATAAATGTGGTAAGCAAGGTCATATCAAGCCGGATTGTCCAAAACTCTCCAAGAAATATGGCTTCAAAAGCAAGAAGGGATTCAAGAACAAAAAGGCTTATGTTGCATGGGAGGACAATGGAATAAGTTCCTCATCTGATTCTAATAGTGATGAAAGTGATAATATAGCATTGATGGCCTCACACCATTTTGACGATGAAGACAATGAGGTTAGTAATGAATTTTCTCTTTTTGATAGTGATGCACAAGGTGCTATAGATGAACTATTGAATGAATGAAAAATTCTGTATAAAACTATTTCATCATAAAAGAAACAAATTTCATCCTTAGAAGAAAAATATGATTCTATGGAAAAATATTTCAAAGAAGAAAAACAAAAATCAAGTGATGAACAAAATTAGAATTTTGTATGCAAAAATTATGATTCACTCTCTTTCCAAATTGTCCAATTAAAAAGAGTCATTGAAAGATATGAAAAAGGCCAAATTGGATTGGAAAGTGTTCTTAGCCAACAAAGATACTCCAATGATAAAAGTGGACTTGGATATTCAAAGTTTTCAAAACCAAGTTCTAACAAAACTATCTTTGTTAAGGCTAGTGATCAATCATCCAAAGAGAAAGTGAGCAAACCTAAAATAGTTTGTCACTATCCTAAAAAGAAAACATTTCCTAAGAAGAAATCCTATCCTTCTATATATATAAGTAACTTTGAACCTACTTATTTTTATTGTGGCATTAAAGGCCATACACCTAATGCTTGCTATGTTAGAAACTTCAGTGTGGAAAGTGAGTATTATGTATGGGTAAAGAAAGGCACTAATTATGAAGGACCCAAAGCAACTTGGGTACCTAACAAAACCTAATTTGTTTTGAAGGTATGCTTGAAGACCACATGCAATCTTTGGTATCTTGATAGTGGTTGTTCAAAGCATATGACAGGAGACATAAACCAATTTTCAAGTCTAGCGCTAAAGGCCAAGGGTTTTGTCACTTATGGAGACAATAATAAGGGAAGGATCCTAGGCAAAGGCAAAGTTGATGCTCCACCTTTCACATCCATTGAAGATGTTCTTTATGTTGAAGGACTAAAGCACAATATTCTTAGTATTAGCCAACTTTGTGACAAAGGCTTCAAAATCAAGTTCACCAAGGATGAATGCTTGATAGAAGACGAAGTCACTCATGAGGTTATACTTAAAGGTAAAAGAATCAATAATATATTCTTGATTTCCCTGGGTGATCCATCTTTGAAAGTTAAATGTATCATTGCGAACAACGATGATTGATGGCTATGTCACAAAAGAATTGCTCATATTCACATGGAACACTTAAATAAATTAATCAAGCATGATCTTGTCATTGGATTGCCTAAGAGAAATTTCGTCAAAGATAGACTATGTGATGCTTGTCAAAAAGGGAAACAAACTAGATCAACTTTCAAATCTAAGAATGTGGTGTTCACTACAAGGCCACTACAATTGTTACATATGGACTTATTTGGTCCATCGAGAACAAGGAGTTTCGGAGGTAATGTATATGATTTGGTTATTGTTGACGATTTCTCTAGATATACTTGGAAATTCTTTTTAGTGCAGAAAAGTGATGCATTCAAGGCGTTCAAGAAATATGCTAAACAAATTCAGAATGAGAAGTATCTAACAATTTCCTCAATAAGGAGTGACCATGGCGGAGAATTCCAAAATGCTCTATTTGAAGAATTTTATGGAGAACATGGAATATCTCACAACTTCTTGGCACCAAGGACTCCTCAAAAAAATGGAGTGGTAGAAAGAAAGAATAGGTCTCTTATGGAACTTGCTAGAACAATGCTTAGTGATTCAAACCTTCCAAAATACTTTTGGGCGGATGCGGTAAGCATGACATGTTTTGTTAGCAATAGAGTTAACATTAGACCGATCTTAAAGAAAACTCCATATGAACTCTTCAAATGGACGAAACCAAACATTACTTTCTTTCACATCTTTGGATGCAAATGCTTTGTCTTAAACAATGACAAAGATAACCTTGGTAAGTTTGATGAAAAATCCGATGAAGGTATTTTCCTTGGTTACTCTCTTTCTAGTAAAGCATATAGAATATACAACAAAAGAACTTTGACAATTGAAGAATCTATGCATGTTTCTTTTGATGAAACTAACCCCTCCAAGGAGGATAATATTGTTTGTGATAATGATGATGAAATACTAAAAGGTCCTCAAGAAAATTCTTCCAAAGATCAACCCATTCAACACGAAGAATCACCTAAATAAGAATCAACTCTCAATGATCTACCAAAAGAATGGAGAACTCATAGAGATCATCCTATTGATAAAGTAATTGGTGATATCAGTCAAGGTGTGTCAACAAGATTAAATCTCAAGGATGCTTGCCTAAACATGGTGTTTGTCTCTCAAATTGAACCTTCCAAAGTTGATGAAGCCTTAGGCGATGATCAATGGATTATCACTATGCAAGAAGAACTGAATCAATTTGAAAGGAATCAAGTTTGGGAACTTGTCCCTAGGCCAAGCAACAAACACATTATTGGAACAAGATGGGTGTTCAAAAACAAACTTGACGAGAATGGAATAATTGTTCGCAACAATGCAAGATTGGTAGCACAAGGCTACAATCAAGAAGAAGGAATAGACTTTAAAGAAAATTTCGCTCCAGTTGCAAGGTTAGAAGCTATTCGTCTCTTACTTGCCTATGTTTGTTCATTAAATTTTCAGCTTTTCCAAATGGATGTCAAAAGCGCATTCTTGAATGGATATATCACTGAAGAAGTCTACGTTAAGCAACCCCCGGGATTCGAAGATTTCAAGAATCCATCTCATGTATTTAAATTGAGAAAAACTCTCTATGGATTAAAACAAGCACCAAGGGCATGGTATGATCGTTTAAGCAACTTCTTATGCGAAAAAGGTTTAGAAAAGGGAAAAGTTGACAAGACTCTATTTATCAAGAAAATCAAAGACGACACTTTGCTAGCACAAGTCTATGTTGATGACATCATTTTCGGTTCTTCAAATCAAGAAATGTGTGAAGAATTATCATCAATGATGCAAGGAGAATTTGAAATGTCCATGATGGGTAAAATGAACTATTTTCTTGGACTTCAAATCAAACAACTAAAAAATGGCATCTTCATCAACCAATCCAAATATTGCAAGGAACTCTTGAAAAGGTTTGACATGGATAACTGTAAGGCAATGTCTACACCAATGGGTTCTGGTTCATATGTTGATCAAGATGAATTAGGTGTTTCCATCGACATCACTAAGTATCGAGGTATGATTGTCTCCTTTTGTACCCCAAAATTTTCCCTCCCATATTTTTCAATACATTTCAAGTGAGGTCCTCAAATTGCTCAAGGAAGCCCAAGATTTGGCCAGACAAACTCTCTCCTAAGGCAGTCTACCTCAAACTAGGGTTTCAATTTACATCAAGATATTTGAGTCCAAAGGATCCCAAATGCTCACCATTGTCCTAATATGTTCTCAAGATTATCCATGTCAAGTTTCAAGCCTTGTAGAGGAAATTTTCTCAGTCAATTGCTCAAAGGCCTGAAAATCGACTATGCTAGGGCAAAAGTCATCTGTGTCCTACATACAGTCAAACTTCAAGATTTTTGGTCAACATCCTCATTTTGAAGTATTATTCATCATTTGATCAAGGGTTGATCATGATTCCTCAAGGATTTCTCATAATTCATCAAAACCCAAAAGTTGCTAAATTAGGGTTTTGTAGGAAAAGTCAACTCAACTTTGACCAAGCATAACTTTCTCATAATTTATCAAAAATGACCCATCCAAAGTTCATTTTGAAGAGGATGCAATCCCCTACAATTCATCTTCAGCTCCCAAGTTCAAAATATGCACTCACAAGAAGATATGAATTTGGATATTATAGGTCATTTTGAAAAAGTCAACAAAAACACCGTTTTTGTCAAAGCTTCACACATGAGCATGGAAGACTCAATTGATATGAGACCAAAAGGGTTGCTTAGGGGACATCTTAAGATTTATAAAAAGTCCAAGAAAACATCTCTAGGGTCAAAATTGAAGGAGTTATTTATTGGTAAAATTGACCTTTTTTGCAAAATTGCCAAAAGTCAAAAGTGGCCAAAATTACAATTTTTGTCAAATAGGCCCTACTTTTTATGCTTGCATTGAGTTTGTAACATGATCCACGACCCATGATCCTTACCACTTGTCTTTATCTTATTTTTATCATTTATTTTGATTTTTATTTCAATTAAATAAAATAAAATCAAAACAAAATCATGAAAATATCAAAACTAATCAAAGCTTGAGATTTTATGCATGTTTAGGCCTCTTATATAGCTGGAAAGAGAATCAAATCGTGCAAGCTTCATTTGGACACAAAAAAATTGGATTTGGCTTGATTTGGAAAGATTTACATAAGAATCAAATCATGATTCAATCATCTTAATTGAGAAAGATTTGAAGCAAGTTTGTAACCTAATTAATTCTTGGGTATATATAGAACATTGGTAGACCAAAAGCAGGGAGATTAGAGGCGTGCAAAGGTGAAAACAACTTTCAAAAAAATCAATAAAAGTTACAATCACTCCCTGGATGTTCTAGGATCCCATTCCAATCATTAGCAAGAATTTTCGTGCCCAGAAACGCGTTGTAAGTATCCCACGACTTCCATACTTTTTTGAAATCGTATATCATAATCTTGGCACTCTTAGCATGATTTGTTTATATATTCTGAATCCTTGAATCATTTGCAAGATAATGGTAATAACCAATTGTATTTTTATTGGTTATACATCAAGTTGCCATGTTTATGGTTTTAGCTTCGTTTTTAGGGGTTTTGCTTGCAGGAACTATTAGCCATGGATAGTGGTACCATGATGCTCGTGAGGTTGCAACGAGTTGATTGGTACCACTGGTATTGATTTATCATGCGTGCATAGAATTTTGGAGGATCACAGGGTTGTACCTACGCCCAGATAACTGTAGGTAAAAGTCAGAACTTTTACCAATGGAGGGAGGAAGAAGAAGGGTGGCGTGGTACTCCCTGATTTGCCTATTCAAAATTTGCGAGTTTTGAAATATATTATTTTGTTTTCCAAATATAATAATTGTTTGTTGTTCCATATACAAGAAAACAAGCCAGCTCAGATGGTCAGCATTGTTGTGGAAAAGCCAAAGGGCCTGGGTTCGATCCCCAGGTCCCCATATTATTTCATGATATTTTTTCTTGCATAATCAGGCACACAAGCATCCAAGGCGTCCACTGTGCATCCTCAATATCTCATCATTCAGATCATCAACAAGCTAGATCCAAGGGCCATCCTTTGGAGGTCCACCATAGGCCTAGTCAAGCTTGCAACATGGGATCTGGAAAGTCAACGTGGGCCAAGGAGTTTTGGGCCCAAAAATTACAATTGACACCCCCTTTTTTTTCTCAAGCACCAGGCCCATTTCTTTCCCTTTTATATTTCTCCTTTTATTTAAATTCTTTTATTTAATTATTTTCTATCACAAATTAATCTCATTTTTTACAAAAAAATCATAAAATCAATTTCCACAATTTAGAATTTAGGTTTTTTGTTTATTTTGTCAAAATTAATTTAATATTAGTTTAATTTAATTTTAGGGTAATTCTAAACTTTTTTTTGTAAATAATTAAAATCAAATTAGAAAATTAGGTTTGTTCTTGATTTTATTTTTATTTTTATTTCTTTTCATAAAATAACAAAATATAATAATAGTTAATTTAATTATTTTTCTTAAATAAAATTAATTAGTCATTAGGTTTTCTTTATTTATTCAATTAAACTCTCCTTTTTTTCAAAATAATCAAAAACAACAAAAATATGGTTTTTCTTTCAATTAGGTTTAGACGGGGTCAAAACCCTAATTTTTTCTTGTTCTCGATTCATCGCGCGCATTTATTATTTTTATGATATTAATGTAACTGCTCATGGTATGTAATAGTTTAATTAGGATTTTCTTTTATTTATCTTTTTACGGGTTTTTGGCTATGTAATTAATCCCCCTCCCCGAAGCCTTGTAATAGCGTAGTTTTACTTTTCCGCATTTTATTTCTTGCAAATATTAATTGTTAGATGTATGTTAATAGGGTTGCATGACAAGACTGTGTGTTAATTTAAAATGGTTAGCAAACCCTAATGTGCAAAGATAATAACTGAAATCAAATCACTCGCACATGCGCACTCCTAGGGTATACTCTCACTTTGGTTGCCTTCGGTAAACGATCATTAAGTATAGGGTGTCTTAGTGGTTGCCCTCTTGTCTAAACAAAGATCAAATGTCCCGTTCAGAAATGTTGCCTCGGAAAGGTTGCCTCGAAAATGTTGCCTCGAATATGATCTTAAGACATTAGGGTTATTACTAAGACGTCCTAACATTGCTTTAGTGATTGTACGTCCCTTTCGAGTTGACCCTTACAACTCCAACGATGGTGCTACCCACTCATTAATAGTGGGATAACATTGTCTAAAGGAAACAAGAACAGAAACATTCTTTTTTCGAGTAGGTAGATGCTAGTAGGTACTTGCTCAAAATAAACTTTTCCACACTTACACTCTTTTCAAACAAAGTTTTCAAAAACACTTCGTAACACTCTTGAAGACAGAAGCAAGGGTTGAAACAAAGTAAAAACAAAAACTTTTCAAAACAAACACACACAAGCAATTTTCAAAATGATGAGCAAGTACCTAAGAGCCCGTAGAAAACTACGGATAGAAAGGGTGCTAATACCTTCCCTTTCTATAATCTATCCACCGTACTCAAAATCTCGAAAAACGAATTTTTCTGTGCTTTTTTCCTTTCCAGTTGGATAAAATAAAAGTCGATGGCGACTCTTGCTTACCGCGACATTTTGCAAACACAAACGCAAAACATATACCAACATTTTCCTAAAACAGTCTGGTTCTGCCACCGTATCACAGAACTGGCGACTCTGCTGGGGACTAATAAGTGGGGTATACCTTAGGATTAAGTCATCATAGATTGCTTCTCTTGTTTGTTTTGGTTGCTTTACTAGTAAGGGTTTTGTATTTGGAGTTACTATAGATCCTAACCCGGATCTGGGGAACACCTTTTAGGTAAGTAGCAATAAACTGTGAGGGAACTGTATGGCGTAGAACGATACGGTTGTAACAGTAGCTACATTGATGTGGCACATTGGTTGGTATCGGTATCCCTTGTTGAGAAACTAGGAGAATATGGGGCTGCTATGTGTGTCGTTAAGTATCAACTGACCTTAGAACCCATAATTGACAAACTTGGCCAATAGGAAGTAGTGAGATAGCCGGCCTCGGTGTAAAGCTGAGAACTGGTTGATACTCGATACTACACTCATTGAGACCATACTCTCGAGATAGTTCCGGCTGCAAGAAAAGATTGCGTGAGCTGAAACCATGACCGATGGAGGATGGTCAGTGATATTGAGAACCTCTAGAACCCGGTTACTATTATTAGGACAGGTTGAAACTAACTGAGCTTCAAGAGGGTAGTACCTAGACCCCATGCAAGCCTTAAACTTAAGGGCTTTTGTGTGACTTATTTACCATGTCTGTTATTTGCTATACCTGTTGTTTGTTTTACCATGACATCATGCATCATAACATAGCATGCATACTCCATTTTACTAACCATTTCAAAGACCGAGGGGATTTATCTTTGTTCTGTTTTGCAGATTATGGCTTCCATGCACAAAAACACAATCTGAGTTAACTTTGTGCAAATACCTGCTCAACTCAAAGAATTAACCTCAAACGTTTCGGATACTTATTCATTCATTAGGAGACATGGTCAGCTTCTTAGCTTGGTTACCTCAAAGTTTGATGAGCAGATGATGAGTGTGCTTATCCAGTTCTTCGATCTGGTGCATCATTGCTTCACTTTCCCGGATTATCAGCTAGTTCCCACTATGGAAGAGTTTTCTCACTTATTGGGCTCTTCCATCCTTGAGAAGATTCCCTTCACAGGTTTGGAAGAGACTCCTAGACTAGAAGACATTGCCTCGGCTCTGCATCTGAAACGGGCTGACGTAGTATCCAACTGGAAAACACGAAGCGAGGTCGAAGGTTTCTTATCCAAGTTTCCGATAGATCAAGCTCAGATATTCTGGGACAATTTGGACTTTCAGGCTTTTGAAGATAACTTAGCTCTCCTTATCTATGGTTTGGTTCTTTTACAGAATCCAGATTCCTTCATAGATGTGAATGCGGTTAAGATCTTCCTGTCTCGCAATCCTGTGCCTACTCTTCTGGGTGATATTTTGCATGCCCTCTATACTCGTATTGTGCGAAGAAGAGGGACTCTCATGTGTTACATGTCGCTGCTGGCGAGGTGGTTTATTTCGCACCTTCCCAAGTCCGTGTTGAACAATGAGGAAGGTTTAGGATGGTCTTACAGGATAATGTCCCTTGCCCATACAGACATTATTTGGAGTTCTAAGGCTATGGAAAGCATTGTTGTCATTGATTGTTGTGGGGGATACCCTAATGTCCCACTGCTTGGAATCAGAGGGGGAATAACCTACAGTCCTTGTTTAGCTTTGTGACAATTTGGTCGTGCTCGGAGAGACTGTCCTCATGAGATACTTCTTACAGATATTGCATTTGACTACAAGGAGGACGTTGACAAGCACCGCTGGAGGTTTATACGAGCTTGGGGCATGGTGATCAGATCTGACCCTCAAGAACTAGGACCAAGGACTTCTCTCCCTATGCAGCCTTATCTCCAGTGGGTTCGAGCTCGTGCTCAGAAGCTTGGGATGCCTTATGAAGCTGTGTTGTCGGTGATTGTGGAGCCCACCAATGAAGAGGGCATTCCTTATACAGTCCTTTTTCCCTACATGCCCACTGATCTTGGGGCATTGAAGAGATCTTGGATTCAGCTGAAAGAGGAGAGGGATACCTACCGGGAAAAGTATCATGAGCAAGAAAGGAAGATCTTGAAGCTCACCAGGCAACTCGAGAATGAAAGGATGATTAATGACTACGTCAGCACGAAGGGGAAGCGTCCATGGGATTTCTGATTTTTCTTTTTCTATTTTAGATTTGTTTTTCATTTATTTCTTTCTAAACGCCTCAAAGGCATTGTTGAACCTTTTTACAAGTTTAATATAATAAAGTTTGTTTTATTTTTTGGTTTGCAAATTTAAATCTCCCAAAGTCTTTGAAATCATTACATACGCATCCCATTATCGTGCACATCATTACAGCTACCATTACAAGTTTCTCATCTTCTTCGTTATTTATTTCAGCAAAAATGTCTTCCGATCAAGCAATCAAAGATCTTCAGGCACAAAATGCCCAATTCCAAGAGATGTTCTTAAACTTGGCTAAAGGGCAAGAGGACTTGAAAGCTCTCATTCTGAAAGAGAAAGAGAAGAAAAAGAAGAATAATAAGAAGAAGAAGAACGTTGTTCTGCTGAGTATGGGCAAAAGGTTTGGGGATAGGTTGAAACAACAAGCTGATATGTCCTTTTCATCCAAGGGAGAGGAGGACCAAGAGGAAGAAAAAGGCCCCAGTTCTGCAGTTTCTGATAATGATACAGATTATAATGAGGAACAGTATCCTCCTGCTGAGGATAGGTACAAACAACTTGAAGACCGTCTGAGTGCTATGGAGATTCAGAAGATCCCTGGTTTGGATTTCGGAGATTTGGGACTGGCATTTGGGGTGGTGATCCCTCATAAGTTCAAAGCTCCGGTTTTCGCCAAGTACGATGGAGTATCCTATCAAAAACTCCATCTCCGCTCGTACGTCAGAAAACTCCAACCTTACAATGCTTATAGAAATTTGTGGGTGCATTTCTTTCAAGATAGTATGTCAGGGACTCAGCTTGAATGGTTTTATCAATTAGAAGGAGCTAATGTCCGAAACTGGGAGGACCTTGTTGCTTTCTATAGGCAGTATCAGTATAACGCCGACCTTGCTCCCACTCGTACTCAGCTTCAGGGTATGTCTATGGGTGCAAGTGAAGGTTTTAAGGACTATGCTCAAAAGTGGAGAGATTTGGCTGGAAGAGTCCAACCCCCTTTGTCTGACAGGGAGTTGGTTGACATGTTTCTAGGGATGTTGTCTGGTCCATTTTTCAATCATCTGATCGGCAGTTCATCATCTGCGTTTACTGAGTTAATTTTGACTGGGGAGAGAGTAGAAGCTGGTATCCGAAGTGGTAAGATACAGAAGGGTACATCGTCAAGTGCAGTAAAGAAACCTTTCACCGGTAAGAAAGAAGCTAGTGAAGTTTACGGCCTGAGGGGCCAAAGCAGACCTGAACACCGTCAAGCAGTGAATGCGGTAGTGATATCAAGACCCACAGTTTCTCCACAACGCAACAATCAACAGAGGGTGGAGAGACCATAAAGACAGTTCACTCGGCTCAATATGACCTTGTCTCAAATTCTACCACAATTATTGAAGACCAACCTGGTAACTCTGAGGGAAGCCCCGAAAAATCCTAACACCACATCTCCACTATATAACCCAAATGCCCGTTGCGCCTATCACTCTGATGGCCTAGGTCATGATACAAACAACTGTTGGTCCTTGATGATAAAGTGCAATACTTGATTAAAGCTAAAGAGATTGAGTTTGACACTCCGGAGAAACCCAACGTCATAACTGCTCCCATGCCCAAGCATGACTCGGGAATCAATGCTATTGAGGTTGTCTCGCCATAGAAGATGATGATGATGAGAACCCGGATATCGACAACTGGATCTACCCAACGACCAATGGTGGATTGAACAACTGGACGGCGAAGGACTTCATACCTGTTTCTTTTATTCCACAGTAATTGACTTTTGTTTTGAGATTTGTAATAGACAGTTTGAAACTTTATGGCCCGGTGCCTTGCCCAAGGCACCTTGGCTTTGCTTGTGAGGGCTTATTATTTGTCATTTTCATATATCATCAATAAAGCATTGGACGTTTTCTTACATTACAAATTTTGTGCTCCTTGTTTTTCCTTTCTATCTCGCACTTTATCAAAACAGCTATTGTCTTACACACACTCACATATCATAATGCAGATCCATATCCACTCTGGATCCCATTGATAACGACTCTGCTACTGCCAGTTATGACTTTGAAAATCCGATCAACTAAGCCGAGGACGAAGGTGAGGATGATTGTGAAGTGCTTGGGGAACTTGCTAGATTGTTACTACAGGAAGAGAGGGCCACACAGCCCCATGAAGAGCCAGTGGAATTGGTGAATTTGGGTACAGAGGAAGACAGGAAAGAGGTCAAGATAGGTGCGAATTTGGAGCCTAGTGTCAAACAACAGTTGATACAGATGTTACGCGACTATGTTGAGATTTTCGCTTGGTCTTATGAAGATATGCCTGGTTTAGACAGTGATATTGTGGTTTACCGCTTGCCAACTAAAGAAGACTGCCCTCTGGTAAAACAGAAGGTTTGCCGTATGCGCCCTGAGATGTCTGAGAAAATCAAAGCTAAGGTCATGAAACAGTTTGACGCCGGATTTCTAGCTGTTACTTCTTATCCGCAGTGGGTTTCCAACGTTGTTCCGGTGCCGAAGAAGGATGGTAAGGTACGGATGTGTGTGGACTATAGAGATCTGAATAGGGCGAGCCCCAAGGATGATTTCCCGCTTCCTCACATTGATGTTCTGGTCGACAACACCGCGCAACATAAGATCTTCTCCTTTATGGATGGTTTTTCTGGTTACAATCAGATCAAGTTGGCTCCCGGAGACATGGAGAAGACGACCTTTATTATGCAGTGGGGCACCTTCTGCTACAAGGTAATGCCTTTCGGGTTGAAGAATGCTGGGGAAACTTATCAGCACGCCATGGTCGCTTTGTTTCATGACATGATTCATCATGAGATCGAGGTTTATGTTGATGACATGATAGAAAGGTCCCAGATTGAAGAAGAGCACCTTGACCATCTCCAGAAACTATTCGACAGGTTGAAGATGTATAAGCTAAGGTTGAACCCGAACAAGTGCACCTTCGGGGTAAGGTCTGGTAAGCTGTTGAGTTTTGTTGTTAGTGATAAAGGTATTCAAGTGGATCCTGCAAAGGTGAAGGCTATACAGGAGATGCCAGCTCCCCGAACGGAAAAGGAAGTTAGAGGATTTTTGGGACATCTGAATTACATCGCCCGACTCATTTCACATCTGACTGGTACTTGTGAGCCAATCTTCAAGCTGCTGAAGAAAGATCAAGTGGTAAAATGGAATGATGAATGTCAGACCGCTTTCGAAAGGATCAAAGAATATCTTCAAGAACCACCAATTCTGATGCCTCCAGTTGAAGGAAGACCTTTGATCTTATACTTGACAGTGCTGATAATTCAATGGGGTGTGTGCTGGGGCAGCATGACGAGTCTGGCCGAAAAGAGCATGCTATTTACTACCTTAGCAAAAAGTTTATCGACTGTGAGACTCGATACTCATTGCTCAAGAAAACTTGTTGCGATTTGGCTTGGGCTGCTTACCGGCTGAGACAGTATATGCTGACTCACACCACCTTATTGATATCAAAGATGGATCCAATCAAGTATATCTTCGAAAATCCTACCTTGTCCGGAAGAATAGCAAGATGGAAGATGATCTTAATTGAGTATGATATCCAATACACAACCCAGAAAGCAATCAAGGGGAGTGTGTTGGCGGATCATTTGGCGCATCAGGCCGTGGATGATTACCAATCCATGAATTTCGAGTTCCCGGATGAGAATATCATGTTGGTGACCGACTGTGAAAAACCTGGACCGGATGAAGGACCTGAGGAGGGATCCCGATGGTCTATGTATTTTGATGGAGCCTCAAACGCGTTGGGTAATGGCATTGGAGCCATGATCATATCTCCTGAGGGCTGTCATACTCCGTTCACCGCCCGATTATGTTTTAACTGCACCAACAATATGGCGGAGTATGAAGCATGCATCCTAGGTCTGCGAGCTGCTATTGACCTGAGGATTAAGTTCTTGAGTGTATTCGGAGATTCTGCTCTAGTGATCAGTCAGATCAAAGGCGAGTGGGATACGAAGCACCCAAATCTTATTCCTTACAAAGAGTATGTACTGACATTGCTTCCTCACTTCGATGAGATAACCTTTGAACACTTCCCAAGAGAAGAGAACCAGCTGGCGGACGCGCTAGCTACCATGTCTTCTATGTTCAAAGTCAGGTGGGACAATGAAGCTCCCCAGATTACCATTGAGAGGTTGGACGAACCCGTACATTGTTGTGACATCGAGACTGAAGAGGTAGCAGATAAACCCTGGTTTCACGAGGTAAAGAGGTATCTTGAGGCTCAGGAGTACCCCGAGGGTGCATCGGTTAATGATAATAAGTTCTTGAGAAGGTTTGCTGCGAAGTTCTTCATTAGTAATGGGATCCTCTATAAGCGTAACCATGATTCAACCTTACTGCGATGTATGGACAAAAGCGAGGCTGAAAGGATCATGGAGGAGTTACATGAAGGTACTTTCAGAACTCATTCCAGTGGACATACCATGGAAAAGAAGATCCTACGGGCTGGATATTATTGGTCTACTATGGAAGCTGATTGTTATCAGCACTCTCTGACCTGTCATAAGTGCCAAGTCTATGCGGATAAGGTGCATGTACCTCCAGTTCCCCTAAATGTTTTAACAGCTCCTTGGCCTTTCGCAATGTGGGGCATCGACATGATTGGAGAGATCAGACCTACGGCATCTAACGGGCATCGTTTCATTTTGGTAGCTATTGATTACTTCACAAAGTGGGACGAGGCAGCTTCCTTCGCTACAGTAACCAAAAACGTCGTGGCGCGGTTCATCCGACACAATCTGATCTGTCGATATGGTGTACCAGAGAGGATCATTACTGACAATGGTACAAATCTCAACAATACAATAATCACCGAGCTCTGCAAACAGTTCAAGATTCAGCATCATAATTCTTCTCCCTACCGGCCGAAGATGAATGGGGCTGTTGAAGCGGCTAACAAGAACATCAAGAAGATTGTGTAGAAGATGACGGTGACATACAAAGACTGGCACGAGATGTTACCATTCGCTCTTCATGGGTACCGTACCTCAGCACGGACATCGACAGGGGCAACACCCTACTCTCTGGTGTATGGCATGGAGGCCGTCTTACCCATTGAGGTCCAGATACCCTCTCTCCGGATTATGAAGGATGCAGGTTTGAGAGAAGAAGACTAGATCCAGACCCGGCTTGATCAGCTGAACTTAATCGATGAAAAGAGACTTACTGCTATTTGTCATGGTCAAACGTATCAAAAGCGAATGATCAAGGCATTTAACAAGAAAGTTAGACGACAAGAATATCAAGTCGGGGATCTAGTGATCAAACGCATCATATTACTACAAGGTGATCCCAGGGGCAAATGGACCCCCACTTACAAAGGGCCATTTGTGGTTAAGAACATTTTCTCAGGAGGAGCTATGATTCTAACCACCATGGATGGTGACGACCTTCCTCACCCCGTCAATACATACATAGTGAAAAAAATACTACGCATAATCAAAGACCCGCTAGGTCGACTGGCCTAGGCAAAAATAAGGGCTTCCCGGCGAACCAAAAGGGTTCAGGCAAAAGTAAGGGATGAAAATGAAAAAAGCTGTACACCTGGAAAGTCGAAAACCTGAAAAGGCGGCTTGGGCGAAAAAGGGTATCCCGGTGGATTGAAAACCCGAAAGGGAGGTCCAGGCATAAATTAGGGATCAAAGTGTAACACTATGTCTCATTGGATCATCTTGCAACCAGACTTCGGTATCGACTATCAAGCTCGGACGGTGCTGATCAATCTGATTTACCTTCAACCAAGTAGCAAAGTGATGAGACGCTCGAAGATATAAAGGCAATAGCAGAATTAGAACCCAGTGGAATTGTTTCACATAGCTGTTTTTCTTTCTTTTATACAAATTGTATAAATTTTGTTCTTTCGGCGGCGTTCTCTTACTAGGACATCAGCCTCTTGTACAAAACGCCTATTACAGGCTAACTTCAAGAATCAATACAATTCATTTTACAATAAATTTCGAAAAAAAATTTCTTTTTTCTTTTTCTACTTTGTTTTGCAAGAACGTCCAATGATGCATTTTAGATATATGCATTTGAAAATAATTGTTGCTCATAAATATTTGCATACAAAACAAAAGACAATTACTCATAATTCCAGGAACAAGGGCAAACAAGAAATGTCCAAACCTTACGATTGCTCTATCCACCAGGTACAGGGATAGAGCCAGCTTGAGAAAATGACTAAAGGCACATACACTCCCCATAGAGTAGGAAGTATCTAAAGACAGTGGTGTTAGCTCTCCCCAGCCGAAGTTCATAATCGCGAATAAGTCGGCAAAATTCTCCCCAAGCAGAGTTTATCTATCACAAGCAATAGAAGATTATCCCCAATGGAGTTTATTTCTTCCACAGACATAAATTCAATCCCCAAGTAGAGTTTATCTATCACCAGCAATAGAAGATTATCCCCAATGGAGTTTATTTCTTCCACAGACAGAAATTCAATCCCCGACAAAGTTCATCATCACCAGCAACGGTAATTCATCCCCAACTGAGGTTATTTCTCCAAATCGGCAGATCTTTTAGCAGAGTATCTCTTTTCACCACAGAGTCATTCTCTCGCCAATTTAATCTCCAACAGCAGTCCAGTATTTATTTTCCCCAGCTAGAGAACATCGCAAGAACATTGCATATCCATACATCATGGCATGCGCATACGCATCATATAGCACGGTCTCACTTATTTTGAGAGCATCATTACTCGATACATGTCATACATCATGACATTATATACGACTAACTCTTTACCTTTAAGGGAAAGATACAATCAAATTCTCACAAGTTTTCTCTGGTTCAGTCAAATCGGTGCTAAGATTTCTATTCCAGTTCAAGTTATGAAGCCCGGATTCGACCGGATAATATCTTGATTTCTCCAAATACTATGAAGCCTGGAATCGACCAGATAGTGGTATCTATTAAATGCAAGCTATGAAGCCCAGATTCGATCGGAAAATAGTTGAATCCCCAGCAAGATACTGTGAAGCCTGGAAATCGACCAGATAGTAGTACAGGACACCATGAAGCCTGGGTCGACCAGATAATGGTATAAGACACCGTGAAGCCTGGATTACAACCAGATAGCGGCAAAAGACACTGAAGACTGGGACTACGACCAGATAACAGTAGGGGACACTGTGAAGCTTGGATTTCGACCAAATAGCAGTCTATCCAGCCAATTACTATGAAGCCCGAAAATCGACCGGATATTAGTAGGCCTTAAAATCAAATGGAAGCCCGGATGCGACCAGATAACCACTTGATTTCTTTTGAAGCCTGGAACACGACCATATAAGAAGTAAAAAGTTGCGAAGTCTGGATTACGACTAGATAGCGGCAAAGGACTGAAGCCTGGAATCGACCAGATAACAGTATAAGACACTGCGAAGCTTGGATTTCGACCAAATAGAAGTTTACCTGGCCAATTACTAAGAAGCCCAGAATCGACCGGATATTAGTATGCCTTAAATTCAAGTTGAAGCCCGGATGCGACCGGATAACCACTTGATTCCTTCTGAAGCCTGGAGCACGACCAGATAAGAATTAAGAAATTGCAAAGCTTGGATTAAGACCAGATAACAAGTTTAATCTCATCCCCCCAGTAAGTCACTGTGAAGCCTGGATTACGACCAGATAGCAGTCAGTCTTATTTTTCTCAGCAAATCACTGTGAAGCCTGGAGCACGACCAGATAGCAGTTCATTTCCACCTCTTAGACTAAGAGATGATTCCCCAGTAGAATAACGGATGACAGAAGCTCCTAAAATTCTACTTTTACCAAGACAGAGACCGACATTCCCCAAATAAGTCCTCCTCAACAACAGGTATATGGGCTCTCGCAAAGGAATCTCTTATGCGATCGACACTTCTTCTGATGGCATCTTTAAGCCCATCTTCCAACATCAACCTCCAAATGGCATCAATAAGCCCATTCCTGACATCGCCAGACCAATACCACCTCATGCGAGTGCAAATTTCTGGGCACTCTAGTGTTCAATCATCTTCTACCTTCGGATCACGAAAGGCAGGCAAGCCAATCTACATCCTCAGGTCTAAGAAGATTGAACAGGGGCAACTGTTGTACCCCAAAATTTGCCCTCCCATTTTTTTCAATACATTTCAAGTGAGGTCCTCGAATTGCTCAAGGAATCCCAAGATTTGGCCAGACAAACTCTCTCCTAAGGCAGTCTACCTCAAACTAGGGTTTCAATTTACATCAAGATATTTGAGTCCAAAGGATCCCAAATGCTCACCATTGTCCTAATATGTTATCAATATCATCCATGTCAAGTTTCAAGCCTTGCAGAGGAAATTTTCTCAGTCAATTTCTCAAAGGCCTGAAAATCGACTGTGCTAGGGCAAAAGTCAACTGTGTCGTACATACAGTCAAACTTCAAGATTTTTGGTTAAACTTCTAATTTTGAAGTATTATTCATCATTTTATCAAGGTTTGATCATTATTCCTCAAGGATTGCTCACAATTCATCAAAACTCGAAAGTTGCTAAATTAGGGTTTTGCAGGAAAAGTCAACTCAACTTTGACCAAGCATAACTTTCTCATACTTTATTAAAAATGACCCATCCAAAGCTCATTTTGAAGAGGATGCAATTCCCTACAATTCATCTTCATCTCCCAAGTTCAAAATATTCACTAACAAGAAGATATGAATTTGGACATTATAGGTCATTTTGAAAAGTCAACAAAAACCCCTTTTTTGTCAAAGCTTCATACATGAGAATGGAAAACTAAATTGAGATGAGACCAAAAGGGTTGCTTAGAGGACATCTTAAGATTTCTAAAAAGTCTAAGAACACATCTCTAGGGTCAAAATTGAAGGAGTTATGAATTGGTAAAGTTGACTTTTTTTGCAAAATTGCCAAAAGTCAAAAGTGGTCAAAATTGTAATTTTTGTTAAATGGGCCCAACTTTTTATGCTTGCATTGAGTTTGTAACATGATCCACGACCCATGATCCTTCCCACTTGTCTTTATCTTATTTTTATCATTTATTTTGATTTTTATTTCAATTAAATTAAATAAAATCAAAATAAAATCAAAATAAAATCATGAAAATATCAAAACTAATCAAAGCTTGAGATTTTGTGCATGTTTAGGCCTCTTATACAGCTGGAAAGAGAATCAAATAGTGCAAGCTTCATTTGGACACAAAAAGATTGGATTTGGCTTGATTTGGAATGATTTACATAAGAATCAAATCATGATTCAATCATCTTAATTGAGAAAGATTTGAAGCAAGTTTGTAACCTAATTCAGTCTTGGGTACATATAGAACATTGGCAGACCAAAAGCAGGGAGATTGGAGGCGTGCAAAGGTTAAAACAACTTTTAAAAAAAATCAAGAAAAGTTGCAAACCGTTTTCTCAGTTCCAGGCTTCCTCAAGCTTTTCCAGCCACATAAATCACTCCCTGGGCGTTCTAGGATCCCATTCCAATCATTAGCAAGCATTTTCGTGCCCAGAAACGCGTTGTAAGTATCCCACGACTTCCATGCTTTTTTGAAATTATATATCATAATCCTGGCACTCTTAGCATGATTTGTTTATATATTCTGAATCCTTGAATCATTTGCAAGCTAATGGTAATAACCAATTGTATTTTTATTGGCTATACAGCAAGTTGCCATGTTTAGGGTTTTAGCTTCATTTTTAGGGGTTTTGCTTGTAGGAACAATTAGCCATGGATAGTGGTACCATGATGCTCGTGAGGTTGCAACAAGTTGATTGGTACCACTGGTATTGATTTATCATGCGTGCATAGAATTTTGGAGGATCACAGGGTTGTACCTACGCCCAGATAATTGTAGGTAAAAGTCAGAACTTTTACCAACGGAGGGAGGAAGAAGAAGGGTGGCGTGGCACTCCCTGATTTGTCTATTCAAAATTCGCGCGTTTTAAAATATATTATTTTGTTTTCCCAATATAATAATTGTTTGTTGTTCCATATACAAGCAAACAAGCCAGCTTAAATGGTCAGCGTTGTTATGGAAAAGCCAAAGGGCCTGGGTTCGATCCCCAGGTCCCCATATTATTTCATGATATTTTTTCTTGCATAATCAGGCATACAAGCATCCAAGGCGTCCACCGTGCATCCTCAATATCTTATCATCCAGGTCATCAACAAGCTAGATCCAAGGGCCATCCTTTGGAGGTCCACCATAGACCTAGTCAAGCTTGCAACATGGGATCTGGAAAGTCAACGTGGGCCAAGGAGTTTTGGACCCAAAATTACAATTGACACCCCCTTTTTTTGCTCAAGCACCAGGCCCATTTCTTTCCCTTTTATATTTCTCCTTTTATTTAAATTCTTTTATTTAATTATTTTCTATCACAAATTAATTTCTTTTTTTTACAAAAAATTCATAAAATCAATTTCCACAATTTAGAATTTAGGTTTTTTGTTTATTTTGTCAAAACTAATTTAATATTAGTTTAATTTAATTTTAGGGTAATTCTAACCTTTTTTTTTAATAATTAAAATCAAATTAGAAAATTAGGTTTGTTCTTGATTATATTTTTATTTTTATTTCTTTTCATAAAATAACAAAATATAAAAATAGTTAATTTAATTTGTTTTTCTTAAATAAAATTAATTAGTCATTAGGGTTTATTTATTTATTCAATTAAACTCTCCTTTTTTTTTTCAAAATAATCAAAAACAACAAAAATATGGTTTTTCTTTCAATTAGGTTTAGACGGGGTCAAAACCCTAATTTTTTCTCGTTCTCGATTCATCGCGTGCATTTATTATTTTTACGATATTAATGTAACTGCTCATGTTATGTAATAGTTTAATTAGGATTTTCTTTTATTTATCATTTTACGGGTTTTGGCTATGTAATTAATCCCCCTCCCCGAAGCCTTGTAATAACGTAGTTTTACTTTTCCGCATTTTATTTCTTGCAAATATTAATTGTTTGATGTATGTTAATAGGGTTGCATGACAAGACTGTGTGTTAATTTAAAATGGTTAGCAAACCCTAATGTGCAAAGATAATAACTGAAATCAAATCACTCGCACATGCGCACTCCTAGGGTATACTCTCACTTCGGTTGCCTTCGGTAAACGATCATTAAGTATAGGGTATCTTAGTGGTTGCCCTTTTGTCTAAACAAAGATCAAATGTCCCGTTCGGAAATGTTGCCTCGGAAAGGTTGCCTCGGAAATGTTGCCTCGAATATGATCTTAAGACATTAGGATTATTACTAAGACGCCCTAACATTGCTTTAGTGATCGTACGTCCCTTTCGAATTGACCCTTACAACTCCAACGACGGTGCTACCCACTTATTAATAGTGGGATAGCATTGCCTAAAGGAAACAAGAACAGAAACATTATTTTTTCGAGTAGGTAGATGCTAGTAGGTACTTGCTCAAAATAAACTTTTCCACACTTACACTCTTTTCAAACAAAGTTTTCAAAAACACTTTGTAACACTCTTGAAGACAGAAGCAAAGGTTGAAACAAAGTAAAAACAAAAACTTTTCAAAACAAACACACACAAGCAATTTTCAAAATGATAAGCAAGTACCTAAGAGTCCGTAGAAAACTACGGATAGAAAGGGTGCTAATACCTTCCCTTTCTATAATCTACCCCCCGTACTCTAAATCTCGAAAAAGGAATTTTTCGGTGCTTTTTTCCTTTCCAGTTGGATAAAATAAAAGTCGGTGGCGACTCTTGCTTACCGTGACATTTTGCAAACACAAACGCAAAATGCAAACCAACATTTTCCTAAAACAGTCTGGTTCTGCCACCGTACCTTAGCTCTTTATTGTATTTGACAGCCAGCCGTCCTGACATAATGTTTAGTGTTTATCTCTGTGCTCACTTTCAAGCTAACCCAAAGGAATCTCATCTCACAGTGGTAAAGAGGATCATGAAGTATCTTAAAGGAACAATGAATGTCGGATTGTGGTATCCTAAAGGTAGTATTTGTAACTTAATTGGTTATTCTGACACGGATTATGCAGGTTGCAAAATGGATAGAAAAAGCCCAAGTGGTACTTGTAACATTCTTGGTAATGCATTAGTATCATGGGCCTGTAAGAAACAAGCATGCATTGCTCTTAGCACGGCCGAAGCTGAATATATTGCAGCGGGTAGTAGTTGCGCTCAAATTTTGTGGCTAAAACAACAACTTCGTGACTACAGACTCGATCTAGGTTGCATTCCTCTAAGGTGTGACAACACAAGTGCAATTAACATTACGAAGATTCCCGTCATGCATTCAAGAACTAAACACATAGAAATTCGACATCATTTCCTCCGTGACATGTTCTTCAAGGAGATGTCGAGGTAACCTTTGTAGATACTCATAATCAGCTTGCTGATATCTTCACCAAACCTTTGGCAAGAGAATCGTTCTACAAAATTCGATGAGAGCTTGGCATACTTGACAAACACGACTTATAAGGGGCATTCTATCCTTGTTATAATTTTATATATGTTTTATACATACTATATGTGAAAATATGTTATGTGGTATTTAAATTTTTAAGAAAAATTTGGTTTTGGATTTTTTTTGTTGATTAAAATCGATTGTGCCAAGAGTGTCAATCGATTGCTCACTGAGTATTTTCAATTCTGTCCATTCTGTTTCAAGTGCAAATCGATTGCACCTTCAATGCAAATCGATTGCACTCTATACGTTTCTGTTTTATTTTAATTCTGTTTTATGTGCAAATCGATTGCACCTGAAATGCAAATCGATTGCACCTGAAATGCAAATCGATTGCACCTACTGCAACTTGCTTTTATGACAGAAATATTATGTTGGTCAGAATTCCTCTCTCTCTCATATTCCCAATCCAAATACACTTTAATATATCCACTCATTTTCTAACTACCCAAATCATTTCCAAATCTCAGCTCACAAACACCTTTCTCTCTCTCACAAAACCTAAAATCCCCAAAACCCTAAAACTTCATACCCATGGCTTCAAGACAAAAGAGAAAGGTTCCATCTTCAGAAAAATGGAAGAAAAAGGTTGATTCAACATCCAATCCATTGCTTTCATCTCTCACCGAAGAGCAAGAAGCCAGATTCACCAAAGACTTTCAAAGGAAAATAGTATTCAACCCCAAATATGGTATGCTATCCTCCTTTCCACAAGAATGTTTTTCCTTTCAAAATGATCTAGCTTCTTATGGTCTAGAACCCTTGATTTCTTCGTTCAGTCCATATTACCCGGATTTGGTAAGAATGTTTTTTAGAAATCTAACACCCAAAAAGGCAAAATGGTCACATATGTGTTGGGTACTCGTATCTCTCTAATTCCTCAGGTTATTGGTGAGATCCTTCATGTTCCTTACACTAGAAGTTCCCTATATGATCCTAAAAATGAGATATGGGATGACTACCGGAAAAAGGATTTCTTTTACAGCATTGGGCGGTTAAGTGAAGCTGAATTTCTCGCCAAACGGATTCGTGGTCTTGGCAGAGTAATTCCATCCAGAGACTCCTGGAGTGCAGGTAACCTCTATATAGACGATCACATATATCATTATTTTTTTGTCTATATTATGTTTCCAAGAGCTGGAAACCACTGCACTGTTACCGACTTGGAAATGCAGCTAATTTATGCAAGAAAGAAAGGGATAAGTGTAAACTAGGCAAGGCTTATAATGGTGCATATGCTGAGAGTCGATGCAAAATTTAAATTTCTTCCATATGCTTATTTTGTTACTTTAATTATGGGGGAATTTGGTGTGAATTTTGCTGGGTTTGAAAAGGTGAATATGGATCCAAATTTGAACAAGATTTCCATCAAGAATGTTGGCTCCAGGATGGGCGTGCATTACAATCTGGAAACAAAAACCATCACTTACATTGGTGAAGATGTTGTTGGCGATGAAGGAAATGACCAAGAAGTCGAAGGAGGTGAAGTTGTGCCTCTTCCTCCTACTACTCCCTCTGGTCCAAGCAATCAAGAGCTTATGGATTACATGTCTCAACAATTTGCTTTCATGAACACCAACATCAACAATCAATGGAGTGTGATCAATGATTCCACTACAACCCGGATAAATGACTTCCGCACGGATGTGAATCAACAATTTTCATACCTTTACTCTCATCTTCATATTCCACCATATGATCCAAATAATCCAGCTGCACCTCCTCAACACTACACAGAACCCCCATTTCAACAACAATTCCCGAATCAAGTCTCTTGGTCCTATAACCACCCGGACATGCATCACCCTTGAAGTTCTGGCTAACTTTTTTCTATGTCATTGTCTGGTTATTCAATGTTTTGTTTGTTCAATTTTCTATGTAATCCTTAAAAATTTTGTGTTACTTGTTTAAAATTAAGTTTTCTCAATATACTGCTCTATTATTGTTTTGTTTTTGTGCATCTTTCCCTTCTTTTTGATAATATCAAAGGGGGAGAAAGATGTGGTACTTTATGCTTGTATTTTTCCTTGTCTTAATTTTTAAGGTACTCTCCAACCAAGATGAAGAAATACAAAGGATTTCAACCTTCTCATACATAGGGGGAGTTTTGCATCTTAGGGGGAGAAGCTCTTCCGGAAAGTACATTGCATAAAGCAAGATTGTTTTTCATCATCAAAAAGGGGGAGAATGTAAAATAAAGCTTCTCAAATGAGATTTTGTTTATGATCAAGCTCAAAGCATCTAAGGACAATATCTTTAGTTCAAGTTCTCAACAACTTTTAAGGTATAATAATATTACTTACTTTGATCTTAAGATATAGATGCTCATTAATGAAAAATAAATGTTTAAAACATTACTCAAGTTTTTCAAAGTTAAAATTTCATTTTTCACTTGAGTGCAATCGATTTGCATTTTAGTGCAATCGATTGCATGCTCCAATTTTTCAGATCTTTTGCTTCTGTTTCTCTGTGAAATCGATTAACATTGCTTGTGAAATCGATTGCATACTTAAAATTTTCAAAATGTTTGCTTCTTTTTCTCAGTGCAATCGATTTACATTGCTTGTGCAATCAATTGCACTCACTTACTTTTTACTACTGACTTTACATGCAATTGATTTACATTGCTAGTGCAATCGATTGCACACTCAAAACTTTTGAAAATATAGCTGTTGAAACCTTGTGCAATCGATTTACACAAAGGGTGCAATCGATTGCATGCTGCACGATTTTGAAAAACAATAGCTTTTCACATGACTGTTCATCATACCTTTTCATTGAAACCTTTCAATCAAACTTGGCATTTGTTCATGATACATTTTCAGAACTTCATGATGTTTCAAAAGGGTGTTATGAACATATAAATACTCATTTTCAAAATCTATTTCAACACCTCTTCCATAAATATTTTCTGAAATTTCAAAATACAAACTCAAGCATTCCTTCACTTTTATGCATAGGTTTTCTGCACATTTTCATACATCTTTAAACAAAAAACTTTGAGCAATTATATCTTGAGTCATTGTACAATAATATTATTGGAAGAGAAGATCATACATTGTTAAATCACTCTAAGTGATCAATACTACTCAACTCACTCAAACTCAAATATTGATAGTTACTTACTTATTTTTCCAGGATTGTTGGAAATAAGTTTAAGTGTTTTTGAAATCTTGTATTTCCAGGTTTGTTGGATACAAGTGCAGTCACTTTAAGAGGATTGTTCTTATAGTTGACATAGTGAAAATCAAAGAGGATTGTTCTTGGTCCAAGAGGATTGTTCTTGGTTGTTTCTTAGTTCTTGTTTAAGTTTGCCACAATAAGGAAATCTCTTTCATGTTGAAAGGGGATTGGAGTACTCTCGGACTGTGAGGGGAACCAGGATATATCGCCCGTGTCTCTTTATTTTTCTGCATTTTAAGCTTTCCTAAACTCACCTTTAACCAGAAAAATAAGAACCATCATCACTAAAACCAGAATTTTTTAAAGTACCTAATTCACTCCCCCCCTCTTAGGCGCACTTCGTACTTACATACTTGTTTTACCAGTGAGGTGGCCTGTTTCATTCGTTCATTATACAACAATCAATAAACTTAAAACAAAACAAGTCCATGTTATAACTTCATCTTCAACCTCCAGCCTTAATATCTGCAACTTGCTCATTTCTCATCCATTTGCAAAAATGTAAACATCAAACTTGTTCCAAATTTCACAATGATTCTAGAAATATAAACTACTAAAACTATAAATCAAAGATGAGCATGAATTTTGAATGGTACCAAATTCTGACCTAACTTTTCCAGGATGTTCAGATTCAAAATTCTAACTACTCAAGCAATATAAATGAAATCTAAAGACATGGTTAGTTTCAGGATAATGATATCTACATTTTATCTTCACAAATGAACCAATAATGATGCTTGTAGAGAGAGTTCAAAGTTAAGGAAACTTACCTCAAAACTGGAAATTGTATTCTGAGTTTGAGCACTCCTTAAGGTGTTGTGATGATCAGAATAGCTGCAGTGACCCTCCAAGATGTTAATGCAATATTTAGTTTATACTGGAGATGGTTGAATCATACTGGAGAAGTCCAAGTGCAAAGCTCTGTTTTTGAAAATGGAAATGGTGTTAATGGTGTTACAGTCTTGTAACAGGGTGTGGGATGAGTTCTAAATGATGCTTAGAAGCTTTAGGAACCAAAAGGCTTGAGAACGCACGAGGAAGATGTGAGTTTCAAGTTTTTGGTCAGGTTATGCAAGAATGGAAGTATGTGTTACAACCCTGAGTTCTTGAGAGTTTTTGGGCTTGTGTATACGTGTGTTTTGATGCAAATAAATTGTGCATAAGTAAGGAGAAGGCTTGAGCACTTGAGAGGGTCATAAGTACAAGATATAAGTTGATTGCTATGTTACTTGATTTTGAAGAAAAGTGAAAGTAAGGTTCCAAGATGAAGTACAAGCATGGGCTGAGTGATTGTGAGGATTGAGACAAAATTCTTTTGAGTTATAAGTCGTGTATGATCAAAAAAACAATTGCAAAGCTCAAGAACAAGTTTTGTGCATAAAGCTACTTTTTCAAAATGGCATTGTGCACTTTCTTCCTAAAATGGACATAAAGCATGGGCAATGCATTGAATGCTTGAGTTGAAACCTCTAACAGTTGTGCAAGCGTTTAATTATGGAGTTACAAACAAATTTGAGGCCTTCAAAGCAAATATTGTGCAGCATAGGTTTGAGATTTGAATTTTGTTCATCACAAAATTTGCCTTGTAAAACAACTTGAAACCCCAACTTCTGACCTTAGATTCTCCTTGATCACAAATGATCTCAATGAGTTCTTGGACATTTTGGAAATCTTATAATGTGATCTACAACCCCTATTTGAATCACTTTTGTAAAATCCAAATGGAACTATGTGAAACTTGGGTCAGAAGTTAGGTCAAAATCCTGACCAAAAATGTCCAAAATTTCACTAAGTGTTTAGTTTCATGACCATGACTTCATGGGTTAATAAATTCATATCCAATCGTTTCTAGGAGAAGTTGTGTAAAGAAATGTTGTAGATATCATGGAGATCTACAACTTTCATGTTGAAATTTTCTTTTGAATCATCTTGCATCATGGTGAAAAAATGGCTCAAAGTTGTGAAAAAACATGAAGTTTTCAACACTTAGAAAAATTTCTACGTTTGAAAACTTTGACTTTTCAAAATGAAATCTTGACTTTGTTGATTTCTTGATGAAATTTTTTCATATTTTGACATGTTTTGATGAATTCTGATCTTTGAAACTTGATTTTGACCAAAAAGTCAAAGTTTGACTTTTCAGTGTATAGTTGACTTTTGATCAGTTGACTGAAAATCAACTATCAATCTAATTGATCTTGAGAAATGTTTTGAGTCATGCCATTAGGTCAAAATTATGAAATTTAACTCTTGATATCATGCCTCAAACCGATTAACCATTTGCTAGGTCAAAAATAAAAAATTACCCTTTCTAAGTCAAAACCCTAATTTTGACCATTTCTCCCTTTTGATGATTTGATCAAATTTCTTGAGGAATTGTGGTCCAAACTTGATCAAATGATACATATGAGTGTATAATGTTGATATGGATCAAAAATTATGAAGTTTGACTGTAAATTGTCCACAGTTGACTTTTTCCCCAATACAGCTGATTTTTAGGTCAACTGCTCAATTGACTGAGCAAAAATGTGATCCAAGGCTTGAAACTTGCCATGAGTAATCTTGGGGGTCCATAATGATCCATGAAATTCATATGAGGCATTTAAAGTTCAATTCTCCTTGTGCAATCTCAAACCCTAATTTCAGTCATCAGTGCTTAAGGAGGTGTCTTGAGGTGATTAACCCTTGTGCAGTCTTGAACCAAAGGAGATCTTGTGAGAAAATATTTGATAAATGGGAGGGAAAATTTTTGGGTACAACAACATGATAGCCAGTTCTCAAAATTAGGAATATCACCTTGATCATCTACAAAAGTTGTTTGATAGGTTGAAGACGTACAAGCTGAGGTTAAATCTGAACAAGTGTACCTTCGGGGTAAGGTCTGGTAAACTTCTAGGTTTCATTGCTAGTGACAAGGGCATTCAGGTAGACCCTGCAAAAGTGAAGGCTATACAAGAGACGTCAGCTCCTCACACAGAGAAAGAAGTTAGAGGTTGTTGTACCCCAAAATTTTCCCTCTCATTTTATTCAACACATGCCCATTGAGGTCCTCAATTTGCTCAAGGATGCCCAAGAGTTGACCAGACAAACTCTCTCCTAAGGCAATGTACCTCAAACTAGGGCTTCCATTTTCAGAAGGATGGTTGAATTCCAAAGGTCCCAAATTCCTTTCATGGTACTAATATGTTCTCAAGATCATCCATGTCAAGTTTCATGCCTTACACAAGAAGTTTGCTCAGTCAACTGCTCAGATGCCTGAAAGTCAACTGCATTAGGTCAAAAGTCAATTGTGGCCCACATACAGTCAAACTTCAATATTTTTGGTCAACATCAACATTTTGAAGTGATATTCATCATTTGATCAATTTTTGATCATGAATCCTCAAGGAATGCCCCAAATTCATCAAAACCCAAAAGTTGTTAAATTAGGGTTTCTTAGGAAAAGTCAACCAAACTTTGACCAAGCATAACTTCTTCATACTTTATCATAAATTTTCCATCCAAGGCTTATTTTGAAGGGGGTGCAATTACCTACAATTCATCTTCATCCAAAAAGTTCAAAATATCCACTTATCAAAAGATATGAATTTCTACATTATAGGTCCTTTTGAAAAGTCAACAAAAACACCTTTTGGGTCAAAGCTTCTTACATGAACATGGAAGACCCAATTGAGATGAGACCAAAAGGGTTGTTTAGGGGACATCCTAAGATTTCTAAAAAGTAAAATAACACCTCTCTAGGGTTAAAATTAGAGGAGATATTCCTTGTCAAAGTTGACCATTTTTGCAAAATTGCCAAAAGTCAAATGTGCTCAAAAATACATTTTTTTGTCAAATGGGCCTAGTTTTTCATGATTGAATCTTGCTTGTGACATGGTCCACGACCCAAATCAGCATCTACACTTTATTTGCTTCATTATCTATTTTATTTTGATTTTTTATTATTTAAAATTCAAATTAAATCAAATAAATAGCAAAAAATACAAAAGATTGATTTTTGATCTGATTTTTTGTAGGAATCAAATCCAATTATGTTAGCAAATCATATCAAATCAGATCAAGGCAATTGAAGCGAAATTGGCATGATTGTGCTTGTTTTAGAAACATATCATACAAGAACAAAATCAAATCAAATCTTCATAATGTTCAAGGATACAATGCATTTTTGTTAACCTAATCAGTCCTAGTACAAATAGAGAACGTTTCCAAGCCAGAAAACAAGGATTTGCAGTAGGAAAACGCCATACCAAAACTAAAAAAAGTGGACAAAAGTGCTGGATCGTTTTCCAACTTAGAGGGAAATTCAAGTCATTCCAACGCTTCCAATCGTTTCCTGGAGCCTCTCTGAAGCTAACACGACCGGTTGCACGCCTCCACAAGCCCAGAATCCGCCTACACGTCTCTCACGGTTTGGCCTATTTCTTAAATTTAATTTTGGTTATTTATACATGGTTAACAACTTTTAAGCATAGCATGATATTTGTATAATCATTTTGGATGTTTTGGTTTACGTAATTTTGTGTTTTGATGCATAAATGATGAATTTCCATTATTAGGGTTCATGCTTGCATTTTAGGGCTTTATCGTACAAGTAAAATTAAGGCCAGAGAAGGATGCCATCATACTCGCGAGGTCAAAACGAGTTAACTGGTGTAGATAGAATTAATTTATCATGATTGTTGTGGATTTTTGAAGTTTACAGGTCTATAGCTATGGAGGTTGTCCGTAGGTAAAAGTATTATACCTAAGACAACAGATCTGTGAAGAAGACGTAACGTGGCTGAACACCATTGGCTTATTTGAATTTCGCGCGTTTTTGTAACAGGATAACTCATCTTGTATTATATTGTTCTTATTCTATTATTATAACAAACAAGAACAGGTGGCCCAGTGGTGAAGCGTGCGTCTGGAAAGGTAGAGGACCTGGGTTCGATCCCAGGTCCCAACATTTTGCTATTTTCTTAACAATTATACACAGGTTCTATACATTGCTTTTCCAGGAGTCTACCATGCGCTTCCCTCATCCAGCCAATGGATTATCATCATCATCAATCCAACGCTCCATCAAAGAAGGCCCATGATGCACCCTCCAAGTGTGAACTACACAGGATCAAGCGCAGGGGTTGGGCTCAGCAGCTAATGGGCTTACAAAATTCAAACATAGACCCCCTCTTTTTCAGCTTCTAACAGGCCCAATCTCTAAACCTTCTATTTTAATACTTTTTTTTTATTTTGTTAATTATTTTCTTTTTACAAAATAGTACAAAAAATTAGTTTTTTTTATTTGAACAAAAAATCACAAAAAACCTAAAAAAATCTTTTTTTCCTAAAAAAAATATTTTGTTTCTTTAATTAATTAATTAGTTTAATTATTTAGGGAAATTTAATTGTTTTTTATATATAATTTAAATTAATTAGAAATTAGGGTTTTTAATTTGCACATAACCTAATTAATTTTTCTCGAAAAATAATAATAACCTAAATATTTTTTCAATTAAATTTTTAGGGTTCTTTAATTCTCGCATTTAATTCGCCGTGTGCATTTTTTTATTTCCTTTTATTATTATTGTAATTGTTTCGAGGTTCTAATAGTAATTAGGGTTTAAACTTCCGCATTTTTATTTACAGTCAAGATAATTATGTATCTGCAAAAGCCTTGTAATGGCGTATGACCTTTACCTTCTCGCTTTTATATTTTGGATGCTTGTATATAATTATTAGCAACTTAGGCGTGTATGACTAACGAATCAATCTTAGATCACTAAACTGCAAAGATAAATATAACTGAAATCGAACACTTTTGCACACTTGCACCCCTAGGGTATTACCTCACTTGGTTACCTCAAAAATAATGGTCGTGTCCCTCAAACGTAAGGATACCTTAGAAATGACCCGCGATTCAAAGTAGTCATAAAGATCACAGTCCCTACTTGTCCCTCGAGTTGCCTACGAATTGATCTTATGACGATAGTCCCTTCAAAAGCTAAGGTATCCTTACTAGTTTCCTCCAGTGACCATTTCGTCCCTTCGAACGTCCCTTTAAAACTCCAACGACGATGTTACCTATTTCTCAATAATGGGTAGCATTTTCTAAAAGGAAAACGAACTGACCTTTTTTGAGTAGGTAGATTAGTTCCTAGGTACTTGCTCAAACAAACAAAAACTTTTTCGCACCAACACTTTCCAAACAAAGTTTTCAAAAACAACTTCGTAACACTCTTGAGGACAGAACAATGGTTAACACGAAGTAAAACAAAACTTTTCAAAACAAGCACACACAAAAAATTTCAAAAAAATGAGCAAGTACCTAAGAACCCGTGGAAAACCACCACTACAAGAAAAATGATATATTGGGACGGTTATTTTGGCTGATTACGACGGTTAAAACCGTCGCAATTTACAATCTACGACGGTAGAAGTACCGTCGCAGAATCGTGCGTCCCCAGCCTATTTCGCGACGGTTGCAAAAACTGTCACGCACAATAGATAGCGACGGTTATATACCGTCGTGAATTTGACTTTATTTTTTGTTTTTGTTGTTGTTTGCGACGGTTATTCTACCGCCGTAGGTTAGAAATTGCGGCGGTTTTAACCGTCGTAATCTGATTTATAAATTTCAAATAATATTTTTATTTAAATTATTATTTAGTAAAATAATTTTAAATATAATATTATTTTACTATAATATTTTACTATTATATTTAAATTATTATTTACTTTAATATTTTTTTATTTATAGTATTTTATTTTATTTTCTATCACTTTTCAACATAATAAAGTTAATTACAATAAAAACATTTAATATCAAATAATCATCAATAATATCAAAAAAATGTGATCAAAGGTAAAAAGAAGTGCAAATTTTACCAATAAACAAGAAAAATTCAAATATCATCAAAGGCCAAATTTCATTTTAATATTTACATTGGTTTGCTACAACTTGAGAGAATTACAAAAAATGTTACAATATTCTACAAAATTCATGAAAGAAACCTCATAAACCCTAAAAAAATTAAATAGGAATAGGACAAGTATATATCTCAGAGATCATAAACATACAAGATACAAACTTTTCAACAATTACAACTAAAATCAAAATCATTTTTCCTTCAAAAACTAATCAAAACTGGTCTTTGTTCTTTTATAGCAATTTCGCGTGCAGTATGAACTGCACTATAAACGGCAAGAGCATCATTTCCATCTACTCTGATACTCCATATCCCATAAGCTTGACCTTTCACCACAATGCCATCACCTAATCAAAACACCGAAGTCAATCATATAGAATTGAGAAAATTATATAGAGTCTGTTTGAATAAACAACTTAAGTAGGAAGAATTTGTATAGAGTACTTCGAAATTGTTCTTCGACAGGGGTACTAATGGCCCATCCGTTGTTACGACATATGAAAACAACTGGTGCCTCCATTACTGCTGCAAAGTTCAAAGCAGCATGAAAATCTCCCTACAATATTTCAAATATCAGCTAGAAGCATAATGATGCGTTATTCTATAATTACGTTCTTAAGAGAGATTGTTGGCTCATATTCATCATTACTAACCTCACTAGTACTTCCATCTCCACAAAAAGTGACTGCACAAGCACTTTTTCCGTCCATTTTAAGCGAATAAGCAGCGCCTACAGCTTGAGGAAGCTGTGTTCTGAATTTCTTGCCAAACAACATGAGCTTGTTCAGAAAAAAATGTCACGAATTAACAATTGCAACTATTTTTAACATGTTTATTACATTATGGCATATATGTCTTATGCAATAGGCGATGAAACTGTGAAGTAATTGTGTTTGTTAGAGCCGTAGTGTATTGGCATTTGTCTTCCTTTACCCAAATCGTTTGTATTTCCAAAGCATTGGTGAGCAAATTGTTGCAGAGTGAAACCGCGCCATAACAGAACTCCAGGCTCCCGGTACTAGCAAAAATGTAAAATAGCAAAATAAAAAATTTGGAAATGAATTTGAGAAGAAGAATGAGGGAATTTCAATGCCTTGGGGAAGAAGCAAACCTGAGGCAAGATAACATCATGAGAAGAAAGTGCAGCTGCTGATGCAATGTTAACAGCTTCTTCTCCTGATGTAGTGAGGTAGAAGGAAATTCTTCCTTGCCTCTGCAGCTCATAGAATATGCTATCCATTGTTTGAAGAGTGACCATCTCAGAATGCATTCTCACAGCCAATTCCTTGCTAACCTGTTGAAATATGGTCCATAAGTTTCTTCAACAAAATTCTAAGAAGCTCGGATACATATTACGACACGACATTGATTCGGAGATATGATATGATATGACATACCTGAACAAAAGAAATCAAGGGTAACAAAGCATTGTAGCAATCCATGCTAAACAAACCTCATAAACCCTAAAAAAATTAAATAGGAATAAGACAAGTATATATCTCAGAGATCATAAACATACAAGATACAAACTTTTCAACAATTACAACTAAAATCAAAATCATTTTTCCTTCAAAAACTGAAAATACAACCAATAAATAACAAAAAATATAAAAAAAACTGATAGATTTATACTATGAACAGTTTAAACGATAATAATAATGATAATCACCTGAACTTCAGAAAGCTTTCCTTCATTGAGAACTTTGAAAAGGGCAAAACCCGCCGGCGTTTCAAATAGTACCAGCATTTTACCAGATTTTCAACAAACCTGAAAAACAAATCATCAAATCTTGCGTTAATAGAGTGTGAATGAAACGATAAGGAGAAAGAAGAAAGATGAAATGAAGACGAGAGCTTCGTAGAGAGCGAAAAGTATTGACCTTTGTTGAGACTGGTTTTGCGGTGGCGTCCTTCAGAAGATAGAGAAATAAAAGGAAGTGAGAGACATGATTTGCGGGAGGGGAATAATCCACGAGAACACAGAAAACTCACCTCTAATATTCTTTCATCTCTGAGCATTTTCTCGGTAAGCTCTGCGCTTTCTTTTTGAAGTTCTTGAAGATTTATGCTCTATTTCTCAGTAACTTAAATCTATCATCATCATCATCGTTACGGTTTTCGGCAGTTTCCTCCGCGGCTCATAATGAATCGACAACGCATCTTCTTCGACGCTTCACCATGAAGAGTAACAATCAATTGCATAAATTATCGTTAAATTGTTAGAAGAATAAAAAAGCAAATTACTAAATATACAAACAATCCTCATCCCCATATTTTGATATCCTATTATCTTTATATTATTCTCCACGAAGTCCTATTTATACAGCTAATAGCTCCAACAACCCAAGTGTGATATAGAGCTTCAAAATGAAAGGGTCCTTCATTTCTTCCATGGTTTTAATAATAGCACTAATGGTAATTACTTCACTATTTCAACCACAAACACATAACAAGCTAGTTGCAGCATCACAAAACAACACTGATGAAGTAGCAACTCATGGATGCATTGGACTGCACTGCCTAAATTATTTCGTCCGTGACGAAGCTGATTTGATCATGGATCAACTGGCAAAATCAAACGGACAACCTAACATCCAAAATTCTTTGGAGAATAGTAAACTTGCATTTAACTGTGGTCCAAACAAACATTACGGAGGAAGTTCATGTGTTGACAAACCTAGCCCTCAGTATCTAGACACAAAAGTTACTGGAAGGTGTAATCCAAAGTACAGAGATACATCATATCATCCTGCAGGCTGTCCTTAATAACTTCTTATTTTGTGTCTGTGTTTCTTCATTTATCTTTTCTTCTTATTCTTCTACTTTTTTATTTGTCATATTTTAATAAAATATAAGAGTTAATAAATAATTGTCTCACTCATATATTTTTAACTCTCGTTCGATTTTTTTTTATAATGCTATGTAATTGCAAAGCTCCTTTTTACCACTTGCCACCAATGATTAGTTGTTACGTTTTGGCAGCATTAGTATATAAGATCAAAATATTAAATATACCAGAACACCAACATTTTATTTGATAGGTAAAGGGCAACTTGACATTAAAATAAGTACTAGGAATGCTCACCCTAATACAACAAAGAAAACCAAGAGAAAAACAAAACACCAACCAACAACAATTAATCAAAAACACCCACTAAGACTACTAAAAAAAACTACTCTAAGAAACTCCGAGATTATTACACCAATCGACTCAAAAAATGCTTTACCCATTTCTTTGAAAGACATTGAATCAATCCCAAGATAATGCTTTAATAAAACTCAACTTGTCCAAGTTTACAAGAACACTATCTTTAAAAAGGATATAGTTCCTACAAGACAAAATGGACCAACAAAAATTTAAGCCAAAAAATCAAAAAGAAGAGAAACAGAATCGACCGGATTCCGCGGAACTCATAAAAGAAGATATGGAAAAACAAGTAAGAAAGAAGAAGTAACGATACCTTTGAATCTTTCGTCGCCGAGAATCATCTTTACAACCGTCTTTGAATCCGTTGAGATCGGTTGTCTAACACTCTTCTTCCCATCCGTTCATGGTGTCGAGATGCAATTCTTGCTTCGCTGGGGTTTGCGTTTGAGCGTAGATAAAAGGAATGAAATGTCTGCTTAGATGAAAAGGGATGAAGCCCCGGGATTCGCCTGCTGAAACTCCTTCTCTGCCATTTAATTGCGTCTTGAAGCTCCTAAGGTTTCTACTGTTGATTAGATTTTGGAAGAACGAGGATTGATGAAAACCAAAGGCAGATTTGGAAGCGTGGCATCAAGACAAAGAGGACAAAGGGATAATTTCGAAGAATGGAAGCTTCACCATTCTAGGCGCAACATCGTACTTCCGGCGGTGGTTCTTTGCTTCAATCGGATAAAAAGCTCTTTCACAAAACCTAATCCTCTTTCAATTTTGTTTGTTACTCCTATTTTGTTTTTTTATATTTTTATTTGTTGTATTTTGTTTATAATTTAATAATAAATATTAGTTGCTGAAAATATTATGATATTGTGTTGCTGAAAAAAAGTGGGAAAGTAAAAGAATAAAAAAAAGTAGCGATATTGTGTTGATAATCTAAGATCTTTTTTAGTACTAGACATTGGATAATATATTTTAGGGTTCATAATTTGTAAATCTAAATTTTAATTTCATGTTATATTTGAATGTGTTAATGATGGATATAAAATCAAATTTATATAAATCTCAAAAAAAAATTGTTTTACCGCGACAGGTGTTTTACCGTCGTGCCCATGAGAATTTTTAAAGGTTTTGGGTGCGACGGTTGTTTTACCGTCGTGAAATGAATTTTAGGACGGATAATTTTACCGTCGTGAAAGGTTTAAGGGTGCGACGGGTGATTTACCGTCGTGATATGCCTTTTAGGACGGTTAATTTTACCGTCGTGACTAGTTGTTGGTGAAAAATCAATGTTAAAAGTGTTAAATGGGGGCCGACGGTTGTTTTACCGTCGTAATAATAATATTATGATGGTTAAATATACCGTCGCAAAATAAATATTAGGGACGGTTGGTGTCAACTGTCGTAAACACTGTCTCTATATGTCAATTACGACAGTTATCACATAACTGTCGCAATTTTTGTGTCGTTAAACACTAATTTTCTTGTAGTGCACAGATAGAAAGGGTGCTAACACCTTCCCTTTCTATAATCTACCCCCCGTACTCAGAAACATCTCGAAAAAGGCTTTTTCTGTTCTTTTTATTTTTCCTTTGTAGGATGAAATAAAAGTCGGTGGCAACTCTTGCTTACCGTAACATTTGTGAACAAAAAATGCAAACCAGTATTAACAGTCGGTTCTGCCACCATATCACAGAACTGGAGACTCTGCTGGGGAATATGAAAAGTGGGGTACACCTTAGGATCTAGGTCATTTTTAAATTACTTTCTTGCTTTCTTTGCCTGCTTTATCTTTAAGGGTTTTTACTTGGGTATTATTGAAGATCCTACACCCGGATCTGAGGGCACTTTTTAGGTAAACATCAATAGATCGTGGAGACTGTACGGCATATACCGATATGGTTTAAGCGATGGTTGTGTTGGTGTGACACTTTGGTTGGTACCGGTATCCTTCGTGTTGAAACGAGGAGAATACGGGACCACCGTGTGGTATCGTGAAGCACTAACGGACCTTAGAACCTTAGTTGAACAAACTTGGCCATTAGAAAGTAGTGAGGTAGCTGGCCTCGGTATAAAGCTGAGGATTGGTTGGTACTCGATACTACACTCATTGAGATCAGACTTTCAGGATATTTTGGCCGCAAGAAAAGATTGCCTGAGCTGAAACAATGCCCGATAAAGGATGATCAATGATATTGAGAATCCTTAGAACCCGGTTACTTTTCTAAGACAGGTTGAGCCAACTAAACTTCAAGAGGGTACTTACATATGGAATCAATGCAAGCCTAAACCTAAGGCTACTTGTGTGACTTGTTTGCTTTCTTTTCCTAACAATTTGAACTCATTGTAGGGCTTTGTTTGTATTTCTTGCAGGACCTTGTTTGTATAAATCCAATAAATTGGTTTCTTACCTTGCATTTTTGCTTGATAGCATACACATCATAGCATCATAACATGACATATCATACTAACCATTTCAAGGATCTCGAGGGCCTGTGATGCAGGTTATGATGAAACAAACGTCTAGCAAGGGGAAGGGGGATTTATTTTCCTCTAGCCAATGTCATCAAAAGATCAAAACACGACAACTTGAGTCAAAGGCTATGACCCACTTGATATGGTGAGCTTGACTCTCGTAGAAGGACTCTCAACGATACAAAATTCTTTAATCAAAGCTGCAAAATTCAACTTCTGAAATTTTCTTATTTATCCCGCGAGATCCTTGAAAACATTGCATACATATATAATCCATATCATTGTATAAGCAGGTTTCAAAGAAGTTCCCTCATGTTCTCGCTGTTTATTTCAGCAATGGCTTTCCAACAAGACAACAGAGATCTCCAAGCTCAAGAGGCCCATTTCAAGGAATTTCTCCTTAATCTATCCAAGGGGCAAGAAGACCTGAAAACACTCTTCACCGGGAATCTGACCAAGGAATGTCCTGACAACAACAAGGATGAACAATTGGAACAACTGCAAACTGAGGTAGAAGCAATGAGAATCCAGATGCTGGGGCAGATGTCTCTTATCCAAAACTTAGCTCGAGGACAATAAGGGCTAAGAGCCTTCCTCAACAAGCTTCACCAAGATGGATGCAGATCCATGAAACAAACAGTTAAAATTCTGGATCAAGGCATTAATCAGCCCCCAGTGAGAGAAGAGGTTGGTTTGGTCAGGAACAGACCTTTCCAAATTGCTACTACGTTACAAGTCCAACCACAACCTCTCCAACGACAACGGTGAAATCGGCATAAGAAGAATACATCCGAAAGACGTTTCACCGAAATCAACATGTCATTGGCTCAAGCATTGCAACGCATGTTGAAGGCCAAGATGGTTATGTTAAGGGACCCTCCTCAGAATCCCAACATAGCCTCCCCAAGGTACAATCCAAATGCAAGATGTGCGTACCACTCCAACAGTCCAAGACATGACACCAACAGCTGTTGGGTGTTGAGAAATAAAATTCAAGACCTGATTGATGAAGGAGCACTAGAATTTGCACAAGACGGTCAGGTTGAGTTCTTCTGTCATCCCTCCAAGGAATACCATATGAAGTGACAAGTTCTCACAAGAAGACTTTTCGTTCATTATAATTTTCAATGTGTAATTTTCTTTTGATTTGTTTGAACATTTATTCATATCAAACCTCGTTATTTCATCAATGCATTGCACATGTTTGTCTTGAATCAATTCATTCGTATTCACTATTTCAAAAATGCGTTCTTATTTCCTTTTGTGATATTCAACTCTCGATTAAAAAAATCTAAGCCTTAGAGGGAGGATGACGAAAATGATACCACAATCTCTACAGTATGCTTTTGAACAGACCCCACTGACGATGTACAAGCATTGTTTCAAATCATAAACAGTAGAGTTATAAGGAAGATAATCCCTAGTCAACCCCTATGAGCCAAAGAAGTAGGAGTTTTTCTTTTTACACAAATTAAAACCCTTAATCATAACCTGGGGCAGGGTAGTTTTCTCAATTAATTCAGAGGCGCATTCAGTCACAATCTGCCACTTCGTACACAATGTATGGCATCGAAGACGTCCTTCCAAAACAAAAGACGGTGATGGTTCCGTATAATCGTCAAGACAGGCAGTCATTATTTCTCAAAATAAAATCCCATTAAGTCAAAACCTATTGTTGTACCCCAAAATTTGCCCTCCCATAATCTTCAAAGTTATGACAAGCAAATGGTTCAAAGTCTACTCAAGGGCTACACAGTCAACCATCCTCCTAAGCCAGTCAAACTAGGGTTTTGGTTCTTGCAAGGAAGTTGAAGTTTTCAAGGGCTAAATCAAGTCTCCTATGCTCATACACATTGTCAAGCACCTACATGTCAAGTTTCAAGGCTCACAAGGTCAAGTTGCACAGCCAAAAACCCTAATTGCTCCACAGTCAACTGTAGGGGCAAAATGGTCATTTGGCAGTCAAAAGTCAAAATTTTTGGTCAACATCTTATTTTGAAGCCACAAACATCATTTGATAAATGATTTATCATGATTCTCAAAGTATGGCTCAAAAAGTCTCAAGATGCAAAAGTTTCTATTTTTGGATAGCTGAAAAGTCAACTGTAACTTGACCAAGGCATAACTTTTTCATGGTTCATCAGAAAAATCCCATCCAATTCTCATATTGAAGGAGAGGACATTTCCTACAACTCATCTTCACATTCCAAGTCCAAGAAATGCTCTCACAAAAAGTTACCAATTTCAACATTATAGGTCATTTTCAAAAGTCAACAAAAAGGGACTTTAAGTCAAAGACCATAACTTGAGATTGGTAAATCCAAATGACATGGGACCAAAGACATTGGTGAGAGGACTTCAATACCTTTCCAAAATGTCCAAGAACATGATCAAAGCTTAAACTTTGAGCAAGATATGCATTGGAGAAGTTGAGAAATTTTTGTGAAATGGCCAAAATCATTTATCCTTGAAACTTCATTTTTGACAAAAGGGGCCCACTTTTTCCACTTGAATCAGCTTGGCCATACTTCCCACGTGTCCCACATTTTATTTCAAAATTTAAAATTAATTTTTTCATTTTTATTTGATTTTATTGGATTTAATTCATTTTAAATCTTTTAAAATCAAATAAAAATCAAAAAGATTAATTAAGGGACATATCTTGCTTTGATTAGCTTTGAACCACCATTGTGCACATCCCAAATTCGTGCAAAGGGATAAAGCTAGCAAGAATTCAAATTTGGCTCAAAAATGGAAGGTGTGTTAATGGAGTTTATATCAAAATCTTAAGCATGAATGCAAGGCATTATTGGTCATAATTCTTATCAAAACACATTACATAACATGTATACAAGCTAACACAAGCAAGAACACGACCTAAGAGCTCAAAAAACGGCCATACAAAATTGCAAAATTGTCACACAAACTTGAAAACTGAAAACCTCCTTACAGCAAGTTTTAAGCCCCAATTCCCATCAAAACACACTCCTGGCATCTCAAGGAAACTTTTGCAATCAAAAGCCAATCCAAACGTGCCCAGAATCTCAACACTCAGGCCCAAACGGTTTGCTTTTTCTCTTGAATTCTATGTGATCATTCATGCGTTTTTTTGACATTTTTTGAATTGATTTACATTCATACTAACATCCTGAAGCTTTTGGTATTACTTGATTGAGCAATAGCATCCCATATCAAAAGTTGCCATGGATGGACATTAGGGTTTTAGAGGTTTGGAATTAGGCGTTTGCACATACTGTAAAATTAGGACATCAAACTGCCATGGTTGAATTCGTGATGTCCAAACGAATCGCTTCATAACCTCGCGCTCAATTTATGGTCAAGCATGGCCTAATCGCTATTATCCATAAGTCTGTGTTTTGGGGGGGTTTAAAACCCCCGCTATCTCTTTTTGTTACAGGGACGAACGGAGAAGAAGATTGCGTGGCGAGACATGACTGGAGGGTTTGAATTCCAGCGCGTTTTTCATTTTTATATCATTAACGTTAGTTTTGTTTTATATTATTTGTTATCTATTCTATGTACAACGCGCGCAAACAGCTCACTTGGTCAAGGCATTCGCTGGTAAGCATTGGGACCTGGGTTCGAATCCCAGGTCCCCTCAAATTATTTCTATTATTTTGTTTTACATGTTTCCATGCAGTGCACACTCCAGGGCTCACCATACACCCAACGCCTTGGCTTGCCACGCGCCCAGTAAGTCTCATCCAAAGGCCAGAACCTGGAGTCCACCATGCATGCTAGTCAACAGACGCATACGCAACCACAAAAGTCAACAAAAGGCCTAACTTGTAGTGGGCCAAATTGCTTCATAACATCTCCTAAATTGGGTCAACACCCCCATGGTTTGCATTACCATTTTCTTTTTTCATTTTCTTTTCTTCTTTTTATTTTAATTGTTTTTTTTCTTTTGTTTTATTTAATTCACCAAATTTAATATAAAAATCCAAAAAAACAGAAAATCATAAAATAAAAAATATGTTTTATTTAATATTATTTTGTAAATAAATTTTAATAATCAAATTAGTTTAATTTAGGTTTTCAATTTTAATATTTTCTTAATAACTAAAAAATATAGAAATTAGGGTTTTAGTATTTTTATTCTTTTTCCTTTTTATTCTTATCATTATTAATTATTAATTATTTTTGTAAATACTCTTGTAATTAAACAATTAGTAAATTAGGTTTAAACTTAAATATTTTCTTTAATAATTAAAAATAATTTAGAACTAGGTTTTTATTTAATTTCAAAATCCAATTAATTTTCTTTATGTCCATTAAATACAAAAACATAAAAAAAATAACTTCTTTTCTTATTTAATCATTAATTAATTTGTAATTTCAATTCAATTTCCTTAAAGGGTCCAACGCCCTCGCACTCTCGATTCTTATTTCTTTTCGCACGTTTACTTTTATTTCCTTTTTAAATATAATGTAATTGCCCCAAAGCTTTGTAATAATAATTAGGACATTTACTTTCCGCACTTTTATTCAAATCGGGTCTTTGTTTACTTTGGCGATGTATGGACCCGCGCCTTGTAATAGCGTAGGACCTTTATTTTTCGCATTTTAATTTCCGCACCCTTTAAACTACTAATCACATGAAAGAATGTATGCCCAAATAAAATCAAAGCGTAGATCACCCAATGCATGATAAGACAAATAATAACTGAAAATGACACACAATTCACACACCACTCCTAGGGTACGCCTCACTGTTGCCTTATCCCTCGAAACGTGGTCGTCGAGTATAGGACGTCTTAGTGAGTCCTTATGTTCCATTGATCTAGTTGCCTCGAAACAAGTTGCCTCGGAATAGTTGCCTCGGAATAAAAAGATCAATGGCATAAGGGTAGCTTCTAAGGTGTCTTACTGTTGCTCTGGTGACCACACTGTCCCTAACAAACGAATTGACCCGAACACCTCCAACGGTGGTGCTACCTACCTCTCAATGGTGGGATGGCACTACCTTAAGGACATTTACACAGCCTAATTCCTTAGGGTAAGTAGATGACTCGTAGATACTTGCTCTAATTCAAAACAAATCAAAAACTTCTTTTCACACCGACACTTTGCAAAAAGCTTTCAAAAACAACTTTTCAAACACTCTTGAGGACTGATACAAGAGTCGATCTGAAACTTTCAAAGAAACTTTTTCAAACCCACGCACTTTTGAAAAGCAAACAAACATTTTTGAAAACACAATGAGCAAGTACCTAAGAGCCCATGGATAACCATGGATAGAAAGGGTGCTAACACCTTCCCTTTCTATAAATCTACCTCCCGAACCGAGAGCTAATCTCAATAAGGAATTTTTCTGTGCTTTTGTCCTTTCCTTGTTGGAGAAAATAAAAGACGGTGGCGACTCTTGCTTCTGCGACGTTTCGCGAACCAGCGTTAAACAGTCAGTTCCAGATCCACCGATCATAGAACTGGCGACTCTGCTGGGGAATATTATAAAGTGAGGTGTACCTTAGGACTAAGATCAATGTGTTTTCAATTGCTTTGACTTGCTTGCTTTAAATTGTGGGACTGTCTTGGGAGTTCTATAGATCCTAACCCGGATCTGGGGATACCTTCTAGAAAGTAGCAACAAGGCTGTGAGGGAACTGTGCGGGGTATACCGACATGGTTGAAACAGTCTGCTACGTTGATGTGGCACTTTGGTGTGTACCGGTAACCCTTGAGTTCAGTCAAGGAGAGTACGGGGCCTCCGCGTGGTGTCGTGAAGCATCAACTAACCTTAGGAACCTTAATTGAACTATCTTGGCCTCTTTAGGGTAGTGAGATACCTGACTTTGGTGCAGTCCGAGGTTGGTTGATACTCGATACTACACTCAATTGAGGGTTGCTTTCCTGGAATATTTCGGTTGCCAGTTCAGTGGCTAAATCGAAACGATGAACAATGAAAGCAATCCAGTGATATTGGGACCCTTAGAACCCGGTTACTTCTAATAGGACAGGTTGAGCCCACCAACTTCAAGAGGGTAATACCCAGACCCCATGCTGGCCTAAACTCTAAGGGCTTGTCTTGTGTGACTTGTGTGCCTTATCATGTTTGCCTTTGTAAATATTTGTGGTGTGTTTAATCATAGCATCATGACATCATACAGCATCATATGCATTGACTAACCATTTCAGGGGTTCGAATCTTCATCTTTGTTCTTGTTTTGTAGGACATGGAAACTGTTCGCAGAAAGACAATTCAGATCAGCCTTGTAAGGATCCCTCCTCAGCTTAAGGAGCTTATATCCAGGATTCCCGAGAGCTCTTCATTCAGTGAGAGACATGGAAGACTCATCAGCTTGGTCAACACCAACATTGAGGAAGATATGATAAAGGTCCTGTTCCAGTTCTTTGACCCTCTGCATCACTGTTTCACTTTCCTGGATTATCAACTTGTGCCTACATTAGAAGATTTCTCCCGGCTTCTGAAGATCCCTATCCTTGATCAGCTACCCTATAACGGTACGGAAAAGGAACCCAAATTTGAAGAGATTGCTAAGGCCTTACACCTACAACCATCTGACCTCAAGGGACATTGGGAAGCTAGAAGTGGTATCAAAGGGTTCTTAGCCAGGTTTCTGTTTGAAAAGGCCCAAGAATGTTGGAACTCCCTTGACCTACAAGCTTTTGAAGAAGTTGTGGCCCTCCTTGTCTATGGTTTGGTGTTGATCCCTAACCCAGATCAGCTTATAGATATCAGTGCTGTCCAGATCTTCATGTCCAGAAATCCTATACCTACGTTGCTTGGGGACATCCTTCACTCATGTTACACTCGAACCATGAGAAAAGAGGTGTTCTTATGTGCTGCACTCCTCTCCTGGGAAGGTGGTTTATTTCACACCTTCCACAATCAGTTTTGAAGAACGAGCGGGGTTTGAGGTGGTCACAGCGATTGATGACCCTTACACATGCTGATATACATTGGTGCTCTCGGTCCAGAGAGGATGTCACTATCATTGATCGTTGTGGGGAGTACCCTAATGTTCCTTTACTTGGAATCAGAGGAGGTATTACTTACAACCCGTGCCTGGCTTGGAGACAGTTTGGTTATGCTCGGAGGGACGGCCCTCATGACATGTTAATTCCTGACATAGTTTTTGACTTCGACAACGATGCACAAGGACTTCGTCAGAGATTTATCAGAGCTTGGAGGATGGCAAGTAGGATAGACAACAAGACCCTGGGGCACAGGAATTCCATCCCGTTGGAGCCTTATCTCAAGTGGGTACGAGCCCGCTCCCAGAAGTTAGTGATGCCTTATCCTCATGTTCTCCCTGTGATCAAAGAGCCAGTATTGGAAGGAGAGGTGTCCTACACCATTCAACATCCTGACATGCCCACATCCTGGGAAGAAATGCAGAAGAGCTGGGTCCAGCTTAAGTAAGAACGGAATTCTCTCGAGACCAGTCTACATGCTAGTGAAAAGAAGGTCCTGGAGCTCACCCGCCTACTGCACGAGGAAAGAAATCTCAACACCTACATTGCTCCGAAGAGGATGCGTAGTGTCTTTTGGGATTGATTTGCTTTGTAATGAGTGCCCATGAGGCTTTGATGTACTGAACAATTATTTCCTTAATGATAACGTGTGTTCCTTTTTGTCTACAACAAATTTGAACTTTCGAACCCTTGAATGCATTGCATAAACACATATCATTCATCATGTGCATAGCAAGTACTCTTCTTTTCAGGTTGCTTACTGTTCTTCGCTGTTTATTCCAGCATCATGAACCCTGAATCATCTACCGAGGTGTCTATCAAGGCCCTTCAGGCGCAGAACGCACAATTTCAGGAGTTGATCATGGGTTTGGCTCAAGGTCAACAAGAGCTGAAGGCTATGCTCCTGAAGAAGAATAAGAAGAAGAAGAGGACTGTGCTATTCAATACTGGGCGCAGACTCGGGAACACTTTACAAAATGAAGCTGAGAGTACTACTCCATCTGTGGGGGAAGGTAGTCACCAAGGGAGAGAGGTCCCTAGTCCTGTGGTCTCTGACACTGAGACAGACTTCAACGACGAACAGTACCCTCCTGCTGAGGACCGGTACAAGCAGCTGGAGGACAGGTTGAATGCCATGGAGATCCAGCGTGTGCCTGGACTGGATTTCGGAGGCTTGGGGTTATCTTCTGGGGTGGTAATTCCACACAAGTTCAAGGCGCCTGCCTTTGTGAAGTATGACGGGGCTTCCTGTCCCAAGATGCACCTCCGTTCTTATGTAAGGAAGATCCAGCCTTACACAGCAGACAAGAACTTATGGATCCACTTCTTCTAGGAGAGTCTTTCAGGACTCACCTCAAATGGTTCTATCAGCTGGATGGAACCAACATTCGTAACTGGGAGGATCTGGCCACTGCTTTTTACAAGCAGTATCAATATAATTCCGACCTCGCTCCTACGCGTACCCAACTCCAGGGTATGTCGCTAGGATCGGGAGAAGGTTTTAAGGAGTACACACAGAAATGGAGAGATTTGGCTGGCAGGGTGCAGCCACCATTGACGGACCGGGAGCTGGTGGATATGTTCTTGGGGACCCTATCTGGTCCATTTTTCAATCATCTCATTGGTAATTCCTCTGCTGGGTTTACTGATCTGATCCTGACTGGGGAGAGGATCGAGGCTGGTATAAAATCAGGGAAGATACAGAAGGTTGCCTCCTCAAATGCTGAAAAGAAGCCCTTCAAGAAGGAGGCAAGTGCTGTGTATGGTCCAAGAAGGCAGGACAAACCTGAACGCCGCCAAGCTGTCAACGCGGTAGTTATTTCTAAGCCTGCTGCTGCTCCACAACAGTACAACCAACCCAGAGATGAGAGGCCCAAATGTCAGTATACTCGGCTCAGCATGACTCTCTCTCAGATCCTGCCGCAACTGCTGTCAACTAGCCTGGTAACTGTCAAAGAGGCTCCGAAGATGATAAACACAGCATCTCCGAAGTACAACCCCAACGCCCGTTGCGCTTATCACTCTGATAACCCGGGGCATAACATAGATGACTGTTGGGCCCTAAGGAATAAGGTTCAAGACCTTATTGATGCTAAAGAGGTTCAGTTTGAGGCGCCCGAGAAGCCTAATGTGGTGACTGCTCCCATGCCTAACCATGGGGTAAATGCTATTGGGGATGAAGACGAAATGGAAGAATCCGAGTTTGACAGCTGGATCTACCCGGCAACCAACAGTGGACCTAGCAACTGGACTACCAAAGACTCTATGCCTGTTACTTTTGTCACCCCGTAATGAACTTCTTTGTTTTGGATTTGTAATAAACAATCATTTAAAACTTTATGGCCCGGTGTCTTACCCGGGGCACCGTGGTTTTATTTGTGAGGGCTTTTGTTTGTCATTTTCATATATCATGAATAAAAGCATTGGACGTTTTTCACATTCCAAATCTTGCGCTCTCTTTCTTTCTTTATATATTGCAAAACAGCTGTATTTACACACACTCACTCATACAGGTTTCAATCCACTCTGGATCTCACTGGTAACGACTCTGCTACTGCCAGTTATGACTTCGAAAATCCGATCAACTTAGCCGAAGACGACGGTGAAGATGATTGCGAAGTGCCTGGTGAGCTTGCAAGACTGTTACTCCAGGAAGAGAGGGAAATTCAACCACATGAAGAGCCAGTGGAGACGATAAATCTAGGTACTGAGACAGATAGAAAGGAAGTTAAGATTGGTGCCAACCTGGAGCTCAGCGTGAAGCAACGGTTGATCCAGATGCTGCATGACTACATGGAAATCTTTGCCTGGTCTTACGAAGACATGCCTGGGTTGGATACCGACATTATGGTCCATCATTTGCCTACTAAGAAAGACTGCCCTCCGGTTAAGCAAAAGGTCCGCCGTATGCGTCCAGAGATGTCCGAGAAGATCAAAGCTGAGGTTATGAAGCAATTCGATGCCGGATTTCTTGCAGTGACTTCTTATCCTCAGTGGGTTGCCAATGTGGTGCCGGTACCGAAGAAAGATGGTAAGGTCAGAATGTGTGTTGATTACAGGGATCTGAATAGGGCCAGCCCCAAGGATGACTTCCCTCTACCTCACATTGATGTTCTTGTTGACAATACTGCTCAGCACAAGGTATTCTCCTTCATGGATGGTTTTTCAGGGTATAATCAGATCAAGATGGCTCCTGAAGACATGGAGAAAACTACCTTTGTTACTCAATGGGGCACCTTCTGCTACAAGGTCATGCCATTCGGGTTGAAAAATGTTGGGGCAACCTACCAACGTGCCATGGTTGCTTTATTTCATGACATGATCCATCATGAGATTGAAGTGTATGTCGATGATATGATCGCAAGGTCCCAAACTGAAGAGGAACACCTTGACCATCTGCAGAAGTTGTTTGACCGTATGAAACTGTACAAGCTGAGGTTGAACCCGAACAAGTGAACCTTCGGGGTTAGATCTGGAAAGCTGCTAGGCTTCATTGTAAGTGATAAGGGTATTCAAGTGGACCCTGCCAAGGTTAAAGCCATTCAAGAGATGCCAGTTCCTAAGACAGAGAAAGAGGTCAGAGGCTTTTTAGGACGCCTGAATTACATTGCTCGATTCATCTCCCATCTAATCGCTACCTGTGAGCCAATCTTCAAGCTGCTGAAGAAAGATCAGGTAGTACGTTGGAATGATGAATGTCAGGCCGCCTTTGACAGGATCAAATAGTATCTCCAAGAACCACCCATTCTTATGCCACCGGTTGAAGGGAGACCTCTAATACTATACCTGACAGTACTTGACAACTCAATGGGGTGTGTGTTGGGGCAGCATGACGAGTCTGGCCGAAAAGAGCACGCCATTTATTACCTTAACAAAAAGTTTACCTACTGTGAGACCCGATACTCGCTGCTCGAGAAGACTTGCTGCGCTTTGGTATGGGCTGCTCGCCGGCTGAGACAGTATATGCTGACTCACACTACTTTGTTGATTTCAAAGATGGATCCTATAAAATACATATTCGAAAAGCCTGATCTGTCTGGAAGAATAGCAAGGTGGCAAATGATCTTGACAGAATACGACATCCAGTACACGACCCAGAAAGCTATCAAGGGAAGTGTATTGGCAGACCACTTGGCACATTAGGCAGTAGATGACTACCAGTCAATGAACTTCGAGTTTCCGGACGAGAGCATCATGATTGTGACTGATTGTGACGTACCTGGACCGGATGAAGGACCTGAGGAAGGATCCTGATGGTCTATGCACTTTGACGAAGCTTCTAACGCTTTGGGTAACAGTATCGGCGCTGTGATCATATCCCCTCAAGGTACTCATACTCCACTCACTGCCCGGCTATGTTTCAACTGCACCAACAACATGGCGGAGTATGAGGCATGCATCATGGGTCTCCAAGCTGCGATTGACTTAAGGATCAAGTTTCTGAGTGTCTTCGGAGATTCCGCTCTCGTGATCAATCAGATCAAAGGGGAGTGGGATACGAAACATCTGAATCTTATTCCTTACAGAGAATGTGTGTTGACATTGATCCCCCACTTCACAGAGATAACCTTTGAACATTTCCTAAGAGAGGAGAATTAGTTGGCGGACGCGTTAGCTACGATGTCTTCCATGTTCAAAGTCAAATGGGACAATGAGGCTCCCCGGGTCATCATCTGGAAACTGGACGAACCGACATACTGTTGTGATCTCGAGGCTGAGGTAGTGATTGAGAAACCTTGGTACCATGAGGTGAGGAGATACTTGGAAGCTCAGGAGTATCCTGAAGGTGCCTCTGTCAATGATAAGAAGTTTCTGAGAAGGTTCGCAGCGAAGTTCTTCCTTAGCAACGGTATCCTGTACAAGCGAAACCATGATTCGACCTTACTGAGTTGTGTGGATAAGACTGAAGCAGAAAGGATTATGGCGGAGTTACATGAAGGTGCATTCGGAACACATTCCAGTGGACATACTATGGCAAAGAAGATCCTTCGGGCAGGGTATTTCTGGTCCACTATGGAAGCCTACTGTTACCAACATTCTCGGACATGTCATAAGTGCCAGATATATGCAGATAAGGTGCACGTTCCTCCAGTTCCTCTGAATGTCTTGACAACACCTTGGCCTTTTGCAATATGGGGCATAAATATGATCTGCGAGATCAGACCTACAGCATCTAACGGGAATCGCTTCATCCTTGTAGCGATTGATTACTTTACGAAGTGGGTTGAAGCAGCTTCTTACGCCACTGTAACCAAGAATGTTGTGGCACAGTTCATTCTGCATAATCTGATCTGTCGATACGGTGTCCCGGAAAGGATCATTACAGACAACGATACCAATCTCAATAACAAGATGATCACTGAGCTCTGCGAGAAATTCAAGATACAACACCACAACTCTTCTCCTTACCGGCCGAAGATGAATGGGGTTGTAGAAGCAGCGAATAAGAATATCAAGAAAATTGTGCAGAAGATCACAGTGACCTATAAAGATTGGCACGAAATGTTACCGTTTGCGCTACATGGGTACCGTACCTCAGCTAGGATGTCAACCGGGGCAACTCCTTTTTGCTTGGTCTACGGCATGGAGGCGGTCTTACCGATCGAAGTGCAGATACCCTCTCTCCGGATAATGAAGGATGCAGATCTGAGCGAAGATGATTGGATCCAGACACGACTTGATCAGTTAAACTTAATCGACGAAAAGAGACTTGCTGCTATTTGTCATGGTCAGACGTATCAAAAGCGGATGATCAGGGCATTTAACAAAAAAGTCAGACCACAAGAATATCAAGTTGGGGATCTGGTAATCAAACGCATCATCCTTCCTCAGAGTGATCCAAGGGGCAAATGGACCCCTACGTACGAAGGGCCATTTGTGGTTAAACATGTCTTCTCAAGAGGAGTCATGATTCTAACTACCATGGATGGTGACGACCTTCCTCACCCCGCCAATTCAGACATAGTAAAAAGATACTACGCATGATAAAAGACCCGCTAGGTTGACACACCTAGGAAAAAATTAGGGCTTCCCGGCGAACCAAAAGGGTTCGGGCAAAATGAAGGGATGAAATGGAAAAAATCTGTACACCCGGCAAGTCGAAAACCTGAAAAGGCGGCTTGGGAAAAAATGGGTATTCCGGTGGACTGAAAACCCGAAAGGGCGGTCCAGGTAAAAGTTAGGGATAAAGCGTAATACTATGTCTCATTGGACCACTTTGCACCCAGAATCCGGTATCAATTGTCAAGTTCAAACGGCATCGATCAATCAGCTTCATCTTCAGCTAGGTCATCAAGTGATGAGACGCTCGAAGATATAAAGGCGATAGTAGAGTTGGAACCCAGTGGAATTATTCTTTTCACACAGCTGTTTTGTTTTCCCTTTGTACAAATTGTATAAACTCTTTTGTTCGGAGGCGTTCTCTTACTAGGACGTCAGCCTCTTGTACATAAAACGCCTATTTACAGGCAATTCAAAAATCAATATAAATTCACTCTTCAGCTACAAATTGCCTTTTGTTTTTTCCTTTTTTCTGTTTTGTTTTGCGAAGAACGTCCAAGATTCAATTTGTGATATATGCATTTGACACTAATTTCTAACTCATAAATAATTGCATACGAAACAAAGGATTAATTACAGGTAACATTAGAAACAGGGGCAATAACGAGTTGTCTAAGCGATCTAATTGCTCTGTCCACCAAGGTACCAAGGTAGGTTCAGCTGAAGAACATAACCAGATATCTTAATTCCCCAGAGAGTGAGCCGGCAAGTCAATGCACTCTCCCCAAGCAGAGTTATCCTGTCAGTCTTAAGGAAGTTGGGTATCCTCCAGCAGATCTCAACATTCCCCAACAATATACGAGCATTCCTAACAAGCATCCCCGACAGTCTTGGTCTAAGATTGTTCCCCGGCGGTATACTAGACATTCAGTGGAGCCACTTCCCCGGTATATCTCAAGAATTTCCCCAGGAGAGTCCACTCCAGAAGTTTCCCCAGGAAAATTCAATCCATCTCCCCAGCACGAAGCTTATCCCCAGTAGATTCTGGAAGCTTATTCCTCGCAGAGCACGCACGCGTCCCCCGACTTTATTCAAAGGTTATTTCCCTACCAGGATATAACTGGGTTATCCTCAGCCAAAAGCCACGGAAAGATCATCCTCAGCGAAGTCTTCTTATCCCAAACGGAGTCTATTAAAACTTCCAACATAACAACGGTATCCCCAGCAGAGTTATCAACATCTCAACAGAGTACCTCTCTTCCCACGGAGTATTATTCCCCAGCAAGATCGCTAGAGTAGTTATTCCCCGCAGAGTAATCTCTTCATCAAGTTTATTCCCCAACAGAGTCATCTTCTCCTACCGGTATTCTTGCAACTATCATCCCCAGCGGGAACAACAAAGCACTATTCCCCAACATCAGCCCAAGATTTGACTTCCCGGTATTCGTCAAGGATTTATTTTCCGAGACAAAAAAAAAACATTCATGAACATCATATCTTCATACATTATAGCATGCATATACGCATCATGAACATACAATCTCACTTATTTTGAGAACATCACGCATGTCATACATCATGACATTACACGCAACTAATGTTTTGTCTTTTCAGGACAAAGGTCAGTACAAAGATAATTGCTATCAACTGTCGTGGTTCCAGATCCGATTCCTGTATCTTGCCAGGGTGTATCTGTTGACGACTAATTCCAGACTCGATTCCTGTATCCTGCCAGGGCACGTCTGAAGAGTTCAAAGATCCGATTCCTGTATCTTGCCAGGGTGTATCTGTTGACAACTAATTCCAGACTCGATTCCTGTATCCTGCCAGGGCACGTCTGAAGAGTTCGAAGATCCGATTCCTGTATCTTGTCAGGGTGTATCTGTTGACGACTACATTACCAGACTCGATTCCTGTATCCTGTCAGGGCACGTCTGAAGAGTTCAAAGATCCGATTCCTGTATCCTGCCAGGGTGTATCTGTTGACGACTAATTCCAGACTTGATTCATGTATCCTGCCAGGGCACGTCTGAAGAGTTCGAAGATCCGATTCCTGTATCTTTCCAGGGTGTATCTGTTGATGACTACATTACCAGACTCGATTCCTGTATCCTACCAGGGCACGTCTGAAGAGTTCGAAGATCCGATTCTTGTATCTTGCCAGGGTGTATCTGTTGACGACTACATTACCAGACTCGATTCCTGTATCCTGCCAGGGCACGTCTGAAGAGTTTAAAGATTCGATTCCTGTATCCAGCCAGGGCACGTCTACATAAAGAGTTTGAAAGTCAACTCCTGTAACAGACCAGGTAATTTTCTTTCTTTCTCAGGTACGCAAGTTCTTGCTAAGGAATCTCTTACGCGATCAAAACCTCCCGATGGCATCTATAAGTCCATCTCCACAATTATCCATCACAGTCCCAAATGGCATCTATAAGCCCATTCCCGACATCACACTGCTGATGCTCTACTATGTGAGTGCAAATTTCTGGACACTCTAGTGTTCAATCATCTTCCACCTTCGGATCACGAAAGGCACACAAGCCAATCTACATCCTCAGGTCTAAGAAGATTGAACAGGGGCAACTGTTGTACCCCAAAATTTGCCCTCTCATAATCTTCAAAGTTATGACAAGCAAATGGTTCAAAGTCTACTCAAGGGCTACACAGTCAACCATCCTCCTAAGCCAGTCAAACTAGGGTTTTGGTTCTTGCAAGGAAGTTGAAGTTTTCAAGGGCTCAATCAAGTCACCTATGCTCATACACATTGTCAAGCACCTACATGTCAAGTTTCAAGGCTCACAAGGTCAAGTTGCACAGCCAAAAACCCTAATTGCTCCACAGTCAACTGTAGGGGCAAAATGGTCATTTGGCAGTCAAAAGTCAAAATTTTTGGTCAACATCTTATTTTGAAGCCACAAACATCATTTTATCAATGCTTGATCATGATTCTCAAAGTATGGCTCAAAAAGTCTCAAGATGCAAAAGTTTCTATTTTTGGACAGCTTAAAAGTCAACTGTAACTTGACCAAGGCATAACTTTTTCATGGTTCATCAGAAAAATCCCATCCAATTCTCATCTTGAAGGAGAGGACATTTCCTACAACTCATCCTCAAATTCCAAGTCCAAGAAATGCTCTCAAAAAAAGTTATCAATTTCAACATTATAGGTCATTTTCAAAAGTCAACAAAAAGGGACTTTAAGTAAAAGACCATAACTTGAGATTGGTAAATTAAAATGACATGGGACCAAAGACATTGGTTAGAGGACTTCAAGACCTTTCCAAAATGTCCAAGAACATGATCAAAGCTTAAAAATTGAGCAAGATATGCATTGGAGAAGTTGGGAAATTTTTATGAAATGACCAAAATCATTTATCCTTGAAACTTCATTTTTGACAAAAGGGGCCCACTTTTTCCACTTGAATCAGCTTGGCCATGCTTCCCACGTGTCCCACATTTTATTATAAAATTTAAAATTAATTTTTTCATTTTTATTTGATTTTATTGGATTTAATTCATTTTAAATCTTTTAAAATCAAATAAAAATCAAAAAGATTAATTAAGGGACATATCTTGCTTTGATTAGCTTTGAACCACCATTATGCACATCCCAAATTCGTGCAAAGGGCTAAAGCTAGCAAGAATTCAAATTTGGCTCAAAAATGGAAGGTGTGTTAATGGAGTTTATGTCAAAATCTTAAGCATGAATGCAAGGCATTATTGGCCATAATTCTTATCAAAACACATTACATAACATGTATACAAGCTAACACAAGCAAGAACACGACCTAAGAGCTCAAAAAACGGCCATACAAAATTGCAAAGTTATCACACAAACTTGAAAACTGAAAACCTCCTTACAGCAAGTTTTAAGCCTCAATTCCCATCAAAACACACTCCTGGCATCTCAAGGAAACTTTTGCAATCAAAAGCCAATCCAAACGTGCCCAGAATCTCAACACTCAGGCCCAAACGGTTTGCTTTTTCTCTTGAATTCTATGTGATCATTCATGCGTTTTTTTGACATTTTTTGAATTGATTTACATTCATACTAACATCCTGAAGCTTTTGGTATTACTTGATTGAGCAATAGCATCCCATATTAAAAGTTGCCATGGATGGACATTAGGGTTTCAGAGGTTTAGAATTAGGCGTTTGCACATACTGTAAAATTAGGACATCAAACTGCCATGGTTGAATTCGTGATGTCCAAACGAATCGCTTCATAACCTCGCGCTCAATTTATGGTCAAGCATGGCCTAATCGCTATTATCCATAAGTCTGTGTTTTGGGGGGGGGGGTTTAAAACCCCCGCTATCTCTTTTTGTTACACGGACGAACGGAGAAGAAGATTGTGTGGCGAGACATGACTGGAGGGTTTGAATTCCAGCGCGTTTTTCATTTTTATATCATTAACGTTAGTTTTGTTTTATATTATTTGTTATCTATTCTATGTACAACGCGCGCAAACAGCTCACTTGGTCAAGGCATTCGCTGGTAAGCATTGGGACCTGGGTTCGAATCCCAGGTCCCCTCAAATTATTTCTATTATTTTGTTTCACATGTTTCCATGCAGTGCACACTCCAGGGCTCACCATACACCCAACGCCTTGGCTTGCCACGCGCCCAGTAAGTCTCATCCAAAGGCCAGAACCTGGAGTCCACCATGCATGCTAGTCAACAGACGCATACGCAACCACAAAAGTCAACAAAAGGCCTAACTTGTAGTGGGCCAAATTGCTTCATAACATCTCCTAAATTGGGTCAACACCCCCATGGTTTGCATTACCATTTTCTTTTTTCATTTTCTTTTCTTCTTTTTATTTTAATTGTTTTTTTCTATTGTTTTATTTAATTCACCAAATTTAATATAAAAATCCAAAAAAACAGAAAATCATAAAATAAAAAATATGTTTTATTTAATATTATTTTGTAAATAAATTTTAATAATCAAATTAGTTTAATTTAGGTTTTCAATTTTAATATTTTCTTAATAACTAAAAAATATAGAAATTAGGGTTTTAGTATTTTTATTCTTTTTCCTTTTTATTCTTATCATTATTAATTATTAATTATTTTTGTAAATACTCTTGTAATTAAACAATTAGTAAATTAGGTTTAAACTTAAATATTTTCTTTAATAATTAAAAATAATTTAGAACTAGGTTTTTATTTAATTTCAAAATCCAATTAATTTTCTTTATGTCCATTAAATACAAAAACATAAAAAAAAATAACTTCTTTTCTTATTTAATCATTAATTAATTTGTAATTTCAATTCAATTTCCTTAAAGGGTCCAACGCCCTCGCACTCTCGATTCTTATTTCTTTTTGCACGTTTACTTTTATTTCCTTTTTAAATATAATGTAATTGCCCCAAAGCTTTGTAATAATAATTAGGACATTTACTTTCCGCACTTTTATTCAAATCGGGTCTTTGTTTAATTTGGCGATGTATGGACCCGCGCCTTGTAATAGCGTAGGATCTTTATTTTCCGCATTTTAATTTCCGCACCCTTTAAACTGCTAATCACATGAAAGAATGTATGACCAAATAAAATCAAAGCGTAGATCACCCAATGCATGATAAGACAAATAATAACTGAAAATGACACACAATTCACACACCACTCCTAGGGTACGCCTCACTGTTGCCTTGCCCGTCGAAACGTGGTCGTCGAGTATAGGACGTCTTAGTGAGTCCTTATGTTCCATTGATCTAGTTGCCTCGAAACAAGTTGCCTCGAAATAGTTGCCTCGGAATAAAAAGATCAATGGCATAAGGGTAGCTTCTAAGGTGTCCTACTGTTGCTCTGGTGACCACACTGTCCCTAACAAACGAATTGACCCGAACACCTCCAACGGTGGTGCTACCTACCTCTCAATGGTGGGATGACACTACCTTAAGGACATTTATACAGCCTAATTCCTTAGGGTAGGTAGATGACTCGTAGATACTTGCTCTAATTCAAAACAAATCAAAAACTTCTTTTCACACCGACACTTTGCAAAAAGCTTTCAAAAACAACTTTTCAAACACTCTTGAGGACTGATACAAGAGTCGATCTGAAACTTTCAAAGAAACTTTTTCAAACCCACGCACTTTTGAAAAGCAAACAAACATTTTTGAAAACACAATGAGCAAGTATCTAAGAGCTCATGGATAACCATGGATAGAAAGGGTGCTAACACCTTCCCTTTCTATAAATCTACCTCCTGAACCGAGAGCTAATCTCAATAAGGAATTTTTCTGTGCTTTTGTCCTTTCCTTGTTGGAGAAAATAAAAGACGGTGGTGACTCTTGCTTCCGCGACATTTCGCGAACCAGCATTAAACAGTCAGTTCCAGATCCACCGATCACACCTATGAAGGAGACTTAAGATAAAAATTGGGGCATCCCGCTGACTGTAATCACAAAAGAAATAGTTCAGGAAAAAAGAAGGGATAACGAAAACCTTAAAAAAGAGGTTACTACAAATCCTCGACAAAAAGAAGATTACAAAAATGACTGCCTTTTCAAAACAAATCATCACCAAGTATCAAAGCAAAGATTCCAGACTCAATTGGGATCTAAACGCACAATTAACTGAGCATAGGACTGAAGAACATCACGAAGAGCGGGTTCGGTACAAATAAAATTTGAGCCTTTATCCTTTGTTTCTTGAACCGTGAATCAGACCACGTTATAACCCTTAAAAGTCCTAGCTGAAGCATGGGTTAGTTTGAGAGCATATTATTACAAAGGTATCCTGACTCCTGTAGGCTTTGTTACGAATCCTGAGTTGATATCACATTCTTGCAAATTTCGTTTTACTACACAAAACACATTTCCAAAAAAAATTCAAGACAAACATGAGTTTTGCATTCTTTAAATGACATTGTTTGCATATGACTAATTGTTTGACAGCGGAGAAATCCGCACAATGGATATTCAATGAACAGACATCCTCTCAATGGACAGAATCACCTCAGCGGGAAAGACACTTCCAATAACAGGTCTTCCATAAGCAAGGGGCATGACATGATGTCTAAACACACCTGGGGCAGTCTCTCCAAAAGTGCCAAATAACCAGGGGCAGATCTCCATCTGAATCGCTTGGGGCATTATGCACGTATTCCAGCAACGAATCATGTGTCATCAAGAAAACATTTTTGACTGTACTACAACACAACACTATGGACAGTGACAACTCTCTACATCCTGAAAGCGTGGACATAGTCAGAAAATACTACGCATGAAAGAAAAAAAACCTGCTAGGTTGACACACCTAGGCAAAAATAAGGGAATCTCAGCGAACCAAAAGGGTTCGGGCAAAAGTTAGGGATATACATAAAAAAAATATGTACACCCAACAAGTCGAAAACCTGAAAAGACGGCTTGGGCAAAAAGGTATCCCGGTAGACTGAAAACCCGAAAGGGTGGTCCAGGAAAAAGTTAGGGATTTAAAAACGTACGACTATGTCCCGTCACCTGTCTATCAGTGGAAGACTTATACCTTGATCAGCATTCATCAAGAGCACCAAAATCGAGAAACGGTTCAGATACGCTCCAGATACGGATGCCATTCTGATACTCATTCAGATTCAACTTTCAGATACAGTTTAGATACGCTCCAGATACGGATGCCATTCTGATACTCATTTAGATCCATTTTCAGATGCAGTTCAGATACGCTCCAAATACGGATGCCATTCTGATACTCATTCAGATCCGGCTTTCAGGTACAATTCAGATACGACCCAAAGATGGATGTCATTCTGACACTCATTCAACACATGTTCCAAGTATAGTTCAGATATGATCCAGAGATGGATGTCATCCTGACACTTATTAAATACATGTTCAAGTACAATCACGACATAGATCCATCCACAAAATCTACGCATGTACTTTTTCCAGCATGGTACAAGGGGCAGAGACAGTTGGAAGTGAAGTCACTATCACATACAAGCCAGTGATACCTATATCCCCCACAGAGCCGAGACAACCAAGGTCCAACCTCCGTATCCCCAAGCAGGAATTCCTTCCCAGCAGGTTCCTTCAGAAAGATGACATTTGCATTCCCCAGTCGAGTTTTATAACCATGAGAAGTTTATAAAGCCATCTCCCGAGCAGAGTTTATTTCTCTGACAGCGGAAGCTCAATCTCCAACAGAGCTCTTCTCTCCAGCAATGGAAGTTCATCCCCAGCTGAGTTTATTTCTCCAAATCAGCAGACAAAGTATCTCTCTTCCCCCATAGAGTCATTCCTCCGCAGGATTATTCTCAGACAGAGTCTCCTCTGACAGAATATTCTCAAGAAGAATGGATGTAAATCCCAAGCTAATCATCTTCGGTCACTATCCCCAGCGGAAACGAAGAACTCAAATCCTTATACTCTTAGGCAGCAGTCCAGGACTTATTTTCCCCAGCTAGAGAATATCATAATAGCATTGCATATCCATACATCATGGCATGCACATACATATTATACAGCACAATCTCATTTATTTTGAGAACATCATTACTCAATACATTTCATACATCATGACATTACATACGACTAACTCTTTACCTTTCAGGGAAAGATGCAATCAAATTCTCACGAGTTCTCTCTGGTTCAGTCAAACCGACACCAATGTTTCTATTCCAGTTGCAGATATTCCAGCATTTTTTCTGGTTCAGTCAAACCGACACTAAGGTTTCTATTCTAGTTGAAGATGTTTTAAGACTTTCGTCTGGGTCAGCCGAATCACCACTAAGATTCCCCTGATTTCTATGCCAGTCAAAGTTAATCCGAGACCTCCCCCGGGATCAGTCAAATCGATACTAAGATTTCTCTCCTAGTTGAAGTTCTCACAATTCTTCCTTGGTTCAGTCAAATCGATACTAAGATTTCTCTCCCAGTTGAAGTTCTCACAAGTTTTCCCTGGTTCAGTCAAATCGATACTAAGATTTCCATTCCAGTTCAAGCTATGAAGCTCGGAAATCGACCGGATAATATCTTGATTTCTCCAAAAATACTATGAAGCCTGGAATCGACCTGATAGTGGTATATCTTAAATTCAAGCTATGAAGCCCAGAAATCAACCGGATAACAGCTTAATTTCCCCATCATACTGTGAAGCCTGGAAATCGACCAGATAACAGTACAAGAACTATGAAGCCTGAAATCGACCAGATAGTGGTATATCTCAGATTCAAGTTATGAAGCCTGGAAATCGAACGGATAATATCTTGATTTCTCCAAAATACTATAAAGCCTGTAATCGACCAGATAGTGGTATAAGACACTGTGAAGCCTGACGCACGACCAGATAATGATATAAGACGTTGTGAAGACTGGACCACGACCAGATAGCAGCAAGAGACACTGTGAAACCTGGAGCACGACCAGATAACATTATAAGGTACTGTGAAGCTTGGAATTCGACCAAATAGCAGTTTACTCAGCCAATTACTATGAAGCCCGAAAATCGACCGAATATTAGTATGCCTTAAATTCAAGTTGAAACTCGGACACGACCGGATAACCACTTAATTTCCTTCTGAAGCCTGGAACACGACCAAATAAGAATTGAGAAATTGCAAAGCCTGGAGCACGACCAGATAACGAGTGTAATCTTATCTCCCCAGTAAGTCACTGTGAAAACTGGAGCATGACCAGATAGCAGTTAATCTTATTATCCTTAGTAAATCACTGTAAAGCCTAGAGCACGACCAGATAGCGGTTCATTTTCATCTCCTTGACTAAGAGATGATTCCTCAGTAGAGTAACGGACAACTGAAGCTCCTAAAATTCTATTTATCCCAAGACAGATACCAACATTCCTCAGCAGATTCCTCCTCAATGACAGGAACAAGAATTCGCATCAAAGGAATATCTCGGGAAATCAACATCCTCTAGATGGTATCCTTCAGCCCATCTCCGACGATTCTCCGTCATATCTTCCGGATGGCATCTTTAAGCCCATCTCCAACGATCTTACGTCATCTTTTCCAAATGGCATCTGTAAGCCTATTCCCGATACTACCTACACAGTCCAGCACCATCTCAGACGAGTGCAAATTTCTGGGCACTCTAGTGTTCAATCATCTTCCACCTTCAGATTACGAAAGGCTGACAAGCCAATCTACATCCTCAGGTTTAAGAAGATTGAACAGGGGCAGCTATTGTACCCCAAAATTTTCCCTCTCATTTTATTCAACACATGCCCATTGAGGTCCTCAATTTGCTCAAGGATGCCCAAGAGTTGACCAAACAAACTCTCTCCTAAGGCAATGTACCTCAAACTAGGGCTTCCATTTTCAGCAGGATGGTTGAATTCTAAAGGTCCCAAATTCCTTCCATGGTCCTAATATGTTCTCAAGATCATCCATGTCAAGTTTCATGCCTTGCACAAGATCTTTGCTTAGTCAACTGCTCAGATGCCTAAAAGTCAACTACACTAGGTCAAAAGTCAATTGTGGCCCACATACAGTCAAACTTCAAGATTTTTGGTCAACATCAACATTTTGAAGTTATATTCATCATTTGATCAAGGTTTGATCATGATTCCTCAAGGAATTCCCCAAATTCATCAAAACCCAAAAGTTGCTAAATTAGGGTTTCTTAGGAAAAGTCAACCAAACTTTGACCAAGCATAACTTCTTCATACTTTATCATACATTTTCCATCCAAGGCTCATTTTGAAGGGGATGCAATTACCTATAATTCATATTCATCCCACAAGTTCAAAATATGCACGCATCAAAAGATATGAATTTCTACATTATAGGTCCTTTTGAAAAGTCAACAAAAACACCTTTTGGGTCAAAGCTTCTTACATGAACATGGAAGACCCAATTGAGATGAGACCAAAAGGGTTGTTTAGGGGACACCCTAAGCTTTCTAAAAAGTTAAAGAACACCTCTCTAGGGTTAAAATTGGAGGATATATGCCTTATCAAATTTGACAATTTTTGAAAAATTGCCAAAAGTCAAATGTGCTCAAAAATACATTTTTTTGTCAAATGGGCCTAGTTTTTCATGATTGAATCTTGCTTGTGACATGGTCCACGACCCAAATCAGCATCTACACTTTATTTGCTTCATTATTTATTTTATTTTGATTTTTTATTATTTAAAATTCAAATTAAATCAAATAAATAGCAAAAAATACAAAAGATTGATTTTTGATCTAATGTTTTGTAGGAATCAGATCCAATTATGTTAGCAAATCATATCAAATCAGATCAAGGCAAATTGAAGCGAAATTGGCATGATTGTGCTTGTTTTAGAAACATATCATACAAGAACAAAATCAAATCAAATCTTCATAATGTTCAAGGATACAATGCATTTTTGTTAACCTAATCAGTCCTAGTACAAATAGAGAACGTAACCAAGCCAGAAAACAAGGATTTGCAGTAGGAAAACGCCATACCAAAACTCAAAAAAGTGGACAAAAGTGATGGATTATTTTCCTACTTAGAGGGAAATTCAAGCCATTCCAACACTTCCAATCGTTTCCTAGAGCCTCTCTGAAGCTAACACGACCGGTTGCACGCCTCCACAAGCCCAGAATCCGCCTACACGTCTCTCACGGTTTGGCATATTTCTTGAATTTGATTTTAGTTATTTACGCATGGTTAAAAACTTTTAAGCATAACATGATATTTGTATCATCATTTGGGATGTTTTGGTTTACGTAATTTTGTGTTTTGATGCATAAATGATGAATTTCCATTATTAGGGTTCATGCTTGCGTTTTAGGGCTTTATCGTACAGGTAAAATTATGGCCAGAGAAGGATGCCATCATACTCGTGAGGTCAAAATGAGTTGATTAGCGTAGCTAGAATTGATTTATCATGCTTGCTGTGGATTTTAGAAGTTTGCAGGTCTTTAGCTATGGAGGTTATCCGTAGGTAAAAGTATTATACCTAAGACAACAGATATGTGAAGAAGATGATAACATGGCTGAACACCATTGGCTTATTTGAATTTCGCGCGTTTTTGTAACAGGATAACTCATCTTGTATTATATTGTTCTTATTCTATTATTATAACAAACAAGAACAGGTGGCCCAGTGGTGAAGCGTGTGTTTGGAAAGGTAGAGGACCTAGTTCGATCCCAGGTCCCAGCCTTTTGCTATTTTCTTAACAATTATACGCATGTTCTATAGATTGTCTTTCCAGGAGTCTACCATGTGCTTCCCTCATCCAGCCAATGGATTATCATCATCATCAATCCAGCGCTCCATCAAAGAAGGCCCATGATGCACCCTCCAAGTGTGAACTACACAGGATCAAGCGTGGGGGTTGGGCTCAGCAGCTAATGGGCTTACAAAATTTAAACATACACCTCCTCTTTTTCAGCTTCTAACAGGCCCAATCTCTAAACCTTCTATTTTAATTCTTTTTTTTTATTTTGTTAATTATTTTCTTTTTACAAAATAACACAAAAAATCAGTTTTTTTAATTAAATCAAAAAATCACAAAAACCTAAAAAAAATCTTTTTTTCCTATAAAAAATATTTTGTTTCTTTAATTAATTGATTAGTTTAATTATTTAGGGCAATTTAAATGTTTTTTCTATATAATTTAAATTAATTAGAAATTAGGGTTTTTAATTTGCACATAACCTAATTAATTTTTCTCGAAAAATAATAATAACCTAAATATTTTTTCAATTAAATTTTTAGGGTTCTTTAATTCTCGCATTTAATTCGACGTGCGCATTTTTTGATTTCCTTTTATTATTATTGTAACTGTTTCGAGGTTGTAATAGTAATTAGGGTTTAAACTTCCGCATTTTTATTTACAGTCAAGATAATTATGTATCTGCAAAAGCCTTGTAATAGCGTAGGACCTTTACCTTATCGCTTTTATATTTTGGATGCTTGTATATAATTGTTAGCAACTTAGGTGTGTATGACTAACGAATCAATCTTAGATCACTAAACTGCAAAGATAAATATAACTGAAATCAAACACTTTTGCACACTTGCACCCCTAGGGTATTACCTCACTTGGTTGCCTGGGAAATAATGGTCGTGTCCCTCGAACATAGGGATACCTTAGCAATGACCCGCGATTCAAAGTCGTCATAAAGATCACAGTCCCTACTTGTTCCTCGAGTTTCCTACGAATTGATCTTATGACAATAGTCACTTCGAAACGCTAAGGTATCCTTACTAGTTGCCTCTAGTGACCATTTCGTCCCTTCGAACGTCCCTTTAAAACTCCAACGATGATGCTACCTATTTCTCAATAATGGGATAGCATTGTCTAAAAGGAAAACGAACAGACCTTTTTCGAGTAGGTAGATTACTTCTTAGGTACCTGCTCAAACAAACAAAAACTTTTTCACACCAACACTTTCCAAACAACGTTTTCAAAAACAACTTCGTAACACTCTTGAGGACAGAAACAAGGGTTAACACGAAGTAAAACAAAACTTTTCAAAACAAGCACACACAAGAAATTTCAAAAAAATGAGCAAGTACCTAAGAGCCTGTGGAAAACCACAGATAGAAAGGGTGCTAACATCTTCCCTTTCTATAATCTACCCCCCGTACTCAGAAACATCTCGAAAAAGGTTTTTTTCTGTTCTTTTTCCTTTTCCTTTGTAGGATGAAGTAAAAGTCGGTGGCGACTCTTGCTTACCGCAACATTTGCAAACAAAAAACACAAACCAGTATTAACAGTCGGTTCTGCCACCGTATTACAGAGGTTTCTTGGGACGCCTAAATTACATTGCCAGGTTCATTTCCCATTTAACTGCTACTTGTGAGCCAATCTTCAAACTCCTGAAGAAAGATCTAGTGGTAAAGTGGAATGACGAATGCCAGACTTCCTTCGAGAGAATCAAGGAATACCTTCAAGAGCCTCCAATTTTGATGCCTCTGATTGAAGGAATACCTTTGATAATCTACTTAATAGTGTTAAATTAATCAATTGGGTGTGTGCTGGGGCAGCATGACGAGTCCGGTCGAAAATAGCATGCAATATACTACCTTAGAAAAAAGTTTACTGACTGTGAAATAAGATACTAACTGCTCGAGAAAACTTGATGCGCTTTGGCATGGGTTGCTCACCGACTAAGACAGTATATGTTGACCCACACTACTCTGTTGATATCTGAGATGGATCTGATCAAGTATATCTTCGAGAAGCTCGGTCTCTCCGGAAGAATAGCAAGATGGCAAATGATCTTGACCGAATATGATATCCAATACATGACCCAAAAAGCAATCAATGGAAGTGTATTAGCTAATCATTTGGCTCATCAGGCTGTGAATGACTACCAATCCATGAACTTTGAATTCCCGGATGAGAATATTATGTTAGTGACTGACTGTGAAGAACCTGGACCGGATGAAGGACCCGAGGAAGGATCCCGATGGACTATGGTTTTTGATAGAGCTTCCAACGCACTCGGCAATGGCATCGGTGTTGTAATCATATCTCCTAAGGGCTATCATACTCCTTTCACCGTCAGATTATGTTTCAATTGTACCAACAATATGGCGGAGTATGAAGCATGCATCATGGGTCTCAAAGCTGTTATTGACCTGAGGATCAAGTTCTTGAGCGTATTCGGGGACTCAGCCTTAGTGATAAGTCAAATCAAAGGGGAGTGGGGCACGAAGCACCCTAATCTCATCCCTTACAAATAATATGTGCTGACATTGCTTCCACACTTTGAAGAAGTCACCTTTGAACATTTTCCACGAGAAGAGAACCAGTTAGCGGATGCCTTAACTACTATGTCGTCCATGTTCAAGGTCAGATGGGACAACGAGCCTCCTCAGATCATTATAGAGAGGTTGGATGAACCAGCATACTACTATGAGATTGATACTAAAGAAGTAGCAGACAAACCTTGGTTCCATGAAGTGAAAAGATATCTCGAGGCTCAAGAATATCCTGAGGGGGCGTCTATCAATGATAAGAAGTTTCTGAGAAGGTTCTCCGTAAAGTTCTTCCTCAGTAATGGAATCCTCTATAAGCGCAACCATGACTCGGCTTTACTTCGGTGTGTAGACAAGAGCGAAGCAGAGAGGATTATGACAGATTTACACAAAGGTACCTTTGGCACCCACTCTAGTGGACACACCATGGCAAAAAGGATCCTACGGGCAGGATACTATTGGTCTACTATGTAAGCGGACTATTATCAGCATTCCCGAACTTGTCACAAATGCTAGATCTATGTTGATAAAGTACATGTACCTTTGGTTCCCTTGAATGTATTGACGGCTCCCTGGCCCTTTGCAATGTGGGGCATTGACATGATCAGAGAGATTAGACCTACCGCTTCCAATGGGCATCGCTTTATCCTAGTGGCCATTGATTACTTCACGAAGTGGGTTGAGGCTGCCTCTTTTGCTACTGTTACCAAGAATGTTATGGCGCGGTTTATCAAGCATAACCTGATTTGTCGGTATGGTGTGCCAGAGAGAGTCATCATAGACAATGGTACAAATATCAATAATATAATGATCACCAAACTCTGTAAACAATTCAAGGTCTAGCATTATAATTCTTCCCCTTACCAGCCGAAGATGAATGGCGCTGTGGAGGCTGCTAACAAGAATATTAAGAAAATCATACAGAAGATGACAGTGACATACAAAGACTGGCATGAGATGTTATCATTTGCTCTTCATGGTTATCGCACCTCAGCATGTACGTCAACAGGGGCAATACCTTATTCTCTAGTATATGGTGTGGAGGTTGTCCTACCTATTGAGGTCCAGATCCATTCTTTGAGGATCATGAATGATGTAGATTTGAACGAAGATGATTGGATCCAGACCCGACTTGACCAACTAAATCTGATCGACGAGAAAAGTCTTGTTGCTGTCTGTCATGGTCAGATATACCAAAAACGAATGATCAAGGCTTTCAATAAAAAAGTCAGACATCAAGTATATCAAGTGGGTGATCTAGTAATCAAGCACATCATACTGCCACAAGGTGATCCCAGGGGCAAATGGACTCCCACGTACGAAGGGACATTTGTAATCAAAAGCATATTTTTCGGTAGAGCCATGATTTTGTACCACTATGGATGGTGACGATCTTCCTCGCCCTGTTAATGCGAACATAGTGAAAAGATATTACGCATAGATCAAGACTTGCTAGGTTGACTAGCCTATGAAAAAATAAGGGCATCCTGGCGAACCAAAAGGGTTTGGGCAAAAATTAGGGATAAATACAAAAAAATTTGTACACCCGGCAAGTCGAAAACCTGAAAAGGAGGCTTGGGCAAGAAAGTGTATCCCGGTGGACTAGAAACCTGAAAGGGCGGTCCAGGCAAAAATTAGGGATTTGAAGCATACAACTATGTCCCATTGGATCACCTTGTGACCGGACTTCAGTATCAACTATCAAGCTCAAACGGCACCAATCAATTCAGTCAGCTTCGGGCAAGTAGCAAAGTGATGAGACGCTCAAGGACATAGGGGCAATAGCATAATTGAAACTCGATGGGATTATTACACATACATGTTTTCTCTTTATACACTATTTTGTATAGTTTTCATTTTTTGTGACGGCGTTCTCCTACTAGAACGTCAGTCTCTTTGTACAAAATGCTTGTTATAGGCAAACTTCAGAAATCAATACAAATCATTTCTTTGAAAGTACAAAACTATTTGTTTTTTATTTTTCTGTTTTGTTTTGCAAAAACGTCCAATGATTATTTTTGACATACGCATTTGAATATGATTACTGTTTAAAATACTTGCATAAGAAATAGAAAGACGGTTACTAATGACTTTAAGAAATGGGGCAAAGTCTAAAAAAGCAATTTGTAGTCCCGACAGCTACTCTTTCCAGCATGGTACAGGGGCATAGACATTTTGAGACGAAGTCACCACTATATACAACCCCGTGACATCTATGTTCCCTACAAGGTAGAAACAACCAAAGTTTTAATCTCTTCTTCCCCAAGCAGGAATTACCTCCTCCAGCAAAGTTCCTTCAGAGAGCTGAAATTTGTATTCCCCAACCGAGTTTTATAATTTCAAGCAGTTTATAAAACCTCCTCTCGGGTAGAGTTTATTTCTCTAACTGCAGAAGTTTATTCCCCAACAGAGTTTATTTCTCCACATCGGTAAAATCTTCCAACAGGGCATCCTCCCCCCATGGAGTTATCCTCAAACAGAAAGAGGAAACCCCCAACAAATCATCTCCATCCATCATCCCCAGCAGAAATGAAGGATTCAGCTTCCCAATACTCTTCAGCAGCAGTCAGAGATTCACTTTCCTATACTAAGAAATATCGCAACAACATCCCATATTCATACATTATGGCATACGCATACACATCGCATACAACATAATTTCATTTATTTTGAGACCATCATCACAATGCATTTCATACATCATGACATTGCATACGACTAACTCTTTACCATTTTCAGGAAAGATCAAATCAACAAACACCGCTGACTGCTTATGTGACCTGGTAGTCTTCTCAAAAGCTACGTCTCATGAATGGCTATTTCAGCATTTTCCTCAGAAAGATGTTCTCAAAAGACCTTCTCTGGCTCAGTTAGATCGATACTAAGATCTCTCTAATTTCTATTCCAGTTGAAGATATTCCAAAACTTTTGTCTGGTTCAGTTAAATCGATACTAAGATTTTTCTGATTTCCATTCCATTCAAAGTTAATTCAAGACCTTCTCTAGTTTAGTTAGATCGATACTAAGATCTCTCTGATTTTTATTCCAGTTAAAGATATTCCAAGACTTTTGTCTGGTTCAGTTAAATCGATACTAAGATTTTTCTGATTTCTCTTCCAATCAAAGTTAATTCAAGATCTTCTCTAGTTCAGTTAGATCGATACTAAGATCTCTTTGATTTCTATTCCAGTTGAAGTTAATCCAAGACTTTTGTCTGGTTCAGTTAAATCGATACTAAGATTCTTCTGATTTCTATTCCAGTCAAAGTTAATCCAAGACATTCCTCTGGTTCAGTTAGACCGATACTAAGATCTCTCTTATTTCTATTCCAGTTGAAGATAATCCAAGAATTTTATCTGGTTCAGTTAAATAGATACTAAGATTTTTCTGATTTCCATTCCAGTCATAGTTAATTCAAGACCTTCTTTGGTTCAATTAGATCGATACTAAGATCTCTCTGATTTCTATTCCAATTGAAGATATTCCAAGACTTTTGTCTGGTTCAGTTAAATCGATACTAAGATTTTTCTGATTTCCATTCCAGTCAAAGTTAATTCAAGACTTTCTCTGGTTCAGTTAGATCGATACTAAGATCTTTCTGATTTCTATTCCAGTTGAAGATAATTCAAGACTTTTGTCTGGTTCAGTTAAATCGATACTAAGATTCTTCTTATTTCCATTCCAGTCAAAGTTAATCCAAGACATTCCTCTAGTTCAGTTAGATCGATACTAAGATCTCTCTGATTTCTATTCCAGTTGAAGATAATCCAAGATTTTTGTCTGGTTTAGTTAAATCGATACTAAGATTCTTCTGATTTCCATTCCAGTCAAATTTAATTCAAGACCTTCTCTGGTTCAGTAAGATCGATACTAAGATCTATCTGATTTCTATTCCTGTTGAAGACAACCCAAGACATTCCTCTGGTTCAGTTAAATCGATACTAAGATTTTTTTATTTCTATTCCAGTTGAAGATACTGCAAAGCCTGGAGTCCAACCAGATAGCAGTTAATTTCATGTTCCCCCAGTAAGTCGCTGTGAAGCCTGGTATACGACCAGATAGCAGGTCGTCTTATCATCCTCAGCAAGTCACTGTGGAGCCTGGATCCTGACCAGATAGTCGTTCACTTTCGTCTGTTCAATTAAGAGATACTCCCCAGTAGAGTGAGGGACAATTGAAGCGCCTAAACTCTATTTCCCAAGACAAAGACCAACATTCCTCAGCGGAATACGCCCCAGAAACAACCATAGGAATCCCCACAAAGGAATATCTCATGAAATCAACATTGTTTTGTGGATGGCATCTTTAAGCCCATCTCCAACGACTCTCCATCATACTCCTTGGATAGCATTTTTAAGCCCATCTCTGACAATCTTCAGGCATCTTCTCCAAATGGCATCTGTAAGCCCATTCCAGACATCATCAACCAACATCGTTACTTCATGCGAGTGCAAATCTTTGGGCACTCTAGTGTTCAATCATCTTCCACCTTCAAATCACGAAAGGCAGACAACCCAATCTAAATCTTCAGGTTTAAGAAGATTGAACAAGGGCAGCTATTGTACCCCAAAATTTGCCCTCTCATGTTTTTTTCCCAAGATTTCCTCTTGCATAGGTGGTTACAAACCTTTGCCTAAAGAAAAGTAAATTTTCCAAATGATGGTTAAGTATCCTTCAATTGGCATATGCAAAAGGTCCTTCGATTGGCATCTGCATATCCTTCGATTGGCATCTGTAGAGTATCCTTCAATTGACATATGCAAAAGGTCCTTCGATTGGCATCTGCAGAAGGTCCTTCGATTGGCATGTGCAGAAGGTCCTTCGATTGTCATCTGCAATAGGTCCTTCGATTGGTATAAGGCCTTTCGATGGGCATTTCCAACAAGACAGCTTCGACGGGCATCTTAAATAAGGTTGTTTTTTGTTAGAGCGTACAAAGTGCCTTTCGACAGGCATGTTAACCAAGTGATGTTTCGATTGGCATATCAACAGAGCGATATTCTGATTGTCCAATTTAAAGAAAATGAGATCAGAAATAGCAATAACTAAGAGGGTTCCAGAAGCTCTGATGATGGGCATTCGAATTCATGCAGATTGGAGAGGATAACTCTGAGCCTTTCTGCAGACTATGGTTCAAACATAGAAGCTCTGATGCTGAGAATATGGGTAATTCGAATAAGGATTTAGAACCATCAAGGAGTGTAAAACAACACTTCGATTAGTCAATAAGATAACGCTTCGATTGGATCAAGTTCAAAGCCATAGAAGAGGTAAAAACTTGAGACTTAATCGAAGGTGAAAGGCTTAAGCCAAATTCGAATAAAACACATATCCTAATCTGTCCAGGTTCACCCAAAGTTCAAAATGGCATGTTTTCCTTGCAAATATGGCAAGAATTCAATATTGATCATGGATTCAGTTCCTGAGTTAAAGGCCAGATTCTTGCCTTATTTGTTCCCAACTCTACAAGAGCTTATTCGACCAGGGTGATTCTCTTCAAATCAAGCAAACGAAGCAGAGGATGGCTCAATCAAAGGAGCCATCACATCAAAGCTGGTGCAATTCGAATTAGAGTTCAGAGCCTTCGAAAGAAATAATGCTCTGATGAGGAAAGCTCCGAGTAATTCGAGTTGGAGCTTAGAGCCTTCAAAGAGAATAAATTCGAGGGGAAATGGATTTACAGGGGCATGTCATCTTTCGATTTTCATCATATTGGAGGCCCAAACAACTCATAACAGGCTGGCAGTAACGCATGAAAATAGATTGGCACTTGATTGAATCAAATATAGAAAGTTTTTATGAAGAAATCAAATCAAATCTCTTCATTATAATGGACCAAGATTTGATAAAAAAATGTTGACCTAAAATCTCTTGTTTATATAAACCTCATAATCTCAGAGAAAAAGGAGGGAGACACATATATATTGCCTCGCAAAAAATGCAGCCTGCCCCACGAAGATCCAGAAAGTAGCATCAAGTTCCAAAGTTATCAAAACTCCATACCATTGCAGTCACCTTCCGTCCAAATTAACACTCTGATTGTGTTCTTGGAGTTCACACAGACGTACACTCACTCGTGCCTCAGCCATCTCACACCCAGGACTGCAGATCCAGACGAATCTAGTGGTAAAAATGTTCAATCCCACTTAATCTTAAATTAGACTCGTGATTGCATGTTCATAGTTTTTGTTGTTATTTGTGAGTGATTTAACCAAATGTATGCAAGTTGCAGTGTCCATACATTCGAACACCATGGATAGAGTTTTTTCAAAGTAGATTACCTTTGAAACCCATGATACCAGCTGTGGCAAACTGAAACAAACCCAGATCTGGGTTCAGGGATTGATTTCGAATGGGATGTTATGTGTTTTGTTTAATTTCGGACTAATTAATTTGCAGGACCAAAAGCAGGTGTCTTGTATTTCGAATGAGCAAGTAGCTCAGGTGGTGAAAGGGAATTCGTGTAATCGAAGGGACCAGGGTTTGAATCCCAGGCCTTGCATTTTCAATTTCTAATAAATTTCCTTGCAGATACCATATCCCATATTGAAGGATGGTACATCCAGATTGAACGCCCCCAGACTTGCAGTCTCTCAGGAACCTTCGATCAAGATCCTTCATTAGATCGAAAGGCATCCCAAGCCTCTTCGATCCAAGCCTTATTTCCAAGAATGCACTTTTTTCCATTTACTGTTTTTATCTTTCTATTTCATCCTTTCTTTTGATTGTTGATTCTTACTTCTTCTAAGCTCTAATTAACATTAAAAAAACCCACAAAAACATTAGGGATTAGCCTTTTATATTAAATTAATTTTGTCAACTAATTAATTAATTATTTTAATATTTTCTTTAAAAAAACTAAAATTGAATAGACTTAGGATTTTTAGTTCAATTTCTTTTCATAATAAAAACAAGCAAAAACTCCTTTCACTTAGGATTTTAGACGTATTTTCAATTCATGTGCGTTTTTATTTACTTTCATGTTTTTTTTTTATTATTGTAACTTTTCCCGGTTTGTAATAGCTTAATTAGGGTTTTATTTTCTACATTTTACATTTTCAGTCAGATATAATTGTAATTACTCTGAAGCCTTGTAATAGTTGTAGGTTTTACTTTCCGCACTATATTATATGCCTGTATATAAACTGCTAGTAAATTAGGTGTGTATGGCAAGAACTAAATAATAAGTCTTAGATCACTAACATCAAAATAATATATATGAAAAAAGCACACTATTGCACACTTGCACCCCTAGGGTATCTCCCACTTTGGTTGCCTTTGGAAATGGTCATGTCCCTCGAGTGTAGGGATACTCTTAGCAAAGACCCTCAATTTTAAGTCATAATAAAAGATCATGGTCCCTAAATGTCCCTCGAGTTGCCTACGAGAAATGATCTTGTCCCTCGAGTTGCCTACGAATATATGATGATGATAGTCCCTTCGAAATGCTAAGGTATCTTTACATGTTGCTTTCAATGACCATAAACGTCCCTTACGACAGTCCCTCAACATCCAACGATAGGGCTACCTACTCACTAATAGTAGGATAGAACTGTCTAAAGGAAAGGAGGAAAAGAACGCCATTTTTCGAGTAGGTAGATAGTTCTTAAATACTTGCTCAAATTTAATTCATTTTTATACCACACTTTCAAAAACGCTTTATCACACTCTTGAAGACTAATACAAGAGTTATCATAAAGCAAACAAAAACCTTTTCAAAACACACAAACACGAAAGCAATTTTCAAAAATGAGCAAGTACCTAAGAGCCCATGGAAAACCACGGATGGAAAGGGTGCTAACACCTTCCCTTTACATAATCTACCCCCTTACTCAGAAAAACTCGACAAAAGTATTTTTATGCTCTTTTCACCCTTTACTTTGTTGGATAAAAGAAAAGCCGGTGGCGACTCTTGCTTACCGCACATTTGCAAATACAAAATGCAAACCAGTATTAACGGTCAGTTCTGCCACCGTATCACAGTATGCATTGGGGTCGGGCCCAACCGAGCACAACTTTATTTTACCTACATTATTTTCTATTTTCTTTTTCATTCACTCCATCTTTCTTCTTACTTTAAATCTTAGACGTAGATTTTGACCACACCCATTAGATTAGATAACAAGAGTGAATATCATAGAGTACTGCAGACATGTGGGGTGCTAATACCTTCCCCTCGCGTAACAGACTCCCTTACCCAATCTCTTAGTTGCAAGACCGTGATTTCTCCCTTTTCAAGTTTACTCGATATTTACCTTTCCCTTTCGGCGGGATAAAAAATGTTCGGTGGCGATTTCATTGATTTTAATTATCAGATGATGGTTTGACCGGTTATTTCAATACATATTTTTGTAATTGATGATTATGTATTTTATATTTAGTTTTGTTTTAGCAAACACTAATAATATATATGCTCATGTTTATTTAGTGGTCATTAGCAATTGATCATAATATCATTTAAGGCGAATACGACAATTGTACTGTGTTCCTTGCATGATCCACTCGAAAAGAAAATGAATGAGATTATTAATTCATAAGTGTATGTTTCATTCATTTTCTTTGATATTATAATTAGTTTAGCATGTAATATGATTAATTCATTTTCAAATATACAATGTTGTGGAAAAAGTGAATATTATGAACAATGTTAGAAGAAAACCCTCATGGATCTCTTCTAAAGTAAGTGACCTGAATACCTATTTCTTTCATTTACATTCATGTGTGGTTATATTCATGTGTGGTTACATTCATGTGTGGCTACATTCATTCGTAGACGAGGAAACAACCAGAAAAATATGAGTGTGGGTATTATGTCATGAAACACATGTTAAACATTGTCTTTGTCGGTATTGTTGATTCATGAGATAAGGTATATATGTCATAATATGTTTACATTTATTAATATATAAGTTGACATATATTTTAAACACTTTTTTGCCCTTTCTTATTGTTGTGAATGGTTTTTAAATCAAGAGTCGCCACTATTAGTTTTTATCCTAGGGAAGGGAATCTAACAGAAAACCCTAATTCACAAACAGAGATTCTAGGTTTCGGACTTCTTTAGACGAAATGAAGGTGTTAGGCACCTTTCATCTACCTTGTTCACAAGGATACTAGGTTTTAGGTTTGAGTTGGGGAAACGAGATTTAAATTTAATTAGGGGAAAGGGTTTAAATTTTTTATAGGGGAACTCGCTACGATTTTTGATCGTATGCTTACGTATCCTCTTATGAGGAATCAGAGTCCCAATTCGTAGTTCTTATGGGTTAGTGTTTATTAGGGGTTGTGTTGTACCCCAAAATTTGTCCTCTCATTTGTCAAGAATTTGCTCATAAGATCTCCTTTGACTCAAGACTGCATTAGGGTTGATCAGCTCAAGACACCTCTTTAAGCACTGATGACCAAACTTAGGGTTTGGGATTGCACAAGTATATTTGAACTTCCAATGCCCCATATGACTTTCATGGATCATTATGGACCCTCAAGATTTCTCATTTCAAGTTTCAAGTCTTGGATCACACTTTTGCTCACTCAATTAAGCAATTGACCGATAAATCAGTTGTATTAGGAAAAAAGTCAACTATGGCCAATTTACAGTCAAACTTCATAATTTTTTATCCACATCAATATTATAAACTCATATGTATCATTTTATCAAGATTGGACCACAATTCCCCAAGAAATTTGATCAAATCATCAAAAGGGCAAAATGGTCAAAATTAGGGTTTTGACTAAGAAGGGGCAATTTCTGATTTTTGACCTAGCAAATGGTCAATTGGTTTAAAGCATGATTTTAAGAGTTCAATTGCATCATTTTTACCTAATGGAATGATCCAAAATATTGCTCAAGATCAATTGGATTGACAGTGAATTTTCAGTCAACTGATCAAAAGTCAATTGTACACTGAAAAGTCAAACTTTGACTTTTTGGTCAAAATTCAATGTCAAAGATCACAATTCATCAAAACATGTCAAAATATGAAACTTATTCATCAAGAAATCAAAAAGTCAAGATTTCATTTTGAAAAGTCAAAGTTTTCTAACAGAATTTTTTTTAAGTGTTTAAACTTCATGTTTTTTTTCATAACTTTAAGCCAATTTTTCACCATGATGCAAGAGGATTCAGAAGAAACTTTCAACATGAAAGTTGTAGATCTCCATGATATCTACAACATTTATTTACACAAATTCTCCTAAAAACATTGGGATCTCAAGTTATTAGTTCATAAAGTCATGGTCTTGAAATTGGACACTTAGTGAAAGTTTGCCCTAGTTTTGGTCAGGATTTTGACCTAACTTCATGAGATCATTACAAGCTTCCCTAGTGGTTGAAAGAGGGGTTGTAGATCACATTACAAGCTTCCCAAAATGTCAAATAACTCCTTGAGATCATTCTTGAGTTGGGAGAATCGAAGAGATGAAGTTAGAGTTTTCACACTTGAATTACAAGTCATTTTGTGATGAACAAGAATTCAATTTCAAACCTATGTTGCACAATCTTGTTTTGCAGGCCTCTAAACCTCAATATCTATCCATAATAATAAGATTTCACTTGCTTTTGAGCTATTATCCATTTGATTCAAGCTTTGTCCAAGTAAATTTTCCATTAATGGAATAAAGTTCACACTTCCATTTTGGAAAAGTGACTTTAATCACAAAGTCAACTTGTATGGAGTTTTGCACTTGTTCTTTCTACACAAGCATGCTCTATAAACTCAAAACAAACATGTTTAAAGTGGCAAGCCACCCTACAAGACATGTACCTTGCATTGAAACCATGTTTTTCAAGATAACTTCAAAAATAAGTCAAAAACTCATAACATGTGATCTTTGTTTTCTGACCTCTTCCAGTCCTCTAACCTCTTCCATATAATTATACAAGGTCATTGCAAGCTAACACACGATTGAGCAAGTCCTAAAACTCCCCAAAACCAGAAATTGCCATACAAGCACAAAAACTTGTCATTTCTGATTTTTGAACCCAACCTCCAAATCCCCTTGTGCGTTTCTTGGCCAAACCATCCACAAAGCTTCTAATACACATATAGAAACTATCCCAACCCCTGTTTTCAAACTGTAATACCATTTATACCAATCTCCATTTTCAAAAACAGGGCATTGCACATTGACTTCTTCAGCTTGACTCAAGAACTCTCAGCACAAAGTAAGTTTTGCAATAGCTTCCTGGAGGTTCAAGGAAGCTCACCCAATCATCAAAACACTTTGAAAGTACCTCTAACTCAAAACACGATCTTCAGCTGTAAAGTGAGTTTTCTGAATTTTCGTCTCATTATTTAGGCATTGTAAGGTCTTGATTTGTGAAGATAAAATGTAGATAACTTTGCCACAAAACTGTACATATCCATAGTTTGCATTTATATGGCCTGAGCTTAGAGAATTTTAGAGTTGAAGTGTCCTAAAAATTTTAGGTTTTTAATTAGGTCCAGAGAAATTCTCCTTCATCTTTGATTGTTAGTTTAAATTATTTACATGGTTGGATTCGTGAGAAGGAATGCTACAACTTTCATGTTTGAACTTTTCATTTTTGATGAGAAATGAAGAAGATACAGGTCCTTTGACTGGAGGTTGAAGATGAAGTGTATTCAGGGCGCGTTTTGTGTTATGTATTTATTGTTTCAGTTATATTAACGGATATATAGCCACCCCAGTGGTAAAGCGCACGCTTGTTCACCCTTAGGTCATGGGTTCAAGCCCCAGCGTGACCTTTTGCTATTTTTTACAATTTTCTGACTTTTTTGTGTTCTTTTTTGGCAGCGTTTGGGCTCTTCATGCGGGTCTAGTTTTTTTTCTCATAATACTCCTTACATTACTGATTAACCCCCCTGACTTTTCTTTACTTTTTTATTTTTATTTTATTTTATTTCATTATTATTATTATTACTATTATTATTATTATTCTCATTATTATTATTATTATCATTTTCATAAAATAATAAAAAATTCAAATTAATTTTTATTTATTTTTTATACTAATTTATTTTATTTTCCATAAAACAAAAAGATAAAAAAACATTTTTCTTAAAATAAATAAATTTTCCTTTCTTTTCTCAAATTAATAATTTTAGACTTAGGATAAATTAATATATTATTTTGTTTTCTTAGTTAAAATTAATTTAGAATTTAGTTTATTTTAGTTAATTAATTTTCATTTTATTTTCATTTATTTAAAACCTTTTCATAAGTAAAAAAACCCTAAAAAATCCTTTTCAAATTAATTTCTTTCCTTAGGTAGTTTAAATTAATTTTATTTAATTTTAATTACTCATTTTCTTTATTTAGGTCAAGATAAAACCCTTTCATAAAAAATAATAAAAATCATTTCTTTTTCCATTTATAATCTTGCATTTTTATTTTCAATTTTGTACAATATTTAATATGGTTGTAATAGATAATTAGGCTTTATTTTCTTGCAATCCCCATTTATAATTTGTACCCCCCTCCCACAAGTATTGTAATAGCATAGTAATTTTAAATTCTGCAATTTATCGCTTTATATACAAATTCTAGTAATTAGGGTTTGTATGGAAAGACTAAAACTAATCAATTAGAAAACCCTAATCAAAGACAAGACCAAACATGGAAACAATACACTTGCGCACAAGCACCCTTAGGGTAAATCCACTTGGTTGCCTTACTAAATAGCCATATTGCACGTGTGAGGTATCTTAGCAAAAACAAGCAAAATACAAGATCATAGTCCCTCGATGATGCTATCCATGTTGCCTTTCAAATGATCTTAGTCCCTAAAAGAGAATGCTAAGATACCTTGCAACATTGCTAGTCATGGTTATACGATGACCCTCGCCCGTCCCGTTTACCTCTAAAGATAGGGTTACTTACCAAATTAATGGTAAGATAAAAATGTCAAAGAAAAAGGAAATGAACATGAAAGACTTTTGAGTAGGTAGAATTCTCCTAATTACTTGCTCAATTTCAAAACAAAACATCCTTTCTATTTTAAAAACAAACACCTACACTTTCAAAACATCTTACAAAACTTGAAAACATTTTCAAAAGATCAAACACTTTGTATACATTCTTACGAACGAGAATCATTACAAAGTTTGCCTAAACAATAGCCTCTTTACAAAATACTTCCAAAAATCGCACAAAGCACAATTTCAAACAAAAGTAAGTGATCTAGCAAGTAACTAAGAGCCCATGGAAAACCATGGATGAAAAGGGTGCTAATACCTTGCCTTTTCATAATCTACCCCCCGAACTCAAGAAATAATCTCAAAGGTCTTTCCTGTACTTTTTCACCTTTCCTTTTGGATAAAAGAAAAGTCGGTGGCGATTCTTGCTAACCGCGACATTTGCGATAAAACACAAAACACCCAAGTCAGTTCTCCCACCGTATCATAGAACTGGCGACTCTGCTGGGGAATATTCTAAAAGTGAGGTTACCTTGGGGTTAGATCACATTTACTTGCTTTCATTATTTGAATTATTTGCTTTACATTATGGTTCTTTGTTTGGGTTTGAATCCTCTACCCGGATTTGGAGATACCTTATAGGTAAGTAGCAATACGTTGTGGAAATTGTGCGGGGTATACCGACATGGTCTAAGAAATAGCTATGTTAGTGTGACATATTTATGGGTACCGGTAGCCCTTAAGTTAATCAAGGAGAATACGAGGCCGCTGAGTGATGTCATGAAGCACTAATGAACTTTTAGAACCTTTACTTGACCAACTTGGCCTTTAGGACGTAGTGAGATGACCGGCTTTGGTGAAGTCCGAAGTTGGTAGATACTCGATGTGATACGGTGGGAGAACTGACTTGAGTGTTTTAAGTTTTATCGCAAATGTTGCGGTTAGCAAGAGTCGCCACCGACTTTTCTTTTATCCAAAAGGAAAGGTGAAAAAACACAGGAAAGACCTTTGAGATTGTTTCTTGAGTTCGGGGGGGTAGATTATGAAAAGGGAATGTATTAGCACCCTTTCCATCCATGGTTTTCCATGGGCTCTTAGTTACTTGCTAGATCACTTGCTTTTGTTGTTTGAAATTGTGCTTTGTGTGGTTTTTGAAAGTATTTTTTAAAAGAGGCCATTGTTTAGGCAATCGTTGTAATGATTCTCGTTCGTAAGAATGTATACAAAGATTTTTATCTTTTTGAAAATGTTTTCAATGTTTGTAAGATGTTTTTGAAATATGTGTGTTTTTTTTGGAAAATAGCAAGGATATTTGTTTGAAATGGAGCAAGTAACTAGAAGTAATATACCTACTCAAATGTCTTTCTTGTTCATTTTATTTTCCTTTGATATTGTTGTCTTACCATTGATTTGGTAAGCAACCCTATCTTTGGATGTAAAAGGGACGGGCGTGGGTCATCGTATAACCATGATTAGAAATGTTGCAAAGTATCTTAGCATTTTGAGGGACCAAGATCATTTTGTAAGGCAACTTTGAATAGCGTCATCGAGGGACCATGATCTTATACTTGTTTGTTTTTGCCAAGATACTTCGCATGCATAATATGGCCATTTTTTGTATAAGGCATCCAAGTGGAGAAACCCTAAGGGTGCTTGTGTGTAAGTGTGTTATTTTCATTCTTGATTTTGTCTTGGATTAGGGTCTTCTATTTGATTTGTTTTTATCTTGCCATACAAACCCTAATTACTAACATGGTATATAAAAGCGGTAAATTGTGTAATTTAAAGATTACTACGCTATTACAACATTTTATGGGAGGTGTGAATACAAATTGTGAATGGGGATTTGCAATAATGTAAATCTAATTAAGCTATTACAACCAAATCGAATTTGTACAAGTATTTGAATAAACAATATAATTTAAATATGCAATGTTATGTATATGCAAGAAAAAGAAAATTGCTTTGTTTTTTTCATATGCAAAAGAGTTTTGACCTAATCCTAATAATTTAAGAAAAGGAAATTTTTTTTTATAAATTGGTTAACCCTAATTTCTAATTTAAAAGGAAAATAAAGTTCTTTAAGTATTATTTTTTGTATTAAAATAATAAATAATATTCATGAAAATATTTGGTCTTTTTATATGTCAAGATAAACATTTATAAGTATATAAAAAAAGGATAAAAATATATCTAAGTTTAATTTATTTTTACAAGTTTATTTAAGAAAGATAGTTAGTATATAATAAAATAAAAATATATTTTTTTATGTAAAATAAAATAAAATAAATAGAAGTGCAATATTTAACATATTTATATTTTTTATGATTTTATAGTATTTAAAAAAATACATTTGATGAAAAAAATGGAAATAAAAAATAAATAATGAATGATTGGGCCAGGGGTGCTGTAAGGAGGACGGGAGGTAACTGTTAGAAAAAACAATAGGCCCAAGGAACCAAGCCCACGCTTCCAAAAATGAAACTGAAAAATGAGAAAAAATACAAAAGGTAGCGCCAAGGTTCGAATGCACGACCTATGCATTTCCAACGCGCTACCTTGCCACTAGGGTGGCTGTACATCCGTTAGTTCATATGAAAACAAAAATACATAACATGAATCCCTTCCTTGCCCTGTACTTCGTCTTCTTCCTCAAGTTGGCCAGAACCTCTGTATCTTTCTCATTTCTCCATGAAAATGGAAACTTCCAACATGAAAATGATAGTACTCCTTCCCACGATTTCAAACATGTAACTTATGGAAACTAACAATCAAAAATCAAAACGAATTTTAAAGGCCCTAATTTTAAACCTAATTTTTACATAAATTTGAACTCTAAAATTCTCTATACACAATGAATATAAATGAATTTTATGAACATGGTTGGTTTTAGCACAAGGATATCTACATTTTATCTTCACAAATCGTGACCAATAGATGCTTGTATGAAGAGATAGAAGTTGGAGTTCTTACCTCTTTCATCTAAGATCGTGAATGGAGTTTGAGTAAGATTTATGAAGGCCTGAAGATCCCTTTAGCTTGCCTGAACCTCCTTGAGTGTGTTCCAATCCTTGCCTTGCTTTGAAAGTGCCTGAATCTCTCTATCCAAGTCAACCTGAAAGCTTGAAAAACAAAAATGGCAGATGGAGAAGGAGGTGTTACAGTGGAGGGATGATGGTCTGGAACACTTAGATATGAGGTAGGTAAAGTGTTTGAATGATTAGAACTTGAAACGCACGAGCGAATTTCTGGATTGCTATGCTTGGTTTACAACTGCAAGTTTTTGACAGGTTTTTGGTGATAGGGAGTTTTGGAGTGTTTCTGGCCTTGAGCAATCGTGTTCTAAGTTGTAATGTGTTTTTGTATTAGTATAGAGAAGGTTTCTCATCCACTCCTCAACAGATTTTTGAGTTGTAGCCTTTTTGCACTCTTGCTTGCTTTTTAAGAAAGGTGAAGAGACCACTCCTTACATGCTTGTACATGCCTGCTTGGAGTTGGTACAAGTTCTAGACAACTTACTCTTGGTTTATAGGACTTGTGTGTGTAGAGAAAACAGGTTCAATGCTCAAGAAATGAAAAGTTGCAAAAGTTATGCTTTTCAAAAATGGCAATGGCAACTTTGTAACATTTATGGAATTAAAACTTGGACAAAGACTCTTGTGCTTGGATTAAGGCTTTATCAACTGAGTAAGCATTAAATTATGAAGTGAGAAACAAGTTTGAGACCTGTAAAGCAAGAATTAGGCAGCATAGGTTCAGATTTGAATTTTATTCTTCATGAAATGGCTTGAAATCAAAGTGAGAAATTTCTAACTTCCTCTCTTCTATTCTCCCTACTCAAGAATGATCTCAAGGAGTTGTTGGACATTTTGGAAGGCTTGCAATGTTCTCTATAACTCATCTTTGAAATGCATTTCAAGATTCCTCTTGGAACTAGGTGAAAAATTGCCATGAAGTTAGGTCAAAAACCTGCCTAAATTAGGGCAAAATTTCTCCAAGTTATTTTAGTTCATGAGCATGTATTCATAAAATTATATCTTGAGATCCAAGCATATTTAGGGAAAAATGTGTAGAAAAGTTGTATATTTCATGGAGGTTTACAACTTTCATGTTGGGAACTTTCTTTGAATCATCTTGCATCATGATGGAAATTTGGCTTAAAGTTGAGAAAAAATAAGAAATTTTCTATACTTAGAAAAATTTCTAAGTTAAGAAAAATTTCAAATTTCAAAACCAAATCTTCAATATTTCATTTCTTGATGAACAAGTTTCACATTTTGACATGTTTTGATGAATTGTGATCCTTGGCATTTGATTTTGACCAAAAAGTCAAAGTTTGACTTTTCAGTATACAATTGACTTTTGATCAGTTGACTGCAAATTTCATCTGTCAATCCAATGGATTTGCAATATTTTGAACCATGTTATTAGGTCATGATGATACAAATGAACCCTTGAAATCATGCTTCAAACCAATTGGTCATTTGTTAGGTCAAAAATCAGAAATTGCCCTTTCTCAGTCAAAACCCTAATTTTGACCATTTTGCCCTTTTGATGATTTGATCAAATTTCTTGAGGAATTATAGTCCAAACTTAATCGAATGATAAATATGAGTCTAAAATGTGGACGTGGATAAAAAATTATGAAGTTTGACTGTTAATTGACCCTGGTTGACTTTTTCCCCAATACAACTGATTTTTAGGTCAAATGTCCAATTGACTAATGAAAAATGTGATTCAAGGCTTGAAACTTGTCATGAGTAAACTTAGAGGTCCATAATGATGTTTGAAATTCATATGAAGCATTGATAGTCCAAAAATCCTTGTGCAATCTCAAACCCTAATTTTGGGTCATCAGTGCATGATGAGATGTCTTGAGCTGATCAAACCCTAATCCAGTCTTGAGTCAAAGAGATCTTGTTAGAAAAGTATTGATAAATGAGAGGGCCAATTTTGGGGTACAACAGCTTCCCCTGTTTAATCTTCTTAAACCTGAAGAGTTAGATTGGCGAGCTTTGCCATTCGTGACTCGAAGGTGAAAGATGATTGGACATTAAAGTGCCCAGAAATTTGCACTCGACGGGTGTAGTTGAAGGAATGGGCTTAAATATGCCATTTGGAGAGGTGATAGAATCTTGTCGGAGATGGGCTTGTAGATGCCATCCAAGAATGTTTGTTGAATTGTAAGTTATAAGCCGTACTGTATCTGAAAGTTGAATCTGAATGAGTAACAGAATGGCATCCGTGTCTGGAGCGTATCCGTACTGATCGGGACTTTATAAGTCTATTGGGATACTAACTGCAAGTATACAGTTTAGTCGTTCTAGTTTTAAATGATTATTGAACCCACAGAGACTGAGGGTCAATCGCATACGATCTAATGCTACAATTGTTTAACTAAGCGATGAATATTTGGTTAAAGGGGGGAAATAGTTTAATTAAAAATAATAGTAATAGCTATACCAGTATGTGATAGTTGGACTTCGGGAATTCGGTGAATCGCTTGGCATATAAAGTATTTCGGTAAAAAAGAATTGTTTAAAAACCTGAGACATACACTCTCGTGTTCATGAAATAAGTCATGCTACTAAACCTAGTGGATGCACTTTAAATTTAATAACACTTTTTGGAAACAATTTGAGTTTAATTAATTTATTAAAACACTCTCATGTATTTAAAAATTAATGTTTCGTTACCACTATCTGGGTCGAACCCCAGCTCTCGCATGCAGGTTCTTGCCTTAATTAATTTCCCACTCTCGTGGCAAAATCGTGTTAATTATCCTCTCACTCTCGTGACAAGGGTAGTTAAATTAAACATGGAAATTGGAAACCAGAAATTATTTATAAATGTTTTTAGCCAAGTTATCACTGAATTCTTTCGATACTTAGGAGTCACATACCGGTACAAATTAATTTAGCCGGACATAATATATTTAGTAACTATGCAATTTAAAATATAATCCATAAAAATAAATGACATAACACAAGAATAAATAAAAATTAATTGCATAAAAAACCTGTAAATAATATTGTTATGGTAATCTTGAGTAGTACAAATTCCTTGCAATTGACCGAAATCTATAACCGTGTTAATTCTTGGATGAAGAACTAACACTCTAGAAACTAATTCTGGAAATAAAAATTACAGTACGAATGAAATGGTTCAAAAATAAATAAAATAGTTTAATGTAGAAAAGCAACAATTTTGTTCTGTAGAAAATTCTTCGACCCTCATCCATTGAACTGCCACATATATATAGGACAAGATTTTGCAGTTGAGAAAATTTTGGAAAAGCTTGAGTGGAGGAAGACTCAGATTCATGGTTACTGAGGTTGAGGAAATATAGGAGGAGAAAAAATGCCCACAACGTTGCCCACGTCTCCATTAATTCATAACGTTGCTTTTAAGCGTGTGACGGTCGTCACGAGGGGGTGACGGTCGTAATGCGCTTAGATAGCGTGTTACGCTCGCCAATGATGTGTGACGAGCGTTCTTCTAGTTGTGTGAGCGTTACGGTCGTTATAGGGTGTGACGGTCGTCACAGCTACAAAATCTGCAAACTTTGTAGATTTGGTTCTTTTTCTTCTGATTCTTGGTTAGCTTCCTTCATGTGATCCTTTTTCATTGATTTGAGTTGACAAATGTTGTACCTGTGAAAAGACACAAAAACTCGAAACAATCGGGAGTTAAACGACTCAATGTATTATGAAAATCGATAAAAAGTGTAGTAATTATATGATACGATTTCTCGTTATCAAATTCCCCCATACTTAAACCTTTGCTTGTCCTCAAGCAAATAGTCATTCGAAAGATCAGACAAGTTTTGTCAAGCGCATATGCATGACATACCTTCGATTTTTAAAGCATTTTCGGGAAATCCTCGTCAGTTTGGCCGATACTTGAGTGAAACACTAACGATACGCTAATGACACAAGCAGTAAGCTTAGTCGTAGGCTTCCATTTCAAACGAACTATCCAACAGTTCCGTTATAATTCTGCCCAGAGTTCCTTGTATCTATTTCACCCGGTTTCGTTCTAGCGCAATCACATTAAGCCCTTTGTCTTAGCATACACTTAGTGGAGTAATCGGTTAGTGACTTTGATCCTTTTAGCACGGGGTCTGGTACACGAATGTGGCAACCCTACATATGTTATCCAAATTGGAGGTTGTGGGGGATCGGGCCGTAGCACACCCTACCGAGTTCAGAACCAGATACTTCTGAACCAACCAACAGTAGATTCCTTCATTATTTGCTCAACTCTTATATGTGACCGTATATTTTGGTGCATAAAATTTCTTTTCTTTTAGCAGCGAGATAAGAAGGATATTTCTATGATCAGGCATCAAACACTTATATTCATCGATTCTCCACGTGGTTTGTGTCGAGACGGTGCTGACTGCTAGTATAAACTACTAGGGGTTACTTCAGAACTAAAACTCAAGATATAGGTATAATGGTTATTGAAACATATCGCGTAAGTAGGAAGTCTACGGTGTTATAATCGTATCGATCTTGTTGATTCGTTTTCGGCTTCCTCAACTGGGATTTCGTTAAAATAGGTATGTCGGGCTAATGCGAAGATAAAAAATTTCGGTATGGCTAAATAAAGCGAAGAATTTGAATTGAGACATATCATAAAAATTTACTTGTTTATAGAAGATGGAAAGGTACCTCTCCCACACTAAATCCGACATTGTCCTCAATGTTGTGGTATATCGGCGGGGAGATACAATTACAAAAACAAACAGAAAGGAAATGAAACAGAAAAAATAAACTACTTAGAAAATAAAGAAAACTACTGATGACCATGTCCTCTACTCCTGGTGCGAGAGCGCCTAGTAGGGGTGGCTTCTGTGTCAGTATCCTGGTAGCCAAGGGTGCTGACGTCTAGCCTTAAGGCGTTGAGTTCCGACAGGGCCTCGTCCAACCTATCATTCATGCTCCGCTGTCCAGTCAAGATTTGAGTGTTTTTAGCGCATAAATACTCATATTGTTCCTGTTGTCTTCTTTCAAGAGCGGCGCTCATTTGATTCTGCAGATGGATGGCGCGGAGAACGTCTTCAAGATTAATAGGAGGTGGTGCAGATGAAGCTCCTGGAATGTCGTGGACGGGGGGAGCATTGTCCAACTCTTCTTGCATTTCGTCTGCGGGGGCATTAGGCTGGTCTTCATGAGTAGGAGCATGCCCCTCGGGAGCTGCAGGATCGAATAACCAGTTAGCTCTGTTTTGTGGATCGATTCGGTCCCTGCAAGGCAAAGTGATGTTATGATAAACAGTGTTTCTGATCACAGGGTGGAATCTGCCATCCTCCCGCTCATAAATGAGATGTGCGGCCTTGCAGTGGTCCATAGTCAGCAAAGCCGGTGCCATAGAAGGCATATTCGCGAGAGCAGCACCATAATTCAGAGCTATGGCAAGAGAAGTGACAAGCCCTCTGAAATAGAAGGGTTTTCCGCCTCTAGCACAAATAGAGTGAATATGAGCCAGTAAAAACGGGGCGACGTTGATCTTTTTCCTGGTGAATGCGCAATGCATGAAGAAGAGCTCCTTGGAGTTGAGCTTATGGTTGCTGTCACGGCCGAAGACGGTGTTGCTGAGGATGCGGTGAAAGTATCGGATGGCCGGATTATGAATGTGTGTGGCGTTGAGGTGGTCGTAGGATCCGCCACGAATTTTCGTCATACTGTGCCATAAGTTAAAAGCTTCCTCGCCGAAATTATCCGGCACCCGGAGGTGAACACCTTCGTCAGAACAGAAACCTAACAGCCGTGCGATGTCGGTCTGGGGCAGCTGATGCTCAATGCCAAACATACGAAATTTGGCCACGCCTGAGAGTTAGTTTGTGGCACCAGGGGGAGTGATGTACGCAAAGTAACTTAGAAACTCAAAGGTTAGAGTTTCATAAATGGGTTGCGGTTCGCTGCACAGGTTCCATAAATTCACACTCTACAACAGTTGTCGGACGCTGTCTAGCAGTCCCAAATTCCTCAAACAGTCAAGATCAACATATCGTGTAGGTTGGAGACCGCGGCGTTGGAACTTCTAGAATTTGAGACGTTGGGTTTCGCCTTGTTCGCCGGATCTGAAAGTGAGAGTGGGAACTTGTTGATTGTTAGCCATAATGCGTGTAAAAGGATTGAATCATGGATTGAGTAGTGGGTTGATGGAGTTTTTAGTGTTAGAGTGTTGGAAGTTGAGGGGAAAAAATTGAGTGGGTGTGGGTGTGTTACGGTTTTGGGAAGAATGGAGGTTTTGGAGGAAAGATGGAACAACTCTGTAATAGCAGGTTCTGCTATAGGGCGCGCGTGACGGTCGTCACAAATGGCTGATGGGCGGAACACGGTGAAAGGTGTGTTACGCTCGTCATGGGGGCGTTACGAGCGTCACGCGTTCAATTTCATTATATTAATGAAATGAACATGACATTCTTAATTTCCAATATTATAATTCAAAATCCTAGCACAGTAATCAGGCATAATATTTCCAACGTACGTCATATGACAAAATATTTGCAGAAAATATGAACAGTAAATTAATAAAAAATGAAAAATATACTGAAATTGAAATAACATGTATGAAATGAAATAATGGCAGTAAGGCAATAGAATTTAAAACTTAAATAATTGAAATTTCATTAACGAGTAAAAATTGTTTGGAAATAATAACTTAAATAATAATAATAAAAAATGATAAAATACTAAAACAAACTATATTCCTCCCCCACACTTAAACTAAACAGTGACCGCACTGTGTATAGAAATGCAAGAGAAGAACAAATCAGTATAATAACGGCAATCTCTAGCCACAAGGAGTAGGGAACATATGCTGGTGCATGAAATCCAGTTGGTCTGTCACCAAATCCATAAAAGCGATGAAATCCATACGTAGAGATGTAAGCTCACCCAGCATTTCGGTAATTTCTTCATGCAAAGAGTTAAGGGTGACAGTAGGTGGAGGCGGTGGTGGTATCTCTGGAGCCTGGGTGGACTCAGTAGAAACTACATGCTGTTCCCATGGGTCGGGAAACTGGTGGTATCCCGGTGGTGTTTCAGGATCTTCAGCATCTCGAGAGGTGTTAGGTACCTCATAGATGTCAACAGTGGAAGGAGACGAAGGAGGTGGAGGAGGTCAAAAAGCCAGTTTTCTATATTGTGGACACTAGTTATAGGGTTCGGGAGCACAAACTGGTGGACAATCTCATGATTAATTAGCAGCTCGAATTCATCTGGCCCAAGATTTCCTATAAAACTAGTGTTGAAGCAAAATCCAATGTTCATTGGCTTGATTCCATAGTGCGGTGCTGATCCTAACATATGCCTTCGGAATCCAATGGCATTAGAGATCATAGTGACTAAACCACCTAAGAGGATTGGGGAATTTGGTGTTTGTATAATACGTTCCATGTTAGCTAGCATATAGGCGGCACCGTTTACTGGACGGCTATGAGAAGCACAGTACATGATGAAAAGCTCATCACGTGACACTGATGTAACATTTTGCTCTTTACCAAAAAGGGTGTGGGCAATGATCTTATGGAAGTACCTGATAGCCGGGTTGTGGATGGACTCCGAGTAAAGGTCAGATGGCTCGGGATGGTTGTTTCCAGCAATGCTACCCCATAAGAAATCAAGGTCAGTATCAAGCAATAGGTCTTCCTGGGTCATGGTAATAACATCAGGGCCATAAGGGAATCCTAACAGGTTTGCAAACTCCCTATGGTTATAGCGGTAGTCCATGTCAAACAGTCTGAAGGTGATCAACCCGCGGTTGAACCCTAACCCATGATTTGGTAGGTAGCTCAGTGTGCTCAGGAACTCAAGGGTTAACTTTCTGTAGGTACAATAACGTCTCCGAATAGGAGCAGTGTCCCATCCTATTTGGTGTAGCAGATACATGACACTCTCACGAATGCCTAAAGCAGTCATAGCATGGTCATCAACATAAATTGTAGGACACATCTCACGCTCAGCTAGATCCTCAAAGCGTCTTCTCTGGTGCCTACTTCTCAAGGTGATGTTCATGTAGTTTACTCGTTCCATGGAGCTAAATATTAAAGCTAAAGAATTACCCCTGAAAATGTTTAATAAATGTATGAAAAACTAAGTTAGTATTTTCAAGTTAAAAATGCTGAAGTTAAATCAAAAAGAAAAAGAAAGTTTAAAAGAAAAATAAAAATAAAAGAAAAAGAAAAATAAAAAGGAGTAAGGGATGCAACATGAAAGTTTTAAAGATAAAAAATAAAAGAAGAAATTAAAAACATATTAAAACAACAAAAATAATTAAAAGAAACCATGGGTTGCCTCCCATGAAGCGCCTTTGTTTTATGTCGATGGCTCGACAGATAGTACCTATTCAGTTAGGTATCAGGGTAGGTGGCTCACTTAACTACAGATAAGCCGAATATTCTAGATTTCCGATGTTAAAATAGTGCTTTAAGCGCTGGCCATTGACTATAAATGTTTCGATAGAATTTCCTTTAATTTCTATCGCACCACTGGGGAAAACTTTATTAATTTCGAATGGTCCTGACCATCTAGAACGTAATTTACCCGGGAAAACTTTCAGTCTAGAGTTGAATAGGAGTACGATGTCTCCTTCCTTAAATTCTTTCCGCGAGATACGCTTATCGTGCCATTTTTTTGTTCTTTCCTTATAGATTCTAGCATTTTCATAAGCGTCTAAACGCAATTCTTCTAATTCGTGGATATCTAATATTCGTTTCTCGCCAGCAATCTTGTAATTTAAGTTAAGGGTTTTAATGGCCCAATAAGCTTTATGTTCTAATTCTACTGGCAAATGACAAGATTTTCCATAAACTAATTTAAACGGCATTGTTCCGATAGGGGTTTTAAAAGCTGTCTTATATGCCCAAAGAGCATCATTTAGCTTGGAGGACCAATCTTTTCTGGATGTGGCTACGGTTTTCTCAAGGATTTGTTTAATTTCCCTATTTGACACTTCCACTTGTCCACTCGTTTGAGGATGGTACGGTGTGGCTATGTGATGTTTAACGCCATATTTTGAAAGTAGTTTTTCGAAAATTCTAGAGATAAAATGGGAACCGCCATCACTGATTACTAGTCTTGGTACACCGAATCGTGGGAAGATAACATGCTTGAATAGTCTAAGTACTACTCGTGTATCGTTTGTGGGTGCAGCGATGGCTTCAATCCATTTTGATACGTAGTCAACAACTACCAATATATACTTATTTCCAAAAGATGCGGGAAACGGTCCCATGAAATCAATTCCCCACACATCGAAAATTTCTACTTCGAGAATCCCTTTTTGCGGCATTTGTCACGTCTAGATATATTTCCTGTGCACTGACATCTATCGCAGTTCATAATTGTTACGCGGACGTCTTTCCATAAAGTAGGCCAAAAGAAGCCAGCTTGAAGTATTTTTGCACAAGTTTTCGATGTACTAGCGTGTCCACCATAAGGGGCGGAATAGCAATGGGCAATGACGTCGTCTATTTCATCGTTAGGAACACAACGAAGGTAGATACCATCGGCGCCTCTTTTAAAGAGTAGTGGTTCATCCCAAAAGTAGTGTTTAAGATCATGGAAGAATTTCTTCCGCTGTTGGTACGTTAAATCAGGTGGTAAAACACTGGCGGCTAAGTAGTTAACGAAATCAGTGTACCACGGTAATGTGGTGTTGGTACAAATGGCTTTTACTACCGCAGTTGTTAAATGTTCATTGTGTTGATCTAAATTGTCGGTAGGAGCTATCTCTAGTTTAGCAATAAGGCGTTCATATGGGAAATCTTCGTTTATGGGAACACTCTCGGTTTGGATTCCATCCAATCTTGATAAATGGTCTGCTACCACGTTTTCAGTCCCTCTTTTGTATTTTATTTCCAAGTCAAACTCTTGTAGGAGTAAGATCCATCTGAGTAGTCGTGGTTTGTCGTCTTTCTTACTTAGCAAGTATCGGATCGCAGCATGATCCGTGTAAATAATGATTTTGGCGCCCACTAAGTAGGAACGAAATTTATCCAATGCGAATACAACAGCTAAGAGTTCCTTCTCCGTAGTGGCGTAACTCATTTGTGCGGGATCGAGTGTTCTTCTTGCGTAGTAGATAGCGTAAAGCTTTTTATCTCTGCGTTGTCCTAGGACTGCGCCTACGGCATAATCGCTCGCATCGCACATTATTTCAAATGGTAGGTTCCAATCAGGAGGTTGCATAATAGGTGTTGAAATTAAGGCTTCTTTAAGCGTCTCAAATGCGTTTAAGCATTTATCGTCGAAAATAAACTCGACATCTTTCATCAATAATTCAGTTAGCGGCTTAGTGATTTTAGAGATATCTTTTATAAAACGTCGGTAAAAACCAGCGTGTCCTAGAAAACTTCTTATTTCTCTAACTGTTTTGGGTGGTTGAAGGTTTTTGATAACCTCGATTTTTGCTTTATCGACTTCAATCCCTCTGTTTGATACAATGTGACCCAACACAATTCCTTGTCTTACCATGAAGTGACATTTTTCCCAATTGAGCACGAGGTTGACATTGACACAGCGTTTCAGTACTAGTTCAAGATTTGATAAACATCCGTCAAAGCTTTCTCCATAGACAGAAAAACCGTCCATGAATACTTCCATAATTCCGTCCAAAAAGTCTGCGAAAATCGCCATCATGCATCGTTGGAAAGTTGCAGGTGCGTTACATAGTCCAAATGGCATTCTTCGGTATGCAAAGGTACCATAGGGGCATGTGAACATGGTTTTCTCTTGATCATCAGGATGAATGGGAATTTGGAAGAATCCCGAGTATCCGTCAAGATAGCAGAAATGGGAATGTTTGGCTAAGCGCTCGAGCATTTGATCAATGAATGGTAATGGGAAATGGTCCTTGCGCGTAGCTTTGTTTAGTTTTCTGTAATCTATACACATTCTCCATCCTGTTTGGGTACGTTGTGCCACCGATTCGCCTTTTGTGTTTGTTATAACTGTAACACCTCCTTTCTTAGGTACTACGTGAACTGGACTGACCCAGTTGCTATCTGATATTGGGTATATGATGCCTGCATCTAGTAGTTTTTGTACTTCTTTCTTAACGACTTCACTTAGGATAGGATTTATTCGTCTTTGATGTTCGCTAGAAGTCTTGCAGTCCTCCTCCAGCATAATGCGGTGCATACAGAGAGAAAGGCTTATTCCTTTTAGATCTGATATATTATACCCTAACGCGGTTGGATACTTCCTTAACACATCAAGAAGGGGAAACCAAGTGCTTGATATGCCCAAGGTGTTCTGCTGTGTATGATCAAAGCATGGCCAGAGCCTTCGAAACAGTCCCCTTCTCCCCTTGCTGGAACCATCAAGAAACTGTTCAGATGGGCCCATGTTTCGATAGCAAATACAAACAACGAAGGCCTGATAGTCCTCATCCCAAGGGCGCTCGAAGAGTGACGTTCAAACTCCCTACTGAAGTGCCAACAGACAGGTGGCTACAAGTCAGAAATGACAGAGGCAAAGACAGATGGAGAAACACCGAACGAAACGCACGCCATGCTATGACATACATAAGGCAATTCAACATAGAAAAGAGGGAAGAGGTAAGATTAGAGAACTACAAAGGAAAGAACCCCATGTCGAGATCCCAGTGGCGAAGGCAACAGAGGATTCGAAAAGCTGAGAGGGAAGCTGTGGCAAATAAAGGGGCAACTTCAACAAAGAACCAAGGTGAATCTAGCACCAACAAACCCACACCAAAAAATCAAACTGAAGACAAACCCCCAGTTAATAGGAGGCTTTTCTCTGAAGTACAACTAGATGAACCAAAGGAATACACTCCAGACCCAAAAGAAGACGAAGATATGATAACGGATAACTTCGAATCAGAGGGGGAGTCTTCGTTCAACCTCAATTGCAACGTGGTATCTGTGCTTCCCTGTGAGTTTGGACAGGAAACTGAAATTGATGAATATGAGGAAGAAGATACCATAGACCTGATGAAGCATAGGCTTGTGTGCTATTATGTGATGGATAATGGGGCTGTCGAGGAGCAGAATGCATTCTTCGAACGTCCAGAACCAGCTATGAAGAACCATCTTAAGCCACTATTTATTCGGGCAAAGGTTGGTGCCCATGGCATGAATAAGGTTCTAGTGGATGGGGGTGCTGCAGTCAACTTGATACCCCACTTCATGATGAAAAGGTTAGAAATACGCGAAGGAGACATCAAGCCCCACAATATGGTTCTATCCAATTATGAAGGGAAAGTGGGCAAAACACTGGGGGTGGTTCAATTGGATTTGACAATAGGCTCAAGCTGTAGGCCCACCATGTTCATGGTGATCGAAGCCAAGGCCAACTACAACTTGTTGCTGGGAAGGGAGTGGATCCATGGCGTAGGGGCAGTTCCTTCGTCAATGCACCAGCGATTAGTTCTATGGAGAGAAGATGGGATCGTGGAAAACATTGAAGCAGACCAGAGTTACTTCATGTCAACAATCAATTTAGTTGACAAGAGGAATTATGACAAACATCTGGAAAAGATTGCTCCTTGTGTCCCAAATGATGAAATCAACGAAACCAGAAACGCCCACTACTATATGACCCTTCGCCATGATGGCCTATACTGGGATAGAAGAATAATCAGTGATGACGAAGGAGTCGAAAATACTATACAAAGACGGCCAGTAGGCTGGGACTTCGACAACCTTACTCATGACTGAGTCCTCCTTTTTCGAAAGGATTTCGGCCTATATGGCTGAGAACGAATCAAAGGCGGCCTTAGAGGCTGAAATGAATAAACGGGCTGTGAAGATGAACGAAATAAGTGGGGATGGCTCGAAAGGCTCACCCTTTAAAGAAATTGAGATAGATCAAAGGCTGGACGCCATCTATGATAAAGAACCCTTAGGCTTCGAAAGGGACCCCATAGACTCAGGTGCCAAAATGTTGGCACATGATCCACTCGAAGAAGTGAACTTAGGGGATGAAAACACGAAAAGAATAACCTACATAAGTGCAAAACTTAGCCCAAGCCTCAAGCAAGAAGTGATCGAAGTCCTCAAGAAAAACAAAGATTGCTTCGCATGGGATTATGATGAAATGCCTGGTTTAAAGAGGGAGTTAGTCGAACACAGACTTCCAATCAAAGATGGTAAGAAGCCCATCAAGCAAACTCCTAGAAGATTCGCACCAGCGGTTCTCACAAAGATTAAAGCTGAGATCGAAAGGTTGCTGCGTTGCAGATTCATCAGAACCACAAGGTACGTCGAATGGTTAGCGAATATAGTACCTGTTATTAAGAAAAATGGTTCTTTGAGAATCTGCATAGATTTTAGGGATTTAAACACTGCAACCCCTAAGGATGAGTACTCCATGCCTGTGGCAGAAATGCTAGTAGACTCTGCTGCAGGATTCGAATACTTGAGTATGTTAGATGGATACTCTGGGTATAACCAGATTTTTATTGTTGAAGAAGATGTTGCCAAGACAGCATTTTATTGCCCAGGAGCCTTAGGCACCTACGAATGGGTGGTGATGCCTTTTGGTTTAAAAAACGCTGGGGAAACTTATCAAAGGGCAACGAATTCGATTTTCCATGATTTCATTGAAACCTTTATGCAGGTGTATATTGATGATATAGTCATCAAATCTATATCTGCAGAAACACATTTGCATCACTTGAGCCAATCACTCGAACGAATGAGAAAACATGGCTTAAAGATGAATCCCCTTAAATGTGCATTTTTTGTGCAGGCTGGAGATTTCCTTGGCTTTGTGGTTCACAAGAAAGGGATTGAGATCAACCAGAACAAAACCAAAGCCATAATGGAGACGAAAGCACCTACGTCAAAAAGGGAGCTGCAATCTTTGCTAGGGAAGATTAACTTTCTCAGAAGGTTCATTTCGAATCTGAGTGGAAGAACCCAAGCTTTCTCTCCGTTGCTTCGTCTAAAGCAAGGCCAAGCCTTCGAATGGAACGAAGCCCATCAGGAGGCATTTGACAAGATAAAAAGATACCTCTCTCAGCCTCCCATCTTGTCTCCACCTTCATGGGGAAAGCCCATGAGATTGTACATATCTGCCTCTGAAGTTAGTATAGGTAGTATGATAGCACAAGAAGATAGCAATGGTATCGAAAGAGCCATATACTATTTAAGTAGAGTATTGAATGATGCAGAGACCAGATATAGTAATTTAGAAAAGCTATGTCTCTGTTTATATTTCTCTTGTATGAAACTCAAGTATTATATAAAGCCTGTTGATGTTTATGTTTCATCTCATTTCGATGTCATTAAACATATGCTTTCGAAACCAATAATGCATAGCAGAGTTGGTAAATGGGCTTTAGCCTTAACAGAATATTCTTTGACTTTCATGCCTTTAAAAGCTGTGAAAGGCCAAGTGATTTCTGATTTCATTGTGGACCATTCGTTGGTTGAGCAGACTGTCATGAGTTACGTCGAAATGCAACCATGGAAATTATACTTTGATGGTTCGACCCACAGGAATGGAAGTGGTGTTGGAGTCCTTCTAATTTCTCCTGAAGGAATTCCAGCAAAATTCAAGTATAAATTAGATGGTCCTCTTTGCTCGAACAACGAAGCTGAGTATGAAGTGCTCATTGTTGGACTTGAAGCTTTGTTGGAATTGGGGGCAACTAGAGTCGAAATTAAAGGAGACTCAGAATTAGTGGTCAAGCAAATAACAAAGGAGTATAAATGCATAAAGGAAAACCTGATGATATACTTCGTCATAGTTAACAGGCTACTTATGAAATTTGAATACATGGATATTCAACATATACCAAGGATAGAAAACCAAGAAGCAAATGACTTAGCACAGTTGGCTTCGGGTTATAAAGTTTCTGCCAGAAACTTTGAGGAGTTAGTTGAATTAAGGGGTAGAGTTATGGCTACTAGATTCACACCATCAGATCTAGAGAGTATGAAATTGGGTTATGCTGAGAAACAGGGATTCGAAATATTAGCCATAAACACTTTATCAGATGCAGATTGGCGAAGTCCACTGGTGAGTTATTTAACAAACCCAACTCTGAATGTTGATAGGAAGATAAAATATAGAGCATTGTCATATGTCCTCATGGGAAACGAATTGTTCAAAAAGACCCAAGAAGGCGTATTACTGAAGTGCCTAGGAGAAAGTGAGGCATATTTAGCATTGTCAGAAGTCCACAATGGGGCATGTGGGGCACATCAAGCAGGTCATAAAATGAAATGGTTGTTATTTCGATATGGCATGTATTGGCCCAGCATGCTCAAAGATTGTATAGACTTTGCTAAAGGTTGCGAAGATTGTCAGAAACATGCAGGGATTCAACATGCCCCTGCAAGTGAGTTACATTCAATCATTAAACCATGGCCATTTAGAGGATGGGCATTGGATTTAATAGGAGAAATAAATCCTGCTTCATCTAAAGGACATAAATATATCTTGGTAGGAATAGATTATTTTACCAAGTGGATCGAAGCTATACCATTAATAATTTCTGATCAAGAGGCTATTATTGAGTTTATACAGAAACAAATTATCTATAGGTTCAGATTGCCAGAGAGCATAACCACAGACCAAGGCTCTGTGTTTACTGGTAGAAAGATGTAAGAATTTGCCCAAGAAATGGGGTTTAGATTACTAACATCAACGCCATATTATGCTCAAGCAAATGGTCAGGTCGAAGCGGCTAATAAAGTGATAATAGGGTTAATTAAGAAACATATTGGTAAAAAACCAAGGAACTGGCACAAAACTTTAGACCAAATACTATGGGCCTGTAGAACATCTCCTAAAGAAGCTACTAACACCACGCCTTTCCAACTCACATTTGGTCATGATGCAGTTCTGCCAGTAGAAATTCATCTACAATCAGTTCGAATTCAAAGACAAAACAAAATTCCAGCTGCATTATATTGGGAGATGATGATGAATGAGTTAGTGGAATTGGACGAAGTTAGATTACATGCATTGGAAATCTTGATGAGACAAAAAGAAAGAGTGGCCAGAACATATAACAAAAGGGTGAAAAGGAAAGCATTCACTATTAATGACTTAGTCTGGAAAGTCATATTACCCATGGACAAGAAAAATAAAACATTAGGTAAATGGTCACCTCATTGAGAAGGGCCTTTTCGAATAATAAAGGTATTCTCAAACAATGCATATGAAATCGAAGAGATGATGGATGATAAACGTATCCTAAAGGTTAATGGGAAGTATTTAAAGAAATATAAGCCACGCCTGCAGGAGATTCGAATAGTAACAACGTAATCAAAATATCATAAAAATGCCAAAATGGCAATATGGGATGCCAAAATGGCGTTGTTCAAATATTACATATAAAAAACCAAATTTTAATCAAATGAACACTGAGATTTAGAAATAGGAATTATTCTTCAATCTGTTGAAGGTACTTCGAAAAGACTCAAGCCTTTGTTGAGCAAAACGTCTTGCTCCCTCTAAGGTGGCCACTTCTCCCTTGAGTTGTTCTGCAGTTTCCATTTCTGCAAGCCCTTGGTTGAGAAGCTCTTCGAATTGGTTACCAGCAGTATTGGTTTCGTAGGCCAATTATTGTTCTTGAGCCTCTTTAACCTTCTGTTGAAGTTCCTGAATTTGCCTTTCCCAGAGAAGGATGGACTCAGCTCGAGCCTCATAATCAATTTTTGCTTGCTTTAGATGCATAGCTTGATCCTTAGCTTCTTGAGAGAGTTTCGAAGCATGCTCATAAGCAGCATCCATTTCAGTTCGTTTTTCTTGAACCTTTCTGGCAGCAAATTCATCTTGGAGAAGGTACCCAGTCATGTTGTCCAGCAAAGATTGAAGATCGAACAAGATAGAACTAACTGGCAAGGAGCAGGTAGCAAGGTTGACTTTTGTAAGCAACTCCTTCATAGTGTAGCAAGCTGCGCTATCTTGTTTGAGCACTTCCAACAAACCCACATCTAGAATTGTTCTCCTGATCCTGTTAAGAAGTACAATTCTTTCATTTGTGGGCAGCGGATGGCTAGTCGAACTTGTGCCAGCCTTAGCAGGTGGAATATCCCTTTGAGTCAGCTTCGCCTTCATGTACCCAATAGGGTTATTTCGTCTCTGGAGAGCAAGCTCCTCGTCAATCATTCGGGACAAAGACGGTTGAGGGAGTTCCACGCGCAGGGGGGTCACGTCCATTTCGACTTCTATGGATTTATTGGTCGCGTCACCATCCCCTTCATTCGTTTCGTGCTCATTATCTTCTTCATCGTCATCCAAATCCACCACTTCGATATCTTCGTTCTCGCTGCTATTTGCATTGGACTCTGTCCCAACAGTCGAACCATCGTTGGCATCTTCCTCCTCAGACCCTTCTTCCGCAGATTCTTCGTTTCTTTGACCAGAATCAGCTTTCTCTCCTTCAGCGTGAGTGTCCTTTGGATCCTCTTGAAGGGTTTCAAGAGGGGACTTTTGGAGAGAAGTTCTTTGTAAAGCCTCTGCAGATTCATGAAGCGTTGCTTCATTTGTTTCTTTGAGAGGAGGAGAAGTACTCTGATCATCTTGCTGCTCAGAAGCCCCAACCAGAACTGCCATATTAGAGGAACCCTTGTTCTGTACAAGATTGCTGGAATCCCCTTGAGGAGAAGAGTTGATCAGAGCAGAAGCTTTTGATGGTGAGGTCGAAGTGGTAAGAGCTGGATTTAGAATATCCTGCAAGAGGCAAAAGAATATTAAAAGCATGCACCAAGGTAATAAGAAATTATTTTGTCAAAGATTTAAAGTTCAATTTACCTGTGGACTCTCAGAAGAGAGGTTGCTAGCTATGCGTTCCAACATTACGTTGGAGGTCGAAGATGGAATTTTGGATTTAGGTGAGGGAGCAGCATCCCTGGAATCGAGTCCAGAGACACTAGTTGGTATAACACTTTTTGAAATATCTTTCTTCTGCTTCTTCTTCGAAGCCGCTGGTAAATTTCCTCCAGCCTTGGGGTCTTCCCCAGTAGTGTTTATTTTTCGCTTCTTTGGAGTGGTAGGCGGAAGTTTGTTGGTATGAAAAGATTTAAACAATAAGTTAGATGCAAATCATGAAACATTAGTGAATTCGAAACATCAAGGCTAAGTGATTACCTGTGGAGTTGGAGCACTGGCTATTACTGGTGTTGTTGTTGTTGTTGCAGCAATTGTTGTTGGTTCGGATAGAGTCACATTGTCAATGGTTTCGACAGAGGCTTGAGAGGCGCTCCCTTCTTTTGACTTTGAAGCAGCAGTCTTTATCCTACTGACTGAAAATCGAAACAATTAAGGTAAAAGTTAAAGATATAGAAAATGAGAAACGTTTGGGATTTTCCCAAGCATTCGCACCTGTTCCTTGATCAGATTTAATCGACATGGCAGAAAGGTCATAGCGAAGATGTCCTGGGAAATCGTGGAGCCAGTGTCGAGCCCAGGTCACAGTCTCAGATGGCTTTGGTTTCTTTTGAAGATATTTGAACATTTCTTTGCAAGTGAACCACCAAGGGTATGGAGGAAACCAAGCCAGAGCCAGTTCTGAGGTAGGTAATCTAGGAAATTTAGGTGGATGCATTTCGAATGCCAACCTATACCTATCCTCAGATGACAACCCTTAAGGAAGTTTTAACTTAGAAACTTTTTCTTTGAATTTTTCCTTCAAGGTCTCAGCCTCTTGATGCACCATGGATTCCAAGTGTGTGGGATCATAAGTAGTTTCGAAATAATTTTGAAAGGCCTTAATCTCTTTGGCATGAGTAAACATACCTTTCTTGGATGGTACCTGCACATCGAATGCATCAGTTAGTTTCTGCTGAATAGTAAGAGTATCGAACATATAAGTCTGATAGAACTCTGTCCATCATTCCAGAAACCCCTTTGCTGTAAGGTGTGTAGGTTCGAAAGTTATCAGTTCAAAATGGGCGAAGCCTTGGTATTGTTCCTGCTGTAGTTTGGCTTCTCGTGCCTTGAAGGTTCGCCCAGAGGTGATGGCATTTTCCGTTTGGAATAGGGGTTCAGGAATTAGTTGGCACAAGCCAAACTGTCTCGAAACGAAGTTGGGTTGATAAGCAAAAAGAAAAATTTGATTCTTAGCAGGAGTAATTCTTGAAGAGATCAGTCTGGGTAGCAAAAAGGCTCTCCATACATCTTGAATTTCTTTGCTTTTGACAGCTTCTGAGAGAGCCATGGTGAACCATGAAGGTCCATGAGCCCTTGAAGCAAAAGGCGTCATGGTCTCTTCGAACTTATGCCTCTTGGAGAATATCATGATATATTTTGAGAATAGAACTTTGAAGTCATCCTTATCATCGTTTGAGGTTAGTCTTCGTAGCCTAGTGCCTTCGATGATTCTATCCGCTATTTCAGGGTCTTGTTCAGCAATAGTGTTGGCAGTTGATAGTGAAGGTTCGAACATGGCATTTAGCCATAACTGAAGTAACCAGAAAGGGCCAGCTAGCAGGATATTCTTGGAGGTGTGAGATTTTAGACTCGAAACAGCTTACCTTAGACTTTCATAAAGATCAACTAATAGAAGTTCGCTTAAGCACACCCTCCGATTCTCATGCAAATCTCTAGCTAGAGGAATAAACCTACTGGCTACCTGTAGGGATCTGCTGCAAAAGACATACCTTGACAACCATAAAGTAAGGAAAGCAATGTGTTCTACATCCGACACACTGTCACCTTCAGTATGATAGTGGCTGATAAACTTTGAAAAGCTTGCTAGCTTGACTTCGAAGTCAATGATACTCGAATGCTCTTCATTGTCAGGAATATAGGTTTCTCCTATTGGTGATAGCCCAGTAATGGCTGCTATGTCAAAAAAGGTAGGGGTAATCATTCCACCAGGGAGATGGAAAGTATTGTAAGTACTGTCCCAGAAGTATAGGGACGCGAATAACAATGGGTGGCTATAAGTAAAACCTGGTTTCGACAGTTTAATCAAGTTGTAGATACCTAATTCTTCCCATTGCTGGGATTTCTTAGCTTCTACCTTATTAAACCAGTTGTGATAGGCTGTGTCGGAGGTGGGGCAAGATCGAAACGGTTTGAAGTTACTCTTTACATAATCTAGCACGAAAGGGTCCTTAGGGGGAACGATTGGATTTTCTATGGTGTTTGAATCAGAAGACTCTATAGTCTTGGGGCTATCCATTTTATTAAACAGAGGTTTGAAATTATAGCAAACTGGAAAAAATTTTCTGGTGTCTTTTAAAATTTCAAAGACTGTAAGAGGGCCCATTAAAGCTAACCTCTTGCCAGCAGCGTTAGTAGGAATTAGTACCTGGGATGCATAAAGCATTTCTTTCTCTTTTGAGATCATCTGGGGAACAAGAACAGATTGACCTTGGTAGGTGCCAACCTTGATTTCCATTGTGGTTCCTGTGGTCTTTCCTTTCTTTTTGGAAACCTTTTTTAGTTGAGATGAAGTTGAAGAAGACATTGTTGGAAGAATGTTGGAAGTTTAGGGTTTTGGTGAGAAAAGAGGAAGAAAAGATTCAGAATGTGGAAAGAAAAGAAAAGACTAAGTTGATGGGTTTTTATAATGTGGAAGTTTAAGCATCCACTGAGTAAGATTGTGATACGTGGTAGTCGTGGGTTGGTTTGATGAAGAGGTGGCGTAAAATTAATATTGGTAATAGGCGTGATTAAAGATAATCATTGTTTTGTAACTGCACCACGCTGTGAAATGGTTCAAGGCGGTTAAGGAATCTGAAAAGCGTTGTGATTGACGTGACTGGAGTCATATGCAATAAATGTTACGATGATTCGAAGGTCACATCAAAATCTTGTGTATATGTTTAAAATAAGTATTTCTCAAAGGAATCAAAATACATATTTTAAAGGGGCATTTTGTTGGCTGAAGATTTTGATGATATTATTAGAAGAAAATTGGACGTTTCGATTGGAATAAAGCAAGATGTCATGTTTCGAAATGGTAGAATCAGTGCTTCGAATGGGCATATTAAAGTTTGGGGTTTCGAGTGACAGTTATGAGAATATATTCAAAGAAGTCTCGAAATGCTAACAAGGCTGTGTCCAAGAAATGTGTTCGAAGCGAAGGAGTGCCAAAGCATTTGAAATTCAAATGCAAGCGGGATGTTCGAAATTTGAAATATATGCGCTGGAGCATTCGAAGACGCGTGGAAGCAAGAGAGAGGCATTGCTCTGCATGTTCTGAACGTGGCAGAATCTTATAGCAAGACCGTTATGATCGAAGTAGTATAAATAGAAGTCTTAGCATTAGGATTTCGTGTGTCATATCTATTGTACAAAAAAACTCAGTAAACATTCAAAATACCACATGGCTAGGGAAACGAATGCACGAGCAATGTACGTATGATAACACCAAATGTTTATGATTTAATGAAAACTCTTTATCATTTCCAGTACTTTCCTTTACGTTCATGTCAATACCATTCAAAATCTTTTGCATTTAAAATGTTTTCATTCGAAGTCTTTCTACTGATGCCTTACATTTAAATACTTTCTTTCCATTTCAAATATTTTACATTTCAGAAACTGTTGTACATTTCATGCCTTTATCTTCAAGCTTTTATCGTTCAAATACCTTTTTCACTTAAAGTCATTTTATTGTTTTCTTGCATTTAAACGCTTTCTTCATATTTCGAATCTTTTACATTCCAGAGAATCCTTTACATTAACTGTTTTTATGCTTCGAAGTCATTTACTTGTCTTTTATGCAGTTTTTACATGTCTTTACAATTGAACTTTATTCATGCAATTTGGTTTCGCGCATATTTACTTGATCACACCTTTAGATCTTTAATAGAGAAACACCTACACAACGTTCTAAATACCAACCATGAATACCAGTTCTATCATGAGAGTCACCCTAATGACCAACACGTCCTAGGATCAATCTAGTCGATCCTGCGAGTTACCAGAGAGATTGAATAACAGTCAGTAAGATTATTCGATAGTTTGGAGGACTAGCGGTTGTTTACCAGAAATCACTGTAAACAGCAACTTGATGTTGTGAGTCTTGAAACTTGGCATGTAGATGCTTGGCAATGTATATAGGCCCATGGGACTTGTTTGAGCCATTGAAAACCTCAACTTCCTTGAGAGAAACAAAACCCTAATTTTGACTGGCTTAGGAGGATGTTTGACTGTGCAATCCCTTGAGTGGTCTTGAGCCATTTGAAGATTGATCTTAACAAATCTTGAAGAAAATGGGAGGGAAAATTTTGGGGTACAACAGTTGCCCCTGTTCAATCTTCTTAGACCTGAGTATGTAGATTGGCTTGCGAGCCTTTCGTGATCCGAAGGTGGAAGATGATTGAACACTAGAGTGCCCAGAAATTTGCACTCGAGTAGAGTATCAGCAGTGTGATGGCGGGAATTGGCTTATAGATGCCATTTGGAAAGATGGTGGATAGGGGGATGGGCTTATAGATGCCATCTGGAGATGTGACAGGACCTTGTCGGGAATGGGCTTATAGATGCCATTTGGAAATGTGATGGATAGTTGTGGAGATGGGCTTATAGATGCCATCGGAAGGTGTCGATCGCGTAAGAGATTCCTTAGCGAGAACTTGCGTACTTTGAGAAAGGAAGATAGTTTCATGGCCTGTTACAGGTGTTGATCTTCAAACTCTTCATGCAGATATGCCCTGGCTGGATACAGGTGTCGAATCTACAATCAGCTGCTCACAGATGTGCCCTGGCTAGATACAGGTATTGAATCTGGAATTGGTCGTCTACAGATATGCCCTGGCTGGATACAGGTATCGAATCTCTAAACTTTTCATGTAGATATGCCCTGGCTGGATACAGAAATCGAATCTACTCACAGATATGCCCTGGCTGGATACAGGAATCGAATCTGGAATTGGTCGTCTACAGATATGCCCTGGCTGGATACAGGAATCGAATCTTTAAACTCTTCATGCAGACATGCCCTGGCTGGATACATGTATCGAATCTGGAATTAGTCGTCTACAGATATGCCCTGGCTGGATACAGGTATCAAATCTTCAAACTCTTCAGATATGCCCTGGCTAGATACAGGAATCGAATCTGGAATTAGTCGTCTACAGATATGCCCTGGCTGGATACAGGTATTGAATCTCTAAACTTTTCATGTAGATATGCCCTGGCTAGATACAGGAATCGAATCTACTCACAGATATGCCCTAGCGAGATACAGGAATCAAATATGGAATTGGTCGTCTACAGATATGCCTTGGCTGGATACAGGTATCGAATCTTCAAACTCTTCAGATATGCCCTGGCTAGACACAGGAATCGAATATGGAATTAGTTGCCTACAGATATGCCCTGGCTGGATACAGGTATCGAATCTTCAAACTCTTCAGATATGCCTTGGCTAGATACAGGAATCAAATCTGGAATTAGTCGTCTATAGATATGCCCTGGCTGCATACAGGTATCGAATCTTCAAACTCTTCAGATATGCCCTGGCTAGATACAGGAATCGAATCTGGAATTAGTCGTCTACAGATATGCCCTGGCTAGATACAGGAATCGAATCTGGAATTGCGACAGTTGATAGTAATTATATTTGGATTGACCTTTTTCCTGAAAAGGCAAAACATCAGTTGTATGCAATGTCATGATGTATGAGATGCATGATGTCATAGTGTCGTATGCACTTTGTTATGTATGTAAGCAAGATGTATGAAATGTGAAATGTCTATGAATGTATTTTCGTCTAGGAAAATAAATCCTTGACGAATACCGGGAAGTTGAATCCTGGGCTGATGTTTTGAAGAGTAGAGTTCTTCGTTTCCGCTGGAGATGATGGTTGCAAGAGTAAACCGGTAGGAGAAGATGACTCCGTTGGGGAATAAACTTGTTGAAGAGATTACTCTGCGGGGAATGACTCTGTGGGAAGAGATACTTCGCTGAGGTTTTGATGATAACTCCGCTTGGGATACCATTTGATAGGTTTTGTTGGGAATTTGATGAACTCCGCTGGGGGTAGGAAGAACTTCGCCGAGGACGATCTTTCCGTGGTAATTAGCTGAGGATAACCCAGTTATAAGCTCTGGTGGGGAATAACCTTCTGAATAAAGCCGGGGAGAGCGTTCGTACTCTGCAGGGGATAATCTTCCAGAATCTACTGGGGATAAGCTTCCAGAATCTACTGGGGAGGATAATTCAAATCTCCTGGGGAAACTTTTGGACTGTATTGGGGAAATGACTCCACTGGGGTGTCTGGTATTCCGTCGGGGAACAATCTTATACCAAGACTGCCGGGAATGCTTGCTTAGGAATATTTGTATACTCCGTTGGGGAATGTTGAGATCTTCTGGGGATACCCAACTTCCTTAAGGCTGATAGTAGACTAACTCTGCTTGGGGAGAGTGTTGCTGACTTGCTGGAGATATTGTGCCTTGTTAGGGTTGATGGGAGACCAACTCTGCTCGGGGGGAGAGTATTGCTGAGTCTTTGTCTTACTCTGCGGGGAGTGAAGGTATTATGGTTATGTTCTTCAGCCGAACCTACCTTGGTACCTTGGTGGACAGAGCAACTAGATCGCTTAGACAACTCATTATTTCCCCTGTTTCTGATGTCACCTGTAATTAATCCTTTGTTTCGCATGCAATTATTTATGATTAGCAATTACTGTCAAATGCATATATCAAAAATGAACATTGGACGTTCTTCGCTAAACAAAACAGAAAAAGGAAAAACAATTGGCAATTTGTCTGGAAAAATGATTTTGTATTGATTTTTGAATTTGCCTGTAAATAGGCGTCTTTGTACAAGAGGCTGACGTCCTAGTAAGATAACGCCGCCGAACAAGAGAGTTTATACAATTTTGTGCAAAAGGAAAACAAAACAGCTATGTGAACAATCCCACTGGGTTCCAACTCTGCTATCGCCTTTATGTCTTCAAGCGTCCATCACTTTGCTGCTTAATTGACGATGAAGCTGATTGATTGATGCCGTCTGAACCTGATAGTTGATGCCAGATTCTGAATGCAAGGTGATCCAATGAGACATAGTATTACGCTTATCCCTAACTTTTTCCTGGATCGCCTTTTCAGGTTTTCAGTCCACCGGGATACCCATTTTTGCCCAAGCTGCCTTTTCAGGTTTTCGACTTGCCGGGTGTATAGATTTTTTCATTTCATCCCTTATTTTTGCCCGAACCCTTTTGGTTCGCCGGGAAGCCCTTATTTTTGCCTAGGTGTGTCAACCTAGCGGGTCTTTTTATTCATGCGTAGTATCTTTTTACTATGTCTGCATTGGCGGGGTGAGGAAGGTCATCACCATCCATGGTGGTTAGAATCATGGCTCCTCTTGAGAAGATATTCTTAACCACAAATGGCCCTTCGTACGTAGGGGTCCATTTGCCCCTGGGATCACTTTGAGGAAGAATGATGCGCTTGATTACCAGGTGTTGTACCCCAAAATTTGCCCTCCCATTTTCTTCAAGATTTGCTAAGAGCATGCTTCAAAATCTCCCAAAGGTTGCACAGTCCAATGGCCTCCTAACAGTCAAAAATTAGGGTTTTGGTTCTGGCAAAGAAATTGAAGTTTCCAAGGGTCCAAACAAGTCCCACATGCCTATAAACATTGTCAAGCATCCTTATGCCAAGTTTCAAGACTTACAGCATAAAATTGCACAGTCAAAAACCCTAATTGCTCAACAGTCAACTGCATGGGCAAAATGGTCATTTGACAGTCAAAAGTCAAATTTTTTGGTCAACATCTTATTTTGAAGTCACAAACATCATTTGATCAATTCTTGATCATGATTCTCAAAGCATGGCTCAAAAAGTCCCAAGATGCAAAAGTTTCTATTTTTGGACATCTGAAAAAGTCAACTGCAAATTGACCAGGGCATAACTTCCACATGGTTTATCAGAAAAATTCCATCCAAAGCTCATTTTGAAGAGAATGACATTTCCCACAACTCATCTTCACACTTCAAGTCCAAGAAATTCTCTCACAAAAAGTTATCAATCTCAACATTATAGGTCATTTTCAAAAGTCAACAAAAAGGCACTTTAAGTCAAAGACCATAACTTGAGATTGGTAAATCAAAATGACATGGGACCAAAGGCATTGGTTATAGGACTTCAATACCTTTCCAAAATGTCTAAGAACATGATCAAAGCTTAAAAATTGAGCAAGATATGCCTTGTGGAAGTTGGGAAATTTTGGGGAATTTTGAAAAGTCAACTTTGCTTCAAATGCCTCAAAATTGCTAATGGGCCTCAATTTCTTCCAAGAATCATCACCCAAAAGCTATGAACGACCCATTGACCCAAAGGGGAGTTATTTTCTTATTTTTAATTAATTAATTGAGTTTTTAATCCTATTAATTCATTTAATTAAAATTAAATTTAAGAAAAATACTAAAACATGTTTTCCAAATCTTTTTGTGCAGCATATTCTCTCATTAAGGCCTAGGGATTTCGTGTACCACATCAAGAGGCAAGATCTTCCAAAATAGGCATGTTTTTCATGACAAAAAGATTGAAAAAGATGCTTGAAAAATCAAATATTGAAACATTGATTCAATGGATTTTGGGCTTTGTTCTCTAACCTAAATCATTCCTCATACATATACAAACAAACCCTTATGCTGAAGAACAAGAAAGTTGCGCTGGGAAGAGAGAAGAACATTGCAATTTTTTACTAAAAAATTGGAAACTGAAAACTGAATTGCAAGGTGTTTCAAGGCCTGAAAAGTGTGCCAATACGTTGCTGGACTACCTAGGAAGCATTTCCAATTGAAATCAAGTCTCCATACATCCAAAATTGGTAGAACCACGTTGCCCTGTTCATGAAAATTTTCTTAATCGTATTTGAATTTGCATACCTTTTCCATACGTTTTAAGCATTGATTTATACTAACATGAGTGTTCTAAAGCTGTTGGCATTCTTTGATTGAATTTTTAAGCCATGTACACGAATCCACCATGAAAGCTGCCTAGGGTTTCAGAGGTTTGAAATTGGGGTTTCTTTCCAGTGAAAAAATTGGACCATAAGACCAGCACCATTGGAATCGTGACAACAAGACGGACTGAACCCACACCTCGCGCCCAATTTATCTTTGCCCATTGCTTAATCGCTATTTTTCATGGTCTTGTTTAGTGGGGGTTTAAAACCCCTGCTATTTGCTTTTATTTGTAGGTACAAAACGAGGAAGAAGCCTGCGTGTCATAGCATGATTGGGACATTCAAATTTCCAGCGCGTTTTTTGTGTTGAATATCATTAACCTTTATTTCTTGTTATAATATTTAATGTCCAGAATTATTACAAACGCGTTGAATGGCATAGTGGTTGGGAATGTGATTGGCAAGCCTTGGGACCTGGGTTCGATTCCCAGGTCCTCTTATACATTTCATATTTTGTTCATTTACATGTTCCAGCGTAGCGCCTCTCTCCAAGGACCATCATGTGTCTTCACCATCTGGCTTGCCACGCGCCCAGAGGCTCCATCCAATGGCCAGGACGTGCAGTTCCACATACGCATCAGTCAAACGCTCCTCACATGATCACTAAAAGTCAAAAGGGCCTTGCATTTCAATGGGCCTAATTGCTGCACAATAAGCCTCCAAATTGGGTCAACCACCCCCCATGTTTGCATTTTCTTTCTCTCTTTTTATTCTTCTTCTTTTATTTATTTTAATTATGTTAATTGTTTTATTTAATTCTATAAAATATTTTTCATAAAAAAAACAAAAAAATCAGAAAAGTAAAAATAAAAATATGTTTTATTTAATAGTTTTGTAAATAAATTCCAATAAAACAATTTAGTTTAAATTTAGGTGTTTAACTTTAATGTCTTTTTTCTAAAAAACTAAAAAACATAAAAAATAGGTTTTAGCATTTTTATTCTTTTTTTCTTAATAAATAATTTATTTCCTTATCATCATTATTATTAATTCTTAATTAATTTGTAAATAAACTTGTAATTAAATAATTTAAGTAAATTAGGTTTAAACTTTAATTCTTTTCCTTAAATAATTAAAAACATGTAGAATTAGAGTTTCTTTTCTTTTTAATTTTCTTTATTTCCATTAAATGCCAAAAACCATAAAAAATAACATTTTCTTTCTTTAATCATTAATTACTTTAAATTCCAATCTAATCTTTAAAGGGTCCAACGCCCTCGCACTTTCGATTCCAATTCCCTTTCGCGCATTTGTCTTTATTCTTCGTTTTAAATTTATGTAATTGCCCCGAAGCCTTGTAATAGATAATTAGGACATTTACCTTCCGCACTTTTATTCAAAATCGGGTTTTGTTAATTTGGCGATGTATAGACTCGCGCCTTGTAATAGCGTAGGACTTTTATTTTCCGCACTTTAAGTTCCGCACCTTTAAACTGTTAATCACATGAAAGAATGTATGCCCAAATAAAATTAAAGCGTAGAACACCCAATGCATAACAAGACAAATAATAACTGAAAATGACACACAATTCACACACCACTCTTAGGGTACGCCTCACTGGTTCCTTGCCCCTCGAAATGTGGTCGTCGAGTATGGGACGTTTTAGTAAGTCCTCATGTCCATGAACATTGCATGGGGGTAGCTTCTAAGGTGTCCTACTATTGCTCTGGTGACCACACTGTCCCTACAAACGAATTGACCTGAACACCTCCAACGGTGGTGCTACCTACCTCTCAATGGTGGGATGGCACTACCTTAAGGACATTTACACAGCCTAATTCCTTAGGGTAGGTAGATGACTCGTAGATACTTTCTCTAATTCAAAACAAATAAAAAATTCTTTTCACACCGACACTTTGCAAAAAGCTTTCAAAAACAACTTTTCAAACACTCTTGAGGACTGATACAAGAGTCGAACTGAAATTTTAAACGAAAATTTTTTCAAACCCACTCACAATTGAAAAGCAAACAAATATTTTGAAAACACAATGAGCAAGTATCTAAGAGCCCATGGATAACCATGGATAGAAAGGGTGCTAACACCTTCCCTTTCTATAAATCTACCTCCCGAACCGAGAAACTATCTCATAAGGAATTTTTCTGTGCTTTTGTCCTGTCCATGTTGGAGAAAATAAAAGACGGTGGCGACTCTTGCTTCCGCGACATTTCGCGAACCAGCGTTAAACAGTCAGATCCACCGATCACAGAACTGGCGACTCTGCTGGGGAATAACTTTAAAGTGAGGTGTACCTTAGGACTAAGATCACTGTGTTTTCAATTGCTTTGACTTGTTTGCTTTATTATTGTGGGTTGCATCGGAGTTACATAGATCCTAACCCGGATCTGGGGATACCCTGTTAGGTAGCATAAGCTGTGAGGGACCTGTCCGGCGTAGACCGACATGGGTGAAGCAGTGGCTACGTTGGTGTGGCGCCTTGGTCTGTACCGATATCCCTTGTGTTGCAACGAGGAGAATATGGGTCTTCTGAGGAGTCATTAAGCACCAACAGACCTTAGAACCTTAAAAGACACAACTTGGACAATAAAACAGTAGCAGTATGCTACGCCCATTGAGGCTAAACTCTCGTGATGGTTCTGGCTGCAAGAAAAGATTGCGATGCTGGAGTTATGACCGATTGAGGGTAGTCATTGATATTGGGATCCTCTAAGAACCCAGTAAATTTTGATAGGACAGGTATGAACCAATAAACTGAAAGAGGGTAATACCTAGACCTCATGCTGGCCTAAACTTTAAGGGCTTGTCTTGTGTGACTTGTGTGCTTTATCATGTTTGCCTTTGTAAATATTTATGGTGTGCTTTATCATAACATCATGCCATCATGAGCATTGCATGTATCCTGCATAAGGACTGACCATTTCAAAGACAAGAGGGTTTCACCTTTGCTCTGTTTTGTAGGACATCATGATGCCTATGCGAAGGAATACTATCCGGTTCAACTTTGTTCACCCACCTGAGTTGCTTGAAGAGTTGGTTAGTAGAATTCCAAACACCACATCCTTCATCCAGAGGCATGGTTCTCTTCTCAATTTAGTCACTGCAAAGCGGGATCAACAATTGATGAGTGTCCTGGCCCAGTTCTATGACCCTCAGTACCAGTGCTTCACCTTTCAAGACTTCCAGCTGGTCCCTACCCTGGAAGAGTTCTCTGATTTGCTTGGTATCCCTATCTTGGATCAGACTCCCTACACTGGTTGGGAAAAGACTCTCAGGCTTGAGGAGGTTGCTGCAGCTCTTCCCTTGACCCATCAAGAAGTAATGGACAACTGGGTGACTAGAAGCGGAGTTAAGGGTTTCTTGGCTAAGTTTCTGATTGGTAAAGCTAACAATTTCTGGAATGACTTGGACTTTAGGGCATATGAAGACCTCCTGGCTCTCTTAATCTATGGTCTAGTCTTGTTTCCTAATCCTGACAACTTCATCAATGTCACTGCCATAAGGATCTTCATGTCTCAGAATCCTGTGCCCACTCTCTTGGGTGATATCCTGCAACAACTTTATGCTCGTACTGCCCGAAGACGAGGAACTCTGTGGTGTTGCATCCCTTTGTTGGTGAGGTGGTTTATTTCTCACCTCCCTAAGTTCGTGCTGAAGAACCAAGAAGGAAGAGTTTGGGCTCATAGGTTAATGTCTCTCACTGATAAGGACATCATTTGGACTTTCATAGGTTTGGATGAGATAGCTGTTATTGATCGTTGCGGAGAATACCCTAATGTTCCTTTGATTGGTACTCAAGGAGGAATCTCTTACAATCCATGTCTAGTGCTCCGTCAGTTTGGAAGGGCCAGAAGAGCAGGGCCTCATGATATGTTGGTGCCTCACATCAGTTTTGAGTTTCAGGTGGATAGTGACGAGCTGCGTCGTAGGTTCATTAAGGCTTGGGACAGAGTTCATAAAGCTGACCCACAAGAGTTGGGGCCATAGACTTCTCTACCTATGGAAGCCTACTACAAATGGGTTCGCATCCGTGCTCAGAAGTTAGGTATGCCATACGAAGCTGTCAGACCTGTCATTCTTGAGTACCCTTACCAAGATGGGGTTCCCCCAACTGTTCTCCCTCCTCAGATACCTACTGATTATGAGACATTAAAGAGGTCTTGGGCGCAACTGCGAGAAGAACGGGATTCTTACCGGGAAAAGTTCAATGAGCAGGAATTGAAGATACAGAAGCTGACAAAGCAGTTGGAGAATGAGCGGGCCCTGAATGACTACATCCGTACTGAGAAGAGGAGACCCTGGGATCAATGATGAGCTTTGGATGTTCTTTTACAGTTTTATTTCCCTTTTCGGTATTTCCATTTTTATGTAACGCCTAAGGGCAATCCGTTGAACAATTTAAGTTTCAAAGTTGAATCTAATGAAGTGTGTTCCTTTTTGTTTACAAAGTTGATTCCCGATTGTCTTTGAAAACATAAATCATACGCATTCCATTCATCATGTGCATAGCAGGTATTCTTCTTTTCAGGTTGCTTACTGTTCTTCGCTGTTTATTTCAGCATCATGAACCCTGAATCATCAACCGAGATGTCTATCAAGGCCCTTCAGGCGCAGAACGCACAATTTCAAGAGCTGATCATGGGTTTGGCTCAAGGCCAAGAAGAGCTGAAGGCTTTGATCCTGAAGAAGGAGAAGAAGAAGAAGAGAACAGTTCTATTCAACTCAGACCGGAGGTTTGGTAACACTCTGCAGAATGAGGAAGCCGGTTCTTCTGTAGGCAAAGACAATCCCCAGGGGGGAAAGGCTCCAAGTCCGATAGTCTCTAACAACGAGACTGATTTTAATGAGGAACAGTATCCTCCAGCTGAAGACCGGTATAAGCAGTTAGAAGACCGTTTGAACGCCATGGAGATCCAACAAGTGCCTGGTTTGGATTTCGGAGACTTGGGTTTGTCTACTGGTGTGATCATCCCTCACAAGTTTAAAGCACCGTCTTTCACCAAGTATGACGGGGCGTCTTGCCCTAAGCTACACCTCAGATCTTATGTGCGGAAGATTCAGCCGTACACAGTGGATAAGAACTTGTGGATCCACTTCTTCCAGGAGAGTCTTTCAGGGACTCATCTCGAATGGTTCTATCAGCTGGATGGAACCAAGGTTCGTAACTGGGAGGAGTTGGCTACTGCTTTTTACAAGCAGTATCAATATAATGCCGACCTTGCTCCTACACGTACCCAACTCCAGGGTATGTCGCTAGGATCAGGCGAAGGTTTTAAAGAGTATGCACAGAAGTGGAGGGATCTGGCTGGCAGGGTGCAGCCACCATTAACTGACCGTGAGCTGGTAGATATGTTCTTGGGGACCCTCTCCGGGCCATTCTTCAATCATCTTATTGGCAATTCATCTGCAGAGTTCACTGACCTCATTCTGACTGGGGAAAGGATAGAGGCTGGTATGAAGTCCGGAAAGATTCATAAGGGTGCATCTTCAAGTTCTGAGAAGAAACCTTTTAAGAAGGAGGCCAGTGCTGTGTATGGGCCTAGGAGGCAAGATAAAACAGAGCGCCGCCAAACTGTCAACGCGGTGGTGATTGCTAAACCTGCTGCCGCTCCTCGGCAACTCAATCAACAAAGGGCTGAAAGACCCATAAGAGAATTTACCCGGCTGAGTATGACCCTATCACAAATCTTGCCACAACTGCTATCAACCAACTTGGTGACTGTCAGGGAGGCCCCGAAGGTTGTGAATACTGCCTCTCCGAAGTATAATCCAAATGCCCGCTGTGCTTATCACTCCGATAGCCCGGGGCACTCTACTGATGATTGTTGGGCCCTAAGGAACAAGGTGCAAGACCTTATTGATGCAAAGGAGGTACAATTCGAGGCATCTGAGAAGCCTAATGTGGTGACAGCTCCCCTGCCTGCTCATGGAGTGAATGCTATCAGGGATGATGATGAAGTGGAAGAGTCAGAGTTTGATAGCTGGATCTACCCGACGACTGACGGTGGATTGAACAATTGGACTGCCAAAGATCATACACCTGTTACTTTTGTTACGCAGTAATGAATTCCTTTGTTTTGTTATTTGTAATAAACAATGAATTAAAACTTTATGGCCCGGTGTCTTACCCGGGGCACCGTGGCTTCATTTGTGAGGGCATATTAATTGTCATTTCATATATCATGAATAAAGACCTTGGAAGTTTTCTCGCACTTCAAATCTTATGCTCATTTTCTTTCCTTCCTTTCTTTATATATTGCAAAACAGCGGTATTTACACACACTCACTCATACAGGTTTCAATCCACTCTGGATCTCACTGGTAACGACTCTGCTACTGCCAGTTATGACTTCGAAAATCCGATCAACTTAGCCGAAGACGAAGGTGAAGATGATTGCGAAGTGCCTGGCGAGCTTGCAAAACTGTTACTCCAGGAAGAGAGGGAAATCCAACCACATGAAGAGCCAGTGGAAACGATAAATCTGGGTACTGAGACAGACATAAAGGAGGTTAAGATTGGTGCCAATCTGGAGCTTAGCGTGAAACAACGATTGACTCAGATGTTACATGATTATGTGGAGATCTTCGCCTGGTCCTACGAAGACATGCCTGGGTTGGATATCGACATTGTGGTCCATCATTTGCCTACCAGGGAAGACTGCCCTCCGGTTAAGCAGAAGGTCCGCCGTATGCGTCCAGAGATGTCTGAGAAAATCAAAGCTGAGGTTATGAAACAGTTTGATGCCGGGTTTCTTGCAGTGACTTCTTATCCTCAGTGGGTTGCTAATGTGGTGCCGGTACCTAAGAAAGATGGTAAGGTCAGAATGTGTGTTGATTACAGGGATCTGAACAGGGCCAGCCCCAAAGATGACTTCCCTCTACCTCACATTGACGTTCTGGTTGACAATACTGCTCAGCACAAGGTGTTCTCTTTCATGGATGGTTTTTCAGGGTATAATCAGATCAAGATGGCTCCTGAAGACATGGAAAAGACTACCTTTGTCACCCAGTGGGGCACCTTCTGCTACAAGGTCATGCCATTCGGGTTGAAAAAATGCTGGGGCAACCTACCAACATGCCATGGTTGCTTTATTTCATGACATGATCCATCATGAGATCGAGGTATATGTCGATGACATGATTGCAAGGTCCCAAACTGAGGAGGAACACCTTGATCATCTACAGAAATTGTTTGACCGTCTGAAGTTGTACAAGCTGAGGTTGAACCCGAACAAGTGCACCTTCGGAGTAAGATCTGGAAAGTTGCTAGGCTTCGTTGTAAGTGATAAGGGTATTCAAGTGGACCCTACTAAGGTTAAAGCCATTCAAGAGATGCCAGTTCCTAAGACAGAGAAAGAAGTCAGAGGCTTTCTAGGACGTTTGAACTACATTGCCCGATTCATCTCGCACCTAACCGCTACTTGTGAACCAATCTTCAAGCTGCTGAAGAAAGATCAGGTAGTACGTTGGAATGATGAATGTCAGGCCGCTTTTGACAGAATCAAAGAGTATCTCCAAGAACCACCCATTCTTATGCCACCAGTTGAGGGGAGACCTCTGATATTATACCTGACAGTACTTGACAACTCAATGGGGTGTGTGCTGGGGCAGCATGACGAGTCTGGCCGAAAAGAGCATGCCATTTATTACCTTAGCAAAAAGTTTACCGACTGTGAGACCCGATACTCACTGTTCGAGAAAACTTGCTGCGCTTTGGTATGGGCTGCTCGCTGGCTGAGACAGTATATGCTGACTCACACTACCTTGTTGATCTCAAAGATGGATCCAATAAAGTACATATTTGAAAAGCCTGCTCTGTCTGGGAGAATAGCAAGATGGCAAATGATCTTGACGGAATACGACATCCAGTACACGACCCAGAAAGCTATCAAGGGGAGTGTATTGGCAGACCACTTGGCACATCAAGCAGTGGACGACTATCAGTCAATGAACTTCGAGTTTACAGACGGGAGTATCATGATAGTGACTGATTGCGAAGTACCTGGACCGGATGAAGGACCTGAGGAAGGATCCCGATGGTCTATGCACTTTGATGGAGCCTCCAACGCTTTGGGTAACGGTATCTGCGCTGTGATCATATCTCCTCAAGGCACTCATACTCCCCTCACTGCCCGGCTATGTTTCAACTGCACCAACAACATGGCGGAGTATGAGGCATGCATCATGGGTCTCCAAGCTGCGATTGATTTAAGGATCAAGTTTCTGAGTGTCTTCGGAGATTCCGCTCTCGTGATCAATCAGATCAAAGGCGAGTGGGATACGAAACATCCGAATCTTATTCCTTATAAGGAGTGTGTGTTGACATTGATCCCCCACTTCACAGAGATAACCTTTGAACATTTCCCAAGAGAGGAGAATCAGTTGGCGGACGCGTTAGCTACGATGTCTTCCATGTTCAAAGTCAAATGGGACAATGAGGCTCCCCGGGTCATCATCTGGAAACTGGACGAACCGGCATACTGTTGTGATCTTGAGGCTGAGATAGTGACTGAGAAACCTTGGTACCATGAGGTGAAGAGATACTTGGAAGCTCAGGAATACCCTGAAGGTGCATCTGTCAATGATAAGAAATTTCTGAGAAGATTCGCAGCCAAGTTCTTCCTCAGCAATGGCATCCTGTACAAGCGAAATCATGATTCGACCTTACTGCGTTGTGTGGATAAAACGGAAGCAGAAAGGATCATGGCGGAACTACATGAAGGTACCTTCGGAACACATTCCAGTGGACACACTATGGCAAAGAAAATCCTTCGGGCAGGGTATTTCTGGTCCACAATGGAAGCCGACTGTTACCAACATTCTCGGACATGTCATAAATGCCAGATTTATGCAGATAAGGTGCATGTTCCTCCAGTTCCTCTAAATGTTCTGACTGCACCTTGGCCTTTTGCAATGTGGGGCATAGATATGATCGGTGAGATTAAACCTACGGCATCCAACGGGCATCGCTTCATCCTGGTAGCGATTGATTACTTCACAAAGTGGGTTGAAGCAGCTTTCTACGCTACAGTAACCAAGAATTTCGTTGCACGGTTCATTCGGCATAACTTGATCTGTCGATACGGCGTCCCAGAAAGAATCATTACAGACAACGGTACCAATCTCAATAACAAGATGATCACTGAGCTCTGCGAGCAGTTTAAAATACAGCACCACAACTCTTCTCCTTACCGACCGAAGATGAATGGGGCTGTAGAAGCGACCAATAAGAATATCAAGAAAATTGTGCAGAAGATGACAGTGACTTATAAAGATTGGCACGAGATGTTACCGTTTGCTCTACACGGGTACCGTACCTCAGCAAGGACGTCAACCGGGGCAACTCCTTTCTCCTTGGTCTACGGTATGGAGGCAGTCTTACCAATCGAAGTGCAGATACCCTCTCTCCGGATAATGAAGGATGCAGATCTGAGCGAAAATGATTGGATCCAGACACGACTTGATCAGTTAAACTTAATCGACGAAAAAAGACTTACAGCTATTTGTCATGGTCAGACGTACCAAAAACGGATGATCAGGGCATTTAACAAGAAAGTCAGACCACAAGAATATCAAGTTGGGGATCTGGTAATCAAGCATATCATCCTTCCTCAGAGTGATCCCAGGGGCAAATGGACCCCTACGTACGAAGGGCCATTTGTGGTTAAACATGTGTTCTCAGGAGGAGCCATGATTCTGACCACCATGGATGGTGACGACCTTCCTCACCCTGCCAATGCAGACATAGTAAAAAGATACTACGCATGATAAAAGACCCGCTAGGTTGACATACCTAGGCAAAAATTAGGGCTTCCCGGCGAACCAAAAGGGTTCGGGCAAAATGAAGGGATAAAATGAAAAAAATCTGTGCACCCGGCAAGTCGAAAACCTGAAAAGGCGGCTTGGGCAAAAATGGGTATCCCGGTGGACTGAAAACCCGAAAGGGAAGTCCAGGCAAAAGTTAGGGATAAAGCGTAATACTATGTCTCGTTGGATCACCTTGCATCCAGAATCCGGTATCAATTATCAAGTTCAGACGACATCAATCAATCAGCTTCATCTTCAGCTAGGTCATCAAGTGATGAGACGCTCGAAGATATAAAGGCGAGAGCAGAGTTGGAACCCAGTGGGATCATTCTTTTCACATAGCTGTTTTGTTTTCCCTTTGTACAAATCTGTATAAACTCTTTTGTTCGGCGGCGTTTTCTTACTAGGACGTCAGCCTCTTGTACATAAACGCCTATTTACAGGCAAATTCAAAAATCAATACAAAAATCATTTTTCAATTAAAATTGCCAATTGTTTTTCCTTTTCTGTTTTGTTTTACGAAGAACGTCCAAGGTTCAATTTGTGATATATGCATTTGACAATAATTGCTAACTCATAAATATTTGCATACGAAACAAAGGATTAATTACAGGTAACATTAGAAGCAGGGGCAATAATGAGTGGTCTAAGCGATCTAATTGTTCTGTCCACCAAGGTATCAAGGTAGGTTCAGCTGAAGAACGTAACCAGTATATCTTAATTCCCCAGAGAGTGAGTCAGCAAGTCAATGCACTCTCCCCACGCAAAGTTATACAATCAACCTTAAGGAAGTTGGGTATCCCCCGCAGATCTCAACATCCCTCAGCACAATATACGGATATTCTTAACAAGCATCCCCGACAATCTTGATCTAAGATTGTTCCCCGGCGGTATACCAGATATTCAGCGGAGCCACTTCCCCAATATATCTCAAAGATTTCCAGGAGAGTCCAGTCTGAAGATTTCCCCAGGAAAGTTTGAACCTATCTCCCCCAGCAGGAAGCTTATCCCCAGTAGATTCTGGAAGCTTATCCCCTGCAGAGCACGAACGCGTCCCCCGGCTTTATTCAAAGGTTATTTTCCTACCAGGATATAACTGGGCTATCCTCAGCCAAAAGCCACGAAAAGATCGTCCTCGGCAAAGTCTTCTTATCCCCAGCAGAGTCTATTAACACTTCCAACATAACGATGGTATCCCTAGCGGAGTTACCATCAACATCTCAACAGAGTACATCTCTTCCCACAGAGTACTGTTCCCCAAGAAGATCGCTAGAGTAGTTATTCCCCGCAGAGTAATCTCTTCATCAAGTTTCGTCCCCAACGGAGTCATCTTCTCCTACCGGTTCATTCTTGCAATCACTCCCCAGTGGAAACAAAAGCTCTACATCAGCCCAGGATGTGACTTCCCGGCACCCGTCAAGGATTTACTTTCCTAGACAAAAACATACATTCATAAACATCGCATTTCCATACATTATAGCATGCATATACACATCATATCATACAATCTCATTTATGTCAAGAACATCATTGCTTGATCCATATCATGCATTTCATATGACTGACCTTTACCTTTCAGGAAAGATCCAGTCAAGTTCTCAGCTATGTCTAAGACCTTCTCTGGTTCAGTTAAATCGACCCTAAGATTTTTCTGATTCTTATCCAGTTGAAGTTATTCTAAGACTCTAGTCTGGTTCAGTTAAATCGATTCTAAGATTTTTCTGATTCTTATCCAGTCAAAGGCCTTCTCTGGTTCAGTCAGATCGACCCTAAGATCTCCCTGATTCTTATTCCAGTTGAAGATTCCAAGACCTTGCCTGGTTCAGTTAAATCGACTCCTAAAGATTTTTCTGATTCTTATCCAGTCAAAGGCCTTCTCTGGTTCAGTCAGATCGACCCTAAGATCTCCCTGATTCTTATTCCAGTTGAAGATTCCAAAACCTTACCTGGTTCAGTTAAATCGACTCCTAAAGATTTTTCTGATTCTTATCCAGTCAAAGGCCTTCTCTGGTTCAGTCAGATCGACCCTAAGATCTCCCTGATTCTTATTCCAGTTGAAGATTCCAAAACCTTGCATGGTTCAGTTAAATTGACTCCTAAAGATTTTTCTGATTCTTATCCAGTCAAAGGCCTTCTCTGGTTCAGTCAGATCGACCCTAAGATCTCCCTGATTCTTATTCCAGTTGAAGATATTCCAAGACCTTGCCTGGTTCAGTTAAATCGACTCCTAAAGATTTTTCTGATGCCGATCCAGTCAAAGGCCTTCTCTGGTTCAGTCAGATCGACCCTAAGATCTCCCTGATTCTTATTCCAGTTGAAGATATTCCAAAACCTTGCCTGGTTCAGTTAAATCGACTCCTAAAGATTTTTCTGATGCCGATCCAGTCAAAGGCCTTCTCTGGTTCAGTCAGATCGACCCTAAGATCTCCCTGATTCTTATTCCAGTTGAATATTTCAAGACCTTGCCTGGTTCAGTTAAATCGACTCCTAAAGATTTTTCTGATGCCGATCCAGTCAAAGGCCTTCTCTAGTCCAGTTAAATCGACTCCTAAAGATTTTCCTGATGAAGACTCAGTAGAAGACATCCAAGATTCTCTCACCGTTACTGTTGAGGTAGTAATCGCCCCAGGTTCTCTCAGCGTTACTGTTGAGGTAGTAATCTCCCCAGGTTCTCTCATCGTTACTGTTGAGGTAGTAATCGCCCCAGGTTCTCTCATCGTTACTGTTGAGGTAGTAATCGCCCCAGATTCTCTCACCGTTACTGTTGAGGTAGTAATCGCCCCAGGTTCTCTCATCGTTACTGTTGAGGTAGTAATCGCCCCAGATTCTCTCACCGTTACTGTTGAGGTAGTAATCGCCCCAGGTTCTCTCAGCGTTACTGTTGAGGTAGTAATCGCCCCAGGTTCTCTCATCGTTACTGTTGAGGTAGTAATCGTCCCAGGTTCTCTCAGCGTTACTGTTGAGGTAGTAATCGCCCAAGGTTCTCTCACCGTTACTGTTGAGGTAGTAATCGCCCAAGGTTCTCTCATCGTTACTGTTGAGATAGTAATCGCCCAAGATTATCTCATCGTTACTATTGAGGTAGTAATCGTCCAAGGTTCTCTCATCGTTACTGCTGAGGTAGTAATCGCCCAAGGTTCTCTCATTGTCCCGTTGAGGTAGTAACCATCTCTGATTCATTCATCAACCTTTTGAAGCTCCAGACTCGATTCCTGAATCTCGCCAGGGCACGTCTGAAGAGTTCAAAGATTCAATTCCTGTACCCAGCCAGGGCGCGTCTACATAAAGAGCTTGAAGATCAACTCCTGTAACAGGCCAGGTAATCATCTTTCTGTTTCAGGTACACAAGTTCTCGCTAAGGAATCTCTTACGCTATCGACACCCAGATGGCATCTATAAGCCCATCCACCTATCCATCACCTCTCAACATGGCATATGTAAGCCTATCTTCCTATCCATCAATCTCCAAATGGCATCTGTAAGCCCATTCCCACCATCACACTGCTAACATGTGAGCGTAAATTTCTGGGCACTCTAGTGTTCAATCATCTTCCACCTTCGGATTACGAAAGGCACGTCAGCCAATCTACATCCTCAGGTCTAAGAAGATTGAACAGGGGCAACTGTTGTACCCCAAAATTTGCCCTCCCATTTTCTTCAAGATTTGCTAAGAGCATGCTTCAAAATCTCCCAAAGGTTGCACAGTCCAATGGCCTCCTAACAGTCAAAAATTAGGGTTTTGGTTCTGGCAAAGAAATTGAAGTTTCCAAGGGTCCAAACAAGTCCCACATGCCTATAAACATTGTCAAGCATCCTTATGCCAAGTTTCAAGACTTACAGCACAAAATTGCACAGTCAAAAACCCTAATTGCTCAACAGTCAACTGCAGGGGCAAAATGGTCATTTGACAGTAAAAAGTCAAATTTTTTGGTCAACATCTTATTTTGAAGTCACAAATATCATTTGATCAATTCTTGATCATGATTCTCAAAGCATGGCTCAAAAAGTCCCAAGATGCAAAAGTTTCTATTTTTGGACAGCTGAAAAAGTCAACTGCAAATTGACCAGGGCATAACTTCCACATGGTTTATCAGAAAAATTCCATCCAAAGCTCATTTTGAATAGAATGACATTTCCTATAACTCATATTCACACTTCAAGTCCAAGAAATTCTCTCACAAAAAGTTATCAATCTCAACATTATAGGTCATTTTCAAAAGTCAACAAAAAGGCACTTTAAGTCAAAGACCATAACTTGAGTTTGGTAAATAAAAATGACATGGGACCAAAGGCATTGGTTAGAGGACTTCATGACCTTTCCAAAATGTCCAAGAACATGATCAAAGCTTAAAAATTGAGCAAGATATGCCTTGTGGAAGTTGGGAAATATTTGGGAATTTTGAAAAGTCAACTTTGCTTCAAATGCCTCAAAATTGCTAATGGGCCTCAATTTCTTCCAAGAATCATCACCCAAAAGCTATGCACGACCCATTGACCCAAAGGGGAGTTATTTTCTTATTTTTAATTAATTAATTGAGCTTTTAATCCTATTAATTCATTTAATTAAAATTAAATTTAAGAAAAATACTAAAACATGTTTTCCAAATCTTTTTGTGCAACATATTCTCTCATTAAGGCCTAGGGATTTCGTGTACCACATCAAGAGGCAAGATCTTCCAAAATAGGCATGTTTTTCATGACAAAAAGATTGAAAAAGATGCTTGAAAAATCAAATATTGAAACATTGATTCAATGGATTTTGGGCTTTGTTCTCTAACCTAAATCATTCCTCATACATATACAAACAAACCCTAATGCTGAAGAACAAGAAAGCTGCGCTGGGAAGAGAGAAGAACATTGCAATTTTTGACTAAAAAATTGGAAACTGAAAACTGAATTGCAAGGTGTTTCAAGGCCTGAAAAGTGTGCTAATACGTTGCTGGACTACCTAGGAAGCATTTCCAATTGAAATCAAGTCTCCATACATCCAAAATTGGTAGAACCACGTTGCCCTGTTCATGAAAATTTTCTTAATCGTATTTGAATTTGCATACCTTTTCCATACGTTTTAAGCATTGATTTATACTAACATGAGTGTTCTAAAGCTGTTGGCATTCTTTGATTGAATTTTTAAGCCCTGTACACGAATCCACCATGAAAGCTGCCTAGGGTTTCAGAGGTTTGAAATTGGGGTTTCTTTCCTGTGAAAAAATTGGACCATAAGACCAACACCATTGGAATCGTGACAACAAGACAGACTGAACCCACACCTCGCGCCCAATTTATCTTTGCCCATTGCTTAATCGCTATTTTTCATGGTCTTGTTTAGTGGGGGTTTAAAACCCCCGCTATTTGCTTTTATTTGCAGGTACAAAACAAGGAAGAAGCCTGCGTGTCATAGCATGATTGGGACATTCAAATTTCCAGCGCGTTTTTTGTGTTGAATATCATTAACCTTTATTTCTTGTTATAATATTTAATGTCCAGAATTATTACAAACGCGTTGAATGGCATAGTGGTTGGGAATGTGATTGGCAAGCCTTGGGACCTGGGTTCGATTCCCAGGTCCTCTTATACATTTCATATTTTGTTCATTTACATGTTCCAACGTAGCGCCTCTCTCCAAGGACCATCATGTGTCCTCACCATCTGGCTTGCCACGCGCCCAGAGGCTCCATCCAATGGCCAGGACGTGCAGTTCCACATACGCATCAGTCAAACGCTCCTCACATGATCACTAAAAGTCAAAAGGGCCTTGCATTTCAATGGGCCTAATTGCTGCACAATAAGCCTCCAAATTGGGTCAACCACCCCCCATGTTTGCATTTTCTTTCTCTCTTTTTATTCTTCTTCTTTTATTTATTTTAATTATGTTAATTGTTTTATTTAATTCCATAAAATATTTTTCATAAAAAAAAACAAAAAAATCAGAAAAGTAAAAATAAAAATATGTTTTATTTAATAGTTTTGTAAATAAATTCCAATAAAACAATTTAGTTTAAATTTAGGTGTTTAACTTTAATGTCTTTTTTCTAAAAAACTAAAAAACATAAAAAATAGGTTTTAGCATTTTTATTCTTTTTTTCTTAATAAATAATTTATTTCCTTATCATCATTATTATTAATTCTTAATTAATTTGTAAATAAACTTGTAATTAAATAATTTAAGTAAATTAGGTTTAAACTTTAATTCTTTTCCTTAAATAATTAAAAACATGTAGAATTAGAGTTTCTTTTCTTTTTAATTTTCTTTATTTCCATTAAATGCCAAAAACCATAAAAAATAACATTTTCTTTCTTTAATCATTAATTACTTTAAATTCCAATCTAATCTTTAAAGGGTCCAACGCCCTCGCACTTTCGATTCCAATTCCCTTTCGCGCATTTGTCTGTATTCTTCGTTTTAAATTTATGTAATTGCCCCGAAGCCTTGTAATAGATAATTAGGACATTTACCTTCCGCACTTTTATTCAAAATCGGGTTTTGTTAATTTGGCGATGTATAGACCCGCGCCTTGTAATAGCGTAGGACTTTTATTTTCCGCACTTTAAGTTCCGCACCTTTAAACTGTTAATCACATGAAAGAATGTATGCCCAAATAAAATTAAAGCGTAGAACACCCAATGCATAACAAGACAAATAATAACTGAAAATGACACACAATTCACACACCACTCTTAGGGTACGCCTCACTGTTGCCTTGCCCCTCGAAATGTGGTCGTCGAGTATGGGACGTTTTAGTAAGTCCTCATGTCCATGAACATGGCATGGGGGTAGCTTCTAAGGTGTCCTACTATTGCTCTGGTGACCACACTGTCCCTACAAACGAATTGACCCGAACACCTCCAACGGTGGTGCTACCTACCTCTCAATGGTGGGATGGCACTACCTTAAGGACATTTACACAGCCTAATTCCTTAGGGTAGGTAGATGACTCGTAGATACTTGCTCTAATTCAAAACAAATCAAAAATTCTTTTCACACCGACACTTTGCAAAAAGCTTTCAAAAACAACTTTTCAAACACTCTTGAGGACTGATACAAGAGTCGAACTGAAATTTTAAACGAAACTTTTTCAAACCACTCACAATTGAAAAGCAAACAAATATTTTGAAAACACAATGAGCAAGTATCTAAGAGCCCATGGATAACCATGGATAGAAAGGGTGCTAACACCTTCCCTTTCTATAAATCTACCTCCCGAACTGAGAAACTATCTCATAAGGAATTTTTCTGTGCTTTTGTCCTGTCCATGTTGGAGAAAATAAAAGACGGTGGCGACTCTTGCTTCCGCGACATTTCACGAACCAGCGTTAAACAGTCAGTTCCAGATCCACCGATCACACCAGGTCTCCGACTTGATACTCTTGTCGTCTAACTTTCTTGTTAAATGCCCTGATCATCCGTTTTTGGTACGTTTGACCATGACACATAGCAGTGAGTCTCTTTTCGTCGATTAGGTTTAACTGATCAAGTCGAGTCCGGATCCAGTCATCTTCGCTCAAACCTGCATCCTTCATTATCCGGAGAGAGGGTATCTGGACTTCAATAGGCAAGACTGCCTCCATGCCATAGACCAAGGAAAAGGGAGTTGCCCCTGTTGACGTCTGTGCCGAGGTACGGTACCCATGAAGAGAAAACGGTAACATCTCGTGCCAATCTTTGTACGTCACTGTCATCTTCTGCACAATCTTCTTGATGTTCTTATTCGCCGCTTCTACAGCCCCGTTCATCTTTGGCCGGTAGGGAGAAGAGTTATGGTGCTGTATTTTGAATTTCTCGCAGAGCTCGGTGATCATCTTGTTGTTAAGATTGGTACCATTGTCCGTAATGATCCTTTCCGGGACACCGTATCGGCAGGTTAGGTTGTGCCGGATGAACCGTGCCACGACGTTCTTGGTTACCGTAGCGTAGGAAGCTGCTTCAACCCACTTCGTGAAGTAATCAATCGCCACTAGGATGAAGCGATGCCCATTGGATGCCGTAGGTCTGATCTCGCCAATCATATCAATGCCCCACATTGCAAAGAGCCAAGGTGCTGTCAAGACGTTCAGAGGAACTGGAGGAACGTGCACCTTATCAGCATAGATCTGGCATTTGTGACACGTCCGAGAATGTTGGTAACAGTCAGCTTCCATTGTGGACCAGAAATATCCTGCCCGAAGGATTTTCTTTGCCATGGTATGTCCACTGGAATGCGTTCCGAAGGTACCTTCATGTAGTTCTGCCATGATCCTTTCTGCTTCAGTCTTATCCACACAACGCAGTAAAGTTGAATCATGGTTTCGCTTGTATAGAATGCCATTGCTGAGGAAGAACTTTGCCGCGAACCTTCTCAGAAACTTCTTGTCGTTGACAGATGCACCATGGGGGTATTCTTGAGCTTCTAGGTATCTCTTTACTTCATGATACCAAGGTTTTTCAGTTACCTCTTCAGCCTCAAGATCACAGCAATGTGCAGGTTCGTCCAATTTCCAGATAATGATCCGGGGAGCCTCATTGTCCCATTTGACTTTGAACATAGAAGACATCGTAGCTAGCGCATCCGCCAACTGATTCTCCTCTCTTGGGAAGTGTTCAAAAGTTATCTCCTCGAAGTGGGGGATCAACGTCAACACACACTCTTTGTAAGGGATAAGGTTTGGGTGTTTCGTATCCCACTCGCCTTTGATCTGATTGATCACGAGAGCGGAATCTCCGAAGACACTCAGAAACTTGATCCTTAAGTCAATTGCAGCCTGAAGACCCATGATGCATGCCTCATACTCCACCATGTTGTTGGTGCAGTTGAAACATAGTCGGGCAGTGAGTGGAATATGAGTGCCTTTAGGGGATATGATCACAGCGCCAATACCGTTACCCAAAGCGTTTGAGGCTCCGTCAAAGTGCATAGACCATCGGGATCCTTCCTCAGGTCCTTCATCCGGTCCAGGTACTTCACAATCAGTCACTACCATGATATTCTCGTCTGGAAATTCAAAGTTCATGGACTGGTAGTCATCCACTGCCTGGTGTGCCAAATGGTCTGCCAATACACTTCCTTTGATTGCTTTCTGAGTTGTGTATTGGATGTCGTATTCTGTCAAGATCATCTGCCATCTTGCTATTCTTCCGGACAAGGCAGGCTTTTCGAATATGTACTTGATTGGATCCATTTTTGAAATCAACAGAGTAGTGTGAGTCAACATATACTGTCTCAGCCGGCGAGCAGCCCATACCAAAGCGCAGCAAGTTTTCTCGAGCAGTGAGTATCGGGTCTCACAGTCGGTAAACTTTTTGCTAAGGTAATAAATAGCGTGCTCTTTTCAGCCAGACTCGTCATGCTGCCCCAGCACACACCCCATTGAGCTGTCAAGTACTGTCAAGTATAAGATTAGAGGTCTCCCTTCAACCGGTGGCATAAGAATGGGTGGCTCTTGGAGATACTCTTTGATTCTTTCGAAAGCGGCCTGACATTCATCGTTCTAACGTACTACTTGATCTTTCTTCAGCAGCTTGAAGATTGGTTCACAGGTAGCAGTTAGATGTGAGATGAATCGGGCAATATAGTTCAGCCGTCCTAGAAAGCCTTTGACTTCTTTCTCTGTCTTGGGAGTTGGCATCTCTTGTATGGCTTTCACTTTGGCAAGGTCCACTTGAATACCTTTGTCGCTTACGACGAAGCCTAACAATTTTCCAGATCTTACCCCAAAGGTGCACTTGTTTGGGTTTAATCTCAGCTTGTACAACTTCAAACGGTCAAACAGCTCCTGTAGATGGTCAAGGTGTTCCTCCTCAGTTTGGGACCTTGCAATCATGTCGTCGACGTATACTTCAATCTCGTGATGGATCATGTCATGAAACAGAGCAACCATGGCACGTTTGTAGGTTGCCCCAGCTTTTTTCAACCCAAAAGGCATGACCTTGTAGCAAAAGGTGCCCCACTGAGTAATAAAAGTGGTCTTCTCCATGTCTTCAGGAGCCATCTTGATTTGATTATACCTGGAGAAATCGTCCATGAAGGAGAACACCTTATGCTGAGTAGTATTATCAACCAGAACGTCAATGTGAGGTAGAGGGAAATCATCCTTGGGGCTCGCCCTGTTCAAATCCCTGTAATCAACACACATTCGGACCTTACCATCCTTCTTCGGCACTGGAACCACGTTGGCAACCCACTGAGGGTAAGAAGTCACTTCTAGAAACCCGGCATCAAATTGTTTCATAACCTCAGCTTTGATTTTCTCAGACATCTCTGGACGCATACGGCGGACCTTCTGTTTTACCGGAGGGCATTCTTCCTTGGTAGGCAAGTGATGAACCAGAATGTCAGTATCCAACCCAGGCATGTCTTCGTAGGACCATGCAAAGATTTCCACATAATCATGCAGCATCTGAATCAACCACTGTTTCACACTAGCCTCCAGATTGGCACCAATCTTGACTTCCTTTCTGTCTGTCTCAGTATCCAGATTTACCGTTTCCACTGGCTCTTCATGTGGCTGAATGGCCCTCTCTTCCTGGAGTAACAGTCTTGCAAGCTCACCAGGCACTTCGTAATCATCTTCACCTTCGTCTTCGGCTAAGTTGATCGGATTTTCGAAGTCATAACTGGCAGTAGCAGAGTTGTTACCAGTGAGATCCAGAGTGGATTGGAACATGTATAAGTGAGTGTGTGTAAATATAGCTATTTTGCAATATATAAAGAAAGAAAGGGAGCGCAGGATTTGAAATGCGAAAAAACGTCCAATGCTTTTATTCATGATATATGGTAGTGACACACAAAAGCCCTCACAAATGAAGCCACGGTGCCCCGGGTAAGACATCGGGCCATAAAGTTTCAAATTATTGTTCGTTACAAATTTAAAACAAAGAAGTTCATTACTGAGTGACAAAAGTAAAAGGTATGGAGTCTTTTGCAGTCCAGTTGTTCAGTCCACCGTTGGTCGTTGGGTTGATCTAGCTGTCGAATTCAGATTCCTCCACTTCGTCATCATCCCCAATAGCATTTACTCCATGGTTGGGCATGGGAGCTATCACCACATTAGGCCTCTCGGGCGCCTCGAACTGTACCTCTTTAGCATCAATAAGGTCTTGAACCTTATTCCTCAGAGCCCAACAATCATCTGTAGTATGCCCGGGCTATCAGAGTGATAAGCGCAATGGGCGTTGGGGTTGTACTTTGGAGAGGTTGTATTTACAACCTTCGGAGCTTCCTTGATAGTTACCAGATTGGTTGACAGCTGTTGCGGCAATATTTGAGAGAGAGTCATGTTGAGCCGAGTGTACTTCCTTTTGGGCCTCTCAACTCTTGGCTGGTTGTATTGCTGAGGAGCAGCAACAGGTTTTGAAATTACCACCGCGTTGACAGCTTGGCGGCGTTCCGGTTTATTCTGTCTCCTTGGACCATAAACAACACTAGCTTCCTTCTTGAAGGGCTTCTTTTCAGTACTCGAGGAGGCACCTTTCTGTATCTTCCCCGATTTGATACCAGCTTCGATCCTCTCACCAGTCAGGATCAGGTCTGTAAACCCAGCAGAGGAATTACCAATTAGGTGATTAAAGAATGGACCAGACAGGGTCCCCAAGAATATGTCCACGAGTTCACGATCCGTCAACGGTGGCTGCACCCTGCCAGCCAGGTCTCTCCACTTCTGCGCGTACTCCTTAAAACCTTCACCCGTTCCTAGTGACATACCCTGGAGTTGGGTACGCCTAGGAGCGAGGTCGGAATTATACTGATACTGCTTATAAAAAGCAGTAGCCAAGTCCTCCCAGTTACGAATGTTGGTTCTATCCAGCTGATAGAACCATTCGAGTTGAGTCCCTGAAAGACTCTCCTGGAAGAAATGGATCCATAAGTTCTTGTCTGCAGTGTAAGGCTGAATCTTCCTTACATAAGAACGGAGGTGCAGCTTAGGACAGGAAGCCCCGTCGTACTTCACAAAGGCAGGTGCCTTGAACTTGTGTGGGATCACCACCCCAGAAGATAACCCTAAGTCTCCAAAATCCAACCCAGGCACACGTTGAATCTCCATAGCATTTAACCGGTCCTCCAGCTGTTTGTATCTGTCCTCAGCAGGAGGGTACTGTTCATCATTGAAATCTGTCTCGGTGTCAGAGACCACAGGACTAGGAACCTCTCTCCCTTGGTGACTGCCTTCCCCAACATATGGAGTAGTCAGCTCAGCTTCATTCTGCAGTGTATTCCCGAGTCTGCATCCAGTGTTGAACAACACAGTCCTCTTCTTCTTCTTCTTCAGGAGCAAAGCCTTCAACTCCTGTTGTCCTTGGGCTAAGCTCATGACCAGCTCTTAAAACTGGGCGTTCTGGGCCTGGAGGGCCTTGATAGCTTGCTCTTTAGTAGGTTCAGGATTCATGATGATTGAGTGCTGAAATAAACAGCGAAGAAGATTAAGCAACCTGTAGAAAAAGGGTACCTGTTATGCACATGATGCATGATATGATATTTATGCAATGCATTCAAGGGTTCGAAAGTTCAAATTCGTTGTAGACAAAAAAGGGAACACACATTGTATTAGGAAATAATCTGTTCAGTACATCAGGGCCTCGTGGGCAAAACATTACAAAATAATTAATCCCAAAAGACACTGCGCATCCTCTTTGGAGCTATGTAGGTGTTGAGAGTCTTTTCCTCGTGGAGTAGACGGGTGAGCTCCAGAACCTTCTTCTCACTGGCATGTAGAATGGTTTCAAGAGAATTCCGTTCTTCCTTGAGTTGGATCCAGCTCTTTTGAATTTCTTCCCAAGAGGTTGGCATGTCAGGATGTTGAATGGTGTAGGGCACCTCTCCTTCCAAAACTGGCTCTTTGGTCACAGGGAGAACATGAGGATATGGCATCACCAGCTTCTGGGAGCGGGCTCGTACCCACTTGAGATAAGGCTCCAGGGGGATGGAGTTCTTGTGTCCCAATGTCTTGCTATCTACCCTGTTGGGCATCCTCCAAGCTCTGATAAATCTCTGGCGAAGTCCTTGTGCATCATTGTCGAAGTCAAAAACTATGTCAGGAATCAACATGTCATGAGGGCCATCCCTCTGAGCATATCCAAACTGTCTCAAAGCCAGACAAGGGTTGTAAGTAATACCTCCTCTGATTCCAAGTAAAGGAACGTTAGGGAACTCTCCGCAACAATCAATGATAGTGACATTTTCTCTGGACCGAGAACACCAATGTATATCAGCATGTGTAAGAGTCATCAATCGTTGTGACCATCTCAAACCCCACTCGTTCTTCAAAACTGATTGTGGAAGGTGCGAAATAAACCACCTTGCCAGGAGAGGAGTGCAGCACATGAGAACACCTCTTTTTCTCATGGTTCGAGTGTAACATGAGTGAAGGATGTCCCCAAGCAACGTAGGTATAGGGTTCTTGGACATGAAGATCTTGACAGCGTTGATATCTATAAGCTGACCCGGATTCGGGAACAACACCAACCCATAGACAAGGAGTGCCACAACTTCTTCAAAAGCTTGTAGGTCAAGGGAATTCTAACATTCTTGTGCTTTCTCAAACAGGAACTTTGCCAAGAATCCTTTGATACCACTTCTGATTTCCCAATGTCCCTTGATGTCAGATGGTTGTAGGCATAATGCTTTAGCAACCTCTTCAAGTTTTGGTTCCCTTTCCGTACCGTTGTAGGGTAGTTGACTAAGGATGGGAACCTTCAGAAGCTGAGAAAACTCTTCCAAAGTAGGCACCAATTGATAATCTGGGAAAGTAAAACAGTGGTGCAGAGGGTCAAAGAACTGGAACAATACTTTCACCATATCCTCTTCAATATTGGTGTTGACCAAGCTGATGAGTCTACCATGCCTTTCACTGAAGGAAGAGTTCTCGGGAATCCTGGATGTAAGCTCCTTAAGCTGAGGAGGGACCCTTACAAGGTTGATCTGAATTGTTTTTCTGCGGATAGTTTCCATGTCCTACAAAACAAGAACAAAGATGAAGATTTGAACCCTTGAAGTGGTTAGTGGATGCATATGATGTTGTATGATGTTATGATGTTATGAAAAAAACACACCACAAGTATTCACAAAAGCAAACATGGTAAGGCACACAAGTCACACCAGACAACCCTTAGAGTTTAGGCCAGCATGAAGTTTAGGGTAATACCCTCTTGAAGTTGGTGGGCTCAAAAACCTGTTCTATCAAAAGTAACCGGGTTCTAAGGAGCTCAATATCATTGGGTTGTTTTATGTGTTCATTGTTTCGATTCAGCCACTGAACTGGAGATCAAAATATTCCAAGAAAACAACCCTCAATGAGTGTAGTATCGAGTATCAACCAACTTCGGACTGCACCAAAGTCGGTCATCTCACTACCCCTAAAGAGGCCAAGATGGTCAAGTAAGGTTCCTAAGGTCAGTTGATGCTTCACGACACTACGCGGCGGCCCCGTACTCTCCTTGACTTGACTCAAGGGTTACCGGTACTCACCAAAGTGCCACATCAACGTAGCAAACTGCTTCAACCGTGTCGGTATACCCCACACAGTTCCCTCACAGTTTGTTGCTACTTTCTAGAAGGTATCCCCCAGATCCGAGTTAGGATCTATGAAACTCCCAAGACAGGCCCACAGTTTTAGAGCAATCAAAGCAAGCAATTGAAAACATGATGATAAACTATTCCTAAGGTACACCTCACTTTAAGTTTCCCCAGCAGAGTCGCCAGTTCTGTGATCGGTGGAAATAGAACTGACTGTTTTTTAAGCTGGTTCGCAAAATGTCGCGGTAAGCAAGAGTCGCCACCGTCTTTTATGTTCTCCAACATGGAAAGGACAAAAGCACAGCAAAATTCCTTATTCGATATGTTTCTCGGTTCGGGAGGTAGATTTATAGAAAGGGAAGGTGTTAGCACCCTTTCTATCCGTGGTTATCCACGGGCTCTTAGGTACTTGCTCTTATGTTTTCAAAAGATTTGTTTGCTTTTCAAATGTGTGTGTGGGTTTTGAAAAAGTTTCGCTTGAAAAATTTCTAAGTAACTCTTGTATCTGTCCTCAAGAGTGTATGAAAAATTTGTTTGAAAACTTTTTGAAAGTGTAAGTGTGAAAAGTTGTTTTGTTTGTTTGAAAAGAGCAAGTACCCATGAGATCTACCTACTCTAAGGAATTAGGCTGTGTAAGAGTCCTTTAGATAGTGTTATCCCGCCATTGAGAGGTAGGTAGCACCGTCGTTGGAGGTATTCGGGTCAATTTGATTATCGGGACATGTATGGTCACCAAAGCAATGGTAGGACACCTTAGAAGTAACCCTAACGTCCTAGATCCTTTTTATCCGAGGCAACCGTTTCGAGGCAACTGGATCTTTTAGACAGAAGGGCGACCTCTAAGACACCCTATACTTGATGACCACGTTCGAGGCAACCAGTGAGGCGTACCCTAGGGGTGGCATGTACATGTGTGTTATTTTTCAGTTAATTGTCTTTGTACATGTTATTTGTGAGCTACGGATTGGTTTTATTTTTCATACAAGTCTTGCATGCATTTTTTAACAGTTAGGAGTGCGGAAAATAAATTGCGGAAATGTAAATCTAGCTATTACAAGGCGCGGGACTATACATCGCCAAAAAACAAAAACCCGTTTTGAAAAAATAAAGTGCGAGAATTTAAATAAGGCGATAAACCTAATTAACTATTACATATCCGGAGACAGTTACATAAATAATCAAAATAAAGAAATACGCGCGAATAGAAATTTAATCGGGAACGTCTTGAGGGTTTTGACCCTTTTTAGAATTAAATTAAACATTAAACCTAATTAACTAAATAATTATTTAATTAAAGAAAAAAATGTTTTTTGTGTTTTTATGTTTTTTATGAAATAAAATAAAAAGAAATTAGAAGTTGAAAGTGAAAGGCCTAATTCTAAATTAATTTTACTTATTAAAAAAATGTTAAAATTGTTCTAATTACACAACTAATTAGTTAATATTAGAATTTATTTACAAAATAAGTTAATAAATAATAAAATGTTTTTTTTTTGGTTTTATTGTGAAAAATGTTAATTGGTTAATTAAATACTTAATAAAACTAATAATTAATAAAAAGGGAAATTATGAAAGAAAATAAAATAAAAAGAGAAAAAGGAAAAGAAAATAAGAACCCAGGGGGGGTGTTTGGGCCAGATTGGAGGTTCAGTGAAGCAATTTTGGCCCAATAAGCTTAGGCTTGCGTTGACTTTGGAATTGTCTGCTTGTGCATTGACTCCTGAACACCATAGTCTTCACTCTTTGGCCATTGGATTGAGGGTTGTGGACACTTGGCAAGCTGATGCCTGGAGCGCATGGTGGGACACCTTGAGAATGCCTGCATATGATTATATTGGGAAAAATATGAACAAGGAATTTGGGGGACCTGGGAATCGAACCCAGGTCCCAGTGGTCATTGCCAGCGGGTTCTTCCACTAAGCCAATTGTCTTAGTTGAAATAAAAATAATAACAAAATATTATATTAGTAAATCAAGCGATGCCCTGAAAAAAGAATAAAAACGCGCTTATTTTTGAAATAGCCAATCACGTATCAACACGCCATCATCTTCTTCGTGTTTCCTGTAAAATAAGAGTTAGATAGCGGGGGTTTTAAACCCCCACAAACTGCAACTATCAAAAATAGCGAATTGAAATGGGTGCAAGGTAAATTGAGCGCGAGGGTAGTTTTGAGTTCGTCTTGTCCTTCTGAGTTCAACCATGGGTCTTTCCAAGCCTAATTTTTCCTATATAAGAAACCCCTAATTCAAAGGCTTGAAAACCCTAAATCTTATCCATGGTGGTTTTCGTTCCAGGGCACCATAATCAAATTGAATTGTACCAAAAGCTTCGTATGGTCCCTCTGAACACAAAACAAACCATAAAATACGTTAATAATGCATGAATCAAAGGATGCGTTTATGGAAAAAAATTCAAACTGTGTGACTTGTGCTGGGCGTTTCCTTGGGTGTTGGAGCTTGTTTGTGATTGCAAAATGTTCCTGGAAGGTCAAGCAAGGTGTTTGGATCACTCTAAGGCTTTGAATTATGTTGGAAGGTTGATTTCAGTTTTCAACTTTTTCTTGATTTTTTGGATATTGGTTTGGCCGTTTGAGAGATGTTCAGGTCGTGAATATTGTATGGCTTGCTTGCGTATGTATGTGTCAATGGAATTAAGTGACATTTAGGAGCCTTAAACTTGTGCCATTATGTTTTGGATTTTGTTTGACCACCATTGAAGAACATTCCTTTCTTGGTCCAACAACCATGATTTTGTGTACAAAAATAGCTTGCACGAATTTGGCAGCTAGCAAATGCTTCATGAAGGCTATTCAAACCACAAGATACCATTTAATTAATTTTTTTAGATTTATTTGAATTATTATGGATTTAAAATGAATTAAATCCATAAAAATTAAATAAAAATGAAAAAATAAATATTTGGTCTTGAGATTAATCATGGGACACGTGGGTGGCATGAAAAGGCTGAATCAAGTGGAAGAAAGTGGGCCCTTTTGTCAAAAATTGAAGTTTTAAGGATAGTTGACTTTTGCCATTTCATGAAAATATCCCAACTTCTCCAATGAATATCTTGCTCAATTTTGATCATATGAACATGTTCTTGGACATTTTGGAAATTTATTGAAGTCCTCTAACCAATGCCTTTGGTCCCATGTCATTTTGATTTACCAATCTCAAGTTATGGTCTTTGAATTAAAATGCCTTTTTGTTGACTTTTGAAAATGACCTATAATGTTGAAATTGATAACTTTTTGTGAGAGCATTTCCTGGATTTGGAATGTGAAGATGAGTTGTAGGAAATGTTCTCCCCTTCAAAATGAGCATTGGATGGGATTTTTCTGATGAACCATAAAAAAGTTATGCCTTGGTCAAGTTACAGTTGACTTTTTCAGCTGTCCAAAAATGGAAACTTTTGCATCTTGATGATTTTTGAGTCATGCTTGTAGAATCATGATCAAGACTTGATCAAATGATGATTGTGGCCTCAAAATAAGATGTTGACCAAAATTTTTGACTTTTGACTGCCAAATGACCATTTTGCCCCTGCAGTTGACTGTGAAGCAATTAGGGTTTTTGACTGTGCAACTTGATGCTGTGAGTCTTGAAACTTGGCATGTAGATGCTTGGCAATGTATATAGGCCTATGGGACTTGTTTGAGCCATTGAAAACCTCAACTTCCTTGAGAGAAACAAAACCCTAATTTTGACTAGCTTAGGAGGATGTTTGACTGTGCAATCCCTTGAGTGGTCTTGAGCCATTTGAAGATTGATCTTAACAAATCTTGAAGAATATGGGAGGGAAAATTTTGGGGTACAACACCTGCCTTGTCCGGAAGAATAGCAAGATGGTAGATGATCTTGACTGAGTATGACATCTAATATACGACCCAAAAAGTAATCAAGGGAAGTGTATTGGCAGACCATTTGGCACATCAGGCAGTGGATGATTACCAGTCTATGAACTTTGAATTCCCGGATGAGAATATCATGTTGGTTACTGGTTGTGAGACACCTGGACCAGATGAAGGACCTGAGGAGGGATCCCGATGGTCTATGTACTTTGATGGAGCTTTGAACGCTTTGGGTAATGGCATTGGTGCCGTGATCATATCTCCTAAAGGCTCTCATACTCCATTCACCGCCCGACTATGTTTTAACTGCACCAACAATATAGCGGAGTATGAAGCGTGCATTATGGGTCTTCGAGCGGCAATTGACCTAAGGATTAAGTTTCTAAGTGTCTTCAGAGATTCCGCTCTCGTGATCAGTCAGATCAAAGGCGAGTGGGATATGAAACACCCAAATCTTATTCCTTACAAGGAGTATGTGTTGACATTGCTTCCCCATTTCGAGGAAATAACCTTTGAACACTTCCCTAGAGAGGAGAATCAGTTGGAGGACGCGCTGGCTACGATGTCTTCTATGTTCAAAGTCAATTGGGACAACGAGGCTCCCCGGATCATTATTGAAAGATTGGACGAACCTGCACATTGTTGTGATCTTGAGACTGAAGAAGTAATAGGAAAGCCCTGGTATCATGAGGTGAAGAGGTACCTTAAAGCTCAAGAATACCCTGAGGGTGCATCTATTAATGATAAGAAGTTTCTGAGGAGGTTCGCGGCGAAGTTCCTCATCAGCAATGACATTCTTTACAAGCGTAACCATGATTCGACCTTACTACGTTGTGTGGATAAGATCGAAGCAGAAAGGATCATGGCAGAGCTGCATGAAGGTACTTTCGGAACTCATTCTAGTGGACATACCATGGCAAAGAAAATCCTCCTGGCAGGATATTACTGGTCCACAATGGAAGCCGACTGCTATCAGCATTCTCAGACATGTCACAAGTGCCAGGTCTATGCTGATAAGGTGCACATACCTCCAGTTCCTCTGAATGTTTTGACAGCGCCTTGGCCTTTTGTAATGTGGGGCATTGATATGATCGGCGAGATCAGACCTACGGCATCCAACGGGCATCGTTTCATCCTGGTAGAGATTGATTACTTTACGAAGTGGGTTGAAGCAGCTTCCTTTGCTACCGTAACCAAGAACGTCGTGGCACGGTTCATTCGGCATAATCGGATCTATCGATACGGTATACCAGAGAGGATCATTACGGACAATGGCACTAATTTCAACAACAAGATGATCACTGAGCTCTGCGAGCAATTCAAGATACAGCATCATAACTCTTCTCCCTACCGGCCGAAGATGAATGGGGTTGTCGAAGCAGCAAATAAGAACATTAAGAAGATTGTGCAGAAGATGACAGTGATCTACAAAGACTGGCACGAGATGTTACCATTTGCTCTTCATGGGTACCGTACCTCAGCACGGACGTCAACAGGGGCAACACCATATTCCTTGGTCTATGGCATGGAGGCAGTCTTGCCCATTGAAGTTCAGATACCCTCTCTTCGGATCATGAAGGATGCAGGTTTAAGCGAAGACGACTGGATTCAGACCCGGCTTGATCAACTGAACCTAATCAACGAAAAGAGACTTACTGCTATTTGTCATGGTCAGACGTACCAAAAACGGATGATTAAGGCATTTAACAAGAAAGTTAGATGACAAGAGTATCAAGTTGGGGATCTGGTAATCAAGCGCATTATCCTACCTCAAGGGGATCCCAGGGGCAAATGGACCCCTACTTATGAAGGGCCATTTATGGTTAAGAACATTTTCTTATGAGGAGCTATGATTATAACCACCATGGATGGTGACGACCTTCCTCACCCCGTCAATGCAGACATAGTGAAAAGATACTACGCATAATCAAAGACCCGCTAGGTTGACTGGCCTTGGCAAAAATAAGGGCTTCTCGGCGAACCAAAAGGGTTCGGGCAAAAATAAGGGATGAAAATGAAAAAAAATTTATACACCCGGCAAGTCTAAAACCTGAAAAGGAGGCTTGGGCAAAAATGGGTATCCCGATGGACTGAAAACCCGAAAGGGCGGTCCAGGAAAAAGTTAGGGATCAAAGCGTAACACTATGTCTCATTGGATCACCTCGCATCCAGACTTCGGTATCGACTATCAAGCTCGGACGACACTAATCAATCAGATTCATCTTCAACTAAGCAGCAAAGTGATGAGATGCTTGGAGATATAAAGGCAATAGCAGAGTTGGAACCCAGTAGGATTATTCGCATAGCTGTTTTGTTTCCTTTTTCACAAATTGTATAAATTCTATTTGTTCGGCGGCGTTCTCTTACTAGGACGTCAGTGTTGTACCCCAAAATTTGCCCCCCCATTTTCCTCAACATTTTCTCATCACAAGACCCTTTGAAGATCAAGCTCCAGTTAGGGTTTCCTCTGCTCAAGACTTCTCCTTGCACTGTTGACCCAAATTAGGGTTTGTGTTTGCACAAAGATATTTTGACCTAAAATGCCTAAGATGACTTTCATGCTTCATGTTGGACTCCCAAGTTTATCCATACCAAGTTTCAAGTCTTGATTCCAAGTTTTGCCCAGTCAATTGGACAGTTGACCTAAAAATCAGCTGTATTGGGGAAAAAGTCAACTGTGGCCAATTGACAGTCAAATCTCATGAAAATTGACCCACATCAACATTATGAACTCACATGGACCATTTGATCAAGTTTGGATCACAAATCCACAAGAAATTTGATCAGATCATCAAAAGGGCAAAATGGTCATTTTTAGGGTTTTGACTGCACAAAGGCAATTTTTGACTGTTTGACCTAGCCAATGGCAAACCAAGCTCACATATGGACTCAAGGACCCCATGGAATTATCTTGACATGCTCAACAAACTCAAAAGATCCCAAGTACACAAGATTGACAGTTGAATTTCCCAGTCAATTGATCAATTTTGACTGTATACTGAAAAGTCAAACTTTGACTTTTTGGTCAAAATCAAGAGTCAAGATTCATTTTTCATCAAAACATGCCAAATCATGAAACTTGTTCACCAAGAAACCAAGAAATGCAAATTAGGGTTTGAAATGGAATTTTTCATAACTTAGAATTTTTTCTAAGTTATGGAAAACCCTAATTTTTTCCCAACTTTGCCCCACTTTTTCACCAAGATCCATTTGGATTCAAACAAAAGTAAAAACATGAAAGTTGTAGCTTGTTGCATAATCTACAACTTTGATTCACAAAGTTTTCTCATTTGAAGCTTGTATCTCAAGTTACAAATTTTTGAATAAGGGCACTAAACCATTCTTAACTTAGTGAATTTTTGACCTATTTTGACAAGGTTTTCTACCCCACTTCAAGGCCATTTTCCATACACTTCCACTTGGAATTTCAAATTTCACTTCAAAGATGTATTGTAGTACACATTCCAAGCTTTCCAAAATGTCCAAGAACTTCTCAAACAACCTCATGGTTAGGGAGAATCGAATTTCACAATATGGCAAAAACTCACTTTGTTCATAACCAAGTTACATGTCCATAACCTTGCAATTTGAACTCAGCATGCCTTAAGCTAGATTACAGGTCTTTTATCTCATCTACACTCCATAATTTAATGCCAATCCTTTGTGCCAAGGTGTTGTTCTATGAGTTTGGACATTGTATGCAAGATTAATCCATTTATAGATAAAGCATAATATCCATTCTTGAAAAGTTGCACTTTATGTCAAATTGAAAATCCAACAAGTACATTGCAAATCTGATTGGCACAAGATTATGAGCATAATACACTGATCAAGAGAAGCTTTGCAGCAGGATTAGGGGTTCTCTACTGACCTAGAAACACAAGTTGCCTTTGTTTGCTTAAGAGTGAAGAAAGTACCATAACTTATACCAACTTCCATCTCAGCTTACACACACTTAGACAAAGTTATCAAACACATTCCAAAGATCAGAACCAAGCTTTTGCACGACCCTTGCACCTCTCAAACACTCCCCTTGCCATAATCACTCTCAAACTGCAAAAACAGAGCAGGCCCTGCAGTTTGAGTACCATCTCTCATTTCTCTCAAGCTTTCTTGCCCAAACCAGTTCACACACCTTCCATACCATTTATGCAAGCTAACCAAAAGCAAAAGCATGACCTGTAATCACTCTAATCACTTCCACCATTTTCACATTTCTGACTTGCAGGTGAAGTTCTCTAGCTCGATTCAGAAGCTTTCAAGACAAAGTAAACATTGGAATAACATCCCTGGACCTCAAGGAAGCTTTTCCAATCATCACCTTGCACTGAAAGTTCCTACATTGCCAGATTGAACTTCAACTGAACAGGTAAGTTTTTGAATTCGTATCTCTCTTATTAGGCATTGTTAGCTTTAGGTTTGTGAAGAGAATATGTCATAATCATTGCCCTGAACATGCCCATATAATTAGATTTTATTTATATTATGTGTGTTGCAAGAATTTGATGCCTGAACTTTGAACAAAAATTAGGTTAAAAATTAGGAGAGAAGAAATTCTCTCTCATTTCTGAGAGTTAGATCATGTTCTTTATATGTATGAAATCGTGAGATGATGCTTTACATTTTTTGTGTTGAAAGTTTTCATTAAAAATCAAAGAATCAGGATCTTGATGTTGAAGCAAGAGGCGCGCGTATTTTCCAAACATTGTTTGCTGGAGGTTGAAGACAGGTCTTCTGGGCTGGGCCTGGAACATTTTTCTTATTTGCACCACATAATTGCTTTTACACCCCCAAGGCCCATTTGCTTATTTCTTTGACTTTTTGACTTTTTCTTTTTTTGATTGACTTTGTTTATTTTTTCTCATGACATAAAAAATATAAAAATATTTTTTCTCACCATTTTTGATTTTGTTAGGCATTTATTTTACTATCTTTTAGTTTATACATAAATATATATATATATATATATATATATATATATATATATATATATATATATATATATATATATATATATATATATATATATATATATATATATATATATATATATATATATATATATATATATATATATATATATATATATATATATATATATATATATATATATATATATATATATATTTTGTTTAAAATACTAAAAAATAGTACAAATGCATTTCTATACATTTTTATTTTTGTTTTACTTTCTGAAAATATTTTATAGAAAAATTATTTTTTTTATTAAATATTAAATATTATTATTTTTTATATATAATACATATTTAGAACTTAATACATAAATATATATATATATATATATATATATATATATATATATATATATATATATATATATATATATATATATATATATATATATATATATATATATATATATATATATATATATATATATATATATATATATATATATATATATATATATATATATATATATATATATATATATATATATATATATATATATATATATATATATATATATATATATATATATTAATATATTTAGAATAAAATACCAAAATACACATATTTTATTTTATTATTATTAAACACTAAAAAATCATTTTTACAAATATGTTTCTTTTCTTATTTTATTTTTGTGTATAAATGATAAATATTGTATATATTAATAAATAATACATTTCGTTTAATAGAATTAGGGTTTTACCCTAAAATATAAAAATACTCCAAAAATAATATATTTTTATTTTCTTTTTATTTTACATAAATAATACTCTTTTTCATACATATACAAAACATTTTTGCATCTTGCATATTTATTCCATTTTTATTTAATTATTGTACATTAATTAAATTGTAAATAATTCAAATCTTGATGTAATAGTTTTAGGTTTAAACTCCTTGTCAAAATCCCCATTTGAAACATTGTACCCCCTCCCTATATTATTGTGTTGTAATAGCGTAGGAGTTTAAATTTCGCACTTTATCGCTTTCTAAACATACTATGCTAGAATTAGGGTTTGTATGCGAATAAAAATGAACAAAATAGTTGGACCTAATACAAGACAAACAAGCATGAAAATGGACACACAAATCACACTTGCACCCCCTAGGGTATTCCACTTGTTGCCTTTCAAATAAATGGGCCATATTGCATGTTAGGTCTCTTTGGGCAAAATAAACAAATTGAATGATCATAGTCCCTCGATAGCACTTTTCAAAATATTGCCAAACAAATGATCAAGTCCCTTAAAGAAAATGCCCAAAGATACTTGGCACCATTGCAATTATGGTCCAAACGATGACCCGCGCCCGTCCCTTTCACATCCTAACATGAGATTGTCCACCAAATACAATGGTGGAACAAACTTATGAAAAGGGTTAAAACATAGCAATAGTCTTTGAGAAATTTAGGAGTAGATAAACTCTTAGTTACTTGAAACAAACTTGCAAAAACAAAACACTTGCCTATTTTCTAAAAAAAACACACTTCACAACACTTTCAAAACAACTTTCAAAAACAAATGAAAACCTTTTCAAAAGACATACACCTTTGTATACATCCCAACATGGATCATTACAAAGGTTGCCACCACATTGGCCTCTTTTCAAAACATTTTCAAACCCACACACACAAGCACCATTTCAAACAATTGAAAAATAAGGCAAGTTGATCTAAGCAAGTAACTAAGAGCCCATGGATAACCATGGATAGAAAGGGTGCTAATACCTTCTCTTTCTATAATCTACTCCCCGAACCCAAGAAAAATCTCAAAGGTTTTTTGCTGTGCTTTTTAAACCTTTCCTTAGGATAAAATAAAAAGTCGGTGGCGACTCTTGCTCAACCGAAACATTTGCGAAAACAAACGCAAAACCTCAAGTCAGTTCTCCCACCGTATCACAGTCAGCCTCTTATACAAAAACGCCTATTTTCAGGACAAACTTCAAAATCAATACAAATCCATTTTCAGAAATTTCAAGCTGTTTTACCTTTATCTGTTTTGTTTTGCAAAGAACGTCCAATATTCATTTTTTATATATGCACTTGACATTAACTGTTGATTATAAATATTTACATGCGAAATAAAAGATGAATTACTGGTAATAATAGAAACAGGGGCAAATAAGAATTGTCCGAATTGTACAAGTTGCTCTGTCCACCAGGTACCAAGGTACATTCAGCTGAAGAATATGGCTAAGATACCTTCACTCCCCGTAGAATAAGGCAGTAATGGTAGCTCTCCCAGCTGAGACTTGCAGCTATGAACAAATCAGCAATACTCTCCCCAAACAGAGTTCATCCACCATCAGCGCTAAAAAGGTTTGGTATCCCCAGAAGGTCTTAATATTCCTCAGCGGAGTATAAAGACATTCCCCAGCAAGCATAAGATCATCCCCAGCGAAGTTCTTTCCTTTCCCCAAGCAGGAGTTCAATCCTCAACAGATTTAGTGTCACCAGCAACAGTAATCCATCCCCAGTGGAGTTCATCAGTGGAATCCCCAGCGGAATTTATCATTAAAATCCCCAGCTAAAACATTACATATCCATACATCATGATACATGCATATACGCATCATACCATACAATCTCATTTATGTTGAGAACATCATTGCTTGATCCATATCATGCATTGCATATGACTGACCTTTACCTTTCAGGAAGGATGCAGTTAAAATCTCAACCTGTCAATGGAGACAACCCGTCAATGGAGTAAACCTGTCAATGGAGACCACCCGTCAATAGAGACAATCTGTCAATGGAGACAACCCGTCAATGGAGACAACCTGTCAATGGAGACATCCCGTCAATGGAGACAACCCGTCAATAGAGACAACCCGTCAATAGAGACAACCTGTCAATGGAGATAACCTGTCAATAGAGACAACCCGTCAATAGAGACAACCCGTCAATAGAGACAACCCGTCAATGGAGACAACCCGTCAAAGGAGAAAACCCGTCAATAGAGACAACCTGTCAATGGAGACAACCCATCAATAGAGACAACCTGTCAATGGAGGAAACCCGTCAATAGAGACAACCTGTCAATGGAGACAACCTATCAATGGAGACAACCCGTCAATGGAGATAACCCGTCAATAGAGACAACCCGTCAATGGAGATAACTTGTCAATAGAGACAACCTGTCAATGGAGACAACCCTTCAATAGAAACAACCTGTCAATGGAGACAACCTGTCAATGGAGACAACCCGTCAATGGAGACAACCTGTGATACGGTGGGAGAACTGACTTGAGGTTTTGCGTTTGTATTCGCAAATGTTTCGGTTGAGCAAGAGTCGCCACCGACTTTTTATTTTATCCTAAGGAAAGGTTAAAAAAGCACAGTAAAAACCTTTTGAGATATTTCGTGGGTTCGGGGAGTAGATTATAGAAAGGGAAGGTATTAGCACCCTTTCTATCCATGGTTATCCATGGGCTCTTAGTTACTTGCTTAGATCACTTGCCTTTTTGTTTTCAATTGTTTTAAATGGTGCTTGAGTGTGTGGGTTTGAAAAATGTTTTGAAAAGAGGCCAATGTGGTGGCAACCTTTGTAATGATCCATGTGGGGATGTATACAAAGATGTATGTCTTTTGAAAAGGTTTTCATTTGTTTTTGAAAGTTTGTTTTGAAAGTGTTGTGAGGTGTGGTTTTGAAATTAGGCAAGTGTTTTGTTTTGCAAGTTTGATTCAAGTAACTAAGAGGTTATCTACTCCTAAATTTCTCAAAAGATTATTGCTACGTTTTTAACCCTTTTAACAAGTTTGTTCCACCATTGCATTTGGTGGACAACCTTGTGTTAGGATGTGAAAAGGGACAGGCGCGGGTCATCGTTTAGACCATAATTGCAACGGCGTTAAATGTCTTTGGGCAATTTTCTTTAAGGGACTTGATCATTTGTTTTTGTTTGTTTTGAAAAGTTTTATCGAGGGACTATGATCATTCAAATTGTTTGCTTTGCCCAAAGAAGTTCAACATACAATATGGCCCATTTATTTGAAGGCAACAAAGTGGAGTACCCTAGGGGTGCAAGTGTGAGATGTGTGTCCATTTTCATGCTTGTTTATCTTGAGATTAGGTCATAACTATTTTTTATCGTTTTTCGCATGCAAACCCTAATTCTAACATGTTATTATTAGAAAGCGTATAAAGTGCGAAATTTAAATTTACTAAGCTATTACAGAACCAAATAGGGGAAGGGGGGTACAAATGTTCAAATGGGGATATTGACAAGAACTTAAATCTAAATTATTACATCATTTTTGAATATTTGCAAAGTAAATAAATTGCATAATTAAATGGAAATTAAATAAATATGCAAAATGCAAAAAGAAAGTTTTTTTTTTATGTATGAGAGAAGTATGGTTTATGTAAAATAAAATAAGAAAATAAAAAGGTATTATTTTTGAGTATTTTTAACTTTTAGGGCAAAAAACCCTAATTTTAATGAAAATGGATATTAATTGATTTAATACAAGCATTTATTTATTATGTACAAAAATAAAGATAAAATGAAGTATATTATGAAAAGAGTATTTTTGTATCAAATATTAATAAAAATGAAAAATTCAAGTATTTTTATATTTTAACTTAAATATATTAATAAACATATATCTATATATATATTAATTTCTTAAATATGCATTATGTGCAAAATATTTAATATTTAATAAAATAAATAAAAAAGTATTTTTTATGTGAAATATTTTCAGAAGGTTATATAACATAAAAATAAAAATAGAAGTATTTTTACATATTTTTTCTATTTTTATTCTAAATAAATATATATATATATCTATTTATATATAAATTGAAAGAAAATCAAATAAAACCCAAATAAAATCAAAAAGTGATGAGAAAAATATTTTCAAAATTTAAATATGCTGAGAAAAAATAAACAAGTCAAACAAAAAAAGAAAAAGTCAAAAATATTAAAAAATGAAGCAAATGGGCTCAGGGGGTTCATGAGTAATTATGGGGTGTGAAAAGAAAAGCACAAGACAAGCCCAGCCCAATGCCACTGTCTTCAACCTCCAGCACAAATGTTTGAAAAAACGCGCGCCATGTTCATCAATGTCCAACTCTCGATTCCTGGCTTTTTAGCAAAAACTCATAACACAACAAATGTTCAGCATGAAGAGACGATTCTAATTCTAACCATGTATAGAACTTGACCTAACTCTCTAAGATGAGGGAGAATTTCTCCTCCCCCAAATCCTAACCTAGTTTTTCTGCCATTTTCAAACTCCAAATTCTCTCTACTCAGGCAAAAGAAATGAAATGTAAAGATATGTACATGTTCAGGGCTGTGAGTAGAACCTTGTTTCTTCACAAACTTAAGACTAAAGATGCATGATAAGAGAGATATGAGTTCAAAGTTTTACCTGTGCAGTTGAACTTCTATCTGGAGAATGAGGAACTTCTAGTGCAAGGTAATGATTGGAAAAGCTTCCTTGAGGTCCAGGGATGCTTTTTCAATGCTTACTTTGTCTTGAAACTTCTTGTATCGAGCTGTGGAACTTCAACTGCAAAAGGAAAAAATGAAAATGGTGGAAGCTGTTAGAGGGATTACAGGTCAGGTTTTAGGTCATGGTTAGCTTGCATATATGCTAGGGAATGTGTATGAATTGATTTTGGTAAGAATGCTCGAGGGAAATGGGAGTTGGCACTCAAACTGCAGAGGCAACTCTGTTTTTGCAGTTTGAGGATGATTCTGAGATGGAGGGTGTTTTGGAGGTGCAAGGGTCGTGTCTTGGCTTGGTTATGTTCTATGGAAGGTGTTTGATAACTTTGTTCTTGTGTTGGTAAGCTGAGATTGAAGTTGGTACAAGTTATGCACTTTTCTTGAACTTGAAGCAAACAAATGCAACTTGATGATTTAGGTCAGTAGGGGGCCTCCTAATGTGCTGCATAATCTTCTCTTGATCAGAGCAACTTGTCCATAATCTTGTGCCAAAAGGATTTGCTATGTACCTTCTTGATTTGCAATTGGACATAAAGCTAATCTTTTCAAAAATGGAAAGTTCACTTTATCTAGTTTAGGATTAATCTTGCATACAATGCTTGCACTCAAAGAACAACACTTTAACACATTGAATATGCATTAAATTATTGAGTATGGAATGGTTTAAGGACCTGTAATCAAGCATAAAGCAAGCTGAGTTCAAATTTGCAAGATTATGAACATGTCTTGGTTAAGAACAAAAGTGAATTTTTGCCAACTTGTGAAATTCGAATCTCTCAAGTTATGAGGTTGTTTGAGAAGTTCTTGGACATTTTGGAAAGCTTGGAATGTGTACTACAATCCATCTTTGAAATGCAAATTGAAATTCCAAGTGGAAGGGTATGAAAAATGGCCTTGAAGTGGGGTAGAAAACCTTGTCAAAATAGGTTAAAATTTCACTAAGTTAAAAATGGTTTAGTGCTCTTATTCAAAAAAATGTAACTTGAGATACAAGCTTCAAATGAGAAAACTTTGTGAATCAAAGTTGTAGATTATGCAACAAGCTACAACTTTCATGTTTTGACTTTTGTTTGAATCCAAATGGATCTTGGTGAAAAGATGGGGCAAAGTTGGGAAAAAATTAGGGTTTTTCATAACTTAGAAAAATTCTAAGTTATGAAAAATTCCATTTTCTAACCCTAATTTGCATTTTGTGATTTCTTGGTGAACAAGTTTCATGATTTGGCATGTTTTGATGAAAAATGAATCTTGACTCTTGATTTTGACCAAAAAGTCAAAGTTTGACTTTTCAGTATACAGTCAAAATTGATCAATTGACTGGGAAATTCAACTGTCAACCTTGTGTACTTGGGATCTTTTGAGCTTGATGAATGTGTCAAGACCATTTCATGGGGTCCTTGAGTCCATATGTAAGTTTGGTTTGCCATTGGCTAGGTCAAACAGTCAAAAATTACCCTTGTGCAGTCAAAACCCTAAAAATGACCATTTTGCCCTTTTGATGATCTGATCAAATTTCTTATGGAATTGTGATCCAAACTTGATCAAATTGTTCATATGAGTTCATAATGTTGATGTGGGTCAAATTTCATGAGATTTAACTGTCAATTGGCCACAGTTGACTTTTTCCCCAATACAGCTGATTTTTAGGTCAACTGTCCAATTGACTGGGCAAAACTTGGAATCAAGACTTGAAACTTGGTGAGGATAAACTTGGGAGTCCAATATGAAGCATGAAAGTCATCTTAGGCATTTTAGGTCAAAACATCCCTGGGCAAACACAAACCCTAATTTGAGTCCACAGTGCAAGGAGAAGTCTTGAGCAGAGGAAACCCTAACTGGATCTTGATCTTCAAGGGTCTTGTGATGAGAAACTGTTGAGGAAATGGGAGGGCAAATTTTGGGGTACAACAGTTGCCCCTGTTCAATCTTCTTGAACCTGAAGAGTTAGATTGGCAAGTTTGCCTTTCGTGACTCGAGGGTAAAAGGAGATTGGACACTAGAGTGCCCGGAAATTTGCACTCGCATGTTGAAGTATCAGCAATGTGATGTCAGGAATGGGCTTACAGATGCCATTTGGAGAGGTGGTGGATAGGGAGATGGGCTTACAGATGCCATCCAGAGATGTGACAGAACCTTGTCGGGAATGGGCTTATAGATGCCATTTGGAAGTGTCGATCGCATAAGAGATTCCTTAGCGAGAACTTGTGTATTTGAGAAAGACGGATGTTTTCCTGGCTTATTACAGGTGTTTGATCTTCAGTCTCCTTATGCAGATATGCCCTGGCTAGATACAGGTATTGAATCTACAATTGATTGCTCACAGATGTGCCCTGGCTGGATACAGGAGTCGAATCTGGAAAGGTGATAGTTGATAGATATGCCCTGGCTGGATACAGGAATCGAATCTTCGAACTCTTCAGACGTGCCCTGGCTAGATACAGGAATCGAGTCTGGAAACGTGGTCAACAGATATTCCCTGGCCGGATACAGGAATCGAATCTGGAGATGTTGTAGTTGATAGATGTGCCCTGGCTGGATACAGGAATCGAATCTTCGAACTCTTCAGACGTGCCCTGGCTAGATACAGGAATCGAGTCTGGAAACGTGGTCAACAGATATGCCCTGGCCGGATACAGGAATCGAATCTGGAGATGTTGTAGTTGATAGATGTGCCCTGGCTGGATACAGGAATCGAATCTTCGAACTCTTCAGACGTGCCCTGGCTAGATACAGGAATCGAGTCTGGAAACTGATCACTCTCAGATGTGCCCTGGCTAGATACAGGTATCGGATCTGGAATTGTGACAGTTGAAGGTAGTTGTTTTTGGGATTGTCTTTTTCCTGAAAAGGCAAAAACATAAGTTGTATGCAATGTCATGATGTATGTTATGCATGATGTTATGATGTTCAACATGAGATAGTGTTGTGTGCACTTTATCATATATGTAAGCAAGATGTATGAAAATGTGAAATGTTTATGAATGTAATTTCGTCTTAGGAAAATAAATCCTTGACGAACGGCCGGGGAGTTGCTCTGTGGAAGAGATACTTGGCCGAAGTTTTGATGAGAGGCCTGTTGAGGACTTTAATGATGGATTCCGCTGAGGATAATGATGATAAACTCCGCTGGGGATACCAAAGATAAACTCTGCTGGGGATACCAAAGATAAACTCCGCTGGGGATACCAAAGATAAACTCCGCTGGGGATTGAAGGAACGTTGCCGAGGGCGATCTTCCGTGTTTTTTAGCTGAGGATAACCCATTTATAAGTCCTTGTGAGGAAATACCTCTAAATAAAACTCGGGAGAGACGTTCGTACTCTGCAGGGGATAAGCTTCCAGAATCTACTGGGGATGAGCTTTAAGACCTGCCGGGGAATGCTGTGACTTTTCAGGATTGACGGGGAGTCAACTCTGCTTGGGGAAAGTATTACTGAACCTTGTTTTACTCTGCGGGGAGTTGAGATGATTTGGCCACATTCTTCAGTTGAGTCTACCTTGGTACCTTGGCGGACAAAACAGCCAGACTGCATTAGACAACTTCACATTGCCCCTGTCTCTGATGTCACCTGTAATCAATCTCTTGTTTTATGTGTAAACATTTACGAATAGGCAATTTTAATGTCAAATGCATATATCAAAAATGAACATTGGACGTTCTTCGCAAGACAAAACACAAAAAGAAAACAATGGTAATTTGTATGGACAAGTGAATTTGTATTGATTTAAACTTTGCCTGTGAATAGGCGTTTTTGTACAGGAGGCTGACATCCTAGTAAGAGGACGCCGCCAAATAATATAGAGTTTACAATTTGAAAAAGGAAACAAAACAGCTATGTGAACAATCCCACTGGGTTCCAACTCTGCTATCGCCTTTATGTCTTCGAACGTCTCATCGCTTTGCTGCCTGGTCGAAGATGAAGCTGATTGGTCGATGCCGTAATCTGAGCCAGATAGTTGATGCCGAATTCCGGATGCGAAGTGATCCAATGAGACATAGTGTTACGCTTTTATCCCTAACTTTTGCCTGGACCGCCCTTTCGGGTTTTCAGTCCACCGGGATACCCATTTTTGCCCAAGCCGCCCTTTCAGGTTTTCGACTTGCCGGGTGTACAGATTTTTATTCATTTCATCCCTTATTTTTGCCCGAACCCTTTTGGTTCACCGGGAAGCCCTTATTTTTTCCTAGGTATGTCAACCTAGCGGGTCTTTTATTTATGCGTAGTATTTTTTCACTATGTCTGCATTGGCGGGGTGAGGAAGGTCGTCACCATCCATGGTGGTTAGGATCATGGCTCCTCCTGAGAACACACGTTTAACCACAAATGGCCCTTCGTATGTAGGGGTCCATTTGCCCCGGGGATCACTTTGAGGAAGGATGATGTGTTTGATTACCAGGTCCCCAACTTGATACTCTTGTGGTCTGACTTTCTTGTTAAATGCCCTGATCATCCGTTTTTAATATGTTTGACCATGACAGATAGCAGTAAGCCTCTTTTCGTCAATCAGATTTAATTGATCAAGTCGAGTCTGGATCCAATCATCTTCATTCAAGTCTGCATCCTTCATTATTCGGAGAGAGGGTATCTGGATTTCAATTGGCAAGACTGCTTCCATGCCATAGACCAAAGAGAAAGGAGTTGCCCCGGTTGACGTCCTTGTTGAGGTGCGGTACCCATGAAGAGTGAACGGTAACATCTCGTGCCAATCTTTATAGGTCACTGTCATCTTCTGCACAATTTTCTTGATATTTTTATTGGCTGCCTCTACAGCCCCATTCATCTTCGGCCGGTAGGGAGAAGAATTGTGGTGCTGTATCTTGAATTGTTCACAGAATTCAGTGATCATTTTGTTGTTGAGATTGATACCATTGTCCGTAATGATTCTTTCCGGGACTCCGTACCGACAGATCAAATTATGCCGGATGAAACGTGCCACGACGCTCTTGGTTACCGTGGCATAAGAAGCTGCCTCAACCCATTTTGTGAAGTAATCGATCGCCACCAAGATGAAGCGATGCCCATTGGATGCCGTCGGTCGGATCTCACCGATCATATCGATGCCCCACATTGAAAAAGGCCAAGGTGCCGTCAGGACATTCAAAGGAACCGGAGGGATATGCACTTTGTCAGCATAGATCTGGCATTTATGACAAGTTCGAGAGTGTTGGTAACAATCGGCTTCCATTGTGGACCAGAAATATCCTGCCCGAAGGATTTTCTTAGCCATGGTGTGTCCACTGGAATGTGTTCCAAATGTGCCTTCATGCAGTTCTATCATAATTTTCTCTGCTTCAGCCTTATCCACACAACGTAGCAGAGTTGAATCATGATTTCGTTTGTAGAGAATGCCGTTGCTGAGGAAGAATTTTGCAGCAAACCTCCTCATGAACTTCTTATCATTGACAGACGCACCTTCAGGGTATTCCTGAGCTTCCAAGTACCTCTTCACCTCATGATACCAGGGTTTTTCAATCACCTTCTCAGCCTCGAGCTCGCAGCAGTATGCCGGTTCATCCAACTTCCAGATAATGATTCGGGGAGCCTCGTTGTCCCATTTAACTTTGAACATTGAAGACATCGTGGCTAGTGCGTCCGCTAGCTGATTCTCCTCTCTAGGGAAGTGCTCAAAAGTTATCTCTTCAAAGTGGGGGAGCAAGGTCGACACATACTCCTTGTAAGGAATAAGATTCGGGTGTTTCGTATCCCACTCGCCTCTGATCTGATTGATCACGAGAGCGGAATCTCCGAAGACACTTAGAAACTTGATCCTCAAATCGATTGCAGCTTGAAGACCCATGATACATGCCTCGTATTCTGCCATATTGTTGGTGCAGCTGAAACATAATTGGGCGGTGAGGGGAGTATGAGTTCCTTTGGGAGATATGATTACAGCGCCGACGCTGTTACCCAAAGCATCGGAGGCTCCATCAAAATGCATAGACCATCGGGATCCTTCCTCAGGTCCTTCATCCGGTCCAGGTACTTCACAGTCGGTTACCACCATGATGTCTTCGTCCGGAAAATCAAAGTTCAATGATTGGTAATCGTCCACAGGTTGGTGTGCCAAATGATCTGCCAGTACACTTCCCTTAATTGATTTCTGAGTTGTATACTGGATGTCATATTCTGTTAAGATCATTTTCCATCTCGCTATTCTTCCAGACAGAGCGGGCTTTTCAAATATGTACTTGATGGGATCCATCTTTGAAATCAATAAAGTAGTGTGAGTCAGCATATACTGTCTCAGCCGGCGATCAGCCCATACAAGAGCGCAGCAAGTTTTCTCAAGCAGTGAGTAACGAGACTCACAGTCGGTAAACTTTTTGCTCAAGTAATAAATAGCGTGCTCTTTTCGGCCAGACTCGTCATGCTTCCCCAGCACACACCCCATTGAATTGTCAAGCACTGTCAAGTATAGTATCAGAGGTCTTCCTTCCACCGGTGGCATAAGAATGGGTGGCTCTTGGAGGTATTCCTTTATCTTTTCAAAGGCGGCCTGAAATTCATCATTCCAGCGTACTACTTGATCTTTTTTCAGCAATTTGAAGATTGGCTCACAAGTAGCAGTCAGATGTGAGATGAAGCGGGCAATGTAATTCAGTCGTCCCAGGAAGCCTCTGACTTCTTTCTCTGTTCTTGGAGTCGGCATATCTTGTATGGCTTTTACCTTGGCAGGGTCCACCTGAATACCTTTATCACTTACAATGAAACCTAGCAATTTTCCGGACCTCACCCCAAAGGTGCATTTGTTGGGATTCAATCTCAGCTTGTACAACTTGAGTCGGTCAAATAACTTCCTCAGATGGTCAAGGTGCTCCTCCTCAGTTTGAGACCTTGCAATCATGTCATCAACGTATACCTCAATCTCATGATGGATCATATCATGAAATAAAGCAACCATGGCACGTTGATAGGTTGCCCCAGCATTTTTTAATCCGAACGGCATGACCTTATAACAGAAGGTGCCCCACTGAGTCACAAATGTAGTCTTCTCCATATCTTCTGGAGCCATCTTGATTTGATTATACCCTGAAAAACCATCCATGAAGGAGAACACCTTGTGTTGAGCTGTATTGTCAACAAGGACATCAATGTGAGGTAGGGGGAAGTCATCCTTGGGGCTGGCCCTGTTCAGATCCCTGTAATCAACACACATTCTGACTTTACCGTCCTTCTTCGGTACTGGTACCACATTGGCAACCCATTGAGGGTAGGAAGTCACTGCAAGGAACCCGGCATCAAACTGTTTCATAACTTCGGCCTTGATCTTTTCAGACATCTCTGGACGCATCCGTCGGACTTTTTGCTTTACCGGAGGGCAATCTTCCTTGGTTGGCAGGTGGTGAACTACAATGTCGGCATCCAAACCAGGCATATCTTCATAGGACCAAGAAAAAATCTCCATATAGTCTTGTAGCATCTGGATCAATCGTTGCTTCACGCTGAGCTCTAGATTGGCACCAATCTTGACCTCTTTCCTATCTGTCTCAGTACCCAAGTTAATTGTCTCTACCGGCTCTTCATGTGGCTGAATAGCTCTCTCTCCCTGGAGTAGCAGTCTTGCGAGTTCACCAGGCACTTCGCAATCATCTTCACCTTCGTCTTCGGCCAAGTTGATCGGATTTTCGAAGTCATAACTGGCGGTAGCAGAGCTGTTACCAGTGAGATCCAGAGTGGATTGAAACCTGTATAAGTGAGTGTGTGTAAATATAGCTGTTTTGCAATATATATAACACAGAAAGGAAAAGAGCACAAGATTTGAAATGCAACAAACGTCCAATGTTTTGATTGATGATATATGAAAATGTCATACAAAAAAGCCCTCACAAATGGAGCTACGATGCCCCGGGTAGGACACCGAGCCAACAAAGTTTTAACATATTGTTTGTTACAAATTGGAAATCAAAAGAAATTAATTACTGCGTGACAAATGTGATAGGGGTAAAATCCTTTGCCGTCCAGTTGCTTGGTCCGTCGCTGGTAGTCGGGTAGATCCAACTGTCAAATTCTGCTTCCTCTACATCCTCCTCAATAGCATTCACCCTTGAGCTGGAGATAAACACCGGAGCCTTTCTGACCTTCTCCTTGCGCACAGCCCTCTGAGCCTCTGCAGTAAAGCCCAGCCCAAACTTGTCGTTCTTCTGAGTGAAGTCAGGAAGCTGACCCCAGTTTGCACAATTGCCTTTCTGAACCACAGCCCGGGCATCCCTTAGGGAAGCCATCTTCAAGGAATCATTCTCTTCGACTGTTGTTTCTGCTGCTGCTGAAATTGGAGGCACCTCCTCGAAATGTTGAAAGGGGGTTTCAATAAACTCCCCATCCATCTCAATGTATCTGAAGGAATTCATATGGCTCACCATATACTCCTCTTCTCCTTGCACAATGACGATCTTCCCCCTGACGGGATACTTCAGCTTCTGGTGCAAGGTGGAGGTCACTGCCCCAGCTTTATGGATCCAAGGTCGACCCAGTAGACAAGAGTACGATGGACGTATATCCATCACATAAAAGGTAGAGTCAAACACTTGAGAGCCCACACGAATAGGGATGTTAACCTCTCCATGAACCATCCTTTTTGAACCGTCAAAGGCCCTGACGATGATATTGCTGGGCTTCAGTTCTAGGCCTTCATAATCCAGACGGTCTAAAGCCTTTTTCGGTAGGACATTCAAGGAAGAACCAGTATCCACCAATACATGCGCCAGAGTAGTGCCTCTGCATTCGATAGAGACATGCAGGGCATCGTTGTGGTCTCTTCCCTTCGCAGTCAGGTCAGCATCTGAAAAACCCAAGCCATTGTCTGCTGTCAGATTTGCCACGCAATCAGTGAACTGGACTGTAGACGTTTCTTGCGGCACATGGGCCGTCTTGAGAAATGAGATCAAGGCCTTAGCATGGGCCTCAGAGCATAGCAATAAGGAGAGCATGGAGATCTTGGAGGGCGTATGCCCCAGCTGCTCGACAACATTGAAATCACTTTTCTTTATTATTTTCAAGATTTCCTCCACTTCTTGTTGGGAGGCCTCATCATTTATAGGTAACGGTGCCTCCATCCGGGCAGGCTCTTCTTCAATCCCTTTGCCCCGAGCATTAGATGTCTCGGCAGCAGGGGAAACAACTTGATCAGTAACAGGAACAGGTAAACTTGTAGGTGTTATAAGGAGGGGTCTTCGAATAGCGGGCGGTGCAATGTCAGGCGAGAAGAGCCTGCCACTGCGGGTGACCTTGGCTGGACCAGTGATATCGCAGATACTGGCGCCAGTGTCGAATTCTTGTTTGATCCCATTCACATATACGTCTGCCCCATAATGCCAGGGGACAGCTTTATCAGACACGTAGGGGAGAGGCCCCGGAACAGTAATAATCACAGGTGCAACAGTCATGATTTGAACAGGCTTCTTCGGGGGAGCCTTGATTGGATTATTGAAGATGGTAACCACAGAAACTTCTTTTACCGGAATCAACTGAACAGCAGACTTCTTAAACAAAATCTCCTTACTATCCATTAGGCTTTGGACACCTAACTTCAGCAAGGGGCAACCAGATAGGGAAACAGCACAGAATAGGCAACCCTCACTGCAACCCGGAAATAAACCGGCCCGCAGTAGGTTCTTCTTGACGGTCTTCAGAGGGGTAACAACTTCATTTACCGAAACAACATACATTTCTTCCTCAATGGCATTCACTCTATGCTGGGGCATAGGAGCAGTTACAACATTTGGTCTCTCCGGTGCTTCAAACTGAATTTCCTTTGCGTCGATCAGATCTTGCACTTTGTTTCTTAAGGCCCAGCAATCATCAGTAGTGTGCCCGGGACTATCAGAATGATAAGCACACCGGGCATTTGGGTTATACTTAGGAGACGCAGTGTTGACGACCTTAGGAGCTTCTTTGAGGGTCACCAGGTTGGTGGATAACAGTTGGGGTAAAATTTGAGATAAGGTCATACTCAGTCGGGTATACTGCCTCTTGGGCCTTTCGCTTCTTTGTTGATTGTACTGCTGAGGAGCAGCAACAGGTTTCGAGATGACCAAAGCATTGACGGCTTGGCGACTTTCGGGCTTGACTTGTCTTCTAGGACCATAGACGGCACTTGCTTCTTTCTTAAACGGCCTCTTCTCAGCACTTGTGGAGGCAGCCTTTTGTATCTTGCCTGACCTGATGCCAGCTTCAATTCTTTCTCCTGTCAATATCAAATCTGTAAACCCAGCGGAGGAGTTACCAACCAAATGATTGAAAAACGGACCAGACAACGTCCCTAGAAACATATCAACCAGCTCTCGATCAGTTAATGGAGGCTGCACCCTGCCAGCCAAATCTCTCCATTTTTGAGCGTACTCTTTGAACCCTTCACCCGTTCCTAGAGACATACCCTGAAGTTGGGTACGCGTAGGAGCGAGATCAGAATTGTATTGGTATTGTCTGTAGAATGCGGTTGCCAAATCTTCCCAGTGTCGGATGCTAGTTCCATCTAATTGGTAGAACCATTCAAGCTGTGACCCTGAGAGGCTATCTTGGAAGAAGTGAATCCAAAGGTTCTTGTCCGCCGTATAATGTTGGATCTTCCTCACGTACGACCTTAGATGCAGCTTTGGGCAGGAGACCTCATCATACTTGGCGAAGGCAGGCGCCTTAAACTTGTGTGGAATTACCACCCCAGAAGATAACCCCAAATCTCTGAAATCCAGTCCCGGCACGTTCTGAATTTCCATGGCGCTTAAGCGGTCCTCCAATTGCTTGTATCTGTCAGCAGCAGGTGGGTATTGTTCGTCGTTATAGTCCGTCTCGTTGTCGGAGACTGCGGGACTAGGAGCTCCTCCCCCTTGGGGACTGTTTTTCTCAGCAGAAGAAGTAGTTGGATCAGCTTCATTATGGAGTGTGTTCCCAAATCTGCGTCCGGTGTTGAACAATGCGGTCCTCTTTTTCTTCTTCTTCTTCAGGAGTAGAGTCTTCAACTCTTGCTGACCTTGGGCTAGGCTTAGGACCATCTCTTGAAACTGTGCATTTTGGGCCTGAAGGGCCTTGATTGCTTGCTCACTGGAGGAGACTGGATTCATGATGACTGTGCAAAATAAACAGCGAAGGAGATTAAGCATCCTGTGAAATAGGGTACTTGCTATGCATATGGTGCAATGGAATGCGTATGTTTTATGTTTTCAAAGACAAACAAGATTCAACTTTGTAGACAAAAAGGGAAACACACTTCATTAGATTTAAAATTTTCAATTGTTCAACAATTTGCCCTTAGGCATTACAGGAATGAAAAATACTGGAAAGGAAATAAACTATAAAAGGAAACATTCAAAGCTCATCAATGCTCCCATGGCCTTCTCTTTTTAGTGCTGATGTAGTTGTTCAGGACCCGTTCTTCCTCCAATTGCTTAGTCAGCCTCTGGATCTTCCGTTCCTGCTCGTTGAATTTCTCCCGATAGAAATCCCGTTCTTCCTTTAGCTGCGCCCAAGATCTCTTCATGGTTTCAAAATCAGTAGGTATCTGAGGAGGGAGGACAGTTGGAGGAACCCCATCTTCAACAGGAGACTCAAGAATGAGAGGTCTAACAGCTTCGTAGGGCATACCTAACCTTTGAGCACGGATGCGGACCCATTTGCAATAGGGCTTCAATGGCAGAGAAGTCTTTGGTCCCAATTCATGTGGGTTGGCCTTGTGGATTCTGTCCCAAGCTCTAATGAATCCCTGGCGTAGTTTGTCACTGTCTGCCTGAAACTCAAAATGGAAGTGAGGAACCAGCATTTCATGAGGCCCATCTCCTCTGGCTCTTCCAAACTGACGGAGAGCTAAACACAGATTGTAAGAGATCCCTCCTTGGATACCAATCAATGGAACATTAGGGTATTCTCCGCAACGGTCAATAACAGCTACCCCATCCAAACCTCTGAGAGTCCAGGTGATGTCAATATCAGTAAGAGCCATTAACCTCCTAGCCCAACCTTTTCCTTCTTTATTCTTCAGCACGAACCTAGGAAGGTGCGAAATAAACCACCTTACTAGCAAAGGAGCACAACACCACGGAGTTCCCCGTTTTCGAGTAGTACGAGCATAGAGTTGTTGTAGAATATCACCCAAAAGAGTGGGTACCGGATTCCGAGACATGAAGATCCTTATGACATGGATACTGATAAAGGTGTCAGGGTTGGGAAACAGAACCAGACCATAGATCAAAAGAGCCAGAATATCCTCGTACGCCCTGAAGTCCAAGTCATTCCAGAAATCATTAGCCTTGCCAACCAGAAATTTGACCAAAAAGCCCTTGATCCCATTTCTAGTTTCCCAGTTGGACAATACCTCTTCTTTGGTCAAGGGGAGAATTGCAGCAATCTCTTCAGGCCTAGGAGTCTTTTCCAAACCAGTGAATGGAGTTTGTTCCAAGACAGGGATCCCAAGCAAATAAGAAAACTCTTCCAGGGTGGGAACCAGCTGGAAGTCTTGAAAGGTGAAACAATGATATAGAGGGTCATAAAATTGGGTCAGAACACTTATCAGTTGTTGGTCCCATTTTGCAGTGACCAAGCCAAGGAGAGAACCATGTCTGTTGATGAAGGAAGAAGTGTTTGGAATCCTTCCAACCAAATCCTTGAGTAACACTGGTGGTTGAACAAAGTTGAGCCGGACAGTATTCCTACGCACGGGCATCATGATGTCCTACAAAACAGAGCAAAGATGAAACTCTTTTGTCTTTGAAATGGGTTAGTCCTTTATACAGGATGCATGCAATGGTATGATGGCATGATGCTATGATGAAGCACACCACAAGTATTCACATAGGTAAATAAGGCACACAAGTCACACAAGACACCCTTAGGTTTCAGGCCAGCATGAGTTTCAGGTATTACCCTCTTTTGGTTTTGTTGGTTAAAACCTGTCCTATCAAAAGTAACCGGGTTCTAGAGGATCTCAAATCATTGGCTACCCTCAATCGGTCATAACTCCAGCATCGCAATCTTTTCTCGCGGCCAGAACCATCTCGAGAGTTTAGCCTCAATGAGTGTAGCATACTGCTACTGTCCTAATAGCCAAGTTGGTCAATTTAGGGTTCTAAGGTTGGTTGGTGTTTAATGACCCCTTAGAAGACCTATATTCTCCCCGTTACAACACAAGGGATATAGGTACAGACTAAGATGCCACACCAACGTAGCCACTGCTTCACCCATGTCGGTCTACGCCGGACAGGTCCCTCACAGATTATGCTACCTAAAAAGGGTATATCCTAGATCCGGGTTAGGATCTATGAACTCCGATGCAAAGCCCACAAATATAAAAGCAAACAAAGCAAACAATTGAAAACAAAGGTGATCTAAGCCCTAAGGTTACTCCACTTTTAAAGAGCTCCCCAGCAGAGTCGCCAGTTCTGTGATACGGTGGGAGAACTGACTTGAGGTTTTGCGTTTGTATTCGCAAATGTTTCGGTTGAGCAAGAGTCGCCACCGACTTTTTATTTTATCCTAAGGAAAGGTTAAAAAAGCACAGCAAAAACCTTTTGAGATATTTCGTGGGTTCGGGGAGTAGATTATAGAAAGGGAAGGTATTAGCACCCTTTCTATCCATGGTTATCCATGGGCTCTTAGTTACTTGCTTAGATCACTTGCCTTTTTGTTTTCAATTGTTTTAAATGGTGCTTGAGTGTGTGGGTTTAAAAAATGTTTTGAAAAGAGGCCAATGTGGTGGCAACCTTTGTAATGATCCATGTGGGGATGTATACAAAGATGTATGTCTTTTGAAAAGGTTTTCATTTGTTTTTGAAAGTTTGTTTTGAAAGTGTTGTGAGGTGTGGTTTTGAAATTAGGCAAGTGTTTTGTTTTGCAAGTTTGATTCAAGTAACTAAGAGGTTATCTACTCCTAAATTTCTCAAAAGATTATTGCTACGTTTTTAACCCTTTTAACAAGTTTGTTCCACCATTACATTTGGTGGACAACCTTGTGTTAGGATGTGAAAAGGGACAGGCGCGGGTCATCGTTTAGACCATAATTGCAACGGCGTTAAATGTCTTTGGGCAATTTTCTTTAAGGGACTTGATCATTTGTTTTTGTTTGTTTTGAAAAGTTTTATCGAGGGACTATGATCATTCAAATTGTTTGCTTTGCCCAAAGAAGTTCAACATACAATATGGCCCATTTATTTGAAGGCAACAAAGTGGAGTACCCTAGGGGTGCAAGTGTGAGATGTGTGTCCATTTTCATGCTTGTTTATCTTGAGATTAGGTCATAACTATTTTTTATCGTTTTTCGCATGCAAACCCTAATTCTAACATGTTATTATTAGAAAGCGTATAAAGTGCGAAATTTAAATTTACTAAGCTATTACAGAACCAAATAGGGGAAGGGGGGTACAAATGTTCAAATGGGGATATTGACAAGAATTTAAATCTAAATTATTACATCATTTTTGAATATTTGCAAAGTAAATAAATTGCATAATTAAATGGAAATTAAATAAATATGCAAAATGCAAAAAGAAAGTTTTTTTTTTATGTATGAGAGAAGTATGGTTTATGTAAAATAAAATAAGAAAATAAAAAGGTATTATTTTTGAGTATTTTTAACTTTTAGGGCAAAAAACCCTAATTTTAATGAAAATGGATATTAATTGATTTAATACAAGCATTTATTTATTATGTACAAAAATAAAGATAAAATGAAGTATATTATGAAAAGAGTATTTTTGTATCAAATATTAATAAAAATGAAAAATTCAAGTATTTTTATATTTTAACTTAAATATATTAATAAACATATATCTATATATATATTAATTTCTTAAATATGCATTATGTGCAAAATATTTAATATTTAATAAAATAAATAAAAAAGTATTTTTTATGTGAAATATTTTCAGAAGGTTATATAACATAAAAATAAAAATAGAAGTATTTTTACATATTTTTTCTATTTTTATTCTAAATAAATATATATATATCTATTTATATATAAATTGAAAGAAAATCAAATAAAACCCAAATAAAATCAAAAAGTGATGAGAAAAATATTTTCAAAATTTAAATATGCTGAGAAAAAATAAACAAGTCAAACAAAAAAAGAAAAAGTCAAAAATATTAAAAAATGAAGCAAATGGGCTCAGGGGGTTCATGAGTAATTATGGGGTGTGAAAAGAAAAGCACAAGACAAGCCCAGCCCAATGCCACTGTCTTCAACCTCCAGCACAAATGTTTGAAAAAACACGCGCCATGTTCATCAATGTCCAACTCTCGATTTCTGGCTTTTTAGCAAAAACTCATAACACAACAAATGTTCAGCATGAAGAGACGATTCTAACCATGTATAGAACTTGACCTAACTCTCTAAGATGAGGGAGAATTTCTCCTCCCCCAAATCCTAACCTAGTTTTTCTGCCATTTTCAAACTCCAAATTCTCTCTACTCAGGCAAAAGAAATGAAATGTAAAGATATGTACATGTTCAGGGCTGTGAGTAGAACCTTGTTTCTTCACAAACTTAAGACTAAAGATGCATGATAAGAGAGATATGAGTTCAAAGTTTTACCTGTGCAGTTGAACTTCTATCTGGAGAATGAGGAACTTCTAGTGCAAGGTAATGATTGGAAAAGCTTCCTTGAGGTCCAGGGATGCTTTTTCAATGCTTACTTTGTCTTGAAACTTCTTGTATCGAGCTGTGGAACTTCAACTGCAAAAGGAAAAAATGAAAATGGTGGAAGCTGTTAGAGGGATTACAGGTCAGGTTTTAGGTCATGGTTAGCTTGCATATATGCTAGGGAATGTGTATGAATTGATTTTGGTAAGAATGCTCGAGGGAAATGGGAGTTGGCACTCAAACTGCAGAGGCAACTCTGTTTTTGCAGTTTGAGGATGATTCTGAGATGGAGGGTGTTTTGGAGGTGCAAGGGTCGTGTCTTGGCTTGGTTATGTTCTATGGAAGGTGTTTGATAACTTTGTTCTTGTGTTGGTAAGCTGAGATTGAAGTTGGTACAAGTTATGCACTTTTCTTGAACTTGAAGCAAACAAATGCAACTTGATGATTTAGGTCAGTAGGGGGCCTCCTAATGTGCTGCATAATCTTCTCTTGATCAGAGCAACTTGTCCATAATCTTGTGCCAAAAGGATTTGCTATGTACCTTCTTGATTTGCAATTGGACATAAAGCTAATCTTTTCAAAAATGGAAAGTTCACTTTATCTAGTTTAGGATTAATCTTGCATACAATGCTTGCACTCAAAGAACAACACTTTAACACATTGAATATGCATTAAATTATTGAGTATGGAATGGTTCAAGGACCTGTAATCAAGCATAAAGCAAGCTGAGTTCAAATTTGCAAGATTATGAACATGTCTTGGTTAAGAACAAAAGTGAATTTTTGCCAACTTGTGAAATTCGAATCTCTCAAGTTATGAGGTTGTTTGAGAAGTTCTTGGACATTTTGGAAAGCTTGGAATGTGTACTACAATCCATCTTTGAAATGAAAATTGAAATTCCAAGTGGAAGGGTATGAAAAATGGCCTTGAAGTGGGGTAGAAAACCTTGTCAAAATAGGTTAAAATTTCACTAAGTTAAAAATGGTTTAGTGCCCTTATTCAAAAAAATGTAACTTGAGATACAAGCTTCAAATGAGAAAACTTTGTGAATCAAAGTTGTAGATTATGCAACAAGCTACAACTTTCATGTTTTGACTTTTGTTTGAATCCAAATGGATCTTGGTTAAAAGATGGGGAAATGTTGGGAAAAAATTAGGGTTTTTCATAACTTAGAAAAATTCTAAGTTATGAAAAATTCCATTTTCTAACCCTAATTTGCATTTTGTGATTTCTTGGTGAACAAGTTTCATGATTTGGCATGTTTTGATGAAAAATGAATCTTGACTCTTGATTTTGACCAAAAAGTCAAAGTTTGACTTTTCAGTATACAGTCAAAATTGATCAATTGACTGGGAAATTCAACTGTCAACCTTGTGTACTTGGGATCTTTTGAGCTTGATGAATGTGTCAAGACCATTTCATGGGGTCCTTGAGTCCATATGTAAGTTTGGTTTGCCATTGGCTAGGTCAAACAGTCAAAAATTACCCTTGTGCAGTCAAAACCCTAAAAATGACCATTTTGCCCTTTTGATGATCTGATCAAATTTCTTATGGAATTGTGATCCAAACTTGATCAAATTGTTCATATGAGTTCATAATGTTGATGTGGGTCAAATTTCATGAGATTTAACTGTCAATTGGCCACAGTTGACTTTTTCCCCAATACAGCTGATTTCTAGGTCAACTGTCCAATTGACTGGGCAAAACTTGGAATCAAGACTTGAAACTTGGTGAGGATAAACTTGGGAGTCCAATATGAAGCATGAAAGTCATCTTAGGCATTTTAGGTCAAAACATCCCTGGGCAAACACAAACCCTAATTTGAGTCCACAGTGCAAGGAGAAGTCTTGAGCAGAGGAAACCCTAACTGGATCTTGATCTTCAAGGGTCTTGTGATGAGAAACTGTTGAGGAAATGGGAGGGCAAATTTTGGGGTACAACACAACCCGTCAATAGAGACAACCCGTCAATGGAGACAACCCGTCAATAGAGAAAACCCGCCAGCAAAGACAAAACAACCTACCAACAATCTCCAAATGGCATCTGTAAGCTCATTCCCGACATCACAATGCTGATGCTACTTCATGCGAGTGCAAATTTCTGGGCACTCTAGTGTTCAATCACCTTCCACCTTCGGATCAGGAAAGGCCCGAACGCCAATCTATATCCTCAGGTTTAAGAAGATTGAACAGGGGAAACTGTTGTACCCCAAAATTTTCCCTCCCATATTTCTCAAGACATGTCAAGAATCATCTCCAAGTTGTTCAAGATGGCTCAGAAGTTGGACATTCAAATCACCTCCTAAGGCAGTCAATTCAAAATTAGGGTTTTGTGTTGCATCAAGGTCCTTACATCCAAATGGTCTCAAATTCTCCCTAATGTCCTAATATGTTCTCAAATTCATCCATGTCAAATTTCAAGCCTTGCAGAGAAAGTTTGGTCAGTCAATTGCTCAAGAAGCCCAAAAATCGACTGTGCTAGGGCAAAAGTCAACTGTGACCTATAGACAGTCAAACCTCAATATTTTTTGTCAACATTATCATTTTGAAGGATAATTCATCATTTTATCAAGGGTTGATCATGATTCATCAAGGATTGCTCAAAATTCATCAAGATTCAAAAGTTGCTAAATTAGGGTTTTGCAGGAAAAGTCAACTCAACTTTGACCAAGCATAACTTTCTCATACTTTATGAGAAATGACCCATCCAAATCTCATTTTGAAGAGGATTCAATTTCCTACAATCCATATTCACACCCCAAGATCAACAAATGCTCTCACAAAAAGTTACAAATTTGGACATTATAGGTCATTTTTGAAAGTCAACAAAAACACCTTTTTTTCCAAAGCTTATAACTTGAGCATGGAATATCAAAATGAGATGAGACAAAAAGGGTTGGTTAGAGGACATCGCAAGGTTTCTAAAAAGTCCAAGAACACTTCCAAAAGTTCAAAATTGAAGAAGTTATGCATTGTTGAAGTTGGGCATTTTTCCAAAATTGCCAAAAGTCAACTATCCTCAAAACTCCAATTTTTTACAAAAGGGCCCACTTTTTCCCACTTGATATGATCTTGTCACACCACGCACGTGTCTTATCTTCAGTTTCATGTCCATTCATTAATTTTTCTATTTTATTTAATTTTTATTGAATTAATTCATTTTAAATCAATATTAATTCAAATAAAATCCAAAAATTGATGGAATGATATATTTTTGATCATTACAGCTTTCAATAATCATGATACACATAATCAAATTCGTGCCAAGGCATATTGTGAACAAAATATTTGATTTGGTACAACTTTGGAAACTTTGTTAATGGTGATCAAATCAAATCTCCAATCTTCAATGCTCATGGATTAAAGCCCAAAGTTTAACCTAAATGCATTCCTTATTACTCACACAAGCTAGGCATATCAAGAACACGACCTAAAGCTTCCAAAAATCAAGAAACAAAAACTGAAAAAAGTTTAAAAAAGTGTGAGATCAAAATCTTGGTTAGAGCTCGATTCAGTCCAAAATCTCAACGTAGCTTCCTTGCCTGACATCCAGTGGAGCTAAACCAATCAAAACCAAGCCTTAAGACCTCCTAAACAGCGTTGTAAGTACTCAAGAACATAGCCCTGTGCACGAATTCACAACCTTGGATTCTTGCATCTTTTTGCCTAAATATTTGTATATTCATACTTTTCGTTTCATTCTGAAACTTTTGGCATAATTGAATTGCATTTTCATAGCCTGTACAACCATGCCCGAAGCTAGGGTTTTGTTTCTTTGTTTTTAGGCATTTTGATTTTAGGGAAAATTAGAACAAATCATGGGCATAAATGGAATCAGTGGAAGGAGACGAGCATGATGACGTTCTTAAAACTCGTTTCCATGGCCTAGGATGAATTTTAGAAGCAAGCCACGAATCTTCCTGCGGATAAAAATCCGCAGGTAAGAAAACCAGGGATTTATGAAGAAGACGACTACGCGTCCTCTTCCCATTGTCCGGTTTAAACAGCGCGCCATTTTTTTTAATTTCCAGGCATATTAAATGTTTTTCAATATAATGTTTGTTTTGTATTCAATTAACAAATGAGCAGGTTAGTTGAGTTGGCAAACGCGTTGGTGGAAAACCCCTTGGGACCTGGGTTCGAATTCCAGGTCCCCCCAAACACTTATTATTATTTTGTTCTAGGTGATCCCGTGTAGCATCAAAAGCGTGGCATATCATGTGTCTCCACTCAGATGGTAGCCAGATGGTTTCAGATCAAATCTAATGGCCCAGATTGGAAGCTCATCATACTCCCCAGTCAATGCATATGCGTGGGAATGTGGAAGTCAAAGCAGGCCTGAATGAAAGTGGGCTTGGAATTTCCAGATTCACCTCCAGATTGGGCCCAGTACCCCCCATTTGGTGTATTTCTATTTCTTTTCATATTTCTTTTTTCACTAAATTGTTTTATTAATTATTATTATTATTTACACTAACCAATTTATTTTTCTTAATAAAATCAGAAAACATAAAAAATATTATTTTTATTTATTAAATTTAATTTCATCACTTTATTTTTGTAAATAAACATTAACCAATTAATTTAGTTTTTAATTAGGGACAATTTTAATATTTTTGCAATAAATTAAAATTAATGTAGAATTAGGTTTTAATAATTTTAATCACTTTTATTTTATTTCCTTAAATATAAAAAACCCAAAAATATTTTTTTTATTTAATTAATTAAGTAACTTAGTTTTAATTTCTTTAAATTCAAAAATAACAAAAAAAACATGCTTTCTTTAATAAAAAAGGGTCAAAACCCTAAAAATGCGCCGTCTTAATTTTTCGCACGCGACCTATATTTTCAATATTGTAATTGCTTCTGGAATGTAATAGCTTTTAATTAGGACATTATTTATCGCTTTCTTTTATTTTCCGCAATTTAAATTAAAGGGTTTGTTTTTGGCGATGTAAATACCCGATGTCTTGTAATAGTTTAGATTTAATTTCCCGCAATTTAATTTCTGCACAATATTAACTGTTAGATGTTTGATAACTAGGCAATGCATGACAAGATCAATCTTTAACCTAAAATAAACATAGATAACCATTGACATGTACAAAGATAAAATAAACCGAAAATAACACACTCGCACATGCGCAGTCTTAGGGTACACCTCACTTGGTTGCCTTCGAACGTGGTCATTGAGTATAGGAAGTTTTAGAGGTCGCCCTCTTGTCCAAAGATCATAGTTGCCTCGAAACGGTTGGCTCGAAAAATGATCTAAGACATTAGGGTTACCGCTAAGGCGACCTAACATTGCTTTAGTGACCACACGTCCCTTAATCGAATTGACCCAAAAACTCCAACGACGGTGCTACCTACTCCTCAATAGTGGGATAGCATTGTCTAAAGGACATTTGTACAGATTAATTCCTTTTTCGAGTAGGTAGATGGCTCTTAAGTACTTGCTCCTTTTAAAACAAAACAAAACTTTTCGCACTCACACTCCTTTCAAACGAAAACTCTTTTCAAACCCACAAACACAAAGAAAAGCAATTTTTGAAAACACGATGAGCAAGTACCTAAGAGCCCGTGGATAACCACGGATAGAAAGGGTGATAACACCTTCCCTTTCTATAATCTACCTCCCGAACCCGAGAAATATCTCGAAAAAGGAATTTTTCCTGTGCTTTTGTCCTTTCCTTGTTAGACAAAATAAAAGACGGTGGCGACTCTTGCTTACCGCTTTGCGAAAACAAACGCAAAATGCGAACCAGCATTCCAAAACAGTCAGTTCTCATTCCCACCGATCACAGTTGCCCACGTCTCCATTAATTCATAATGTTACTTTTAAGCGTGTGACGGTCGTCACGAGGGGGTGACGGTTGTAATGCGCTTAGATAGCGCGTTACACTCGTCAATGATGTGTGACGAGCGTTCTTCTTGTTGTGGGAGCGTTACGGTCGTCATAGAGTGTGACGGTCGTCACAGCTACAAAATCTGCAGATTTGGTTCTTTTTCTTCTAATTTTTGGTTAGCTTCCTTCATGTGATCCTTTTTCATTGATTTCAGTTGACAAATGTTGTACCTGTGAAAAGACACAAAAACTCGGAACAATCGGTAGTTAAACGACTCAATATATTATGAAAATCGATAAAAAGTGTAGTAATTATATGATACGATTTCTCGTTATCACGTACTGTATCTGAAAGTATAATCTGAATGAGTAACAGAATGGCATCCGTGTCTGGAGCGTATCCGTACTGTATCTGAAAATTGAATCTGAATGAGTATCAGAATGGCATCCGTGTCTGGAGCGTATTCGTACTGTATCTGAAAGTTGAATATGAATGAGTATCAGAATGGCATCTGTGCCTGTAGCGTATCCATATTGTATCTGAAAGTTGAATTTGAATGAGTATCAGAATGACATCCATGTCTGGAGCGTATCCGTACTATATCTGAAAGTTAAATCTGAATGAGTATCAGAATGGCATCCGTGTCTGGAGCGTATTCGTACTGTATCTGAAAGTTAAATCTGAATGAGTATCAGAATGGCATCCGTGTCTGGAGCGTATATGTACTGTATCTGAAAGTTGAATCTGAATGAGTATCAGAATGGCATCCGTGTCTGGAGCGTATCCATACTGTATCTGAAAGTTGAATCTGAATGAGTATCAGAATGACATCCGTGGCTGGAGCGTATTCGTATTGTATCTGAAAGTTGGATCTGAATGAGTATCTGAATGGCATCTGTGTCTAGAGCGTATCCATACTGTATCTGAAAGTTGAATCTGAATAAGTATCATAATGGCATCCGTGTCTGGAGCGTATCCGTATTGTATCTGAAAGTTGAATCTGAATGAGTATCAGAATGGCATCCGTGTCTGGAGCGTATTCGTACTGTATCTGAAAGTTGAATCTGAATGAGTATCAGAATGGCATCTGTGTCTAGAGCATATCCGTACTGTATCTGAAAGTATAATTGTCAATGGTAACTTCTAATCTTATCCTGAAAAGGGTAAAATGTTGGCCAAAACACAAAGTTATGTTGCATGAAATGTATAATACGATGTACTTGCTTTATCAATGTTTATGTTATATGGATGCAATGTATGTGTATGTAAGCTGATTTGCTGTTTGATTGAGGAAAATAAATCCTTGAACGCTGCTGAGGATATGTTGAATTTTCATGTCTTGAAGTTGAAGTACTGACGAACTCTTGTTGAGAGAAGTAAGTGAGGGCCATGCCATGTACTGCTTGTAAGATCTGCTTGGGGAATCCTGAGAAATTCGACGATTTCTACTGGGGATTAAAATTTGAAGTTTAGTTCCGCTGGGGGTTCAAATGACGTACTGCGGGGATTTCTTGGGTAATAGCCTAGAGACATTTCCCTGTTCTTTCAACCTATCAGTAATTGTCTTTCTCATTCTGTTTATTTGCAAATACTAATCGTGTTCAAATGCATATTGTTCATCAATGAGCCATTGGACGTTTTTGCAAACAAAACACAAGCGTAAAGAAAAAGACAAATAGTTTTTGCACTTTTAAAAGGATATCTTTGTATTGATTTTGAATAAATATTTGTACAAAGGAGACAAATATTCTAGTAAGAGAATGTTGTCGTAAAACAAGAAAAATTTATACAAAGAAAGATAGCTATGTGTAATAATCCCATGGGGTTCCCATTCTGCTATAGCCTTCGCATTCTCTGAGTATCTTGTCTATTTATTGCTCCGTCCGAAGATAATTGAATTGATCAGAAACTCTGAGTTTGTCAGTAGAAGCCAGAGGTTGTCCGTCAAGTGATCCGACGGGACATAATCATACGTTTTAATTCCCTAACTTTTGTCTGGACCGCCCTTTCGGGTTTTCAGTCCAACGGGAAACCCTTTTTTGCCCAAGTCGCCCTTCCGGGTTTTCAACTTGCCGGGTGTACAGATTTTTTTTTATCCCTAATTTTTTCCCGAACCTTTTTGGTTCGCCGGGATGCCCTTGTTTTTCCTAGGTGTGTCAACCTAGTGGGTCTCTTATGCGTAGTATCTTTTGACAATGTCCGCATTCGCAGGGTGTGGCAGGTCGTCATCGTCCATGGTGGCCAAGATTATTGCCCCACCGGAGAATATGTTTTTGATTACAAATGGTCCTTCATAGGTGTGGTACGGTGGGAGAGAATTGACTGTTTTTTGGAATGCTGGTTCGCGTTTTGCGTTTGTTTTCGCAAAATATCGCGGTAAGCAAGAGTCGCCACCGTCTTTTATTTTATCCAACAAGGAAAGGAAAAAAGCACAGAAAAATTCCTTTTTGAGATATTTCTCGGGTTCGGGGGGTAGATTATAGAAAGGGAAGGTGTTAGCACCCTTTCTATCCGTGGTTATCCACGGGCTCTTAGGTACTTGCTCAATTGTTTTCAAAATATTGCTTTTCTTTGTGTTTGTGGGTTTGAAGAAGTTTTTGTTTGAAAGGTGTAAGTGTGAAAAAGATTTTGTTTTTGAAAGAGCAAGTACTTAAGAACCATCTACCTACTCGAAAAAGAATCGTTCTATGCTATCTTCCTTTAGACAATGCTATCCCACTATCAATGAGTAGGTAGCACCGTCGTTGGATTTTTAAGGGTCAATTCGAATAAGGGACATGCGGTCACCAAAGCAATGTTAGGACGCCTTAGAGGTAACCCAAATGTCTTAGATCATTTGTTTTGAGGCAACAATATCCGAGGCAACCGTTTCGAGGCGACTATGATCTTTGGACAAGAGAGCGACCTCTAAAGTGACCTATACTTAATGACCACGTACGAAGGCAACCAAGTGGGGTGTACCCTAAGAGTGCGCATGTGCGAGTGTGTCGTTTTCAGTTAATTTTGTCTTTGTACATGTCAATGGTTATCTATGTTGATTTTAGGTTAAACGTTCAATCTTGTCATGCATACCTATTATCAATCATCTAACAGTTATATAAGTTGCGGAAATTAAATTGCGGAAATTTTACTAACTATTACAAGGCGTCGGGTATTTACATCGCCAAAAGCAACCCTTTGAAATTTAAATGCGGAAAATAAATAAAGCGATAAAATAATTAAATGGTCCTAATTATCTATTACATTCCGGGAAACAATTACATCAATATGATAAAATGGATCGCGTGCAGAAAATTAAATCGAATGCGAATCTTTTAGGGTTTTGACCCTTTTTTGAAAGAAAATGATTTTTTGGTTATTTTTGGATTAAAAAAGAAATTAAATTAAGTTATCAATTAAATAAATTAATTAATTAATTAATAAAGATATTTTTTTATTTTTTTTTACTTTTTGAGTATTTAAAGGAATAAAAATAAATTAATCAATGTTAATAAAACCTATTTATCTAAATCAATTTTAATTATTGCAAAAATATTAAAAGGTATCCTCTAATTAAACTAAATTAATTAAGTTAGTATTTATTTACGAAAATAAAATGTTGAATTTAATTTTAATAAATAAAATATATTTTTGTGTTTTTTGATTTTATTAAGAAAAAGATTTTAATTGGTTAGTTAAAAAATAAAAATGATTAATCAAAACAAATAAATAAAATAAATAAAAGAAATAGAAAGAAAATGAAATAACCAAGGGGGTTTGGGCCCAGATCAGGGGTGAGAATTGCAATTTTTAAGGCGCATTAACGTTGCAAGCCTGGTTGACTTTTCCTGCTTCTACGCGTGTACATTGACTTGGGGGTATGGTGGACCTCCAATATGGACCACTAGATCTGACTTGGGGCCATCTGGCAAGCATTGGAATGATGGTGTATGATAAACCACGCGCTTGAGTGTATACTGGATTATCTATTGAAAAATAACACAAAGCAATATGGTGGACCTGGGATTCGAACCCAGGTCCTGCAAGCCAATGCATACACGCTTTTGCCACTGAGCCAATGTGTTTCATTTGTTAGTGTATTAGGAATTAATAATAATAAAATAAAGACAAATCAATGGATCAGAAAAGAAATAAAAAGCGCGCAATGTTTGAAACAACCAATGGGAGGGAGACACGTCAGTGTCTTCTTCGTTGGACCTGGTTATTTACCTGCGGATTCTTATCCGCAGCTAAATCCGTGTGTCCCTCCTAAAATCTTCTCTAGGCATAGGAAATTAATTCCAAACACATGGTTGTGCTCGTCTCCTTCCACTGATCATGTTTATGCCCATTGATTGCATCAATTTTACCTGCAAATAAAATGCCCAAAAACAAAGAACCAAGAACCCTAGAATCGGCTAGGGGGTTACAGGCCATGAAAATGAAATTCAATAATGCAAAAAGCTTCTAAATGGAACGATAAGCATGAGTATGTAAAGATTTTGCAAGAAAAGTGTAAGAACTATGAGATACAAATTCAACTGAAAGGCGGTTTTCAGAGAGACTTACAGCGCGATTGAGGAGAGGAGAGAGCTTGATTTTGATTGCTTCTCACTCAGTGGATGTCCAGCAAGAGAATAGTGTTGAGATTTCTTGTTGAAAGAACCTCTAAGGCAGATTTCAGTTTCAAGCTTTTTTGCAATTTTTTCAAGTTTGGTTTTGATGTTTATTCAGCCTCTAACCCCTGATGCGTGTGCCTCTAGCTTCTATATGTAATGAGCAATGTATTAGGTCAAATCTTGTGGACTCAATCCTTGTGCATCAATGCTTTAGGATTTGATTTGATCCTCCATAAAAAACCTTCCAAAATTGTCCAAATTCCATTTTTTTGTTCATGATATGGTGAGATACGATTTGATCATGTCCATGATGACAATTAAGACCTATATCAATCAAAAAGATCCTAAGTTATCAATATTTAGATTTTATTTGGATTTAAATTGATTTAAATTGAATTAATTCAATAAAAATCAAATAAAATAGAAAAATTAATAAATGGACACAAGGCTGAAGCTAGGACAAGTGTGTAGTGTGACAAGACCAAATCAAGTGGAAAAGAGTGGGCCCATTTGACAAAATTTGAAGTTTTGCGGATAGTTGACCTTTGGCAATTTTGCAAAAATGCCCAACTTCAACAATGCATAACTTCTTCAATTTTGAACTTTTGGAAGTGTTCTTGGAATTTTTAGAAACCTTGAGATGTCCTCTAACCAAACCTTTTGGTCTTATCTCATTTTAATATTTCATTCTCAAGTTATAAGCTTTGGAAAAAAAGGTGTTTTTGTTGACTTTCAAAAATGACCTATAATGTCCAAATTTGTAACTTTTTGTGAGTGCATTTCTTGATCTTGGGGTGTGAAGATGGATTGTAGGAAATTGAATCCTCTTCAAAATTAGCTTTTGATGGGTCATTTCTCATAAATTATGAGAAAGTTATGCTGGGTCAAAGTTGAGTTGACGTTTTCTACAAAACCCTAATTTAGCAACTTTTGAGTCTTGATGAATTTTGAGCAATCCTTGATGAATCATGATCAATACTTGATCAAATGATGAAATATCCTTCAAAATGATAATTTTGACAAAAAATCTTGAAGTTTGACTATTTGTAGGTCACAGTTGACTTTTGCCCTAGCACAGTCGATTTTTGGACCTCTTGAGCAATTGACTGACCAAACTTCCTCTGCAAGGATTGAAATTTGACATGGATGACCTTGAGAACATATTAGGACATTGGGGATCACTTGAGGTCATTTGGATGTAAGGACCTTGATGCAACACAAAACCCTAGTTTGAGGTTGACTGCCTTAGGAGATGATTTGACTGTCCAACTCTTGAGCAATCTTGAGCCACTTGGAGACTATTCTTGCCATGTCTTGGGAAATATGAGAAGGAAAATTTTGGGGTACAACAGCTTCCCCTGTTCAATTTTCTTAAACCTGAGGATATAGATTGGCTTTCAGGTCTTTCGTGATCCGAAGGTGGAAGATGATTGAACACTAGAGTGCCCAGAAATTTTCACTCGCATGAAGTGGTATCAGCCTTGTGATGTCGGGAATGGGCTTATAGATGCCATTTGGAGACTGTTGGTGGATGGTCTGAACTTCAACTGGAATACGAATCAGGGAGATCTTATCGGTGATCTGACTGAACCAGAGGAGGTCTGGGATTAACTTTAACTGGATCGGTATCAGAAAAATCTTTAGGAATCGATTTAACTGGACCCGAGGAGGTCTTGGAATATCTTCAACTGGATCGGCATCAGGAAAATCTTTAGGAATTGATTTAACTGGACCATAGGAGGTCTTGGTGCCTTTGACTGGATCGGCATCAGAAAAATCTTTAGGAATCGATTTAACTGGACCAGACAAGGTCTTGGAATAACTTCAACTAGATCGGCATCAGAAAAATATTTAGGAATCGATTTAACTGGACCAGAGGAGGTCTTGGCGCCTTTGAATGGACCGACATCAGAAAAATCTTTAGGAATCGATTTAACTGGACCAGACAAGGTCTTGGAATAACTTCAACTGGATCGGCATCAGAAAAATCTTTAGGAAACGATTTAACTGGACCAGAGGAGGTCTTGGCACCTTTGACTGGATCGGCATCAGAAAAATCTTTAGGAATCGATTTAACTGGACCAGACAAGATCTTGGAATAACTTCAACTGGATCGACATCAGAAAAATCTTTAGGAATCGATTTAACTAGACCAGAGAAGGCCTTTGACTAGATCGGCATCAGAAAAATCTTTAGGAATTGATTTAACTGGACAAGACAAGGTCTTGGAATAACTTCAACTGGATCAGCATCAGAAAAATCTTTATGAATCGATTTAACTGGACCAGAGAAGGCCTTTGACTGGATCGGCATCAGAAAAATCTTTAGGAATCGATTTAACTGGACCAAACAAGGTCTTGGAATAACTTCAACTGGATCGGCATCAGAAAAATCTTTAGGAATCGATTTAATTGGACCAGAGGAGGTCTTGGATGAACTTTGACTGGATCGGCATCAGAAAAATCTTTAGGAATCGATTTAACTGGACCAGACAAGGTCTTGGAACAACTTCAACTGGATTGGCATCAGAAAAAATCTTTAGTAATCGATTTGACTAGACCAGAGGAGGTTTTCCACATAGTTGAGAATTTAACTGCATCTTTCCTGAAAGGTAAAGGTCAGTCATATGCAATGCATGACATGGATCAAGCAATGGTGTTCTCAACATAAATGAGATTGTGTGGTATGATGCATTTATGCATGTATCATGATGTATGGGAATGTAATGTTTTAGCTGGGGAAAATAAATCCCGGATAGCTGTTGGAGACAAGGGTTGAATTCTTCGCTTCCGCTAGGGATGGTGAACGAAGGTGATTGTGAGAATAAACCTGCAGGAGAAGATAACTCCGTTGGGGAATAAACTGATGAGGAGATTACTCTGTGGGGAAGAGATGCTCTGCTGAATATTCCACTGATAAACTCTACTGGGGATGGATTATCGTTGTTGGTGATACTGAGTCTGTTGAGGATTGAACTCCTATTTGTGAAAGCAAAGAACTTCGCTGGGGATGATCTTTCAGTTGAAACTTGCTGGGGATAACCCTGTTAGACTCTTGTAGGGATAATCCTTCTGAACTTGGCTGGGGAGATTTATTTTGTACTCCGCTGGGGATGAACTTCCAGAGTCTACCGGAGATGATGATTCAACTCCGTTGGGGAAGCTTTTTCAGACCATGCTGGGGAAATATTGGCTCCACTAGGGGTATCTTGTATTCTGCCGGGGAACCTTCTAATACTCTGTTGGGGAATATTAAGACTGTCGGGGATATCGAGCCTTTTTAGTGCTGATGGTAGATCAACTCTGCTTGGGGAGAGTATTGCTGATTCGTTCATAGTCGCAAGTCCCAACTGGGGAGAGCTGCCATTACTGTTTTACTCTGCGGGGAGTGAAGGTATCTTAGCCATATTCTTCAGATAAATTTACCTTGTACCTGGTGGACAGAGCAACCATACAGCTTGGACACTTCTTATTGGCCCTGTTTCTGATATTACCAGTAATTCATCTTTTGTTTCACATGTAAATATTTATGAGCAGCAATTAATGTCACATGCATATATCAAAAATGAACATTGAACGTTCTTTGAAAAACAAAACAGATAAAGGAAAAATAGTTTGAAATTTCTTTGAAAATGAATTTGTATTGATTTTGAAGTTTGGCCTGTAAATAGGCGTTTTTGTACAAGAGGCTGACGTCCTAGTAGGAGGACGCCTCCGAATAATAGAATTTACACAATTTGTGAAAAACTAAACAAAACAGCTATGTGAATGATCCCACTGGGTTCCAACTCTGCTATTGCCTTTATGTCCTCGAGCATCTCATCACTTTGCTACTGGTTGAAGGTAGATCAGATTGATTAGTGTCCTCCGAGCTTGATAGTTAATACCAAAGTCTGGATGCAAGGTGATCCAATGAGACATAGTGTTACGCTTTGATCCCTAATTTTTGCCCGGACCGCCCTTTCGGGTTTTCAGTCCACCGGGATACCCTTTTTTGCCCAAGCCACCTTTTTAGGTTTTCGACTTGCCGGGTGTACAGATTTTTTTCATTTTCATCCCTTATTTTTGCCCGAACCCTTTTGGTTCGCCTGAAAGCCCTTATTTTTGCCTAGGCCAGTCAACCTAGCGGGTCTTTGTTTATGCGTAGTATCTTTTCACTATGTCTGCGTTGACGGGGTGAGGAAGGTCGTCACCATCCATAGTGGTTAGAATCATAGCTCCTCCTGAGAAAATGTTCTTAACCACAAATGGCCCTTCGTAAGTAGGGGTCCATTTGCCCCTGGGATCACCTTGAGGTAGAATAATGCGCTTGATTACCAGATCCCCAACTTAATACTCTTGTCGTCTGACTTTCTTGTTAAATGCCTTGATCATCCGCTTTTGGTACGTCTGACCATGACAAATAGCAGTAAGTCTCTTTTCGTCGATTAGGTTCAGCTGATCAAGCCGGGTCTGAATCCAGTCATCTTCACTCAAACCTGCATCCTTCATGATCCGAAGAGAGGGTATCTGAACTTCAATGGGAAAGACTGCCTCCATACCATATACCAAGGAATAGGCTGTTGCCCCTGTTGACGTCTGTGCTGAGGTACGGTATCCATGAAGAGCAAATGGTAACATCTCGTGCCAGTCTTTGTATGTCACTGTCATCTTCTGCACAATCTTCTTAATGTTCTTATTAGCCGCTTCTACAGCCCCATTCATCTTCGGCCGGTAGGGAGAACAATTATGATGTTGTATCTTGAATTGCTCGCAGAGCTCGGTGATCATCTTGTTGTTGAGATTGGTACCATTGTCCGTAATGATCCTCTCTGGTACACCGTATCGGCAAATCAGATTATGCCGAATGATCCGTGCCACGATGTTCTTGGTTACAGTAGCAAAGGAAGCTGCCTCAACCCACTTTGTAAAGTAATCAATTGCTACCAGGATGAAACGATGCCCGTTGGATGCTGTAGGTCTGATCTCGCCGATCATATCAATGCCCCACATTGCAAAAGGCCAAGGTGCCGTCAAGACGTTCAGAGGAACTGGAGGTATGTGCACCTTATCAGCATAGACTTGGCACTTGTGACATGTCCGAGAATGTTGATAACAGTCAGCTTCCATTGTGGACCAATAATATCCTGCCCGAAGGATCTTCTTTGCCATGGTATGTCCACTGGAATGAGTTCCGAAAGTACCTTCATGTAACTCTGTCACGATCCTTTCTGCTTCATTCTTATCCACACAATGCAGTAAGGTTGAATCATGGTTGCGTTTGTAAAGAATGCCATTACTGATGAAGAACTTCGCTGCGAACCTCCTCAGAAACTTCTTGTCATTAACAGATGCACCCTCGGGGTATTCTTGAGCTTCAAGATACCTCTTCACCTCATGATACCAGGGTTTATCTGTTACCTCTTCAGTCTCAATATCACAGCAATGTGCAGGTTCGTCCAATCTTTCAATGATAATCTGAGGATCTTCGTTGTCCCAATTGACTTTGAACATAGAAGACATCGTAGCTAACGCGTCCGCCAACTGATTCTCCTCTCTAGGGAAGTGTTCAAAGATTATATCCTCAAAATGGGGAAGCAATGTCAATACATACTCCTTGTAAGGAATAAGATTTGGGTGTTTCGTATCCCACTCGCCTTTTATCTGACTGATCACGAGAGCGGAATATCTGAAAACACTTAGAAACTTAATCCTTAGGTCAATTGCTTCTCGAAGACCCATAATGCACGCTTCATACTCTGCCATGTTGTTGGTGCAGTTGAAACATAGTCGGGCGGTGAACAGAGTATAAGAGCCTTTAGGAGATATGATCACGGCGCCAATGCCATTACCCAAAGCGTTCGAAGCTCCATCAAAGTACATAGACCATCGGGATCCTTCCTCAGGTCCTTCATCCGGTCCAGGTGTCTCACAATTAGTTACCAACATGATATTCTCATCCGGGAATTCAAAGTTCATAGATTGGTAATCATCCACTGCTTGATGTGCCAGATGGTCTGCCAATACACTTCCTTTGACTGCCTTTTGGGTCGTATATTAGATGTCATACTCAGTCAAGATCATCTACCATCTTGCTATTCTTCCTAACAAAGCATGCTTTTCGAAGATATACTTGATTGGATCTGTTGTACCCCAAAATTTGCTCTCCCATATTCCTCAAGATTTGTCAAGATTGATTTTCAAATTGCTCAAGATGGCTCAAGAGGTAGACAGTCAAACCACCTCCTAAGACAGCTGAAATTAGGGTTTTGTTTCTTTCAAGGAATTTGGGGTTTTCAATGGTTCAATCAAGTCTCATAGGCCTATATGCATCCTCTAGCACCTACATGCCAAGTTTCAAGACTCACAGTGCCAATTTGCACAATCAAAAGCCTCATTTGACCTACAGTCAACTGCAAGGGCAAAATGGTCGTTTCACAGTCAAAAGTCAGAATTTTTGGTCAACATCTTATTTTGAGTCCACAATCATCATTTGATCAAATCTTGATCATGATTCCACAAGGATAGCTCAAAAATCACCAAGATGCAAAAAGTTACTATTTTTGGACAGCAGAAAAGTCAACTGTATCTTGACCAGGGCATAACTTTTTCATGGTTCATTAGAAAAATCCCATCCAATGCTCATTTTGAAGAGGATGTAATCTCCTACAATCCATCTTCACACTCCAAGTTCAAGAAATGCTCTCACAAGAAGTTACCAATTTCTACATTATAGGTCAAATTCAAAAGTCAACAAAAGTGCACTTTAAGTCAAAGGCCATAACTTGAGATTGGTAAATCCAAATGATATGGGACCAAAGGCATTGGTTAGAGGACTTCAAGACCTTTCCAAAATGTCCAAGAACATGTTCATATGATCAAAATTGAGCAAGATATGCATTGGAGAAGTTGGGAAATTTTCATGAATTTGCAAAAGTCAACTTTGCACAAAACACCTTATTTTTGCTAATGGGCCTCAAATTTCTTGTTGAAACTTCATCCATGGCATATGCACGACCCATCAAGCTTAATTGAATTTATTTTCTTATTTTTATTAATTAATTGGATTTTTAATTGATATTAATTCATTTAATCAATTTAAATTGTAGGAAAATACAAGATTTGGTTTTTAAATCTTTTTGTGAAGCAAATATGACCTAAAAAGGCTGGCAATTTCGTGCACCAAGTCAAAGATGCAAAATCTCCAAAATTGGCAACTTTTTTCAATCATGAAAATGCAAAAAGATTTGATTTTCAATCAAATATTCAATCATCATTGCAATGGATTCTTGCTTAAGATTTTGACCTAATTCCATTCCTCTATATATATTCAAGTAAACCCTGATGCATACAGGTGAAAAAGTTGCAGAACAAAGGCCATAGCATATTGCAAATTTCCAAGAAAACTCAAAACTGACTTTGGCATTCTAGAACGATTCAAAGGTTTTTATTGATTCCAATACATTGCAGGAGATCCCAGGAAGGTTTTGCAATCAAATTCAAGCCTTAAAGCTCAAAGAATCGTCCTAAACAGTTTCACGGTTTGAAGCTTTTTTCCAAAATCGTATATCTTGATTCATGCATATTTAACATATTTTTGTGATTGGTTTGTGTTAATAGGGACCATACAAAGCTATTGGTATAACTGAATTGAACTGAAACGCCATAAATCAAAAGTTTCCATGATCAATTTCTAGGGTTCTTAAGCTGTGAATTTGGGGCTTTGCAATCCAGGAAAAATTAAGACCAGTGACCCACATGGTTGAAACCGTTAGAACAAGACGAAAACAAAGGAACCCTCGCGAAATATTTATGTGTACCATAACTCTAGTCGCTATTTTTCGTGCAAGCATGTTGTGGGGGTTAAAAACCCCCGCTATCTAATATTGTTTTTTGCAGGTACAGCGAGGAAGATGATGAGGTGTTGATTCATGGTTGGTTGATTTGAAAACACGCGCGTTTTTATTGTGTCACAGCATGTTGCTTAAATTCCTAATATAATGTTTGCTTATTATTATAATAACAAAAGCGTGCAAGTGGTGTAGTGGTTGATGCGTTGGCTTGGAATCATTGGGACCTGGGTTTGAATCCCAGGTCCCCCAAAACTCTTGTTATTATTTTCTTGTGTGTGTTCACGTGCAGCTTCCCAGGTGATGTCCATCATATACCTCAAACATCCAAGCGCCAAGTGGCTTGCAAAGCAAATCTGAAGGCCAGGATGGAGTGACCACCATAGTCCCTGGTCAATCTACACATGGACAATCACCAAAGTCAAAAGAGGCTTGCAGTTTGTTGGGCCTGAGAATTTCCAAACATACCTCCATATTGGGCCAGCACCCCCCCTGAGTTTATTTCTCTTTTCCTTTCTATTTTTTTTATATATTTATTTTACTTATTTAATTTTAATCCTTAATTAACTATTAACTAAATTATTATTATTTTTCATAATAAAAATCACTAAAACTAAAAATAATATTTTTTTCTTGATTAAAATTAATTTCACTTTATTTTTGTAAATAAATACTAACAAATTAACTTAGTCTTTTTAATTAGGTTAATTTCAATATTTTTTGCAATCAATAAAATAAATTAGAATTAGGGTTCTTGACAACTTTTAATCATGTTTTATTTTTTTTTATTTCCCTAAAAAAACATTAAAACCAAAAATATTTCTTTTTTATTAATTAATTAGTTTTAGGTTTAATTTAATTAAATGCCAAATAACAAAAACTTCTTTTTTCTCAAAAAGGGTCAAAACCCTAAGGACTTTTCCGATTCAATTTTCTTTCGCGCGTATTATTTTTTATCATTATTATGTAATTGCTCCGAGGATGTAATAGCGTTAATTAGGACTTTTTATCGCTTTCTTAATTTTCTCGCATTTACTTTTCAAGGGTTTGCTTTTGGCGATGTAAATACCCGACGCCTTGTAATAGTTTAGTTTACTTTCCGCAACTATTTAACTGTTAGATGTATGTTAATTAGGCTATGCATGACAAGACTTATTCTCAAAATAAAATCAAAACGTAGCTCACCATACCATGTGCAAAGATAACTTAACTGAATCCTGACACACTCTCACATGCCACTCCTATGGTACACCTCACTTGGTTGCCTCGACGTGGTCATTGAGTATAGGGTGTTTTAGAGGTTGCCTTATTGTCTAAAGATCCAAGTTGCCTCGAAACGGTTGCCTCGGATAAAAAGGATCTAGGACATTAGGGTTACCGCTAAGGCGTCCTACTATTGCTTTAGTGACCACATGTCCCTATAATCGAATTGACCCGACAAAACTCCAACGACGGTGCTACCTATTTCTCAATAGTGGGATAGCACTGTCTAAAGGACATTTACACAGCTTAATTTCTTTTGAGTAGGTAGAGGTTCTTAGATACTTGCTCTTTCAAAACAAAAAATACTTTTCGCACCTACACTTTTCTGACAAAAGTTTTCAAACAAACACTTCATACACTCTTGAGGACTGATACAAGAGTTAAATCGAAGTTTTCAAACAAACTCTTTTTCAAAACCCACAAACACAAGAAAAGCAAAACATTTTTGAAAACATAGTGAGCAAGTACCTAAGAGCCCGTGGATAACCACAGATAGAAAGGGTGCTAACACCTTCCATTTCTATAATCTACCTCCCGAACCGAGAAACATCTCGAAAAGGAATTTTGTTGTGCTTTTGTCCTTTCCTTGTTGGAGAAAATAAAAGACGGTGGCGACTCTTGCTTACCGCGACATTTCGCGAACCAGCATTTCAAAACAGTCAGTTCTATTTCCACCGATCACAGAACTGGCGACTATGCTGAGGACTTTATAAGTGAGGTGTACCTTAGTATTAGACCACTCTTGTGTTTTCAATTGTATGCCTTGTATGCTTTAATATTGTGGGCTTGTATCGGAGTTTTATAGATCCTAACCCGGATCTGGGGAATACCCTTTAGGTAAGTAGCAATAAACTGTGAGGGACATGTCTGGCGTAGACCGACACGGGTGAAGCAGTAGCTATGTTGGTGTGACACCTTGGTCTATACCGATATCCCTTGTGTTGGAACGAGGAGAATATGGGTCTTTTGAGGAGTCGTTAAGCACCAACTGACCGTAGAACCTTAAATTGACCAACTTGGCCATAGAACAGTAGCAGTATGCTACACTCATTGAGGCTAAACTCTCGCGATGGTTCCGGCCGCAAGAAAAGGTTGCTAAGCTGGAGTTATGACCGATTGAGGGTAGTCGGTGATATTGAGATCCTCTAGAACCCGGTTACTATTTTTAGGACAGGTCTTAACCAACTGAAACTGAAAGAGGGTAGTACCTAAACTTCATGCTGGCCTGAAATCTAAGGGCTGCTTTTGTGTGACTTGTGTGCTTTTGCCATGTTTTCCTTCTGTGAATACTTGTGGTATGTCTTTACCATGACATCATAACATCATAACATTGCATACATCCTGCATAAGGACTAACCCATTTCAAGGATCTCAAGGGTTTGTGATGCAGGCCATGATGAACCAAATGTCTAGCAAGGGGAAAATGGGATTTATTTTCCTCTAGCCAAGGTTGTTTGGAGATCAAAACACGAACTTGAGTCAGGGGCTATGACCCACTCGATATGGTGAGCCTGACTCTTGAAGAAGAACTCTTAATAACAGGAAGCTCCTTCAATCAAGCTGCAAAATTCAAATTCTAACAAGTTCCTTTGTTTACCCTGCGAGATCCTTGAAAACATTGCATACATATATCATACATATCATGGAATTACAGGTACCATTACAGGTCTCTTATCTTCTTCGCTGTTTATTTCAGCAATCATCATGACTTCTGAACCTTCCACTGAACAAGCTATCAAGGCCCTCCAGGCCTATAACGCCCAGTTCCAAGAGTTGGTTATGAGCCTAGCCCAGGGTCAACAGGAGTTGAAGACTCTGATTCTGAAGAAGAAGAAGAACAGGACCGTCTTGTTCAACACTGGACGCAAATTTGGGAATGGACTATAAAATGAGGTTGATCTGACTACTTCCTCTGTAGGGAAAGATAGTCCCCAAGAGAGAAGGATTCCTAGTCCCGTGGTATCCGACAACGAGACAGATTATAATGATGAACAGTACCCTCCTGCTGAGGACAGGTACAAACAGCTGGAGGACCACTTAAGTGCTATGGAGATTCAGAATGTGCCCGGGTTGGACTTTGGAGATCTAGGCTTATCATCTGGGGTGGTGATTCCCCATAAGTTCAAGGCACCTGATTTTGCCAAATACGACGGAGTTTCCTGTCCTAAGCTGCACCTCCGGTCGTATGTAAGGAAGATCCAACCTTACACAGCTGACAAGAATTTGTGGATCCATTTCTTCCAGGATAGTCTTTCAGGGACTCAACTCGAATGGTTCTATCAGCTGGATGGAGCCAGTATTCGTAACTGGGAGGATTTGGCTACTGCGTTCTATAAGCAGTATCAGTATAATTCCGACCTCGCTCCTACACGTACCCAGCTCCAGGGTATGTCACTAGGGACGGGTGAAGGATTTAAGGAGTACGCTCAAAAGTGGAGAGACCTTGCTGGAAGGGTGCAACCACCTCTAACTGACCGTGAACTTGTGGATATGTTCTTGGGGACCCTGTCTGGTCCGTTCTTCAACCATTTGATTGGAAATTCTTCTACCGGGTTTACAGACCTTATCTTGACTGGTGAGAGAATAAAAGCTGGTATCAAGGCTGGGAAGATACAGAAGGGTGACTCCTCGAACACTGAGAAAAAACCATTCAAGAAAGAATCTAGTGCTGTCTACGGTTCAAGAAGACCGAATAGGTCCGAACACCGCCAAGCTGTCAACGCGGTAGTTATTTCAAAACCGGCCAGTGCTCCTCTACATCGCAACCAATAAAGGGAAGAGAGACCTAGAAGGCAATTCACTCCTCTCAGCATGACCTTGTCCCAGATATTGCCACAGTTGCTGAAGACCAATTTGGTAACTCTAAGGGAGGCCCCAAAGAATCTGAACACTACATCTTCAAAGTATAACCCCAACGCCCGCTGCGCTTATCACTCTGACAGCCCGGGGCATACTACAGATGATTGTTGGACTTTGAGGAACAAGGTTCAGGACCTAATCGATGCAAAGGAGGTTGAGTTCGAAGCGCCCGAGACTCCCAATGTGATCACTGCTCCCTTGCCAAAACATGGCTAGGATTGAAAGCACTTTTGTTCATTTGAATTCTGAAGTTGTATTTTTCTTTGCTTATTCAAACAATTATCATGTCAAACTCTTTTATTTCATTAATGCATTACACGTGTCTGTTTTGAATTAATGGTTTTCACTATGCTTAAAATTTCTTTCATTTTATTGTGATGATTCAACCCTTGATTAAAAATTCTAAACCTTTTGAGGGAGGATGACGAGAACGATACCACGATCTTTACAGTATGCTTTTGAACAGACCCCGCTGATGAGGTACATGCATTGTTTCAAATCCTAAATAGTGGAGTTATAAGGAAGATGATCCCTAGTCAACCCCTTTGAGCCAAAGAAGTTGGAGTTTTTTTTCTTTTCACAAATTAAAACCCTTAATTATAACCTGGGGCAGGGTAGTTTTCTCAGTTAATCCAGGTGCACAATGAATGACATCAAAGGAGTCCTTCCAAAACAAAAGACAGTGATGGTTCCGAATAATCATAAAGACAAGCAGTCATTATCTCTCAGAAATAAAAGCCCATTAAGTCAAAACCTATGAAGGAGACTTACAAAACTGGGGCATCCCGCTGACTGTAAATACAAAAAAAAAATAGTTCAGGCAAAAAATAGGGATAATAAAATCAAAAAGAAAGAGGTCCTACAAACCCTCAACAAAAAGGACTGCCTATTCAAAATAAACTATCAGTATCCGAACCATCACCGGAATATCAGAGCAAAGACTCAAACAAGATCTAATGCACGATTAGCTGAGTTTAGGTTTGAAGAACATCACGAAGAGTGGGTGGGTACAAATAAAATTTGAGCCTTTATCCTTTGTTTCTTAAACCGTGAACCAGACCACGTTATAACCCTTAAAAGTCCTAGCTGAAGCATGGGTTAGTTCGAAAGCATACTGTTACAAAAGGTATCCTGACTCCTGTAGGGCTTGCTGTAAAATCTTGAGTTAACATCACAGTTTACAAAAAATCACTTGTTTTATTGAAAACTGCATTTTCAAAAAACTTCAAGACAGACATAAGCTTTGCATTCTTGAAATAATATTGTTTGCATATGACTATTTGTTCGAACAGTAGAGAAATTCGCACGACGAATATCTAGTGAACAAAAATCTTCTCAATGAAAAGGATCTTCTCAAATAGAGAAACACTTCCAACCAAGGGGTACGACATGATCATTATCCATCATCTGGGGCAGTCAAGTCAAGATTCAAGGAATCTCTCAAAATGCCAAATAGCCAGGGGCAAATCTCCGTCTGAGTCACTTGGGGCATTGGACATGAATTCCAGCAACGAATCTTGCATGATCAAACATCTTCTGGTAGTAGGGCAACACAACACTACTGACAGTGACAACTCCCTACACTCTGAGAACGTGGACATAGTCAAAAAAAAAATACTACGCATAATCAAAGACCCGCTAGGTCGACTGGCCTAGGCAAAAATAAGGGCTTCCCGGCGAATCAAAAGGGTTCGGGCAAAATAAGGGATGAAAATGAAAAATCTGTACACCAGGAAAGTCGAAAACCTGAAAAGGAGGCTTGGGCAAAAAAAGGGTATCCCGATGGACTGAAAACCCGAAAGGGCGGTCCAGGCAAAAATTCGGGATCAAAGCGTACGACTATGTCCCGTCATCTCGTCACTTGCCTACCAGAAGAAGATTTGTCAATCGGCAGTTATCCAGCACCTCATAGGCCTTCTTCTCTTGCAGAAACTGGGGCAATAAGAATTGTCCGAACTGTATCAGTTGTTCTGTCCTCCAGGTACCAAGGTAGGTTCAGCTGAAGAATATGACCAAGATACCTTCACTCCCCGCCGAGTAAGACAAGGTTCAGTAATACTCTCCCCAAGCAGAGTTGGTCTCCCATCCCTAAAAAGGCACAGTATCCCCAACAAGTCAGCAATACTCTCCCCCAGCGGAGTTCATCATTAAAATCCCCAATAGAACTTATCAACGGAGTCCCCAGCGGAGTTATCGGTAAAATCTCAGCAAAGTATCTTTCCCCATAGAGTAATTCCCCGCAGAGTAATCTCTTCGCCAGGTTTATCCCCCAACGGAGTCATCTTCTCCCACCGGTTTATTCTTGCAATCATCTTTGTTCATCATCCCCAGCGGAAATGAAGAACTCAACACTATTCTCCAGCAGCTCCGGGATTTCTTCTCCCCAGCTGAAGCATCACATTTTCATACATCATGATACATGCATATACGCATCATACCATACAATCTCATTTATATTGAGAGCATCATTGCTTGATCCATATCATGCATTGCATATGACTGACCTTTACCTTTCAGGAAGGATGCAGTTAAATTCTCAGCCATATCAAAAGGCCTTCTCTGGTCCAGTTAAGTCGATTCCTAAAGATTTTTCTGATGCTAATCCAGTTGAAGATATTCCAAGACCTTGTCAAAAACTAGTTAAATCGATCCCTAAAGATTTTTCTGAGGCAAAACCAGTCAATGGAGACAAAACCAGTTAAATCGATTCCTAAAGATTTTTCTGATGCAAAACCAGTCAATGGAGACAAAGTCGGTTAAATCGATTCCTAAAGATTTTTCTGATGCTCAGCATGTCAATGGAGACAAAACCAGTTAAATCGATTCCTAAAGATTTTTTTGATGCGAACGCCGTCAATGGAGACAAGACCAGTTAAATCGATTCCTAAAGATTTTCTGAGGCCAGTCAGTCAATGGAGACAAGACCAGTTAAATCGATTCCTAAAGATTTTTCTGAAGCCAAGCATGTCAATGGAGACAAAACTAGTTAAATCGATTCCTAAAGATTTTTCTGATGATCATCCCGTCAATAGAGACAACCTGTCAACGAAGACAAAACTACCTACCATCAACCTTTCTTAAGTTCCAGATCAACACCTGTAACTAGCCAGGAAATATCTGTGGACGAATGATTGTAGATCTACACCTGAAACCAGACAGGAAAGTTATCTACATTGAAGAGATTGAAGATTAACACCTGTAACAGGCTAGGAAATCACCTTTCCTTCTCAGGTCAGAGATTAATACTTTTAACCAGCCAGGACAACTATCTCATCTGCCAACCTTTTTCAAGTTCCAGATCAACACCTGTAACTAGCCAGGAAATAACTGTGGACGACTGATTGTAGATTAATACCTGAAACCAGACAGGATAACTATCTACTTGACCATCATGAAGCAACCCTACACTGGTTCCTTCTCTTTCAGATACAGTTTTACACGGACTCATCATCAGGCAACCCTACACAGGTTCCTTCTTTCAACCTAACAAGTTACAAACATTTCCATATGGCATCTTTAAGCCCATCTCCACAACTATCCCTTACATTTCTAGATGGAATCTATAAGCCCATCCTCCTATCCATCATCTCTCCAAATGGCATCTGTAAGCCCATTCCCGACATCACATTGCTGATACTACACCATGCGAGTGCAAATTTCTGGGCACTCTAGTGTTCAATTATCTTCCACCTTCGGATCACGAAAGGCTCGAACGCCAATCTATATCCTCAGGTTTAAGAAAATTGAACAGGGGCAACTGTTGTACCCCAAAATTTGCTCTCCCATATTCCTCAAGATTTGTCAAGATTGATTTTCAAATTGCTCAAGATGGCTCAAGAGTTAGACAGTCAAACCACCTCCTAAGACAGCTGAAATTAGGGTTTTGTTTCTTTCAAGGAATTTGGGGTTTTCAATGGTTCAATCAAGTCTCATAGGCCTATATGCATCCTCTAGCACCTACATGCCAAGTTTCAAGACTCACAGTGCCAATTTGCACAGTCAAAAGCCTCATTTGACCTACAGTCAACTACAAGGGCAAAATGGTCGTTTCACAGTCAAAAGTCAGAATTTTTGGTCAACATCTTATTTTGAGTCCACAATCATCATTTGATCAAATCTTGATCATGATTCCACAAGGATAGCTCAAAAATCATCAAGATGCAAAAAGTTACTATTTTTGGACAGTAGAAAAGTCAACTGTATCTTGACCAGGGCATAACTTTTTCATGGTTCATCAGAAAAATCCCATCCAATGCTCATTTTTAAGAGGATGTAATCTCCTACAATCCATATTCACACTCCAAGTTCAAGAAATGCTCTCACAAGAAGTTACCAATTTCTACATTATAGGTCAAATTCAAAAGTCAACAAAAGTGCACTTTAAGTCAAAGGCCATAACTTGAGATTGGTAAATCCAAATGATATGGGACCAAAGGCATTGGTTAGAGGACTTCAAGAACTTTCCAAAATGTCCAAGAACATATTCATATGATCAAAATTGAGCAAGATATGCATTGGAGAAGTTGGGAAATTTTCATGAATTTGCAAAAGTCAACTTTGCACAAAACACCTTATTTTTGCTAATGGGCCTCAAATTTCTTGTTGAAACTTCATCCATGGCCTATGCACGACCCATCAAGCTTAATTGAATTTATTTTCTTATTTTTATTAATTAATTGGATTTTTAATTGATATTAATTCATTTAATCAATTTAAATTGTAGGAAAATACAAGATTTGGTTTCTAAATCTTTTTGTGAAGCAAATATGACCTAAAAAGGCTGGAAATTTCGTGCACCAAGTCAAAGATGCAAAATCTCCAAAATTGGCAACTTTGTTCAATCATGAAAATGCAAAAAGATTTGATTTTGAATCAAATATTCAATCATCATTGCAATGGATTCTTGCTCAAGATTTTTACCTAATTCCATTCCTATATATATATTCCAGTAAACCCTGATGCATACAGGTGAAAAAGCTGCATAACAAAGGCCATAGCATATTGCAAATTTCCAAGAAAACTCAAAACTGACTTTGGCATTCTAGAACGATTCAAAGGTTTTTATTGATTCCAATACATTGCAGGAGATCCCAGGAAGGTTTTGCAATCAAATTCAAGCCTTAAAGCTCAAAGAATCGTCCTAAACAGTTTCACAGTTTGAAGCTTTTTTCCAAAATCGTATATCTTGATTCATGCATATTTAACATATTTTTGTGATTGGTTTGTGTTAATAGGGACCATACAAAGCTATTGGTATAACTGAATTGAACTGAAACGCCATAAATCAAAAGTTTCCATGATCAATTTCTAAGGTTCTTAAGCTGTGAATTTGGGGCTTTGCAATCCAGGAAAAATTAAGACCAGTGACCCACATGGTTGAAACCGTTAGAACAAGACGAAAACAAAGGAACCCTCGCGAAATATTTATGTGTACCATAACTCTAGTCGCTATTTTTCGTGCAAGCATGTTGTGGGGGTTAAAAACCCCCGCTATCTAATATTGTTTTTTGCAGGTACAACGAGGAAGATGATGAGGTGTTGATTCATGGTTGGTTGATTTGAAAACACGCGCGCTTTTATTGTGTCACAGCATGTTGCTTAAATTCCTAATATAATGTTTGCTTATTATTATAATAACAAAAGCGTGCAAGTGGTGTAGTGGTTGATGCGTTGGCTTGGAATCATTGGGACCTGGGTTCGAATCCCAGGTCCCCCAAAACTCTTGTTATTATTTTCTTGTGTGTGTTCACGTGCAGCTTCCCAGGTGATGTCCATCATATACCTCAAACATCCAAGCGCCAAGTGGCTTGCAAAGCAAATCTGAAGGCCAGGATGGAGTGACCACCATAGTCCCTGGTCAATGCACACATGGACAATCACCAAAGTCAAAAGAGGCTTGCAGTTTGTTGGGCCTGAGAATTTCCAAACATACCTCCATATTGGGCCAACACCCCCCCTGAGTTTATTTCTCTTTTCCTTTCTATTTTTTTTTATATATTTATTTTACTTATTTAATTTTAATCCTTAATTAACTATTAACTAAATTATTATTATTTTTCATAATAAAAATCACTAAAACTAAAAATAATATTTTTTTCTTGATTAAAATTAATTTCACTTTATTTTTGTAAATAAATACTAACAAATTAATTTAGTCTTTTTAATTAGGTTAATTTCAATATTTTTTGCAATAAATAAAATAAATTAGAATTAGGATTCTTGACAACTTTTAATCATGTTTTATTTTTTTATTTATTTCCCTAAAAAAACATTAAAACCAAAAATATTTCTTTTTTTACTAATTAATTAGTTTTAGGTTTAATTTAATTAAATGCCAAATAACAAAAACTTCTTTCTTTCTCAAAAAGGGTCAAAACCCTAAGGACTTTTCCGATTCAATTTTCTTTCGCGCATATTATTTTTGATCATTATTATGTAATTGCTCCGAGGATGTAATAGCGTTAATTAGGACATTTATCACTTTCTTAATTTTCTCGCATTTACTTTTCAAGGGTTTGCTTTTGGCGATGTAAATACCCGACGCCTTGTAATAGTTTAGTTTACTTTCCGCAACTATTTAACTGTTAGATGTATGTTAATTAGGCTATGCATGACAAGACTTATTCTCAAAATAAAATCAAAATGTAGCTCACCATACCATGTGCAAAGATAACTTAACTGAATCCTGACACACTCGCACATGCCACTCCTAGGGTACGCCTCACTTGGTTGCCTCGATGTGGTCATTGAGTATAGGGTGTTTTAGAGGTCGCCCTCTTGTCTAAAGATCCAAGTTGCCTCGAAACGTTTGCCTCGGATAAAAAGGATCTAGGACATTAGGGTTACCGCTAAGGCATCCTACTATTGCTTTAGTGACCACATGTCCCTATAATCGAATTGACCCGACAAAACTCCAATGACGGTGCTACCTATTTCTCAATAGTGGGATAGAACTGTCTAAAGGACATTTACACAGCTTAATTTCTTTTGAGTAGGTAGAGGTTCTTAGATACTTGCTCTTTCAAAACAAAAAATACTTTTCGCACCTACACTTTTCTAACAAAAGTTTTCAAACAAACACTTCATACACTCTTGAGGATTGATACAAGAGTTAAATCGAAGTTTTCAAACAAACTTTTTTCAAAACCCACAAACACAAGAAAATCAAAACATTTTTGAAAACATAGTGAGCAAGTACCTAAGAGCCCGTGGATAACCACGGATAGAAAGGGTGCTAACACCTTCTCTTTCTATAATCTACCTCCCGAACCGAGAAACATCTCGAAAAGGAATTTTGCTGTGCTTTTGTCCTTTCCTTGTTGGAGAAAATAAAAGACGGTGGCGACTCTTGCTTACCGCGACATTTCGCGAACCAGCATTTCAAAACAGTCAGTTCTATTTCCACCGATCATAGAACTGGAGACTCTGCTGGGGACTTTATAAGTGAGGTGTACCTTCGGATTAGACCACTCTTGTGTTTTCAATTGTATGCCTTGTATGCTTTAATATTGTGGGCTTGTATCGGAGTTTTATAGATCCTAACCCGGATCTGGGGAATATCCTTTAGGTAAGTAACAATAAACTGTGAGGGACCTGTCCGGCGTAGACCGACACGGGTGAAGCAGTAGCTATGTTGGTGTGACACCTTGGTCTGTACCGATATCCCTTGTGTTGGAACGAGGAGAATATGGGTCTTCTGAGGAGTCGTTAAGCACCAACTGACCGTAGAACCTTAAATTGACCAACTTGGCCATAGAACAGTAGCAGTATGCTACACTCATTGAGGCTAAACTCTCGTGATGGTTCTGGCCGCAAGAAAAGGTTGCTAAGCTGGAGTTATGACCGATTGAGGGTAGTCAGTGATATTGAGATCCTCTAGAACCCGATTACTATTTTTAGGACAGGTCTTAACCAACTGAAACTGAAAGAGGGTAGTACCTAAACTTCATGCTGGCCTGAAATCTAAGGGCTGCTTTTGTGTGACTTGTGTGCTTTTGCCATGTTTTCCTTCTGTGAATACTTGTGGTATGTCTTTACCATGACATCATAACATCATAACATCATAACATTGCATACATCCTGCATAAGGACTAACCCATTTCAAGGATCTCAAGGGTTTGTGATGCAGGCCATGATGAACCAAATGTCTAGCAAGGGGCAAAGGGGATTTATTTTCCTCTAGCCAAGGTTGTTTGGAGATAAAAACACGAACTTGAGTCAGGGGCTATGACCCACTCGATATGGTGAGCCTGACTCTTGAAGAAGAACTCTTAATAACAGGAAGCTCCTTCAATCAAGCTGCAAAATTCAAATTCTAACAAGTTCCTTTGTTTACCCCGCGAGATCCTTGAAAACATTGCATACATATATCATACATATCATGGCATTACAGGTACCATTACAGGTCTCTTATCTTCTTCGCTGTTTATTTCAGCAATCATCATGACTTCTGAACCTTCCACTGAACAAGCTATCAAGGCCCTCCAGGCCCATAACGCCCAGTTCCAAGAGTTGGTTATGAGCCTAGCCCAGGGTCAACTGGAGTTGAAGACTCTGATTCTGAAGAAGAAGAAGAAGAGGACCGTCTTGTTCAACACTGGACGCAAATTTGGGAATGGACTATAAAATGAGGTTGATCTGACTACTTCCTCTGTAGGGAAAGATAGTCCCCAAGAGAGAAGGGTTCCTAGTCCCGTGGTCTCCGGCAACGAGACAGATTATAATGATGAACATTACCCTCCTGCTGAGGACAGGTACAAACAGCTGGAGGACCGCTTAAGTGCTATGGAGATTCGGAATGTGCCCGGGTTGGACTTTGGAGATCTAGGCTTATCATCTGGGGTGATTCCCCATAAGTTCAAGGCACCTGCTTTTGCCAAATACGACGGAGTTTCCTGTCCTAAGCTGCACCTCCGGTCGTATGTAAGGAAGATCGAACCTTACACAGCTGACAAGAATTTGTGGATCCATTTCTTCCAGGATAGTCTTTCAGGGACTCAACTCGAATGGTTCTATCAGCTGGATGGAGCCAGTATTCGTAACTGGGAGGATTTGGCTACTGCGTTCTATAAGCAGTATCAGTATAATTCCGACCTCGCTCCTACACGTACCTAGCTCCAGGGTATGTCACTAGGGACGGGTGGAGGATTTAAGGAGTACGCTCAAAAGTGGAGAGACCTTGCTGGAAGGGTGCAACCACCTCTAACTGACCGTGAACTTGTGGATATGTTCTTGGGGACCCTGTCTGGTCCGTTCTTCAACCATTTGATTGGAAATTCTTCTTCCGGGTTTACAGACCTTATCTTGACTGGTGAGAGAACAGAAGTTGGTATCAAGGCTGGGAAGATACAGAAGGGTGACTCCTAGAACACTGAGAAAAAACCATTCAAGAAAGAATCCAGTGCTGTCTACGGTTCAAGAAGACCGAATAGGTCCGAACACCGCCAAGCTGTCAACGCGGTAGTTATTTCAAAACCGGCCAGTGCTCCTCAACATCGCAACCAATAAAGGGAAGAGAGACCTAGAAGGCAATTCACTCCTCTCAGCATGACCTTGTCTCAGATATTGCCACAGTTGCTGAAGACCAATTTGGTAACTCTAAGGGAGGCCCCAAACAATCCGAACACTACATCTTCAAAGTATAACCCCAACGCCCGCTGCGCTTATCACTCTGACAGCCCGGGGCATACTACAGATGATTGTTGGACTTTGAGGAACAAGGTTCAGGACCTAATCGATGCAAAGGAGGTTGAGTTCGAAGCGCCCGAGACTCCCAATGTGATCATTGCTCCCTTGCCAAAACATGGCTAGGATTGAAAGCACTTTTGTTCATTTGAATTCTGAAGTTGTATTTTTCTTTGCTTATTCAAACAATTATCATGTCAAACTCTTTTATTTCATTAATGCATTACACGTGTCTGTTTTGAATTAATGGTTTTCACTATGCTTAAAATTGCTTTCATTTTTTTGTGATGATTCAACCCTTGATTAAAAATTCTAAACCTTTTGAGGGAGGATGACGAGAATGATACCACGATCTTTACAGTATTCTTTTGAACAGACCCCACTGATGAGGTACAGGCATTGTTTCAAATCCTAAACAGTGGAGTTATAAGGAAGATGATCCCTAGTCAACCCCTTTGAGCCAAAGAAGTTGGAGTTTTTTTTCTTTTCACAAATTAAAACCCTTAATTGTAACCTGGGGCAGGGTAGTTTTCTCAGTTGATCCAGGTGCACAATGAATGGCATCAAAGGAGTCCTTCCAAAACAAAAGACAGTGATGGTTCCGAATAATCATAAAGACAGGCAGTCATTATCTCTCAGAAATAAAAGCCCATTAAGTCAAAACCTATGAAGGAGACTTACAAAACTGGGGCATCCCGCTGACTGTAAATACAAAAAAAAAAATAGTTCAGGCAAAAAATAGGGATAATAAAATCAAAAAGAAAGAGGTCCTACAAACCCTCAACAAAAAGGACTGCCTATTCAAAATAAACTATCAGTATCCGAACCATCACCGGAATATCAGAGCAAAGACTCAAACAAGATCTAATGCACGATTAGCTGAGTTTAGGTTTGAAGAACATCACGAAGAGTGGGTGGGTACAAATAAAATTTGAGCCTTTATCCTTTGTTTCTTAAACCGTGAACCAGGCCACGTTATAACCCTTAAAAGTCCTAGCTGAAGCATGGGTTAGTTCGAAAGCATACTGTTACAAAAGGTATCCTGACTCCTGTAGGGCTTGCTGTAAAATCTTGAGTTGACATCACATTTTACAAAAAATTACTTGTTTTATTGAAAACTGCATTTTCAAAAAACTTCAAGACAAACATAAGCTTTGCATTCTTGAAATAATATTGTTTGCATATGACTATTTGTTAGAACAGTAGAGAAATTCGCACGACGAATATCTAGTGAACAAAAATCTTCTCAATGAAAAGGATCTTCTCAAATAGAGAAACACTTCCAACCAAGGGGCACGACATGATCATTATCCATCATCTGGGTCAGTCAAGTCAAGATTCAAGGAATCTCTCAAAATGCCAAATAGCCAGGGGCAAATCTCCGTCTGAGTCACTTGGGGCATTGGACATGAATTCCAGCAACGAATCTTGCATGATCAAACATCTTCTGGTAGTAAGGCAACACAACACTACTGACAGTGACAACTCCCTACACTCTGAGAACATGGACATAGTCAAAAAAAATACTACGCATAATCAAAGACCCGCTAGGTCGACTGGCCTAGGCAAAAATAAGGGCTTCCCGGCGAATCAAAAGGGTTCGGGCAAAATAATGGATGAAAATGAAAAATCTTTACACCCGGCAAGTCGAAAACCTGAAAAGGCGGCTTGGGCAAAAAAAGGGTATCCCGATGGACTGAAAACCCAAAAGGGCGGTCCAGGCAAAAATTCGGGATCAAAGCGTACGACTATGTCCCATTATCTCGTCACTTGCCTACCAGAAGAAGATTTGTCAATCGGCAGTTATCCAGCACCTCATAGGCATTCTTCTCTCGCAGAAACTGGGGCAATAAGAATTGTCCGAACTGTATCAGTTTTTTTGTCCTCCAGGTACCAAGGTAGGTTCAGCTGAAGAATATGACCAAGATACCTTCACTCCCCGCCGAGTAAGACAAGGTTCAACAATACTCTCCCCAAGCAGAGTTGGTCTCCCATCCCTAAAAAGGCACAGTATCCCCAGCAAGTCAGCAATACTCTCCCCCAGCGAAGTTCATCATTAAAATCCCCAACAAAACTTATCAACGGAGTCCCCAACGGAGTTATCGGTAAAATCTCAGCAAAGTATCTTTCCCCACAGAGTAATTCCCCGCAGAGTAATCTCTTCGCCAGGTTTATCCCCCAACGGAGTCATCTTCTCCCACCGGTTTATTCTTGCAATCATCTTCGTTCATCATCCCCAGCGGAAATGAAGAACTCAACACTATTCTCCAACAGCTCCGGGATTTCTTCTCCCCAGCTGAAGCATCACATTTTCATACATCATGATACATGCATATACGTATCATACCATACAATCTCATTTATGTTGAGAGCATCATTGCTTGATCCATATCATGCATTGCATATGACTGACCTTTACCTTTCAGGAAGGATGCAGTTAAATTCTCAGCCATATCAAAAGGCCTTCTCTGGTCTAGTTAAGTCGATTCCTAAAGATTTTTCTGATGCCAATCCAGTTGAAGATATTCCAAGACCTTGTCAAAAACTAGTTAAATCGATCCCTAAAGATTTTTCTGAGGCAAAACCAGTCAATGGAGACAAAACCAGTTAAATCGATTCCTAAAGATTTTTCTGATGTAAAACCAGTCAATGGAGACAAAGTTGGTTAAATCGATTCCTAAAGATTTTTCTGATGCTCAGCATGTCAATGGAGACAAAACCAGTTAAATCGATTCCTAAAGATTTTTTGATGCGAACGCCGTCAATGGAGACAAGACCAGTTACATCGATTCCTAAAGATTTTCTGAGGCCAGTCAGTCAATGGAGACAAGACCAGTTAAATTGATTCCTAAAGATTTTTCTGAAGCCAAGCATGTCAATGGAGACAAAACCAGTTAAATCGATTCCTAAAGATTTTTCTGATGATCATCCCGTCAATAGAGACAACCTGTCAACAAAGACAAAACTACCTACCATCAACCTTTCTTAAGTTCCAGATCAACACCTGTAACTAGCCAGGAAATATCTGTGGACGAATGATTGTAGATCTACACCTGAAACCAGACAGGAAAGTTATCTACATTGAAGAGATTGAAGATTAACACCTGTAACAGGCTAGGAAATCATCTTTCTTTCTCAGGTCAGAGATTAATACTTGTAACCAGCCAGGACAACTATCTCATCTGCCAACCTTTTTCAAGTTCCAGATCAACACCTGTAACTAGCCAGGAAATATCTGTGGACGACTGATTATAGATTAATACCTGAAACCAGACAGGATAACTATCTACTTGACCATCATGAAGCAACCCTACACTGGTTCCTTCTCTTTCAGATGTAGTTTTACACGGACTCATCATCAGGCAACCCTACACAGGTTCCTTCTTTCAACCTACCAAGTTACAAACATTTCTAGATGGCATCTTTAAGCCCATCTCCATAACTATCCATTACATTTCTAGATGGCATCTATAAGCGCATCCTCCTATCCATCATCTCTCCAAATGGCATATGTAAGCCCATTCCCGACATCACATTGCTGATACTACACCATGCGAGTGCAAATTTCTGGGCACTCTAGTGTTCAATTATCTTCCACCTTCGGATCACGAAAGGCTCGAACGCCAATCTATATCCTCAGGTTTAAGAAAATTGAACAGGGGCAACTGTTGTACCCCAAAATTTGCTCTCCCATATTCCTCAAGATTTGTCAAGATTTATTTTCAAATTGCTCAAGATGGCTCAAGAGGTAGACAGTCAAACCACCTCCTAAGACAGTTGAAATTAGGGTTTTGTTTATTTCAAGGAATTTGGGGTTTTCAATGGTTCAATCAAGTCTCATAGGCCTATATGCATCCTCTAGCACCTACATGCCAAGTTTCAAGACTCACATTGCAAATTTGCACAGTCAAAAGCCTCATTTGACCTACAGTCAACTGCAAGGGCAAAATGGTCGTTTCACAGTCAAAAGTCAGAATTTTTGGTCAACATCTTATTTTGAGTCCACAATCATCATTTGATCAAATCTTGATCATGATTCCACAAGGATAGCTCAAAAATCATCAAGATGCAAAAAGTTACTATTTTTGGACAGTAGAAAAGTCAACTGTATCTTGACCAGGGCATAAATTTTTCATGGTTCATCAGAAAAATCCCATCCAATGCTTATTTTGAAGAGGATGTAATATCCTACAATCCATCTTCACACTCCAAGTTCAAGAAATGCTCTCACAAGAAGTTACCAATTTCTACAGTATAGGTCAAATTCAAAAGTCAACAAAAGTGCACTTTAAGTCAAAGTCCATAACTTGAAATTGGTAAATCCAAATGACATGGGACCAAAGGCATTGGTTAGAGGACTTCAAGACCTTTCCAAAATGTCCAAGAACATGTTCATATGATCAAAATTGAGCAAGATATGCATTGGAGAAGTTGGGAAATTTTCATGAATTTGCAAAAGTCAACTTTGCACAAAACACCTTATTTTTGCTAATGGGCCTCAAATTTCTTGTTGAAACTTCATCCATGGCCTATGCACGACCCATCAAGCTTAATTGAATTTATTTTCTTATTTTTATTAATTAATTGGATTTTTAATTGATATTAATTCATTTAATCAATTTAAATTGTAGGAAAATACAAGATTTGGTTTTTAAATCTTTTTGTGAAGCAAATATGACCTAAAAAGGCTGGCAATTTCGTGCACTAAGTCAAAGATGCAAAATCTCCAAAATTGGCAACTTTGTTCAATCATGAAAATGCAAAAAGATTTGATTTTCAATAAAATATTCAATCATCATTACAATGGATTCTTGCTCAAGATTTTGACCTAATTCCATTCCTCTATATATATTCAAGTAAACCCTGATGCATACAGGTGAAAAAGCTGCAGAACAAAGGCCATAGCATATTGCAAATTTCCAAGAAAACTCAAAACTGACTTTGGCATTCTAGAACGATTCAAAGGTTTTTATTGATTCCAATACATTGCAGGAGATCCCAGGAAGGTTTTGCAATCAAATTCAAGCCTTAAAGCTCAAAGAATCGTCCTAAACAGTTTCACAGTTTGAAGCTTTTTTCCAAAATCGTATATCTTGATTCATGCATATTTAACATATTTTTGTGATTGGTTTGTGTTAATAGGGACCATACGAAGCTATTGGTATAACTGAATTGAACTGAAACGCCATAAATCAAAAGTTGCCATGATCAATTTCTAGGGTTCTTAAGCTGTGAATTTGGGGCTTTGCAATCCAGGAAAAATTAAGACCAGTGGCCCACATGGTTGAAACCGTTAGAACAAGACGAAAACAAAGGAACCCTCGCGAAATATTTATGTGTACCATAACTCTAGTCGCTATTTTTCGTGCAAGCATGTTGTGGGGGTTAAAAACCCCCGCTATCTAATATTGTTTTTTGCAGGTACAACGAGGAAGATGATGAGGTGTTGATTCATGGTTGGTTGATTTGAAAACACGCGCGTTTTTATTGTATCACAGCATGTTGCTTAAATTCCTAATATAATGTTTGCTTATTATTATAATAACAAAAGCGTGCAAGTGGTGTAGTGGTTGATGCGTTGGCTTGGAATCATTGGGACCTGGGTTCGAATCCCAGGTCCCCCAAAACTCTTGTTATTATTTTCTTGTGTGTGTTCACGTGCAGCTTCCCAGGTGATGTCCATCATATACCTCAAACATCCAAGCGCCAAGTGGCTAGCAAAGCAAATCTGATGGCCAAGATGGAGTGACCACCATAGTCCCTGGTCAATGCACACATGGACAATCACCAAAGTCAAATGAGGCTTGCAGTTTGTTGGGCATGAGAATTTCCAAACATACCTTCATATTGGGCCAGCACCCCCCCCTGAGTTTATTTCTCTTTTCCTTTCTATTTTTTTTATATATTTATTTTACTTATTTAATTTTAATCCTTAATTAACTATTAACTAAATAATTATTATTTTTCATAATAAAAATCAGTAAAACTAAAAATAATATTTTTTTCTTGATTAAAATTAATTTCACTTTATTTTTGTAAATAAATACTAACAAATTAATTTAGTCTTTTTAATTAGGTTAATTTCAATATTTTTTGCAATAAATAAAATAAATTAGAATTAGGGTTCTTGACAACTTTTAATCATGTTTTATTTTTTTATTTATTTCCCTAAAAAAAACATTAAAACCAAAAATATTTCTTTTTTATTAATTAATTAGTTTTAGGTTTAATTTAATTAAATGCCAAATAACAAAAACTTCTTTCTTTCTCAAAAAGGGTCAAAACCCTAAGGACTTTTCCGATTCAATTTTCTTTCGCGCATATTATTTTTGATCATTATAATGTAATTGCTCCGAGGATGTAATAGCGTTAATTAGGACTTTTTATCTCTTTCTTAATTTTCTCGCATTTACTTTTCAAGGGTTTGCTTTTGGCGATGTAAATACCCGACGCCTTGTAATAGTTTAGTTTACTTTCCGCAACTATTTAACTGTTAGATGTATGTTAATTAGGCTATGCGTGACAAGACTTATTCTCAAAATAAAATCAAAATGTAGCTCACCATACCATGTGCAAAGATAACTTAACTGAATCCTGACACACTCGCACATGCCACTCCTAGGGTACGCCTCACTTGGTTGCCTCGACGTGGTCATTGAGTATAGGGTGTTTTAGAGTTCGCCCTCTTGTCTAAAGATCCAAGTTGCCTCGAAACGGTTGCCTCGGATAAAAAGGATCTAGGACATTAGGGTTACCGCTAAGGCGTCCTACTATTGCTTTAGTGACCACATGTCCCTATAATCGAATTGACCCGACAAAACTCCAACGACGGTGCTACCTATTTCTCAATAGTGGGATAGCACTATCTAAAGGACATTTACACAGCTTAATTTCTTTTGAGTAGGTAGAGGTTCTTAGATACTTGCTCTTTCAAAACAAAAAATACTTTTTGCACCTACACTTTTCTGACAAAAGTTTTCAAACAAACACTTCATACACTCTTGAGGACTGATACAAGAGTTAAATCGAAGTTTTCAAACAAACTTTTTTCAAAACCCACAAACACAAGAAAAGCAAAACATTTTTGAAAACATAGTGAACAAGTACCTAAGAGCCCGTGGATAACCACAGATAGAAAGGGTGTTAACACATTCCCTTTCTATAATCTACCTCCCGAACCGAGAAACATCTCGAAAAGGAATTTTGTTGTGCTTTTGTCCTTTCCTTGTTGGAGAAAATAAAAGACGGTGGCGACTCTTGCTTACCGCGACATTTCGCAAACTAGCATTTCAAAACAGTCAGTTCTATTTCCACCGATCACAGGATCCATCTTTGAAATCAATATAGTATTGTGAGTCAACATATACTGTCTCAGCCGGCGAGCAGCCCATGCCAAAGCGCAACAAGTTTTCTCGAGCAACGAGTATCGGGTCTCGCAGTCGGTAAACTTTTTGTTAAGGTAATAAATAGCATGCTCTTTTCGGCCAGACTCATCATGCTGACCCAGCACACACCCCATTGAGTTGTCGAGTACTACCAAGTATAAGATCATAGGTCTCCCCTCAATTGGTGGCATCAGAATAGGTGGCTCTTTGAGATACTTTTTGATCCTTTCGAAAGCAGCCTGGCATTCATCGTTCCATCGTACCACTTGATCTTTCTTCAGTAACTTGAAGATTGGTTCACAAGTAGCAGTCAGGTGCGAGATGAATCGGGCAATGTAGTTCAGTCGTCCCAGGAAGCCTCTGACTTCTTTCTCTGTTCTGGGAGCTGGCATTTCCTGTATAGCTTTCACTTGTGTCGGATCCACTTGAATACCTTTGTCGCTCACGACGAAACCCAGTAGCTTACCAGATCTCACCCCGAAGGTGGACTTGTTCGGGTTTAACCTCAGCTTGTACAACTTCAGTCTGTCAAACAGCTTCTGCAGATGGTCAAGGTGTTCCTCCTCAGTTTGTGACCTTGCAATCCTATCGTCGACGTATACTTCAATCTCATGATGGACCATGTCATGAAACAAAGCAACCATGGCACGTTGATACGTTGCCCCAGCATTCTTCAATCCAAAAGGCATGACCTTGTAGCAAAAGGTACCCCACTGAGTAACAAAGGTTATCTTCTCCATGTCTTCAGGAGCCATTTTAATCTGATTATAACCGGAGAAACCATCCATAAAGGAGAAGACCTTATACTGAGCGGTGTTGTCAACCAGAATGTTGATATGAGGTAGAGGGAAATCATCCTTGGGGCTTGCCCTATTCAGATCCCTGTAGTCGACACACATTCGAACCTTGCCATCCTTCTTCGGCACAGGAACCACATTGGCCACCCACTGAGGGTAAGAAGTAACTGCTAGAAAACCGGCGTCAAATTGCTTCATAACTTCAGCCTTGATTTTCTCAGACATCTCTGGGCGCATTCGGTGGACCTTCTATTTTACTGGAGGACAATCTTCCTTGGTAGGCAGGCGATGAACCACAATATCGGTATCCAACCCAGGCATATCTTCGTAAGACCAGGCGAAGATCTCAACATAGTCATGCAGCATCTGGATCAACCGTTGCTTCACACTAAGCTCCAGATTTGCACCAATCTTGGCCTCTTTCTTATCTGTCTCTGTACCCAGATTCACTGATTTTACCGGCTCTTCATGCGGCTGAATAGCCCTCTCTTCCTGGAGTAGCAGTCTTGCAAGTTCACCAGGCACTTCGCAATCATCTTCACCTTCGTCTTCGGCTAAGTTGATTGGATTTTCGAAGTCATAACTGGCAGTAGCAGAGTCGTTATCAGTGAGATCCAGAGTGGATATAGACCTGTATATGTGAGTGTGTGTAAAATAGTTGTTTTGCAATATATAATAAAAGAAAAACAAGGAGCGCAAAATTTGAAATGCAAGAACGTCCAATGCTTTTATTAATGATATATGAAAATGACACACATAAAGCCCTCACAAATGGAGCCACGATGCCCCGGGTAAGACACTGGGCCGTAAAGTTTAAAACATTGTCTGTTACAAATTCAAAACAAAAAGTTTCATTACTGGGTAACAAAAGAAATAGGGATGAAGTCCTTTGTTGTCCAGTTGCTTGGTCCACCATCGGTCGTAGGATAAATCCAGCTGTCGAATTCAGATTCCTCCATATCATCTTCAATGGCATTCACTTCCGAGTTGCTGATGAACACGGGAGGTCTTCTGATTCATGCATTCCGAACAGCCTTTTGAGCTTCTGCAGTGAAACCCAAACCAAACTTGTTAGTCTTCTGTGTAAAATCAGGGAGTCGACCCCAATTTGCACACCCACCTTTCTCGACAACAGCCCGGGCATCCTTTAAGGAAGCCATCTTCATAGGAGAGTCTTCAACAACAGTCTCAGCGAATGCCAGTGTCTGGGGAACCTCTTCAAAATGCTGGAATGGGGTCTCAATGAACTCCCCATCCATATCTACGTATCGGAAAGAGTTGAGGTGGCTAACCATGTACTCTTCCTCTCCTTGCACTATCACAATCTTCCCTTTGACCGGGTACTTCAGCTTCTGATGGAGTGTTGAGGTTACAGCCCCAGCTTTGTGGATCCATGGACGACCCAGCAAACAAGAATAAGATGGCCGAATGTCCATCATATAGAATGTAGAATTGAAAACCTGGGAACCAACCTTAATCGGAATATCAACTTCTCCATGCACCATTCTCTTAGACCCATCAAAGGCCCTGACAACGATGTTGCTTGGTTTTAGCTCCAACCCTTCACAGTCCAACCGGTCTAGAGCTTTCTTAGGCAAGACGTTCAATGAGGAACCAGTATCCACCAATACATGTGCAAGAGTAGTGCCCCTGCATTCAATGGAGACATGCAGGGCATCGTTGTGATCCTTCCCCTTAACAGTTAAGTCAGCATCAGAGAAACCCAACCCATTATCATCAGTCAAATTGGCCACGCAATCTGTAAACTGATCAGCTGACGTCTCTTGTGGTACATGTGCAGTCTTCAGAAATGTAATCAGAGCCTTGGCATGGGCCTCTGAGCATAGCAACAGTGACAACATAGAAATCTTGGACGGGGTTTGCCCCAGCTGCTCAACTACATTGTAGTCACTCTTTTTGATGATCTTCAGAATCTCTTCCATCTCTTGTTTAGAAGCTTCAACAGTAATTATCTTCGGTGCCTCCGTCTGGGCAGGCACATCGGTGGTGATCCCTTTGCTCCGAGTGTCAGATGACTCGGCGACAGGGGTAAGAATGGGAACTTGAACAGGAATAGTAGCAGGTACACTGGCAGGTGTAACAACAACAGGTCTTCGGGCAGTGGGTGGAGAGATATCAGGTGAGAAAAGTCTTCCGATGCGGGTGACTTTAGCAGGTCCGACAATATTGCTGATGTCAGTATCAGTATCCAACTCTTGCTTAACTCCATGAAAATAAACATCAGCCCCATAATGCCAAGGGACAGCTTTATCAGAGGTGTAGGGGATAGGCCCAGGAACAGTGATGATCACAGGTGCGATTCTTGGAACAGATGTAATCCTAACAGGCTTCCTCGAGGGAGCCTTGGAAGAATTGTCAAAAATGGTAATGATGGCAACTTGTTCAGTGTGAACTAAGGGAACAACAGTCTTCTCAAACAGAATTTCTTTACTATCCATCAGGCGTTGGACACCTGACTTCAAAAGATGGCAACCGGTAGGCAGAACGGAACACATACGGCAACCTTCATCACAGCCCGGAAATAAACCGGCTAGCAAAAGGTTCTTCTTCACAGTCATCAAAGGGGTAACAACGCCATTCATAGAAACCACAAACAAGTCTTCATCTATAGCATTCACTCCATGCTTAGGCATAGGAGCAGTCACAATATTAGGTCTTTCGGGCGCCTCAAACTCAATCTCCTTCGCTTCAATTAAGTCATGTATCTTATTCTTCAAAGTCCAACAATCATTTGTATTATGCCCTGGGCCATCAGAGTGATAAGCACAGCGGGCATTAGGGTTATACTTCGGTGATGTTGTATTTGGATTCTTCGGGGCTTCCCTTGGAATCACCAGATTGGTCTTCAGCAACTATGGCAGAATCTGAGATAAGGTCATGTTGAGATGGGTGAATTGCCTTCAAGGTCTCTCGTCTTTTTGTTGATTGTTGTACTGAGGAGCACCAGCAGGTTTTGAAATAACAACCGCGTTAACAGCTTGGCGGTGTTCAAGTCTATTTTGTCTTCTCGAACCGTAGACAACACTAGACTCTTTCTTAAAAGGCTTCTTCTCGGTGCTTGATGAGGCACCCTTTTGTATCTTACCAACCTTAATACCATCCTCAATCCTCTCACCGGTTAGAATCAGCTCTGTAAACCCAGACGAAGAGCTTCCAATCAGATGGTTGAAGAATGGACCGGATAAGGTCCCCAAAAACATGTCCACAAGCTCCCGATCAGCCAAGGGTGGTTGCACTCTTCCGGCGAGGTCTCTCCACTTCTGAGCATAATCTTTGAATCCTTCACTCGTTCCCATTGACATACCCTGGAGTTGGGTACGTGTATGAGCAAGGTCGGAGTTGTATTGGTACTGCCTGTAGAAAGCAGTAGCCAAATCTTCCCAACTGCGAATACTAGCTCCGTCCAACTGGTAGAACCACTCAAGTTGAGTCCCTGAGAGACTGTCTTGAAAGAAATGGATCCATAGGTTCTTATCAGTGGTGTACGGCTGAATCTTCCTCACATATGACCAGAGGTGCAACTTCGGACAAGAAACTCCGTCATACTTAGCAAAGGCTGGTGCCTTGAATTTGTGGGGAATCACCACCCCAGATGATAGACCCGGATCACCAAAGTCCAGACCAGGCACTTTCTGAACTTCCATCGCACTCAACCGGTCTTCCAGTTGTTTGTATCTATCCTCAGCAGGAGGATACTGATCTTCGTCGAAGTCCGTCTCATTGTCGGAGACCACAGGGCTAGGAGCCCTCCTTTCTTCCTGACTATCTTTCCCTCCAGATGAGGTGGTCAAATCAACTTCATTCTGTAGCCTGTTTCCAAACCTGTGCCCTGTGTTAAACAATATTGTCCTCTTCTTCTTATTCTTCTTCTCTTTCAGAATCAGGGTCTTCAGATCTTGCTGACCCTTAGCTAGATTCATGAACAACTCTTGGAATTAGGCATTCTGGGCATGTAGGGCCTTGATGGCTTGCTCAGTTGAAGGTTCAGCAGACATGATGAGTGCTGAAATAAACAGCGAAGAAGATAAGAGACCTGTAATGGGTACCTATTTATGAAGTGCATGGGATGAAATGCGTATGATTATGATTTCAAAGACAATTGGGAGATTCAAATTTGTAAACAAGAAAGGAAACACACTTTATTAGATAAACTTTGGAATTTAAATTGTTCAACTGATGCCATTAAGGCGTTTACAAGAATGGAAATACTGAAAAGTAAATAAAAACTAGAAAGGACATAATCAAAGGTCAATCAGTGCTCCCATGGTCTCTTCTTGTCGGTGCGGACATAGTCATTGAGAATCCGCTCGTTCTCCAACTGCCTAGTCAACCTCTGGATCTTCTGCTCTTGCTCGTTGAACTTCTCTCGGTAAGCATCCCGTTCTTCTCTCAGTTGCATCCAAGACCTTTTCAGTGCCCCAATGTCAGTGGGCATGTAAGGGTGGAGGATGGTCGGAAGAACCCCTTCTTCATTAGCAATATCAACAATGATAGGCCGGACGGCTTCATAGGGCATACCCAGCTTTTGGGCACGGATACGAACCCATCTGAGATATGGCTCCATTAGAAGTGAAGTCTTTGAGCCCAACTCATGTGGATCAGATCTATGAACTCTATCCCAAGCCCTTATGAATATGCGACGTTGCTCGTCGCTATCCCCTTGAAAATCAAAGATGATACTAGGCATTAGCATCTCATGAGGTCCTTCTATTCTGGCTCTCCAAATTAGCCATTACCTCCTCTTTGGTCATATGAAGGGATGCAGCAATCTCTTCGGACCTAAGGGTCTTCTCCCAACCAGTAAACGGGGTCTGCTCCAGAATAGAGATACCGAGCAGATCAGAGAACTCTTCTAAGGTGGGAACCAACTGGTAGTCTTGAAAAGTAAAGAAATGGTACAGTGGATCATAGAATTGGACCAGGACACTCATCATCTGCTCGTCCAATTTGAAGGTGACCAAACTGAGAAGATAACCATGTCTTCTGAGGAAAGAAGTAGTATCAGGCATCTTTGTAATCAAATCTTTAAGCACAATGGGAACCTGGACAAAGTTGATCCGGATGGTATTCCTACGCATAGGCATCATGATGACCTACAAAATAGAGCAAAGATGAATCCCTCCTGTATTCGAAATAGGTTAGTCCAATGCAAGATGTATGCAATGTTATAATGTCATGATGTCATGATAGAAATCACATCACAAGTATCCACAAACAGCAAACATGGTAAAGGCACACAAGTCACACAGAGAGCCCTTAGATTTCAGGCTGGCAAGGAGCTTAGGTACTACCCTCTTTCAGTTCAGTTGGTTTAAACCTGTCCTAAAAATAGTAACCGGGTTCTAGAGGATCTCAATATCACTAACTACCCTCAATCGGTCATAATTCCAGTTTAGCAACCTTTTCTTGCAGCCGGAATCATCGCGAGAGTTTAGTCTCAATGAGTGTAGCATACTGCTACTGTTCTATGGCCAAGTTGGTCAATTTAAAGGTTCTAAGGTCAGTTGGTGCTTAATGACCCCTTAGATGACCCATATTCTCCTCGTTCCAACACAAGGGATATAGGTACAATCTAAAGTGCCACACCAACGTAGCTACTGTTTCAACCGTATTGGTCTACGTCGTACAGTTCCCTCACAGTTTATTGCTGCTTACCTAAAGGGTGTTCCCCAGATCCGAGTTAGGATCTATAGTAACTCCGGTACAAGCCCACAAATATAAAGCATACAAAGCAAACAATTGAAAACACAATGATCTAATCCTAAGGTACACCCCACTTATTTATATCCCTAGCAGAGTCGCCAGTTTTGTGGTACGGTGGGAGAGAACTGACTGTTTTTTGGAATGCTGGTTCGCGTTTTGCGTTTGTTTTTGCAAAATGTCGCGGTAAGCAAGAGTCGCCACCGTCTTTTATTTTATCCAACAAGGAAAGGAAAAAAGCACAGAAAAATTCCTTTTTGAGATATTTCTCGGGTTTGGGGGGTAGATTATAGAAAAGGAAGGTGTTAGCACCCTTTCTATCCGTGGTTATCCACGGGCTCTTAGGTACTTGCTCAATTGTTTTTAAAATATTGCTTTTCTTTGTGTTTGTGGGTTTGAAGAAGTTTTTGTTTGAAAGGTGTAAGTGTGAAAAAGATTTTGTTTTTGAAAGAGCAAGTACTTTAGAACCATCTACCTACTCGAAAAAGAATCGTTCTATGCTATCTTCCTTTAGACAATTTTATCCCACTATCGATGAGTAGGTAGCACCGTCGTTGGACTTTTAAGGGTCAATTCGAATAAGGGACATGCGGTCACCAAAGCAATGTTAGGACGCCTTAGAGGTAACCCTAATGTCTTAGATCATTTGTTTTGAGGCAACAATATCTGAGGCAACCGTTTTGAGGCGATTATGATCTTTGGACAAGAGGGCGACCTCTAAAGTGACCTATACTTAATGACCGTGTACGAAGGCAACCAAGTGGGGTGTACCCTAAGAGTGCGCATGTGCGAGTGTGTAGTTTTCAGTTAATTTTGTCTTTGTACATGTCAATGGTTATCTATGTTGATTTTAGGTTAAACATTCAATCTTGTCATGCATACCTATTATCAATCATCTAACAGTTATATAAGTTGCGGGAAATTAAATTGCGGAAATTTAACTAACTATTACAAGGCGTCGGGTATTTACATCGCCAAAAGCAACCCTTTGAAATTTAAATGCGTAAAATAAATAAAGCGATAAAATAATTAATTGGTCCTAATTATCTATTATATTCCGGAAAACAATTACATCAATATGATAAAATGGATCGCGTGCAGAAAATTAAATCGAATGCGAATCTTTTAGGGTTTTGACCCTTTTTTGAAAGAAAATGATTTTTTGGTTATTTTTGGATTAAAAAAGAAATTAAATTAAGTTATCAATTAAATAAATAAATTAATTAATTAATAAAGATACTTTTTTATTTTATTTTTATTTTTTGAGTATTTAAAGGAATAAAAATAAATCAATCAATGTTAATAAAACCTATTTATCTAAATCAATTTTAATTATTGCAAAAATATTAAAAGTTATCCTCTAATTAAACTAAATTAATTAAGTTAGTATTTATTTACGAAAATAAAATGTTGAATTTAATTTTAATAAATAAAATATATTTTTGTGTTTTTTGATTTTATTAAGAAAAATATTTTAATTGGTTAGTTAAAAAATAAAAATGATTAATCAAAACAAATAAATAAAAGAAATAAAAGAAATAGAAAGAAAAAGAAATAACCAAGGGGGTTTGGGCCCAGATCAGGGGTGAGAATTGCAATTTTCAAGGCCCATTAACATTGCAAGTCTGGCTGACTTTTCCTGCTTCTACGCGTGTACATTGACTTGGGGGTATGGTGGACCTCCAATATGGACCACTAGATCTGGCCTGGGGCCATCTGGCAAGCATTGGAATGATGGTGTATGATGAACCACGCGCTTGAGTGTATACTGGATTATCTATTGAAAAATAACACAAAGCAATATGGTGGACCTGGGATTCAAACCCAGTTCCTGCAAGCCAATGCATACACGCTTTTGCCACTGAGCCAATGTGTTTCATTTGTTAGTGTATTAGGAATTAATAATAATAAAATAAAGACAAATCAATGGATCAGAAAAGAAATAAAAAGCGCGCAATGTTTGAAACAACCAATGGGAGGGAGACGCGTCAGCGTCTTCTTCATTGGACCTGGTTATTTACCTGCGGATTCTTATCCGCAGCTAAATACGTGTGTCCCTCCTAAAATCTTCTCTAGGCCATGGAAATTAATTCCAAACACATGGTTGTGCTCGTCTCCTTCCATTCATCATGTCTATGCCCATTGATTGCATCAATTTTACCTGCAAATAAAATGCCCAAAAACAAAGAACCAAGAACCCTAGAATCGGCTAGGGGGTTACCGGCCATGAAAATGCAATTCAATAATGCAAAAAGCTTCTAAATGGAACGATAAGCATGAGTATGTAAAGATTTTGCAAGAAAAGTGCAAGAACTATGAGATACAAATTCAACTGAAAGGCAATTTTCAGAGAGACTTACAGCGCGATTGAGGAGAGGAGAGGGCTTGATTTTGATTGCTTCTCACTCAGTGGATGTCCAGCAAGAGAATAGTGTTGAGATTTCGTGTTGAAAGCACCTCTAAGGCAGATTTCTGTTTCAAGCTTTTTTGCAATTTTTTCAAGTTTTGTTTTGATGTTTATGCAGCCTCTAACCCCTGATGTGTGTGCCTCTAGCTTCTATATGTAATGAGAAATGTATTAGGTCAAATCTTGTGGACTCAATCCTTGTGCATCAATGCTTTAGGATTTGATTTGATCCTCCATAAAAAACCTTCCAAAATTGTCCAAATTCCATCTTTTTGTTCATGATATGGTGAGATACGAGTTTGATCATGTCCATGATGACAATTAAGACCTATATCAATCAAAAAGATCCTAAGTTATCAATATTTAGATTTTATTTGGATTTAAATTGATTTAAAATGAATTAATTCAATAAAAATCAAATAAAATAGAAAAATTAATAAATGGGCACAAGGCTGAAGCTAGGACACGTGTGTAGTGTGACAAGACCAAATCAAGTGGAAAAGAGTGGGCCCATTTGACAAAATTTGAAGTTTTGGGGATAGTTGACTTTTGGCAATTTTGTAAAAATGCCCAACTTCAACAATGCATAACTTCTTCAATTTTGAACTTTTAGAAGTGTTCTTGGACTTTTTAGAAACCTTGAGATGTCCTATAACCAACCCTTTTGGTATCATCTCATTTTTATATTTCATTCTCAAGTTATAAGCTTTGGAAAAAAGGTGTTTTTGTTGACTTTCAAAAATGACCTATAATGTCCAAATTTGTAACTTTTTGTGAGTGCATTTCTTGATCTTGGGGGTGTGAAGATGGATTGTAGGAAATTGAATCCTATTGAAAATGAGCTTTGAATGGGTCATTTCTCATAAAGTATGAGAAAGTTATGTTGGGTCAAAGTTGAGTTGACTTTTCCTGCAAAACCCTAATTTAGCAACTTTTGAGTCTTGATGAATTTTGAGCAATCCTTGATGAATCATGATCAACCATTGATCAAATTATGAAATATCCTTCAAAATGAGAATGTTGACAAAAAATCTTGAAGTTTGACTATTTGTAGGTCACAGTTGACTTTTGCCCTAGCACAGTCGATTTTTGGACCTCTTGAGCAATTGACTGACCAAACTTCCTCTGCAAGGCTTGAAATTTGACATGGATGACCTTGAGAACATATTAGGACATTGAGGAGCACTTGAGGTCATTTGGATGTAATGACTTTGATGCAACACAAAACCCTAGTTTGAGGTTGACTGCCTTAGGAGATGATTTGATTGTCCAACTCTTGAGCAATCTTGAGCCACTTGGAGACTATTCTTGCCATGTCTTGGGAAATATGAGAGGGAAAATTTTGGGGTACAACAATAGGTAGGATTCCATTTTCCCCTGGGATCACTTTGTGGCAAAATGATACGTTTGATCACTAGATCCCCAACTTGATATACTTGGCGTCTGACTTTCTTATTGAAAGCCTTGATCATCCGTTTTTGATACATATGACCATGGCAAACAGCAGTAGGTCTCTTTTCATCAATTAAGTTTAGTTTATCAAGTCGAGTCTGGATCCAATCGTCTTCGTTCAAACCTGCATCCTTCATATTCTTCAGAGAGGGGATCTGAACCTCAATAGGTAGGATAGCCTCTATGCCGTAAACCAAAGAATAGGGTGTTTCCCCGGTTGATGTGTGAGTCGTAGTACGATACCCGTGGAGAGTGAATGGTAGCATCTCATGCCAGTCTTTATATGTGACTGCCATTTTTTGTATGATCTTTTTAATGTTTTTATTCGCAGCCTCGACAGCACCATTCATCTTTGGCCGGTAGGGAGAAGAATTGTAATGCTGAATCTTGAATTGCTCGCATAGTGCGGTGATCATTGTATTTTTGAGATTTGTACCATTGTCCGTGATGTTCCTTTCCGGGATACTGTACCGGCAAATGATATTTTTCTTGATGAAGCGAGCAACAACATTCTTAGTAATAGAAGCGAAGGAAGTTGCTTCGACCCACTTTGTAGAATAGTCAATGGCCACTAGAATGAAACGGTGTCCATTGGAGGTTGTAGGCTTGGTCTCTTCAATCATATCAATTCCACACATAGCAAAGGGCCAAAGAGCCGTCAAGACATTCAGAGGAACTAGAGGTACGTGCACCTTGTCAGCATAAATTTGACACTTATGACAGGTTCGGGAGTGTTGATAGCAATCTGCTTCCATGGTAGACCAATAATAGCATGCCCGTAGGATTTTCTTCGCCATCGTATGCCCACTGGAGTGGGTGCCAAAAGTACCTTCATGTAATTCATCCATGATCTTTTTAGCCTTAATCTTATCCATACGCCAAAGTAGAATGGAGTCATGATTGCGTTTGTACAGGATGCCATTACTAAGGAAGAACTTAGCAGAAAATCTCCTTAAGAACTTCTTATAATTGATTGAAGCTCCTTCTGGATATTCTTGAGCCTCGAGATACCTCTTGACCTCATGAAACCAAGGCTGGTCCACTACCTCTTCAGTATTAATCTCGTGACAATGCGCTGGTTCATCCCTTCATTGGATGGTGATCTGGGGAGTCTCATTATCCCAATTAAGTTTAAACATAGATGACATTGTGGCTAGAGCGTCTGCTAGCTGATTTTCTTCTCGCGGGAAATGCTCGAAGATAATCTTCTCAAAATGTGGTAGCAATGTCAAAACATGTTCTTTGTAAGGGATGAGGTTTGGGTGCTTAGTGTCCCATTCCCCTTTGATCTGACTGATGACCAAAGCTGAATCTCCAAACACATCTAAAGATTTAATTCCCAAGTCTATGGCAACTCTGAGACCAAAGATGCATGCTTCGTACTCCGCCATGTTGTTTGTACAGTTGAAGCAAAGTCTGGCAGTAAAGGGAGTATGACACCCTTCCGGAGATATGAGTACAGCACCGATACCATTACCAAGTGCATTGGATGCCTCATCAAAGAAAAGGGTCCCTCAGGATCCTTGTTCAGGTCTGTCATATGGTCTGATTTCTTCACAATTGTCTAATGTCATGATGTCTTCATCCGGGAATTCAAACTTCATGGACTGATAGTCTTCTACAGCTTGATGAGCAAGATGATCAGCTAGCACACTGCCCTTTATAACTTTCTGGGTAGTATACTGTATGTCGTATTCTGTTAGGATCATTTGTCATCTCGCTATTCTTCCAGAAAGAGCAGGTTTTTCAAAGATGTATTTTATCGGATCCATATTATATATCAATAAGGTAGTATGAGTCAACATATATTGTCTTAGCCGGCGAGCAGCCCATGCCAGAGCGCAGCAAGTTTTCTTGAGCAATGAATATCTAGTTTAACATTCGGTTAACTTTTTGCTCAGGTAGTAAATAGCATGCTCTTTTCGGCCAGACTCGTCATGCTGCCCCAATACACACCCCATTGAGTTTTCTAAAACAATCATATACATGATCAGTGGTCTTCCCTCGACTGGTGGCATCAAAACAGGAGGCTATTGTAAGTGATCTTTGATCTTGTCAAAAGCAACCTGGCATTCATCATTCCATCTGACTACTTGATCTTTCTTCAATAGTTTGAAGATTGGCTCACAAGTATCTATTAGGTGAGAAATGAATCTGGCAATATAGTTCAAGCGTCCCAAGAATCCTCTGACTTCCTTCTCAGTACGAGGAGCAGGCATCTCTTGTATTGCTTTAACTTTGGCAGGATCGACCTCAATACCTTTGTTGCTGACGACAAAGCTTAGGAGTTTACCAGACCGTACTCCGAATGAGCACTTGTTTGGATTCAACCTCAGCTTGTACTTCTTTAGTCTCTCAAACAGCTTTTGCAAGTGATCCAAGTGCTCTTCTTCTTTTTATGATCTGGCTATCTTATCGTCTACGTAGACCTCTATTTCATGATGTATCATGTCGTGAAATAAAGCTACTGTGGCGTGTTGATAGGTTTCCCCAGCATTCTTCAGTCCGAATGGCATCACTTTGTAGCAGAATGTGCCCCACTGTGTGACAAATGTAGTTTTCTCCATGTCCTCAGGTGCCATTTTGATTTGGTTGTAACCTGAGAATCCGTCCATGAAGGAAAACACTTTGTGTTGGGCCGTATTGTCAACCAGGATATCAATGTGGGGAAGTGGAAAATCATCTTTAGGGCTTGCCCAATTCAAATCTCTATAGTCCACACACATTCGTACTTTGTCGTCCTTTTTAGGTACGGGAGCAATGTTGGCAACCCATTGAGGATAGGAAGTGACAGGCAAGAATCCAGCATTGAATTTTTTCATGAACTCCGCTTTGATCTTCTCTGACATATCAGGTCTCATGCGGCGGACTTTTTGTTTTACTGGTGGACAGTCCTCTCTTGTAGGTAGACGATGTACCACGATGTCTGTATCAAGTCCTGGCATGTCTTCATATGACCAGGCAAAGATCTCAACATAATCATGCAACAGCTGAATCAGACACTTCTTGACACTGGGCTCTAGATTGGCACCCATCTTGACCTCTTTTTTATCCTCCTCGGTACCCAGGTTGATTGTATCTACAGGTTCCTCGTGAGGCTGAATGGCTCTTTCCTCTTGTTGTAGTAGTCTGGCTAGTTCCCCTGGTACTTCACAATCTTCCTCACCTTCGTCTTCGGCTTGGTAGATTATATCTTCAGAGTCACAAAAGGCCATAGCAGTATCGTTACCCATGGGATCCTGAATGGAGGGGGTACCTGCATTTGTGAGTGTGGGTGTGTGTAAGGGTATAGCCATCCTTAAAAATAAAATGTAAAAGAAAAAACAATGAGCACAAAAGTTTGTATGTGAAAAACGTCCATGATTCATTGAATGTCATATGAAGATGAAATAATAACCCTTACAAATGGACCATTGTGTCTCGGGCAAGACACAAGGTTTTAAATGTGCGAATTGTTTGTGAATATTACAAGTCCAACAGAAATGTAAAGATAAATTACTGAGGGATGAAAGTTATTGGGACAAAGTCTCTGGCCTCCCAATTGCGAAGTCCTCCGTTGACAGTTGGAAATATCCAATCCTCCAAGCTGCAAACCTCTTCACCATCTTCCACCGTATTGACCTCTCGGTTGCTAATCTTCAAGGGTGGCCCTCCAGCATGGGCACGACGTACAACCTTCTGAGCACTTGAAGTGAACCTTAAACCAAACTTGTCAGATTTATACGGAATATCTAGAAGTTGCCCCCAGATGGTTCATCCACCCTCCTCTACTACTGCCTTGGCGTCCTTCGGAGATGACATCCAGAATGGAGGTCTTGTAATCTTGGGAATTTGGGACACAATCTTGGTTACTACTACCTCTTGGGGGACCTCTTCGAGATGTTGAAAAGGAGTTTCAATGAACTCGCCGTCCAATTCCACATACCTGAAGGAATTAAGGTGGCTAATCATATATTCTTCCTCTCTGTGGACAGTGATAATCTTTCCCTGGACCGGATATTTCAGCATCTGGTGCAGTGTAGAGGTGACAGCGCCGGCCTTATGAATCCACGGCCGTCCTAGCAGACAGGAGTAAGATGGGCAGATGTCCATTATATAGAAGGTTGAGTTGAAATTTTGAGTCCCAACCTTTATGGGGATATCCACCTCCCCGTGTACCATCCTCTTTGAGCCATCAAATGCCCTTACGACTATGTTACTGGGTTTCAATGTCAGTCCTTTGCAGTCTAGTCTGTCAAGAGCTTTCTTCGGTAAAACATTCAAAGATGAGCCAGTGTCCACCAAGACATGGGCCAGAGTTGTGCCTCTACATTCCACAGAGACATGCAATGCCTCGTTGTGCTTTCTTCCCCTTGGTGTCAGATCAGCATCCGATAAGCCTAGGTCGTTATCCGCTGTCAAGATGGCCACGCAATCTTGAAATTGGTCAGCAGACGTCTCTTGAGGCACATGGGCTATCTTTAGGAACTTCACCAGGGCTTTCGCATGTGCCTCGGAACACAGCAACAATGCCAGCATGGATATTTTGGAGGGAGTTTTCCCCAACTGTTCAACTACGTTGTAGTCGCTCCTCTTTATTATTCTCAGAATCTCCTCCATTTCCTTCTTGGAGGTCTCGGGGATAGTCAGTGATTGAGCCTTCGTCTGGACAGGCTCCACTTGAATACTTTTTCCTTGAGTTTCAGCAGTAGGAGTGTTGGTAGGAATGACAACAGGGGTTGTATCGTCTTTGTCAAAAGGAGAACTTGTAGATATGATTATTGGTACGGAGGTAACCTTTGGAGCAGCCACGGGTCCAAAAATTGCCTTTGGGGGGGGGGGCAATTTCTGGAGAGAAGATTCTACCACTTCGGGTAATCTTACTGGTTCCGGCAATATTGCTAATGTCTGAGTCTTCTTCTTCGGAGTTTATCTCTTCGGCGGCCAGCCCATCTTGTTTGATGCCATGGTAGTATATGTCCCCACCGTAATTCCACGGCATAATTTTGTCTGATTCATACGGGACTGGCCCAGGCATTGTGATTATAAGAGGAGTAGTTTTTGGAACTGATGTAATTCTAACGGGTCTTTTGGGGACCCTAGAAGAATTGGTGGAGATGGTGATGATTGAAACGTCTTCAACATGAACTTGTGAAACAGGAGTACTTTCAAACATGACCTCTTTGTTGTCTATCAAGCGTCGAATGCCTGTTTTCAACAAAGGGCAAACAGTTGGTGAGGATAAGTAGAGGTGGAAGTCTTCATTACAACTCGGGAATACACCGGCTTTCAACAAGTTTATCTTAATGATTGGGAGTGGAGTCACGAGTTCATCAACTGTGGTAAGAAACAAATCTTCTTCAATGGCGTTGGTGTAGTGACCATGTCTAGGCATAGGAGCAGAAATGACGTTTGGCTTCTCGGGCGCATCAAACTCAATCTCTTTTGCCTCTATAAGGTCTTGAATTTTGTTCTTCAAAGCCCAACAGTTGTTAGTGTCATGACCCGGGCTTTCTGAATGATATGCGCAACGGGCATTTGGGTGATAATGAGGGGACGCTGTGTTGGGGTTTTTGGTAGATTCTTTCAAAGTTTCCAAATTAGATTTCAGAAGGTGCGGTAAAACCTGAGATAGAGTCATATTGATTCTGGTGAATTGCCGGACTGGCCTTTCCACCCTCAGTTGATTACTTCTTGGTTGATCAGATGTAGGCTTTGGGATTATAACAACCCCTGCCATTGGTCGACATTCAACTCTCCCTTGGTTCCTTTATGGATAAACAACATATACCTCCTTCTTCCCAATGAAGGGCTTCCTCATAGCTGTAGAGGCAGATGAATCCTTCTGAATCTTTCCAATTTTTATGCCTGCTTCCACCCTCTTTCTGGTCAGTATTAACTCAGTAAATCCGGCAGATGAGCTTCCAATTAAATGGTTGAAGAAAGGGCCCGATAGAGTTCCTAAGAACATGTCCACCAATTCCCTTTCAGACAGAGGGGGTTGAACTCTTCCAGCTAGACCTCTCCACTTCTGCACGTAATCCTTGAAACCCTCATTGGAAGCCATAGCCATACTCTGAAGTTGAGTACGGGTAGGCGCCAAATCAGCGTTATATTGATATTGCTTGTAGAAAGCTGCGGCAAGATCTTCCCAATTATGGAAGTTGGCCCTTTCCAATTGGTAAAACCAGTCGAGTTGTGTTCCAGATAGGCTATCTTGGAAAAAATGCACCCACAAGTCTTTATCAGCGGAGTGTGGCTGGATCTTTCTCACATATGATCGGAGGTGCATCTTAGGACATGACACCCCATCATATTTTGAAAACAAAGGCACTTTGAATTTCGGAGGAATCACGATCCCCGACACTAGTCCCAATTCTTTAAAGTCTATACCTGGAACTTTTTGTATTTCCATGGCGCTCAAACGCTCTTCAAGATGTATGTACTTATCATCAGCTGGAGGATACTGTTCCTTAGAGTAGTCTTCCTCTTCAGACTCTGACGGAACTGTTGTTTCCTTTCCTTTCCCTTCTCCTTCCCTGGATGTTGAAAAATTCAAGGTTCTTCTAGTCTGTCCCTGAAACCTTCTCCCCGTGTTTAAAACCCCGGTGGCTTTCTTTGTTTTCTTTCTATTTTATTCAGCTAGAAGAGTCTTCAACTCTTCTTGCCTCTTGGCTAGGGTCATGAGCAATAGTTGAAACTACATGTTTTGAGCTTGGAGATCTTTGATTGTCTGTTCGAGATCCATCTTACTAAAATAAACAGTAGAGAGATGAGGAAACTCGTTGCAAAAGACATGTTTATGTTATGATGAATGATATGTGCATATGCAATGTTTTCAAGGATTTCAAAGATTCAAGTTCATTTTAGACAAAAAGAAACACACTGTGATCGGTGGAAATAGAACTGACTGTTTTTGAATGCTGGTTCGCGTTTGCATTTCGCAAAATGTCGCGGTAAGCAAGAGTCGCCACCGTCTTTTATGTTCTCCAACATGGAAAGGACAAAAGCACAACAAAATTCCTTCTTTGAGAATGTTCTCGGTTCGGGAGGTAGATTTATAGAAAGGGAAGGTGTTAGCACCCTTTCTATCCATGGTTATCCATGGGCTCTTAGGTACTTGCTCTTATGTTTTCAAAAATTGTTTGCTTTTCAAGTGTGTGTGGGTTTTGAAAAAGTTTTGTTTGAAAAATTTCTAAGTAACTCTTGTATCTGTCCTCAAGAGTGTATGAAATATTTGTTTGAAAACCTTTTGAAAGTGTAGGTGCGAAAAGTATTTTTGTTTGTTTGAAAGAGCAAGTACCCAGGAGAATCTACCTATTCTAAGGAATTAGGTTGTGTAAGAGTCCTTTAGATAGTGCTATCCCACCATTGAGAGGTAGGTAGCACCGTCGTTGGAGTTATTCAGGTCAATTCGATTATTAGGGACATGTGTAGTCACCAAAGCAATAGTAGGACACCTTAGCGGTAACCCTAATGTCCTAGATCCTTTTTATCCGAGGCAACCGTTTCGAGGCAACTGGATCTTTAGACAGGAGGGCGACCTCTAAGACACCCTATACTTGATGACCACGTCGAGGCAACCAGTGAGGCGTACCCTAGGGGTGGCATGTGCATGTGTGTTGAATTCAGTTTATGTTTATCTTTGATCATGCATTTGTGAGCTACGGATTGATTTTATTTTTCATACAAGTCTTTCATGCATTTTTAACAGTTAGGAGTGCGGAAAATAAATTGCGGAAAAGGTAAATTTAACTATTACAAGGCGTGGGTCTATACATCGCCAAAAACAAAAACCCGATTGGAAAATAAAGTGCGAGAAAGGTAAATAAAGCGGTAAAGTTCTAATTAACTATTACATTTCCTGAGCAGATACAAAATAATGAATTAAAAAATAAATGCGCGCGCGAGAGATTGAATCGGGACGTCCTAAGGGTTTTGACCCTTTTTTGAGAAAGAATTGGATTTGTCCTTTTTGCAATTAATTAAAATTAAAACTAATAACTAATTAATTAATTTATTAAAAGAAAAAAATGTTTTTGTGTTTTTTATGTTTTTAATGAAAATAAAATAAAATAAAATTTAAAAGTCAAAAAGAAAAACCTAAATCTAAGCTTGATTTTATTTATTATGAAAGAAAGATTAAAATTATTCTAATTAAACTAAGTTAATGATATTTAGAATTTATTTACAAAATAAAAGAGTGAAATTAATAATAATAGTAATAAATGAAATATTTACATTTTTAGTTTTTTTGAATTTTTATTGTGAAAAATGTTAATTAATTTGCTGGTTAATAATTAATTAAAAAACAATAAAAAATAAATAAAGTAAATGAATGAAAGAAAAAATAAAAAAAAAATAAGATGCAAACCCAAGGGGGTTTGGGCCAGACTTGAAGGTGCATTTAGAATCTGAGGCCCAAGAAGCCACCAAGCCACGTTGACTTTCTTGCTTGCCTATGCACAAGGTTGACCAGGAGCATGGTGTGCGTCATCTTTAGGCCACTGGATGGACGCTTGAGGACACTTGGCGTGCTTGGACGTGAGGTGCATGATAAACCTCCTTTGGGAACCTGCACACAAGCATGTAAAGAAAAAATATATGGAAATTTTGGGGGACCTGGGAATCGAACCCAGGTCCCAAGGGATGATTCAGTGACACGTCCACCAACTGAGCTGCTTTGTTCAATTGAAATTAAAACCAAACGTAAATATTATATTAATAAATCAAACATATGCCTGGGAAAAAAAATAACGCGAGCTGATTAGTTGAATGGACCACTCCCAGGCTTCCACGTCCTTCGTCTTCTTCCTTTTACCTGTAACAAAAAATCAAATAGCGGGGGTTTTTAACCCCCACAAAACAAGATGACAGAAAATAACGATTAGGCCCCTGATGATCAAAAATTGTTCGCGAGGGTTGGGTTGGATTCGTCTGGCCTTGACGAATTCAACCATATGCGTCTCAAGGTCCAATTTTTCCTGTGCTGGGAATCCCTAAATTGGAAGCTTTGAAACCCTAAAAATAACCCATGGTGGTTTGTGATTCAGGGCTCCATAATGCAATTGTCTTATACCATTAGCTTCAGAAGAGTGTTAGCAATGTAAATCAATGATCATAACATGTTAAGGATGCATAAATATTGAATTACGATTAAGGAAAAAATAGTCAAACCGTGTGACTGGTTCTTGGGATTCCTTGAGTGTTGGCGTGTGGTTTTGATCTCTGCACGTTCCTGGGAATGCTGGCAATATGTTTGAATCCTCAAATTTGCTTGAAAGGGCCTTGAAGTGAGAAAACAAATTTGACTTTTTGCTTTGATTTTTTGAATATAGTTTGGCCGTTTGTGCAGTGCTTAGGTCGTGAATGAGGTTTGTACTGCTTGCATATGTAGGTATGAATGAGAATTAGGTCAGCAGCTGAGCCTTAACCTTGTGCAATTAAGTTTTGGATTCTTGTTTTAACACCATTGAAGAACATTCCATACTTGGAGCAAAACTTGGATTTTATGCACAAAAAGCCCCTAGCACGAATTTGTGAGCTGGCATGTGGTATATGAAAGTTGTCCAAATCCAAAAGATGCCATTCCATTAACTTTTAGATTTTATTTGAATTATTATGGATTTAAAATGAATTAAATCAATAAAAATTAAATAAAATGGAAAAATAAATGTTTGATCTTGAAATTAATCATGGGACACGTGGATGGCATGACAAGGCTGAATCAAGTGGAAGAAAGTGGGCCCTTTTGTCAAAAATTGAAGTTTTAAGGATAGTTGACTTTTGCCATTTCCCAAAAATTTCCCAACTTCTCCAATGTATATCTTGCTCAATTTTGATCATATGAACATGTTCTTGGACATTTTGGAAAGGTCTTGAAGTCCTCTAACCAATGCCTTTGGTCCCATGTCATTTGGATTTACCAATCTCAAGTTATGGTCTTTGATTTAAAATGTCTTTTTGTTGACTTTTGAAAATGACCTATAATGTTAAAATTGATAACTTTTTGTGAGAGCATTTCTTGGACTTGGAATGTGATGATGAGTTGTAGGAAATTTCATCCCCTTCAAAATGAGCATTGGATGGGATTTTTCTGATGAACCATGAAAAAGTTATGCCTTGGTCAATTTACAGTTGACTTTTCAGCTGTCCAAAAGTGGAAACTTTTGCATCTTGATGATTTTTGAGCCATGCTTGTGGAATCATGATCAAGACTTGATCAAATGATGATTGTGAGCTCAAAATAAGATGTTGACCAAAAATTCTGACTTTTGACTGTAAAATGACCATTTTACCCCTGCAGTTGATTGTGGAGCAAATAGGGCTTTTGACTGTGCAACTTGATGTTGTAAGTCTTGAAACTTGACATGTAGATGCTTGACAATGTGTATAGGCCTATGGGACTTGATTGAGCCCTTGAAAACCTCAACTTCCTTGCAAGAACCAAAACCCTAATTTTGACTGGCTTAGGAGGATGGTTTGACTGTGCAACCCTTGAGTAGACTTGAGCAAATTGAGATGATGCTTGTCAAAACTTTGAAGAATATGGGAGGGAAAATTTTGGGGTACAACAGTTGCCCCTGTTCAATCTTCTTAAACCTGAGGATGTAGATTGGCTTGCATGCCTTTCGTGATCCGAAGGTGGAAGATGATTGAACACTAAAGTGCCCAGAAATTTGCACTCGCATAGTGGAGTATCAGCAGTGTGATGTCGGGAATGGGCTTACAGATTCCATTTGGAGAGGTGGCGGATAGGAGGATGGGCTTATAGATTCCATCTGGAAGTGTGACAAAACCTTGTCGGGAATGGGCTTATAGATGCCATTTGGAGATGTAATGGATAGTAGGATGGGCTTATAGATGCCATCTGGAAGTGTGACAAAACCTTGTCGGGAATGGGCTTATAGATGTCATTTGGAGATGTAATGGATAGGAGGATGGGCTTATAGATGCCATCTGGAAGTGTGACAAAACCTTGTCGGGAATGGACTTATAGATGCCATTTGGAGTTGTGTGTCGATCGCGTAAGAGATTCCTTAGCGAGAACTTGCGTACCTGAGAAAGAAAGATAATTTCCTGGCCTGTTACAGGTGTTGATCTTCAAACTCTTCATGCAGATATGCCCTGGCTAGATACAGGTATCGAATCTACAATCAATTACTCACAGATATGCCCTGGCTAGATACAGGTGTCGAATCTGGAATTTGTCGTCTACAGATGTGCCCTGGCTGGATACAGGAATCGAATCTCTAAACTCCTCATGCAGACATGCCCTGGCGGGATACAGGTATCGAATCTACAATCAGTTACTCACAGATATGCCCTGGCTAGATACAGGAATCGAATCTACAATCAGTTACTCACAGATATTCCCTGGCTAGATACAGGAATCGAATCTAGAATTGGTCATCTACAGATATGTCTTGGCTGGATACAGGAATCGAATCTCTAAACTCTTCATGTAGACATGCCCTGGCTAGATACAGGTGTCGAATCTACAATCAATCATTCACAGATATGCCCTGGCTAGATACATGAATTGAACCTGGAATTAGTCGTCTACAGATATGCCCTGGCTGGATACCGGTATCGAATCTCTAAACTTCTTCATGCAGACATGCCCTGGATGGATACAGGAATCGAATCTACAATCAGTTACTCACAGATATGCCCTGGCTAGATACATGAATCGAATCTGGAATTAGGTCGTCTACAAATATGCCCTGGCTGGATACAGGAATCGAATCTTTAAACTCTTCATGCAGATATGCCCTGGCTGGATACAGGTGTCGAATCTCTAAACTATTCATGCAGACATGCCCTGGCTAGATACAGGAATCGAATCTACAATCAGTTACTCAGAGATATGCCCTGGCTAGATACAGGAATCGAATCTGGAATTGGTCGTCTATAGATATGCCCTGGCTGGATACAGGTATCGAATCTCTAAACTCTTCATGCAGATATTCCCTGGCTAGATACAGGTATCGAATCCACAATCAGTCACTCACAGATATGCCCTGGCTAGATACAGGAATCGAATATGGAATTAGTCGTCTACAGATATGCCCTGGCTGGATACAGGAATCGAATCTCTAAACTCTTCATGCAGATATGCCCTGGCTGGATACAGGTGTCGAATCTACAATCAGTTACTCACAGACATGCCCTGACTAGATACAGGAATCGAATCTGGAATTGGTCGTCTACAGATATGCCATGGCTGGATACAGGTATCGAATCTCTAAACTCCTCATGCAGATATGCCCTGGCTGGATATAGGTGTCGAATCTATAATCATTTACTCACAGACATGCCCTGGCTAGATACAAGAATCGAATCTGGAATTAGTCGTCTACAGATATGCCCTGGCTGGATACAGAAATCGAATCTCTAAACTCTTCATGCAGATATGCCCTGGCTGGATACAGGTGTCGAATCTACAATCAGTTACTCACAGACATGCCCTGGCTAGATACAGGAATCGAATTTGGAATTGGTCGTCTACAGATATGCCCTGGCTGGATACAGGAATCAAATCTCTAAACTCTTCATGCAGACATGCCCTGGCTGGATACAGGAATCGAATCTACAATCAGTTACTCAAAGATATGCCCTGGCTAGATACAGGAATCGAATCTGGAATTGGTCGTCTACAGATATGCCCTGGCTGGATACAGGAGTCGAATCTCTAAACTCTTCATATAGACATGCCCTGGCTGGATACAGGTATCGAATCTACAATCAGTTACTCACAGATATGCCCTGGCTAGATACAGGAATCGAATCTGGAATTGGTCGTCTACATATATGCCCTGGCTGGATACAGGAATCGAATCTCTAAACTCTTCATGCAGACATGCCCTTGCTGGATACAGGAATCGAATCTACAATCAGTTACTCACAGATATGCCCTGGCTAGATACAAGAAACGAATCTGGAGTTGGTCGTCTACAGATATGCCCTGGCTGGATACAGGAGTCGAATCTCTAAACTCTTCATGCAGACATGCCCTGGCTGGATACAGGTATCGAATCTACAATCAGTTACTCACAGATATGCCCTGGCTAGATACAGGTATCGAATCTGGAACTGTGAAAGTTGATGGTAATCGTCTTTTGATTGACCTTTTCCTAAAAAGGCAAAACATTAGTTGTATGCAACATCATGATGTATGAAATGCATGATGTCATGATGTTCTCAGGGAGAAATGAGATTGTGTTATATGCATTTTGTCATGTATGTAAGCAGGATGTATGAAATGTGATATGTTTATGAATGTGTTTTTGTCTAGGAAAATGAATCCTTGATGAATGCCGGGAGCTTGTTAAATCCTAAGCTGATGTTTGAAGAGTAGAGTTCTTCATTTCCGCTGGGGAGGATGGTTGCAAGAATAAACCGGTAGGAGAAGATGACTCCGTTGAGGAATAAACTTGTTGGAGAGATTACTCTGCGGGGAATACTCTGTGGGGAAGAGATGCTTCGCTGAGGTTTTGATGATGACTCCGCTGGGGATTCCACTGATAAGTTATGTTGGGGGATTTGATGAACTCCGCTGGGGGATAGGAAGAACTTCGCCGAGGACGATCTTTCCATGGTAATTAGCTGAGGATAACCCAGTTATAAGCTCTGGTGGGGAATATCCTTTGAAATGGTCGGGGAGAGACGTAGGTACTCCGTAGGGATGTCAGTTTGGACCTGTTAATGGGGATCCCCGCGGGGAACGCCCCGTTCGGGGCCCCAAAGATGGGGAATTTTCCCTCGTGGGGGCGGGGATGGGGAGAAAAATTCCCCCGAGAGCATTTCGGGGACGGGGACGGGGAATACACCCCCCGCCCCGCGGGGACCCCGCCCCGCGGGGACCCCGCCCCGCGGGGACCCCGCCCCGCCTATTATTTTAATATAGTTAATTTAATATATATATTTTAGATTAGGTTTTTTAGTCATTTCCTTTATGTTTATTTATAAAAATAAATAAATAAATATTCATGTATTTATTAAGAGAGAGAAATGTAAATATTAGACCCTAAAAAAGTTGAAGCGTTTCATTTTCTTCTGCCAGACATTTAGAGTCTCACACGTTAGACTCCTTTTTTTCTTCTCCAGTCAAATCTCCATTCATCTTCCTCTTCCAATTCCATCTTCTCTATTTGGTGTGCTTCCATTATTCACAGCTCTTACAATTTCATCAATAAGGTTTGATTTTCATAAATTTGTTCATGTAATTATTTATAGGAAAAAATAGATTATTTCTCTTTGATTCTCATAAATCTGTTTATATTATTGTTTATAGAAAAAAGTAGATTGTTTCTCCTTGATTCTCATAAACCTGTTCATGTAATTGCTTATAGGAAAAGTTGATTATTTTGATTAAATTTAAATTAAATTGTTTAGAAATTTTAGAGTTATCAAATCATTTGCATATTAAAAAAATATAAAATAATCAAAAAATTACTCATTTTTATCTCCTTTTAAATATTTTTGTGTTCATTTTTTATCTATACTATGCATTTGTAATTAAAATAATGTCGTCAGTTTTTCCTTAAAAAATATTAAAATATACTTTTCCTATTTTTTATTAATATATCACACTATAATTTAATTTTCTATATTAAACAAAAAAATATTACTTTTTAAATGAATCAATATATCATGCTATCACGGTATCACCCATAAAAAAAACCAAATATCTTATATTTCTAATTATTAATGAAATAATAACATATAAACAATAATATATCATGCTATCACCCATAAAAAAAAATATATCTTATATTTCTAATTATAAAACCAAAGCCATTAAGTGAAATAATAACATATAACTTTTTACACGAGTAAATATATCATGTATATAGGTAAATAAATGTATTCTCAATGTATATAATTAATTAATATATGTTATTATTTCTAATTGAAAAGTTACAGTAAATAAGGCATATTTAGAAATATGTGTAATGCATCATATATTTAGAAATATAAGATTTTTCTTATTAATTATTTTTTGTGTGAATTTCATGTATTTACTATTTCATTTATTTATTATTTTTTCATATATTTATTATTTTTGTTCTACTTCCATGTAGCCTTTTAAAATTTGTGTTTGTGTGTGCCAGGTTTTTGGTAAAAGAATGGTTGGTGAAGTTCAATCATCTAATAGTCCTAATGTTGCTTTGGAAGGGAATGAAGTTCCTATAGAAAGTAGTGGAGTTTCACTCACACAGGAAGTTCAATCTACTCCAAATGAAATAAATATAGAAAATCAAGATCCTGAAGCTCCCGTTGAACCCACTACAAGTCCTAACAAAAGGGGATTAAAATCAGATGCTTGGCCCTATTTTAAAAGGCAAAAAATAGGAGGCATTTGGAAGGCTATATGCAAATCTTGTGATAAGAAAATTGGTGGTGATACAAAAAATGGTACTAAACATTTATTTGATCATATTAGCATATGTCCAAAACGCACAGAGAGAGGTCCAAAACAAGCCATGCTTAAAGTGACAGAAAAAAATCCGGAAACAGACATGAATCATTTGTGGTTGGAAATTATACATTTAATCAAGATGTTTCTAAGAATGAACTCGCGAAGATGATTATATTGCATGAATATCCCATCATGATGGTTAACCATATTGGTTTTAGAAATTATAGCCATTCTCTTCAACCTTTGTTCAAGATAGTTTCTCGCAACACCATGAAGAATGATATAATGAAGTTGTATGAAAGTGAGAAGTCAAAGCAAATAAAAATACTTGCAAAGAATAAAAGCCGCATTGCAATAACTACTGATATGTGGACTGCTAGCAACCAGAACAAAGGATATATGTCTGTTACAGCTCATTACATTGATGAAAATTGGATTTTGCAGAATCGGATCATCAGGTAACTTCTCCCTTCCATTTACGTTATTATTATAATATAGTTATTTTATGTGATATTTATTATAATTTATTTTTAGGTTCATTTATGTCCCTACGCCACATACTGCTGAGGTCATTTGTGATTTTTTGGTAGATTGTTTGATGGATTGGAATATTGATAGAAAATTGTCAACATTAACCGTTGATAATTGTAGCACCAATGATGCTCTGATTGACCATTTGATTGATAAGATGTCACCTTCTTCTTTTATTTTAAAAGGGAAATTGTTTCATATGCGTTGTTGCGCCCACATATTAAACTTGATAGTGAAAGATGGCATGCAAACAATTTCTAGTTCAATTGAAAAGATTAGGGAAAGTGTCGGTTTTTTGGTAGCAACACCAAAGAGGGAGGAGAAATTTAAAGAAACTTGTAATAAATTGAACATGACTTATGAAAAGAAGCTTGCATAAGATTGTAGAACAAGATGGAACTCTACTTATTTAATGCTTGCTTCTGCATTGCCTTACGAACAAGTTTTTAAACGTTTAAAACAACGCCGTGATTCCCAATATAAGTGTGCACCAAGTGAAGAAGATTGGAAAATGGCAAGAGAAATTTGTGACAAGTTGAAATTATTTTTTAGTGTCACTGAGTTGTTCTCGGGTACTAAGTATCCAACATCAAACATTTATTTTCCCAAAGTTTGTCAAATAAGATTAGCTTTAAGAAAGTGGGAAGATTCTTCTAGTGATACTATACAAAGTATGGCAAGAAGTATGATAGTGAAGTTTGACAAATATTGGAGTTTGATTAATGGGGTGATGGCAATAGGGGCTGTTTTGGATCCTAGATATAAAATAACTTTGTTGAATTACTTCTTCCCACTTATGTATGGGAATAATGCTCCCAAAGAATTGGAAAAGGTAATACAAATGTGTGAAGATTTAGTTGAAGAATATCAACCAAATAATGATATGGTTCCTACAAGTAGTGAAGTTGGTGCATCAACATTGGTAGATGACATTGATGTCACAAGTCAAGATTGGGAGAAGGCTTATTCGGAATATGTGATGGAAAATACTTCAACTACAAATGTCAAGTCAGAATTTACTTCCTACTTGGAAGATGGTGTCTTGCTTGATAAACAAAAAAAGGAAAATTTTGACATCTTAGGATGGTGGAAACAAAATGGTTTGAAATTTCCAACTTTGCAAAAGATTGCAAGGGACTTTTTAGCAATTCCTATCTCTACCGTTGCTTCAGAGTCTGCCTTTAGTACTAGTGGTCGTGTTTTAAGTCAACAACGTAGTAGGTTGAAGGAAGACACTTTAGAGGCTTTGATGTGCACTCAAGATTGGATCCGAAAAGATATAAAAGGTAATATATTTTTATCTTTTACAAGATTAATTGAAAAGGATTTTTAAATTTTAATTTAGCTATTTGTTTCTTAGGTTATTCAAAAACGTTGACTCAATTCGAATGTGTGGATGAAGATATGGATGATGATGATGATGATGATAATAAGGTAATTTACATATTAGTGTTGATTACCTTTTAGTTTTTAAAGTATTTTTTTAAGTAAATATAATTATTGATTGTTTACTTTTCGTAGGAAAAAGAAAGTCATATCTAATTGTGGAATGAGGAAGAAGACCTTGCAAGGAGAAGTTGGAAAGAGAGACATGATTGATCATTACTTGTTTGGATATTTTGCTTAATATTTTAGTTTATTTATATGTAACTTTGTTTTAAGTATTTTGATATTTCTACTTTACGTGTGTTATCAATTGAGCAAATAGAGATATGTTGACTTTTGCTTTTAGTTGACTTATTATGAAGTATTTTTTAGCTTTTCAAGCATACTCATGATGCTAAATTTTATAATTATCCCTTATTAGTTTTGATGAAGTATAGTTTTTTAAGCATAATTATGTTGTTGGATTTTTTTAGTTGTTTAGGCATATTGTTACTTTAAAAAGTATTATAGTTCATTTTGTTGAATTTTATAGCATTTTATAGAAATTTATAAAAAAAATATTATTATTTTGTATTCCATTAGTATTTTTAATAAAAAATAATAAATGTCAAATACTAGTATTTTTTAATAACATAATAAATATGTGAATTCTTTGTGCTTTTTATTTTTATAGAAAATATAAACATTTTAAAAAAATAAAATATTAATGAATAAATGTAGGATCTATGGGGATCCCCGCGGGGAACGGGGATCCGCGGGGAACGGGGATGGGGATAGAAATTCCCCCGTGATAGAGATCGGGGACGGGGACGGGGAATGAATTTGATGGCGGGGAAAAAGATGGGGAAGTGTCCCCCCGGCCCCGCCCCGCCCCATTGACATCCCTAGTACTCCGCAGGTGATAAGCTTCCAGAATATACTGGGGATAAGCTTCCAGAATCTACTGGGGAGATGGTTCAACTCTCCTGGGGAATCTTTGGACTGTACTGGGGAAGTAGCTCCACTCGGGTGTCCGTATTCCACCGGGGAACAATCTTATTAAGACTGCCGGGGACGCTTGCTTAGGAACATCTGTATACTCCGCTGGGGAATATTGAGATTTTCAGGGGATACCCAGCTTCCTTAAGGCTGACAGTAGACTAACTCTGCTTGGGGAGAGTGTTGCTGACTTGCTGGAGATACTGTGCCTTTTTGGGCTGATTGGAGACCAACTATACTCCGGGAGAATTGTTGAATCTTGTCTTACTCTGCAGGGAGTGAAGGTATCCTGGTTACATTCTTCAGCCGAACCTACCTTGGTACCTTGGTGGACAGAGCAACTAGATCGTTTAGACAACTCATTATTGCCCCTGTTTCTGTGGGAGAAGGTACCCGTAGAGGTGCTTGATGATTGCCGATTGACAAATCTTCTTCTGGTAGGCAAGTGACGAGATGACGAGACATAGTCGTATGCTTTGATCCCTAATTTTTGCCTGGACCGCCCTTTCGGGTTTTCAGTCCACCGGAATACCCATTTTTTCCCAAGCCGCCTTTTCAGGTTTTCGACTTGCCGGGTGTACAGATTTTTTTTATTTTCATCCCTTATTATTGCCTGAACCCTTTTGGTTCGCCGGGAAGCCCTTATTTTTGCCTAGGTATGTCAACCTAGCGGGTCTTTGATTATGCATAGTATTTTTTCGACTATGTCCACGCTCTCAGGATGTAGGGAGGTGCCCCTGTTGTTGTGCTGCCATGTGACCAGAAGATGTTTGGTCATGCAAGATTCGTTGCTAGCATTCCTGTTCAATGCCCCAAGTGACCCAGGTGGAGATTTGCCCCAAGCTGGTTGGCCTTTTGAGAGATTCTCCAAATCTTGACTGGACTGCCCCAGATGATGGACAATGATCACGTCTGCCCCTTGGTTGGAAGTGTTTTTGTTCATTAGACATTCGTCGTGCGAATTTCTCTACCGTTCGAACAAATCATCATATGCAAACAATATCATATCAAGAATGCAAAGCCTATGTCTGTTTTGGAGTTTTTAAAAAATGCATTTTTCAGTAAACAAGCAAATTCCCCAACAGAGTCGCCAGTTCTGTGATCGGTGGAAATAGAACTGACTGTTTTTGAATGCTGGTTCGCGTTTGTGTTTCGCAAAATGTCGCGGTAAGCAAGAGTCGCCACCGTCTTTTATGTTCTCCAACATAGAAAGGACAAAAGCACAGCAAAATTCCTTCTTTGAGAATGTTCTCGGTTCGGGAGGTAGATTTATAGAAAGGGAAGGTGTTAGAACCCTTTCTATCCATGGGCTCTTAGGTACTTGCTCTTATGTTTTCAAAAATTGTTTGCTTTTCAAGTGTGTGTGGGTTTTGAAAAAGTTTTGTTTGAAAAATTTCTAAGTAACTCTTGTATCTGTCCTCAAGAGTGTATGAAATATTTGTTTGAAAACCTTTTGAAAGTGTAGGTGCGAAAAGTATTTTTGTTTGTTTGAAAGAGCAAGTACCCAGGAGAATCTACCTATTCTAAGGAATTAGGTTGTGTAAGAGTCCTTTAGATAGTGCTATCCCACCATTGAGAGGTAGGTAGCACCGTCGTTGGAGTTATTCAGGTCAATTCGATTATTAGGGACATGTGTAGTCACCAAAGCAATAGTAGGACGCCTTAGCGGTAACCCTAATGTCCTAGATCCTTTTTATCCGAGGCAACCGTTTCGAGGCAACTGGATCTTTAGACAGGAGGGCGGCCTCTAAGACACCCTATACTTGATGACCACGTCGAGGCAACCAGTGAGGCGTACCCTAGGGGTGGCATGTGCATGTGTGTTGAATTCAGTTTATATTTATCTTTGATCATGCATTTGTGAGCTACGGATTGATTTTATTTTTCATACAAGTCTTTCATGCATTTTTAACAGTTAGGAGTGCGGAAAATAAATTGCGGAAAAGGTAAATCTAACTATTACAAGGCGCGGGTCTATACATCGCCAAAAACAAAAACCCGATTGGAAAATAAAGTGCGAGAAAGGTAAATAAAGCGGTAAAGTTCTAATTAACTATTACATTTCCTGAGCAGATACAAAATAATGAATTAAAAAATAAATGCGCGCGCGAGAGATTGAATCGGGACGTCCTAAGGGTTTTGACCCTTTTTTGAGAAAGAATTGGATTTGTCCTTTTTGCAATTAATTAAAATTAAAACTAATAACTAATTAATTAATTTATTAAAAGAAAAAATGTTTTTTGTGTTTTTTATGTTTTTAATGAAAATAAAATAAAATAAAATTTAAAAGTCAAAAAGAAAAACCTAAATCTAAGCTTGATTTTATTTATTATGAAAGAAAGATTAAAATTATTCTAATTAAACTAAGTTAATGATACTTAGAATTTATTTACAAAATAAAAGAGTGAAATTAATAATAATAGTAATAAATTAAATATTTACATTTTTAGTTTTTTTGAATTTTTATTGTGAAAAATGTTAATTAATTTGCTGGTTAATAATTAATTAAAAAAAACAATAAAAAATAAATAAAGTAAATGAATGAAAGAAAAAATAAAAAAAATAAGATGCAAACCCAAGGGGGTTTGGGCCAGACTTGAAGGTGCATTTAGAATCTGAGGCCCAAGAAGCCACCAAGCCACGTTGACTTTCTTGCTTGCCTATGCACAAGATTGACCAGGAGCATGGTGTGCGTCATCTTTAGGCCACTGGATGGACGCTTGAGGACACTTGGCGTGCTTGGACGTGAGGTGCATGATAAACCTCCTTTGGGAACCTGCACACAAGCATGTAAAGAAAAAATATATGGAAATTTTGGGGGACCTGGGAATCGAACCCAGGTCCCAAGGGATGATTCAGTGACACGTCCACCAACTGAGCTGCTTTGTTCAATTGAAATTAAAACCAAACGTAAATATTATATTAATAAATCAAACATATGCCTGGGAAAAAATAATAACGCGCACTGATTATTTGAATGGACCACTCCCAGGCTTCCACGTCCTTCGTCTTCTTCCTTTTACCTGTAACAAAAAATCAAATAGCGGGGGTTTTTAACCCCCACAAAACAAGATGACAGAAAATAACGATTAGGCCCCTGATGATCAGAAATTGTTCGCGAGGGTTGGGTTGGATTCGTCTGGCCTTGACGAATTCAACCATATGCGTCTCAAGGTCCAATTTTTCCTGTGCTGGGAATCCCTAAATTGGAAGCTTTGAAACCCTAAAAATAATCCATGGTGGTTTGTGATTCAGGGCTCCATAATGCAATTGTCTTATACCATTAGCTTCAGAAGAGTGTTATCAATGTAAATCAATGATCATAACATGTTAAGGATGCATAAATATTGAATTACGATTAAGGAAAAAATAGTCAAACCGTGTGACTGGTTCTTGGGATTCCTTGAGTGTTGGCGTGTGGTTTTGATCTCTGCACGTTCCTGGGAATGCTGGCAATATGTTTGAATCCTCAAATTTGCTTGAAAGGGCCTTGAAGTGAGAAAACAAATTTGACTTTTTGCTTTGATTTTTTGAATATAGTTTGGCCGTTTGTGCAGTGCTTAGGTCGTGAATGAGGTTTGTACTGCTTGCATATGTAGGTATGAATGAGAATTAGGTCAGCAGCTGAGCCTTAACCTTGTGCAATTAAGTTTTGGATTCTTGTTTTAACACCATTGAAGAACATTCCATACTTGGAGCAAAACTTGGATTTTATGCACAAAAAGCCCCTAGCACGAATTTGTGAGCTGGCATGTGGTATATGAAAGTTGTCCAAATCCAAAAGATGCCATTCCATTAACTTTTAGATTTTATTTGAATTATTATGGATTTAAAATGAATTAAATCAATAAAAATTAAATAAAATGGAAAAATAAATGTTTGATCTTGAAATTAATCATGGGACACGTGGATGGCATGACAAGGTTGAATCAAGTGGAAGAAAGTGGGCCCTTTTGTCAAAAATTGAAGTTTTAAGGATAGTTGACTTTTGCCATTTCACAAACATTTCCCAACTTCTCCAATGCATATCTTGATCAATTTTGATCATATGAACATGTTCTTTGACATTTTGGAAAGGTCTTGAATTCTTCTAACCAATGCATTTGGTCCCATGTCATTTGGATTTACCAATCTCAAGTAATGGTCTTTGATTTAAAATGCCTTTTTGTTGACTTTTGAAAATGACCTATAATGTTGAAATTGATAACTTTTTGTGAGAGCATTTCTTGGACTTGGAATGTGAAGATGAGTTGTAGGAAATGTCATCCCCTTCAAAATGAGAATTGGATGGGATTTTTCTGATGAACCATGAAAAAGTTATGCCTTGGTCAATTTACAGTTGACTTTTCAGCTGTCCAAAAATGGAAACTTTTACATCTTGATGATTTTTGAGCCATGCTTGTGGAATCATGATCAAGACTTGATCAAATGATGATTGTGAGCTCAAAATAAGATGTTGACCAAAAATTCTTACTTTTGACTGTAAAATGACCATTTTACCCCTGCAGTTGATTGTGGAGCAAATATGGCTTTTGATTGTGCAACTTGATGCTGTAAGTCTTGAAACTTGACATGTAGATGCTTGACAATGTGTATAGGCCTATGGGACTTGATTGAGCCCTTGAAAACCTCAACTTCCTTGCAAGAACCAAAACCCTAATTTTGACTGGCTTAGGAGGATGGTTTGACTGTGCAACCCTTGAGTAGACTTGAGCAAATTGAGATGATGCTTGTCAAAACTTTGAAGAATATGGGAGGGAAAATTTTGGGGTACAACAGTTGCCCCTGTTCAATCTTCTTAAACCTGAGGATGTAGATTGGCTTGCATGCCTTTCGTGATCCGAAGGTGGAAGATGATTGAACACTAAAGTGCCCAGATATTTGCACTCACATAGTGGAGTATCAGCAGTGTGATGTCGGGAATGGGCTTACAGATTCCATTTGGAGAGGTGGCGGATAGGAGGATGGGCTTATAGATGCCATCTGGAAGTGTGACAAAACCTTGTCGGGAATGGGCTTATAGATGCCATTTGGAGATGTAATAGATAGGAGGATGGGCTTATAGATGCCATCTGGAAGTGTGACAAAACCTTGTCAGGAATGGGCTTATAGATGCCATTTGGAGATGTAATGGATATGAGGATGGGTTTATAGATGCCATCTGGAAGTGTGACAAATCCTTGTCGGGAATGGGCTTATAGATGCCATTTGGAGTTGTGTGTCGATCGTGTAAGAGATTCCTTAGCGAGAACTTGCGTACCTGAGAAAGAAAGATAATTTCCTGGCCTGTTACAGGTGTTGATCTTCAAACTCTTCATGCAGATATGCCCTGGCTAGATACAGGTATCGAATCTACAATCAATTACTCACAGATATGCCCTGGCTAGATACAGGTGTCGAATCTGGAATTTGTCGTCTACAGATGTGCCCTGGCTGGATACAGGAATCGAATCTCTAAACTCTTCATGCAGACATGCCCTGGCGGGATACAGGTATCGAATCTACAATCAGTTACTCACAGATATGCCCTGGCTAGATACAGGAATCAAATCTACAATCAGTTACTCACAGATATGCCCTGGCTAGATACAGGAATCGAATCTGGAATTGGTCGTCTACAGATATGCCCTGGCTGGATACATGAATCGAATCTCTAAACTCTTCATGCAGACATGCCCTGGCTAGATACAGGTGTCGAATCTACAATCAATCATTCACAGATATGCCCTGGCTAGATACAGGAATTGAACCTGGAATTAGTCGTCTACAGATATGCCCTGGCTAGATATAGGTATCGAATCTCTAAACTTCTTCATGCAGACATGCCCTGGCTGGATACAGGAATCGAATCTACAATCAGTTACTCACAGATATACCCTGGCTAGATACAGGAATCGAATCTGGAATTAGGTCGTCTACAGATATGCCCTGGCTGGATACAGGGATCGAATCTTTAAACTCTTCATGCAGATATGCCCTGGCTGGATACAGGTGTCGAATCTCTAAACTATTCATGCAGACATGCCCTGGCTAGATACAGGAATCGAATCTACAATCAGTTACTCACAGATATGCCCTAGCTAGATACAGGAATCGAATCTAGAATTGGTCGTCTATAGATATGCCCTGGCTGGATACAGGTATCGAATCTCTAAACTCTTCATGCAGATATTCCCTGGCTAGATACAGGTATCGAATCCACAATCAGTCACTCACAGATATGCCCTGGCTAGATACAGGAATCGAATATGGAATTAGTCGTCTACAGATATGCCCTTGCTGGATACAGGAATCGAATCTTTAAACTCTTCATGCAGATATGCCCTGGCTGGATACAGATGACGAATCTACAATCAGTTACTCACAGACATGCCCTGACTAGATACAGGAATCGAATCTGGAATTGGTCGTCTACAGATATGCCATGGCTGGATACAGGTATCGAATCTCTAAACTCCTCATGCAGATATGCCCTGGCTGGATACAGGTGTCGAATCTACAATCATTTACTCACAGACATGCCCTGGCTAGATACAGGAATCGAATCTAGAATTAGTCGTCTACAGATATGCCCTGGCTGGATACAGGAATCGAATCTCTAAACTCTTCATGCAGATATGCCCTAGCTGGATACAGGTGTCGAATCTACAATCAGTTACTCACAGACATGCCCTGGCTAGATACAGGAATCGAATCTGGAATTGGTCGTCTACAGATATGCCCTGGCTGGATACAGGAATCAAATCTCTAAACTCTTCATGCAGACATGCCCTGGCTGGATACAGGAATCGAATCTACAATCAGTTACTCAAAGATATGCCCTGGCTAGATACAGGAATCGAATCTGGAATTGGTCGTCTACAGATATGCCCTGGCTGGATACAGGAGTCGAATCTCTAAACTCTTCATGCAGACATGCCCTGGCTGGATACAGGTATCGAATCTACAATCAGTTACTCACAGATATGCCCTGGCTAGATACAAGAATCGAATCTGGAATTGGTCGTCTACAGATATGCCCTGGCTGGATACAGGAATCGAATCTCTAAACTCTTCATGCAGACATGCCCTTGCTGGATACAGGAATCGAATCTACAAAAAGTTACTCACAAATATGCCATGGCTAGATACAAGAATTGAATCTGGAATTGGTCGTCTACAGATATGCCCTGGCTGGATACAGGAGTCGAATCTCTAAACTCTTCATGCAGACATGCCCTGGCTGGATACAGGTATCGAATCTACAATCAGTTACTCACAGATATGCCCTGGCTAGATACAGGTATCGAATCTGGAACTGTGAAAGTTGATGGTAATCGTCTTTTGATTGACCTTTTCCTAAAAAGGCAAAATATTAGTTGTATGCAACGTCATGATGTATGAAATGTATGATGTCATGATGTTCTCAGGGAGAAATGAGATTGTGTTATATGCATTTTGTCATGTATGTAAGCAGGATGTATGAAATGTGATATGTTTATGAATGTGTTTTCGTCTAGGAAAATAAATCCTTGATGAATGTCGGGAGCTTGTTAAATCCTGGGCTGATGTTTGAAGAGTAGAGTTCTTCATTTCCGCTGGGGAGGATGGTTGCAAGAATAAATCGGTAGGAGAAGATGACTCCGTTGAGGAATAAACTTGTTGGAGAGATTACTCTGCGGGGAATACTCTGTGGGGAAGAGATGCTTCGCTGAGGTTTTGATGATGACTCCGCTGGGGATTCCACTGATAAGTTATGTTGGGGGATTTGATGAACTCCGCTGGGGGATAGGAAGAACTTCGCCGAGGACGATCTTTCCATGGTAATTAGCTGAGGATAACCCAGTTATAAGCTCTGGTGGGGAATATCCTTTGAAATGGTCGGGGAGAGACGTAGGTACTCCGCAGGTGATAAGCTTCCAGAATATACTGGGGATAAGCTTCCAGAATCTACTGGGGAGATGGTTCAACTCTCCTGGGGAATCTTTGGACTGTACTGGGGAAGTAGCTCCACTGGGGTGTCCGTATTCCACCGGGGAACAATCTTATTAAGACTGCCGGGGACGCTTGCTTAGGAACATCTGTATACTCCGCTGGGGAATATTGAGATTTTCAGGGGATACCCAGCTTCCTTAAGGCTGACAGTAGACTAACTCTGCTTGGGGAGAGTGTTGCTGACTTGCTGGAGATACTGTGCCTTTTTGGGCTGATTGGAGACCAACTCTACTCGGGGAGAATTGTTGAATCTTGTCTTACTCTGTAGGGAGTGAAGGTATCCTGGTTACATTCTTCAGCCGAACCTACCTTGGTACCTTGGTGGACAGAGCAACTAGATCGTTTAGACAACTCATTATTGCCCCTGTTTCTGTGGGAGAAGGTACCCGTAGAGGTGCTTGATCACTACCGATTGACAAATCTTCTTCTGGTAGGCAAGTGACGAGATGACGAGACATAGTCGTATGCTTTGATCCCTAATTTATGCCTGGACCGCCCTTTCGGGTTTTCAGTCCACCGGGATACCCATTTTTGCCCAAGCCGCCTTTTCAGGTTTTCGACTTGCCGGGTGTACAGATTTTTTTTATTTTCATCCCTTATTTTTGCCCGAACCCTTTTGGTTCGCCGGGAAGCCCTTATTTTTGCCTAGGCATGTCAACCTAGCGGGTCTTTGATTATGCGTAGTATTTTTTCGACTATGTCCACGCTCTCAGGATGTAGGGAGATGCCCCTATTGTTGTGCTGCCATGTGACCAGAAGATGTTTGGTCATGCAAGATTTGTTGCTGGCATTCCTGTTCAATGCCCCAAGTGACCCAGGTGGAGATTTGCCCCAAGCTGGTTGGCCTTTTGAGAGATTCTCCGAATCTTGACTGGACTGCCCCAGATGATGGACAATGATCATGTCTGCCCCTTGGTTGGAAGTGTTTTTGTTCATTAGACATTCGTCATGCGAATTTCTCTGCCGTTCGAACAAATCATCATATGCAAATAATATCATATCAAGAATGCAAAGCCTATGTCTGTTTTGGAGTTTTTAAAAAATGCATTTTTCAGTAAACAAGCAAATTCCCCAGCAGAGTCGCCAGTTCTGTGATCGGTGGAAATAGAAATGACTGTTTTTGAATGCTGGTTCGCGTTTGCGTTTCGCAAAATTTCGCGGTAAGCAAGAGTCGCCACCGTCTTTTATGTTCTCCAATATGGAAAGGACAAAAGCACAACAAAATTCCTTCTTTGAGAATGTTCTCGGTTCGGGAGGTAGATTTATAGAAAGGGAAGGTGTTATCACCCTTTCTATCCATGGTTATCCATGGGCTCTTAGGTACTTGCTCTTATGTTTTCAAAAATTGTTTTCTTTTCAAGTGTGTGTGGGTTTTGAAAAAGTTTTGTTTGAAAAATTTCTAAGTAACACTTGTATCTATCCTCAAGAGTGTATGAAATATTTGTTTGAAAACCTTTTGAAAGTGTAGGTGCGAAAAGTATTTTTGTTTGTTTGAAAGAGCAAGTACCCAGGAGAATCTACCTATTCTAAGGAATTAGGCTGTGTAAGAGTCCTTTAGATAGTGCTATCCCACCATTGAGAGGTAGGTAGCACCGTCATTGGAGTTATTCAGGTCAATTCGATTATTAGGGACATGTGTAGTCACCAAAGCAATAGTAGGACGCCTTAGCGGTAACCCTAATGTCCTAGATCCTTTTTATCCGAGGCAACCGTTTCGAGGCAACTGGATCTTTATACAGGAGGGCGACCTCTAAGACACCCTATACTTGATGACCACGTCGAGGCAACCAGTGAGGCGTACCCTAGGGGTGGCATATGCATGTGTGTTGAATTCAGTTTATGTTTATCTTTGATCATGCATTTGTGAGCTACGGATTGATTTTATTTTTCATACAAGTCTTTCATGCATTTTTAACAGTTAGGAGTGCGGAAAATAAATTGCGGAAAAGGTAAATCTAACTATTACAAGGCGCGGGTCTATACATCGCCAAAAACAAAAACCCGATTGGAAAATAAAGTGCGAGAAAGGTAAATAAAGCAGTAAAGTTCTAATTAACTATTACATTTCCTGAGCAGATACAAAATAATGAATTAAAAAATAAATGCGCGCGCGAGAGATTGAATCGGGACGTCCTAAGGGTTTTGACCCTTTTTTGAGAAAGAATTGGATTTGTCCTTTTTGCAATTAATTAAAATTAAAACTAATAACTAATTAATTAATTTATTAAAAGAAAAAAAATGTTTTTGTGTTTTTTATGTTTTTAATGAAAATAAAATAAAATAAAATTTAAAAGTCAAAAAGAAAAACCTAAATCTAAGCTTGATTTTATTTATTATGAAAGAAAGATTAAAATTATTCTAATTAAACTAAGTTAATGATATTTAGAATTTATTTACAAAATAAAAGAGTGAAATTAATAATAATAGTAATAAATGAAATATTTACATTTTTAGTTTTTTTGAATTTTTATTGTGAAAAATGTTAATTAATTTGCTGGTTAATAATTAATTAAAATAAAAAATAAAAAATAAATAAAGTAAATGAATGAAAGAAAAAATAAAAAAAAATAAGATGCAAACCCAAGGGTGTTTGGGCCAGACTTGAAGGTGCATTTAGAATCTGAGGCCCAAGAAGCCACCAAGCCACGTTGACTTTCTTGCTTGCCTATGCACAAGGTTGACCAGGAGCATGGTGTGCGTCATCTTTAGGCCACTGGATGGACGCTTGAGGACACTTGGCGTGCTTGGACGTGAGGTGCATGATAAACCTCCTTTGGGAACCTGCACACAAGCATGTAAAGAAAAAATATATGGAAATTTTGGGGGACCTGGGAATCGAACCCAGGTCCCAAGGGATGATTCAGTGACACGTCCACCAACTAAGCTGCTTTGTTCAATTGAAATTAAAACCAAACGTAAATATTATATTAATAAATCAAACATATGCCTGGGAAAAAAAATAACGCACGCTGATTATTTGAATGGACCACTCCCAGGCTTCCACGTCCTTCGTCTTCTTCCTTTTACCTGTAACAAAAAATCAAATAGCGGGGGTTTTTAACCCCCACAAAACAAGATGACAGAAAATAACGATTAGGCCCCTGATGATCAGAAATTGTTCGCGAGGGTTGGGTTGGATTCGTCTGGCCTTGACGAATTCAACCATATGCGTCTCAAGGTCCAATTTTTCCTGTGCTGGGAATCCCTAAATTGGAAGCTTTGAAACCCTAAAAATAATCCATGGTGGTTTGTGATTCAGGGCTCCATAATGCAATTGTCTTATACCATTAGCTTCAGAAGAGTGTTAGCAATGTAAATCAATGATCATAACATGTTAAGGATGCATAAATATTGAATTACGATTAAGGAAAAAAAAGTCAAACCGTGTCACTGGTTCTTGGGATTCCTTGAGTGTTGGCATGTGGTTTTGATCTCTGCATGTTCCTGGGAATGCTGGCAATATGTTTGAATCCTCAAATTTGCTTGAAAGGGCCTTGAAGTGAGAAAACAGATTTGACTTTTTGCTTGGATTTTTTTAATATAGTTTGGCCGTTTATGCAGTGCTTAGGTCGTGAATGAGGTTTGTACTGCTTGCATATGTAGGTATGAATGAGAATTAGGTCAGCAGCCGAGCCTTAACCTTGTGCAATTAAGTTTTGGATTCTTGTTTTAACACCATTGAAGAACATTCCATACTTGGAGCAAAACTTGGATTTTATGCACAAAAAGCCCCTAGCACGAATTTGTGAGCTGGCATGTGGTATATGAAAGTTGTCCAAATCCAAAAGATGCCATTCCATTAACTTTTAGATTTTATTTGAATTATTATGGATTTAAAATGAATTAAATCAATAAAAATTAAATAAAATGGAAAAATAAATGTTTGATCTTGAAATTAATCATGGGACACGTGGATGGCATGACAAGGCTGAATCAAGTGGAAGAAAGTGGGCCCTTTTGTCAAAAATTGAAGTTTTAAGGATAGTTGACTTTTGTCATTTCACAAAAATTTCCCAACTTCTCCAATGCATATCTTGCTCAATTTTGATCACAAGAACATGTTCATGGACATTTTGGAAAGGTCTTGAAGTCCTCTAACCAATGCCTTTGGTCCCATGTCATTTGGATTTACCAATCTCAAGTTATGGTCTTTGATTTAAAATGCCTTTTTGTTGACTTTTGAAAATGACCTATAATGTTGAAATTGATAACTTTTTGTGAGAGCATTTCTTGGACTTGGAATGTGAAGATGAGTTGTAGGAAATGTCATCCCCTTAAAAATGAGCATTGGATGGGATTTTTCTGATGAACCATGAAAAAGTTATGCCTTGGTCAATTTACAGTTGACTTTTCAGCTGTCCAAAAATGGAAACTTTTGCATCTTGATGATTTTTGAGCCATGCTTGTGGAATCATGATCAAGACTTGATCAAATGATGATTGTGAGCTCAAAATAAGATGTTGACCAAAAATTCTGACTTTTGACTGTAAAATGACCATTTTACCCCTGCAGTTGATTGTGGAGCGAATAGGGCTTTTGACTGTGCAACTTGATGCTGTAAGTCTTGAAACTTGACATATAGATGCTTGACAATGTGTATAGGCCTATGGGACTTGATTGAGCCCTTTAAAACCTCAACTTCCTTGCAAGAACCAAAACCCTAATTTTAACTGGCTTAGAAGGATGGTTTGACTGTGCAACCATTGAGTAGACTTTAGCAAATTGAGATGATGCTTGTCAAAACTTTGAAGAATATGGGAGGGCAAATTTTGGGGTACAACACACACGTTATATTAATAAAATAAAGTTTTGAGTACATCAATGCCCCTTAGGAAAAATAATATAAAACTCTAAGATAAAAAAAGTAGTGCGCATCCTCTTTGGGGCTATGTAGGCATTTAGGGTCTGCTCCTCATGAAGTAGCCTAGTGAGTTCCAAAACCTTCTTCTCGCTTGCGTAGAATTGGGCTTCGAAAGTATCTTGCTCTCCTTTGAGCTGTATCCAATCCCTTTGTAGGTCTTCAAGAGATGTGGGCATGTCAGGATGTAGGATAGTGTATGGAACTTCTCCCTCCTTAACAGGCTCAATGATCACCGGAAGGATGGAAGGATAAGGCATCATAAGACTTTGAGCCCGGGTTCGTACCCATTTTAGGTAAGGCTCAATAGGGATGGAATTCTTGTGTATCAAAGTCTTGTTATCCACCTTGTTTAGCATCCTCCAAGCTCGGATGAATCTCTGGAGAAGACCTTGATCGTCGTTGTCATAGTCGAATACCAAGCCTTAAATCAGCATCTCATGCGGGCCATCCCGTCGGGCATAACCAAACTGTCTTAGAGCCAAACATGGGTTGTAGGTGATGCCTCCTGTGATTCGGTGGGAGAACTGACTTGAGGTTTTGCGTTTGTGTTCGCAAATGTTTCGGTTTAGCAAGAGTCACCACCGACTTTTTATTTTATCCAAAGGAAAGGTCAAAAAGCACAGGAAAGACCTTTGAGATGTTTTCTTGGGTTCGGGGGGTAGATTATGAAAAGGGAAGGTGCTAGCACTCTTTTCATCCATGGTTTTCCATGGGCTCTTAGTTACTTGTTTTAGATCACTTGCTTTTGCTTTTCAATTGTTTGAAATGGTGCTTTTGTGTGTGGTTTTGAAAGTATTTTGAAAAGACGCCTTTGTCTAGGCAACCTTTGTAATGATTCTTGTTTGAATGTATACAAAGGTGTTTGTCTTTTGAAAAATGTTTCAATGTTTGAAAGTTTGTTTTGGGAAAATGTTTTGAAATTGTGTTGAGTGTTTCTTTGAAAATAGCAAGGATTATTTGCAAGTTTGATCAAGTAACTAGGAGTTATCTACCCTACTCAAAGACTTTCCTACATATTTTTAACCCTTTTACATTATTGTTTTACCATTGTATTTGGTAAACAACCTTGTATTTGGGTGTTAAACGGGACGGGCGTGGGTCATCGTATGACCATGATAGCAATGGTGCTAAGTATCTTTAGCAAGTGTTTTGAGGGACTAGATCATTTTTGTATAGGCAACCAAGATAGCGTCGTCGAGAGACTATGATCTTTTTGTTTTGTTTTTGTTTTGCCATGATACCTAGCATGCATACCATGGCCATTTTTAAGGCAACAAGTGAATGAAACCCTAGGGGTGCTTGTGTGCATTGTGTTGTCATTTTTCATGCATTTTTGTCTTGTGTTTAGTTAAGCTATTTGTTTTGATTTTTGGTTATCATACAAACCCTAATTTACTATCATGGCATTTGAAAGCGATAAAATGCCTAAAAGTAAATCTAAGACTAATACAACATTATTATGGGGAGGGGGATACAAGTTTGAATAAGGGGATATTGCTCAAAAATAAACCCTAAAACTATTATTACAACCAAATTGAAATATTGCACAAATAAATAAATATACAAATATTTAAATACACAAATAAATATAAATATGCAAAAAAGTTTTTGTATTTATTTTTATGTATGTAAAAATAAATTTATTTATGTCCAAAAATAAGAAAATAAAAATGATTATTTTTGAAAGGGTGGAAACCCTAGTTTTTGTTTTAAGAAAATATATATTCCATATTATTTATTTATGTACAAGAAAATAAATAAAAATATATACAAAAATGTTAAAAAAAATTAAAATGTGTTAGAAAATATTATTTAAGTGTATAAATAATAAAAAAAAAATATATGATATTTTTGTATTATTTACAAATTTTAATTAAGAAAATAAAGTAATATTATTATTAATAAACTATTTCTATGTCCAAAAAATAATAAAAATAATAAAATAAAATGTGAAAAATTAAGAGAATATTTTTGATGATTTTTACTATTTAGAAAAAATAATAAAAGTCAGAAAATATAAAAAGAAATGAAAAATATAAAAAAAATAAAAGAAATGGGCCAAGGGGGTGCGGAAAGCAAGCAGGGGGGTGTCAAAAGTCAGAACAACCAAGCCCAGCCCAAGGTCCCTTCATCCCTGTCCTTGAGACAGAAGGAAAACGCGCGTTTCTTGTTCAAACTTGTATCTCCTGCATATGTGCTTAAAAACAAAAACTTGCAACATGAAAGTTATAGCTCATCATCACACGATTCTAATCATATAAAAAACTTGATCTAACTCTAAGAAACCAGGGAGAATTTCCTTGGCCCTAAATTCTAACCTAGTTTTTTCAGCAACTTCAACATCTAAATTCTCCTAGCTCAGTTAACATAAATGAATTTTATGCATATGTACAGTTCAAGGACATTAAGGGCTACATTTTTACTTCACAAACCTAAGCCTAATGATTCCTAAATAAGGAGATAGAAGTTTGAGAAATACCTGTTTCAGTCAAGTTTTAATATGGCAATGTAGGTGTTTTGGATGAGGCCTGAAGGTCGTGTTAGCTTGCCTAAAGTTCACTCAATATTCCCCAATGCTTGGCTGGCTTTGAAATGGCCTGAATGTGCTTGTAGAACTCAACCTGCAAAGTTTCAAAGTAAAAATGGTGAAGTGTGAAAACAAGGTTATAGTTGCTTGAGAATGGTCTAGACAGCTTAGGTGTATTGTATGGAGTGTGTTGGAAGTGGTTTGGGACAAAACGCACGAGGCAATGTGAAGATGACTTGAGTTCTACAGGGTTTGCCCTGTTTTTGGCAGAAACGGGGTGTTTGGTGTGTTGGGGTGTTTGAGAGGCTTGTAGCTCATGTTTCTGGCTTGAGATAATGTGTTGAGGTTGTTTGAAATGTTACAAAGACTTGCTCTTATAAGATTGAAGAGTTGTTGACCTTTTGCACAATTGCTTGCTTTTGAAGAAAAGTTGGAATTGACAATGCTAAGGCCTGTACAGGCTAGCTCAAAGCCCGCACATAGTTGGTGTACTTTGCCCCAATTTTGTGGACTTTGTTTGCTGCAAAAGATTGGGTCCTTATCTCAAGATAAACAAAGTTGCCAAAAGTGACCTTTATCAAAATGGCATTGTTATCTTTTTGCCATTTTTGGAATAGTTCTTTGTACAATGCTCTAAAGCTCATAACAAAGCCTTAATCCAATGTGTTTGCATTTAATTTATGAGTGTAGAAAGGATTAGAACCTGTAAACTAAGTACAAGCATGATCCAAACTGATTTGCAACTTGTATCAATGTGCAAAATGCCTTGGCCAAAAGTGATAATTTTCCATTTTCAAACTTTCGATTCTCCCTAACCACAAATGATCTTGGAGAGTTCTTGGACATTTTGGAAAGATTGTAACATTATATACAATCCATTTTTGAAATGAATTTTGAGATTCCAATTGGAACTATGTGAAAAATTGCCATGAAGATATGTCAAAATCCTGCATAAACTAGGGCAAAATTTCACCAAGTTAGAAAGTTTTTTGACCTCTATTCACAAAATCATAACTTGATATCCAAGCATCTTTTGGGAAAACTTTGTGAATCAAAGTTATGTATTTTATGGAGGACTACAATTTTCATGTTGGAAGTTTTCCTTGAATCCAAATGCATCATGGTGAAAAATTTGGGAAAAGTTGGGAAAAAATAAGAAATTTTCATAACTTAGAAAGTTTCTAAGTTATGAAAATTTTCCATTTTAAACCCTAATTTTCAAAATTAGGTTTCTTGGTGAACACGTTTCATGTTTTGACACATCTTGATGAAAAATGACCCTTGGCACTTGATTTTGACCAAAAAGTCAAAGTTGTACTTTTCAGTGTACAGTTGATTTTTGATCAGTTGACTGGAAAATTCATCTGTCAATCCAATGCTTTTGAGATCTTTTTAACCTTGTGATTAGGTCAAGATGATGCCATTGAGTCCTTAAATCCATGCTTGAACCCAATTTTCCATTGTCTAGGTTAAAAATCAGAAATTGCCCTTGTGTAGTCAAAACCCTAAAAATGACCATTTTGCCCTTTTGATGATCTGATCAAATTTCTTGAGGAGTTGTGGTCCAAACTTGATCAAATGGTTCATATGAGTCTATAATGTTGATGTGGATAAAAAATTATGAGGTTTGACTGCAAATTGGCCACAGTTGACTTTTTCCCCAATACTACTGATTTTTAGGTCAACTGTCCAATTGACTGGGCAAAAATTTGATTCAAGGCTTGAAACTTGGTATGGGAAATCTTAGGAGTCCAATATGAAGTATGAAAGTCACATGGGGCATTGAAAGTCCAAAAATCCCTGTGCAAACTCAAACCCTAATTTTAGGTCAACAGTGCAAGGAGAGGTCTTGAGTAGAGCAAACCCTAATTCTGTCTGGAGTCCAAAGAGTCTTGTGAGGGGAAATCTTGATAAAATGAGAGGGCCAATTTTGGGGTACAACAGCTGCCCCTGTTCAATTTTCTTGAACCTGAAGAGTTAGATTGGCGAGTTTGTCGTTCGTGACTCGAAGGTAAAAGATGATTGGACACTAGAGTGCCCGTAAATTTGCACTCATCAAAATGTAGTTGAGGAAATGGGCTTAAAGATGCCATTTGAAGACAGTAGAATCTTGTTGGAGATGGGCTTAAAGATGCCATCAAGAATGTTTGTTGAACTACAAGCTATACGTCAGAAGATGAGTATCGAAATGGTATCCGTGTTTGGAATGCATTTGAAATGTATCTGGAGACTGAATCTGTATGAGAAATGGAATGGCGTCCGTGTCTGGAGCATATCCGAGTTGTAACTGTATTTGAATCTGAATGAATAAAAGAATGACTACCGTGTCTGGAGTGTATTTGTATTATATCTGAATCTGAAATTTGGATAAGCGACAGAATAGCATCCGTGTCTGGAGCATCTCTGGGCTGGTGATTAAGTCAGAATGAGTGATAGAATGGAAACCATATATGGAGTGTATCTGGACTGTATCTGAAGTTGAGATCTGTATGAGTAGCAGAATGACTTCCGTGTCTGGAGTGTATCTAAACTGTAACTGGGATCTGAAAAAGTGACAGAATGACTTCCGTGTTTGGAGTGTATCTGAACTTGAAATTGATAGTTGAATCTGAATGAGAAATAGAATGGCTTCCGTATTTGGAGCGTATCTAATCTGTATCTGATTGCTGAAGTCTGAATGAGTGACAGAATGGCATCCATGTCTGGAGCGTATCTGAATTGTATCTTGACTTGAAATTCTGAATGAGTAATAGAATGACCTCTGTGTCTGGAGTGTATCCATATTGTATCTGAATAAGAGATTTGAATGAGTAGAAGAATGACTTCCGTGTCTGGAGTGTATCCGTACTGTATCTGAAATCTTTGAATATTTGTTAGAAGTAGCTGTTAATCTTATCCTGAAAAAGGGTAAAATGTTAGCTGAAACACAAAATTATGTTGCCTGAAATGTATGATGCAATAAATGTGTTTTATTAATGTTTATGACATGAATGTAATGTATGCGCATGTAAGCTAATTTGCTGTCTTACTGAGGAAAATGAATCCTTGACTACTGCCGGGGAAAATAAATCCATGACCGTCGCTGGAGATTCAAAATCTTTGACCATTGAGGATGAGAAATCATTGTTGACTGCTGTTGGGGATAGAAAATCCTTGGCAACTCGCAGGGATTATCAAAAACTTTGACAACTTCTGTGGGGATGTGAGAATCCTTCACGACTTTCCTGGGGATATAGGGATCCTTTAAGTCTACTTGAGAAACCTGCTTGGGGAATCCAGAGAACTTTGATGACTATGGTTGGAGGTTACACAATGGGAATCCTTACTCGGCTGGGGAATAAGGAAACTTCTGATGATCTCTACCGGGGATCCAAACAAAGGAAAACCTTGATCTGCTGGAGAATAAGGAAGACTTTAATGGCTATGGCTGGAGGTTACACAATGGGAATCCTTACTCGGCTGGGGAATAAGGAAACTTTTGGTGATCTCTATCGGGGATCCAAACAAAGGAAAACCTTGATCTGCTAGAGAATAAGGAAGACTTTGATGGCCTCTGCGGGGAATTAAGAATGAGAAACTTTGATCTCCTGGGGAAAATGAACCCTTGGGGGCTTCACTGGAGAAGTGAGAATGAGAATTTTCGATCTGCAGGGGATTAAAAATTCTAACAAATTCATGATGGGGAGTAATGAAGACTTTGGAAACTTCACTGGGGAACCAAGAATGAGAATCTTCAATCTGCTAGGGAAATTTGAATCCTCGGGGACTTTAAACTGGGGAGTTAAGGATGAGAATCTTCGTTCTGTTGGGGAATAAAAACTCTGTGGGGAATAGCTATACTGCTGGGGAGTAGCTATCCTTCTGGGGAGATCAGGAGCTTGGGTTGTATGCCAATCTACTGGGGAATTATACGGAGGTTGGGGATAAAATAAAAGTTAACTATTATCTGGTTGATTCTCAGACTTTAAGACAACTTGCTGGGGAATCTGGGGAAAATTGAATGGTTTCTGCTGTAGATTGAGAGTTGGAATTTTGACTTTGTTGGGGAAGAAGGTTTCATCTCCTCTGAGGGTCTGTAATTCAAAGTTTTTGCTCCGCTGAGGATTGAGAGTTTGAAGATTTTAACTCTGATGGTGGATTAAGGATTTGAAATATGACTCCACTGGGGATTGGGAGTTTTGAAGTTTAACTCTGGCAGGGATTTTGAAATTTAATTCCGCTGTGGATATGTATTTCAAGGTTTCAGCTCCGTTAGGGATTTAGATGATGTACTGCAGGGGATTTCCCTTGGAATAGCCTAAAGACATTTTCCTATACTTTCAACCTGTCAGTAATTAATCTTTCTCATTTTGTTTATTTGTAAGCAGTGATTATATTCAAATGCATATGCTCATTTAATAAATCATTGGACGTTTTCAAATAAAACACAAGTGTAGAAAAGAAGAAAAGGCAAATAGTTTTCTGCACTTTGAAGTATCTTTGTATTAACTTTGTGTAAGTATTTTGTACAAAGGAGACAGACATCCTAGTAATAGAATGTTGTCATAAAAAATGAGAAAATTTTATACTAAGAAAAGATGGCTATGTGTAAAAATTCCATGGGGTTCCCATTCTGCTATAGCCTTCGTAACTCCGAATATCTTGTCCATTCTTTGCTTCGTCCGAAGATGATTAGATTGATCAGAAGACATGAGCTTGTCCATGAAGAGATTGTCCTTAAAGTGATCCGACGAGACATAGTCATACGCTTTAATTCCCTAACTTTTACCTGGACCTCCCTTTCGGATTTTCGATCCACCGGGAAACCCTTTTTCGCCCAAGTCGCCCTTTCGGGTTTTCAACTTGCCGGGTGTACAGATTTTTTTTATTTATCCCAAATTTTTGCTTGAACCTCTCTTTCGGGTTTTCGATTCACCGGAATGCCCTTTTTGCCCAAGTCGCCCTTTCGGGTTTTCAACTTGTCGGGTCATTTATGCGTAGTATCTTTTGACTATGTCTGCGTTCGCAGGGTGCGGCAGGTCGTCGCCGTCCATGGTGGTCAGGATCATTGCCCCACCAGAAAATATGTTTTTGATCACAAATGGTCCTTCGTAGGTAGGAGTCCATTTGCCCCTGGGATCACTTTGCAGCAAGATGATCCGCTTGATTACAAGATCCCCGACTTGAGATACTTGGCGCCTGAATTTCTTTTTGAAAGCCTTGATCATTCGTTTTTGATATGCCTGACCATGGCAAACATCAGTAAGTCGCGTTTCATCAATCAAGTTAAGTTGATCAAGCTGGGTCTGAATCCAATCGTCTTCACTCAAACGAGCATCCTTCATGATTCTCAAGGAGGGAATCTGAACCTCGATAGGTAAAATAGCTTCCATGCCGTATACCAAAGAATAGGGTGTTGCCTCAGTTGATGTACGTGTCGTGGTACGGTACCCGTGAAGAGAAAACGGTAACATCTCATGCCATTCCTTGTAGGTGACTGTCATCTTTTTTATGATCTTCTTGATATTTTTGTTCGCAGCTTCGACATCATCGTTCATCTTTGGTCGATAGGGAGATGAATTGTGATGTTGAATCTGGAACTGCTCGCATAGGGCAGTGATCATAGTGTTGTTAAGGTTTGTACCGTTGTCGGTGATGATCCTTTCGGGGATACCATATCGGAAAATGAGGTTCTGCTTGATGAAGCGGGCAACAACATTCTTTGTAACGGATGCGAAGGACGCTGCTTCGACCCACTTGGTGAAGTAATCAATGGCCACCAGGATGAAGCGGTGTCCATTGGATGCTATAGGCTTGATCTCTCCAATCATGTCGATTCCCCACATAGCGAATGGCCAAGGAGCTGTTAAGACATTGAGAGGAACTTGAGGTATATGTACCTTGTCTGCATAGATTTGACATTTGTGACAAGTTCTAGAATGTTGATGGCAGTCAGCTTCCATGGTAGACCAGTAATAGCCTGCTCGCAGAATCTTCTTAGCCATCGTATGTCCGCTAGAGTGAGTGCCAAAGGTACCATTGTGCAGTTTAGCCATGATCTGTTCAGCTTCAACCTTGTCCACACAACGGAGCAGAATGCAATCATGATTTCACTTGTATAGGATACCATTGCTCAAGAAGAACTTAGCTGCGAATCTCCTTAAGAACTTTTTGTCGTTGACTGAAGCTCCTTCAGGGTATTCCTGAGCCTCGAGATACCTTTTGACTTCGTGAAACCAAGTTCGGTCCACTACTTCTTTGGTATTAATCTCGTGACAATGTGTAGGTTCGTCCATCCGCTCAATGGTGATTTAGGGAGCCTCATTATCCCAGTTAAGTTTAAACATGGATGACATTGTAGCTAGAGCATCCGCTAGCTGATTTTCTTCTCGCGGGAAGTGCTTGAAGGTAATCTGCTCGAAATGTGGTAACAATGTCAAGACATGTTATTTGTAAGGGATGAGGTTTGGATGCTTAGTATCCCACTCTCCTTTGATTTGACTGATAACTAAAGCTGAGTCCCCAAACACAATCAACGATTTGATTCCCAAGTCAATAGCAGCCTTGAGACCAAAGATATAAGCTTCGTACTCGGCCATGTTGTTGGTGCAGCTGAAGCAGAGTCTGGCAGTGAAAGGTGTATGGAAACCTTCTGGAGAAATGAGTACCGCGCTGATACCGTTGCCAAGTGCATTAGAGGCACTATCAAAGTATAGGATCCATCGGGATCCTTGTTCAGGTCTGTCATACGGTCTGAAATCTTCAATGTTATCCAAGGTCATGATATCCTCATTGGGGAAGTTGAACCTCATGGATTGGTAATCTTCGACAGCTTGATGGGCCAGATGATCGGCTAGCACACTCCCCTTTATAGCTTTTTGGGTTGTATAATGTATATCGTATTCCGTCAGGATCATCTGCCATCTAGAGATTCTTTCAGATAAAGCTGGCTTCTTAAAGATGTACTTGATCAGATCCATCTTAGAGATCAGCAAAGTGGTATGAGTCAACATATACTGCCTTAGCCAGCAAGCAGCCCATACCAAAGTGCAATAAGTTTTCTCGAGCAGTGAGTATCGGGTCTCACAGTCGGTAAACTTTTTTCTAAGGTAATAAATGGCATGCTCTTTTTGGCCAGACTCGTCATGTTGGCCCAATACGCACCCCATTGAATTCTCTAGGACGGTCAAATACATGATTAGAGGCCTTACTTCGACGGGTGGCATCAAGATAGGAGGTTCTAGAAAATACTCCTTGATTTTATCGAAAGAAACTTGACAGTCATCATTCCATTTAATCACCCGATCTTTCTTCAACAGCTTGAAGATTGGTTCACAGGTAGATGTTAGGTGAGAAATGAACCTTGCAATGTAGTTTAGGCGTCCCAAGAAACCTCTGACCTCCTTTTCAGTGTGAGGGGCGGGCATTTCTTGTATAGCTTTGACTTTGGCGGGATCAACCTCAATGCCTTTGTTGCTGACTATGAAACCTAAGAGTTTACCGGACCTGACTCCGAAAGTGCACTTGTTAGAGTTCAGTCTGAGCTTGTACTCCTTCAACCTGGCAAACAGCTTTTGCAGATGGTCGAGGTGTTCTTCTTCAGTTTGTGAACGGGCTATCATGTCGTCTACGTAGACCTCTATCTCATGGTGTATCATATCATGAAACAAAGCTACCATGGCGCGTTGATAGGTTGCCTCGACATTCTTCAGTCCGAATGGCATTACTTTGTAGCAGAATGTACCCCACTGTGTAACAATAATAGTTTTCTCCATGTCTTCAGGGGCCATTTTGATCTGGTTATAGCCTGAGAATCCGTCCATGAAAGAAAATACCTTGTGCTGAGCTGTATTGTCAACCAAGATGTCAATGTGCGGTAGTGGAAAGTCATCTTTAGGGCTAGCCCTATTTAAGTCTCTGTAATCCACGCACATTCTCACTTTGTCGTCCTTCTTAGGCACGGGCACAATGTTAGCAACCCATTGTGGATAGGAAGTAACATCAAGAAATCCAGCATTGAACTGCTTCATAACTTCTGCTTTGATCTTTTCAGACATGTCGGGCCTCATGCGGCGGACTTTCTGTTTAACCAGTGGACAGTCTTCTCTTGTAGGGAGACGGTGAACCACAATATCTGTATCAAGTCCCAGCATGTCTTTGTATGACCAGGCGAAGATCTCAACATATTCATTCAACATCTGAACTAGACGCTCTTTGACACTTGGCTCTAGGTTGGTACCCACTCTAACTTCTTTTATGTCTTCCTCTGTACCCAAGTTGATTGTCTCTAACAACTCCTCGTGAGGTAGAATAGCCCTTTCTTCCTGTTGTAGCAGTCTAGCCAATTCTTCAGGAACTTCACAGTCTTCATCACCTTCGTACTCGGCATGGTAGACCAGATCTTCAGAGTCACTGAAGGCCATAGCAGAATTGTTACCCATGGAATCCTGAATGGAAGGGTACCTGCATTTGTGAGTGTGGGTGTGTGTGAGGGATAGCCACCTTTAAACAAATAAAATGTAAAAATAAAGAAAATGAACACAAAAGTTTATATGTGAAAACGTCCATGATTCATTAAAATGGCATATGAATGATGAAAAATCAAACCCTTACAAATGGACCTATGTGCCTCGGGTAAGGCACAAGGTTAAAAGTTTACGAATTGTTTAAGAATTATTACAAACCAACAGAAATGTTTGAAAGATAAATTACTGATTGATGAAAGTAATGGGAATAAAGTCCTTTGCCTCCCAATTGCACAGTCCTCCATCCACATTAGGGAAAATCCACTCTTCCAGATTGTTCTCCTCTTCACAACCTCCAAAGCATTGACTCCATGATGGGTGATCTTCACTGGTGGCCCTCAAGCCCGGGAGCGGCGCACAACCTTTTGAGCACAAGCAGTGAAACCCAAGTCGAACTTATTAGACTTGAAAGGAAAATTGGGCAGTTGCCCCCAGATTGTGTTTCCTCCTTCTTCAATCACGGCCTTTGCATCTTTGAGGGACGACATCCGAGGCGGAGGTCGGGTAATCATGGGTACAGAAGACACTTTCTTGGTCGCTGCAATCTCCTGAGCTACCTCTTCAAAATGCTGAAAGGGGGTTTCGATGAATTCACCATCCAATTCTACATAGCGGAAAGAATTAAGATGGCTTATCATGTATTCCTCCTCACCGTGAACAGTTACAATTTTCCCCTGGACAGGGTACTTGAGCTTCTGATGCAGAGTAGAAGTAACGGCTCCAGCATGATGAATCCAGGGTCTTCCCAACAAGCAAGAATAGGAGGGACGGATTTCCATGACATAGAATGTGGAGTTGAAGGTTTCAGTTCTCACCTTAATCGGGATGTACACCTCCCCGTGGACCATCCTCTTAGAACCATCAAAGGCTCTGACAATGATGTTGTTGGGCTTCAAAGTTAGACCTTCACAATCCAGCCTATCCAATGCCTTCTTTAGTAAGACGTTCAGCGATGAACCAGTGTCTACCAGAACGTGTGCCAGGGTAGTCCCTCTGCATTCTACCGAGACATGCAAAGCATCATTATGCTTTCTCCCTTTGATTATTAAATCAGCATCGGAGAATCCTAAACCATTGTCTGTTGTTAGGCTAGCTACACATTCTTGGAACTGATCCGCGGAGGTTTCCCGGGGCACATGGGCCGTCTTCATAAACCTGATCAAAGCTTTGGCACGGGCTTCTGAACAGAGCAGTAGGGCTAACATAGAGATTTTTAAAGGGGTTTGCCCCAGTTGCTCCACAACATTATAATCGCTTTTCTTGATTATATTCAAAATCTCTTCCATTTCTTTTTGAGAGGTTTCAGGGATGATCAACGACTGGCCCTTGTCCTGATGGGTTCTTCTTGGATCCCTTTCCCTCTATCGTCAGCAGCAGCAGAGGGGACAACCACAAGAGTTACAACTTCTTCAATAATTGGAGTTCTCGCAGATATGTTGACCGGTACAGGGGTAACCTTAGGAGCAGTTGAGGGTCCGAAGATTGTCTTTGGAGGGGCAATCTCCGGAGAGAAAATTCTTCCACTGCGGGTGATTTTACTCGTTCCGGCAATGCTTCGAATGTCGGAAGTCTCTTCATCAGAACTCTCTTCAGTTAATTCAATTTGTTTAACACCATGGTAAAAGATCTCTCCCCCATAGTTCCATGGTATTGATTTGTTGGACTTGTACGGGATAGGCCCCGGCATGGTTATCTTCAAAGGTACCATCTTCGGATCGGATGTAATCTTAACAGGTCTTTTGGAGACCTTGGAAAGATTGGCGGATATGGTAATTATCGAAACATCATTGACAGGAGTCGGTGTAACAGGAGTCTTTTCAAAAAGTATTTCTTGGTTATCCATTAGGCGCTGGATGCCTAACTTCAACAACGGACAGTCGGTTGGTAAGGATGAGCAAAGGCAACAATCTTCTTCACACCCTGGGAAAATCCCAGCCTTCAGCAAATTCAACTTGATTATCGGTAACGGAGTCATCAAATCATCAATTGTAGCAACAAAAAGATCTTCTTCAACAGCATGGGCATTGTGAGAAGATATCACATTAGGCTTTTCAGGGGCGTCGAATTCAACTTCTTTAGCATCTATAAAATCCTGAATCTTATTCTTGAGGGCCCAACAATTGTTGGTGTCGTGCCCCAGGCTGTCTGAATGATAAGCACACTTGGCATTTCAATGGTAGTAAGGAAAAGATGTATTCGGATTCTTCGGCGCCTCTTTCAAACTTGCAAGGTTTAACTTTAAGAGATGAGGGAGGACCTAAGCAGGTGTCATATTGATCCGGGTGAATTGCCGTGCAGGCCTTTCCACCCTTGCTTGGTTGGTTCTGGGTTGATTGTTTCTAGGCTGATCAGCTGCAGACTTCTGAATCATTACATCCCCCACCGCTGGTCGGTGCTCAACTCTTCCTCGATCTCTTTGGGATTAGATAGCTGAAACTTCTTTCTTTGCTGGAAAGGTCTTTTTGATGGCAGTGGAAGCAGATGTATCCTTTTGAATTTTCCCGCTCTTGATGTCGGCTTCAACTCTCTCACCAGTTAGAATCAACTCGGTGAACCCCATAGACGAACTTCCAATCAGGTGATTGAAAAAGGGGTCTGGCAGTGTACCCAAGAACATATCTACCAGCTCCCTCTCAGACAGAGGTGGTTGTACTCGTCCCGCCAAGTCTCCATTTCTGGGCATACTCTTTGAAACCTTCATTTGATACCATGCCCATACTCTGTAATTGAGTACGGGTTGGTGCTAAGTCCGTATTATATTGATATTATCTGTAGAAGGCGGCCGCCAAATCCTCCCAATTATGCACATCAGACCTTTCTAGCTGGTAGAACCAATCTAACTGCGTCTCAGAAAGACAGTCCTGGAAGAAATGAACCCATAGATCCTTGTCAGAAGAATGCGGCTGAATTTTTATGACGTAAGACCGCAGGTGTATCTTGGGACAAGACAAACCATCGTACTTAGAAAATATAGGCACCTTAAGCTTAGGGGGAATGACAATCCCAGCAACCAACCCTAGATCTTCAAAGTCCAGCCCAGGCACTCTTTATACCTCCATGGCAGCCAGACGCTCTTCCAGATTCTTGTACTTGTCATCTGCAGGAGGGTACTGCTGTTCAGAATAGTCTTCATCCTCCTCCTCCTCTTCTTCCTCAGACTCAGATGGTACTGCAGCTCCCTTTCCTTTTCCTACCCCTTCATCATATGTTGAGGGGAAATCCAGGACCCTTCTAGCTTGACCTTCAAATCTTCTACCCATGGCAGCCACACCAACCCTCTTCTTTTTCTTTTTCTCTTTTTCCTTTATCAGTAGAGTTTTAAGCTCCTCTTGACCCTTAGCCAAGGTCATGAGTAGCTGTTAGAACTGTGAATTCTGCACTTGTAAGTCTTTGATTGTCTGCTCTATATCCATCTTGCTGAAATAAACAGCAGAGAGTTAAGGAAACCTGGTGTGAAGACCTGCTTATGCATATGACGAATGATATGTATTCATGTAATGCATTCAAGGATTTTAGAAATTCAAATTTATTTTAAACCAAAAAGAACACACGTCATATTAATAAGATAGAATTTGTTAGTACATAAATGCCCCATGGGCAAAATAATACAAAATTCTAATGTAAAAAGACGTTGCGCATCCTCTTTGGTGCAATGTAGGTGTTGAGAGTATGCTCTTCGTGAAGTTGGCGAGTAAGTTCCAAAACCTTCTTCTCACTGGCGTAGAATTGGGCTTCAAAAGTATCACGTTCTCCCTTGAGCTGTATCCAACTCCTTTGTAAATCTTCTAGTGATGTTGGCATGTCAGGACGTAGGAGGGTGTATGGAACCTCTCCTTCCATAACAGGCTCTATAATCACAGGAAGAATGTAGGGGTAGAGCATCATAAAACTTTGGGCGCGGGTTCGTACCCACTTGAGGTAAGGCTCAAGGGGGATGGAATTCTTGTGTCCCAAGGTCTTACTGTCCACCTTGTTGGGCATCCTCCAAGCTCGGATAAACCTTTGTCGAAGTCCTTGATCGTTGTTGTCAAAGTCAAAAACCAAGTCTGGAATCAGCATGTCATGTGGGCCATCCCTTCGGGTATACCCAAACTGTCTCAGAGCCAAGCAGAGGTTGTAGGTGATGCCTCCCCTAATGCCAAGTAGAGGGACATTAGGGAATTCCCCACAACGATCAATGATGATAACATTTTCTCGAGATCGAGAACACTAATGAACATTTAAATGTGTAAGAGTCATCAATCGTTGTGACAACCTCAATCCTTGCTCATTCTTCAAAACTAATTGGGGAAGATGAGAAATAAACCATCTTTCCAGAAGAGGAGTGCAACACATGAGAATACCCCTTTTCCTCATTGTTCGAGTGTGAAAAAAGTGGAGGATGTCCCCAAGCAATGTAGGCATCGGATTGTGAGCCATGAAGATTTTGACAGCATTGACATCTATAAGCTGGTATGGATTTGGGAATAAGACCAACCATAGATGAGAAGAGCCACAATCTCATCAAAAGCTTGTAAGTCCAAAGAATTCCAGCAGCTTTGGGCCTTCTCAAACAGAAACTTTGACAAGAAACCTTTGACACCACTTCTGGTTTCTCAATGACCTATGATATCAGATGGTTGCAAGTGTAGGGCTTGAGCAACATCTTCAGGCTTTGGATCTCTTTTCGTACCGTTGTAGGGTAGTTAATGGAGAATAGTAATCCTCAGGAGTTGAGAAAATTCCTCCAAAGTAGGCACAAGCTGGTAATCAGGAAATGTGAAGCAGTGGTGTAAAGGGTCAAAGAACTGGAAGAGAACTTTCACCATGTCTTCCTCAGTGTTGGTGTTGACTAAGTTGAGAAGACGACCATGCCTCTCGATGAATGGAGAATTCTCAGGAATCCTTGAAGCTAGCTCCTTGAGTTGAGGAGGAATTCTTACAAGGTTGACTTGAATTATTTTCCTGCGAAGTGAATCCATTACCTACAAAACAGGAACAAAGATGAAGATCCAAATTCTTGAAATGGTTAGTGGATGCATATGATGCTTCATGATGTCCATGATTTTATGCACAAGTATATATGTACAAACAAATCACACAAGTTCCTAGTTTCAGGCTTGCATGGGGTTTCATAGGTAAGTACCCTCTTGAAGTTTAGTTGGCTCAACCTGTCCTAGAAATAGTAATCGGGTTCTAAGGAGCTCAATATCACTAGATTATTTTTTGTGTTCATTGTTTGAGTTTAGCCACTTTACTGGCGACCTAAATATTCCAAGAAAACAACCCTTAATGAGTGTAGTATCGAGTATCTACCAACTTCGGACTGCACCAAAGTCGGTCATCTCACTACCCCTAAAAAGGCCAAGTTGGTCAAGTAAAGGTTCTAAAAGTCCATTAGTGCTTCATGACATCACTCAGCGGCCCCGTATTCTCTTTGATTAACTCAAAGGCTACCGGTACCCACAAATATGTCACACTGAAATAGCTATTGCTTCAACCATGTCGGTATACCCCGCACAGTTTCCATAACGTATTGCTATTTACCTATGAATGTTTCCCAAATCCGGGTAGAGGATTCAAATCCAAACAATAGAACCAAATGTAAAGCAATCAAGTCAAGAAAGATAAGCATGTAAAGGTGATCTAAACCCTAAGGTAACCCTACTTTTTTTAGAATTTTTAATCCCCAGCAGAGTCGCCAGTTCTGTGATGCAGTGGGAGAACTGACTTGAGGTTTTACGTTTGTGTTTGCAAATGTTTCGGTTTATCAAGAGTCGCCACCTACTTTTTATTTTATCCAAAGGAAAGGTCAAAAAGCACAGGAAAGACCTTTGAGATGTTTTCTTGGGTTCAGGGGGTAGATTATGAAAAGGGAAGGTGCTAGCACCCTTTTCATCCATGGTTTTCCATGGGCTCTTAGTTACTTGTTTTAGATCACTTGCTTTTGCTTTTCAATTGTTTGAAATTGTGCTTTTGTGTGTTGTTTTGAAAGTATTTTGAAAAGAGGCCTTTGTCTAGGCAACCTTTGTAATAATTCTTGTTTGAATGTATACAAAGGTGTTTGTCTTTTGAAAAATGTTTCAATGTTTGAAAGTTTGTTTTGGGAAAATGTTTTGAAATTGTATTGAGTGTTTCTTTGAAAATAGCATGGATTGTTTGCAAGTTTGATCAAGTAACTAGGAGTTGTCTACCCTACTCAAATATCTTTCCTACACATTTTTAACCCTTTTACATTGTTGTTTTACCATTGTATTTGGTAAACAACCTTGTATTTGGGTGTTAAACGGGACGGACGTGGGTCATCGTATGACCATGATAGAAATGGTGCTAAGTATCTTTAGCAAATGTTTTGAGGGACTAGATCATTTTTGTATAGGCAACCAAGATAGCGTCATCGAGGGACTATGATCTTTTTGTTTTGTTTTTGTTTTGCCATGATACCTAGCATGCATACCATGGCCATTTTTAAGGCAACAAGTGGATGAAACCCTAGGGGTGCTTGTGTGTATTGTGTTGTCATTTTTCATGCATTTTTGTCTTGTGTTTAGTCAAGCTATTTATTTTGATTTTTGGTTATCATATAAACCCTAATTTACTATCATGGCATTTGAAAGCGATAAAATGCGTAAAAGTAAATCTAAGACTATTACAACATTATTATGGGGAGGGGGATACAAGTTTGAATAAGGGGATATTGCTCAAAAATAAACCCTAAAACTATTATTACAACCAAATTGAAATATTGCACAAATAAATAAATATACAAATATTTAAATACACAAATAAATATAAATAAGCAAAAATGTTTTTGTATTTATTTTTATGTATGTAAAAATAAATTTATTTATGTCCAAAAATAAGAAAATAAAAATGATTATTTTTGAAAGGGTGGAAACCCTAGTTTTTGTTTTAAGAAAATATATATTTTATATTATTTATTTATGTACAAAAAATAATATATGCAAAAATGTTTAAAAAAATTAAAATGTGTTAGAAAATATTATTTAAGTGTATAAATAATAAAAATAAAAAATATATGATATTTTTGTATTATTTACAAATTTTAATTAAGAAAATAAAGTAATATTATTATTAATAAACTATTTCTATGTCCAAAAAATAATAAAAATAATAAAATAAAATGTGAAAAATTAAGAGAATATTTTTGATGATTTTTACAATTTAGAAAAAATAATAAAAGTCAGAAAATATAAAAAGAAATGAAAAATATAAAAAAAATAAAAGAAATGGGCCAAGGGGGTGCAGAAAGCAAGCAGGGTGGTGTCAAAAGTCAGAACAACCAAGCTCAGCCCAAGGTCCCTTCATCCCTGTCCTTGAGACAGAAGGAAAACGCGCGTTTCTTGTTCAAACTTGTATCTCCTGCATATGTGCTTAAAAACAAAAACTTGCGACATGAAAGTTATAACTCATCATCACACGATTCTAACCATATAAAAAACTTGATCTAACTCTAAGAAACCAGGGAGAATTTCCTTGTCCCTAAATTCTAACCTAGTTTTTTTAGCAACTTCAACATCTAAATTCTCCTAGCTCAGTTAACATAAATGAATTTTATGCATATGTACAGTTCAAGGACATTAAGGGCTACATTTTTACTTCACAAATCTAAGCCTAATGATTCCTAAATAAGGAGATAGAAGTTTGAGAAATACTTGTTTCAGTCAAGTTTGAATATGGCAATGTAGGTGTTTTGGATGAGGCCTGAAGGTCGTGTTAGCTTGCCTGAAGTTCACTCAACCTTCCCCAATGCTTGGCTTGCTTTAAAATGACCTGAATGTGCTTGTAGAACTCAACCTACAAAGTTTCAAAGTAAAAATGGTGACGCGTGAAAACAAGGTTACAGTTGATTGAGAATGGTCTAGACAACTTAGGTGTATTGTATGGAGTGTGTTAGAAGTGGTTTGGGACAAAACGCACGAGGCAATGTGAAGATGACTTGAGTTCTACGGGGCTTGCCCTGTTTTGGGAAAAAATGGGGTTTTTGGTGTATTGGGGTGTTTGAGAGGCTTGTAGCTCATGTTTCTGGCTTGAGATAATGTGTTGAGGTTGTTTGAAATGTTACAAAGACTTTCTCTTATCAGATTGAAGAGTTGTTGACCTTTTGCACAATTGCTTGCTTTTGAAGAAAACTTGGAATTGACAATGCTAAGGCCTGTACAGGCTAGCTCAAAGCCTTCACATAGTTGGTGTACTTTGCCCCAATTTTGTGGATTTTGTTTGCTGCAAAATATTGGGTCCTTGTCTCAAGATAAACAAAGTTGCCAAAAGTGACCTTTATCAAAATGGCATTGTTATCTTTTTGCCATTTTTGGAATAGTTCTTTGTACAATGCTCTAAAGCTCAGAACAAAGCCTTAATCCAATGTGTTTGCATTTAATTTATGAGTGTAGAAAGGATTAGAACCTGTAAACCAAGTACAAGCATGATCCAAACTGATTTGCAACTTGTATCAATGTGCAAAATGCCTTGGCCAAAAGTGATAATTTTCCATTTTCAAACTTTCGATTCTCCCTAACCACAAATGATCTTGGAGAGTTCTTGGACATTTTGGAAAGCTTGTAACATGATCTACAATCCATCTTTGAAATGAATTTTTATATTCCAATTGGAACTATGTGAAAAATTTCCATGAAGATATGTCAAAATCCTGCATAAACTAGGGCAAAATTTCACCAAGTTAGAATGTTTTTGGACCTCTATTCACAAAATTATAACTTGATATCCAAGCATCTTTTGGGAAAACTTTGTGAATCAAAGTTATGTATTTTATGGAGGACTAAAACTTTCATGTTGGAAGTTTTCCTTGAATCCAATTGCATCATGGTGAAAAAGTTGGGAAAAGTTGGGAAAAAATAAGAAATTTTCATAACTTAGAAAGTTTCTAAGTTATGAAAATTTTTCCATTTTAAACCCTAATTTTCAAAATTAGGTTTCTTGGTGAACAAGTTTCATGTTTTGACACATCTTGATGAAAAATGACCCTTGGCACTTGATTTTGACCAAAAAGTCAAAGTTTGATTTTTCAGTGTACAGTTGATTTTTGATCAGTTGACTGGAAAATTCATTTGTCAATCCAATGCTTTTGAGATCTTTTTAACCTTGTGATTAGGTCAAGATGATGCAATTGAGTCCTTAAATCCATTCTTGAACCCAATTTGCCATTGGCTAGGTTAAAAATCAGAAATTGCCCTTGTGCAGTCAAAACCCTGAAAATGACCATTTTGCCCTTTTGATGATCTGATCAAATTTCTTGAGGAGTTGTGGTCCAAACTTGATCAAATGGTTCATATGAGTCTATAATGTTGATGTGGATAAAAAATTATGAGGTTTGACTGTAAATTGGCCACAATTGACTTTTTCCCCAATACTACTGATTTTTAGGTCAACTGTCCAATTGACTGGGTAAAAATTTGATTCAAGGCTTGAAACTTGGTATGGGAAATATTAGGAGTCCAATATGAAGTATTAAAGTCACATGGGGCATTGAAAGTCCAAAAATCCTTGTGCAAACTCAAACCCTAATTTCAGGTCAACAGTGCAAGGAGAGGTCTTGAGCAGAGCAAACCCTAATTCTGTCTGGAGTCCAAAGAGTTTTGTGAGGGGAAATCTTGATAAAATAAGAGGGAAATTTTTTGGGTACAACACCTCCCCTAATTCCAATTAGAGGGACATTAAGGAATTCCCCACAATGGTCAACAATGATAATATTCTTTTTGGATCAGGAACACCAATGAATATCTGAACGTTTGAGCGTCATTAACCTTTGTGACCACCTTAAACCTTGCTCATTCTTTAAGACTGATTGGGGAAGATGAGAAATAAACCATTTGGCCAGGAGAGGAGTGCAACACATAAGGACACCTCTTTTCCTCATTGTGCGAGTGTGAAAAGAGTGTAGTATATCCCCTAGCAATGTAGGCACCGGATTGCGTGACATGAAGATTTTGACAGCACTCATATCTATGAGCTGGTCAGGATTGGGGAACAAGACCATCCCATAGATAAGAAGGACCACAATTTCCTCAAAGGCTTTCAAGTCTAAGGAATTCCAACAGCTTTGGGCTTTTTCAAACAGGAACTTTGCTAAGAAGCCTTTGACACCACTCCTAGTTTCCCAATGAGTTGTGACATCAAATGAGTGCAAGTGAAGAGCTTGAGCAATATCTTCTGGATTTGGGTCTCTTTCTGTACCGTTGAAAGGTAGTTGATTGAGAATGGGAATCCTTAAGAGTTGGGAGAATTCTTCCAAAGTAGGCACAAGATGATAGTCGAGAAACGTGAAGCAATGGTGCAAAGGGTCAAAGAATTGGAAGAGCACCTTCATCACATCCTCATCTGTGTTGGAGGTGACCAAGTGGAGTAGACGACCATGCCTCTCGGTGAATGGAGAGTTCTCAGGGATCCTTGAAGCTAGCTCCTTAAGTTGTAGAGGAATTTTTACAAGGTTGAGTTGGATAGTTTTCCTGCAAAGTGAATCCATATCCTACAAAACAAGAACAAAGATGAATCTCAAAAATCATTGAAATGGTTAGTGATGTATATGATGTTCATGATATCCATGATGTTATATACAAGTATGCATATACAAGCAAAGCAAAACAGTTCTTAGTTTAGGCTTGCATGGGGTTTTATTGGTAAGTACCCTCTTGAAGTTTAGTTGGCTTAAACATGTCCTAATAATAGTAACCGGGTCCTAAGGAGCTCAATATCACCGGATTGTTTCCTTGATCATTGTTTTAGCTCAAGCCTCTTTAATGGTGACCTAAATATTCCAAGAAACCAAACCTCAATGAGTGTAGTATCGAGTATCTACCAACTTCGGAATGCACCAAAGCCAGTCATCTCACTATATCCTAAAGGCCAAGTTGGTCAAGTAAGGGGTTCTAAAAGTTCATTATTGCTTCATGACATCACTCAGCGGCCCCGTATTCTCTTTGATTGACTCAAAGGCTACCGGTACCCATAAATATGTAGCACTAACATAGCTATTGCTTAGACCATGTCGGTATACCCTGCACAGTTTCCACAACGTATTTCTATTTACCTATAATGTATCCCGAATCTGGGTAGAGGATTTCAAACCCAAACAAAGAACCATAATGTAAAGCATACAAGTTAAACAATGTAAGCAAATAAATGTGATATAGCCCTAAGGTAACCCCACTTTTATAAAAATCCCCAGCAGAGTCGCCAGTTCTGTGATACGGTGGGAGAACTGACTTGAGTGTTTTACGTTTTATCACAAATGTTGCGGTTAGCAAGAGTCGCCATCGACTTTTCTTTTATCCAAAAGAAAAGGTGAAAAAGCACAGGAAAGACCTTTGAGATTGTTTCTTGAGTTCGGGGGGGTAGATTATGAAAAGGGAAGGTATTAGCATCCTTTCCATCCATGGTTTTCCATGGGCTCTTAGTTACTTTCTAGATCACTTGCTTTTGCTGTTTGAAATTTTTCTTTGTGTGGTTTTTGAAAGTATTTTGTAAAAGAGGTCATTGTTTAGGCAATCTTTGTAATGATTCTCGTTCGTAAGAATGTATACAAATATGTTTATCTTTTTGAAAATGTTTTCAATGTTTGTAAGATGTTTTTGAAATGTGTGTGTTTGTTTTGGAAAATAGCAAGGATATTTGTTTGAAATGGAGCAAGTAACTAGAAGTAATATACATACTCAAATGTCTTTCTTGTTCATTTTATTTTCCTTTGATATTGTTGTCTTACCATTGATTTGGTAAGCAACCCTATCTTTGGATGTAAACGAGACGGGTGTGGGTCATCGTATAACCATGATTAGCAATGTTGCAAATTATCTTTGCATTTTGAGGGAACAAGATCATTTTGTAAGGCAACTTTGAATAGCGTCATCGAGGGACTATGATCTTATACTTGTTTGTTTTTGCCAAGATACTTCGCATGCGTAATATAGCCATTTTTTGTATAAGGCAACCAAGTGGAGAAACCCTAAGGGTGCTTGTGTGTAAGTGTGTTATTTTCATGCTTGATTTTGTCTTGGATTAGGGTCTTCTATTTGATTTGTTTTTATCTTGCCATACAAACCCTAATTACTAACATGGTATATAAAAGCGGTAAATTGCGTAATTTAAAGATTACTACGCTATTACAACATTTTATGGGAGGGGGGAATACAAATTGTGAATAGGGATTTGCAATAATGTAAATCTAATTAAGCTATTACAACCAAATCGAATTTGTACAAGTATTTGAATAAACAATATACAATATAATTTAAATATGCAATGTTATGTATATGCAAGAAAAAGAAAATTGCTTTGTTTTTTTCATATGCAAAAGAGTTTTGACCTAATCCTAATAATTTAAGAAAAGGAAATTATTTTTTATAAATTGGTTAACCCTAATTTCTAATTTAAAAGAAAAATAAAGTTCTTTAAGTATTATTTTTTGTGTATTTTTTGTATTAAAAATAATATATAATATTCATGAAAATATTTGGTCTTTTTATATGTCAAGATAAACATTTATAAGTATATAAAAAAAGGATAAAAATATATCTAAGTTTAATTTATTTTTACAAGTTTATTTAAGAAAGATAGTTAGTATATAATAAAATAAAAATATATTTTTTTTTGTAAAATAAAATAAAATAAATAGAAGTGCAATATTTAACATATTTATATTTTTTATAATTTTATAGTATTTAAAAAAATACATTTGATGAAAAAAATGGAAATAAAAAATAAATAATGAAAGATTAGGCCAGTGGTGCTGTAAGGAGGAAGGGAGGTAACTGTTAGAAAAAACAAGAGGCCCAAGGAACCAAACCCATGCTGCCAAAAATGCCAAAAATGAAACTGAAAAATGAGAAAAAATACAAAAGGTAGCGCCAAGGTTCGAACCCACGACCTATGCATTTCTAGCGGGTTATCTTGCCACTGGGGTGGCTGTACATCCGTTAGTTCATATGAAAACAAAAATACATAACATGAATCCCTTCCTTGCCCTGTACTTCGTCTTCTTCCTCAAGCTGGCCAGAACCTCTGTATCTTTCTCATTTCTCCATGAAAATGGAAACTTCCAACATGAAAATGATAGTACTCCTTCCCACGATTTCAAACACGTAACTTATGGAAACTAACAATCAAAAATCAAAACGAATTTTAAAGGCCCTAATTTTTACAGAAATTTGAACTCTAAAATTCTCTATACACAATGAATATAAATGAATTTTATGAACATGGTTGGTTTTAGCATAAGGATATCTACATTTTATCTTCACAAATCGTGACCAATAGATGCCTGTATGAAGAGATAGAAGTTGGAGTTCTTACCTCTTTCAGCTAAGATCGTGAATGGAGTTTGGGTGAGATTTATGAAGGCCTGAAGATCCCTTTAGCTTGCCTGAACCTCCCTGAGTGTGTTCCAATACTTGCCTTGCTTTGAAAGTGCCTGAATCTCTCCATCCAAGTCAACCTGCAAGCTTGAAAAACAACAATGGAAGATGGAGAAGGAGGTGTTACATTGGAGGGATGATGGTCTGGAACACTTAGATATGATGTAGGTAAAGTGTTTGAATGATTAGAACTTGAAACGCACGAGCAAATTTCTGGATTGCTATGCTTGGTTTATAACTGCAAGTTTTTGACAGGTTTTTGGTGATAGGGAGTTTTAGAGTGTTTCTGGCCTTGAGCAGCCGTGTTCTAAGTTGTAATGTGTTTGCGTATTAGTATAGAGAAGGTTTCTCATCCACTCCTCAACAGATTTCTGAGTTGTAGCCTTTTTGCACTCTTGCTTGATTTTTAAGAAAGGTGAAGAGACCACTCCTTACATGCTTGTACAGACCTGCTTGGAGTTGGTACAAGTTCTAGACAACTTACTCTTGGTTTATAGGACTTGTGTATGCAGAGAAAACAGGTTCAATGCTCAAGAAATGAAAAGTTGCAAAAGTTATGCTTTTCAAAAATGGCAATGGCAACTTTGTGCCATTTATGGAATTAAAACTTGGACAAAGACTCTTGTGCTTGGATTAAGGTTTTATCAACTGAGTAAGCATTAAATTATGAAGTGAGAAACAAGTTTGATACCTGTAAAGCAAGAATTAGGCAGCATAGGTTCATATTTGAATTTTGTTCTTCATGAAATGGCTTGAAATCAAAGTGAGAAATTTCCAACTTCCTCTCTTCGATTCTCCCTACTCAAGAATGATCTCAAGGAGTTCTTGGATATTTTGGAAAGCTTGCAATGTTATCTATAACTCATATTTCAAATTAATTTCAAGATTCCTCTTGGAACTAGGTGAAAAATTGCTATGAAGTTAGGTCAAAAACCTGCCTAAATTAGGGCAAAATTTCACTAAGTTATTTTAGTTCATGAGCATGTATTCACAAAATTATATCTTGAGATCCAAGCATATTTAGGGAAACATGTGTGAAGAAAAGTTGTAGATTTCATGTAGGTTTACAACTTTCATGTTGGGAACTTTCTTTGAATCATTTTGCATCATGGTGGAAATTTGGCTTAAAGTTGAGAAAAAATAAGAAATTTTCTATACTTAGAAAAATTTCTAAGTTAAGAAAATTTTCAAATTTCAAAACTAAATCTTCAATATTTGATTTCTTGATGAACAAGTTTCACATTTTGACATGTTTTGATGAATTGTGATCCTTGGCATTTGATTTTGACCAAAAAGTCAAAGTTTGACTTTTCAATATACAGTTGACTTTTGATCAGTTGACTGCAAATTTCATTTGTCAATCAAATGGATTTGCAATATTTTGAACCATGTTATTAGGTCATGATGATACAAATGAACCCTTGAAATCATGCTTCAAACCAATTTGTCATTTGTTAGGTCAAAAATCAGAAATTGCCCTTTCTTAGTCAAAACCCTAATTTTGACTATTTTGCCCTTTTGATGATTTGATCAAATTTCTTACGGAATTGTAGTCCAAACTTGATCAAATGATAAATATGAGTCTAAAATGTTGATGTGGATAAAAAATTATGAAGTTTGACTGTTAATTGACCATGGTTGACGTTTTCCTCAATACAGCTGATTTTTAGGTCAACTGTCCAATTGACTGGTCAAAAATGTGATTCAAGGCTTGAAACTTGTCATGAGTAAACTTAGAGGTCCATAATGATGTTTGAAAGTCATATGAAGCATTGATAGTCCAAAAATCCTTGTGCAATCTCAAACCCTAATTTTGGGTCATCAGTGCATGATGAGATGTCTTGAGCTGATCAAACCTTAATCCAGTCTTGAGTCAAAGAGATCTTGTGAGAAAAGTCTTGATAAATGAAAGGGCAAATTTTGGGGTACAACACTCGATACTACACTCATTGAGGTTTGGTTTTTTGGGATATTTCAGTCGCCATTAAAGAGGCTTTTTCTAAAACAATGACCAAGGAAACAAACTAGTGATATTGAGCTCCTTAGAACCTGGTTACTATTGCTAGGACAGGTTTTAAGCCGACTAAACTTCAAAAGGGTACTTACCTATAAAAATCCATGCAAGCCTAAACCTAAGGAGTTGTCTGCTTTGTTTGTATATATTTACTTGTACATAACATCATGAACATCATAACATCATATTCATTCACTAACCATTTCAAAGATCTTGAGATTTATCTTTGTTCTGTTTTCTAGGACATGGATCCTATTCGCAGGAAAACCATTCAAGTCAATCTTGTAAGGATCCCTCCTCAACTTAAGGAATTGGCATTAAGGATTCCTGAAAACTCTCCATTCACCGAAATACATGGTCGCCTACTAAACTTGGTCACCTCTAACACTGATGAAAACATGATGAAGGTGCTCTTTCAGTTCTTTGATCCTTTACACCATTGCTTCACATTTCCCGATTATCAACTTGTACCAACTTTGGAAGAATTATCCAAACTCTTGAGGATTCCCATTCTCAATTAACTACCTTTTAACGGTACAAAAATAGATCCAAAGCCAGAAGATATTGCTCAAGCTCTACACTTGCAATCATCTGATGTCACGACCAATTGGGAAACAAGGAGTGGTGTCAAGGGTTTCCTAGCAAAGTTATTGTTTGAGAAAGCCCAAAACAGTTGGAACTCTTTGGATTTGCAAGCTTTTGAATAAATTGTGGCTCTCCTCATATATGGGATGGTTTTGTTTCCAAATCTTGACCAACTCATAGATATGAACACCGTCAAGATCTTCATGTCTTGTAACCCGGTGCCTACTTTGCTAGGGGACATCCTACATTCTTTTCACACTCGCACTATGAGGAAAAGAGGTGTCCTTATGTGTTGCACTCCTCTCTTGGAAAGATGGTTCATTTTGCATATTCCCCAATCTGTATTGAAGAACGAGCAAGGTTCAAGGTGGTCACAAAGGTTGATGACGCTCAAACATTCTGACATTCATTGGTGTTCCCGATCTATAGAGAATGTTACTATTGTAGACCGTTATGGAGAATTCCCTAATGTCCCTTTACTTGGCATTAGGGGAGGTATCACCTACAACCCCTGCTTAGCCTTAAGATAGTTTGGTTACGCCCGAAGGGATGGCCCACATGAGATACTCATTCAAGGTTTGGTATTTGACTACGAGAACAACGATCAAGGTCTTCGCTAGAGATTCATCAAATCTTGGAGTATGTTGAACAAGGTAGATAGAAAGGCATTAGGGCACAAGAATTCCATCCCTCTTGAGCCTTACCTCAAATGGGTACGAACTCGCGCTCAAAGTCTTATGATGCCTTATCCCTCCATTCTCCCGGTAATCATTGAGCCTGTTATGGAAGGAGATGTTCCATACACTGTCCTGCATCCTGACATGCACACCTCTCTTGAAGACTTACAAAGAGATTGGATACAACTCAAGGGGGAGTGAGACACCTTCGAAGCCCAATTCTACGGTAGCGAGAATAAGGTTTTGGAGCTCACTAAGCAACTTCTTGAGGAGCGGACTCTGAATGCCTACATCGCACCAAAGAAGATGCGTACTACCTTTTTATCTTAGAGTTTTTGTATTGTTTTGCCCAAAGAGGCATTGGTGTACCCAAGCTTTAATTTATTAATATAACGTGTGTTTCCTTTTTTGTCTAAAACAAATTTGAATCTTTAAAATCCTTGAAATCATTGCATATGCATCTACAATTCATCATAACATAAGCAGGTTTCTTGCAACAAGTCTCCTCATCTTTCTATTGTTTATTTCAGTAAGATGGATCTCGAGCAAAAGGTGAAGGATCTCCAAGCACAAAATGCTCAGTTTCAACAGATATTCTTAACTCTAGCCAAAGGACAAGAAGAGTTGAAGACCTTGCTGGTTGAAGAGAAAAAGAAGAAGACAAAGAAAATAACCGGAGTTCTAAATATGGGAAGAAGATTCCAAGGTCAAGAAAGAAGGACCCTAGACTTTGCAACTTTGTAACACCCCAATTCTACCCCAAGAAAATTATGCAAAATAAATCAGAGTTATAAAATTTCAATCATGCAAACAAATCGGGACGTCACAAATTCTTCTAACAAATTCATTTAATTCATCGTGGATATATAACACTTTTTAAAACATCGGATGAACCATTAACATAACATCTTTAATCAAATAATTCAACAAAACAACAACTTCAAAACATCACATATTTAATAATAATCAATCTAAAGTTCAACAACTGAAAATCAACAAGCGTTCATCCCCCCGAGTGTTACATATCAGAGCAATGACACTGACTCGAACTATTGAAGAAATTCACCCTTCACTCTCGATTACCTGCACGTTACCAACATAAGGGAAACATTCAAATAGAAGGGGTGAGATATCTAACAATATAATAAAGCGCATGATAATTAATATATTAAATTAGCTCAATAACATCACCACTTCTCATCTCATAATCAACAATGTTACAACATATATATATATATATATATATATATATATATATATATATATATATATATATATATATATATATATATATATATATATATATATATATATATATATATATATATATATATATATATATATATATATATATATTCATTCATCAACATCAAAATACACCTCTTTATGAAATTATATAACGCGACTCAATACTATGCAAATGCATGTGGTACCATTGGAACAGAACTCCCATCTCAAAAATTTGCCAATTAATAGAGGCATCAACAAGGCATAGCCTTCATCTCAAAAATTTGCCAATCCAGGCCATCTCAACGAGCATAAGCTCCACCTCAAAAATGCAATGTATGCGACACAACCATGAATGTAATAATAATACCCAAGTTAACAACATCTCAAATCATCTCAAAACATATCAAATTAACATCTCAAAACATATCAAATTATCATCTCAAAAACATCTCCAAAACATCTCAATTAATCAACTCAAAAACATCTCAGATCATCAAAATAAGACACAATATTATTAATAACTTCTCACTAACAACTCAGCTGTAATTAATTCCACAGTAAAACAACACTGTCATTATGTAACTCTAATGTCCAGACTGACACTATCCTACTGTTATAGCTCAAACAGTAGCTTCTAAGCGTCTAACGTTCATCGTTCTGTTCGAAAACAACGTAAGGCCATCCCAGCTTCTGACCATGCAACCTCTAACCAACACCATCTCTAAATAACGCAGCTTTTGATGACACAACCTCTGGGAGACACAATCTTCTGACTACTATAACTTCTGACTAATGCAACCTCTGATCAAATGCAACTTCTGATCATCACAGTTTCTGACTACTTAACCTCTGACCAGATATAACTTATGATCATCTCAGCTTCTGACTAACCCCATCTTCTGACTAATACAAATTCTGATCATCACAGCTTCTGACTAACCCCATCTTCTGACTAATACAAATTCTGATCATCACAGCTTCTGACTAACCCCATCTTCTGACTAATATAAATCCTGACTAGTGCAACTTCTGACATCAGAATTGTTACTTTCACATGATTCAACACAACTTCTAACATCATAACTTCTACCTTTCACTAAGCCACACAACTTCTAACAACTTACATCTAACTTCAGAACTGTTATTTTCCATTCATCTTATTGTTCTAATTCCTTGCCTGATATCAATCTAACTAAGAGCAGTATTGACAAATTCTATTCTCCAAATTAATTCATTAGTTCTAATACAGTAGCGCCTGGTATCATTCTAGCATAATTCTGCGTTTTCATTACTGATATATTCAACATTTTCTATCACTGCATCTCACTACGGGATTCACGCTTAGAGTCCTAAAACTTAACATAATCATGATAATTCATCACCCATAATAACCCTATGACTCTACAGCATTTAACAGCATCAAGACATCAATATTCATCAAAACTCATCAATTTTCATCATACATCAATCATATATTCTCAATTCAAAAACAAGACAACAATCACCTCTAACCCCACATACCAATCATCATAAACCCAATTATAGAGTTAGAACCCCACCCTTACCTTGGATTGAAGGTCGCTCTACAATTTCTAGTTGGATTCACGTTCTTGTCGTTTTCCACTTTCTCTAGCAGCTTGCATGTTCTCTTCCAAATCCTTATTCTTTCTACTGCTTCTTTCTTTCTATTCCTTCTAACAAATAATAAAATAACCCTATTATTCTTTTATTTCTTATTGGGCTTAAAACCAACACACCCCCTTATTACTTCTATTCCTTCAAAATAAGCCCACATTAAATAATATTACACTTCTAATATTATTTCACCACATAATAATATATCTCTAATATTATTTCTCCACTTAATAAAATAAATCCAATTTAATTATAACACATCTTCATAAATATTCAAAAAATAATTTAATTAAATAATTAATTAAATTACGGGCGTTACAACTCTCCCCCACTTAGAATATTTTTGTCCTCGAAAATTTACCTCAATCAAACAACTCAGGGTAGGAGTCTCGCATCTTGCTCTCCAACTCCCAAGTCATGCTTTCTCCTGTAACTCCTAGACAACCCACTTTAATCAAGGAAATCTCTTTGCCCCTCAGGGTCTTCATTTCACGATCCGCGATCCGTACAGGCATCGTCTCCACCGTAAGATTATCCCGTACTTACACATCATCCATATGAATCACATGAGATGGATCTGATGAATGCAATAAATTTGTTAGAAGAATTTGTGACATGCTGATTCGTTTGCATGATTGAAATTTTATAACTCTGATTTATTTTGCATAATTTGCTTGGGGTAGAATTGGGGTGTTACAAACGTCATCTGGTGAGAAAGATAATCAAGATGGGAAAGGCAAGGAAGCAGTTGTCCATCCAGATTCAGAAGAGGAAGAGGAAGAAGAAGATTATTCTGAAGAGCAATATCCTTCAGTCGATGACAAGTATAAGCATCTGAGAGAACGGTTAAATGCAATGAAAATCCAAAAAGTGCCTGGATTGGAATTTGAGGAATTGGGGTTAGTATCTGGGATTGTCATTCCCCCAAAATTCAAGGCACCGGTGTTCACCAGATACGATGGAGTTTCATGTCCAAAAATGCATCTCCAGTCCTATGTGAGGAAAATACAGCCTCACACTGCCGACAAGGATTTATGGGTACATTTATTTCAAGACAGCCTGTCTGAGACTCATCTTGATTGGTTTTATCAGTTAGAAAGAGCCAATGTTCATAATTGGGAAGATTTGGCCGCTGCCTTTTACAAACAATACCAATACAACGCTAATCTTGCTCCCACCCGTACTCAACTTTAGAGTATGGCCATGGTTTCAAGTGAAGGCTTTAAAGACTACGCGCAAAAATGGAGGGACTTAGCAGGAAGAGTCCAGCCTCCCCTATCTGAAAGGGAGTTGGTAGACATGTTTTTCGGCACCTTGTCTGGTCCTTTCTTCAATCACTTAATTGGGAGTTCATCGGTAGGTTTTACCGAATTGATATTGACCGGAGAAAGGGTGAAAGTCGGGATAAATAATGGGAAGATTTAAAAAGATGCATCCTCTACTGTTGTAAGGAAACCATTCGTTGGGAAAAAAGAAGTTGTTGTTGTATATCCTACGAGAAATCAAGATAGGGTTGAACAACGTCCAATGGTGGGGGCTGTCATGATTCCTAAACCCGCACTTGCTCAGCAAAGAAGAAACCAGCCAAGAACTGAAAGACCAATCAGACAGTTCCCCCGAATTAACATGAAAATATCTCAAGTATTGCCACATTTGTTGAGATCCAATATAGTGACTTTGAAAGAAGCTCCAAAGAATCCTAACACAACCTCTCCTCATTATCATCCTAATTCCCGTTGTGCATACCATTCTGAGAGTCCCGGCCATGACACTAACAACTATTGGGCTCTGAAAAACAAAGTACAAGACCTTCTTGAAGCCAAAGAGATTGAATTCGACGCGCCAGAAATTCCCAATGTAATCACTGCCCCTATGCCCAAGCACAACCGTAATGTCAATGCCATTGAGGAAGATATGTTTGTTACTTTGGTTGATGAACTGGTGACCCCACTCCTAACTATTAAAAAGAACTTGTTGAATGCTGGTGTATTCCCATGCTGTGATGAAAGCTGTCATTTCTGTTTATCCTCACCAACCAGCTGTCATTTGTTAAAAGCAGGCGTTCAATGCCTAATAGATGACGAGGAGATTTTGTTCGAGAAGACTTTTACTCCAACTGTTTCTTATAATGATATTTCTATAGTGACCATTTTCGACAATTCTTCCAGGGTCTCCACCAAAAGACCTGTTAGAATTACATCAGTTCCTAAAGTAGCCCCGTTGATAATTACAATGCTCGGACCAATCCCGTATTCGTCAGACAAAACATTCCCATGGAATTATGGAGGTGATGTCTACTATCACAGTATCAAGTAAGATTGGCCAGCTGCTTAAAATTCAAGTTCTGAGAAAGTTGACTCCGGTATCAGTAATATCGCAGGGACTAGCAAGATAACCCGCAGTGGAAGGGTATTATCTCCAGAAATTGATCCTCCAAAAGCTATTTCTGGACCCGTAATCATTCATGTTGTTGTTGCTCCTCCGAAAGTTGTTCCCAATTCTGCAATCATCTCTGCTAATACTCCGGTCAACAAAATTGTTACAATCCCTGTTATCACCCCTACTGACATTCTGCTGCCGATTCAACCAAGACTCGAGGTAAAGGTATTCTGGTTGAGCCTGTCCGGACGAAGCCACAATCAGTAGCTATCCCTGAGACCTCCCGAAAAGAGATGGAGGAAATTCTAAAGATCATAAAAAGAAACGACTACAACGTAGTCGAGCAACTGGGGCAAACTCCATCAAAATTTTCCATGCTGGCTTTATTATTATGTTCTGAGGCTCATGTAAAGGCCTTGGTAAATTTCCTTAAAACTTCCCATGTACCCCAAAAAAACATCTTTCGATCAGTTCCAAGACTGCATAGCCATCTTGACCGCAAATAATGGTTTAGGTTTTTCAGATGCTGATAACGCCAAGGGGGAGAAAGCATAATGAGGCATTGCATGTCTCAGTCGAATGCAAAGGCACGACTTTGGCTCATGTCTTGGTTGACACCGGTCCGTCTCTGAATGTGTTTCCTAAAAAATCTCTTGATAGGCTTGACTGTGAAGGATTGATCTTGAAGCCTAGCAACATAGTAGTGAGGGCCTTTGACGGCTCAAAAAGGATGGTGCATGGGGAAGTATACATCCCCATAAAAGTTGGAACACAAACATTTGATTCAACTTTTTATGTAATGTATATTCTCCCTTTATATTCCTGCTTATTAGGCCGACCGTGGATTCACAATGCTGGTGTCGTTACCTGTATGTTGCATCAAATGCTGAAATATCCAATTCTAGGGAAAATCATCATTGTTCATGGAGAAGCATAGTATATGGTCAGTCATCTAAATTCCTTCAGGTATGTGGAATTAGATGGTGAATTTATTGAAACTCCATTCCAGCACTTTGAAGAAGTCCCACAGACTGTGGCAGTAACCAAGGCTGTGTCTCAAGTCCCCAAGATTACAAGGCCTCCGCTCAAGATATCGTCTTTGAAAGATGCCAAGGAAGTGATAGAAGAAGGTGGGTGCACTATTTAAGGCCAACTCTCGGATATCCCATACAAATCTGACAAATTTGGTTTGGGTTTCACTTCAGGAGCCCAGAAAGTTGTACGTCACGCTCGTGCCGGAGGACCATCCTTGAAGATCAGCAACCACGAAGTCAACGCAGTAGAGGATGATGAAGACAACTATGATCTGGAGTATTGGATTTTCCCAACTGTCAGTGGAGGGCTCAGCAACTGGGAAGCTAGAGACTTTGTCCCGATCACTTTTATCCCACAGTAATTTGTCTTTGAATTTTGTCGGATCTATAATATTAAAAAATTTATACTTTTAAAACCTTGTGTCTTACCCGAGGCACAATGGTCCATTTGTAAGGGTTATTATCTCATTCCATATGACATCAATGAATCATGGACATTTTTGCATACAAACTTTGTGCTCATTGTTTTTCTTTTTACATTTTCGTTTCTTTCAAAGATAGTTATACTCTTACACACACTCACAGTCACAATGCAGGTCTACATCCATTCAGGATCCCATGGGTAACGGTTCTGCTATGGCCTTTTGTGACTCTAAAAATCTAATCTACCAGGCCCAAGACGAAGGTGAGGAAGATTGTGAAGTGCCAGGGGAACTCGCCAGGTTACTACAACAAGAAGAGAGGACCATTCAGCCCCACGAAGAACCAGTGGACACATTTAACCTAGGTACCGAAGAAGACAAAAGAGAAGTCAAGGTGGGTGCCAATCTGGAACCCAGTGTCAAAGAGCGTCTGATTCAATTGCTACACGATTATGTTGCGGTCTTTGCCTGGTCGTATAAATACATGCTAGGACTTGATGCAGATATCGTGGTACATCGTCTACCTACAAAAGAGGACTGCCCACTGGTAAAGCAAAAGGTCCATCGCATGCAACCAGACATGTCAGATAAGATCAAAGCAGAAGTCATGAAACAATTCAACGCAAGATTCTTGGTCGTCACCTCTTATCCGTAATGGGTTGCCAATGTTGTTCCCGTGCCTAAAAAGGACGGCAAGGTACAAATGTGCATGGACTACAGAGATTTGAATCAGGCGAGCCCTAAGGATGATTTCCCACTTCCCCACATTGACATTCTAGTTGACAATATGGCACAGTACAAAGTGTTTTCCTTCATGGACGATTTCTCAGGCTACAACCAAATCAAAATGACACCTGAGGACATGGAGAAAACAACCTTTGTCACACAGTGGGGCACATTCTGCTATAAGGTTATGCCATTCGGGCTGAAGAATGTTGGGGCAACCTATCAACGTGCCATGGTATCTCTATTTCAGGACATGATACATCAGGAAATAGAGGTCTATGTGGACGGCATGATAGCTAGATCTCAAACAGAAGAAGAACATCTTGATCATTTATAGTAACTGTTTGAGAGGCTAAAGAAGTACAAGCTGAGGTTGAACCCAAATAAATGCACATTTGGGGTGAGGTACGGTAAACTCCTAAGCTTTGTTGTCAGCAATAAAGGTATTGAAGTGGATCCTGCCAAGGTGAAAGAAATACAAGAGATGCCTGCTCCTCATACTGAGAAGGAAGTCAGAGGATTCTTGGGACGATTAAACTACATTGCCATATTCATTTCTCACCTAACAGCTACTTGTGAACCAATCTTCAAATTACTGAAGAAAGATCAAGTAGTCAAGTAGAATGACGAGTGCCAAACTGCCTTCGACAAGATCAAAGAGTACCTACAAGAGCCTCCTGTTTTGATGCCACCAGTCGAGGGAAGACCCTTGATCATGTATCTAAATGTTTTGGAAAATTCAATGGGGTGTGTGTTGGGGCAGCATGACGAGTCTGGCCGAAAAGAGCATGTTATTTATTACCTGAGCAAAAAGTTTACCGACTGTGAAACAAGATATTCACTGCTCGAGAAAACTTGTTGCGCTCTGGCATGGGCTGCTCGCCGGCTAAGACAGTATATGCTGACCCACAATATTTTATTGATATCCAAAATGGATCCAATAAAATACATCTTCGAGAAACATGCCCTCTCTGGGAGAATAGCGAGATGACAAATGATCCTGACAGAATATGACATACAGTATACTACCTAGAAAGCAATAAAGGGCAATGTATTAGTTGATCACCTTGCTCATCAAGCTGTGGATGACTACCAGTCCACGAAGTTCGAATTCCCAGATGAAGACATCATGATGGTAAACAACTGTGAAGAATTCAGACCATATGACTGACCTGAACATGGATCCCGATGGACCCTGGTTTTTGATGGGGAATCTAACGCACTCGGCAATGGTATTGGTGTTGTACTCATATCTCCTGAAGGATGTCATACTCCCTTTATAGCAAGACTTTGCTTCAATTGTACAAACAACATGGCAGAATATGAAGTGTGCATCTTTGGTCTCAAAGCTGCCATAGATTTGGGGATTAAATCCTTAAATGTATTCGGAGATTCAGCTTTGGTCATCATCCATATCAAAGGAGAATGGGACACTAAACAACCTAACCTTATCCCCTACAAAGAACATGTGCTGACATTGATCCCACATTTTGAGAAGATTACCTTCGAGCATTTCCCGCGAGAAGAAAATAAGCTAGCAGACACACTATCCACAATGTCATCCATGTTTAAAATTAAATGGGATAATGAGGCTCCCCAGATCACCATTGAACGAATGGATGAACCAGATCACTGTCACGAGATTAATACTGAAGAAGTAGTGGACCAACCTTGGTTTCACGAAGTCAAGAGGTATCTCGAGGCTCAAGAATATCCGAAAGGAGCTTCAGTCAATGATAAGAAGTTCTTAAAGATATTCTCTGCTAAGTTGTTTCTTAGTAATGGCATTCTTTACAAACGCAACCATGACTCTATTTTGCTCCATTGCAAAGACAAGGTTGAGGCAGAAAAGATCATGGCTGATCTACATGAAGGCACTTTTGGCACCCATTCCAGTGGGCATACGATGGAAAAGAAAATATTATGGGCAGGTGTTGTACCCTAAAATTTTCCCTCTCATTTTATCAAGATTTCCCCTCACAAGACTCTTTGAACTCCAGACAGGATTAGGGTTTTGCTCTGCTCAAGACATCTCCTTGCACTGATGACCTAAATTAGGGTTTGAGTTTGCACAGGGATTTTTGGACTTCCAATGCTCAAAGTGACTTTCATACTTCATGTTGGACTTATCAGATTGCCTCTACCAAGTTTCAAGCCTTGAATCAAATTTTTGCCCAGTCAATTGGACAGTTGACCTAGAAATCAGTTGTATTGCGAAAAAGTCAATTGTGGCCAATTTACAATCAAACCTCACAATTTTTGACCCACGTCAACATTATATACTCATATGAACCATTTGATAAAGTTTGGACCATAACTCCTCAAGAAATTTGATCAGATCATCAAAAGGGCAAAATGGTCATTTTTAGGGTTTTGACTGCACAAGGGCAATTTCTGATTTTTAACCTAGCCAATGGAAAATTGGGTTCAAGCATGGATTCAAGGACTCAATGGCATCATCTTGACCTATTCACAAGGTTCAAAAGATCTCAAATGCATTGGATTGACAAATGAATTTTTCAGTCAACTGATCAAAATTTGACTGTACACTAAAAAGTCAAACTTTGACTTTTTGGTCAAAATCAAGTGCCAAGGGTCATTTTTCATCAAGATGTGTCAAAACATGAAACTTGTTCATCAAGAAACCTAATTTTGCAAATTAGGGTTTAAAATTGAAAATTTTCATAACTTAGAATTTTTCTAAGTTATGAAATTTTCTTATTTTTTCCCAACTTTGCCCAACATTTTAACCATGATGCAATTGGATTCAAACAAAACTTCCAACATGAAAGTTGTAGTCCTCCACAAATTCTACAACTTTTATTCACAAAGTTTTCCAAAAAGAAGCTTGGATCTCAAGTTATGATTTTTGGAACAAGGGTCCATGAAACTTTTAACTTAGTGAAATTTTGCCCTAGTTTAGGAAGGATTTTGACCTATCTTCATGGCCATTTTTCACCTAGTTCCACTTGGAGTATCAAAATTAATTTCATATATGGATTGTAGAGTATGTTACAATCTTTCCAAAATGTCCAAGAACTCTCCAAAATCATTTGTGGTTAGGGAGAATCGAAGGTTTGAATTTGGAAAAAACTCACTTTTGATCCATGGCATTTTTATGTTGATACAAGTTGCAAATTCCATCCAGCATTGTTTGTACTTGATTACAGGTCCCTAAACCCTTTCATACTCAATAAGTAAATGCAAATCCATTGGGTTGAGGCTTTGTTCTGATCATGGGAGGATTACACAAGATATTAATCCAAAAATAGCAAAAAGGCAACATTGCCATTTTTGTCAAATTTGCTTTATGTCAAATTGCATTCTTGAGCCTTGAACAAAATCTTGTACAGCAAACAATATCCACAAACTGAGAGGGCCAAGATCAAAAGGTGCAAGCTGGTAGATAGGCTGTACAGGCCTGTCTTGCATCACTTGTTACTTTTGCTTAAAATACAAGAAAACTTGCCAAAGAGCCACAACTTGCATATCTGTGATAACCAACTCTTGCAAGCATTGGAGACAAGTTTTGTACATTGCCTTGAGCCAAAAACACGAATTGTTGAACCCTCAAGCCTTCCAAAACACAAAATCACCTTCCTTTTGCAAAACAGGGTACTCCCTGCAGTTTCACTTCCATCTCACAAGTTACTCGTGCGTTTTGCCCCAAACTTGTTCCAATACATTCCACATAACCTATCCAAGCTATCACAATCATTGGCCACTGACTGTAACTCCATTTGCAAGCTTCACCATTTCTGTTTTCAGCTTGTGCAGGTTGAGTTCTACAAGCTTGTTTAAGCACATCCAAGACAAACTAGGCATTGGGGAAGGTCAGAGGAAGTTCAAGCAAGCTCCCAAGCATCTCAGGCCTCACTGAAAAGCTCCACATTGCCATACACGAGTTCAACTGAAACAGGTTTTTGTCAACTTCCTATCTCTCTATTTAGGAATCATTAGGCTTAGGTTTGTGAATAAAAAATATAGTACTCATAGCCCTGAAGTTGTACATATGCTTAGATTTCATTTAAGTTAATTGTGTTAAGAGAATTTGATTCATGAACTTCCTGAAAAAGTTAGGTTAGAAATTAGGGCCAGAGAAATTCTCTCTGGTCTTTGATATTTAGAATGAGTTCTTTACATGGTTGGAATCGTCTTGAAAAATGCTATGACTTTGGTGTTATGAGTTTTTGCATTAGAGCATGTATGCAGGTTTTCCAGATTTTGTACATGCGCGCGTATTTTTGAACGAAGGTTGAAGATGAAGCTTGGAACTAGGCTGGGCCTTTGTTTCTTGTTTTTGGCACCCCCTGCATTGCTGACTGCACCCCGTGGCCCATTTCTTTATATTTTTATATTTTTATATTTATTTTTCATTTCTGATTTTATTTTATATTTTCTAAACATAAAAAAATACCAAAAATATTTTTTATAAATTTTCACATTTATTTTTATATTTTATTTTATTTTTCTAACATGAAAATAATTATTAATTAGTATATACTTTTTTTTCTTTAATAAAAACAAATAAATATTTTAGAGATATTATATTTTTTTATTTTATTATTTATACATATAAAATAATATTTTTCCACATGTTTTTATTTCTTAAATATCTTTGTATATATTTATGTTTATTTTCTTGTACATAAAATAAATAATATAGTATATATTATCTTAAAACAAAAACTAGGGTTTCCACCCTTATTAAAAATGATATTTTTCTAATATATTTTCATTTTTTTGACATTTGAACATATTTCATTATTTTTATTTTATTGTATATAAATAATATAATTAATATATTTTCCTAAAACAAAATTAGGGTTTCTACCCTTTCCAAAAATAATCTTTTATTTCTATTTTTTTTAATACATTAAATATTATATTTTCACATACATAAAAATAAACAAAAACATTTTTTTTGCATATTCATAATATTTTGCATATTTATTTAATTGATCATTTAAATACTTGCCTATTTACTTATTTGTACCATTTATTCAATTTGGATGTAATAGTAAATATTAGGGTTTTATTTTCTTGCAAATACTCCCCCATTCAAAAATGTATCCCCCTCCCCATATCAATGTTGTAATAGTCGTAGATTTATTTTGCGCATTTATAACTTTTAAATATGCCATGATAGAGATTAGGGTTTGTATGCAAATATCCAAAATCAAAACAAATAGCTTGACTAATACAAAGACCTAAAAGCATGTAAATTGACAACACAATACACACATGCACCCCTAGGGTTTCATCCACGTGTTGCCTTTAAAATGGCCATGTTATGCATGTTGAGTATCTTGGCAAAACAAAAACAAAACAAAAGACCATAGTCCCTCGATGACGCTATCTTGGTTGCCTATACAAAAATGATCTAGTCCCTCAAAAAATTGCTAAAGATACTTAGCACAATTGCTATCATGGTCAATACGATGACCTGTGCCTGTCCTAATTAACATCCAAATACAAGGTTGTTTACCAGATGCAATTATAAAATAACACTGTCAAAAGGGTTAAAAATGTGTAGGAAATATCTTTGAGTGAAATAGGGTAGACAACTCTTAGTTACTTGATCAAAACTTGCAAAAACATCCTTGCTATTTTCAAACACACCTCACAACACAATTTCAAAACATTTCCCAAAACAAACTTTCAAACTTTCAAACTTTCAAACATTGAAACATCTTTTCAAAAGACAAACACCTTTGTATACATTTAAACAAGAATCATTACAAAGGTTGCCACAACGATAGCCTCTTTTCAAAACATTTTCAAAACCATACACAAAGCACCATTTCAAACAATTGAAAAGCAAAAGCAAGTGATCTAAACAAGTAACTAAGAGCCCATGGATAACCATGGATGAAAAGGGTGCTTGCACCTTCCCTTTTCATAATATACCCCCCGAACCAAAGAAAACATCTCAAAGGTCTTTCCTGTGCTTTTTGACCTTTCCTTTGGATAAAATAAAAAGTCGGTGGCAACTCTTGCTAAACTGAAACATTTGCGAACACAAACACAAAACCTCAAGTCAGTTCTCCCACCGCATCACAGAATTGGCGACTCTGCTGGGGAAAAATCTAAAAATGGGGTTACCTTAGGGTTTAGATCACTTTTACATGCTTACTTTGTTTGCTTTGATTGCTTTACACTTGGTTCTATTGTTTGGGTTTGAAATCCTCTACCCGGATTTGGGAAACATTCATAGGTAAATAGCAATACATTATGGAAACTATGCGGGGTATACCGACATGGTTGAAGTAATAGCTATATTAGTGCGACATATTTGTGGGTACCGGTAGCCTTTGAGTCAATCAAAGAGAATACGGGGCCGCTGAGTGATGTCATGAAGCACTAATGAACTTTTAGAACCTTTACTTGACCATCTTGGCCTTATTAGGGGTAGTGAGATGACCTACTTTGGTGCAGTCTGAAGTTGGTAGATACTCGATACTACACCCATTGAGGGTTGTTTTCTTGGAATATTTTGGTCGCCAGTTAATTGGCTAAACTGAAACAATGAACACAGAAAATAATCCAGTGATATTGAGCTCCTTAGAACCCGGTTACTATTTATAGGACAGGTTGAGCCAACTAAACTTCAAGAGGGTACTTACCTATGAAACCCCATGCAAGCCTGAAACTAGGAACTTGTGTGACTTGCTTGTACATATACTTGTGCATACATCATGAACATCATAAAGCATCATATGCATCCACTAACCATTTCAAGGGTTTGGATCTTCATCTTTGTTCTTGTTTTGTAGGTCATGGAATCACTCCGCAGAAAAATAATTCAAGTCAACCTTGTGAGGATCCCTCCTCAACTCAAGGAGATTGCTTCCAAGATTCCAGAGAATTCTCCCTTCAGTGAAAGACATGGTAGACTTCTCAACTTGGTCAACTCCAACATTGAAGAAGACATGGTGAAAGTTCTCTTCCAATTCTTTGACCCCCTACACCATTGCTTCATATTTCTTGATTACCAACTAGTGCCTACTTTGGAGGAATTTTATCAACTCCTGAGGATTCCTATTCTCCATCAACTACCCTACAACGGTATGGAAAGAGAACCAAAGCCTGAAGATGTTGCTCAAGCCTTACACTTGCAACCATCTGATATCAAAGGTCATTGGGAAACCAGAAGTGGTGTCAAGGGTTTCTTGGCAAAGTTTCTGTTTGAGAAGGCACAAGACTGCTGGAATTCTCTAGATCTGCAAGCTTTTGAGGAGATTGTAGCACTTCTCATCTATGGGTTGGTCTTGTACCCAAACCCTGATCAGCTTATAGATGTGAATGTTGTCAAAATTTTCACATCTCGGAATCCTGTGCCTACATTGCTTTGGGACATCCTCCACTCATTTCACACACGAACAATGAGGAAAAGAGGTGTTCTCATGTGTTGTACTCCTCTTCTAGCAAGATGGTTTATTTCTCACCTTCCCCAGTCAGTCTTGAAGAATGAGCAAGGCTTGAGGTGGTCACAACGATTGATGACTCTTACACATTCTGATGTTCATTGGTGTTCTCGGTCCAGAGAAAATGTCATCATCATTGATCATTGTGGGGAATTCCCTAATGTCCCACTACTTGGCATTAGGGGAGGCATTACCTACAATCCCTGCTTAGCTCTGAGACAGTTTGGGTATGCCCGAAGGGATGGCCCTCATGACATGCTGATTCCAGACTTGGTTTTTGACTTCGACAACGACGCTCAAGGACTTCGCCAAAGGTTTATCCGAGCTTGGAGGATGCCCAACAAAGTGGATAGTAAGACACTGGGACACAATAATTCCATCCCCCTTGAGCCTTACCTCAAGTGGGTACGAACCCGCGCCCAGAGTCTTATGATGCCTTACCCCTACATTCTGCCTATGATCAAAGAGCCTGTTATGGAAGGAGAGGTTCCATACACCCTCCTACATCCTGACATGCCAACATCATTGGAAGATTTGCAAAAGAGTTGGATACAGCTTAAGGAAGAACGGAATACTTTTGAAGCCAACTTCTATGCCAGTGAGAAGAAGGTTTTGGAACTTACTCGTCGACTCCACGAAGAGCAGACTCTTAACACCTACATAGCACCGAAAAGGATGCGCAACATCTTTTTACATTAGAATTTTGTATTATTTTGCCCATGGGGCACTTATGTACTAACAAATTCTATCTTATTAATATGACGTGCGTTCTTTTTTGTTTACAACAAATTTGAATTTCTGAATCCTTGAATTCATTACATGAATACATATCATTCATCATATGCATAAACAGGTCTTCACACCAGGTTTCCTTATCTCTCTGTTGTTTATTTCAGCAAGATGGATATAGAGCAGACAGTCAAAGATCTACAGGCGCAGAATTCACAGTTCCAACAACTCCTCATGACCTTGGCAAAGGGTCAGGAGGTCCTTAAAGCACTGTTAGAGAAGGAAAAAGAAAAGGAGAAAAATAAAAAGAAAAGAGTTGGTGTGGCCACTATGGGAAGGAGATTTGAGAACCAAGCTAGAAGAGTCATGGATTTCCCCTCGACGTCTGATGAAGTGGTTGGTAAAGGAAAGGGAGTTGCAGGACCTTCCGAGTCTGAGGCTGAAGAAGAAGAAGAAGAGGAGGATGAAGATTATTCTGAGTAGCAGTACCCTCCTGCGGACGATAAGTATAAGAATCTGGAAGATCGGCTGGCATCCATGGAGGTACAAAGAGTACATGGGCTGGATTTCGAAGAACTAGGGTTGGTTGTTGGGATTGTGATTCCCCCTAAATTCAAGGTGCCTACATTTGCTAAATACGATGGTTTGTCTTGTCCGAAAATGCATTTGCGGTCTTACGTCAGAAAGATCCAACCTCACTCTTCTGATAAGGATCTGTGGGTCCACTTTTTTCAAGATAGTCTTTCGGGAACGCAATTAGATTGGTTCTATCAGCTTGAAAGATCTGATGTACATAACTGGGAGGATTTGACTGTTGCCTTCTACCGACAATATCAATATAATGCATATTTAGCGCCTACTCGTACTCAATTACAGAGTATGGGTATGGTCTCTAATGAAGGCTTTAAGGAGTATACCCAGAAGTGGCGGGACTTGGCTGGAAGGGTGCAGCCACCATTGTCTAAGAGAGAGCTTGTGGATACGTTTTTGGGGACCCTATCAGGTCCATTCTTTAATCACTTGATCGGGAGCTCATCTACAGGGTTCACCGAATTAATTCTGACGGGTGAAAGAGTCTGTGATCGGTGGATCTGGAACTGACTGTTTAACGCTGGTTCGCGAAATGTCGCGGAAGCAAGAGTCGCCACCGTCTTTTATTTTCTCCAACATGGAAAGGACAAAAGCACAGCAAAATTCCTTATGAGATAGCTTCTCGGTTCGGGAGGTAGATTTATAGAAAGGGAAGGTGTTAGCACCCTTTCTATCTGTGGTTATCCACGGGCTCTTAGATACTTGCTCATTGTGTTTTCAAAATGTTTGTTTGCTTTTCAAGGTGAGTGGGTTTGAAAAAGTTCCGTTTAAAATTTCAGTTCGACTCTTGTATCAGTCCTCAAGAGTGTTTGAAAAGTTGTTTTTGAAAGCTTTTTGCAAAGTGTCGGTGTGAAAAAGAAGTTTTTATTTGTTTTGAATTTAGAGAAAGTATCTACGAGTCATCTACCTACCCTAAGGAATTAGTCTGTGTAAATGTCCTTAAGGTAGTGCCATCCCACCATTGAGAGGTAGGTAGCACCACCGTTGGAGGTGTTCGGGTCAATTCGTTTGTAGGGACAATGTGGTCACCAGAGCAATAGTAGGACACCTTAGAAGCTACCCTCATGCCATGTTCATGGACACGAGGACTTACTAAAACGTCCTCTACTCGACGACCACGTTTCGAGGGGCAAGGCAACAGTGAGGCGTACCCTAGGAGTGGTGTGTGAATTATGTGTCATTTTCAGTTATTATTTGTCTTTATCATGCATTGAGTGTTCTACGCTTTGATTTTATTTGAGCATACATTCTTTCATGTGATTAACAGTTTAAAGGTGCGGAATTTAAAGTACGGAAAAATAAAAGTCCTACGCTATTACAAGGCGCGGGTCTACATTGCCAAATTAAACAAAGACCCGATTTGAATAAATAAAATGCGGAAAGTAAATATCCTAATTATCTATTACAAAGCTTCGGGGCAAATACATTATATTTAAAAAGGAAATAAAAGTAAACGTGCGAAAAGAAATAAAAATCGAGTGTGCGAGGGCGTTGGACCCTTTAAGGAAATTAAATTGAAATTACAAATTAATTAAATTATTCAATAAGGAAAAGAAGTTATTTTTGGAGTTTTTGTATTTATGAAAAAAAAGGAAGATTAATTGAAATTAGAAATTTAAATAAAAAACCCTAATTCTAAATTGTTTTTAATTTATTAAAGAAAAATGTTTAAGTTTAAACTAATTTAACCCTAATTAACTAATTACAAGTATTTATAAAATTAATTAATAATAATAATAATTATAATAAGGAAAAAAACTTATTTATTGAGAAAAAGAGTAAAATGCTAGAAACCCTAATTTTTATGTATTTTAGTTATTAAGAAGTAAATTAAAATTAAAACCCTAAATTAAAACTAAATTGGTTATTAAATTTATTTACAAAATTAATAGAAATTAATATAATTGAAACATATTTTTTGTTTTATGATTTTCTTGTTTTTTTATGTTATAAATTTTTTTGTGAATTAAAGGAAAACAATTAATTAAAAAGAATAAATAAAAGAAAAAAAAAAGAGAGAAAGAAATGCAAACATGGAGGGTGTTGACCCAAATTGAGGAGGTTCATAGAAAGCAGTTTGGCCCAAGAATTCCAGGCCCATGTTGATTTTCAGCGTTTGTGTGAGAAACAGTTGACCAATGCGTATGGTGGATTGCTGGTGATGGCCATTAGATTGGCCTTCAGGGACATGTGGCAAGCACAGATCTGGAGTTGCATGGTGGTCCCTTGATGAAGCACTGCATGGAAACATGTTACAAGAAAAATTATTGAATAAAGTGGGGGACCTGGGAATCGAACCCAGGTCCCAATGCTTGCAACTATCCCTGTCCACCAACTGAGCTATGCACGCGTGTTTGTTAGTATAATAAGATAGAAATAATATATGTGAAAGCAAGCATTATACTGAAACCAAATAAAAAAACACGCTAACTTTCAAATATACCAATCACATGCCTACAGCTCAGCGTCTTCCTCGTGGATTCTTCGTTTTGCCTGAAAATATAAGCTAGATAGCGGGGGTTTTAAACCCCCACAACCTGAAACAACGAATAATAGCGAATATAAATTGAGCAATCATAAAAAATGCGCGATGAGTGATTTGGATTCGTTGGAATGTCACGAGTGCATTGGTCTAGGTCTCATGGTCTAATTTTTCCTCATGAAGAAGTCCCTAATTTCAAGCTACTGAAACCCTAGAAAATTTCCATGGCAACTTCTCATACAGGCAACGTTAGTTCAATTAGAAGACACCAATAGCTTCAGCATACTCATATTAATATAAACCAATCATTAAAACTCAGTAATCATGCATGAAAAATCAAATACGAATATGAATATTTCAAAGGAAAGTCCAGCTTTTATCTACCAATTCCTTGAGTATGGAAGCGTGATTTTGACTGGAAAAGTTCCCTGGAAATATCAGGAATGGATTGAGATGGTTTTGAGGCCTTGAAACACCCTGCAATTCAGTTTTCAGTTTCCAAATTTTTGTTCAAAAATTGCAATGTTGTTTTTAGGTTTCAGCGCAGCATGCTTCTTCTTATGATTAGGTTTGTGTTTGCATATGTATGAGGAATGAATTAGGTCAACAATCCAAGCCCATAATCCTTTGCATTCATGTCTTTGAGATTTGATTTTTCAAGTATCTTTTTCAATCTTTTTCATACCTTTCTTATGCCAATCATTGAAGATTCTTGCTTTTTTGAGTATGCACGAAATATTGAGGTCATGATGAGTGGATATGCTGCACAAAAAGGTTTGGAAAACATGATTTGCTATTTTTGTCATATTTTATTTTAATTAAATGAACTAATAATAATAATAATTCAAATAATTAATCAAAAATGATAAAATAACTCCCTTTAAAGTCAATGGGTCGTGCATAGCTTTTGGGTGATGATTCTTGGAAGAAATTGTGGCCCATTAGCAATTTTGAGGCATTTGAAGCAAAGTTGACTTTTCAAAATTCCCAAAAATTTCCCAACTTCCACAAAGCATATCTTGCTCAATTTTTAAGCTTTGATCATGTTCTTTGACATTTTGGAAAGGTCTTGGAGTCCTCTATCCAATGCCTTTGGTCCCATGTCATTTTGATTTACCAATCTCAAGTTATGGTCTTTGACTTAAAGTGCCTTTTTATTGACTTTTGAAAATGACCTATAATGTTGAGATTGATAACTTTTTGTGAGAGCATTTCTTGGACTTGAAGTGTGAAGATGAGTTGTAGGAAATGTCATTCTCTTCAAAATGAGCTTTGGATGGAATTTTTATGATAAACCATGTGGAAGTTATGCTCTGGTCAAGTTACAGTTGACTTTTTCAACTGTCCAAAAATAGAAACTTTTGCATCTTGAGACTTTTTGAGCCATGCCTTGAGAATCATGATCAAGAATTGATCAAATGATGTTTGTGGCTTCAAAATAAGATGTTGACCAAAATTTTTGACTTTTGACTGTCAAATGACCATTTTGCCCCTGCAGTTGACTGTGAAGCAATTAGGGTTTTTGACTGTGCAATTTTGTGCTGTGAGTCTTGAAACTTGGCATATGGATGCTTGACAATGTTTATAGGCATGTGGGACTTGATTGGACCCTTGGAAACTTCAATTTCTTTGCCAGAACCAAAACCCTAATTTTTTACTGTTAGGAGGCCATTGAACTGTGCAACCCTTGGGAGATTTTGAAGCATGCTCTTTGCAAATCTTGAAGAATATGGGAGGGCAAATTTTGGGGTACAACAGTTGCCCCTGTTCAATCTTCTTAGACCTGAGGATGTAGATTGGCTGACGTGCCTTTCGTAATCCGAAGGTGGAAGATGATTGAACACTAGAGTGCCCAGAAATTTGCGCTCACACGTTAGCAGTGTGATGGTGGGAATGGGCTTACAGACGCCATTTGGAGATTAGTGGATAGGAGGGTGGGCTTATAGATGCCATGTTGAGAGGTGATGGATAGGTGGATGGGCTTATAGATGCCATCTGGGTGTCGATCGCGTAAGAGATTCCTTAGCGAGAACTTGCGTACCTGAAAAAGAAAGATGATTACCTGACCTGTTACAAGAGTTGGTCTTCAAACTCTTTGTGTAAATGTGCCCTGACTGGTTACAGGAATTGAATCCTTAAACCTCTTCAGACGTGCCCTGGCGAGATACAGGAGTCGAGTCTGGAGCTTCAAAAGGTGATGAATGAATCAGGGATGGTTACTACCTCAACGGGACGATGAAAGAACCTTGGATGATTACTACCTCAACAGTAACAATGAGAGAATCTGGGGCGATTACTACCTCAACAGTAACGGTGAGAGAATCTTGGATGTCTTCTATTGAGTCTTCTTTAGGAAAATCTTTAGGAATCGATTTTACTGGACTGGAGAAGGCCTTTGACTGGATCGGCATCAGAAAAATCTTTAGGAGTCGATTTAACTGAATCAGGCAAGGTCTTGGAATCTTCAACTGGAATAAGAATCAGGGAGATCTTAGGGTCGATCTGACTGAACCAGAGAAGGCCTTTGACTGGATAAGAATCAGAAAAATCTTTAGGAGTCGATTTAACTGAACCAGGCAAGGTCTTGGAATCTTCAACTGGAATAAGAATCAGGGAGATCTTAGGGTCGATCTGACTGAACCAGAGAAGGCCTTTGACTGGATAAGAATCAGAAAAATCTTTAGGAGTCTATTTAACCGAACCAGGCAAGGTCTTGGAATAACTTCAACTGGATAAGAATCAGGGAGATCTTAGGGTCGATCTGACTGAACCAGAGAAGGCCTTTGACTGGATAAGAATCAGAAAAATCTTTAGGAGTCTATTTAACTGAACCAGGCAAGGTCTTGGAATCTTCAACTAGATAAGAATCAGGGAGATCTTAGGGTCGATCTGACTGAACCAGAGAAGGCCTTTGACTGGATAAGAATCAGAAAAATCTTTAGGAGTCGATTTAACCGAACCAGGCAAGGTCTTGGAATAACTTCAACTGGATAAGAATCAGGGAGATCTTAGGGTCGATCTGACTGAACCAGAGAAGGCCTTTGACTGGATAAGAATCAGAAAAATCTTTAGGAGTCGATTTAACTGAACCAGGCAAGGTCTTGGAATCTTCAACTGGATAAGAATCAGGGAGATCTTAGGGTCGATCTGACTGAACCAGAGAAGGCCTTTGACTGGATAAGAATCAGAAAAATCTTTAGGAGTCGATTTAACTGAACCAGGCAAGGTCTTGGAATCTTTAACTGGATAAGAATCAGGGAGATCTTAGGGTCGATCTGACTGAACCAGAGAAGGCCTTTGACTGGATAAGAATCAGAAAAATCTTTAGGAGTCGATTTAACCGAACCAGGCAAGGTCTTGGAATAACTTCAACTGGATAAGAATCAGGGAGATCTTAGGGTCGATCTGACTGAACCAGAGAAGGCCTTTGACTGGATAAGAATCAGAAAAATCTTTAGGAGTTGATTTAACTGAACCAGGCAAGGTCTTGGAATCTTCAACTGGATAAGAATCAGGGAGATCTTAGGGTCGATCTGACTGAACCAGAGAAGGCCTTTGACTGGATAAGAATCAGAAAAATCTTTAAGAGTCAATTTAACTGAACCAGGCAAGGTCTTGGAATAACTTCAACTGGATAAGAATCAGGGAGATCTTAGGGTCGATCTGACTGAACCAGAGAAGGCCTTTGACTGGATAAGAATCAGAAAAATCTTTAGGAGTCGATTTAACTGAACCAGGCAAGGTCTTGGAATCTTCAACTGGATAAGAATTAGGGAGATCTTAGGGTCGATCTGACTGAACCAGAGAAGGCCTTTGACTGGATAAGAATCAGAAAAATCTTTAGGAGTCGATTTAACCGAACCAGACAAGGTCTTGGAATAACTTCAACTGGATAAGAATCAGGGAGATCTTAGGGTCGATCTGACTGAACCAGAGAAGGCCTTTGACTGGATAAGAATCAAAAAAATCTTTAGGAGTCGATTTAACTGAACCAGGCAAGGTCTTGGAATCTTCAACTGGATAAGAATCAGAGAGATCTTAGGGTCGATCTGACTGAACCAGAGAAGGCCTTTGACTGGATAAGAATCAGAAAAATCTTTAGGAGTCGATTTAACTGAACCAGACAAGGTCTTGAAATAGCTTCAACTGGATAAGAATCAGGGAGATCTTAGGGTCGATCTGACTGAACCAGAGAAGGCCTTTGACTGGATAAGAATCAGAAAAATCTTTAGGAGTCGATTTAACTGAACCAGACAAGGTCTTGGAATATAGCTGAGAACTTAACTGGATCTTTCCTGAAAGGTAAAGGTCAATCATATGCAATGCATGATATGGATCAAGCAATGATGTTCTCAACATAAATGAGATTGTAAGATATGATGCATTTATGCATGCTATAATGTATGGAAATGCGATGTTTATGAATGTATTTTCGTCTAGGCAAATATATCCTTGACGAATGCCGGGAGTTAAAATCCTAGGCTGATGTAGAGCTTTTGTTTCCACTGGGGATGATGATTGCAAGAGTACCAGTAGGAGAAGATAACTACGTTAGGGAAATAAACTTGGCGAATGGATTACTCTGCGGGGAAAAATTACTCTAGCTACCTTGCTGGGGAACAGTACTCTGTGGGGAGAGAGGTACTCTGTTGAGATGTTGATGGTAACTTTGCTGGGGATACCGTCGTTATGTTGGAAGTGTTAATAGACTCCGCTGGGGATAAGAAGACTTCGCCGAGGACGATCTTTTCATGGCTTTTGGCTGAGGATAACCCAGTTATATCCTGGTAGGAAAATAACCTTTGAATAAAGTCGGGGGACGCGTTCGTGCTCTGCGAGGGATAAGCTTCCAGAATTTACTGGGGATAAGCTTCGTGCTGGGTGTGATACGGTGGGAGAACTGACTTGAGGTTTTGCGTTTGTATTCGCAAATGTTGCGGTTAGCAAGAGTCGCCACCGACTTTTTATTTTATCCTAAGGAAAGGTTAAAAAGCACAGCAAAAACCTTTTGAGATGTTTTCTTGGGTTCGGGGAGTAGATTATAGAAAGGGAAGGTATTAGCACCCTTTCTATCCATGGTTATCCATGGGCTCTTAGTTACTTGCTTAGATCACTTGCCTTTTGTTTTCAATTGTTTTAAATGGTGCTTGAGTGTGTGGGTTTGAAAATGTTTTGAAAAGAGGCCAGTGTGGTGGCAACCTTTGTAATGATCCATGTGGGGATGTATACAAAGATGTATGTCTTTTGAAAAAAGTTTTCATTTTGTTTTTTGAAAGTTTTGTTTGAAAGTGTGGTGGATTGTGGTTTTTGAAAAGAAGGCAAGTGTTTTGTTTTGCAAGTTGATTCAAGTAACTAAGAGGTTATCTACTCCTAAATTTCTCAAAAGATTATTGCTATACTTTAACCCTTTTAACAAGTTTGCTCCACCATTGTATTTGGTGGGCAACCTTGTGTTAGGATGTGAAAGGGACAGGCGCGGGTCATCGTTTTAGACCATAATTGCAACGGCGTTAAATGTCTTTGAGCAATTTCTCTAAGGGACTTGATCATTTGTTTTTGTTTGTTTTTGAAAAGTTTTGTCGAGGGACTATGATCATTCAAATTGTTTGTTTTTTGCCCAAAGAAGTTTAACATGCAACATGGCCCATTTATTTGAAGGCAACAAGTGGAATACCCTAGAGGGTGCAAGTGTGATTTGTGTGTCCATTTTTCATGCTTGTTTATCTTGTATTAGGTCAAACTATTTTTTTATCGTTTTTTCGCATACAAACCCTAATTCTAACATGTTATCATTAGAAAGCAATAAAGTGCGAAATTAAAATTACTAAGCTATTACAAAACCAAATATGGGGAGGGGGTACAAATGTTCAAATGGGGATATTGACAAGAATTTAAATCTAAATTATTACATCATTTTGAATATTTGCAAGGTAAATAAATTGCATAATTAAATGTAAATTAAATAAATATGTGAAATGCAAAAAAGAAAGTTTCTATGTGTATGAGAAAATATTATTTATGTAAAAGAGAAAAGAAAAATAAAAATGTATTATTTTTTGAGTATTTTGAATTTAGGGCAAAAACCCTAATTTTAAAGAAAAAAGGTATTATTTTCTAATTTAATTCAACTATTTATTTATTATGTACAAAAATAAAATAAAATGAAGTATATTAAAAAAAAAGTATTTTTGTATCAAATATTAATAAAAATAGAAATTCAAGTATTTTTATATTTTTATCTTAAATATATTAATAATCACATATATATATATAAAACCCTAAATATGTATTAAACACAAAATAAATATTTATTTAATATTTTAATAAAATAAATAAAAGAGTATTTTTGTGTGAAATATTTTCAGAAAGTAAAAAAAATAAAAGTTGTATTTATAATATTTTTACATTTACTCTAATAATAGTATATATGTATTTATGTACAAATAAAGAGAATAAACAAATAAATATGCAATAAATGCAAAAAATGATGAAAAAAATATTTTTAATTTTCTAATGTCATGAGAAAAAATAAACAAAGTCAACTAAAAAAGAAAAAGTCAAAAATGTTGAAAAACAAACAAATGGGCTCAGGGGGGTGTGAATCAAGAAAGATGGTGTGAAAAGCAAAACAATCACAGGCCCAGCCCACTTCACTCCTTCTTCAACCTCTGTACAGCCTTCTTCAAGCTAAAACACGCGTTTTTTATCTCTGGATTCCTGGACTTTTAAGCAAAACTCATAACATGAAAAGTGTAGAGCATTAAGAGACGGTTTCAACCATATAAAGAACATGACCTATCTCTCTAAGATGAGGGAGAATTTCTCTCCCCCTCTTTTCTGACCTAGCTTTTCATCAATGTTCAGACATGAAATTCTCTAAGCACACGAAATATAAATGAAATCTAAACATATGAGCATGTTCAGGGCTATGATTGTGACATGTTTTCTTCAAAAATCTAAAGCTAACAATGCCTAATAAGAGAGATGGAACTCCATGAATATACCTGTTCAGTTGGAATCGAGCTTGGCAATGGAGGATGTTTCAGAGTGAAATGATGACTTGTATAGCTTCCTTGAAGTGTAAGGAAGCTTTTCCAATTCCTACTTTGTCTCGAAACTCCTTGAATCGAGCTAATGAACTCCAACTGCAAAATAGAAAATTAAAAATGGTGAAGTGGCTTGGAGGTGTTACAGGTCTGATTTTAGGACATGGTTAGCTTGCATATATTGTAGGGAAGGCAGAGGAAAAGGTTTGAATCAAAATGCTTGAAGGGATTGGGAGTTTGCACTCAAACTGCAGGGGCTCCCCTGTTTGTGCAGTTTTGAGGTGTTTCTGAGATGGAGAGTGTTTGAAAGGCAAATGGCTCGTGCAAAAGCTTGGTTGGGTAGTTTGGAATGTGTTTGATAAGTTCTTTCTTGTGTGTCTAAGCTGATATGAGAGATGGCATGAGTTATGGACCTTTCTTCACACTTAAGCTACAAAATGCAAGTTGGCTTTCTAGGTCAGTATAGGACCCCCTAATGTGCTGCATAAACATCTCTTGATCAGTGTGTTATGCCCATAATCTTGTGCTAAGCAGATCTTCTTTGTACTTGTTTGATTTACCAATTGACATAAAGCAAACTTTTGTAAAAATGGAAAGTTCACTTTATCCAAAAATGGATCAATATTGTGTATAATGCTTGAATTCATGGAACAACACTTAGACACAATGAGCAAGCATTAAATTAAGGAGTGTAATGTGGTTTAAGGACCTGCAAAGTAGCACAAACTATGCTGAGTTCAAATTTGCCAAGTTTATGAACATGCTTTGATGAAGAACAAAAGTGAATTTTTGCCAACTTGTGAAATTCGAATCTCTCAAGTTATGAGGTTGTTTGATGAGTTCTTGGACATTTTGGAAAGCTTGGAATGTGTACTACAATCCATCTTTGAAATGCAAATTAAAATTCCAAGTGGAAGGGTATGAAAAGTGGCCTTGAAGTAGGGTAGAAAACCTTGTCAAAATAGGTCAAATTTCACTAAGTTAAAAGATGGTTTAGTGCCCTTATTCAAAAAATCATAACTTGAGATACAAGCTTCAAATGAGAAAACTTTGTGAATCAAAGTTGTAGACTATGCAACAAGCTACAACTTTCATGTTTTGACTTTTGTTTGAATCCCAATGGATCATGGTGAAAAGATGGGGCAAAGTTGGGAAAAAATTAGGGTTTTCCATAACTTAGAAAAATTCTAAGTTATGAAAAATTCCATTTTCTAACCCTAATTTGCATTTTGTGATTTCTTGGTGAACAAGTTTCATGATTTGGAATGTTTTGATGAAAAATGAATCTTGACTCTTGATTTTGACCAAAAAGTCAAAGTTTGACTTTTCAGTATACAGTCAAAATTGATCAATTGACTGGGAAATTCAACTGTCAATCTTGTGTACTTGGGATCTTTTGAGCTTGATGAACATGTCAAGATAATTCCATGGGGTCCTTGAGTCCATATGTGAGCTTGGTTTGCCATTGGCTGGGTCAAACAGTCAAAAATTGCCTTTGTGCAGTCAAAACCCTAAAAATGACCATTTTGCCCTTTTGATGATCTGATCAAATTTCTTGTGGAATTGTGATCCAAACTTGATCAAATGGTCCATGTGAGTTCATAATGTTGATGTGGATCAAATTTCATGAGTTTTGACTGTCAATTGGCCACAGTTGACTTTTTCCCCAATACAGCTGATTTCTAGGTCAACTATTCAATTGACTGGGTAAAGCTTGGAATCAAGACTTGAAACTTGGCATGGGTAAACTTGGGAGTCCAACATGAAGCATGAAAGTCATTTTAGGCATTTTAGGTCAAAACATCCTAGGGCAAACACAAACCCTAATTTGAGTCCACAGTGCAAGGAGAAGCCTTGAGCAGAGGAAACCCTAACTGTATCTTGATCTTCAAAGGTCTTGTGATGAGAAAATGTTGAGGAAATGGGAGGGCAAATTTTGGGGTACAACAGTTGCCCCTGTTCAATCTTCTTGGACCTGAAGAGTTAGATTGGCAAGTTTTCCTTTCGTGACTCGGGGGTAAAAGGAGATTGGACACTAGAGTGCCCGGAAATTTGCACTCACATGCTGGAGTCTCAACAATGTGGTGTCGGGAATGGGCTTATAGATGCCATTTGGAAGTGTCGGTCGCATAAGAGATTCCTTAGCGAAAACTTGTGTATTTGAGGAAGGAGGATGTTTTCCTGGCCTGTTACAGGTGTTTGATCTTCAGTCTCCTTATGCAGATATGCCCTGGCTAGATACAGGTATCGAATCTACAATCGGTTGCTCACAGATGTGCCCTGGCTGGATACAGGAGTCGAATCCGGAAATAGTCGTCAATAGATGTGCCCTGGCTGGATACAGGAATCGAATCTTCAAACCCTTCAGACGTGCCCTGGCTAGATACAGGAATCGAGTCTGGAAATGTGGTCAACAGATATGCCCTGGCTGGATACAGGAATCGAATCTGGGGCTGTTGTAGTTGATAGATGTGCCCTGGCTGGATACAGGAATCGAATCTTCGAACTCTTCAGACGTGCCCTGGCTAGATACAGGAATGGAGTCTGGAAACTGGTCACTCTCAGATGTGCCCTGGCTAGATACAGGTATCGAATCTGGAATTGTGACAGTTGAAGGTAGTCGTTTTTTGAGATTGTTTCTTTCCTGAAAAGGCAAAAAACGTAAGTTGTATGCAATGTCATGATGTATGATATGCATGATGATGTTCAACATGAGAGGTTGTATGCGTTTCGTCATGTATGTAAGCAAGATGTATGAAGATGTGAAATGTTTATGAGTGTAATTTCATCTTAGGAAAATAAATCCTTGACGAACGGCCGGAGAATTGCTCTGTGGAAGAGATACTTGGCCGAAGTTTTGATGAGAGGCCTGCTGAGGACTTTAATGATGGATTCCGCTGAGGATGATGATGATAAACTCCGCTGGGGAACTCCGAAGATAAACTCTGCTTGGGAATACCAAAGATAGATTTCGCTGGGGATCAAAGGAATTTTGCCGAGAGCGGTCTTCCGTGGCTTTTAGCTGAGGATAACCCAGTTATAAGTCCTTGTGAGGAAATAACTCTAAATAAAAACTTGGGCGAGACGTCCGTTCTTCGCAGGGGATAAGCTTGCAGAATCTACTGGGGATGAGCTTTAAGACCTGCCGGGGAATGTTGTGCCTTTAGGATCGACGGGGGATCAACTTCTCTTGGGGAAAGTATTGGTCGCATCCTGTTTTACTCTGCGGGGAATTGAGATGATTTGGCCACATTCCTCAGTTGAACCTACCTTGGGGCCTTGGCGGACAAAACAACCAGACTGCTTTAGACAACTTCACATTGCCCCTGCCTTTGATGTCGCCTGTAATTAATCTCTTGTTTTATATGCAAATATTTATGAATCAGCAATTTAATGTCAAATGCATATATCAAAAATGAACATTGGACGTTCTTCGCAAGACAAAACAGAAAAAAGGAAAACAATGGTAATTTGTATGGACAAGTGAATTTGTATTGATTTAAACTTTGCCTGTGAATACGCGTTTTTTGTACAAGAGGCTGACATACTAGTAAGAGGACATCGCCAAATAGTATAGAGTTTACAATTTGAAAAAGGAAACAAAACAGCTATGTGAACAATCCCACTGGGTTCCAACTCTGCTATCGCCTTTTATGTCTTCGAACGTCTCATCACTTTGCTGCCTAATTTGAAGATGAAGCTGATTGGTCAATGCCGAAATCTGGAGCCAGATAGTTGATGCCGAATTCCGGATGCGAAGTGATCCAATGAGACATAGTATTACGCTTTTATCCCTAACTTTTGCCTGGACCGCCCTTTCGGGTTTTCAGTCCACCGGGATACCCATTTTTGCCCAAGTCGCCCTTTCAGGTTTTCGACTTGCCGGGTGTACAGATTTTTTATTCATTTCATCCCTTACTTTTGCCCGAACCCTTTTGGTTCGCCGGGAAGCCCTTTTTTTGCCTAGGTATGTCAACCTAGCGGGTCTCTTATTTATGCGTAGTATTTTTTCACTATGTCTGCATTGGCGGGGTGAGGAAGGTCGTCACCATCCATGGTGGTTAGGATCATGGCTCCTCCTGAGAACACACGTTTAACCACAAATGGCCCTTCGTACGTAGGGGTCCATTTTCCCCTGGGATCACTTTGAGGAAGGATGATGCGTTTGATTACCAGGTCCCCAACTTGATACTCTTGCGGTCTGACTTTCTTGTTAAATGCCCTGATCATCCGTTTCTGATACGTTTGACCATGACAGATAGCAGTGAGCCTCTTTTCGTCAATCAAATTTAATTGATCAAGTCGAGTCTGGATCCAATCATCTTCATTCAAGTCTGCATCCTTCATTATCCGGAGAGAGGGTATCTGGATTTCGATCGGCAAGACTGCCTCCATGCCATAGACCAAAGAGAAAGGAGTTGCCCCGGTTGACGTCCTTGCTGAGGTGCGGTACCCATGAAGAGCGAACGGTAACATCTCGTGCCAATCTTTATAGGTCACTGTCATCTTCTGCACAATTTTCTTGATATTCTTATTGGCTGCCTCTACAGCCCCATTCATCTTCGGCCGGTAGGGAGAAGAATTGTGGTGCTGTATCTTGAATTGTTCACAGAGTTCAGTGATCATTTTGTTATTGAGATTGGTACCATTATCCGTAATGATTCTTTCTGGGATGCCGTACCGACAGATCAGATTATGCCGGATGAAGCGCGCCACGACGCTCTTGGTTACTGTGGCATAGGAAGCTGCCTCAACCCATTTCGTGAAGTAATCGATTGCCACCAAGATGAAGCGATGCCCATTGGATGCCGTTGGTCGGATCTCACCGATCATATCGATGCCCCACATTGCGAAAGGCCAAGGTGCCGTTAGGACATTCAAAGGAACTGGAGGGATATGCACCTTGTCAGCATAGATCTGGCATTTATGACAAGTTCGGGAGTGTTGGTAACAATCGGCTTCCATTGTGGACCAGAAATATCCTGCCCGAAGGATTTTCTTAGCCATGGTGTGTCCACTGGAGTGTGTTCCAAATGTACCTTCATGCAGTTCCGTCATGATTTTCTCTGCTTCAGCCTTATCCACACAACGTAGCAGAGTCGAATCATGATTCCGTTTGTAGAGAATGCCGTTGCTGAGGAAGAATTTTGCAGCAAACCTTCTCATGAACTTCTTATCATTGACGGATGCGCCTTCAGGGTATTCCTGAGCTTCCAAGTACCTCTTTACCTCGTGATACCAGGGTTTTTCAGCCACCTTCTCAGTCTCGAGCTCACAGCAGTATGTCGGTTCATCCAACTTCCAGATTATGATTTGGGGAGCCTCATTGTCCCATTTAACTTTGAACATTGAAGACATCGTGGCTAGTGCGTCTGCTAGCTGATTCTCCTCTCTGGGGAAATGCTCAAAAGTTATCTCTTCAAAGTGAGGGAGCAAGGTCGACACATACTCCTTGTAAGGAATGAGATTCGGGTGTTTCGTATCCCACTCGCCTTTGATCTGATTGATCACGAGAGCGGAATCTCCGAAGACACTTAGAAACTTGATCCTCAAATCGATTGCAGCTTGTAAACCCATGATACATGCCTCATATTCTGCCATGTTGTTGGTGCAGCTGAAACATAATCGGGCGGTGAGTGGAGTATGAGTCCCCTTGGGAGATATGATTACAGCGCCGACGCCGTTACCCAAAGCATTGGAGGCTCCATCAAAATGCATAGACCATCGGGATCCTTCCTCAGGTCCTTCATCCGGTCCAGGTACTTCACAGTCAGTTACCACCATGATGTCTTCGTCCGGAAAATCAAAGTTCAATGATTGGTAATCGTCTACAGGTTGGTGTGCCAAATGATCAGCCAGTACACTTCCCTTAATTGCTTTCTGAGTTGTATACTGGATGTCATATTCTGTTAAGATCATTTGCCATCTCGCTATTCTTCCAGACAGAGCAGGCTTTTCAAATATGTACTTGATGGGATCCATCTTTGAAATCAATAAAGTAGTGTGAGTCAGCATATACTGTCTCAGCCGGCGAGCAGCCCATACAAGAGCGCAGCAAGTTTTCTCAAGCAGTGAGTAACGAGACTCACAGTCGGTAAACTTTTTGCTCAAGTAATAAATAGCGTGCTCTTTTCGGCCAGACTCGTCATGCTGCCCCAGCACACACCCCATTGAATTATCAAGCACTGTCAAGTAAAGTATCAGAGGTCTTCCTTCCACCGGTGGCATAAGAATGGGTGGCTCTTGGAGATATTCCTTTATTCTTTCAAAGGCGGCCTGACACTCATCATTCCAGCGTACCACTTGATCTTTCTTCAGTAATTTGAAGATTGGCTCACAAGTAGCAGTCAGATGTGAGATGAATCGGGCAATGTAATTCAGTCGTCCTAGGAAACCTCTGACTTCTTTCTCTGTTTTTGGAGTCGGCATCTCTTGTATGGCTTTTACCTTGGCAGGGTCCACCTGAATACCTTTATCACTTACAATGAAACCTAGCAATTTTCCGGACCTCGCCCCGAAGGTGCATTTGTTGGGATTCAATCTCAGCTTGTACAACTTGAGTCGGTCAAATAACTTCCTCAGATGGTCAAGGTGCTCCTCCTCAGTTTGAGACCTTGCAATCATGTCATCAACGTATACCTCAATTTCATGATGGATCATATCATGAAATAAAGCAACCATGGCACGTTGATAGGTTGCCCCAACATTTTTTAATCCGAATGGCATGACCTTATAACAGAAGGTCCCCCACTGAGTCACAAATGTAGTCTTCTCCATATCTTCAGGAGCCATCTTGATCTGATTATACCCTGAGAAGCCATCCATGAAGGAGAACACCTTGTGTTGAGCTGTATTATCAACAAGGACATCGATGTGAGGTAGGGGGAAGTCATCTTTGGGGCTGGCCCTGTTCAGATCCCTGTAGTCAACACACATTCTGACCTTACCGTCCTTTTTCGGCACCGGCACCACATTGGCAACCCACTGAGGGTAAGAAGTCACTGCAAGGAACCCGGCATCAAACTGTTTCATAACCTCGGCCTTGATCTTTTCAGACATCTCTGGACGCATCCGTCGGACTTTTTTCTTTACCGGAGGGCAATCTTCCTTGGTTGGCAGGTGGTGAACTACAATGTCGGCATCCAAACCAGGCATATCTTCATAGGACCAAGCAAAAATCTCCATGTAGTCTTGTAGCATCTGGATCAATCGTTGCTTCACGCTGAGCTCTAGATTGGCACCAATCTTGACCTCTTTCCTTTCTGTCTCAGTACCCAAGTTAATTGTCTCCACCGGCTCTTCATGTGGTTGAATAGCCCTCTCTTCCTGGAGTAGCAGTCTTGCGAGTTCACCAGGCACTTCGCAATCATCTTCACCTTCGTCTTCGGCCAAGTTGATCGGATTTTCGAAGTCATAACTGGCGGTAGCAGAGCTGTTACCAGTGAGATCCAGAGTGGATTAAAACCTGTATAAGTGAGTGTGTGTAAATATAGCTGTTTTGCAATATATATAACACAGAAAGGAAAAGAGCACAAGATTTGAAATGCAACAAACGTCCAATGTTTTGATTGATGATATATGAAAATGTCATACAAAAGCCCTCACAAATGGAGCTACGATGCCCCGGGTAGGACACCGAGCCAACAAAGTTTTAACATATTGTTTGTTACAAATTTGGAAATCAAAAGAAATCAATTACTGCGTGACAAATGTGATAGGTGTAAAATCCTTTGCCGTCCAGTTGCTCGGTCCGTCGCTGGAAGTCGGGTAGATCCAACTATCAAACTCTGCTTCCTCCACATCTTCCTCAATAGCGTTCACCCTTGAGCTGGAAATAAACACCGGAGCCTTTCCGATCTTCTCTTTGCGCACCGCCCTCTGAGCCTCTGCAGTAAAGCCTAGCCCAAACTTGTCGTTCTTCTGAGTGAAGTCAGGAAGCTGACCCCAGTGTGCACAATTGCCTTTCTGAACCACAGCCCGAGCATCCCTTAGGGAAGCCATCTTCAAGGAATCATTCTCTTCGGCCGTTGTCTCTGCAGCTGCTGAAATTGGATGCACCTCCTCGAAATGCTGGAAGGGAGTTTCAATGAACTCTCCGTCCATCTCGATGTACCTGAAGGAATTCAAATGGCTCACCATATACTCCTCTTCTCCTTGCACAGTGACGATCTTCCCCCTGACGGGATATTTCAGCTTCTGGTGCAAGGTGGAGGTCACTGCCCCGGCTTTATGGATCCAAGGTCGACCCAACAGACAAGAGTACGATGGACGTATATCCATCACGTAAAAGGTAGAGTCAAACACTTGAGAGCCCACACGAATAGGGATGTTAACCTCTCCATGAACCATCCTTTTGGAACCGTCAAAGGCCCTGACGATGATATTGCTGGGTTTCAACTCCAGGCCTTCATAATCCAGGCGATCTAAAGCCTTTTTCGGTAGAACATTCAAGGAAGAACCAGTGTCCACCAATACATGTGCCAGAGTAGTGCCCCTGCATTCAATAGAGACATGCAGGGCATCATTGTGGTCTCTCCCTTTCGCGGTCAGGTCAGCATCTGAAAAACCCACGCCGTTGTCCGCTGTCAGATTAGCTATGCAATCGGTGAACTGGACTGCAGACGTCTCCTGCGGCACATGGGCCGTTTTGAGAAACGAGATCAAGGCCTTAGCATGGGCCTCGGAGCATAGCAATAAGGAGAGCAGGGAGATCTTGGAGGGTGTATGCCCCAATTGCTCGACAACATTAAAATCACTTTTCTTTATTATTTTCAGAATCTCTTCCATTTCTTGTCGGGAGGCCTCAGCATTTATGGGTATCGGCGCCTCCATTCGGGCAGGCTCTTCTTCAATCCCTTTGCCCCGAGCATTTGATGACTCGGCAGCAGGGGACACAATTTGATCAGCAACAGGACTAGGTAAACTTGTAGGTTTTATGAGGAGGGGTTTTCGAATAGCGGGCGGTGCAATTTCAGGCGAGAAGAGCCTGCCACTGCGGGTGACCTTAGCTGGACCAGTGATATCGCAGATACTGGCACTAGCGTCGAATTCTTGCTTGATTCCATTTACATACACGTCTGCCCCATAATGCCAGGGGACAGCTTTATCAGACACGTAAGAGAGGGGCCCTGGAACAGTAATGATCACAGGCGCAACTGTCATGATTTGAATAGGCTTCTTCGGGGGAGCCTTGATTGGATTTTTGAAGATGGTAATCACGGAAACTTCTTTCATCGGAACCAATTGAACAGCAGTCTTTTTGAATAGAATTTCCTTGCTATCCATTAGGCCTTGGATGCCTAATCTTAGCAAGGGACAATCAGATGGGGAAATAGCACAAAATGGGCAGCCTTCGCCGCAACCCGGAAATAAACCGGCCCGCAGTAGGTTCTTCTTAACAGTCTTCAGAGGGGTAACAACTTCATCTACCGAAACAGCGTACACTTCTTCCTCAATGGCATTTACCCTATGCTGGGGCATAGGAGCCGTTACAACGTTTGGTCTTTCCGGCGCTTCAAACTGAATTTCTTTTGCGTCGATCAGATCTTGCACTTTGTTTCTCAAGGCCCAGCAATCATCAGTAGTGTGCCCGGGACTATCAGAATGATAAGCACACCGGGCATTTGGGTTGTATTTAGGAGACGCAGTGTTGACGACTTTAGGAGCCTCTTTGAGAGTCACCAGGTTGGTGGATAACAGTTGGGGTAAAATTTGAGATAATGTCATACTCAGTCGGGTATACTGCCTCTTGGGCCTTTCGCTTCTTTGTTGATTGTACTGCTGAGGAGCAGCAACAGGTTTGGAGATGACCAAAGCATTGATGGCTTGGCGACTTTCGGGCTTGACTTGTCTTCTAGGGCCATAGACGGCACTTGCTTCTTTCTTAAACGGCCTCTTCTCAGCACTTGTAGAGGCAGCCTTCTGTATCTTGCCTGACCTGATGCCAGCTTCAATTCTTTCTCCCGTTAATATCAAATCTGTGAACCCAGCGGAGGAGTTACCAACCAAATGATTGAAAAACGGACCAGACAACGTCCCCAGAAACATATCAACCAGCTCTCGATCAGTCAATGGAGGCTGCACCCTGCCAGCCAAATCTCTCCATTTTTGAGCGTACTCTTTGAACCCTTCACCCGTCCCTAGAGACATACCCTGAAGTTGGGTACGCGTAGGAGCGAGATCAGAATTGTATTGGTATTGTCTGTAGAATGCGGTTGCCAAATCTTCCCAGTGTCGGATGCTAGCTCCGTCCAATTGGTAGAACCATTCAAGCTGTGACCCCGAGAGGCTATCTTGGAAGAAGTGAATCCAGAGGTTCTTATCCGCCGTGTAAGGTTGGATTTTCCTTACGTACGACCTTAGATGCAGCTTTGGGCAGGAGACCCCATCATACTTGGCGAAGGCAGGCGCCTTAAACTTGTGTGGAATGACTACCCCAGAAGATAACCCCAAATCTCCGAAATCCAGTCCCGGCACATTCTGAATCTCCATGGCGCTCAAGCGGTCCTCCAATTGTTTGTATCTGTCAGCAGCAGGTGGGTATTGTTCGTCGTTATAGTCCGTCTCGTTGTCGGAGAATGCGGGACTAGGAGTTCCTCCCCCTTGGGGACTGTTTTTCTCAGCAGAAGAAGTGGTTGGATCAGCTTCATTGTGGAGTGTGTTCCCAAATCTGCGTCCGGTGTTGAACAGCGCAGTCCTCTTTTTCTTCTTCTTCTTCAGGAGTAGAGTCTTTAACTCTTGCTGACCTTGGGCTAGGCTTAGGACCATTTCTTGAAACTGTGCACTTTGGGCCTGAAGGGCCTTGATTGCTTGCTCACTGGATGATTCTGGATTCATGATGACTGTTCACACAAACAGCGAAGAAAATTAAGCAACCTGCGAAATAGGGTACCTGCTATGCATATGGTGCAATGGAATGCGTATGTATGCAATGCATTCAAGGATTTAGAACATTCAAACTTTGTTGTAGACAAAAAGGAACGCACATCATATTAATAAGGAGAAATTCGTTAGTACATAAACGCCTCATGGGCCAAATATTACAAAATAACTCCTTAAGGTAAAAAGACATTGCGCATCCTCTTTGGCGCGATGTAGGTGTTGAGATTCCTTTCCTCGTGCAGCAGGCGGGTGAGTTCCAGGACCTTCTTTTCACTAGCATGTAGACTGGTCTCAAGAGAATTTCGTTCTTCCTTAAGTTGGATCCAGCTCTTCTGCATCTCTTCCCAGGAGGTGGGCATGTCGGGATGTTGAATGGTGTAGGATGCTTCTCCTTCCAAGACTGGTTCTTTGATCACAGGAAGCATATGAGGATAAGGCATCACTAATTTCTGGGAGCGGGCTCGTACCCACTTGAGGTAAGGTTCCAACGGGATGGAGTTCCGGTGCCCCAATGTCTTGCTGTCTATCCTACTTGGCATCCTCCAAGCTCTGATAAATCTCTGACGAAGTCCTTGAGTATCGTTGTCGAAGTCAAAAACTATGTCGGGAATTAACATGTCATGAGGGCCATCCTTCCGAGCATAACCAAACTGTCTCCAAGCCAGGCATGGGTTGTAAGTAATACCTCCTTTGATTCCAAATAAAGGAACATTAGGGTACTCCCCACAACGATCAATGATAGTGACGTCTTCCCTGGACCTAGGACACCAATGTATATCTGCATGCGTGAGAGTCATTAGCCGTTGTGACCATCTCAAACCCCGCTCGTTCTTCAAAACTGATTGCGGAAGATGCGAAATAAACCACCTTCCCAGGAGAGGAGTGCAACACATAAGGACACCCCTTCTTCTCATGGTTCGAGTGTAACATGAGTGAAGGATATCCCCCAGCAACGTAGGTATAGGATTCCTGGTCATAAAGATCTGGACAGCACTGATATCAATAAGCTGATCTAGATTAGGGAACAACACCAAACCATAGACAAGGAGGGCCATGACTTCTTCAAAAGCTCGTAGGTCAAGAGAGTTCCAACATTCTTGAGCCTTTTCAAACAGAAATCTAGCTAAGAATCCTTTGATACCACTTCTAACTTCCCAATGTCCCTTGAGGTCAGATGTCTGTAGGTGCAAGGCTTTAGCAATCTCTTCAAGCTTGGGTTCCTCTTCCGTACCGTTGTAGGGTAGTTGATCAAGGATAGGGACCTTCAGAAGTCGGGAGAACTCTTCCAATGTAGGCACCAACTGATAATCCGGGAAGGTGAAGCAGTGATGCAGAGGGTCAAAGAATTGGAACAGGACCTTTATCAAGTCCTCCTCAATGTTGGTGTTAACCAAGTTGATGAGTCTTCCATGTCTCTCACTGAATGAAGAACCCTCGGGAATCCTGGACAGAAGTTCCTTAAGCTGAGGAGGGATCTTTACAAGGCTAATCTGAATTGTCTTTCTGCGAGCAGTTTCCATGTCCTATAAAACAAGAACAAAGATGAAGATTCGAAACCCTTGAAATGGTTAGTCAATGCTCATGATGTTTGTATGATGTAATGATGTGATGATTAAATGCACTATAAACATTCACAAAGGCAAACATGGTAAGGCACACAAGTCACACAAACCCTTAGAGTTTAGGCCTGCATGGGGTCTGGGTATTACCCTCTTGAAGTTTTGTGGGCTCAACCTGTCCTATCAAAAGTAACCGGGTTCTAAAGGTCCCAATATCACTGGATTGCTTTCATTGTTCATCGTTTCGATTTAGCCACTGAACTGGCGACCGAAATATTCCAGGAAAGCAAACCTCAATTGAGTGTAGTATCGAGTATCAACCAACCTCGGACTGCACCAAAGTCAGTTATCTCACTACCCCTAAAAGGCCAAGATGGTTCAATTAAGGTTCCTAAGGTCAGTTGATGCTTCATGACACCACGCGGCGGCCCCGTACTCTCCTTGACTGAACTCAAGGGTTACCGGTACACACCAAAGTGCCACATCAACGTAGCAGACTGCTTCAACCATGTCGGTATACCCCGCACAGTTCCCTCACAGCCTTGTTGCTACCTAAAAGGGTTTCCCCAGATCCGGGTTAGGATCTATAAAACTCCGATACAAAGCCCACAAGATGTAAAAGCAAACAAAGCAAGCAATTGAAAACAAAGGTGATCTAAACCCTAAGGTTACTCCACTTTAAAAGTACTCCCCAGCAGAGTCGCCAGTTCTGTGATACGGTGGGAGAACTGACTTGAGGTTTTGCGTTTGTATTCGCAAATGTTGCGGTTAGCAAGAGTCGCCACCGACTTTTTATTTTATCCTAAGGAAAGGTTAAAAAGCACAGCAAAAACCTTTTGAGATGTTTTCTTGGGTTCGGGGAGTAGATTATAGAAAGGGAAGGTATTAGCACCCTTTCTATCCATGGTTATCCATGGGCTCTTAGTTACTTGCTTAGATCACTTGCCTTTTGTTTTCAATTGTTTTAAATGGTGCTTGAGTGTGTGGGTTTGAAAATGTTTTGAAAAGAGGCCAGTGTGGTGGCAACCTTTGTAATGATCCATGTGGGGATGTATACAAAGATGTATGTCTTTTGAAAAAAGTTTTCATTTTGTTTTTTGAAAGTTTTGTTTGAAAGTGTGGTGGATTGTGGTTTTTGAAAAGAAGGCAAGTGTTTTGTTTTGCAAGTTGATTCAAGTAACTAAGAGGTTATCTACTCCTAAATTTCTCAAAAGATTATTGCTATACTTTAACCCTTTTAACAAGTTTGCTCCACCATTGTATTTGGTGGGCAACCTTGTGTTAGGATGTGAAAGGGACAGGCGCGGGTCATCGTTTTAGACCATAATTGCAACGGCGTTAAATGTCTTTGAGCAATTTCTCTAAGGGACTTGATCATTTGTTTTTGTTTGTTTTTGAAAAGTTTTGTCGAGGGACTATGATCATTCAAATTGTTTGTTTTTTGCCCAAAGAAGTTTAACATGCAACATGGCCCATTTATTTGAAGGCAACAAGTGGAATACCCTAGAGGGTGCAAGTGTGATTTGTGTGTCCATTTTTCATGCTTGTTTATCTTGTATTAGGTCAAACTATTTTTTTATCGTTTTTTCGCATACAAACCCTAATTCTAACATGTTATCATTAGAAAGCAATAAAGTGCGAAATTAAAATTACTAAGCTATTACAAAACCAAGTATGGGGAGGGGGGTACAAATGTTCAAATGGGGATATTGACAAGAATTTAAATCTAAATTATTACATCATTTTGAATATTTGCAAGGTAAATAAATTGCATAATTAAATGTAAATTAAATAAATATGTGAAATGCAAAAAAGAAAGTTTCTATGTGTATGAGAAAATATTATTTATGTAAAAGAGAAAAGAAAAATAAAAATGTATTATTTTTTGAGTATTTTGAATTTAGGGCAAAAACCCTAATTTTAAAGAAAAAAGGTATTATTTTCTAATTTAATTCAACTATTTATTTATTATGTACAAAAATAAAATAAAATGAAGTATATTAAAAAAAAGTATTTTTGTATCAAATATTAATAAAAATAGAAATTCAAGTATTTTTATATTTTTATCTTAAATATATTAATAATCACATATATATATATAAAACCCTAAATATGTATTAAACACAAAATAAATATTTATTTAATATTTTAATAAAATAAATAAAAGAGTATTTTTGTGTGAAATATTTTCAGAAAGTAAAAAAAATAAAAGTTGTATTTATAATATTTTTACATTTACTCTAATAATAGTATATATGTATTTATGTACAAATAAAGAGAATAAACAAATAAATATGCAATAAATGCAAAAAATGATGAAAAAAATATTTTTAATTTTCTAATGTCATGAGAAAAAATAAACAAAGTCAACTAAAAAAGAAAAAGTCAAAAATGTTGAAAAACAAACAAATGGGCTCAGGGGGGTGTGAATCAAGAAAGATGGTGTGAAAAGCAAAACAATCACAGGCCCAGCCCACTTCACTCCTTCTTCAACCTCTGTACAGCCTTCTTCAAGCTAAAACACGCGTTTTTTATCTCTGGATTCCTGGACTTTTAAGCAAAACTCATAACATGAAAAGTGTAGAGCATTAAGAGACGGTTTCAACCATATAAAGAACATGACCTATCTCTCTAAGATGAGGGAGAATTTCTCTCCCCCTCTTTTCTGACCTAGCTTTTCATCAATGTTCAGACATGAAATTCTCTAAGCACACGAAATATAAATGAAATCTAAACATATGAGCATGTTCAGGGCTATGATTGTGACATGTTTTCTTCAAAAATCTAAAGCTAACAATGCCTAATAAGAGAGATGGAACTCCATGAATATACCTGTTCAGTTGGAATCGAGCTTGGCAATGGAGGATGTTTCAGAGTTAAATGATGACTTGTATAGCTTCCTTGAAGTGTAAGGAAGCTTTTCCAATTCCTACTTTGTCTCGAAACTCCTTGAATCGAGCTAATGAACTCCAACTGCAAAATAGAAAATTAAAAATGGTGAAGTGGCTTGGAGGTGTTACAGGTCTGATTTTAGGACATGGTTAGCTTGCATATATTGTAGGGAAGGAAGAGGAAAAGGTTTGAATCAAAATGCTTGAAGGGATTGGGAGTTTGCACTCAAACTGCAGGGGCTCCCCTGTTTGTGCAGTTTTGAGGTGTTTCTGAGATGGAGAGTGTTTGAAAGGCAAATGGCTCGTGCAAAAGCTTGGTTGGGTAGTTTGGAATGTGTTTGATAAGTTCTTTCTTGTGTGTCTAAGCTGATATGAGAGATGGCATGAGTTATGGACCTTTCTTCACACTTAAGCTACAAAATGCAAGTTGGCTTTCTAGGTCAGTATAGGACCCCCTAATGTGCTGCATAAACATCTCTTGATCAGTGTGTTATGCCCATAATCTTGTGCTAAGCAGATCTTCTTTGTACTTGTTTGATTTACCAATTGACATAAAGCAAACTTTTGTAAAAATGGAAAGTTCACTATCCAAAAATGGATCAATATTGTGTATAATGCTTGAATTCATGGAACAACACTTAGACACAATGAGCAAGCATTAAATTAAGGAGTGTAATGTGGTTTAAGGACCTGCAAAGTAGCACAAACTATGCTGAGTTCAAATTTGCCAAGTTTATGAACATGCTTTGATGAAGAACAAAAGTGAATTTTTGCCAACTTGTGAAATTCGAATCTCTCAAGTTATGAGGTTGTTTGATGAGTTCTTGGACATTTTGGAAAGCTTGGAATGTGTACTACAATCCATCTTTGAAATGCAAATTAAAATTCCAAGTGGAAGGGTATGAAAAGTGGCCTTGAAGTAGGGTAGAAAACCTTGTCAAAATAGGTCAAATTTCACTAAGTTAAAAGATGGTTTAGTGCCCTTATTCAAAAAATCATAACTTGAGATACAAGCTTCAAATGAGAAAACTTTGTGAATCAAAGTTGTAGACTATGCAACAAGCTACAACTTTCATGTTTTGACTTTTGTTTGAATCCCAATGGATCATGGTGAAAATATGGGGCAAAGTTGGGAAAAAATTAGGGTTTTCCATAACTTAGAAAAATTCTAAGTTATGAAAAATTCCATTTTCTAACCCTAATTTGCATTTTGTGATTTCTTGGTGAACAAGTTTCATGATTTGGAATGTTTTGATGAAAAATGAATCTTGACTCTTGATTTTGACCAAAAAGTCAAAGTTTGACTTTTCAGTATACAGTCAAAATTGATCAATTGATTGGGAAATTCAACTGTCAATCTTGTGTACTTGGGATCTTTTGAGCTTGATGAACATGTCAAGATAATTCCATGGGGTCCTTGAGTCCATATGTGAGCTTGGTTTGCCATTGGCTGGGTCAAACAGTCAAAAATTGCCTTTGTGCAGTCAAAACCCTAAAAATGACCATTTTGCCCTTTTGATGATCTGATCAAATTTCTTGTGGAATTGTGATCCAAACTTGATCAAATGGTCCATGTGAGTTCATAATGTTGATGTGGATCAAATTTCATGAGTTTTGACTGTCAATTGGCCACAGTTGACTTTTTCCCCAATACAGTTGATTTCTAGGTCAACTATTCAATTGACTGGGTAAAGCTTGGAATCAAGACTTGAAACTTGGCATGGGTAAACTTGGGAGTCCAACATGAAGCATGAAAGTCATTTTAGGCATTTTAGGTCAAAACATCCTAGGGCAAACACAAACCCTAATTTGAGTCCACAGTGCAAGGAGAAGCCTTGAGCAGAGGAAACCCTAACTGTATCTTGATCTTCAAAGGTCTTGTGATGAGAAAATGTTGAGGAAATGGGAGGGCAAATTTTGGGGTACAACACTGGGGAAGATAGGTTCAAACTTTCCTGGGGAAGTCTTCAGACTGGACTCTCCTGGGGAAAATTTTTTGATATATTGGGGAAGTGGCTCCGCTGAATGTTTGGTAGACCGCCGGGGAACAATCTTAGATCAAGACTGCCGGGGATGCTTGTTAAGAATGTTTGTATACCCTGCTGAGGAATGTTGAGATTTGTGGGGGATACCCAACTTCCTTAAGGCTGATTGTATAACTTTGCTTGGGGAGAGCGCATTGACTTGTTGGCTCACTCTCTGGGGAATTAAGGTATATTGGTTATGTTCTTCAGCTGATCATACCTTGTATCTTGTGGACAGAGCAATTAGATCGCTTGGACGACTCATTACTGCCCCTGTTTCTGAGGTGGGAGAGGAAGACCTGTGAGGTGCTGATAGTTGTTGATGGGCAAACCTTCTTCTGGTAGGAAGGTGACAAGATGACAGGACATAGTCGTACGCTTTGATCCCTAACTTTTGCTTGGACCGCCCTTTCGGGTTTTCAGTCCACCGGGATACCCATTTTTGCCCAAGCCGCCTTTTCAGGTTTTCGACTTGCCGGGTGTACAGGTTTTTTTCCGTTTCATCCCTTATTTTTCCCGAACCCTTTTGGTTCGCCGGGAAGCCCTTATTTTTGCCTAGGTGTGTCAACCTAGCGGGTCTTTGATTTTGCGTAGTATTTTTTCGACTATATCCATACTCTCAGAGAGCAGGGAGTTGCCCCTGTTAGAAATGTTTTGTCATACCCCAGAAGATGTTTAATCAGGCAAGATTCGTTGCTGGAGTGCCCCGAGTGACCCAGGCGGAGATTTGCCCCAGGCTATTTGGCCTTTGAGAGATTCTCCGAATCTTGATTGGACTGCCCCAGATAATAGACCATGGTCATATTTGCCCCTTGATTGGAAGTGCTTCTGTTCATTAGGCATTCGTCGTGCGAATTTCTATGTTGTTCAAACAACAAGTCATATGCAAACAAAGTTATGTTAAAAATGCAAAGCTTATGTCTGTCTTGAAGTTTTTGAAAATGAATTTTTTTTTTTAGTAAAACAAGCAAGTTTTGTAAATTGTGATGTCAACTCAATGTTTTATAGCAAGCCTTAAGGATTCAGGATACCTTTGGTAACAGTATGCTTTCGAACTAACCCATGCTTCAGCTAGGACTTTTGAGGGCTATAACGTGGCTTGGTTCACGGTTTAAGAAACAAAGGATAAAGGCTCAAATTATTTGTACCCACCCGCTCTTCGTGATGTTCTTCGAACCTAAAACTCAGTTGATCGTGCGTTAGACCTTGTTTGAGTCTTTGTCCTGACGTTCAAATGATGGTTCAGATATTGATGATTTATTCTGAATTGGCAGTCATTTTTGTTTTTGTTGAGGGTTTGTATGACCTCTTTCTTTTTGATTTTGCTATCCCTGTTTTTTTGCCTGAACTGTTTCTTTTTGGAATTACAGTCAGCGGGATGCCCCAGTTTTGTAAGTCTCCTTCATAGGTTTTGACTTATTGGGTTTTTATTTTTGAGATATAATGACTGCATATCCTTATGATTATCCGGAATTGTCACTGTCTTCTTTTTTGTAAGGACCTCTTTGGTGTCATTTGTTGTGCACTTGGATCAACTGAGAGAACTACCCTGCCCCAGGTTATGATAAAGGGTTTTAATTTTCGAAAAGAAAAACTCCTACTTCTTTGGCTCAAATGGGTTGACGAGGGATTATCTTCCTTATAACTCCAGTGTTTAGGGATTGAAACAACGCATGTACCTCATCAGCGGGGTCTGTTCAAAAGCATATTGTAGATTGTGGTATCGTTTTCGTCATCCTCCCTCAAGAGGCTTAGAATTATTAATTGAGAATTGATCATCACAAAAATATGAAAACAGTTTGCATATAGCGAACGCGAATATATGGATTCAAAAACAGACATGTGTGATGCATTGATAAAATAACAAAGTTTGCTATGACAATAATTGTTTGAACAATCAAAAGAAAATTACAACTCGAAAAATTCTAATGAACAAAAATCCTCTAGTTTGAACTAGCCATTTCTCAGCGGAAGATTTTCATCTCGCCATCTGGCATGAACTCCAGCACCCCTTCGTCAATCAAGTCCTGGATTTTGTTCTTCAAGGTCCAACATTCGTCTGTAGCATGCCCCGGGCTGTCTGAATGATAAGCGCAGCGGGTGTCGGGGTTATACCTCGAAGGTGTCATGTTGGGATTCTTAGGAGGGTCCTTTAGAGTGATCAGATTGACCTCCAGCAAGCGCTTCAGTATAAAGGATGATGGTATATCAGTCTCCGAGAAATGTCTTCCAGGCGCATATCATTTACGCTGACTACCCTGTTGAGGTTGGGCTCGTGACCCTGAAGCAAGCTGAGGAGATTTTCCTTTGTCTTCTTGCCCCGCATGTGGTTGAATGATGGCTGGAACTTCAACCTTGGCTGTTTGCCCCACTGGATTATTTTGAAGCAGCTTGGTGACGAGGACCCGGAGCTCTTCTTGTTTTTGAGCTAAGTCCTGAATGAGAGTCATTTGGCCCATCAATTGTCCCATCATTTGGATCTTCATGGTTGCCAACTCAATTTGTAGCCCTTCCAGCTGATCGTTCCTGATGCCCCCTGCATTCCCTAAGGTCAAATTCCTGGTGAGGAGAGTCTTTATTTCTTCTTGTCCCTGGGATAGGTTCAAGAACATTTCTCGCAGTTGGGCGTTCTGAGTCCGGAGATCTTGGTTGTCCGGTTGGAAAGCCATTGCTGAAATAAACAGCGAAGATGGTGAGTGACCTGTCAAGAGGGTACCTGTAATGCAATGATATGTATGATATGTATGTAATGTTTTCAAGGACCTCGCAGGGTAAACAAGAAGGTTGTTAGCATTTGAATTTGTAGCTTGATTGAAGGGACTCCATGTTGCTGAGAATCCTTCTTCAAGGGTCAAGGCTCACCATATCGAGTGGGTCATAGCCCCTGACAACCTTGTCTAGAGGAAAATAAATCCCCTTTGCCCCTTGCTGGACAGTTGGTTCATCATGACCTGCATCACAAGCCCTTGAGATCCTTGAAACGGATTAGTCCTTATGCGGGATGTATGCAATGGTATGATATTATGCTATGCATGGGTAACGTAGGTGAATCCTATTATGAGTCCCAATTAAGGACTGTAAACAAAACCTGCAAGAAACTCAGTAAACCCTGTTATGAGTCCCAATTAAGGACTATAAACAAAACCTGCAAGAAACTCAAGTGTCAGATGACAAGCATGCAAGTATTCAAGTTGGAAGGCACACAAGTCACACAAGAGAAGCCCTTAGAGTTTAGGCCAGCATGGGGTCTAGGTATTACCCTCTTTCAGTTTGTTGGTTCATACCTGTCCTATCAGAAGTAACTGGGTTCTAGAGGATCCCAATATCACTGACTACCCTCAATCGGTCATAACTCCAGCATCGCAACCTTTTCTTGCGGCCAGAACCATCACGAGAGTTTAGCCTCAATGGGCGTAGCATACTGCTACTGTTCTATTGGCCAAGTTGGGTCATTTAAGGTTCTAAGGTCGGTTGGTGCTTAATGACTCCTCAGAAGACCCATATTCTCCTCGTTGCAACACAAGGGATATCGGTACAGACTAAGGTGCCACACCAACGTAGCCACTGCTTCACCCATGTCAGTCTACGCCGGACAGGTCCCTCACAGCTTATGCTACCTAACAGGGTATCCCCAGATTCGGGTTAGGATCTATGTAACTCCGATGCAACCCACAATTTAAAGCAAACAAGTCAAAGCAATTGAAAACACAAGTGATCTTAGTCCTAAGGTACACCTCACTTTAAAAGAGTCCCTAGCAGAGTCGCCAGTTCTGTGATCGATGGATCTGGAACTGACTGTTTAACGCTGGTTCGCGAAATGTCGCGGAAGCAAGAGTCGCCACCGTATTTTATTTTCTCCAACATGGAAAGGACAAAAGCACAGCAAAATTCCTTATGAGATAGCTTCTCGGTTCGGGAGGTAGATTTATAGAAAGGGAAGGTGTTAGCACCCTTTCTATCCGTGGTTATCCACGGGCTCTTAGATACTTGCTCATTGTGTTTTCAAAATGTTTGTTTGCTTTTCAAGGTGAGTGGGTTTGAAAAAGTTCCGTTTAAAATTTCAGTTCGACTCTTGTATCAGTCCTCAAGAGTGTTTGAAAAATTGTTTTTGAAAGCTTTTTGCAAAGTGTCGGTGTGAAAAAGAAGTTTTGATTTGTTTTGAATTTAGAGCAAGTATCTACGAGTCATCTACCTACCCTAAGGAATTAGTCTGTGTAAATGTCCTTAAGGTAGTGCCATCCCACCATTGAGAGGTAGGTAGCACCACCGTTGGAGGTGTTCGGGTCAATTCATTTGTAGGGACAGTGTGGTCACCAGAGCAATAGTAGGACACCTTAGAAGCTACCCTCATGCCATGTTCATGGACACGAGGACTTACTAAAACGTCCTCTACTCGACGACCACGTTTCAAGGGGCAAGGCAACAGTGAGGCGTACCCTAGGAGTGGTGTGTGAATTGTGTGTCATTTTCAGTTATTATTTGTCTTGATCATGCATTGAGTGTTCTACGCTTTGATTTTATTTGAGCATACATTCTTTCATGTGATTAACAGTTTAAAGGTGCGGAATTTAAAGTACGGAAAAATAAAAGTCCTACGCTATTACAAGGCGCGGGTCTACATCGCCAAATTAAACAAAGACCCGATTTGAATAAATAAAATACGGAAAGTAAATATCATAATTATCTATTACAAAGCTTCGGGGCAAATACATTATATTTAAAAAGGAAATAAAAGTAAACGTGCGAAAAGAAATAAAAATCGAGTGTGCGAGGGCGTTGGACCCTTTAAGGAAATTAAATTGAAATTACAAATTAATTAAATTATTCAATAAGGAAAAGAAGTTATTTTTGGAGTTTTTGTATTTATGAAAAAAAAGGAAGATTAATTGAAATTAGAAATTTAAATAAAAAACCCTAATTCTAAATTGTTTTTAATTTATTAAAGAAAAATGTTTAAGTTTAAACTAATTTAACCCTAATTAACTAATTACAAGTATTTACAAAATTAATTAATAATAATAATTATTATAATAAGGAAAAAATCTTATTTATTGAGAAAAAGAGTAAAATGCTAGAAACCCTAATTTTTATGTTTTTTAGTTATTAAGAAGTAAATTAAAATTAAAACCCTAAATTAAAACTAAATTGGTTATTAAATTTATTTACAAAATTAATAGAAATTAATATAAATGAAACATATTTTTTGTTTTATGATTTTCTGGTTTTTTTATGTTATAAAATTTTTTGTGAATTAAAGGAAAACAATTAATTAAAAAGAATAAATAAAAGAAAGAAAAAAAAAGAGAAAGAAATGCAAACATGGAGGGTGTTGACCCAAATTGAGGAGGTTCATAGAAAGCAGTTTGGCCCAAGAATTCCAGGCCCATGTTGAATTTCAGCGTTTGTGTGAGAAACAGTTGACCAATACGTATGGTGGATTGCTGGTGATGGCCATTAGATTGGCCTTCAGGGACATGTGGCAAGCACAGATCTGGAGTTGCATGGTGGTCCCTTGATGAAGCACTGCATGGAAACATGTTACAAGAAAAATTATTGAATAAAGTGGGGGACCTGGGAATCGAACCCAGGTCCCGATGCTTGCAACTATCCCTGTCCACCAACTGAGCTATGCACGCGTGTTTGTTAGTATAATAAGATAGAAATAATATATGTGAAAGCAAGCATTATACTGAAACCAAATAAAAAAACGCGCTAACTTTCAAATATACCAATCACATGCCTACAACTCAGCGTCTTCCTCGTGAATTCTTCGTTTTGCTTGAAAATATAAGCTAGATAGCGGGGGTTTTAAACCCCCACAACCTGAAACAACGAATAATAGCGAATAGAAATTGAGCAATCATAAAAAAGGCGCGATGAGTGATTTGGATTCGTTGGAATGTCACGAGTGCATTGGTCTAGGTCTCATGGTCTAATTTTTCCTCATGAAGAAGTACCTAATTTCAAGCTCCTGAAACCCTAGAAAATTTCCATGGCAACTTCTCATACAGGCAACGTTAGTTCAATTAGAAGACACCAATAGCTTCAGCATACTCATATTAATATAAACCAATCATTAAAACTCAGTAATCATGCATGAAAAATCAAATACGAATATGAATATTTCAAAGGAAAGTCCAGCTTTTATCTACCAATTCCTTGAGTATGGAAGCGTGATTTTGACTGGAAAAGTTCCCTGGCAATATCAGGAATGGATTGAGATGGTTTTGAGGCCTTGAAACACCCTGCAATTCAGTTTTCAGTTTCCAAATTTTTGGTCAAAAATTGCAATGTTGTTTTTAGGTTTCAACGCAGCATGCTTCTTCTTATGATTAGGTTTGTGTTTGCATATGTATGAGGAATGAATTAGGTCAACAATCCAAGCCCATAATCCTTTGCATTCATGTCTTTGAGATTTGATTTTTCAAGTATCTTTTTCAATCTTTTTCATACCTTTCTTATGCCAATCATTGAAGATTCTTGCCTTTTTGAGTATGCACGAAATATTGAGGTCATGATGAGTGGATATGCTGCACAAAAAGGTTTGGAAAACATGATTTATTATTTTTGTCATATTTTATTTTAATTAAATGAACTAATAATAATAATAATTCAAATAATTAATCAAAAATGATAAAATAACTCCCTTTAAAGTCAATGGGTCGTGCATAGCTTTTGGGTGATGATTCTTGGAAGAAATTGTGGCCCATTAGCAATTTTGAGGCATTTGAAGCAAAGTTGACTTTTCAAAATTCCCAAAAATTTCCCAACTTCCACAAAGCATATCTTGCTCAATTTTTAAGCTTTGATCATGTTCTTGGACATTTTGGAAACTTCTTGGAGTCATCTATCCAATGCCTTTGGTCCCATGTCATTTTGATTTACCAATCTCAAGTTATGGTCTTTGACTTAAAGTGCCTTTTTGTTGACTTTTGAAAATGACCTATAATGTTGAGATTGATAACTTTTTGTGAGAGCATTTCTTGGACTTGAAGTGTGAAGATGAGTTGTAGGAAATGTCATTCTCTTCAAAATGAGCTTTGGATGGAATTTTTCTGATAAACCATGTGGATGTTATGCTCTGGTCAAGTTACAGTTGACTTTTTCAACTGTCCAAAAATAGAAACTTTTGCATCTTGAGACTTTTTGAGCCATGCCTTGAGAATCATGATCAAGAATTGATCAAATGATGTTTGTGGCTTCAAAATAAGATGTTGACCAAAAATTTTGACTTTTGACTGTCAAATGACCATTTTGCCCCTGCAGTTGACTGTGAAGCAATTAGGGTTTTTGACTGTGCAATTTTGTGCTGTGAGTCTTGAAACTTGGCATATGGATGCTTGACAATGTTTACAGGCATGTGGGACTTGATTGGACCCTTGGAAACTTCAATTTCTTTGCCAGAACCAAAACCCTAATTTTTGACTGTTAGGAGGCCATTGAACTGTGCAACCCTTGGGAGATTTTGAAGCATGCTCTTTGCAAATCTTGAAGAATATGGGATGGCAAATTTTGGGGTACAACAGAGTCGAAGCTGGCATCTTCTTCCGCTGCTATCAAGAAGACCTTTCCAGCCAAGAAAGAGGTCTCAGCTGTTTACTCCCATAGAAATCAAGGAAGAATGGAGCGCCGACCAGCGATGGTGGTTGTGATGATTCAGAACTCCGCAGCCGATCAACCTCGAAGCAATCAACCCAGAGCTAACCAAACCAGGGTGGAAAGGCCTGCACGACAATTCACCCGGATCAATGTGACACCTGCCCAGGTTCTCCTTCATCTGTTAAAGTTAAACCTTACAAACTTGAAAGAGGCGTCGAAGAACCCAAATACCTCTTCTCCCTATTACCATTCAAATGAAAAGTGTGCCTATCATTTGGACAGTGTGGGGCACGACACCAACAACTGTTGGGCCCTTAAAAATAAGATCTAGGATTTAATAGATGCCAAGGAGATGGAGTTTGACGCACCTGAAAAACCTAATGTGATATCCGCTCTGATGCCAAAACATGGTCACAATGTCCATGCTATTATAGAAGATCTTTATGTTACTGTTGTTGATGACTTAATGACTCTGTTGCCAATGATCAAGATAAACCTGTTGAAAGTCGGGATTTTCCTGGGCTGTGAAAAAGATTGTTTCCTTTGTTCGACCTTGCAATCCGAATGTCCGCTATTTAAGTCAGGCATCCAACGCCTGATGGATAATCAAGAAATACTCTTCAAGAAAACTCTTGTTACTCCTGTTACTCCTGTTACTCCAATCAACGACGTTGCTATAATCACCATTTCCGACAATCTTTCCAAGGTCTCCAAAAGACCTGTTAAGATTACACCCGATCCAAAGTTTGTACCTTTGAAGATAACAATGTTGGGGCATATCCCATACAAGTCCAACAAGACAATACTGTGGAATTATGGAGGAGAGATCTTCTACCACGGTGTTAAGTAGATCGAATCAATTAAAGAAAGATTCGATGAAGAGACTCCTGACGTAGGAAATATTGTGGGGACGAGTAAGATCACCCGCAGCGGAAGAATCTTCTCTCCGGAGATTGCTCCCCCAAGGGTAGTCTTCGGACCCTCAAGTGCTCCTAAGGTTACTCCGGTGCCCGTCAACACATCTGTACGAACTCCAGTGATTGAAGAAATCATAACTCCTGAAGTTGTACCCTCTGTTGTTACTGCTGATAAAGGTAAGGGGATCCAAGAAGCGCCCGTCAGGACGAGGGCTCAACCTTTGATTATCCCCGAGACCACTCAAAAGGAAATGGAGGAGATTTTAAAGATAATTAAGAAAAGCGACTATGATATCATAGAACAACTGGGGAAAACCCCTTCAAAAATCTATATGTTGGCCCTATTGCTCTGTTCCGAGGCTCATGCCAAAGCCTTGATGAAACTCCTGAAGACGGCCCATGTGCCTCAAGAAACCTCTGCGGACCAATTTCAAGAGTGTATAGCTAGCCTTACAGCCGACAATGGTCTTGGTTTCTCCGATGTTGACTTAACATCTAAAGGGAGAAAGCATAATGATGCGCTGCATGTCTCGGTGGAGTGCAGAGGGACCACACTTGCTCACGTTCTGGTTGATACCGGGTCGTCTTTAAATGTCTTGCCTAAGAAAGCGCTGGACAGATTGGACTGTGAAGGATTGACCTTAAAGCCCAGCAATATCATCGTAAGAGCCTTTGATGGTTCTAAGCGGATGGTCCACGGGGAGGTAGACATCCCAATCAAAGTGGGTACTGAAACTTTCCACTCCATATTTTATGTCATGGATATCCGTCCCTACTACTCTTGTTTGTTAGGAAGACCATGGATTCATCATGTTGGGGCCGTTACTTCCACTTTGCATCAGAAGCTTAAATACCCAGTCCAGGGGAAAATTGTGAAAGTTCGTGGCGAAGAGGAGTATATGATAAGCCATCTAAATTCATTCCGCTATGTTGAATTAGATGGTGAATTCATCGAGACCCCCTTTTAGCACTTTGAAGAGGTTTCTTCTGAAGTTGCGGTAGCCAAGACAATGACTTTTGTGCCCATCATTACCAAACTTGTGTCCCGGATGTCATCCCTTAAAGATGTGGAGGTTGTGATCAAGGAAGGAGGAAGCACGGTATAGGGTCAACTGCCAGATTTTCCTTACAAGACAGATAAGTTCGGCTTGGGTTTCACTTCTGCTAGTCAGAAGGTTGTGCGTCGCTCTCGGGCTGGAGGACCACCATTGAAAATCACTCATCATGGAGTTCATGCTTTAGAGGATGATGAAGAAGAAAGCAATTTTGAAGACTGGATCTTTCCAACTATTGAAGGAGGACTGAACAACTGGGAGGCGAAAGACTTCGTTCCCATTACTTTCATCAATCAGTAATTTATCTTTTGAACATTTTCCGTTGGTCTGTAATAATTTTAAAACAATTCGTACACTTTTTGTCTTATGCCTTACCCGGGGCATATAGGTCCATTTGTAAGGGCTTGATTTTTCATCTTTATATGCCATTTCTAATGAATCATGGACGTTTTCATATATAAACTTTTGTGTTCATTTTCTTTCTTTTTACATTTTATTTAATTAAAGGTGGCTATCCCTTACACACACCCACACTCACAAAATACAGGTACCCATCCACCCCGGATTCCATGGGTAACAATTCTGCTATGGCCTTCAGTGACTCTGAAGATCTGGTCAATCATGCCGAATACGAAGGTGATAAAGACTATGAAGTGCCTGGAGAGTTGGCCAGACTTTTGCAACAAGAAGAAAGGGTTATTCTGCCTCACGAGGAGTTGTTAGAGACTATCAACTTGGGAACAAAGGATGACAGAAAAGAGGTTAAAGTGGGTGCCAACCTGGAGCCAAGTGTCAAAGAGCGCTTAGTTCAGCTGTTGAATGAATATGTTGAGATCTTTTCCTGGTCCTATAAAGACATGCCGGGACTGGATACAGATATTGTGGTTCACCATCTCCCTACGAGAGAAGACTGCCCACCAATTAAACAGAAAGTTTGCCGCATGAGGCCCAACATGTCTGAAAAGATCAAAGCTGAAGTGATGAAGCAGTTCAATGCTGGCTTTCTTGCTGTTACTTCCTATCCATAATGGGTTGGTAACATTGTGCACGTGCCTAAAAAGGACGGCAAAGTCAGAATGTGCGTGGATTACAGAGACTTAAACAGGGCTAGCCCTAAAGATGACTTTCCATTACCGCATATTGACATCTTGGTGGACAATACAGCTCAACACAAGGTATTCTCTTTCATGGATGGATTTTCAGGGTATAACCAGATCAAAATGGCCCTCGAAGACATGGAGAAGACTACTTTTGTTACACAGTGGGGTACCTTCTGCTATAAAGTGATGTCATTCGGACTGAAGAATGTCGGGGTAACCTATCAGCGAGCCATGGTAGCTTTGTTTCATGACATGATACACCATGAGATTGAAGTCTACGTAGACGACATGATAGCCCGTTCACAGACAGAAGAAGAACACCTCGACCATCTGCAAAAGTTGTTTGTCCGATTGAAAGAGTACAAGTTCAGACTGAACCCTACCAAGTGCACTTTCAGAGTCAGGTCCGGTAAACTTTTGGGATTCATCGTCAGCAACAAAGGCATCGAGGTTGATCCTGCCAAAGTCAAAGCCATACAAGAAATGCCCGCGCCTCACACTGAGAAGGAGGTCAGAGGTTTCTTGGGACGCCTAAACTACATTGAAAGGTTCATCTCTCACCTAACATCTACCTGTGAACAAATCTTTAAGCTATTGAAGAAAGATCAGGTGGTTAAATGGAATGATGACTGTCAAGTTGCTTTCGATAGGATCAAGGAGTATTTGCTGGAACCTCCTATCTTGATGTGACCCGTCGAAGGAAGGCCTTTAATTATGTATCCGACTGTCTTAGATAATTCAATGGGGTGCGTACTGGGCCAACATGACGAGTCTGGCCGAAAAGAGCATGCCATTTATTACCTTAGCAAAAAGTTTACCGACTGTGAGACTCGCCACTCACTGCTCGAGAAAACTTGTTGCGCTTTGGTATGGGCTACTCGCCGGCTAAGGCAGTATATGTTGACACATACCACTTTACTGATCTCTAAGATGGATCTGATCAAGTACATCTTCGAGAAGCCTGCTCTATCCGGAAGAATAGCTAGATGGCAGATGATCCTCACTGAATATTATATACAGTACACGACCCAAAAAGCTATAAAGGGGAGCGTGCTAGCCGATCATCTGGCCCATCAAGCTGTCGAAGATTACCAATCCATGAGGTTCGACTTTCCCGACAAGGATATCATGACTTTGAGCAACATTGAAGAAAACAGACCGTATGACGGACCTGAACAAGGATCCCGATGGACTCTATGCTTTGATGGTGCCTCCAACGCACTTGGAAACGGTATCGGTGCAGTACTTATCTCTCCAGAAGGTTGCTGTGATACGGTGGGAGAACTGACTATGTGTTTTGTGTTTGTATTCGCACTTGTTCGGTTGAGCAAGAGTCGCCACCGACTTTTTATTTTATCCTAAAGGAAAGGTTAAAAAGCACAGCAAAAACCTTTTGAGATATTTCGTGGGTTCGGGGGGTAGATTATGAAAAGGGAAGGTATTAGCACCCTTTTCATCCATGGTTATCCATGGGCTCTTAGTTACTTGGTTTTTAGATCACTTTCCTTGATTTTCGACTGCTTTGAAATTATGGTGTGTGTGTGTGTTTTTGAAAATGTTTTTGAAGAGATGCCTTGTTTTAGGCAACCAATGTATTCGACTCGTGTTTGAGTGTTTTACAAAAGTGTGGATCTTTTCGAAAAGATGTTTCAAAATGTTGTTGAGAGTTTGTTTGAAAGTGTGCATGAAGTGTGGTTTTTGAAAAGAAGGCAAGTGTTTTTGCAAGTTGATCTCAAGTAACTAAAAGTTTTGTCTACCCCTATTGTACTCAAAGGTTTTCTCTATGTTTTCAACCCTTTTAAACAATTTTGTTCCACCATTGAATTTGGTGGACAATCTTGCGTTTAGGATGTTCAACGGGACAGGCGCAGGTCATCGTATGAACCATGAATGCAATGGTGCCAAGTGTCTTTGGCAATTTTTCTTTGAAGGGACTATGATCATTCCATTTAGGAAACTTTCGAAAGCGTCATCGAGGGACTTATGATCATTTTGAATTCATTTTGCCAAAGAAACTCGACGTGCAAGCATGGCCCATTTTGGAAGGCAACATGTGGGATTACCCTAGGGGGTGCAAGTGTGATTGTGTATTGATTTCATGCATTTGTCTTGTATTAGGTTATCTAGCGTTTGGTTTTATGTACATGCAAACCCTAGGTCTAACCATGGTATAATTCGAAAGCGGTAAATTGCAGAAATGTAAAGTCTACGCTATTACAAATAGTATCCGGGAGTGGGGGTACAAATTTACGAATGGGGATGAGACTTAGGAATGTAGTGTCCAATAAGTTGCAACCAAATCGAATTTGCGATCAAATGTAAATGTAACGAATATACAAAATAAGCAAATGTGTATAGGAGCAATGTAAATGTATTTGTATCAAGCGTATACTTTGAAATGTATCGTATATTGTATAAGTGTATATGTATGTAATTTATTTACAGGTGCGGAAATGTGAATTTAAATGTGTATTATTTGAGCATTGTTTAACCTAATGGTGAGAATTAAATATTTGTTTAATTTAATTTGTCTTTTGTAATCTTGTATATTGTTAATATGAACAAAAAGAAAATTTAAGAAAAGAAAGTATTCTAAGTTTGAAAATTGTCACTTTACATTTGATATAAAAAATGTATCTTTATATTTTGTGTTTAATATATACAAAAGAATATTTTAATTAAATGTTAAGGATTTAAATTATGTATAAAAATGTATTTTTAAGTATTTTATGTAAAGTATTATTTTCATGTCTTAATGTTTATTTACAAACAAAATTAATTTGATTAGAAAAGAAAGGAAAAAAAAAAAGAAATGGTCAAGTTATGTAAAAAAAAGATTTAAAATGACAAAAAGAAAGCAAATGGGTGCTAAATGAATGGGCCAAGGGTTTACTGGCCCAAACAGAGTGTACGCGTGGGGGGGGGTGGTGTTAACTGGAATACAGTGGGCTTATGGTTGTGAGAATGGGCGAGGCCCAAAGCTTCAGAATGACAATGTTTTAGGGTTCTTGAATATTGTTTTCATTTGGGAATTGTTAGGGTTACAGAAAACGGCGCCATTCTCTTTTCACTTTTGTTCATCTTCGTCTTCTTCAGTGTGAAGGTTGCTGAGACGCAACCCTCCGCCTAGCGCCACCACGCCACCTCTCCCTCCGTCTACTCTCTTCCGTGGGTCATTCAATGGCGGTTCACGTTAGGTAAGGACAATCGCCTCAGTCTCGTTAGGTTTTTTTTATACCTTGCATGTTTTCATTTTTCGTTTATTCATTCTGGTGTCTTGGTTTATACGAGATTTTGAAAAAAGGGATGAAAAGAAAATCTACCTTTTGGAGACAGATGAGGAGATTAGGAGGCGTTGGAGGTTTGACGGGCGGAGGGACGGTGTGAGGTTGAGCTTGCTTGCTTCGCTTGAAACTTGGTATTTCTGTACTTTTCTTTTAGGCTTTGTGATGTTTGTCTGAAAGCTTAATATATATATCTTCTTTTCTTCTTCTCCTTCTTGTGTTGCCCTTTACTCGAATGCCTATTCTGAGTTGTGATGTGATTATGCTTGCTTTTTCTCTGTACTCTCTTGATAAAAATGCCTATGATGATTCCAATCTGAGGGTTGGTTCGCCTTGAAATGCTTCACCAGCTTATGTTGCCTTCTGTACGCTTGTGTTGGATGCCTTGAATGTTGATTTCTTACGCCCAGTGATGATTTCTTTCTGAGGGCTTTGAGGGTTTGGTTGTCTGGGTATGTGTTTTGAGTAGTTTTGAGTTGTTGGCTTTTTGCTTGAGTTGGTTAAGGCTTCAGGCAGGTTTGAGTCTTGACAGGGTTTGCTTTTGGAATGGTGAGGCCTAGAAGGCTGGTTGCCTGAGACTTTGAAAGGCTTATGCAGATTAGGCTTTTACTGTTTTTTGGTTTCTATGTTGCAGTTTGAGTTTTATGGCCTTTGACAGGTTGTTCCAGGTTTGAATGGTTAGGCTTATGCAGGTATTGTAGAGGTTTGTGTTTTTACAGGTTGTGAGGCTTTGAGGCTCAGGCTTCAGGTTAGGCCTTGGCGTTCTGCTTCAGGTTAGGCCTTGACAGTTTATGCTTGTTGGTTTAAGGCTGGGAGGCTTTTTGACAGGTTCTGGGCTTTCTTGGATTTGCTTCAGGCAGGTTTTGGCATATGCAGGTTTTGTATCATTTGGCTTTGGTTATGAACTTGGGTGAGTTTACTGGTTTGGTGATGGTTTTAGAGCTTACAAGCTTGTGTTGGCTTTTGGATAGTTTGTTCTATCTTGTTTGACAGGTTCAGCAGGCTTGGCCTTTTTGTTTCTTATGCTTGTAAACAAACAGGTTCCAGGTTTTGACTTGAGGCTTATGCAGTTTTGTATATTTTTGTGTCTATTGGTTTGCCTCCTCTACTGTACTGTGTTTAGTTTTGTTTTTATATATCTTTCTTCCTGCCTAAAAGCCTTGTAAACCTGCTTTCTTCTTCTTTTTCTTCTCTCTCCAGTACAAAAACATTAAAATATGTTATGCTTTGTGCTTTTCTGAAAGGGCCACTTTTTTGGGAAATGATGAAAAGAATATGCTTGCTTACATAACATGCTTTCTCTGCATTCTTGTCTCTTTTCTTCCAGATTTTGTGCTTTTGATATCTTTCCAAATCTTCTTCTTTGATAGCTTTGAGTAGCCTTGTGACAGTAACTTGTACTTTTGGCAGAAAGTTTGAGTTTGGACTTTTAGTTTGGACTTGCTGTTTGCTTTTGAACTATGCAGTTTGACAATTTTTGAATTGTGCAATTTTGACTTTTGTGCATTCATTTTTAGCAAATAAACATTCATCCCTCTTTGTGAACCGGGAGAAATCCCGTGATTTGCAGAGAGGGTTAACTGATCCCAATCAGTGGCCCTTAATGATGAACTGTAATTTTATCTGTCTCTTTATTTATTTATCTGCTATTGACTTTTCTTCTTTTCATTTGCAGATAAAAAATGAATGGAGCACTGGAGCAAGGGATGCCAGATGAAGAATTGAAGATTAGAAAAATGTTTAGGATAGCTTTTTTTATTTAAGTTTAAATAAATGTAAAATCATTGTTGTAAACAACAAAACAATTGTACAATTAATTTAAAAATCAATAAAAGTTTCTTTATCCAATTAATTATTTTTTCTCCTATTGTTTATTTATTATTTATAATTCTTTAATTAAAATAATTGAAAATAAATTCCAATCATTTAATCTTAGAATAATAAATAATTTAAATAAACAATGCTTTAGCATTTGATCAGTCAAACCTGGCATTTCCAACATCCAAAGCAAAACAACAGTTAATCACAACAACTGATCAGACGCATTCCCCTCTTTACTGATTTTTTACCAAACACTGCAAATTCAAACTGAATGTATCCTTTGACTGGTTCAATCAAACAAACGTGAATTCAAACCAAATCTCAGAATAACTTGCAAAGCATCGTAGAATTAAATCTTTCTGAGGAACCGCGCACGAAAACCCTAATTCCTGATAAAATGCCAAAGAACGTTCGCCTGATCAAAGTTGAGCCAAAACCAATCAAAACCCTAAACCAATTGTTTGAAACATTCTAGAGCCCTGAAAATCAGTAAAACCCTAATTGCGTCTGACTGACGAGAAAAGTCCGTTTGACCGATTCTTGAGCCAATCTGAAAAAATCAGGAAACACCTGAAGCTGTGATTTCTTGAGGAAAAATGCGAGGGAAAATTTTGGGGTACAACAGTTGCCCCTGTTCAATCTTCTTGAACCTGAAGAGTTAGATTGGCAAGTTTGCCTTTCGCGACTTGAAGGTAAAAGAAGATTGGACACTAAAGTGCCCAGAAAATTTGCACTCGGCGATGTGATGGTAGAGGTGAATGGGCTTAAAGATGCCATTTGGTGATGGGCTTAAAGATGCCATTTGGTGATGGGCTTAAAGATGCCATCTGATGCGACAGAATCTTGTCAGGGGATGGGCTTAGAGATGCCATCTGAGAATGGGCTTAAAGATGCCATTTGGCGACTGCTGGTAGGAGGATGGGCTTATAGATGCCATCTGGAAATGGTGAATTGTATGTCAATGGTGAGTGGACGAGTATCAGAAAGGCACCCGTGTTTTGGAACATCTCTGAATTGGGGGTCCGAACAAGCAACAGATTGACATCCATGTTTGTAGAATCCGTAAACTATTTTTGAAGGTCTTGAAGTTGAATAAGCAATAGAGCCACATCCGTTGTTGGGAAGCGTCCGTAAACTGTTTTCAAAAGTTGAGAAGAGTCTGAGCAAGTGATAGGTTAACATCCGTTACTGGAGAACCCGTGAACTGTTTTCAAAAGTTTGAGAAGAGTCTGAACAAGTGATAGGTTAACATCCGTTACTGGAGAACCCGTGAACTGTTTTCAGAAATCTTGAAGTGGAAGAGGAACCGGTGTAGGGTTTCCTGATGATGCGTCCGTGTAAAACTGCATCTGAATGAATCTGGAATAAGTATCAGAATGTCGCCGTGTCCGGGTCACATCTAAACTATTTCTGGATGAATCTTGGGAGATGATCTTTGTCTGTCGACTGATCTTACCTGAAAAGGTAAAGGGTTAGTTGTATGCAATGTTATGATGCATGATGCAATGTATGTGACATCAATGTTTATGACATGAATGTGATGAATGCGCATGTAAGCTGATGAGCTATCTTGCTGAGGATAAATGAATCCTGGATGGCTGAAGATAAAAGAATCTTGATTGCTGCCGGGGAGAACAATTCCTTGGCTGCTGCTGTGGAGGGCAAGAATCCTTGATTGTTGAAAAATGAGAAGTCTTTGGACCACTGTTGGGGAAATCAGAAGCTTGGGTTGTATGCCAAACTACTGGGAAATCCTGTCTTGAGGAGATCTTCACCAGAGAATATTCGAATATTCTGTGGGGAACTGAGAATGAGAGTCTTCAATCTGCTTGGGGATTAATATTTGGAAGTTTTAACTTCGCTGGGGGATAATAAAACTTGACTCTGAGTGGAATTAGCTTCTGGAAGGTTCTTTGGCTGGGGATTGCAAGAATCTTCTGATTGCTGGGTCACATCTTAAACTATTTCCGGAATGTCGCCAAATCAGGGTCACATCTGAACTATATCATGAATGAAAATTATGAATAAGTTACGGAATGTCGCCAAATCTTGGGTCACATCTTGAACTATCTCTTAGATGGGAATCTTGAATAAGTTACGGAATGTCGCCAAGTCAGGGTCACATCTTGAACTATTTCTGGAAGGAAATCTTGAATAAGTTACGGAATGTCGCCAAACCTTGGGTCACATCTGAACTATCTCTAGAAGGAAATCTTGAATAAGTTATGGAATGTCGCTAAATCAGGGTCACATCTGAACTATATCTTGAAAGTCTGAATGAGTTATAGAATGTCGCCAAATCATGGGTCACATCTTGAACTATATCTTGAAAGTCTGAATGAGTTATAGAATGTCGCCAAATCAGGGTCACATCTGAACTATATCTTGAAAGTCTGAATGAGTTATAGAATGTCGCCAAATCATGGGTCACATCTTGAACTATATCTTGAAAGTCTGAATGAGTTATAGAATGTCGCCATCTCTGGGTCACATCTTGAACCATATCATGTCTGAAGTCTGAATGAGTTATAGAATGTCGCCATCTCTGGATCACATCTTGAACTATATCATGTCTGAAGTCTGAATGAGTTATAGAATGTCGCCAAATCTTGGGTCACATCTTGAACTATATCATGTCTGAAGTCTGAATGAGTTATAGAATGTCGCCATCTCTGGGTCACATCTTGAACTATATCATGTCTGAAGTCTGAATGAGTTATAGAATGTCGCCAAATCTTGGGTCACATCTTGAACTATATCTGGAAGGAAATCTGAATGAGTTATAGAATGTCGCCAAATCTTGGGTCACATCTTGAACCATATCATGTCTGAAGTCTGAATGAGTTATAGAATGTCGCCATCTCTGGGTCACATCTTGAACTATATCATGTCTGAAGTCTGAATGAGTTATAGAATGTCGCCATCTCTGGGTCACATCTTGAACTATATCATGTCTTTTGAGGTGATAAGGAAATTGTTGAACACTTTTGACATTCGAATGCCCCAAGTGGTGATGAAGGAGTCTTGAATCAGATTACTCTGCGGATTGAGAGATTTCTTGAAATCTTGACCGGACTGCCCCAGGTTAACTGAACTTCGAAAGATCTGTTGGAACCTTGACTGGACTGCCCCAGGTTAATAGGATGGTGACATGTCATGCCCCTTGTTGATAGGAGATTTGTCGTTGGAAGTGTTATCCTTTTGAAGTGATTTTAACTCACTGAGAGAGTTTTCGTTCCTCTGAACATTCGCTGTATGAATTTCTTCGATGTCAAACAAAAGCCAAATGCAGACAGTGATATTCAATCAATTCAAAGTTTATGTTTGTCTCGAAGTTTTGCAAAATGCGTTTTTTAGCAGAAAACTTTTTATAAGACAAGTCAACACAAGATTTAGAGCAAAGCCTTACAGGAGTCAGGATACCTTTTGTAACAGTATGCTTTCGAACTAACCCATGCTTCAATTAGGGCTTTTGAAGGGTTGTAACGCGGCTTGGTTCACGGTTTAAGAAACAAAGGATAAAGGCTCAAAGTGTATTTGTACCCAACCGCTCTTCGTGATGTTCTTCAACCCTAAGCTCAGTTAATTGTGCGTCGCACTCTGTTTTGAGTTCGGAACGACTTTTGGGCGATGGTTCATCAGTTGAATTTGGGAGACAGTCATCATCTCCTTTTTTCTTTTTCAACATTTGAGGATTTTGTAATGACCTCACTATTTTGATTTTGATTTGTTATCCCTAACTTTTGCCTGACTGTTCCCGTTTTTGAGATTACAGTCAGCGGGATGCCCTAGCTTTCTTAAGCCTCCTTTACAGGTTTTGGCTCAGTGGGTTTTTTCTCTTTTGAGAGATTGACTGTCTATGTGATAGGGAACCATCCTTGTCTTTTGATTCCAAAGGAATACTTTCTTTTTTTTTTCTTGACGTCGTTCATTGCATTACGAACTGAGATTTTGCAACTTCAATGCGCGTTTCTCTTGAATTAACTGAGATACTACCCTGCCCCGGGTTTATATCAAAGGTTTTGATTGTTCAGAACAGAAAACTCCTACTTATTTGGCTCGAAGGGGTTGACTAGGGATTATCTTCCTTATAACTTCAGTGTTTGGGGTTTGAAAGAAATGCATGTACATCATCAGCAAGGTCTGTTCAAAAGCATACTGTATGAGATTATGGTATTGTTTCGTCATCCTCCCTCTAAAGGCTTGCAGCTTTTTATCAAGAGTTAAATATCATAAAGAAATCACACGAGTAGTGAAAACGAATGAATGAATTCAAGACAAACATATGCAATGCATTAATGAAACAGAGTTTAACATTGAAAGATAATTGTTTGAATGACGAAAGATTACAACTTTGAAAATTCAGAATGAAACAAACACAATCTCAATGAGCTGGCATAGGAGGAGTGATCATGCTGAGGTTTCTGGGGGACCAAACTCAATCTCCTTGGCATCGATCATGTCTTGGATCTTGTTCTTCAGAGGCCAACAGTTGTCGGTGTCATGCCCCGGGCTATCAGAGTGGTATGCACACCTTTTATTGGGATGATAGGTAGGAGCATAAGTATTTGGGTTCCGGAGAGGATCCCTCAATGTAATCATGTCCCTCTTCAACAAGTGTTGCAGTGCCTGAGACAGTGACATGTTGATCTTGGTGAACTGCCTCTTAGGTGCGACCTCCTTATGCTGATGCCCCTGTCTTTGTTGAGCAGGTATAGGATTAGGGATCAAGATTGCCCCTACATGTTGGTCATGACGGCCCTTTTGACTGTTCACAGCATTAGACTCTTTCTTTCCGTTGTAGGGAATTATCTGAGTATCCGAGGATGTAGCTCCTTGGATCTTTCCACTTTTGATGCCAGCTTCGACCCTTTCTCCGGTCAGTATTAGCTCGGTGAACCCAGCTGAGGAGCTTCCAATTAAGTGCTTGAAGAAAGGCCCTGTCAAAGTTCCCATGAAGATGTCAATCAGCTCCCTATCAGTTAAAGGAGGTTGCACCCTACCAGCCAAATCTCTCCACTTTTGGGCATATCCCTTGAAGTTCTCGTCGGCCCCCATGGTCATGTTCTGCAATTGCACACGAGTTGGTGCAAGATCAGCATTGTACTGATACTGTTCGTAAAAAGCCTTGGCTAGATCCTCCCAAGTGTGGATGCGAGAACTCTCCAATTGATAGAACCACTCGAGTTGAGTTCCTACCAAACTTTCTTGAAAAAAATGGATCTAAAGCCTCCTATCAGCTGAGTATGGTTGAATCTTGCGAACATAAGACCTTAGATGCATCTTAGGGCAAGAGACTCCATCGTACAGGGCAAAGGTAGGGACTTTGAACTTTGGAGGGATGACCAATCCAGGAACCAAACCCATGTCTCCTAAATCCAAGCCAGGTATTTGTTGGATCTCCATAGCATTGAGGCGATCCTCCAACTCTTTGTACTTGTCATCAGTGAGAGGATATTGTTCTTCGGAGTAATCAGCTTCCTCTTCAACAATCTCCACATTGTGGTCTTCTTCAAGACTAACTATTGTGTTGGATGGAGTTGCAAGGTCTTGGGTCTTAGGCCTTCTCCTCAAGTTCAGGATGCGGGCTGTCTTCTTGTCTTTGAGGAGGAGAGCTGTCAGATCCTCTTGCCCTTTCCCCATAGCCAGAAGCATTTGCTGGAATTGAGCATTTTGAGCTTGGAGATCTTTCACTATTTGTTCCATATCCATCTTACTGAAATAAACAGTAGGAAGAATAAGGAGACATGTATGGGAGAAACCTGTTATGCAATGATATGTGTGATATATATGCAATGTTTTCAAGGATCTCTTGGGGTAAACACAAGAGAATGTTAGAGGTTGAACTTTGCTCTTGGATTGGGGAACTTCGCAATGGTGGATGTCTTTCCACTAGAATCAAGCTCACCATGTCAAGTGGGTCATAACCACTGATTCAAGTTATTGCATTTGAATTTTGACTGGAGAACTTTGTATCGGCGGATGTCTTTCCACGAGAATCAAGCTCACCATGTCGAGTGGGTCATAGCCACTGATTCAAGTTGTTGTACTTGATCTTTGATGGCATTTGTTTAGAGGAGAAACCCCTTGCCCCTTGGTAGACGTCTAGTTCAACGTAACCCTGTATCAAAAGAACCCTCGAGATCCTTGAAATGGTTATTGAAAATGCTATGGTATGATGTCATGATGTTATGTACATGTATGCGAAAAGCAAGTGAGTGTATATACAGACAAACATATTCACACAAAGCAAACAAGTCCTTAGGTTTAGGCTTGCATGGGGTTCAGGTACTACCCTCTTTCAGTTTCGTTGGTTAAAACCTGTCCTATCAAAAGTAACCGGGTTCTAGAGGATCTCAAATCATTGGCTACCCTCGATCGGTCATAACTCCAACATCGCTATCTTTTCTTGCGGCCGGAACCATCGCGAGAGTTTAGCCTCAATGAGTGTAGCATACTGCTACTGTTCTATGGCCAAGTTGGGTCAATTTAGGGTTCTACGGTCGGTTGGTGCTTAATGACTCCTTGGAAGACCCATATTCTCCCTGTTTCAACACGAGGGATATCGGTACATACCAAGGCGCCACACCAACGTAGCCACTGCTTCACCCATGTCGGTATACGCTGGACAGGTCCCTCACAGATTATGCTACCTAAAAGGGTATTCCCCATATTCGGGTTAGGATCTATGAAACTCCGATACAAAGCCCACAAATGTAAAAGCAAACAAAGCAATCAATTGAAAACAAAGGTGATCTAAACCCTAAGGTAACCCCACTTTGAGCAGTATCCCCAGCAGAGTCGCCAGTTCTGTGATACGGTGGGAGAACTGACTATGTGTTTTGCGTTTGTATTCGCACTTGTTCGGTTGAGCAAGAGTCGCCACCGACTTTTTATTTTATCCTAAAGGAAAGGTTAAAAAGCATAGCAAAAACCTTTTGAGATATTTCGTGGGTTCGGGGGGTAGATTATGAAAAGGGAATGTATTAGCACCCTTTTCATCCATGGTTATCCATGGGCTCTTAGTTACTTGGTTTTTAGATCACTTGCCTTGATTTTCGATTGCTTTGAAATTGTGGTGTGTGTGTGTGTGTTTTTGAAAATGTTTTTGAAGAGATGCCTTGTTTTAGGCAACCAATGTATTCGACTCGTGTTTGAGTGTTTTACAAAAGTGTGGATCTTTTCGAAAAGATGTTTCAAAATGTTGTTGAGAGTTTGTTTGAAAGTGTGCATGAAGTGTGGTTTTTGAAAAGAAGGCAAGTGTTTTTGCAAGTTGATCTCAAGTAACTAAAAGTTTTGTCTACCCCTATTGTACTCAAAGGTTTTCTCTATGTTTTCAACCCTTTTAAACAATTTTGTTCCACCATTGAATTTGGTGGACAATCTTGCGTTTAGGATGTTCAACGGGACGGGCGCGGGTCATCGTATGGACCATGAATGCAATGGTGCCAAGTGTCTTTGGCAATTTTGCTTTGAAGGGACTATGATCATTCCATTTAGGCAACTTTCGAAAGCGTCATCGAGGGACTTATGATCATTTTGAATTCGTTTTGCCAAAGAAACTCGACGTGCAAGCATGGCCCATTTTGGAAGGCAACATGTGGGATTACCCTAGGGGGTGCAAGTGTGATTGTGTATTGATTTCATGCATTTGTCTTGTATTAGGTTATCTAGCGTTTGGTTTTATGTACATGCAAACCCTAGGTCTAACCATGGTATAATTCGAAAGCGGTAAATTGCGGAAATGTAAAGTCTACGCTATTACAAATAGTATCCGGGAGTGGGGGTACAAATTTACGAATGGGGATGAGACTTAGGAATGTAGTGTCCAATAAGTTACAACCAAATCGAATTTGCGATCAAATGTAAATGTAACGAATATACAAAATAAGCAAATGTGTATAGGAGCAATGTAAATGTATTTGTATCAAGCGTATACTTTGAAATGTATCGTATATTGTATAAGTGTATATGTATGTAATTTATTTACAGGTGCGGAAATGTGAATTTAAATGTGTATTATTTGAGCATTGTTTAACCTAATGGTGAGAATTAAATATTTGTTTAATTTAATTTGTCTTTTGTAATCTTGTATATTGTTAATATGAACAAAAAGAAAATTTAAGAAAAGAAAGTATTCTAAGTTTGAAAATTGTCACTTTACATTTGATATAAAAAATGTATCTTTATATTTTGTGTTTAATATATACAAAAGAATATTTTAATTAAATGTTAAGGATTTAAATTATGTATAAAAATGTATTTTTAAGTATTTTATGTAAAATATTATTTTCATGTCTTAATGTTTATTTACAAACAAAATTAATTTGATTAGAAAAGAAAGGAAAAAAAAAAAGAAATGGTCAAGTTATGTAAAAAAAAGATTTAAAATGACAAAAAGAAAGCAAATGGGTACTAAATGAATGGGCCAAGGGTTTACTGGCCCAAACAGAATGTACGCGTGGGGGGGGGGGGGGGGGGGGGGGGGGTGTTAACTGGAATACAGTGGGCTTATGGTTGTGAGAATGGGCGAGGCCCAAAGCTTCAGAATGACAATGTTTTAGGGTTCTTGAATATTGTTTTCATTTGGGAATTGTTAGGGTTACAGAAAACGGCGCCATTCTCTTTTCACTTCTGTTCATCTTCGTCTTCCTCAGTGTGAAGGTTGCTGAGACGCAACCCTCCGCCTAGCGCCACCACGCCACCTCTCCCTCCGTCTACTCTCTTCTGTGGTTCATTCAACGGCGGTTCACGTTAGGTAAGGACAATCGCCTCAGTCTCGTTAGGTTTTTTTTTATACCTTGTATGTTTTCATTTTTCGTTTATTGATTCTGGTGTCTTGGTTTATACGAGATTTTGAAAAAAGGGATGAAAAGAAAATCTACCTTTTGGAGACAGATGAGGAGATTAGGAGGCGTTGGAGGTTTGACGGGCGGAGGGACGGTGTGAGGTTGAGCTTGCTTGCTTCGCTTGAAACTTGGTATTTCTGTACTTTTCTTTTAGGCTTTGTGATGTTTTTCTGAAAGCTTAATATATATATCTTCTTTTCTTCTTCTCCTTCTTGTGTTGCCTTTTACTCGAATGCCTATTCTGAGTTGTGATGTGATTATGCTTGCTTTTTCTGTGTACTCTCTTGATAAAAATGCCTATGATGATTCCAATCTGAGGGTTGGTTCGCCTTGAAATGCTTCACCAGCTTATGTTGCCTTCTGTACGCTTGTGTTGGATGCCTTGAATGTTGATTTCTTACGCCCAGTGATGATGTCTTTCTGAGGGCTTTGAGGGTTTGGTTGCCTGGGTATGTGTTTTGAGTTGTTGGCTTTTTGCTTGAGTTGGTTAAGGCTTCAGGCAGGTTTGAGTCTTGACAGGGTTTGCTTTTGGAATGGTGAGGCCTAGCAGGCTGGTTGCCTGAGACTTTGAAAGGCTTATGCAGATTAGGCTTTTACTGGTTTTTGGTTTCTATGTTGCAGTTTGAGTTTTATGGCCTTTGACAGGTTGTTCCAGGTTTGAATGGTTAAGCTTATGCAGGTATTGTAGAGGTTTGTGTTTTTACAGGTTGTGAGGCTTTGAGGCTCAGGCTTCAGGTTAGGCCTTGGAGTTCTGCTTCAGGTTAGGCCTTGACAGTTTATGCTTGTTGGTTTAAGGCTGGGAGACTTTTTGACAGGTTCTGGGCTTTCTTGGATTTGCTTCAGGCAGGTTTTGGCATATGCAAGTTTTGTATCTTTTGGCTTTGGTTATGAACTTGGGTGAGTTTACTGGTTTGGTGATGGTTTTAGAGCTTACAAGCTTGTGTTGGCTTTTGGATAGTTTGTTCTATCTTGTTTGACAGGTTCAGCAGGCTTGGCCTTTTTGTTTCTTATGCTTGTAAATAAACAGGTTCCAGGTTTTGACTGGAGGCTTGTGCAGGTTTGTATATTTTTGTGTCTATTGGTTTGCCTCCTCTACTGTACTGTGTTTAGTTTTGTTTTTATATATCTTTCTTCCTGCCTAAAAGCCTTGTAAACCTGCTTTCTTCTTCTTTTTCTTCTCTCTCCAGTACAAAAACATTAAAATATGTTATGCTTTGTGCTTTTCTGAAAGGGCCACTTTTTTGGGAAATGATGAAAAGAATATGCTTGCTTGCATAACATGCTTTCTCTGCATTCTTGTCTCTTTTCTTCCAGATTTTGTGCTTTTGATATCTTTCCAAATCTTCTTCTTTGATAGCTTTGAGTAGCCTTGTGACAGTGACTTGTACTTTTGGCAGAAAGTTTGAGTTTGGACTTTTAGTTTGGACTTGCTGTTTGCTTTTGAACTATGCAGTTTGACAATTTTTGAATTGTGCAATTTTGACTTTTGTGCATTCATTTTTAGCAAATAAACATTCATCTCTCTTTGTGAACCGGGAGAAATCCCGTGATTTGCAGAGAGGGTTAACTGATCCCAATCAGTGGCCCTTAATGATAAACTGTAATTTTATCTGTCTCTTTATTTATTTATCTGCTATTGACTTTTCTTCTTTTCATTTGCAGATAAAAAATGAATGGAGCACTGGAGCAAGGGATGGCAGATGAAGAATTGAAGATTAGAAAAATGTTTAGGATAGCTTTTTTTATTTAAGTTTAAATAAATGTAAAATCATTGTTGTAAACAACAAAACAATTGTACAATTAATTTAAAAATCAATAAAAGTTTCTTTATCCAATTAATTATTTTTCCTCCTATTGTTTATTTATTATTTATAATTCTTTAATTAAAATAATTGAAAATAAATTCCAATCATTTAATCTTAGAATAATAAATAATTTAAATAAACAATGCTTTAGCATTTGATCAGTCAAACCTGGCATTTCTAACATCCAAAGCAAAACAACAGTTAATCACAACAACTGATCAGACGCATTCGCCTCTTTACTGATTTTTTACCAAACACTGCAAATTCAAACTGAATGTATCCTTTGACTGGTTCAATCAAACAAACGTGAATTCAAACCAAATCTCGGAATAACTTGCAAAGCATCGTAGAATTAAATCTTTCTGAGGAACCGCGCACGAAAACCCTAATTCCTGATAAAATGCCAAAGGACGTTCGCCTGATCAAAGTTGAGCCAAAACCAATCAAAACCCTAAACCAATTGTTTGAAACATTCTAGAGCCCTGAAAATCAGTAAAACCCTAATTGCGTCTGACTGACGAGAAAAGTCCGTTTGACCGATTCTTGAGCCAATCTGAAAAAATCAGGAAACGCCTGAAGCTGTGATTTCTTGAGGAAAAATGCGAGGGCAAATTTTGGGGTACAACAGTTGCCATACACCTTTCAGTGCTAGACTCTGCTTCAGCTGCACCAATAACATGGCCGAGTATGAAGCTTGCATCTTTGGTCTCAAGGCTGCAATCGACTTAGGAATCAAATCTTTGGTTGTGTTTGGGGACTTAGCTTTGATTATTAGTCAAATCAAAGGAGAGTGGGATACTAAACATCTAAACCTCATCCCTTACAAAGAACATGTCCCGACATTGTTACCACACTTCGAGCAGATTAGCTTCGAGCACTTCCCGCGAGAAGAGAATCAGCTAGCAGATGCGCTAGCTACAATGTCATCCATGTTTGAACTTAACTGGGATAATGAGGCACCTCAAATCACCATCAAACGGATGGACGAACCTGCACATTGTCACGATATTAATACAGAAGAAGTAGTGGACCGACCTTGGTTTCAGGACGTCAAAAGGTATCTCGAAGCACAAGAATATCCTGAAGGAGCTTCAGTCAACGACAAAAAGTTCTTAAGGAGGTTCGCGGCCAAGTTCTTTCTAAGCAATGGTATCCTATACAAGTGCAATCTTGATTGTGTCCTACTCCGTTATGTGGACAAGGTTGAAGCTGAGCAGATCATGGTTGAACTATATAATGGCACCTTTGGCACCCACTCAAGCGGTCATACGATGGATAAAAAGATTCTACGGGCAGGCTACTACTGGTCTACCATGGAAGCTGATTGTCATCAACATTCCCGTACTTGTCACAAATGCCAAATCTTTGCTGACAAGGTACATATTCCTCCAGTTCCTCTCAATGTCTTAACAGATCCTTGGCCATTCGCGATGTGGGGAATCGACATGATTAAAGAAATCAAGCCTACAACATCCAATGGACACCGTTTCATCCTGGTGGCCATTGATTACTTTACCAAGTGGGTCGAAGCAGCTTCCTTCACCTCCATTACGAAGAATATTGATGACCACTTTATCAAGCAGAACCTCATATGCCGGTATGGTATCCCCGACAGGATCATCACTGACAACGGTACAAATTTAAACAATACTATGATCACCGCTCTGTGCGAGCAGTTCAAGATTCAATATCACAATTCATCTCCCTATCGGCCTAAGATGAACGGTGTTGTCGAAGCCGCGAATAAAAATCTCAAGAAGATCATTCAAAAGATGACAGTCACCTACAAGGACTGGCATGAGATGTTACTATTTGCTCTGCACGGGTACCGTACCACGGCACGCACTTCAATTAGGGCAACACCCTTTTCTCTGGTATACGGCATGGAGGCTGTTTTACCTATCGAGGTTCAGATTCCCTCCTTGAGAATCATAAAGGATGCTGGTTTGAGTGAAGACGATTGGATTCAGACCCGGCTTGATTGATGAGAAGCGACTTACTGCTGTTTGCCATGGTCAGGCGTATCAAAAACGTATGATCAAGGCCTTCAATAAGAAAGTCAAGAGACAAGTTTATCAAGTCGGGGACCTTGTAATCAAGTGAATCATCTTGCCGCAAAGTGATCCCAGGGGAAAATGGACTCCTACTTACGAAGGACCATTTGTGATCAAAAACATCTTTTCTGGTGGGGCAATGATCCTGACCACCATGGACAGAGATGACCTGCCGCACCCTGTGAATGCAAACATAGTCAAAAGATACTACGCATAAACAACCCGACAAGTCGAAAACCCGAAAGGGCGACTTGGGAAAAAATGGGCATCCCGGTGAATCGAAGACCCGAAAGGGCAGTTCAGGCAAAAGTTAGGGATAAATAAATTTAAAAAATCTGTACACCCGGTGTGATCGGTGGATCTGGAACTGACTGTTTAACGCTGGTTCGCGAAATATCGCGGAAGCAAGAGTCGCCACCGTCTTTTATGTTCTCCAAATGGAAAGGACAAAAGCACAGAAAAATTCCTTATAGAGATTGCTCTCGGTTCGGGAGGTAGATTTATAGAAAGGGAAGGTGTTAGTACCCTTTCTATCCATGGTTATCCATGGGCTCTTAGATACTTGCTCATTTGTGTTTTCAAAATTGTTTGTTTGCTTTTCAACTGTGGGTTTTAAAAAAAGTTTCGTTTAAAATTTCAGTTCGACTCTTGTATCAGTCCTCAAGAGTGTTTGAAAAGTTGTTTTTGAAAGCTTTTTGCAAAGTGTCGGTGTGAAAAATATTTTTGATTTGTTTTGAATTAGAGCAAGTATCTACGAGTCATCTACCTACCCTAAGGAATTCGTCTGTGTAAATGTCCTTAAAGTAGTGTCATCCCACCATTGAGAGGTAGGTAGCACCACCGTTGGAGGTGTTCGGGTCAATTCGAGGTTTTAGGGACAGTGTGGTCATCAGAGCAATAGGAAGACACCTTAGAAGCTACCCCCATGCCATGTTCATGGACATGAGGACTTACTAAAACATCCTCTACTCGACGACCACTTTTCGAGGGGCAAGGCAACAGTGAGACGTACCCTAGGGGTGGTGTGTGATTTGTGCGTCATTTTCAATTATGTTTATCTTGTCCATGCATTGGTGATCTACGCTTTGTTTTTATTTTTGGCATTCATTCTTTCATGTGGTTATTAACAGTTAAAAGGTGCGGAATTAAAAGTCCTACGCTATTACAAAGGCGCGGGTCTACATCGCCAAATAAATCCAAGACCCGATTTGAAATAAAAATGCGGAAAGATAAATGTCCTAATTAATCTATTACAAGGCTTTGGGATAAATACATTACATTCACAAAAGAAATAACAATAAAAGCGCGAGAAGGAACTATAATCAAATGTGAGGGCGTTGGACCCTTTGAAGAAGTTAAATTAAAATTATTAGTGAATTAATGATTAAAGAAAAAGAAGAACTTATTTTTTATGTTTTTTTTTGTATTTATGAAATTAAGGAAAATTAAAATGGAATTAAAAGTTAATTAAAACCCTAGTTCTAAATTGTTTTTAATTTATTAAAAAAAATATTTTAGTTTGACCTAATTTACATTAATTATTTACATGGCATATTTATTTACAAAAAATAATTAACAATTAAATATGGTGAAAAAGAAAAAAAAAGAATAAAAGTACAAAAACCCTAATTTCTACATTTTTTTAGTTTATTCAAAAAAATATTAAATTAAACCTAAAATTAAAACTAAATTAATTATTACATTTATTTACAAAATAATATTAATTAATATTAACAAAGTATATTTTTTATTGTTTTATGATTTTCTGTTTTTTTTTATATTTTATGAAAATTAATTTTGATGAATTAACTAAAATAAATAAAACAAATAAATAGAAAAAATGAAAAGAAAGAAAATAATATGCAAACCAATGGGGGGTGTTGACCCCAATTTTGGAGGTATGATCAGCAATCAGGCCCAATGAATTCAAGCCCTGGGTTGACTTTTCAAGGATGCGTGTGGATCTGCTGACCAAGGTGCATGGTGGAGATCCTGTGTTGGCCCTTGGATTCATCTCCTGAGACATGTGGCGTGCCCAGAGATAGAGTTGTATGGTGGTCCCTGAAAGGTACGCTGCACAGAAATATGGAAAGCAAAATAATATTGAGAAGGGAGGGGACCTGGGAATCGAACCCAGGTCCCAATGTTCAAAGGACAACGCATCAACCAACCAACCAAGTGCGTTCGTTTGTAAGATTACTGGAACGTGATTAATATGAGAGAGAATATATGCCATTGGTAAATATGAAAAAAAATGCGCGAACGTTTGAATGGCCCTATCACGTGAGGACACCTAATCTTCTTCTTCGTTTTCCTGTAACAAAACACGTTAGATAGCGGGGGTTTTAAACCCCCACTAAATGAAGCCACGAATAATAGCGAATAGGGCCTGGTTCATCATAAATTGAGCGCGAGGCATGGCTTTGAATCGTCATGAGCTTCTGGTTTCAATGGTGCCATTTAGGTTGGCCAATTTTTCCCCAAGCGTAAAGCCCCAATTCATGGTTCATGAAACCCTAAAAAATAGCCATGGCAATTTTCTATACAAGCAATATTAATTCAATTCAATGATACCATGAGTTTCGTTGAGTTCATGTTAGTGTAAAACAAGCATTAGAATGTATGAATATGGCATATAAATCAAAACACGAATATGCAAAATATCAAGAACAGGGCGGCTTCGTTCTACCCGTTCTTTGTGTATGGAGATGTGATTTTGATTGGGTTATGATCAGAGAGGTCCCAGCAAACTTTTGAGGTACTTTTTACGCCTTGAAATGCCTTGCAACCAAGAAAACAGGTTTGAAGTTTTTAAGGAAAAAGTGAGTTTTTGTTCTTAGGTTCTAGCGCAACATTCAGGTCCTTTTGACTAGGGTTGTGTTTGTGTATGTATATGGAACGAATTAGGGTAAAAATTCAAGTCAAAAAACCTTTGCATTCATGAATCCAATATTTGATTTTCAATGAATCTTTTTCATGCCCTTTTGATACCAATCATGGCCAAATCTTTCCATATTAGTGATGCACGAAATCTTGAGGTTTTATGGAGAGAATATGCTGCAAAAAGGGATTGGAAAACATGTGTTTAGTATTTTTGTCATATTTTATTTAATTAAATGAATTAATGGTGATAAAAAATTCAAATAAATAATAAAAAATGATGAAATAACTCCCCTTTGGGTCAATGGGTCGTGCATAGCTTTTGGGTGATGATTCTTGGAAGAAATTGAGGCCCATTAGCAATTTTGAGGCATTTGAAGCAAAGTTGACTTTTCAAAATTCCCAAAAATTTCCCAACTTCCACAAGGCATATCTTGCTCAACTTTTAAGCTTTGATCATGTTCTTGGACATTTTGGAAAGGTATTGAAGTCCTCTAACCAATGCATTTTGTCCCATGTCATTTTGATTCACCAATCTCAAGTTATGGTCTTTGACTTAAAGTGCCTTTTTGTTGACTTTTGAAAATGACCTATAATGTTGAGATTGATAACTTTTTGTGAGAGCATTTCTTGGACTTGAAGTGTGAAGAGGAGTTGTAGGAAATGTCATTCTCTTCAAAATGAGCTTTGGATGGAATTTTTCTGATAAACCATGTGGAAGTTATGCCCTGGTCAAGTTACAGTTGACTTTTTCAACTGTCCAAATATGGAAACTTTTGCATCTTGAGACTTTTTGAGCCATGCCTTGAGAATCATGATCAAGAATTGATCAAATGATATTTGTGGCTTCAAAATAAGATGTTGACCAAAAATTTGGACTTTTGACTGTCAAATGACCATTTTGCCCCTGTAGTTGACTGTTGAGCAATTTTGTGCTGTGAGTCTTGAAACTTGACATAAGGATACTTGACAATGTTTATAGGCATGTGGGACTTGTTTGGACCTTTGAAAACTTCAATTTCTCTGCCATAACCGAAACCCTAGTTTTTGACTGTTAGGAGGCCATTGAACTGTGCAACCTTTGGGAGATTTTGAAGCATGCTCTTTGCAAATCTTGAAGAATATGGGAGGGTAAATTTTGGGGTACAACAGTTGCCCCTGTTCAATCTTCTTAGACCTGAGGATGTAGATTGGCTGACGTGCCTTTCGTAATCCGAAGGTGGAAGATGATTGAACACTAGAGTGCCCAGAAATTTGCGCTCGCATAGTAGTGTGATGGTGGGAATGGGCTTATAGATGCCATTTGGAGATTGATGGATAGGATGATGGGCTTATAGATGCCATGTTGAGGGGTGATGGAAGGTGGATGGGCTTATAGATGCCATCTGGATGTCGATCGCATAAGAGATTCCTTAGCGAGAACTTGCGTACCTGAAAAAGAAAGATGATTACCTGACCTGTTACAGGAGCTGGTCTTCAAACTCTTTGTATAGATGTGCCCTCACTGGTTACAGGAATTTAATCTGGAGCTTCAAACGGTGATGAACGAATCAGGGATGGTTACTACCTCAACGGGATGGTGAGAGAACCTTGGACGATTACTACCTCAACAGGAACGCTGAGAGAACCTTGGACGATTACTACCTCAACAGGAACGCTGAGAGAATCTTGGGGCGATTACTACCTCCACAGTAACGGGGAGAGAACCATAGGCGACTTCAACCTCAACAGTAACGCTGAGAGAATCTTGGGCGACTTCAACCTCAACAGTAACGCTGAGAGAATCATATGCGACTTCAACCTCAACAGTAACGCTGAGAGAATCATAGGCGACTTCAACCTCAACAGTAACGCTGAGAGAATCATAGGCGACTTCAACCTCAACAGTAATGATGAGAGAATCTTGGGCGACTTCAACCTCAACAGTAACGCTGAGAGAATCATAGGCGACTTCAACCTCAATAGTAACGATGAGAGAATCTTGGGCGACTTCAACCTCAACAGTAACGCTGAGAGAATCATAGGCGACTTCAACCTCAACAGTAACGCTGAGAGAATCATAGGCGACTTCAACCTCAACAGTAACAATGAGAGAATCTTGGGCGACTTCAACCTCAACAGTAACGCTGAGAGAATCATAGGCGACTTCAACCTCAACAGTAACGCTGAGAGAATCATAGGCGACTTCAACCTCAACAGTAACGATGAGAGAATCTTGGGCGACTTCAACCTCAACAGTAACGTTGAGAGAATCATAGGCGACTTCAACCTCAACAGTAACGATGAGAGAATCTTGGGCGACTTCAACCTCAACAGTAACGCTGAGAGAATCATAGGCGACTTCAACCTCAACAGTAACGATGAGAGAATCTTGGGCGACTTCAACCTCAACAGTAACGCTGAGAGAATCATAGGCGACTTCAACCTCAACAGTAACGCTGAGAGAATCTTGGGCGTCTTCTACTGGGATAAGAATCAGGGAGATCTTAGGGTCGATCTGACTGAACCAGAGAAGGCCTTTGACTGGATAAGAATCAGGAAAATCTTAGGGTCGATTTAACTGAACCGGACAAGGTCTTGGAATATCTTCAACTGGATAAGAATCAGGGAGATCTTAGGGTCGATCTGAATGAACCAGAGAAGGCCTTTGACTGGATAAGAATCAGGAAAATCTTAGGATCGATTTAAGTGAACCGGACAAGGTCTTGGAATATCTTCAACTGGATAAGAATCAGGGAGATCTTAGGGTCGATCTGACTGAACCAGAGAAGGCCTTTGACTGGATAAGAATCAGGAAAATCTTAGGGTCGATTTAACTGAACCGGACAAGGTCTTGGAATATCTTCAACTGGATAAGAATCAGGGAGATCTTAGGGTCGATCTGACTGAACCAGAGAAGGCCTTTGACTGGATAAGAATCAGGAAAATCTTAGGGTCGATTTAACTGAACCGGACAAGGTCTTGAACATAGCTGAGAATTTAACTGGAACTTTCCTGAAAGGTAAAGGTCAGTCATATGCAATGCATGATATGGATCAAGCAATGATGTTCTCAACATAAATGAGATTGTAAGGTATGATGCATTTATGCATGTATCATGATGTATGTGATGTTTATGGATGTATGTTTTCGTCTTAGGAAAATAAATCCTTGACGGGTGTCGGGAAGCCACATCCTGGGCTGATGCTGGAGAATAGTGCTTTGTTATCTCCGTTGGGGATGATAATTGCAAGAATACCGGTAGGAGAAGATAACTCCGTTAGGGAATAAACTTGGCGAATGGATTACTCTGCAGGGAGAAAACGATTCTAGCGATCTTGCTGGGGAACAATACTCTATGGGAAGAGAGGTACTTGTTGGGATGTTGATGATAACTTCGCTGGGGATAGGTAATGTTGGAAGTGTTAATAGACTTCGCTGGGGGTAAGAAGACTTCGCCGAGAACGATCTTTCCGTGGCTTTTGGCTGAGGATAACCCAGTTATATCCTGGTAGGGAAATAACCTTTGAACAAAGTCGGGAGACACGTTCGTGCTCTGTGGGGATAAGCCTCCATAATCTACTGGGGATAAGCTTACTGTTGGGGAGATGATTCAACTTTTCCTGGGGAGATCTGGATTGGACTCTCCTGGGGAAATTTTGAGATGTACTGGAAGTGACTCCACTGAATGTCTGGTATACCTCCGGGGAATAGTCTTAGACCAAGACTGCCGGGGATGCTTGTTAAGAATATTCGTATCTTGTGCTGGGGAAAGTTGAGATCTGCGGGGGATACCCAACTTCCTTGAGGCTGATAGGATAACTTTGCTTGGGGAGAGTGCTCTGACCTGTTGGCTCACTCTCTGGGGAATTGAGATATCTTGGTTATGTTCTTCGGCTAAACTTACCTTGGTACCTTGGTGGACAGAGCAATTAGATTGTTTGGACAACTCATTATTGCCCCTGTTTCTGAAGTGGGAGAGGAAGACCTGTGAGGTGTTGATAGTTGTTGATGGACAAACCTTCTTCTGGTAGGCAAGTGACGAGATACCGGGACATAGTCGTACGCTTTGATCCCTAATTTTTGCCTGGACCGCCCTTTCGGGTTTTCAGTCCACCGGGATGCCCATTTTTGCCCAAGCCGCCTTTTCAGGTTTTCGACTTGTCGGGTGTACAAATTTTTTTCATTTCATCCCTTATTTTTGCCCGAACCCTTTTGGTTCGCCGGGAAGCCCTTATTTTTGCCTAGGTGTGTCAACCTAGCGGGTCTTTGATTTTGCGTAGTATTTTTTCGACTATGTCCACGTTCTCAGAATGTAGGGAGATGCCCCTGTTGTTGTGTTGCCATGCCACCAGAAGATCTTCGTTTGATCGTCCAATGCCCCAAGTGACTTAGACGGAGATTTGCCCCAGGCTATTTGGCATTTGAGAGATTCTCTGAATCTTGACTTAACTGCCCCGGATGATAGACTATGATCATGTCATGCCCCTTGATTGGAAGTGCCTTTGTTCACTAGGCTTTCATCGTGCGAATTTCCCTGCTGTTCAAACAAATAGTCATATGCAAACAATGTTATATCAAAAATGCAAAGCTTATGTCTGTCTTGAAGATTTTGAAAATGCATTCTCTTTCATAAAACAAGTGAATGTTTGTAAAACGTGATGTCAACTCCGTATTTACCGTAGGCCTTAAGGAGTCAGGATACCTTTCGTAACAGTATGCTTTCAAACTAACCCATGCTTCAGCTAGGACTTTTAAGGGTTATAACGTGGCCTGGTTCACGGTTCAAGAAACAAAGGATAAAGGCTCAAATTATTTGTACCCACCCGTTCTTCGTGATGTTCTTCAAACCTAAGCTCAGTTGATCGTACGTTAGACCTTGTTTGAGTCTTTTGCTCTGATTTTCCGGTGATGATTCGGATGTTGATAACTTATTTTGAATAGGCAGTCATTTTTTTGTCGAGGGTTTGTAAGACCTCTTTCTTTTTCTGATTTTTGTTATCCCCTTTTTTTTTGCCTGAGCTGTTCTTTTGTGGTTACAGTCAGCGGGATGCCCCAGTTTTGTAAGCCTCCTTCCTAGGTTTTGACTTAATGGGTTCTTATTTTGAAAGATAATGACTGCCTTTCTTTATTGATTATTCGGAACCATCACTGTCTTTCTTTGTTTTGTAAGGACCTCTTTGGTGCCATTCATTGTGCACTTGGATCAACTGAGAGAACTACCCCGCCCCAGGTTATGATTAAGGGTTTTAATTTTCGAAAAGAAAAGCTCCTACTTCTTTGGCTCAAAGGGGTTGACGAGGGATTATCTTCCTCATAACTCTAGTGTTTAGGAATTGAAACAATGCATGTACCTCATCAGCGGGGTTTGGTCCAAAAGCATACTGTAGATCGTGGTATCGTTTTCGTCATCCTCCCTCAAGAGGCTTAGCATTATTAATCGAGCGTTGACATCAAAAAAAAAATGAAAGCAATTTTGAAAATAGCGAATGCGAATATATTGATTCAAAACAGACATATGCGATGCATTAATGGAATAACAATGTTTAACATGAGTAAATGTTTGAACAAAAGAAAATTACAACTTGAAAATCCTAATGAACAAAAGTCTTTTCATCTTCAGGGCTTGTTACTTCAAATGGTGATCCTTGGAGGGATGGTAGAAAAACTCAGCCTGACCATCTTGTGTGAACTCCAATGCTCCTTCATCAATCAGGTCCTGGATCTTATTCTTCAGTACCCAACACTCATTTGTATCATGTCCTGGACTGGTAGAGTGGTAGGCACACCCTTTATTGGGATGATAGGTAGGAGATGCTGTGTTGGAGTTTTGGGGATGAGCCTTTAATGTGATTAGATTCAATCTCAACAGGCGTTGTAGAGCTTAAAACAGCGACATATTGAGCTGGGTGAATTGCCTCCTGGGCTTGTCTGGCTGAAGCTGGTGAGGTTGATGCTGAATTTGTGACACTGGAGCCATTTAAGGAGCTCTCCCCTTATCTCCTTGTCTCAAAGATGGTAGAATGATGACTGGCTCTTTACCCTTAGACGTTTGCCCCAGTTGGTTACCCTGAAGCAGTTGGTTGACGAGAACTCCGAGCTCTTCTTGTCTTTGAGCTAAACCTTGAATGGCAGTCACCTGCCCCAGCATCTGGGCTTTCATTGCATCCACTTCAGCTTGCAGACGTTTCAGCCGTTCGTCCTCAGCATTGTTCCTGACCAAAGTCTCCATGAGAAGTGCTCTCAACTCCTCCTGCCCCTTGGATAGATTCAGGAGGATTTCCTCGAACCGAGTCTCTTGAGTATGAAGGTCCTGGTTGTCTTGTTGGCAAGCCATTGCTGAAATAAACAGCGGAGAAGGTAAGTGTCCTGTAACAAGGGTACCTGTAATGCAATGATATGTATGTATGCATGCGATGTTTCCAAGGATCTCGCGGGGTAAACAAGAGATTGGTAGAATTTGGTAACTGGTGGCTTGATTGAAGGCACTTCATATTGTTGAGAGTCCTTCTTCAAGAGTCAAGGCTCACCATATCTAGTGGGTCATAGCCCCGACTCAATTCATCAACTTTGTTTTGATTTCCAAACAAACCTGGCTAGGGGAACCTTCTTCAAGAGTCAAAGCTCACCATATCAAGTGGGTCATAGCCCCTGACTCAAGTTATCATGTTTTGGCTAGAGGAAAATAAATCCCCTTTGCCCCTTGCTGGACAGTTTGGTTCATCATGACCTGCATCACAAACCCTTGGGATCCTTGAAATGGATTAGTCCTTATGCAGGATGTACGCAATGGTATGATGGTATGCTATGCATGGGGTAATGTAAGTAACCCTGTTATGAGTCCCAATTGAGGACTGTAAATAAAACTTGCAAGAAATTCAGTAAACCCTGTTATGAGTCCCAATTAAGGACTATAAACAAAACCTGCAAGAAACTTAGTACACCCTGTTATGAGTCCCAATTAAGGACTATAAACGAAACCTGCAGGGAACTCAAGTGTCAGATAACAAGCATGCAAACAGTCAAGTTGGAAGGCACACAAGTCACACAAGAGAAACCCTTAGAGTTTAGGCCAACATGAGGTCTAGGTATTACCCTCTTTCAGTTTGTTGGTTCATACCTGTCCTATCAAAAGTAACTGGGTTCTTAGAGGATCCCAATATCATTGACTACCCTAAATCGGTCATAACTCCAGCATCGCAATCTTTTCTTGCGGCCAGAACCATCACGAGAGTTTAGCCTCAATGGGCGTAGCATACTGCTACTGTTCTAATGGCCAAGTTGTGTCATTTAAGGTTCTAAGGTCTGTTGGTGCTTAATGACTCCTCAGAAGACCCATATTCTCCTCGTTGCAACACAAGGGATATCGGTACAGACCAAGGTGCCACACCAACGTAGCCACTGCTTCACCCGTGTTGGTCTACGCCGGACAGGTCCCTCACAGCTTATGCTACCTAAACAGGGTATCCCCCAGATCCGGGTTAGGATCTATGTAACTCCGATGCAGCCCACAATAATAAAGCAAACAAGTCAATACAATTGAAAACACAGTTATGAACTATCCTAAGGTACACCTCACTTTAAGTGTCCCCAGCAGAGTCGCCAGTTCTGTGATCGGTGGATCTGGAACTGACTGTTTAACACTGGTTCGCGAAATGTCGCGGAAGCAAGAGTCACCACCGTCTTTTATGTTCTCCAAATGGAAAGGACAAAAGCACAGAAAAATTCCTTATAGAGATTGCTCTCGGTTCGGGAGGTAGATTTATAGAAAGGGAAGGTGTTAGAACCCTTTCTATCCATGGTTATCCATTGGCTCTTAGATACTTGCTCATTTGTGTTTTCAAAATTGTTTATTTGCTTTTCAACTGTGGGTTTTAAAAAAAGTTTCGTTTAAAATTTCAGTTCGACTCTTGTATCAGTCCTCAAGAGTGTTTGAAAAGTTGTTTTTGAAAGCTTTTTGCAAAGTGTCGGTGTGAAAAATATTTTTGATTTGTTTTGAATTAGAGCAAGTATCTACGAGTCATCTACCTACCCTAAGGAATTCGTCTGTGTAAATGTCCTTAAAGTAGTGCCATCCCACCATTGAGAGGTAGGTAGCACCACCGTTGGAGGTGTTCGGGTCAATTCGAGGTTTTAGGGACAGTGTGGTCATCAGAGCAATAGGAAGACACCTTAGAAGCTACCCCCATGCCATGTTCATGGACATGAGGACTTACTAAAACATCCTCTACTCGACGACCACTTTTCGAGGGGCAAGGCAACAGTGAGACGTACCCTAGGGGTGGTGTGTGATTTGTGCGTCATTTTCAATTATGTTTATCTTGTCCATGCATTGGTGATCTACGCTTTGTTTTTATTTTTGGCATTCATTCTTTCATGTGGTTATTAACAGTTAAAAGGTGCGGAATTAAAAGTCCTACGCTATTACAAAGGCGCGGGTCTACATCGCCAAATAAATCCAAGACCCGATTTGAAATAAAAATGCGGAAAGATAAATGTCCTAATTAATCTATTACAAGGCTTTGGGATAAATACATTACATTCACACAAAAAATAACAATAAAAGCGCGAGAAGGAACTATAATCAAATGCGAGGGCGTTGGACCCTTTGAAGAAGTTAAATTAAAATTATTAGTGAATTAATGATTAAAGAAAAAGAAGAACTTATTTTTTATGTTTTTTTTTGTATTTATGAAATTAAGGAAAATTAAAATGGAATTAAAAGTTAATTAAAACCCTAGTTCTAAATTGTTTTTAATTTATTAAAAAAAATATTTTAGTTTGACCTAATTTACATTAATTATTTACATGGCATATTTATTTACAAAAAATAATTAACAATTAAATATGGTGAAAAAGAAAAAAAAGAATAAAAGTACAAAAACCCTAATTTCTACATTTTTTTTAGTTTATTCAAAAAAATATTAAATTAAACCTAAAATTAAAACTAAATTAATTATTACATTTATTTACAAAATAATATTAATTAATATTAACAAAGCATATTTTTTATTGTTTTATGATTTTCTGTTTTTTTTTATATTTTATGAAAATTAATTTTGATGAATTAACTAAAATAAATAAAACAAATAAATAGAAAAAATGAAAAGAAAGAAAATAATATGCAAACCAATGGGGGGTGTTGACCCCAATTTTGGAGGTATGATCAGCAATCAGGCCCAATGAATTCAAGCCCTGGGTTGACTTTTCAAGGACGTGTGTGGATCTGCTGACCAAGGTGCATGGTGGAGATCCTGTGTTGGCCCTTGGATTCATCTCCTGAGACATGTGGCGTGCCCAGAGATAGAGTTGTATGGTGGTCCCTGAAAGGTACGCTGCACAGAAATATGGAAAGCAAAATAATATTGAGAAGGGAGGGGACCTGGGAATCGAACCCAGGTCCCAATGTTCAAAGGACAACGCATCAACCAACCAACCAAGTGCGTTCGTTTGTAAGATTACTGGAACGTGATTAATATGAGAGAGAATATATGCCATTGGTAAATATGAAAAAAAATGTGCGAACGTTTGAATGGCCCTATCAAGTGAGGACACCTAATCTTCTTCTTCGTTTTCCTGTAACAAAACACGTTAGATAGCGGGGGTTTTAAACCCCCACTAAATGAAGCCATGAATAATAGCGAATAGGGCCTGGTTCATCATAAATTGAGCGCGAGGCATGGCTTTTAATCGTCATGAGCTTCTGGTTTCAATGGTGCCATTTAGGTTGGCCAATTTTTCCCCAAGCATAAAGCCCCAATTCATGGTTCCTGAAACCCTAAAAAATAGCCATGGCAATTTTCTATACAAGCAATATTAATTCAATTCAATGATACCATGAGTTTCGTTGAGTTCATGTTAGTGTAAAACAAGCATTAGAATGTATGAATATGGCATATAAATCAAAACACGAATATGCAAAATATCAAGAACAGGGCAGCTTCGTTCTACCCGTTCTTTGTGTATGGAGATGTGATTTTGATTGGGTTATGATCAGAGAGGTCCCAGCAAACTTTTGAGGTACTTTTTACGCCTTGAAATGCCTTACAACCAAGAAAACAGGTTTGAAGTTTTTAAGGAAAAAGTGAGTTTTTATTCTTAGGTTCTAGCGCATCATTCAGGTCCTTTTGACTAGGGTTGTGTTTGTGTATGTATATGGAACGAATTAGGGTAAAAATTCAAGTTAAAAAACCTTTGCATTCATGAATCCAATATTTGATTTTCAATGAATCTTTTTCAATCTTTTTCATGCCCTTTTGATACCAATCATGGCCAAATCTTTCCATATTAGTGATGCACGAAATCTTGAGGTTTTATGGAGAGAATATGCTGCAAAAAGGGATTGGAAAACATGTGTTTAGTATTTTTGTCATATTTTATTTAATTAAATGAATTAATGGTGATAAAAAATTCAAATAAATAATAAAAAATGATGAAATAACTCCCCTTTGGGTCAATGGGTCGTGCATAGCTTTTGGATGATGATTCTTGGAAGAAATTGAGGCCCATTAGCAATTTTGAGGCATTTGAAGCAAAGTTGACTTTTCAAAATTCCCAAAAATTGTCCAACTTCCACAAGGCATATCTTGCTCAATTTTTAAGCTTTGATCATGTTCTTGGACATTTTGGAAAGGTCTTGAAGTCCTAAAACCAATGCCTTTGGTCCCATGTCATTTTGATTCACCAATCTCAAGTTATGGTCTTTGACTTAAAGTGCCTTTTTGTTGACTTTTGAAAATGACCTATAATGTTGAGATTGATAACTTTTTGTGAGAGCATTTCTTGGACTTGAAGTGTGAAGAGGAGTTGTAGGAAATATCATTCTCTTCAAAATGAGCTTTGGATGGAATTTTTCTGATAAACCATGTGGAAGTTATGCCCTGGTCAAGTGACTTTTTCAACTGTCCAAATATGGAAACTTTTGCATCTTGAGACTTTTTGAGCCATGCCTTGAGAATCATGATCAAGAATTGATCAAATGATGTTTGTGGCTTCAAAATAAGATGTTGACCAAAAATTTGGACTTTTGACTGTCAAATGACCATTTTACCCCTGCAGTTAACTGTTGAGCAATTTTGTGCTGTGAGTCTTGAAACTTGACATAAGGATACTTGACAATGTTTATAGGCATGTGGGACTTGTTTGGACCTTTGAAAACTTCAATTTCTCTGCCATAACCAAAACCCTAGTTTTTGACTGTTAGGAGGCCATTGAACTGTGCAACCTTTGAGAGATTTTGAAGCATGCTCTTTGCAAATCTTGAAGAATATGGGAGGGCAAATTTTGGGGTACAACACCCGGCAAGTTAAAAACCCGAAAGGGCGACTTGGGCAAAAAAGGGTTTCCCGGTGGATCGAAAACCCGAAAGGGCGATCCAGGCAAAAGTTAGGGAATTAAAGCGTATGACTATGTCTCGTTGAATCACTTTAAGGACAATCTCTTCACGGACAAGCTCCCAACTTCTGATCAATCCAATCATTTGCGGACGAAGCAACGAATGGACAAGATACTCAGAGTTACGAAGGCTATAGCAGAATGGGAACGCCATGGAATTGTTACACATAGCCATCTTTCTTTGTATAAATTTTTCTCAATTTTATGACAACATTCTCTTACTAGGATGTCTGTCTCCTTTGTACAAAATACTTACACAAAGTTAATACAAAGATACTTCAAAGTGCAGAAATTTGTTTGCCTTTTCTTTCTTTTTACGCTTATGTTTTATTTTGAAAACGTCCAATGATTTATTAAATGAGCATATGCATTTGAATATAATCACTGCTTACAAATAAAAAGGAATGAGAAAGAATAATTACTGACAGATTAAAAGTATGGGAAAACGTCTTTGGACTATTCCAGGAGAAATCCTCAGCCGAGCTATGGCCTTGAAATACATATCCACCAGCGGAGTTAAGTTTCAAAATTCCCATCAGAACTAAGTTTCCAAACTCCCAATCCCCAGCGGAGCCAGAAAACTTTGAACTGCAAACCCTCAGTGAAGATAAAACTTTCTTCCCCAGCGAAGTCCAAAACTTCAACCCTTAAACCCCGGTAGAAGACCATCCAATTTCCTCCAATTCCCCAGAGATTTGTCTTAAAAACAGAATATTCCCCTACAAGTTATCTTAGAAACCAGACAATAGCTTCGGATAAATCCTCAATAGATTGGCATACAACCCAAGCTCTTGAGAACTCTTCAACAGAATAAACATTCTCCCCACAGAGTTATTTCCCAACAGATCGAATATTCTCGGTCTCATTTCTCTAGTTGAAGCCTCCTAGGTTTTAATTCCCCAGTAGAGATCGTCAGAGTTTTCCTTATTCCCTAGGAAAGTCATGAAGGATTCTCACATCCCCACAAAAGTTGTCAAAGTTCTTGTTAATCCCCATAAGTCACCAAGGATTTTCTATCCCCAATAGTGGTCCAAGGATTTCTCATTCTCAGCAATCAAAGATTTTGAATCTCCAATAGCGGTCAAGGATTTATTTCCCCCGGCAGCAGTCAAATATTTCATTATCTCCGGCTATCAAGAATTTATTTTCCTCAGCAAGACAGCTAATCAGCTTACATGCGCATCCATTACATTCCTATATCATAAACATTGATATAACACATTTTATTGCATCATACATGTCATGTAACATAACTTTGTGTTTCAGCTAACATTTTACCCTTTTCAGGATAAGATTAAAAGCTACCTTTAACAAATGTTCAAAGATTTCAGATACAGTACGAATACACTCCAAGACATGGAAGTCATTCTGCTACTCATTCAGATCTCTTATTCAGATACAGTATGGATACACCCCAGACACGGAGGTCATTCTATTACTCATTAAGAATTCAACAATCAGATACAGACTAGATACGCTCCAGACACGGAAGCCATTCTATTTCTCATTCAGAATCAACTATCAACCTCAGGTTCAGATACACTCCAAACACGGAAGTCATTCTGTCACTTGTCCAGATCCCAGTTACAGTACGAATACACTCCATACAACGGAAGTCATTTTGCTACTCATACAGGTCTCAACTCCAGATACAGTCCAGATATGCACCAGACACGGTTGCCATTTTGTCACTCATTTGGAATTTATCCCCAGCCCAGAGAGGCTCCATACACGGATGTTTTTCTGTCACCCGTTCAGAATTCAGATACAATACAGATACACTCCAGACACGACAGTCATTCTGATATTCATTCAAGAATCAAATACAGTTACAGCTCGGATACGCTCCAGACACGGACGCCATTCCTTTGCTCATACGAATCCAATCTCCAGATACAACTCAGATACGTTCCAAATACGGATACCAATCTGGTGTTCATTCTCCTGATTTTCAACAAACAAGTCTTGGATGGCATCTTTAAGCCCATCTCCAGCAAGATTTTACCATCTCCAAATGGCATCTTTAAGCCCATTCCCTCAGCTACATTTTGACGAGTGCAAATTTACGGGCACTCTAGTGTCCAATCCTCTTTTACCTTCAAGTCACGAAAGGCAAACTCGCCAATCTAACTCTTCAGGTTCAAGAAGATTGAACAGGGGCAGCTGTTGTACCCCAAAATTTTTCCTCTCATTTTATCAATATTTCCCCTCACAAGACTCTTTGAACTCCAGACAGGATTAGGGTTTTGCTCTGCTCAAGACATCTCCTTGCACTGATGACCTAAATTAGGGTTTGAGTATGCACAGGGATTTTTGGACTTCCATTGCTCAAAGTGACTTTCATATTTCATGTTTGACTTATAAGATTGCCTCTACCAAGTTTCAATCCTTGAATCAAATTTTTGCCCAGTCAATTGGACAGTTGACCTAGAAATCAGCTGTATTGGGGAAAAAGTCAACTGTGGCCAATTTACAGTCAAACCTCACAATTTTTGACCCACATCAACATTATAGACTCATATGAACCATTTGATCAAGTTTGGACCACAACTCCTCAAGAAATTTGATCAGATCATCAAAAGGGCAAAATGGTCATTTTTAGGGTTTTGACTGCACAAGGGCAATTTCTGATTTTTAACCTAGCCAATGGCAAATATGGTTCAAGCATAGATTCAAGGACCCAATGGCATCATCTTGACCTATTCACAAGATTCAAAAGATCTCAAATGCATTGGATTGACAGATGAATTTTTCAGTCAACTGATTAAAATTTGATTGTACACTAAAAAGTCAAACTTTGACTTTTTGGTCAAAATCAAGTGCCAAGGGTCATTTTTCATCAAGATGTGTCAAAACATGAAACTTGTTCATCAAGAAACCTAATTTTGCAAATTAGGGTTTAAAATTGAAAAATTTTCATAACTTAGAATTTTTCTAAGTTATGAAATTTTCTTATTTTTTCCCAACTTTGCCCAACATTTTCACCATGATGCAATTGGATTCAAACAAAACTTCCAACATGAAAGTTGTATTCCTCCACAAAGTCTACAACTTTGATTCATAAAGTTTTCCCAAAAGAAGTTTGTATCTCAAGTTATGATTTTTGGAACAAGGGTCCATGAAACTTTTAACTTAGTGAAATTTTGCCCTAGTTTAGGCAGGATTTTGACCTATCTTCATGGCCATTTTTCACCTAGTTCCACTTGGAGTATCAAAATGCATTTCAAATATGGATTGTAGAGCATGTTACAAGATTTCCAAAATTTCCAAGAACTCTCCAAAATCATTTGTGGTTAGGGAGAATCGAAGGTTTGAATTTGGCAAAAACTCACTTTTGATCCATGGCATTTTCATGTTGATACAAGTTGCAACTTCCATCCAGCATTGTTTGTACTTGATTATAGGACCCTAAACCTTTTCATACTCAATAATTAAATGAAAATCCATTGGTTTAAGGCTTTGTTCTGATCATGGGAGGATTACACAAGAGATTAATCCAAAAATAGCAAAAAGGCAACATTGCCATTTTTGTCAAATTTACTTTATGTCAAATTGCATTCTTGAGCCTTGAACAAAATCTTGTACAACAAACAATATCCACAAACTAAGGGGGCCAAGATCAAAAGGTGCAAGCTGGTAGATAGCCTGTACAGGCCTGTCTTGCATCACTTGTTACTTTTGCTTAAAATACGAGAAAACTTGCCAAAGAGCCACAACTTGCATATCTGTGATAACCAACTCTTGCAAGCATTGGAGACAAGTTTTGTACATTGCCTTGAGCCAAAAACTCGAATTGTTGAACCCTCAAGCCTTCCAAAACACAAAATCACCTTCCTTTTGCAAAACAGGGCACTCCCTGCAGTTTCACTTCCATCTCACAAGTTACTCGTGTGTTTTACCCCAAACTTGTTCCAATACATTCCATATAACCTATCCAAGATATCACAATCATTGGCCACTGACTGTAACTCCATTTGCAAGCTTCACCATTTCTGTTTTCAGCTTGTGCAGGTTGAGTTCTACAAGCTTGTTCAAGCACATCCAAGGCAAACTAGGCATTGGGGAAGGTCAGAGGAAGTTCAAGCAAGCTCCCAAGCATCTCAGGCCTCACTGAAAAGCTCCACATTGCCATACACGAGTTCAACTGAAACAGGTTTTTGTCAACTTCCTATCTCTCTATTTAGGAATCATTAGGCTTAGGTTTGTGAATAAAAAATGTAGTACTTATGGCCCTGAAGCTGTACATATGCTTAGATTTCATTTAAGTTAATCGTGTTAAGAGAATTTAATTCATGAATTTATTGAAAAAGTTAGGTTAGAAATTAGGGCCAGAGAAATTTTCTCTGGTCTTTGAGAGTTAGAATGAGTTCTTTACATGGTTGGAATCGTCTTGAAAAATGCTATGACTTTGGTGTTATGAGTTTTTGCATTAGAGCACGTATGCAGGTTTTCCAGATTTTGTACAGGCGCGCGTATTTTTGAACGAAGGTTGAAGACGAAGCTTGGAACTGGGCTGGGCCTTTGTTTCTTGTTTTTGGCACCCCCTGCATTGCTGACTGCACCCCCCTGGCCCATTTCTTTATATTTTTAAATTTTTCTATTTATTTTTCATTTCTGATTTTATTTTATATTTTCTAAACATAAAAGAATACCAAAAATATTTTTTTATAAATTTTCACATTTTTTTTATATTTTATTTTATTTTTCTAACATGAAAATAATTATTAATTAGTATATACTTTTATTTTCTTTAATAAAAACAAATAAATATTTTAGAGATATTATATTTTTTATTTTATTATTTATACATATAAAATAATATTTTTCCACATGTTTTTATTTCTTAAATATCTTTGTATATATTTATGTTTATTTTCTTGTACATAAAATAAATAATATAGTATATATTATCTTAAAACAAAAAAACTAGGGTTTCCACCCTTATTAAAAATGATATTTTCATTTTTTTGACATTTGTACATATTTCATTATTTTTATTTTATTGTATATAAATAATATAATTAATATATTTTCCTAAAGCAAAATTAGGGTTTCTACCCTTTCCAAAAATAATCTTTTATTTCTATTTTTTTAATACATTAAATATTATATTTTCACATACATAAAAATAAACAAAAACATTTTTTTTTGCATATTCATAATATTTTGCATATTTATTTAATAGATCATTTAAATACTTGCCTATTTACTTATTTGTACCATTTATTCAATTTGGATGTAATAGTAAATATTAGGGTTTTATTTTCTTGCAAATACTCCCCCATTCAAAAATGTATCCCTCTCCCCATATCAATGTTGTAATAGTCGTAGATTTATTTTGCGCATTTATAACTTTCAAATATGCCATGATAGATATTAGGGTTTGTATGCAAATGTCCAAAATCAAAACAAATAGCTTGACTAATACAAAGACCTAAAAGCATGTAAATTGACAACACAATACACACATGCACCCCTAGGTTTTCATCCACTTGTTGCCTTTAAAATGGCCATGTTATACATGTTGAGTATCTTGGCAAAACAAAAACAAAACAAAAGATCATAGTCCCTCGATGATGCTATCTTGGTTGCCTATACAAAAATGATCTAGTCCCTCAAAAAATTTCTAAAGATACTTAGCACAATTGCTATCATGGTCAATACGATGACCCGCGCCTGTCCCGTTTAACATCCAAATACAAGGTTGTTTACCAAATGCAATGGTAAAACAACACTGTCAAAAGGGTTAAAAATGTGTAGGAAATATCTTTGAGTAAAATAGGGTAGACAACTCTTAGTTACTTGATCAAAACTTGCAAAAACATCCTTGCTATTTTCAAACACACCTCACAACACAATTTCAAAACATTTCCCAAAACAAACTTTCAAACTTTCAAATATTAAAACATCTTTTCAAAAGACAAACACCTTTGTATACATTCAAACAAGAATCATTGCAAAGGTTGCAACAACGATGGCCTCTTTTCAAAACATTTTCAAAACCACACACAAAGCACCATTTCAAACAAATGAAAAGCAAAAGCAAGTGATCTAAACAAGTAACTAAGAGCCCATGGATAACCATGGATGAAAAGGGTGCTTTCACCTTCCCTTTTCATAATCTACCCCCCGAACCAAAGAAAATATCTCAAAGGTCTTTCCTGTGCTTTTTGACCTTTCCTTTGGATAAAATAAAAAGTCAGTGGCGACTCTTGCTAAACTGAAACATTTGCGAACACAAACGCAAAACCTCAAGTCAGTTCTCCCACCGCATCACAGCAGGCTATTACTGGTCTACCATGGAAGCAGATTGTTATCAACACTCTCGAACCTGCCACAAGCGTCAGATTTATGCTGACATGGTGCACCTACCTCCGGTTCCGTTGAATGTCTTGACGGCTCCTTGGCCCTTTGTTATGTGGGGCATCGATATGATTGGGGAAATCAAACCAACAACCTCTAATAGACACCAGTTCATCTTGGTGGCCATTGACTATTTTACAAAGTGGGTTGAGGCAGCCTCTTTCGCTTTCGTTACTAAGAACGTTGTAGCCCGATTTATTAAACAAAATCTCATCTGACAATACGGTATCCCATAGAGGATCATCATAGGCAATGGTATGAATCTAAACAATACTATGATCACCGCCTTGTGTGAGCAATTCAAGATCCAGCATCACAATTCTTCCCCTTACCGGCCCAAGATGAATGGTGTTGTCGAAGCTGCAAATAAGAATATTAAAAAGATCATACAGAAAATGACAGTCACATACAAAGACTGGCATGAGATGCTACCATTCTCTCTCCACGGTTAACGTACCACGACGCGCACATCAACCGAGGAAACACCCTACTCTCTGGTATACAACATGGAGGTTGTCTTGCTTATTGAGGTCCAGATCCCCTCTCTGAGAATTATGCAGGATGCAGGGCTGAACAAAGATAATTGGATCCAGACTCGACTTGATCAACTGAACTTGATTGATGAGAAAAGGCTTACTGTTGTCTGTCATGGTCAAATGTATCAAAAACGGATGATCAAGGCTTTCAATAAAAAGGTCAGACGCCAAGTGTATCAAGTCGAGGATTTGGTGATCAAACGTATCATACTGCCGCAAGGTGATGCTAGGGGAAAATGGACTCCTACATACGAAGGACCATTTTTAATCAAAAGCATATTCTCTGGTGGAGCAATGATCTTAACCACTATGGATGGCGATGACCTGCCGCACCCCGTGAACACAGACACAGTCAAAAGATATTACGCATAAGAGACCCTCTAGGTTGACACACCTAGGCAAAACAAGGGCATCCCAGCGAACCAAAAAGGTTCGGGTAAAAATTAGGGATAAAACAAACAAAAAAATGTACACCCGGTAAGTTGAAAACCCGAAAGGGTGGCTTGGGAAAAAAAGGGTATCCCGGTGGACTGAAAACCCGAAAGGGCGGTCCAGACAAAAGTTAGGGAATTAAAGCGTATGACTATGTCCTGTTGGATCACCTTACGGACAACCTGCAAACTCGACGGTTCTGATCAATTCAATCAGCTTCGGACAAGGCAACAAATAGATAAGATGCTCAAAGACACGAAGGCTATAGCAGAATGGGAACCCCATGGGATTATTTCACATAACTATCTTTTCTTTGTATCAAATTTTCACTTTTTACGACAGTATTCTCTTACTAGAATGTTTGTCTCATTGTACAAAAATACTTACTCAAAGTCAATATAAAGATATCCCTTTGAAAGTGCAAAACTATCTATTTTGCTTTACTCTTGTGTTTGTTTACGAAAACGTCCAATGATTTTTTTTGAACATATGCATTTGAATGTAACCACCATTTACAAATTAACAAAATAGAAAGACAATCACTAATGGCTTTAAGAGATATGGCAATATCTTTAAGCTATTCCATAAAATCCCCCGCAGTGTGCAGTTTAATCCCCAACATAACAAAACTTCCAAATATCACTCCCCGTTAGAAGTCGCCAAATTTCTCAAGATTTCCCAATAGGATTTCACAAGCAGTACACGGTGTTTCCCTTACAACAGAGTTTATTTCTTTAAGCGGGAATTCATCAACACTTCAAAACATGAAGACTTGAACTTCGTATCCTCAACAACAGTCGGGGATTTATTTTCCCCAATTCAAACAAGCAGTGCAGCAGATTAGCTCACATACACATACATCGCATCCATATATCATAAATATTGATAACACGAATGCATGTATCACAATCTCATTATACCATACATTTCATACAACATGACATTGCATATTAGCTAACATTTTACCCTTTTCAGGAAAAGGTTAATCAATAGCTACCATTAACAATGTTCAAAGGCCTTTCAGATATAGTTCAGATACGCTCCAGACACGGATGCCATCCTAGTACTCATTCAGATTCAATCTTCAGATACAGTTCAGATACGCTTCAGACACAGATGCCATCCTTATACTCATTCAGATTCAATCTTCAGATACAGTTCAGATACGCTGCAGACACGGATGCTATCCTGATACTCATTCAGATTCAATCTTCAAATACAGTTCAGATACGCTCCAAACACGGATGCCATCCTGATACTCATCTAGATTCAAATTTTAGATATAGTTTAGATATGCTCCAGACACGGATGCCATCCTGATACTCATTCAGACTCAACTTTCAGATACAGTTCAGATACGCTCCAGACACGGATGCCATCCTGATACTCATTCAGATTCAACTTTCAGATATAGTTCAGATATAGTTCAGATACGCTCCAAACACAGATGCCATCCTGATACTCATTCAGATTTAACTTTCAGATACAGTTCAGATACGCTTCAGACACGGATGCTATCCTGATACTCATTCAGATTCAACTTTCAGATACAGTTCAAATACGCTCCAAACACGGGTGTCATTTTGATACTCATTCAGATTCAGCTTACAAATATGGTTCAACAATCATTTATGGATGGCATCTACAAGCCCATCTCCAACAACTTTCCATCATCCCTCCAAATGGCATCTTTAAGCCTATTTCCTATACCATCAACCATCACATCACCGAGTGCAAATTTCTGGGCACTCTAATGTCCAATCATCTTCCACCTTCGAGTCACGAATGGAAAAAACTCGTCAATATAACTCTTCAGGCTTAAGAAGATTGAACAGGGGAAGTTGTTGTACTCCAAAATTTTCCCTCTCATTTATCAAGAATTTTCTCACAAGATCTCCTTTGACTCAAGACTGCATTAGGGTTGATCAGCTCAAGACACCTCCTTAAGCATTGATGACCAAAATTAGGGTTTGAGATTGCACAAGGATATTTGAACTTCCAATGCCCCATATTACTTTCATGGATCATTATGGACCCTCAAGATTTCTCATGTCAAGTTTCAAGCCTTGGATCACACTTTTGCTCAGTCAATTGAGCAGTTGACCTAAAAATCAATTGTATTGGGAAAAAAGTCAACTATGGCCAATTTACAGTCAAACTTCATAATTTTTTATCCACGTCAATATTATAAACTCATATGTATCATTTGATAAATATTGGACCATAATTCCCCAATAAATTTGATCAAATCATCAAAAGGGCAAAATGGTCAAAATTAGGGTTTTGACTGAGAAGGGGCAATTTCTGATTTTTGACCTAGCAAATGGTTAATTGGTTTGAAGCATGATTTCAAGAGTTCAATTGCATCATTTTTACCTAATGGCATGACCCAAAACATTGCTCAAGATCAATTGGATTGACAGTGAATTTTCAGTCAACTGATCAAAAGTCAATTGTACACTGAAAAGTCAAACTTTGACTTTTTGGTCAAAATTCAATGTCAAAGATCACAATTCATCAAAACATGTAAAAATGTGAAACTTATTCATCAAGAAATAAAAAAGTTAAGATTTCATTTTGAAAAGTCAAAGTTTTCTAACTTATAAATTTTTCTAAGTGTTTAAACGTCATTTTTTTTAATAACTTTAAGCCAATTTTTCACCATGATGCAAGAGGATTCAGAAGAAACTTTAAACATGAAAGTTGTAGATATACATGATATCTACAACATTTATTTACATAACTTATCCTAAAAATGTTTGGATCTCGAGTTATTAGTTCATAAAGTCATGGTCTTGAAATTTGACACTTAGTGAAAGTTTGCCTTAGTTTTGGTCAGGATTTTGACCTAACTTCATGACACTTTTTCATATAGTTCCAAGGGGAATTTTCAAAATTGATTCAAATAGGGGTTATAGAGAACATTACAAGCTTTCCAAAATGTCCAAGAACTCCTTGAGATCATTCTTGAGTAGGGAGAATCAAAGAGATGAAGTTAGGGTTTTCACACTTGAATTACAAGTCATTTTGTGATGAACAAGAATTCAATTTCAAACCTATGCTGCACAATCTTGTTTTGCAGGCCTCTAAACCTCAAGATCTATCCATAATCATAAGATTACACTTGTTTTTGAGCTATTATCCATTTGATTCAAGCTTTGTCCAAGTAAATTTTCCATTAATGAAACAAAGTTCACACTTCCATTTTGGAAAAGTGACTTTAATCACAAAGTCAACTTGTATGGAGTTTTGCACCTCTTCTTTTTGCACAAGCATGCTCTATAAACTCAGAACAAACATGTTTAAAATGGCAAGCCACCCTACAAGACATGTACCTTGCATTGAAACCGTGTTTTTCAAGATAACTTCAAAAACAAGTCAAAAACTCATAACATGTGATCTTTGTTTTCTGACCTCCTCAAGTCCTCTAACCTCTTCCATATAATTATACAAAGGCATTGCAAGCTAACACACAATTGAACAAGTCCTAAAACTCCCCAAAACCATATATTTCCATACAAGCACAAAAACTTGTCATTTCTGATTTTTGAACCCAACCTCCAAATCCCCTCGTGCTTTTCTTGGCCAAACCATCCACAAAGCTTCTAATACACATATAGAAACTATCCCAACCCCTGTTTTCAAACTGTAATACCATTTACACCATTATCCATTTTCAAAAATAGGGCATTGCACATTGATTTCTTTAGCTTGATTCAAGAACTCTCAGCATAAAGTAAGCTTTGCAATAGCTTCCTGGAGGTGCAAGGAAGCTCACCCAATCATCAAAACACTTTGAAAGTAGCTCTAACTCAAAACACGATCTTCAGCTGTAAGGTGGATTTTCTGACTTTTCATCTCATTATTTAGGCATTATTAGGTCTTGATTTGTGAAGATAAAATGTAGGTAACTTTACCACGAAACTGTAAATATCCATAGTTTGCATTTATATGGCCTGAGCTTAGAGAATTTTAGAGTTGAAGTGTCCTGAAATTTTTAGGTTTTTAATTAGGGCCAGAGAAATTCTCTTTCATCTTTGATTGTTAGTTTAAATTATTTACATGGTTGGATTCGTGGGAAGGAATGCTATAATTTTCATGTTTGAACTTTTCATTTTTGTTGAGAAATGAAGAAGATACAGGTCCTTTGGCTGGAGGTTGAAGATGAAGTGTATTCAGGGCGTGTTTTGTGTTATGTATTTATTATTTCAGTTATATTAACGGGTGTATAGCCACCCCAGTGGTAAAGCACACGCATGTTCACCCTTAGGTCATGAGTTCAAGCCCCAACGTGACCTTTTGTTATTTTTACAATTTTCTGACTTTTTTGTGTTCTTTTTTGGCAGCGTTTGGGCTCTTCATGTGGACCTAGTTTTTTTTCTCATAATACTCCTTACATTACTGATTAAGCCCCCTGACTTTTCTTTACTTTTTAATTTTTTTTAATTTTTTTTCATTATTATTATTATTATTATTATTTTCATAAAATCATAAAAAAATCTAAATTAATATTTATTTATTTTTTATACTAATGTATTTTATTTTCCAGAAGAAAAAAAAATAAAAAATAAACATTTTTCTTAAAATAAATAAATTTTCCTTTCTTTTCTCAAATAAATAACTTTAGACTTAGGATAAATTAATATATTATTTTGTTTTCTTAGTTAAAATTAATTTAAAACTTAGTTTATTTTAGTTAATTAATTTTCATTTTATTTTCATTAATTTAAAACCTTTTCATAAAAAAAACCCTAAAAAATCATTTTCAAATTAATTTCTTTCCTTAGGTAGTTTAAATTAATTTTATTTAATTTTAATTACTCATTTTCTTTATTTAGGTCAAGATAAAACCCTTTCATAAAAAATAATAAAAAATCATTTCTTTTTCCATTTATATTCTTGCATTTTTATTTTCAATTTTGTACAATATTCAATATAGTTGTAATAGATAATTATGCTTTATTTTCTTGCAATCCCCATTTATAATTTGTACCCTCTCCCACAAGTATTGTAATAGCATAGTAATTTTAAATTCCGCAATTTATTGCTTTATATACAAATGCTAGTAATTAGGGTTTGTATAGAAAGACTAAAACCAATCAATTAGAAAACCCTAATCAAAGACAAGACCAAGCATGAAAATAATACACTTGCGCACAAGCACTCTTAGGGTAAATCCACTTAGTTGCCTTACTAAATAGCCATATTACGCATGTGAGGTATCTTAGCAAAAACAAGCAAAATACAAGATCATAGTCCCTCGATGACGTTATCCATGTTGTCTTTCAAATGATCTTAGTCCCTAAAAGAGAATACTAAGATATCTTGCAACATTTCTAATCATGGTTATATGATGACCCTCACCCATCCCATTTACCTCCAAAGATAGGGTTACTTACCAAATTAATGGTAAGATAACAATGTCAAAGGAAAAGGAAATGAACATGAAAGACTTTTGAGTAGGTAGAATGCTCCTAATTACTTGCTCAATTTTAAAACAAAACATCCTTGCTATTTTCAAAACAAACACCTACACTTTCAAAACATCTTACAAAACTTGAAAACATTTTCAAAAGATCAAACAGTTTGTATATATTCTTACGAACGAGAATCATTACAAAGTTTTCCTAAACAATGGCCTCTTTACAAAATACTTTCAAAAACTGCACAAAGCACAATTTCAAACAAAAGCAAGTGATCTAGCAAGAAACTAAGAGCTCATGGAAAACCATGGATGAAAAGGGTGTTAATACCTTCCCTTTTCATAATCTACCCCCCGAACTCAAGAAATAATCTCAAAAGTCTTTCTTGTGCTTTTTCACCTTTCCTTTTGGATAAAAGAAAAGTCAGTGGCGACTCTTGCTAACCGCAACATTTGCGATAAAACACAAAACACCCAAGTCAATTCTCCCACCGTATCACAGGATGCAAATGTATTTTGAATCGCCTCGCATTTTCCGGGAGTAGTGATTGCGGAGATTTTGGCTAAATGCGCGATTAGTCAAAATCCGTTTGGAACCCTTTTGCAAAAAAGAATGTTGTTTAGCTTAATTTGTTGCGAAAAATAGGTTTGAGATTTATTGATATTTTTTAATCATATAAATTACAAAAATCTTAATTAATGCATGACTAAAAATATTATAATGCAACGTAGAAAATATGCTCATGAGTTTTTAAATAAAAATAATTTATTTACATGATAAATAAATAATAAAATATGATAATAATAAAAAAATATTAATAATAATAATTATTATAAATAATAATAGTAATAATAATAAAAATAGAATAAAAAATGTAATATATAAAATAGATAAAAAAATATAATAATAAAAAACTAATAATTGAATTAAATAAGGGGGTGTAGCTTTAGTTATGGCAGTAAAACTAGGGGGTGTAGCTTTAGTTATGGCAGTAAAACTAGGAGATGTTTAGATTAAGTAGAATTTTAATTAAAAAGTTTAATTTTGAATAATAAACCGGTAGACGATATGTCGACCCATTTAATTATTGGAAGATAGATTTTCTATTAATTATAGAAATTAATTAGATTTAAAAAGAAATTTGAAATTATGTACCAAGTCGATTATTAGTCTAAATACTAACACATATCTTTGGTGTTATATATATATATATATATATATATATATATATATATATATATATATATATATATATATATATATATATATATATATATATATATATATATATATATATATATATATATATATATATATATATATATATATATATATATATATATATATATATATATATATATATATATATATATATATATATATATATATATATATATATATATATATATATATATATATATATATATATATATATATATATATATATATATATATATATATATATATATTTAATTTGAAAAAAAGTTTGATAGATATAGAAAATATGGTTAATATTTAACTACACTAAAGAGAAACATGTTTTATGTTTTTTTTTTAAAAGAAAATAATTTCTATAAAAAAATAGCTTAAAGAATCATTAATTTAATTCTAAATTAATCTACTTACTATTCCTAAAATATATCCTAAAATCCCTTAATTAATGACTAAAAAATATTAACGAATAAAGAATTTATAGAAAAGAAAATATTTACTTGTTATATTTAATTATTAGCTTAATAAGGCTAAAATAATTTGTATTTTATTTTATTTTATTAACATTAATTTCAGTCAAAATCAGATATGTGACCAGATTTAGTTAAGATTTAAAAATAAAATACACAAATTAATATATAAATATAATAATGGTGAAAAACATGTTTTTTTGTGCAGTTTTCTTTATAATATTATGTTAATAATTGTTAACGATAACAACTACATATGCTTAATAAAAAAAATATATTATTAAAAATGAATTTTAAAATAAGAATTATGTACAAAATAATCATAGATAAAGAACAAATTAAATTTTGGATTCAGACATCAACTAAAGAAATACATCGAGCAATTAACCCAACAGCAAGTGTTGTACCCCAAAATTTTCCCTCCCATGTCTCTCAAGACATGTCAAGAATTATCTCCAAGTTGTTCAAGATGGCTCAAGAGTTGGACAGTCAAATCACCTCATAAGGCAGTCAATTCAAAATTAGGGTTTTGTGTTACATCAAGGTCCTTGCATCCAAATGGCCTCAAGTGCTCCCCAATGTCCTAATATGTTCTCAAGTTCACCCATGTCAAATTTCAAGCCTTGCAGAGGAAGTTTGGTTAGTCAATTGCTCAAGAGGCCCAAAAATCGATTATGTTAGGGCAAAAGTCAACTGTGACCTACAAATAGTCAATCCTCAAGATTTTTTGCCAAAATTCTCATTTTTAAGTATAATTCATCATTTGATCAAGGGTTGATCATGATTCATCAAGGATTGCTCAAGATTCATCAAGATTCAAAAGTTGCTAAATTAGGGTTTTGCAGGAAAAGTCAACTCAACTTTGACCAGGCATAACTTTTTCATACTTTATTAGAAATGACCCATCCAAAGCTCATTTTGAATAAGATGCAATTTACTACAATCCATCTTCACACCCAAAGATCAAGAAATATTCTCACAAAAAGTTACAAATTTGGACATTATAGGTCATTTTTGAAAGTCAACAAAAACACCTTTTTTTTCCAAAGCTTATAACTTGAGCATGGAATATCAAAATTAGATGAAACCAAAAGGGTTGGTTATAGGACATCTCAAGGTTTCTAAAAAGTCCAAGAACACCTCCAAAAGTTCAAAATTGAAGAAGTTATGCATTGTTGAAGTTGGCCATTTTTCCAAAATTGCCAAAAGTCAACTATCCTCAAAACTTCAATTTTTGACAAAAGGGCCCACTTTTTTCCACTTGATATGATATTTTCACACCACACACGTGTCTTATCTTCAATTTCATGACCAATCATTAATTTTTCTATTTTATTTAATTTTTATTGATTTAATTCATTTTAAATCAATATTCATTCAAATAAAATCCAAAATTGATAGAATGATATCTTTGTGATTGGTATATACTTCAATTATCATCATGAACCAAATCAAATCCGTATCAAGCTTTGTTATGCACAAAAAAATCAGATTTGGACATTTTTGGAAACTTTATCAATGGTGATCAAATCATATCTTGGAATCATTAATGCACAAGGATTGGAGGCCCAAAGTTTAACCTAATTGCTTGCTTGATACATATACAAAATAAAGCAACAAAGAACACGAGCTAAAACTGCAAGAAATGGCCAAAATAGAATTTAAAAAAGTGTGAAAAAGTGGGAGATCAAAATTAATATTAGAGCACGATTCAATCCAAGATCTCAACACAGCCTTATTGCCTGACATTCACTGAAGCCAAAGGGATCAAAATCAAGCCTTGAAGCAGCCCCAAACTCGCTGTAAGTGTCCACGAACATAACTCTGAACATGAAATCGTGAATCCATGTTCTTGCATCTTTTTGCCATTTTCTTTGTACAATCGTGCTTAACATCAAATTTCCAACATGTCTGCATTATTCAATTTTGTTTTCATGGCCTATAACCTTAGATCCGAAGCTAGGGTTCTTGTTCTTGTTTTTTAGGCATTTTCGATACAGGTAAAATCAGGACAAATGATTGGTACAGGGATGTTCAAGGAAGAGAGACGAACACATTGATGTTCTCCATTTACGTTTATATGGCTTGTAACTCATATTAGGAGGGTGCCACGGATTTTGATGCGGAATAAAATCCGCAGGGAAAAAATACAGTCTTCGTTGAAGAAGACGAAGACGTGTCCCAGCTTCATTTGACGGTTCAAACAGCGCGCCACTTCTTTTTTATTTTCTAGCATAATTAATTGATTTTTCAATATAATATTTGTTTTGTGTTAGTCTAACAACTAAGCAGGTCAGTTGGGTTGGTAACGCGCTATTGAATTGTCCCTTGGGACCTGGGTTCAAATCCCAGGTCCCCCAATACATTTGTATTATTTTGTTTCAGATTATTCCATGTAGCATCCAAGGCGTGGCATATCATGTGTCTCCACTCAGATGGTAGCCAGATGGTTTCAAATCAAATCTAATGGCCCAGATTGCAAGCTCATCATACTCCCCAGTCAATGCACACCCGCTGGATTGGGATAGTCAACAAAGGCCAACGTTAATGGGCCTGGAAATTTGCCAGATTCACCCTCCATCTGGGGCCCAAACCCCCTGAGTTTGCTTCTTTTTTTATTTTTCTTTCACTATTTTCTTATTTTATTTATTGTTATTTCTTTTGTTATTTTTTAATTACTAACCAAATAATAATTTTCTTAATAAAATCAAAAAAAAACATAAAAAATATTATTTTCATTAATTTCATTATTTTTGTAAATAAATAATTTAATTGACTTAGTTTTTAATTAGGTATAATTTTAACATTTTTGCAATAAATTAAAATTAATTAGAATATTAGGTTTTAACAATTTTGACCATTTTATTTTTATTTCCTTAAATATAAAAAAATCCAAAAAATATATTTTATTATTTAATTAATTAATTAACTTAGGTTTAATTTAATTTAATTCAAAAAATAACAAAAAAAACATGCTTTCTTTCAAAAAGGGTCAAAACCCTAAAAATGCGTCGTCTTAATTTTTCGCACGCGATCTATTTATTTCCAATATTGTAATTGCTTCCAGTATGTAATAATTAATTAGGACTTTATTTATTTATCGTTTTATTTTTACTTTCCGTAATTTAAATTAAAGGGTTTGTCTTTGGCGATGTAAATACCCGACGCCTTGTAATAGCTTAGATTTAATTTCCCGCAATTTAATTTCCACACGATATTAACTGTTAGATGTCTGATAATAGGGAATGCATGACAAGATCCAATGTATGAACTTAAAATCAACATATCTCACCCATAACATGTACAGATAAAATTAACCGAAATAACACACTCGCACCTGCGCACTCTTAGGGTACACCTCACTTGGTTGCCTCGAACGTGATCATTGAGTATAGGAAGTTTTAGAGGTCGCCCTCTTGTCCAAAGATCATAGTTTCCTCGAAACGGTTGCCTCGGAAAAATGATCTAGGATATTAGGGTTGCCGCTAAGGCGTCCTAACATTGCTTTAGTGACCGCACGTCCCTTAATCGAATTGACCCGAAAACTCCAACGACGGTGCTACCTACTCCTCAATAGTGGGATAGCATTGTCTAAAGGACATTTGCACAGATTAATTTCTTTTTCGAGTAGGTAGATGGTTCTTAAGTACTTGCTCCTTTTAAAAAACAAAACAAAACTTTTCGCACTTACACTCCTTTCAAACAAAAAACTCTTTCAAACCCACAAACACAAAGAAAAGCAAATTTTGAAAACACAATGAGCAAGTACCTAAGAGCCCATGGATAATCACGGATAGAAAGGGTGCTAACACCTTCCCTTTCTATAATCTACCTCCCGAACCCGAGAAACATATCGAAAAAGGAATTTTTCTATGCTTTTGTCCTTTCCTTGTTGGATAAAATAAAAGACGGTGGCGACTCTTGCTTACCGCGAAATTTTGCAAAAACAAACGCAAACGCGAACCAGCATTCCAAAAAACAGTCAGTTCTCATTCCCACCGATCACAGCAAGCAATCATGCACAAGTTTAAATAAGATGGTAAAAGAGAAACCAACTTGAAGTATCGTGACCAAACTTAAGTTGCTTCCTCCAATCTTCTTTCTTCTTTCCTTTAGTGCAAAGACTTTTTTCAGGTTGATGGAGGCCTCATGTTTCTTTGTTGTTGTTCTTTGATGTGAAGAACAACAACTTTAGGAGAACTCTAGTGAATTGTGGATTTGCTAATTATTGGTGAAATTGTTGATGATTCTGGATCTTAAAAATGTATACAATCTGGAAATTGGCTTCCGAAAAAAGTTAGTAAATAATATAATTTTGAAAATAAAAACCATCAATAATCATCATGTGGTAAAAAAAAGAACAAAAAAGCTAAAATCGAAAAATAAAATTGGGGGGCCTCATATGAAATCATCGGCCCAAACAAAGTCGTTGTTTGTAAATGTGTAGAAAATTGTGAAAGAGGAAAAAGTGTATTGTTCTTAGGCTGTTGTATGATATAGTCAACAACCCTCGAATAAATAAAAAAGAATTGTAAAAGCAAGTTAGCAAGTTTGGATAGTATTGGAAATTGTCGATACGGTGGAAATTATGAATATTTATGGATGTCCTAGAAGTTTGAAAATATGATCTTATTTATAGACTGTCAAAATCAAGTTAAAGGGCAAAAAAGGGAATAATATAAATCAGATCTTTCTTGGTCAAGAAATTGACCAATCAAAAGTTAATTATGATACAAATTGACGCAGATTAACCAATAAGAAGTAATTATCTCGAAAAGGAATTATTTTTTGTATTTATTATGATTTTTGCACTCAATTTTGATGAAAAGTGCATAAAACCAAATAAATAAATATTTTTAAAAAATGCCATAATTAAAAATACGGAAATAATATTTAAATAATAAAAAAACATGATTTTTGTGATTTTCAAAATAATTAGAAAATTGTTAGTAACAAAAAATATCCAAAATGCACTAATTGAGATTGATCTATTTTGTCATAATTTTGAATATTGGAAATTGATTGAATATTTGGTCCATAATTTGGTGAACAAGATTATAAATCTAGCCTTATTTATGACTATTTTAAATATTGAGATTGATTTGAAAAAATTAATTTATAAGGTATTTTGACTATTTTTTTAAATAAAATAATGATTTTAATAAAAAATAATATTTTTAAATATAATAATTAAATAAATACGAAAATAGTATAAAAAATTGGATTTTTGTGGTTAGAAATAATTGAAAATGAAAATAAAGTTAGTAATAATAAACAACAAAATATCTAAAGTATACCAAGTGAGATTCGAACCCGTGACCTTCTGCTTGCAAGTCTTTCTCCCTTACCAAATGTTCTATGTTACTTAATTGAAATAAAAAGCCAATTGAAAGTATATGAAGGTGAACAATTATTTGTTATTTTTAAAAATACAAATAATTATTATATTTTTAAACAGACTTGAAAGCGAATATTTATTAAAAGCCCCAAAATGTTAATGTAATTAAACCAATGGAATCTTTCACCATGTAAAACCCAAGTTCGAAAATAAATTTGACGGTAGCACTAAGGCGGGCAAATTTGGGATATGACAGCTGCCCCTATTTAATAATTGTTCGATTGAATGGCGCAGGAATGCGTAGGTCTTTGTTCATTTGAATCAGAGATTTATTAAATAATGGAAGACCCCAAAATTTGACCAAAGGTTTGCTAGATAGGGTTACACTGATATAGCATACCCCTAAGAGTTGGCTAGATAGGGTTACGCTGATATAGCATACCCTCAAGAGTTTTGAAGAGAATAGGCAAAGATGATGATGTATTACTTTACCAAGATTTGAGGCAGATAATCTTGAGCTCGAGAGAGTAATCTCGTATGTCTTGGTTTTACTTTAGCTTATTCATCCATTTGGGGGGATGAACAACACTTGATGGTGCATGGCTGCTTGAAGAATGAGGCCATGGGTTATGCTCACAGATCGTTGCATGATGTCTTTAGGTGATAAGCTGGATTTTGTATTTTTGAGCATCGCTGCATGAAGTATGAGGCGATCAACTAAACTTTGTTTTATCTCGAGCATCGCTGCATGAAGTTTGAGGTGATGATCTGTGTTACGGAATAAAGAAACACATTGTTGCATGAAGTCTTAGGCAATGAGTTTGGTTCGCAAATCGCTGCGTGAAGTCTGAGGCAATAAGCTAGATTTTGTTTTTTCGAGCATCGCTGCATGAAGTCGGAGGCGATGATCTGTGTCGGGGAATAAGAGAACGCACTACTGCATGAAGACTTAGGCAATGGGTTAGGTTCCCAAATCGTTGCGTGAAGTCTGAGGCGATAGGCTAGATTTTGGTTTTCGAGCATCGCTGCATGAAGTCTGAGGCCATTACCTGTGTCGCGGAATAAGGAAACACACTGCTACATGAAGACTTAGGAAATAGGTTGAATGAGGAGAGTACATTGAGGCTTAGAGGCAATGTACTGAGTTTTGTGAATACATTGCAGCTTAGAGGCAATGTACTGAGTTTTGAGAATACATTGCGGCTTAGAGGCAATGTATTGAGTTTTGAGAATACATTGCGGCTTAGAGGCAATGTACTGAGTTTTGAGAATACATTGCAGCTTAGAGGAAATGCACAGAGTTTTGCAAATACATTGTGGCTTAGAGGCAATGTATCGAGTTTTGAGAATACATTGCGGCTTAGAGGCAATGTACTGATTTTTGTGAGTACATTGTGGCTTAGAGGCAATGTACTGAATTTTACGAATATATTGCGGCTTAGAGGCAATGTATTGAGTTTTGAGAATACATTGCGGCTTAGAGGCAATATACTGAGTTTTGCGAATACATTGCGGCTTAGAGGCAATGTACTGAGCTTTGAGAATACATTGCGGCTTAGAGGCAATGTACTGATCTTTGAGAATATATTGCGGCTTAGAGGCAATGTACTGAGTTTTGCAAATACACTGTGTCTTAGAGGCAATGTACTGAGTTTTGAGAATACATTGCGGCTTAGAGGTAATGTATTGAGTTTTGAGAATACATTGCGGCTTAGAGGCAATGTACTGAGCTTTGTGAATACATTGCAGCTTAGAGGCAATGTACTGAGTTTTGAGAATATATTCCGGCTTAGAGGCAATGTATTGAGTTTTGCAAATACATTGCGGCTTAGAGGAAATATACTGAGTTTTGTGAATACATTGTGGCTTAGAGGATAGGTACTGAGTTTTGCAAATACATTGCGGCTTAGAGGCAATGTATTAAGTTTTGCAAACAAATTGCGGCTTATAGGCAATATACTGAGTTTTGAGAATACATTGCGGCTTAGAGGCAATGTACTGAGTTTTAAGAATACATTGCGGCTTAGAGGCAATGTACTGAGTTTTGCGAATACAATGTGGCTTAGAGGCAATGTACTGAGTTTTGAGAATACATTACGACTTATAGGCAATGTATCGAGTTTTGAGAATACATTGCGGCTTAGAGGCAATGCACCGAGTTTTGAGAATACGTGGCGGCTTAGAGGAAATATACTGAGTTTTGCGAATACATTGCGGCTTAGAGGCAATGTATTGAGTTTTGTGAATACATTGCGGCTTAGAGGTAATGTACTGAGTTTTGAGAATACATTGCGGCTTAGAGGCAATGTACTGGGTTTTAAGAATACATTGCGGCTTAGAGGCAATGTACCGAGTTTCGTTCATTACTGCATGGAGACTTAGGTGATGGACTGAACACGTCACGACATGGAGACTTATATGACGAGTTGAATTGTAGGAGAAGTGTTTTGTTGATTAACCCTTAGACGACTGAATCAAGGGTGAGGTTGTTTGTTTGTTGTGTGATATAGGCGTATGCTGCCTGATACCAGGATGGAACCCTGAGTGTGTGTATTGAATGTTTGTATATGTATGGAACCCTGTGTGCATATTTGCTGAGTGTGTATGCCCCAAGTAGTTTGAAAATGTTTTTGATAATTCTCTTTTGTTAAACTACTGGTCTCGAGTTATCAATCCCCCAACATGATGAATTGGTGTGGACATGATGAAGAGTGTCTTGACATTTGTATCGTAGGCGCAGGTGTAGGTGTGTACGTGGGCGCAGGCGTAGACGTGGACGTAGGTGTAGGCGTGGTCATAGAAATAGGCGTGGTCGTATAAATAGGCGTGGATGTAGGCATGGATATGAATCATAGGTAAGCTACCTAGTGAGATTTTGGTAGCGGCACCTTTGATGATTGTGTCCGTTGTCAACCGAGGTAGCTATAGAAAGGTGAATGGATAATGATGAGCTTGGATTTGAATTTGAGTTTGTCTTAGTTGGTAGTCATTCCTTGAGATTTTTCCGCAGTTTTCTATGGGCATGTATGATTGAATGTAATGTATGCATGTTTGATATGATTATGCTTGATGTATACATGATGTATGGTATGTATGCTTGATATAATAATGTTATGAATTAAAGTGATGCGATGATTAATAAATGCAATGCCCCTTTTATTTGAACTGCGGAACTAATGCTTAAGGCAGACTATCAACCAAGGTTTATTTTTGCTGTGAAGCCATGCCAATTAGGGGCTGGCCTTTTGAAAAGGGGTGCCAGACGAGAACTGGGCTTTGCACCAATATCCATATGGTTGCTTGAATAATATCAACTTGGTGGCTTGGAAAGGTTTAACGGATAAAAAGGTCGCAAATATTGGTAAGTTTACCTAGAGACATTTAATTGGAAAGTGTGAGGCTGCTCACGACTCGGATGGTGAATGCATGAGATTGCTCATTGTTGTACCCCAAAATTTGCCCTCTCCTGTCGCAAGGATTCTTATAATTACTTCAGTCAAGTTTCAAGCCTCAGACCACATTTTCTAAGAAGAATCATTCAAATTATCACAAGGGGGCAAAATGAGCAAAATTAGAGTTTCTGCTAAAAAAGTCAACTAGACGCTAAAAAAGTTAAACTTTGACTTTTTGATCAAATTTGAGTCCTAAAAATCACATTATGTCAAGACATCCAAAAAATGAAGTTTGATCATCAAAAATCAAAAGAATCAAAAAAATCCAACTTTTGCAAGACTTTGAGATTTTTCTAAATATTTTATATACTTGGTTAATTTCATTTGCTTCATGGCATCTTACTACAACTCCAAATAATTCAAGATGATGCAAATAATTCAAGTTATTACAAAGTGACATTTTGCAAAATTACAAATTCTAAAAACTATGTCTTGATTAAAACTTTGTCACAATATTTTTGCCTTTGACATAATGGGTACAAGACTAAATTTGTGACATGCTACAAACTATGATGTCCAAAGTTGAAGGAAATATGATATATCACATTGCTACAACATCCTATGCTTCCCTGCAAGAAAGCTTGTGATATGCTGCCTCCCAAGTATACATGCTGCCAATACAGTCTAAAACTGCTCTATGCAGTCTGCCTAAACCTGCACCACAACAGCCCCAAAATTGCACCAAAATGGCAAAGGAAAATTATTTGAAGAAAGTATCAAAGCAGTAGGCAAAAACAATTCAAATGACTTATTTGTTTTCCCCCCTAAACCACAGTCAAGGGGTCTACAAAAGAGGATTGTCTCATAAGACAAAGGGGGTTGGATTTTGAAGAGAAAAAAGATTTTCTAGAGAAAGAGATAGAGAGTTTTGTTGAGCAGAAAGAAACAATATTCTGTGCAACCTTGACTCATTTTCAAAACCAAAAAAAAAATTGCTCTTGTTCAAAACAGAAAACCCAACTCATTACTCTACCATACAAACTCTCCTTTAAACCAAACAACTCATCACATACAAAGGTGGTCGAAAACATCACAAAAACAGTTCTTGTATTGCTATTCATCTCCATATTTAAAACGTCAAAAACATTACAGTATAATCCAACTCAGTTCTAGCAGTCCAGAGCAGCTTCCTGAAGACTTACAAAGTTATCGCATCATTTGGAAAAACACTCAGACCTAAAACAACTAGTGCAGCCCAAAGGTAAGTCCTCTTGACTTAATATCTTGTCATTACATCATTAACAAGCTTTTGTTCTTTGAAAACAAGATGTAGTATTTTAATATCTTTTTGAACTAGTCATCTGCACTTTGTTTAGGCTTATTCAATCATTTGTTGTTCATTTTTATCCATCATATGCCATAAGCTAACTTGTACATTCAGTAAAATAATGTTTAAGACAGGAAAATGCAGCATGTATCGACACATATCCTCATGTGTCGACTCATCCTAGTGAAAAAATAGGGTATGAGTCGACACATAACCCCTATGCATCGACTCATACAGATTTCAGGTTACAAAACAGAAGTGGGAAAAGACTGTGTATCGACACATACGCGCTTCGTGTCGACACAAGAAGGGTGCATGAGTTGACACATCCCATTATGTGTCGACTCATACTGAGTCATTTTTGTTTTACAGGAGCAGGGAAAAGCTATGTGTCGATGCATAGCAGCATGGGTCGACACATAGTAGTTCAAAATGCATTTCTTCTTATATTTTGAACTTTTTTTTACATTATCTTCGTTATTGTTCGATATGGTTGTAATATTTTAGTTTCTACCTCATCCCTATTGTTAATTTGTACCCCTCATCCCTCTAAAATGATGTAATAGCTTAGATTTTATTTTTCTCATTTTTACTTGCTTTTCATATATGGTTAGTAAAATAGGATGTATGACAAGATGAAAACTAACAAGTAGCTCACCAAAAATCAAAGACAAATGCATGCAAAATAACACACTCGCACACTAACACCTCTAAGGTAATCTCACTTTGTCGCCTTTCGGAAAATAGTCATGTCCCTCGAACATGGGCGTTTTTAGCAAAAGACCCTCGATAAAATATCGTAGTCCCTCGATGACCCTCGATGTTTCCTTCGGTAAACGATCTAGCCCCTAAAACGACATTGCTAAAACGTCCCATATGTTGCCTTCTATGACTATACAAACGTCTCAACGCCCGTCCCGTTTATATCCAACGATAGGGTTGCTTACCAAATCAAATGGCAAGACAACAATATCAAAGGAATAGAAAATGCATAAGAAAGACATTTTGAGTAGGTAGATAGCTTCTAAGTTACTTGCTCCATTTCAAACAACAATCCTTGCTATTTTCAAAACAAACACACACATTTCAAAAACATCTTACCAACAATTGAAAACATTTTTAAAAGACAAACATCTTTGTATACATTCTTACGAATGAGAATTATTACAAAGATTGCCTAAACGAGTGGCCTCTTTTACAAAATACTTTCAAAACCACACCAAACACCATTTCAAACAAAATAAAGCAAGTGATCTAAACAAGTAACTAAGAGCCCGTGGAAAACCATGGATGAAAAGGGTGTTAGCACCTTCCCTTTTCATAATCTACCCCCCGAACTCAAGAAAACATCTCTAAAGGTATTTCATGTGCTTTTTCACCTTTCCTTTTGGATAAAAGAAAAGCCGGTGGCGACTCTTGCTAACCGCAACATTTGCGACAAAACGCAAAACCTCAAGTCAGTTCTCCCACCGTATCACAGAACTGGCGACTCTGCTGGGGATCTTAATGAAAGTGGGGTTACCTTAGGGTTTAGGTCACATTTATTTTCTTACCTTGTTTGACTTGTTTGCTTTACAATTATGGTTCTTTGTTTGGGTTTAAATCCTCCACCCGGATTTGGGAAACATTATAGGTAAATAGCAATACGTTGTGGAAACTGTGCGGAGTATACCGATATGGTCTAAGCAATAGCTATGTTAGTGTGACATATTTGTGGATACCGGTAGCCTTTCAGTCAATCAAAGAGAATACGGGGCGGCTGAGTGATGTCGTGAAGCACTAATGAACTTCTAGAACCCTTTACTTGACCAACATGGCCTTTAGGATGTAGTGAGATGACCGACTTTGGTGCAGTCCGAAGTTGGTAGATACTCGATACTACACTCATTGAGGGTTGGTTTCTTGGGATATTTCGGTCACCATTAAAGAGGCTTGAGCTAAAACAATGACCAAGAAAACAATCCAGTGATATTGAGCTCCTTAGAACCCGGTTACTATTTTTAGGACAGGTTGAGCCAACTAAACTTCAAGAGGGTACTTACCTATGAAACCCCATGCAAGCTTAAACTAAGAACTTATTTGATTTGTTTGTATATACATGCTTGTACATAAACATCATGGACATCATGAACATCATATGCATTCACTAACCATTTCAAGGATTTTGGAGATTCATCTTTGTTCTTGTTTTGTAGGTTATGGATTCACTTCGCAGGAAAACTATCCAAATCAATCTTGTAAGAATTCCTCCACAACTCAAGGAGCTAGCTTCAAGGATCCCTGAGAACTCTCCATTCACCGAGAGACATGGTCGTCTACTCAACTTGGTCACTTCTAACACAGAGGAGGATATGATGAAGGTTCTCTTCCAGTTCTTTGACCCTTTGCATCATTGCTTCACATTTCCCGACTATCAACTTGTGCCCACTTAGGAAGAATTCTCTCAACTTTTGAGGATTCCTATTATCAATCAACTACCCTTCAACGGTACGGAAAGAGATCCAAAGCCAGAAGATATTGCTCGAGCCCTGCACTTGCACTCATCTGATGTCACAACTCATTGGGAAACTAGAAGTGGTGTCAAAGGCTTCTTGGTAAAGTTTCTGTTTGAGAAGGCCCAAAGCTGTTGGAATTCCCTAGACTTGCAAGCTTTTGAGGAGATTGTAGCTCTTCTCATCTATGGGATGGTCTTGTTCCCTAATCCTGACCAACTCATAGAAGTAAGCGCTGTCAAAATCTTCATGTCTCGCAACCCGGTGCCTACATTGCTTGGGGATATCCTACACTCTTTTCACACTCGTACAATGAGGAAAAGAGGTGTTCTTATGTGTTGTACTCCTCTCCTGGCAAGATGGTTTATTTCTCATCTTCCCCAATCAGTCTTGAAGAATGAGCAAGGTTTGAGGTGGTCACAAAGGTTGATGACACTTAAACATTCAGATATTCATCGGTGTTCTCAATCCAAAGAGAATGTTATCATCATTGACCATTATGGGGAATTCCCTAATGTCCCTCTACTTGGCGTTAGGGGAGGAATCACCTACAACCTGTGCTTAGCTCTAAGACAGTTTGGTTATGCCCGAAGGGATGGCCCACATGATATGCTGATTCAAAGCTTGGTTTTTGACTACGACAACGACGATCAAGGTCTCCGCCAGAGATTCATCCGAGCTTGGAGGATGCTAAACAAGGTAGATAGCAAGACTTTGGGACACAAGAATTCAATCCCTCTTGAGCCTTACCTCAAGTGGGTACGAACCCGCGCTCAAAGTCTTATGATGACTTATCCTCCCATTCTCCCAGTGATTATTGAGCCTGTTAAGGAGGGAGAAGTTCCATACACTATCCTACATCCTGACATGCCTACATCATTCGAAGACCTACAAAGGGATTGGATATAGCTCAAGGGAGAGTGTTATACTTTCGAAGCCCAATTCTACACAAGCGAGAAGAAGGTTTTGGAACTCACTAGGCTACTTCATGAGGAGCAGACTCTAAATACCTATATTGCACCAAAGAGGATGCACAATGTCTTTTTATCTTAGAATTTTGTATTATTTTGCCCAAGGGGCATTGATGTACTCAAATTCTATTTTATTAATATAACGTGTGTTTCTTTTTGTTTAAAACAAATTTGAATTTTTAAATCCTTGAAATCATTGCATGAATACATGTCATTCATCATAAACATAAACAGGTCTTTGCAACAAGTTTCCTCATCTCTCTACTGTTTATTTCAGTAAGATAGATCTCGAACAAACGGTCAAAGACCTTCAAGCTCAGAATACACAATTTCAACAGTTACTTATGACCTTAGCCTAGGAGCAAGAGGAGTTGAAGACTCTGCTAGAAAAAGAAAAAGAGAAAAAGAAGAAGAAGCCAGCTGGTGTGGTAATCATGGGCAGAAGGTTTCAGGGACAAGCTAGAAGGACCTTAGATTTTCCAACAACATCTGATGAAGGGGAGAGAAAAGGAAAATAAACGACAGTACCATCAGATTCTGAAGAAGAAGAGGAAGAGGAGGACTACTCTGAACAACAATACCCTCCGGCTGATGACAAATACAAACACCTTGAAGAGCGATTAAGCGCTATGGAAATCCAGAGAGTACCAGGGCTAGATTTCGAAGAGTTAGGGTTGGTGTAAGGAATTGTAATCCCGCCAAAGTTTAAAGTGCCACTATTTGCCAAGTATGATGGGGTGTCTTGTCCTAAAATGCACCTCCAATCATATGTCATGAAGATTCAGCTGCATTCTGCTGACAAAGACTTGTGGGTCCACTTTTTCCAAGACAGTTTATCAGGAACGCAACTTGATTGGTTCTACCAGTTGGAAAGGGCCGACGTCTACAATTGGGAAGACCTAGCCGCAGATTTCTATAAACAATATCAGTACAACATCGATTTGGCGCCTACCCGTACTCAACTTCAGAGTATGGCTATGGTTTCCAATGAGGGCTTCAAAGATTACGCGCAAAAGTGGAGAGATCTAGCCAGAAGGGTGCAGCCCCCTCTGTCCGAAAGAGAGGTGGTGGACATGTTCTTGGGAACTCTATCAGGCCCTTTCTTAAATCATCTGATTGGGAGTTCCTCTGCAAGGTTTACCAAATTGATTTTAACCGGCGAAAGGGTGGAAGCTGGTATAAGAAGTGGGAAGATTCAGAAGGATGCGTCTACCTCTACAGTTGTGAAAAAACCCTTCACTGGGAGGAAGGAAGTATCTGCTGTTTATTCACAGATGAATCAGGGAAGAACTGAACACCGACCAACGGTGGGGGCCGTTATGATTCCAAAGCCTGCATCAGACCAGCCAAGAAATAACCAGCAAAGGGTAGAAAGGCCAATACGACAATTCACCAAGATTAACATGACTCCAGCCCAGGTTCTACCACATCTCCTGAAATTGAATCTGGCAACTTTAAAAGAGGCCCCAAAGAATCCCAATATTGCGTCTCCTCATTACCATCCGAATGATAGATGCACATACCATTCTGAAAGTCCAGGGCACGACACCAACAACTGTTGGGCTCTGAAGAACAAAATTTAAGACCTGATAGATGCGAAGGAAGTTGAGTTTGAAGCGCCTGAGAAACCAAATGTTATTTCCGCTCTGATGCCTAGGCATGGTCACAATGCTAACGCTATTGAAGAAGATTTATTTGTTGCCACCGTGGATGAACTGTTAACTCCGCTCCCGATCATTAAGTTGAATTTGTTGAAAGCTGGTATATTCTCAGGTTGTGACAAAGACTGCCATGTTTGCCTATCCTCGTCATTTGACTGCCCTCTGTTGAAAAAAGGTATCCAACGACTGATGGATAACCAAGAAATTTTGTTTGAGAATGCTCCTATTTCACCCGTTCCAGTTAAATAAATTTCAATTATAACCATCTACGCCAATCCTTCTAGGTCCCCTAAAAGACCCGTTAGGATTACACCTGCTCCAAAGACTACTCCACTTAAGATTACAATGCCCGGGCCGGTCCTGTACCAGTCAGATAAAACAGTACCATGGAATTATGGTAGAGAAATCTACTACCATGGTATCAAACAGGATGAACTGACTGTCGAAGAAGAAAGCTCCGAAGAGGATAATTCCGACATTAGCAATATTGTTGGAACTAGTAAGATTACCCGCAGTGGTAGAATCTTCTCTCCAAAGATTGCCCCTCCAAAGGCAGTCTTTGGACCCGTGGCTGTTCCGAAGATTACCTCTGCACCAGTGATTATACCTGCAAGTGTATTTACCGACAAAGATAACACAATCCCTACCCCTGCCAATACTTCCAATGTTGAGAATAAAGGAAAAAACGTTCAAGAGGAGCCTGTCCGGATGAAGGCTCAATCACTAGCTATTCCTGAAACATCCAAGAAGGAAATGGAAGAAATCCTGAGGATAGTAAAGAAAAGTGATTATGATGTGGTTGAACAGTTGGGGCAAACCCCTTTCAAGATCTCTATGCTAGCTCTGTTGTTGTGCTCTGAAGCACATGCGGAAGCTCTGGTAAAATTTCTGAAGACAGCTCATGTGCCACAAGAGACGTCTGCTGACCAGTTCCAAGACTGTGTGGCCAGTTTGACAGCTGATAATGGCTTGGGTTTCTCTGATGTTGATTTGACACCCAGAGGGAGAAAACACAACGAGGCATTACATATCTCAGTGGAATGTAGAGGAATAACCCTAGCCCATGTCTTGGTGGACACGGGATCATCTTTGAACGTCTTACCGAAAAAAGCCCTTGACAGATTGGATTACGAGGGGCTGACTTTAAAACCCAGCAACATAGTGGTGAGAGCATTTGATGGTTCGAAGAGGATGGTCCACGGGGAGGTGGACATCCTAATAAAGGTGGGAACTCGGGTTTTCAACTCAACCTTCTATGTGATGGACATCCGTCCTTCTTATTTTTGTATGTTAGGACGCCCCTGGATCCACAACGCCGGTGTTGTCACCTCCATATTGCATCAGATGCTGAAGTACTCGGTCCAAGGAAAGATCATGACTATCCATGGGGAGGAGGAGTATATGATTAGTCATCTGAATTCTTTACGATATGTGGAGTTAGATAGTGAGTTCATTGAAACCCCTTTCCAACATTTTGAAGAAGTCTCTCCAGAAGTAGCGGCAACCAAGGCGGTATCCTCGATTCCTAAGATCACAAGACCTCCACTTCGGATGTCATCTCTAAAGGATGCAAAGGCAGTTGTGGAAGAGGGTGGATGCACCATCTGGGGGCAGCTTCCAAACATTCCGTACAAATCAGACAAGTTTGGCTTGGGGTTTACTTCAACTGCTCAGGAGGTTATGCGTCGTGCCCGTGCTGGGGGGCACCTGTGAAGATTAGCAACCAAGGGGTCAATGCAGTAGAAGATAATAAAGAGGATGGCAGCTTGGAATATTGGATATTTCCTACTGTCAGCGGAGGACTTCGCAACTGGGAAGCCAAAGACTTTGTCCCAATAACTTTCATCTCTCAGTAATTTATCTTTTACATTTCTGTTGGACTTGTAATATTCACGAACAATTCGCACTTTAAAAACCTTGTGTCTTACCCGAGGCACAATGGTCCATATGTAAGGGTTTTTATTTCATCTTCATATGACATTTGATGAATCATTGACGCTTTTTCATATATAAATCTTTTGTGCTCATTGTCTTTCTTTTACATTTTATTGTTTTAAGATGGCTATGTCCTTACACACACCCACACTCACAAATGCAGGTACCCTTCCATTCCGGATCCCATGGGTAACGATACTGCTATAGCCTTCAGTAACTCTGAAGATCTGATCTACCAAGCCGAATACGAAGGTGAGGAAGATTGTGAAGTGCTAGGGGAATTAGCCAGACTACTACAACAAGAGGAAAGAGCTATTCAGCCTCATGAAGAGTTGTTGGATACAATCAATTTGGGTACCGAGGAAGATAAAAAGGAAATCAAAGTGGGTGCCAATCTAGAGCCGAGTGTCAAGGAGCGCCTAATTCAGCTGTTGCATGATTATGTCGAGATCTTCGCTTGGTCATACAAAGACATGTCAGGACTCGATACAGACATTGTGGTACATCGTCTACCCACAAGAGAAGATTGTCCACCAGTGAAGCAAAAAGTCCGCCGCATGAGACCTGACATGTCAGAGAAGATCAAAGCGGAAGTCATGAAACAGTTCAATGCTGGATTTCTGGCTGTTACTTCTTATCCTCAATGGGTGGTGTGATACGGTGGGAGAGTACTAACTGTTTTTTGGAATGCTGGTTTGCATTTTGCATTTGTGTTTGCAAAATGTCGCGGTAAGCAAGAGTCGCCACCGTCTTTTATTTTATCCAACAAGGAAAGGAAAAAAGCACAGAAAAATTCCTTTTTGAGATATTTCTCGGGTTCGGGGGGGTAGATTATAGAAAGGGAAGGTGTTAACACCCTTTCTATCCGTGGTTATCCACGGGCTCTTAGGTACTTGCTCAAAATGTTTTCAAAAATTTGCTTTCTTTTGTGTTTGTGGGTCTGAAGAAGTTTTTTGTTTGAAAAGGAGTGTAAGTGTGAAAATTCGTTTTGTTTTAAAAGAGAAAGCATCTAAGAACCATCTACCTACTCGAAAAAAAGAATCGTTCTATGCTATCTTCCTTCAGACAATGCTATCCCACTATTGATGAGTAGGTAGCATCGTCGTTGGAGTTTAAGGGTCAATTCGATTAAGGGGCATGCGGTCACTAAAGCAATGTTAGGACGCCTTAGCGGTAACCCTAATGTCTTAGATCATTTTTCCGAGGCAACCATTTCGAGGCAACTATGATCTTTGGACAAGAGGATGGCCTCTAAAACTTCCTATACTTAATGACCGCGTACGAAGGCAACCAAGTGAGGTGTACCCTAAGAGTGCGCATGTGCGAGTGTGTTATTTTCAGTTATTTTGTCTTTGTACATGTTAGCAGTTATCTATGTTGATTTTAGGTTTAAACATTTGATCTTGTCATGCATCCCCTATTATCAAACATCTAATAGTTTATGAGTTGCGGAAATTAAATTGCGGAATTTAAATTAACTATTACAAGGCGTCGGGTATTTACATCGCCAAAAGCAACCCTTGAAATTAAAATGCGGAAAATAAATAAAGCGATAAAAATATTTAAAGTCCTATTAAACTATTACATCCTAGGAAACAGATACAATATTGAATAAAAGAGTAAATCGCGTGCGGAAATTAAATCGGGTGCAAGTTTAGGGTTTTGACCCTTTTTTGAAAGAAAGTATTTTTTTTTTGAATTTATGGAAGAAATTAAATTGGATTAATTAATAAAAATATTTTTGGGTTTTTGATATTTAAAGAAATAAAAATAAATTAATCAATGTTAAGAAAACCTAATTGTCTAAGTTATTTTTAATTATTGCAAAAAGATATTAAAATTATTCCTAATTAAAACTAAATTAATTAATTGATTTGTTTAATAAAAAGAAAATACTAAAATTAATTTAATCAAGAAAATATTTTTGGTTTTAATTTTATTAAGAAAAAGTTTGATTGGTTAATTAAATAATAAAAATAATAACAATAAATAAATAAAAGAAATAATAAAAGAAAGAGAAAAAGTTAGGGTTTGGGCCTGATTAGGGGGGTGAGAATGGCAATTTTGTGGCCCATTAGCATGCTGGCCTGGTGGACTTTTTGAATCCAGTGTGGCACTTTGACTAGGGAGTATGGTAGGCATTCCATCTAGACCACCAGATCTGGCTTGGGGCCATCTGGCAAGCAATTGAGTGAGGATGTATGATAGGCCACACACTTGAGTTCACACTGGATAACCTATAGAAAAATAATACAAAGCATATGAGGGACCTGGGATTCGAACCCAGGTCCTGTTGATCATTGGACAACGCCTCTACCGCTCAACCAATGCGCTTCATCTGTTATTATATTAATCAAAAATAATAATATAGGAAAAAAAAATTAATGGATCAGAAAAAATAAAAATAAAGCGCGCCATATTTGAACCATCCAACCAGGGGGAGACACGTCTTCGTCTTCTTCCTTCAACCCTGTATATTTACCTGCGGATTTATATCCGCAGCTAAATTCGTATGTCCAACCTAAAATCCGTTCTAGGCCATGAAAATCAAATCCAAGACTATGGTTGTGCTCGTCTATCTCCCCTGGTTACGTCCATGTCCATCAATGGAACTGATTTTTCCTGAAAAAGAAATGCCCAAAAAAACAAACCACGAACCCTAGGTTCGGCAATGGGGCTACAGGCCAGATAAATGCAATTGGCTAATGCAGAATGCTTTTAAATTGGACGATAATCATGAATATGCAAAGATTTTGTAAGAAAAGTGGAAGAATAAGGAGCTACGAATTCAAACGAAAAGCATTTTTTGAGACACTTACAGAGCTTTTGTGCGTGTATGGAGATTGGCTATGGGTTGGTTTTGCTTTAATGATTGCCCAGTAATGGATTAGTGTTGAGTTTTGCCTTTGAAAATGCCTCCAAGGGTGATTTCAGTTTCACACTTTTTCCACCTTTTTTCAAGTTTTGTTCTTGATGCTCTTGCAGCCTCTAGCCCTTGAATTCGTGTGCTTTGGATTGTATATGTATGCTGCAATGTATTAGGTCAACAAATTGGTCTTGAATCCTTGTACATTAATGCCTTGAGATTGGATTTGATCCTCCATTGAAAACTTGCTTAATTTACCAAAAACCCAATATTTTTGCACATGGAATGATTGATACGAATTTGATCATGACATTGATGATGATTAGGTCCTGAAAATAGAAAAAGATCACATGTAATCAAGTTTTGAGATTTTATTTGATTTAAATTGATTTAAAATGAAATAATTCAATAAAAAATCAAATAAAATAGAAAAATTGATAAATGGACACAAGGCTGAAGCTAGGACACGTGTGGAATGTGACAAGATCAAATCAAGTGGAAAAGAATGGGCCCATTTGACAAAATTTGAAGTTTTGGGGATAGTTGACTTTTGGCAATTTTGCAAAAATGCCCAACTTCAACAATGCATAACTTCTTCAATTTTGAACTTTTGGAGGTTTTCTTGGACTTTTTAGAAATCTTGAGATGTCCCCTAACCAACCTTTTTGTCTCATCTCATTTTGACATTCCATATTCAAGTTATAAGCTTTGGCAAAAAAATGTGTTTTTGTTGACTTTCAAAAATGACCTATAATGTCCAAATTTGTAACTTTTTGTGAGTGCATTTATTGATCTTGGGATATGAAGATGGATTGTAGAAAATTGCATCCTCTTCAAAATTAGCTTTGGATGGGTCATTTCTCATAAAGTATGAGAAAGTTATGCTTGGTCAAAGTTGAGTTGACTTTTCCTACAAAACCCTAATTTAGCAACTTTTGAGTATTGATGAATTTTGAGAAAACCTTGATGAATCATGATCAACCCTTGATCAAATGATGAAATATACTTCAAAATGAGAATGTTGACAAAAAATCTTGAAGTTTGACTGTTTATAGGTCACAATTGACTTTTGCCCTAACACAATCGATTTTTGGACCCTTTGAGCAATTGACTGAGCAAACTTCTTCTGCAAGGCTTGAAATTTGACATGGATGACCTTGAGAACATATTAGGACATTAGGGAGCACTTGAGGTCATTTGGATGCAAGGACCTTGATGCAACACAAAACCCTAATTTGGGATTGACTGCCTTAGGAGATAGCTTGACTGTCCAACTCTTGAGCAATCTTGAGCCACTTGGAGATTTTTCTTGCAATGTTTTGAGAGATATGAGAGGGAAAATTTTAGGGTGCAACAGCTGCCCCTGTTAAATTTTCTTAAAACTGAGGATGTAGATTGGCTTTCGGGCCTTTCGTGATCCGAAGGTGGAAGGTGATTGAACACTAGAGTGCCCAGAAATTTGCACTCGCATGAGGTGGTATCAGCCTGGTGATGTCGGGAATGGGCTTACAGATGCCATTTGGAGACTGTTGATAGGTGGTCCGGACTTCGATTGGAATAGGAATCAGGGAGATCTTTGCGTCGATCTAACTGAACCAAAGGAGGTCTTGGATTAACTTTGACTGGATAAGAATCAGAAAAATCTTCGAATCGATTTAGCTGAGCCAGACAAAAGTCTTGGAATATCTTCAACTGGAATACGAATCAGGGAGATCTTCGCGTCGATCTGACTGAACCAGAGAAGGTTTTGGATTAACTTTGGCTGGATAAGAATCAGAGAAATCTTCGAATCGATTTAGCTGAACCAGACAAAAGTCTTGGAATATCTTCAACTGGAATACGAATCAGGGATATCTTCGCGTCGATCTGAATGAACCAGAGAAGGTCTTAGATTAACTTTGGCTGGATAAGAATCAGAAAAATCTTTGAATCGATTTAGCTGAACCAGACAAAAGTCTTGGAATATCTTCAACTGGAATACGAATCAGGGAGATCTTCACGTCGATCTGACCTGAACCAGAGAAGGTCTTGTATTAACTTTGGTTGGATAAGAATCAGAAAAATCTTCGAATCGATTTAGTTGAACCAGATAAAAGTCTTGGAATATCTTCAACTGGAATACGAACCAGGGAGATCTTCGTGTTGATCTGACTGAACCAGAGAAGGTCTTGGATTAACTTTGGCTGGATAAGAATCAGAAAAATCTTCGAATCGATTTAGCTTAAACAGACAAAAGTCTTGGAATATCTTCAACTGGAATACGAATCAGGGAGATCTTAGCGTCGATCTGACTGAACCAGAGAAGGTCTTGGATTAACTTTGACTGGATAAGAATCAGAAAAATCTTAGGATCGATTTAACTGAACCAGACGAAAGTCTTGGAATATCTTCAACTGGAATATGAATCAGGGAGATCTTAGCATCGATCTGACTGAACCAGAGAAGGTCTTGGATTAACTTTGACTGGATAAGAATCAGAAAAATCTTAGGATTGATTTAACTGAACCAGACAAAAGTCTTGGAATATCTTCAACTGGAATACGAATCAGGGAGATCTTAGCGTCGATCTGACTGAACCAGAGAAGGTCTTGGATTAACTTTGACTGGATAAGAATCAGAAAAAATCTTAGGATCGATTTAACTGAACCAGACAAAAGTCTTGGAATATCTTCAACTAGAATACGAATCAGGGAGATCTTAGCGTCGATCTAACTGAACCAGAGAAGGTCTTGGATTAACTTTGACTGGATAAGAATCAGAAAAAATATTAGGATCAATTTAACTGAACTAGACAAAATTCTTGGAATATCTTCAACTGGAATATGAATCAGGGAGATCTTAGCATTGATCTGACTGAACCAGAGAAGGTCTTGGATTAACTTTGACTGGATAAGAATCAGAAAAATCTTAGGATCGATTTAACTGAACCAGACAAAAGTCTTGGAATATCTTCAACTGGAATACGAATCAGGGAGATCTTAGCGTCGATCTGACTGAACCAGAGAAGGTCTTGGATTAACTTTGGCTGGATAAGAATCAGAAAAATATTCGAATCGATTTAGATGAACTAGAAAAAAGTCTTCCATAGATGTAATTTTTCTTTTGAGGGGACTACCAGGTCATATGAGTAGTCAACGGTATTTACTGATTCATCTTTCCCTGAAACGGTAAAGAGTCAGTCATATGCAATGTCATGATGTATGAAATGCATGATATATCAAGCAATGATGCTCTCAACATAAATGAGATTGAGCTATATGATGCGTGTATGTACGTATCATGGTATATGGAAATGTAATGTTTTAGCTGGGGGAAAATAAATCCCAGATAGCTGCTGGAGACAAGAGTTGAATTCTTCACTTCCGCTGAGGATGGTGAAAGAAGGTGATTGCAAGAATAAACCTGTAGGAGAAGATAACTCCGTTGGGGGATATAGTGATGAGGAGATTACTCTGGGGAAGAGATGCTCTGCTGAGGATTCCACTGATAAATTCCGTTGGGGACGAATTATCGTTGTTGGTGATACTGAATCTCTGGGGGATTGAATTCCTGTTTGTGAAAGGAAAGAACTCCACTGAGGACGATCTCTCAGTGGCGACTTCACTGGGGATAACCTGTTAGATTTTTATGGGGATAGTCCTTTGAGTTCTGCTGGGAATGATCCTTTGAACTCGGCTGGGGAGATTTATTTTTGTACTCCACTGGGGATAAACTTCCAGAGTTTACTGGGGATGATGCTTTAACTTCGTTGGGGAAGCTTTTTTCAGACTGCGTTGGGAAAATTTTAACTCCACTGAGGGTATCTTGTATTCTGCCGGGGAACATTCTTATACTCCGCTAGAGAATATTAAGTCTGCCGGGGATATCGAGCCTTTCTAGTATTGATGGTAAATAAACTCTGCTTGGGGAAAGCATTATTGATTCGTTCATAGTTGCAAGTCTCAGCTGGGGGAGAGCTACCATTACTGTCTTACTCTGCAGGGAGTGAAGGCATCTTAGCCATATTCTTCAGCTGAATTTACCGTCGTACCTGGTGGACAGAGCAACTATACAGCTTGGACAATTCTATTGCCCTTGTTTCTGATATTACCAGTAATTCGTCTTTTTTTTCGCATGTAAATATTCGTGAGCAGCAATTAATGTCAAATGCATATATCAAAAATGAACATTGGACGTTCTTTGCAAAACAAAACAGATAAAGGAAAAACAGTCTGAAATTTGTCTGAAAATGAATTGTATTGATTTTGAAGTTTGGCCTGTAAATAGGCGTTTTTGTACAAGAGGTTGACGTCCTAGTAAGAGAACATCGTCGAACAAATAGAATTTATACAATTTGTGAAAAGAAAACAAAACAGCTATGTGAATAATCCCACTGGGTTCCGACTCTGCTATTGCCTTTATATCCTCGAGTATCTCGTCACTTTGCTATTGGTTGAAGGTAGATCAGATTGATTAGTGTCGTCTGAGCTTAATAGTTGATACCAAAGTTTGGATGCAAGGTGATCCAATGAGACATAGTGTTACGTTTTGATCCCTAATTTTTGCCTGGACCGCCCTTTCGGGTTTTCAGTCCACCGGGATACCCTTTTTTGCCCAAGTCGCCCTTTCGGGTTTTCGACTTGCCGGGTGTACAGATTTTTTTATTTTCATCCCTTATTTTTTCCCGAACCTTTTTGGTTTGCCGGGAAGCCCTTATTTTTGCCTAGGCCAGTCAACCTAGCGGGTCTTTGATTATGCGTAGTATATTTTCACTATGTGTGCATTGACGGGGTGAGGAAGGTCGTCACCATCCATGGTGGTTAGAATCATAGCTCCTCCTGAGAAAATGTTCTTAACCACAAATGGCCCTTCGTAAGTAGGGGTCCATTTTCCCCTGGGATCACCTTGAGGTAATATGATGCGCTTGATAACCAGGTCCCTAACTTGATACTCTTGTCGTCTAACTTTCTTGTTAAATGCCTTGATCATCCGTTTTTGGTACGTCTGACCATGACAAATAGCAGTAAGTCTCTTTTTGTCGATTAGGTTCAGCTGATCAAGCCGGGTCTGAATCCAGTCATCTTCACTCAAACCTGCATCCTTCATGATCCGAAGAGAGGGTATCTGAACTTCAATAGGCAAGACTACCTCCATGCCATATACCAAGGAATAGGGTGTTGCCCCTGTTGACGTCCGCGCTGAGGTACGGTACCCATGAAGGGAAAATGGTAACATCTCGTGCCAGTCTTTGTATGTCACAGTCATCTTCTGCACGATCTTCTTCATGTTCTTATTAGCCGCTTCGACAACCCCATTCATCTTTGGTCGGTAAGGAGAAGAGTTGTAATGCTATATCTTGAATTGCTTGCAGAGCTCGGTGATCATCTTGTTGTTGAGATTGGTACCATTGTCTGTAATGATCCTCTCTGGTACACTGTATCGACAAATCAGATTGTGCCAAATGAACCGTGCCATGACGTTCTTGGTTACGGTAGCAAAGGAAGCTGCTTCAACCCACTTCGTAAAGTAATCAATAGCTACCAGGATGAAACAATGCTCGTTGGATGTCGTAGGTATGATCTCGCCGATCATATCAATGCCCCACATGGCAAAAGGCCAAGGAGCTGTCAATACGTTCAGAGGAACTTGAGGTATATGCACCTTATCAGTATATACTTGGCACTTGTGACATGTCCGAGAATGCTGATAACAGTCAGTTTCCATTGTGGACCAATAATATCCTTCCCGAAGGATCTTCTTTGCCATGGTGTGTCCACTGGAATGAGTTCCAAAAGCACCTTCATGTAATTCCGCCATGATCCTTTCTGCTTCATTCTTATCCACACAACGCAGTAAGGTCGAATCATGGTTACGCTTGTAAAGGATGCCATTGCTGATGAAGAACTTCGCCGCGAACCTCCTTAGAAACTTCTTGTCATTAACAGATGCACCCTCGGGGTATTCCTGAGCCTCAAGATACCTCTTCACTTCATGAAACCGGGGCTTTTCTGTTACCTCTTCAGTCTCAATATCACAGCAATGTGCAGGTTCGTCCAATCTTTCAATGATAATCTGGGGAGCTTCGTTGTCCCAATTGACTTTGAACATAGAAGACATTGTAGCTAGCGCGTCCGCCAACTGATTCTCCTCTCTAGGGAAGTGTTCAAAGGTTATCTCCTCGAAATGTGGAAGCAACGTCAACACATACTCCTTGTAAGGAATAAGATTTGGGTGTTTCGTATCCCACTCGCCTTTGATCTGACTGATCACGAGAGCGGAATCTCCGAAGACACTTAGAAACTTAATCCTTAGGTCGATTGCTTCTCGAAGACCCATGATGCACGCTTCATACTCCGCCATATTATTGGTGCAGTTGAAACATAGTCGGGCAGTGAACGGAGTATGAGTGCCTTTAAGAGATATGATCACGGCGCCAATGCCATTACCCAAAGCGTTCAAAGCTCCATCAAAGTACATAGACCATCGGGATCCTTCCTCAGGTCCTTCATCTGGTCCAGGTGTCTCACATTCAGTTACTAGCATAATATTCTCATCCAGAAATTCGAAGTTCATAGACTGGTAATCATCCACTGCCTGATGTGCCAAATGATCTGCCAACACACTTACCTTAATTGCCTTTTGGGTCGTGTACTGGATGTCATACTCAGTCAAGATCATTTGCCATCTCGCTATTCTTCCGGACAAGGCAGGCTTCTCGAAGATATACTTGATTGGATCCATCTTTGATATCAATAGGGTAGTGTGGGTCAGCATATACTGTCTCAGCCGACGAGCAGCCCATGCCAAAGCGCAGCAAGTTTTCTCAAGCAACGAGTATCGGGTCTCGCAGTCGATAAACTTTTTGCTAAGGTAGTAAATTGCATGCTCTTTTCGGCCAGACTCGTCATGCTGACCCAGCACACACCCCATCGAGTTGTCGAGTACTGTCAAGTATAAGATCAGAGGTCTCCCTTCAACTGGAGGCATCAGAATAGGTGGCTCTTGGAGATACTCTTTGATCCTTTCGAAAGCGTCCTGACATTCATCGTTCCATCTTACCACTTGATCTTTCTTCAGTAACTTGAAGATTGGCTCACAAGTAGCAGTCAGATGCGAGACGAATCGGGCAATGTAGTTCAGTCGTCCCAGGAAGCCTCTGACTTCTTTCTCTGTTCTGGGAGCTGGCATCTCCTGTATGGCCTTCACCTTTGCAAGATCCACTTGAATACTTTTGTCGCTTACGACGAAACCCAGTAGCTTACCCGATCTCACCCCGAAGGTGCACTTGTTCGGGTTTAACCTCAGCTTGTACATCTTCAACCTGTCAAACAGCTTCTGCAGATGGTCAAGGTGTTCCTCCTTAGTTTGGGACCTTGCAATCATGTCGTCGACATATACCTCAATCTCATGATGGATCATGTCATGAAACAAAGCAACCATGGCACGCTGATACGTTGCCCCAGCATTCTTCAGTCCAAAAGGCATGACCTTGTAGCAAAAGGTAACCCACTGAGTAACAAAAGTTATCTTCTCCATGTCTTCGGGAGCCATCTTAATCTGATTATAACCGGAGAAACCATCCATAAAGGAGAATACCTTGTGCTGAGCAGTGTTGTCAACCAGAACATCGATATGAGGCAGAGGGGAATCATCCTTGGGGCTCGCCCTATTCAAATCCCTATAGTCAACACACATTCGAACCTTACCATCCTTCTTCGGCACAGGAACCACATTGGCCACCCACTGTGGGTAAGAAGTAACTGCTAGAAAAACGGCGTCAAATTGTTTCATCACTTCAGCCTTGATTTTCTCAGACATCTCTGGGCGCATTCGGCGGACCTTCTATTTCACTGGAGGACAGTCTTCCTTGGTAGGCAGGCGATGAACCACAATATTAGTATCCAACCCAGGCATATCTTTATAAGACCAGGCGAAGATCTCAACGTAGTCACGCAACATCTGAATCAACCGTTGCTTCACACTAAGCTCTAGATTTTCCCCGATCTTGACTTATTTCTTGTCCTCTTCTGTACCCAGATTTACTGATTCCACTGGCTCTTCATGTGGCTGTATAGCCCTCTCTTCTTGGAGTAGCAGTCTTGCAAGCTCACCAGGCACTTCGCAATCATCTTCACCTTCGTCTTCGGCTAAGTTGATCGGATTTTCGAAGTCATAACTGGCAGTAGCAGGGTCGTTACCAGTGAGATCCAGAGTGGATGTATACCTGTATATGTGAGTGTGTGTAAAATAGCTGTTTTGCAATATGTAATAAAAGAAAAACAAGGAGCACAAAATTTGAAATGCAAGAAACGTCCAATGCTTTTATTAATGATATATGTAAATGACACACATAAAGCCCTCACAAATGAAGCCACAGTGCCCCGGGTAAGACACTGGGCCATAGAGTTTAAAACATTGTCTGTTACATATTCAAAACAAAAAGTTCATTACTGGGTAACAAAAGAAATAGGGATGAAGTCCTTTGCTGTCCAGTTACTTGGTCCACCGTCGGTCGTAGGATAGATCCAATTGTCGAACTCAGACTCTTCAACGTCGTCTTCAATGGCATTTACCCCTGAATTGTTGATGAACACGGGAGGTCTTCCGATCCATGCATTCCAAACAGCCCTTTGAGCTTCTGCAGTGAAACCCAAACCAAACTTGTTAGTCTTCTATGCAAAATCATGGAATTGTCCCCAATTTGCACACCCACCTTTCTCGACAACATCCCGGGCATCCTTAAAGGAATTCATCTTCATAGGAGAATCTTCAACAACAGTCTCAGCTGATGCCAGCGTCTGGGAAACCTCTTCAAAATGCTGAAATGGGGTCTCAATGAACTCCCCATCCATCTCTACATATCAGAAACAGTTGAGGTGGCTCACCATGTACTCTTCCTCTCCTTGTACTGTCACAATCTTCCCTTTCACTGGATACTTCAGCTTCTGGTGGAGCGTTGAGGTGACGGCCCCGGCTTTGTGGATCCACGGGCGACCCAACAAACAAGAATAAGATGGCCGAATGTCCATCACATAGAACATAGATGCAAAAACCTGAGAACCAACCTTAATCGGGATATCAACTTCTCCGTGCACCATTCTCTTAGACCCATCAAAGGCCCTGACGACAATGTTGCTTGGTTTCAACTCCAACCCTTCACAGTCTAACCGGTCTAGAGCTTTCTTAGGCAAGACGTTCAATGAGGAACCAGTATCCACCAATACATGTGCAAGAGTAGTGCCCCTTCATTCAATGGAGACATGCAGGGCATCGTTGTGATTCTTCCCCTTAGCAGTTAAGTCGGTGTCAGAGAAACCCAACCCATTATCAACAGTCAAACTAGCCACGCAATCTTTAAATTGATCAGTCGATGTTTCTTGAGGTACGTGCGCAGTCTTCAGGAATGCAATCAGAGCCTTGGCATGGGCCTCTGAGCATAGCAACAGTGACAACATAGAAATCTTGAACGGGGTTTGTCCCAGCTATTCAACTACATTGTAGTCGCTCTTTTTGATGATTTTCAGAATCTCTTCCATCTCTTGTCTAGAAGCTTCAACAGTAATCGTCTTTGGTGCCTCCGTCTGGGCAGGCTCACTGGTGGTCCCCTTGCCCCGAGTGTCAGACGACTCGGCGACAGGGGTAATAATAGGAACTTGAACATGAATAGTAGCAGGTACAGTGGCAGGTGTAATAATAATAGGTTTTAGGGCAGTTGGTGGAGAGATATCAGGTGAGAAAAGTCTTCCGCTGCGGGTGACTTTAGCAGGTCCAACAATATTGCTGACATCAGTATCAGCATCTAACTCTTGTTTAACTCCATGAAAATAAACACCGGCCCCGTAATGCCAAGGGACAGCTTTATCAGTGGTGTAGGGGATAGGCCCAGGAACGGTGATGATCAATGGTGCAATTCTTGGAACAGATGTAATTCTAACAGGCTTCCTCGAGGGAGCCTTGGAAGAATTGTCGAAAATGGTGATAATAGCAACTTCTTCGGTATGAAATAAAGGAACAACAGTCTTCTCAAACAAAATTTCCTTATTATCCATCAGGCGTTGGACACCTGACTTCAAAAGATGGCAACCGGTTGGTAGGGCGGAACACATACGGAAACCTTCGTCATAGCCCGAAAATAAATCGGCTAGCAAAAGGTTCTTCTTCACAGTCATCAAAGGGGTAACAATGTCGTTCACAGAAACCACAAACAAGTCTTCATCTATAGCATTTGCTTCATGCTTGGGCATAGGAGCAGTCACAACATTAGGTCTTTCGGGCGCCTCGAACTCAATCTCCTTAGCATCAATTAAGTCCTGTATTTTGTTCTTCAAAGACCAACAATCATCTGTATTATGCCCCGGACTATCAGAGTGAAAAGCACAGCGGGCATTAGGGTTGTACTTCGATGATGTTGTATTTGGATTTCTTCGGAGCTTCCCTTGGAGTCACTAGATTGGTTTTCAATAACTGTGGCAGAATCTGAGATAAAGTCATGTTGAGTTGGGTGAATTGCCTTCGAGGTCTCTCGGGCTTTTGTTGATTGTTGTGCTGAGGAGCACCAGTAGGTCTTGAAATAACAATCGCATTAACATCTTGGCGGCGTTCAAGTCTACTATGGCTTTTCAAACTGTAAACAGCACTGGACTCCTTCTTAAAAGGCTTTTTCTCGGTGCTCGATGAAGCACCCTTTTGTATCTTACCAGCCTTAATACCAGCTTCAATCCTCTCACCGGTCATAATTAGCTCTGTAAACCCAGACGAAGAGCTTCCAATCAGGTGGTTGAAAAATGGACCAGACAAGGTCCCCAGAAACATATCCACAAGCTCCCGATCAGCCAAGGGCGGTTGCACTCTTCCGGCGAGGTGCCTCCACTTCTGAGCATAATCTTTGAAACCTTCACCCGTTCCCATTGACATACCCTGGAGTTAGGTACGCGTGGGAGCAAGGTCAGAATTGTATCGGTACTGCCTGTAGAAAGCAGTAGCCAAATCTTCCCAACTACGGATACTGGCTCCGTCCAACTGGTAAAACCATTCAAGCTGAGTCCCTGAGAGACTGTCTTGAAAGAAGTGGATCCATAGGTTCTTATCAGCGGTGTACGGCTGAATCTTCCTTACATATGACCGGAGGTGCAGCTTCGGACAAGAAACTCCGTCATACTTAGCAAAGGCTGGTGCCTTGAATTTGTGGGGAATTACCACCCCAGATGACAGACCTAGATCACCAAAGTCCAGACCAGGCACTTTCTGAACTTCCATTGCACTCAACCGGTCTTCCAGTTGTTTGTATCTATCCTCAGCCGGAGGATACTGGTCTTCGTCGAAGTTTGTCTCATTGTCTGAGACCACAGGGCTAGGAGCCCTTCTTTCCTCTTGACTATCCTTCCCTCCAGATGAGGTGGTCAAATCAACTTCATCTCGTAGCCTGTTTCCAAACCCGTGACCTGTGTTAAACAGGACTATCCTCTTCTTCTTCTTCTTCTCTTTCAGAATCAGGGTCTTCAGATCTTGCTGACCCTTAGCTAGATTCATGAACAGCTCTTGGAATTGAGCATTTTGAGCCTGTAGGGCCTTGATTGCTTGCTCAGTTGATGGTTTAGCAGACATGATGAGTGCTGAAATAAACAGCGAAGAAGATAAGAGACCTGTAATGGGTACCTGTTATGAAGTGCATGGGATGAAATGCGTATGATATGATTTCAAAGACAATCGAGAGATTCAAATTCGTAAACAAGAAGTGAAACACACTTTTATTAGGTAAACTTGAAATTCAAATTGTTCAACAAATTGCCCTTAAGGCGTTACAAGAAAGGAAATACTGAAAAGTAAATAGAACTGGAAAGGAAATAAACAAAGGACAATCAGTGCTCCCATGGTCGCTTCTTGTCGGTGCGGACATAGTCATTGAGAATCCGCTCGTTCTCCAGCTGCCTAGTTAACTTCTGGATCTTCTGCTCTTTCTCGTTAAACTTTTCTCGGTAAGCATCCCGCTCTTCTCTCAGCTGTATCCAAGACCTTTTCAATGCCCCAATGTCAGTGGGCATGTAAGGGTGGAGGATGGTAGGAAGAACCCCCTCTTCATTAGCAACTTCAACAATGATAGGCAGGATGACTTCATACAGCATACCCAGCTTTTGGGCACGGATACAAACCCATCTGAGATATGGCTCCATTGGAAGGGAAGTCTTTGGACCCAACTCATGTGGATCAGATCTGTGGACTCTATCCCAAGCCCTTATGAATCTGCAGTGTTGTTCGTCGCTATCCCCTTGAAAATCAAAGATGATACTAGGCATTAGCAGCTCATGAGGTCCTTCTCTTCTGGCTCTCCCAAACTGACTTAAGGCCAAGCACGGATTGTAAGTAATTCCTCCATGGGTTCCTATCAATGGAACATTGGGGTACTCCCCACATCGATCAATAATGGCCACTTCGTCCATAATCTTGATATTCTAGATGATGTCATTATGAGAGAGAGACATAACCCTATAGACCCAGCCCATGCCTTCTTTGTTCTTCAGCACTGATTTGGGGAGGTGCGAAATAAACCACCTCACCAATAATGGAGCACAGCACATCAAGGTTCCCCGCTTTCGGGCAGTATGGGCGTAAAGCTGATGAAGAATGTCACCCAAGAAAGTGGGTACAGGATTACGAGATATGAAGATTTTCACCGCATTCATATCAACAAAGGAGTCAGGATTCGGAAACAATATCAAGCTGTATATCAGAAGAGCCAGAATATCTTCGAATGCCTTGAAGTCTAGACTATCCCAGAAATAATTAGCCTTACCAACCAAGAACTTAGTCAGAAAGCCCTTTGCTCCACTTTTAGTCTCCCAATTAGTCATTACCTCATCCTTGGTCATATGAAGGGCTGAAGCAATCTCTTCTGACCTAAGGATCTTCTCCCAACCAGTAAACGGGGTCTGCTCCAGAATAGAGATACCGAGCAGATCAGAGAACTCTTCTAAGGTGGGAACCAACTGGTAGTCCTGGAAAGTAAAGCAATGGTACAGCGGATCATAGAATTGGACCAAAACACTCATCATTTGCTCGTACAATTTGGAGGTGACCAAACTGAGAAGATACCCATGTCTTCTGATGAAGGAGGTAGTATCAGGCATCTTTGTAATCAATTCTTTAAGCATGGTGGGAACCTGGACAAAGTTGATTCGGATGGTATTTCTACGCATGGGCATCATGACCTACAAAACAGAACAAAGATGAATCCCTCCTGTCTTTGAAATAGGTTAGTCCAATGCAAGATGTATGCAATGTTATTATGTCATGATGTCATGATAGAAAGCACATCACAAGTATCCACAAATAGCAAACATGGTAAAGGCACACAAGTCACACAGAGAGCCCTTAGATTTTAGGCTGGCAAGGAGCTTAGGTACTACCCTCTTTCAGTTCAGTTGGTTTAAACTTGTCCTAAAAATAGTAACCGGGTTCTAGAGGATCTCAATATCACTGACTACCCTCAATTGGTCATAATTCCAGTTTAGCAACCTTTTCTTGCGGCCGGAATCATCGCGAGAGTTTAGTCTCAATGAGTGTAGCATACTGCTACTGTTCTATGACCAAGTTGGTCAATTTAAAGGTTCTAAGGTCAGTTGGTGCTTGATGACCCCTTAGCAGACCCATATTCTCCTCATTCCAACACAAGGGATATCGATACATACTAAAGTGCCACACCAACGTAGCTACTGCTTCAACCGTATCGGTCTACGTCGCACAGTTCCCTCACAATTTATTGCTACTTACCTAAAGGGTATCCCCAGATCCGGGTTAGGATCTATAGTAACTCCGATACAAGCCCACAAATATAAAGCATACAAAGCAAACAATTGAAAACATAATGATCTAATCCTAAGGTACACCCTACTTATTAATCCTCCCCAGCAGAGTCACCAGTTCTGTGATACGGTAGGAGAGAACTGACTGTTTTTTGGAATGCTGGTTTGCGTTTTGCGTTTGTATTCGCAAAATGTCGTGGTAAGCAAGAGTCACCATCGTCTTTTATTTTATCCAACAAGGAAAGGAAAAAAGCACAGAAAAATTCCTTTTTGAGATATTTCTCGGGTTCGGGGGGTAGATTATAGAAAGGGAAGGTGTTAGCACCCTTTCTATCCGTGGTTATCCACGGTGTGATCGGTGGATCTGGAACTGACTGTTTAACGCTGGTTCGCGAAATGTCGCGGAAGCAAGAGTCGCCACCGTCTTTTATTTTCTCCAAATGGAAAGGACAAAAGCACAGAAAAATTCCTTAAAGAGATTGCTCTCGGTTCGGGAGGTAGATTATAGAAAGGGAAGGTGTTAGCACCCTTTCTATCCATGGTTATCCATGGGCTCTTAGATACTTGCTCATTGTGTTTTCAAAAATGGTTTGTTTGCTTTTCAACTGTGGGTTTTAAAAGTTTCTTTGAAAAATTTCAGTTCGACTCGTACGTCAGAGTGTTTGAAAAGTTTTTTTTGAAAGCTTTTGAAAATGTGTTGGTGTGAAAAGTATTTTTGTTTGTTTGAAATTAGAGCAAGTATCCTTGAGAACCTACCTACCCTAAGGAACTCGTCTGTGTAGATGTCCTTTAAAGTAATGCCATCCCACCATTGAGAGGTAGGTAGCACCACCGTTGGAGGTGTTCGGGTCAATTCGAGTTTTAGGGACGCGGTGATCACCAGAGCAATAGGAAGACACCTTAGAAGCTACCCTCATGCCAGGTTCCCGGATCATGAGGACTTACTAAGACGTCCTCTACTCGACGATCACCTTTCGAAAGGAAACAGTGAGGCGTACCCTAGGGGTGGTGTGTGCGATTTTGTGTGTCAGTTTCATTGATATTTGTCTTGTCATGTTCATTGTGATCTACGCTTGATTTTAATTAAGTCATTCATTCTTGCATGCTTTTAACAGTTAACATATTTGCGGAAAAATAAATTCTAAGGCTATTACAAACGGCGCAGGTCCACATCGCCAAAATTAAACCGGACCCGATTTGACGGAAAATAAATAAAGAAAATAACGGTGCGAAAAGTTAAATTGTTACAAGGCTTTGGGACATGTACATAATTATTTAAACGATATAAAATAAATACGCGACATTAAATAAATTACGAACATGGGCGTTGGACCCTTTTGCAAACAATTAAAGTTAATGAGGAATTAAAATTAAAATCAAATGTTTTTGGGTATTTTGTGTTTTTAGGATTTAAGGAGAAAAAAGAATTAATTAAAATTAAAATGAAATGTTAAACCTAATTCTAATTATTTTTAAGTTATTAAGAAAAATATTGAATTTTTAACCTAATTTAAACCTAAATTATTTATATACAATTTAATTATGAAAATAAATAAATAATAATATTATGATAAAAAGGAAAAATTAAAAGAAATGGAAATTGTTAATTGAACCTAATTCTACCTTTTTTAGATTTATTAAAAAAAGAATTAAACTTGCAAAAATCCTAATTAAAACTAAATAATTACATGTTAATTTTTTTACAAGAAAATAATTACAATAAAAATATTTATTATTTTTTGGTCTTTTCTGATTTTTTAATGAAGTTTTTATAGTTTGTAAAAAAAATAATTGGTTAAATAAACAGCAATAAAAATAAAAATAAGAATTGAAGAAAGAATAGGAGAAAAATAATGAAGGCAAACCAGGGGGTTTTCTGTCCCAATATGGAGGTCAAATTAGTGAAATTCTGGCCCAATAAGTTTGAAATCATTTGACTTTTCCAGGCCACGTATGCGCTTGTTGACTGGGACGTAGGGTGCTCTTTGATTCTTGGCCATTGATCTGATTTCACTAAGCACGTGGACGTCTGGATGATGATGGAACATGGTACGCTTCAACGTTGTGCCTGCATGGGAACTTATATGGAAAAACAATAGTGAAATTATACAGACCTGGGGTTCGAACCCAGGTCTTGGACGTTGCAAGCTCAACACCTGTGCCACTACGCCAGTTTGATTACGTTTAACATATAATATCAAATAAATAATATAAAAGAAAACAACGCGTTAGTGGAGAGAAACGCGCCAAATTCAAACCAGCGAATCACTGATTGACACGATGTTGTCTTCTTCGTTGTTTTTATTTTTTTCTGAAACAAAAGAACAATAAGCAACGGTTTTAACCCGTTGCTATAGATGACCTATCAGAAAATAGCGAATAGGATTCTGTTAGTCATAAATTTATCGCGAGATATGAACTTGCTTCGTCTAAGCTTGCTGAGTCCAATGGCCATAGTCTGGAATCCTAATTTTGCCTTGGGTAAAAAAACCCCAATTTTGCAGACCTGTAACCCTAGCAATCGATCATGGTGAAATCCCATATACAATACAAAAATCAAATTGAACATAATGGTTAGCTTTGAAACATCACAAGGAACAAGAATATATAATTGAAATGCAATGAGGATGCCTAGAATTGAAAACACGATGGTGACTTTTTCTCTGTACAGGAGGGGTCCTTATTACCAATTCTTTGCGTATTGATGGATGTTTGGAGTTGGAATATGATCAGGAGCCCACAAGGAAGCTCTTGGAATGAGTATTAGGGTTTCAATCGACCTCTAGAGTGCTTTTCAGTTTTGAGCTTTTATGGAAAATCTTCAAGTTTGTAACCTGTTCTTGAGCGCAGCTTTTAGTCTAATGCCATTAGGTTTGTGTTCCTGGTTATGTATAGAAGCAATTAGGTTAAGAAACTCAATCAAATCTCTCATAATTATGGATTTTGAACATTTGATTTCAAGGATCTTTTTGAATCTTTTTTCATGTGCATTTTGTATCAATTATGATCAATTAGTCCAATTCTTTCCATGTTTGGGATGTGCACGAGATTTTGAAAGCAAAACATGCATAAAAAGATTTTTTAGGTCAAAGTAGATATTTTTCACATATTTAAGTAATTTAAATGAATTAATATAAATAATAATTCAAATAAATAAATAAAAAATGAGAAAATGCTTCCCTTTGGGCCAAGTGGTCGTGCATAGGCTTGGAATGATGAATCTTGGAAGAAAAATGGGCCCATTAGCAATTTTGAATCATTTGCATCAATGTTGACTTTTCAAAATTCCTAAAAATTTCCCAACTTCCACAAGGCATAACTTGCTCAATTTTTAAGATTTTCACATGTTCTTGGACATTTTGGAAAGGTCTTTGAGTCCTCTAACCAATGCCTTTGGTCCCATGTCATTTTTATTTACCAATCTCAAGTTATGGTCTTTGACTTAAAGTCCCTTTTTGTTGACTTTTGAAAATGACCTATAATGTTGAAATTGATAACTTTTTGTAAGAGCATTTCTTGGACTTGAAATATGAAGATGAATTGTAGGAAATGTCTTTCTCTTCAAAATGAGCTTTGGATGGAATTTTTCTGATAATCCATGTGAAAGTTATGCCCTGGTCAATTTCAGTTGACTTTTTCAGCTGTCCAAATATAGTAACTTTTGCATCTTTGATGATTTCTGAGCCAAATTTTGAGAATCATGATCAAGCATTGATCAAATGATGTTTGTGGCTTCAAAATGATATATTGACCAAAAATTTGAACTTTTGACTGTCAAATGACCATTTTGCCCCTACAGTTGACTGTAGTGCAATTTAGGGTTTTGACTGTGCAATTTTGAGCTGAATGCCTTGAAACTTGATATGAGGATGCTTGACCATATTTGTAGGCATATGAGACTTGATTGGACCTTTGAAAACTTCAATCTCTTGATCAGAACACAAACCCTAGTTTTGACTGTATAGGAGGTCTTTGCACTGTGTAACCCTTGGGGAATTTTGTGACCTGACTTGGCAATTTCTTGAAGAATATGGGAGGGCAAATTTTGGGGTACAACAGTTTCCCCTGTTCAATCTTCTTAGACCTGATGATGCAGATTGGCTGGCGTGCCTTTCATAATCCGAGGGTAGAAGATGATTGAACACTAAAGTGCCCAGAAATTTGCGCTCACATAGTAGCAGTGATGATGGAATGGGCTTATAGATGCCATTTAGAGGTTGCTGGATAGGGTGATGGGCTTATAGATGCCATATGGATGTTGATCGCGTAAGAGGTTCCTTAGCGAGAACCTGCATACCTGCAAAAGAAAAATGAGTACCTGACACGTTGCAGGAGCTGATTTTAGATGCTTGGTATAGATGTGTCCTGACTGGTTACAGGAGCTGAGTCTGGGGCTTCAAAAGATGATGAATGAACCAGGTATGGTTACTGCCTTAGCATGAATGGTAAGAGAACCTTGTGTGACTTTAACTTCAACAACGCTCGTTGAGAAAAATCTTGGCGGGAATTACCATCTTTGCAGTATCGAGAAGAGAACCATAGGCCATTATAATCTGAAAGGGAATCACCTCACTCGCCGTTGGAGAGGGGAATCATAGGAAAAGGAATTGTCACCTCACACGCCGTCGGAGAGGGAACCATAAGAGACTATCACCTCACACTCATCGTCGGAGAGGGAAACATCTGAAAAGGAATTACCACCTCACACGCCGTCGGAGAGGGAACCATAAAAGAATATCACCTCACACTCATCGTCGGAGAGGGAAACATAAGAGACTATCACCTCACACTCATCGTCGGAGAGGGAAACATCTGAAAAGGAATTACCACCTCACACGCTGTCGGAGAGGGAACCATAAAAGAATATCACCTCACACTCATCGTCAGAGAGGGAAACATCTGAAGAAGGAATTACCACCTCACGCACTTGCCGGAGAGGGGACCATAGAAGACTATCACCTCACACTCATCGTCGGAGAGGGAAACATCTTGAAAAAGGAATTACCACCTCACGCACTTGCCGGAGAGGGGACCATAGAAGACTATCACCTCACACTCCTCGTCGGAGAGGGAAACATCTTGAAAAAGGAATTACCACCTCACGCACTTGCCGGAGAGGGGACCATCTGGGATAACTTCTACTGAGTCTTTATCAGAAAAATCTGTTGGGAGTCGATTTGGCTGGACTAGAGAAGGCTTTGAAATATGTCTGAGTATTTCAACTGCGTCTTTCCTGAAAGGTAAAGGTCAGTCATATGCAATGCATGATATGGATCAAGCAATGATGTTCTCAGCATAAATGAGATTTGTATGATATGATGCGTCTATGCATGCTATAATTATGTATGTGACGTTTTATGAATGTGTTTTTCGTCTAGGAAAGTAAATCCTTGACGGGTGCCGGGAAGTCGTATCCTGGGCTGATGTTGGAGAATAAGCTTTTACTTCCGCTGGGGATGATAGTTGCAAGAATACCGGTAGGAGAAGATGACTCCGTTGCGGAATAAACTTGGCAAATGGAAGATTCTGCGGGGAGAAAAATACTTCAGCGACCATGCTGGGAAGCAATACTCTGTGGGGATAGAGATGCTTTGCTGAGTTGTTGATATCTTGCTGAGGATACCCTTGTTATTGGAAGTGTTGATGGACTTCGCTGGGGTAAGAAGACTTTGTCGGCGACGCTCTTTCCGTGGCTTTTGGCTGAGGATAACCCAGTTATATCCTATTGAGGAAATAACTCTTTGAATAAAGTCGGACGACGCGTTCGTGCTCTGCGAGGGGTAAGCTTCCAGAATCTACTGGGGATGAGCTTACTGCTTGGGGATATGGACTCCATCTTTCTTGGGGAAACTGGATTGGACTTTCCTGGGGAAGTTTTGATATGCTGGGGAAGTGATTCCTTTTGAATGTTATGCCGTCGGGGACAATCTTTAGGCCAAGACTGCCGGGGATGCTTGTTTAAGAATATATGTATGCTGCGGGAAGTATTGAGATCTACGGGAGGATACTCAATTTCCTTGAGATTTATCAACTCTGTTTGGAGAAGAATGTACTGTTTTGCTGAACCATTCTCTGGGGATTTAAGATGTACCGGTTATGTTCTTTAGCTGAACCTACCTTGGTACCTTGGAGGACAGAACAATTAGGCTGCTTGGACAACTCTTTATTGCCCCTGTTTCTAGTGTCACCTGCAATTAATTCCTTTGTTTCGTATGCAAATATTTATGAGTTAGCAAATTATTGTCAATGCATATATCACAAATTGAACCTTGGACGTTCTTCGCAAAACAAAACAGAAAAAGAAAAATACTTGGCACGTTTAACTGAAAATATATTTGTATTGATTTTTTTGAATAGCCTGTGAATAGGCGTTTTGTGTACAAGAGGCTGACGTCCTAGTAAGAGGTACGTCGCCGAACAAAAGAGTTTATATAAATTTTGTACAAAAGAAAATAAAACAGCTGTGTGAAGTGAATGATCCACTGGGTTTCAACTCTGCTATTGTCTTTATAACTCTGAGCGTCTCATCACTTGATGACCTTGGTTGAAGGTGAAGCTGACTGATCGATGCCGTCTGAACTTGATGTAGATACCGGATTCTGGATGCAAAGTGATCAATGAGACATAGTATTACGCTTTTATCCCTAATTTTTGCCTGGACCGCCCTTTCGGGTTTTCAGTCCACCGGGATACCCATTTTTGCCCAAGCCGCCTTTTCAGGTTTTCGACTTGCCGGGTGTACAGATTTTTTCATTTTCATCCCTTCATTTTGCCCGAACCCTTTTGGTTCGACGGGAAGCCCTAATTTTTGCCTAGGCATGTCAGCCTAGCGGGTCTTTTTCATGCGTAGTATCTTTTAACTATGTCTGCATTGGCGGGGTGAGGAAGGTCGTCACCATCCATGTTGGTTAATATCATTGCTCCTCCTGAGAACACATGCTTAACCACAAATGGCCCTTCATACGTAGGGGTCCATTTGCCCCTTGGATCACTCTGAGGAAGGATGATTCGCTTGATTACCAGATCCCCGACTTGATATTCCTGAGGTCTGACCTTTTTGTTAAATGCCCTGATCATCCGTTTCTGATACGTCTGACCATGATAGATAGCAGCAAGTCTTTTTTCGTCAATGAGATTGAGTTGGTCAAGTCGTGTCTGGATCCAATCATCTTCGTTCAGATTTGCATCCTTCATTATCCGGAGAGAGGGAATTTGCACTTCGATCGGCAAGACTGCCTCCATGCCATAAACCAGAGAGAAGGGAGTTGCCCCGGTTGACGTCCTGGCTGAGGTACGGTACCCATGCAGAGCGAACGGTAACATCTCGTGCCAATCTTTGTAAGTCACTGTCATCTTCTGCACGATTTTCTTGATGTTCTTATTTGCTGCTTCTACAGCCCCATTCATCTTCGGTCTGTAAGGAGAAGAGTTGTGGTGCTGTATCTTGAACTGTTCGTAGAGCTCAGCGATCATCTTGTTGTTCAGATTGGTACCGTTGTCTGTAATAATCCGCTCAGGGACACCGTATCGACAGATCAGGTTGTGCCGAATGAACCGTGCCACAACAGTCTTGGTTACTGTAGCATAGGATGCTGCCTCAACCCACTTGGTGAAATAATCAATCGCTACCAGGATAAAGCGATGTCCATTGGATGCCGTAGGTTTTATCTCGCCGATCATGTTTATGCCCCACATTGCAAACGGCCAAGGCGCAGTCAGAACATTCAGGGGGACCGGAGGAACATGCACCTTGTCTGCATAGATCTGGCATTTGTGGCATGTCCTGGAATGTTGGTAGCAATCAGCTTCCATGGTGGACCAGTAATATCCTGCCCGTAGGATTTTCTTAGCCATAGTATGTCCACTGGAGTGTGTACCAAAGGTCCCTTCATGCAGCTCTTCCATGATTCTTTCTGCTTCAGTCTTATCCACACAACGCAGTAAGGTTGAATCATGGTTTCTCTTGTACAAGATGTCGTTGCTTAGGAAGAACTTGGCTGCAAACCTCCTCAGGAATTTCTTATCATTGACAGAGGCACCTTCAGGGTATTCCTGAGCTTCCAGATATCTTTTCACTTCATGGTACCAAGGCTTCTCAGTCACCAATTCAGTTTCGAGATCACAACAGTACGCCGGTTCGTCCAGTTTCCAGATGATGATCCGGGGAGCTTCATTATCCCATTTGACCTTGAACATTGAAGACATTGTAGCTAACGCGTCCGCTAACTGATTCTCTTCTCTTGGAAAGTGCTCAAAGGTTATCTCCGTGAAGTGGGGAATCAGGGTCAACACACATTCTCTATAAGGAATCAAGTTTGGATGTTTCGTATCCCACTCTCCTTTGATCTGATTGATCACAAGAGCGGAATCTCCGAAGACGCTTAGAAATTTGATCCTGAGGTCGATCGCCGCTTGAAGACCCATGATACACGCCTCATACTCCGCCATATTATTGGTACAGTTGAAACATAGCCGGGCAGTGAGTGGAGTATGAGTACCTTGTGGAGATATGATTATGGCGCCGATACCGTTTCCCAAAGCATTGGAGGCTCCGTCAAAGTGCATAGACCATCGGGATCCTGGTTCAGGTCCTTCATCCGGTCCAGGTACTTCACAATCAGTTACTATCATAATGCTTTCATCCGGAAACTCGAAGTTCATTGATTGGTAGTCGTCTATAGCTTGATGAGCTAAGTGGTCTGCCAATACACTCCCCTTGATGGCTTTCTGGGTTGTGTACTGAATGTCGTATTCCGTCAAGATCATTTGCCATCTTGCAATTCTCCCAGACAGAGCAGGCTTTTCGAATATGTACTTTATAGGATCCATTTTTGAGATCAACAAGGTAGTGTGAGTCAGCATATACTGTCTCAGCCGGCGAGCAGCCCATACCAAAGTGCAGCAAGTTTTCTCAAGCAGTGAGTATCGGGTCTCACAGTCGGTAAACTTTTTGCTAAGGTAATAAATGGCATGCTCTTTTCGGCCAGACTCGTCATGCTGCCCCAGCACACACCCCATTGAGTTGTCAAGCACTGTCAGATATAGGATTAGAGGTCTCCCTTCAACCGGTGGCATAAGGATAGGTGGTTCTTGGAGATACTCTTTGATTCTGTCGAAGGCAGCCTGACATTCATCGTTCCAACGTACTACCTGATCTTTCTTCAACAGCTTGAAGATTGGCTCACAGGTAGCAGTCAGATGAGAGATGAATCGAGCAATGTAATTCAGGCGTCCTAAAAAGCCTCTGACTTCCTTCTCTGTCTTGGGAACTGGCATCTCTTGAATAGCTTTGACCTTAGCAGGGTCCACTTGAATACCTTTATCACTAACCACGAAGCCTAGCAATTTCCCAGATCTTACCCCGAAGGTGCACTTGTTCGGGTTCAATCTCAGCTTGTACAGTTTCAACCGGTCAAACAACTTCTGTAGGTGATCTAGGTGCTCTTCCTCAGTTTGGGACCTAGCGATCATGTCGTCCACATACACTTCTATCTCATGATGGATCATATCATGAAACAAGGCAACCATGGCACGTTGGTAGGTTGCCCCAGCATTCTTCAACCCGAATGGCATGACCTTGTAACAGAAGGTGCCCCACTGAGTAACAAATGTAGTCTTTTCCATGTCTTCAGGTGCCATCTTGATCTGATTGTAACCTGAAAAGCCATCCATGAAAGAGAACACCTTATGCTGAGCTGTATTATCAACAAGGACATCAATGTGAGGCAAGGGGAAGTCATCTTTGGGGCTGGCCCTGTTCAGATCCCTGTAATCGACACACATTCTGACTTTACCGTCCTTCTTTGGCACCGGCACCACATTAGCAACCCACTGAGGATAAGAAGTCACTGCAAGGAATCCGGCATCAAACTGTTTCATGACCTCGGCTTTAATCTTTTCGGACATCTCTGGACGCATCCGACGAACCTTTTGTTTAACTGGAGGGCAGTCTTCCTTAGTCGGCAAGTGATGGACCACAATATCGGTATCCAACCCGGGCATGTCTTCGTAGGACCAGGCAAAGATCTCCATATAATCATGCAGCATCTTGGTTAACCGTTGCTTCATGCTGAGCTCTAGGTTGGCACCAATCTTTACCTCTCTCCTGTCTGCTTCAGTACCCAGGTTTATTGTTTCTACTGGCTCTTCATGGGGTTGAATTGCCCTCTCTTCCTGAAGCAACAGTCTAGCAAGCTCGCCAGGCACTTCGCAATCATCTTCACCTTCGTCTTCGGCTAAGTTGATCGGATTTTCGAAGTCATAACCGGCAGTAGCAGAGTTGTTATCAATGAGATCCAGAGTGGATTGGAACCTGTATGAGTGAGTGTGTGTGTAAATACAGCTGTTTTTTTAAAAATTATGTAAAGGAAAAGAAAGACAGAAAAGGAACACAATATTTGCAATGCGAAAAACGTCCAAGATTTTCATTCATGATGTATAAAATGACAGTTTGTATGCCCTCACAAATAGAACCACAGTGCCTCGGGTAAGACACCGGGCCATAGAGTTTATCATTGTTTATTACAAAATAACAAAACATAGGAATTCATTACTGCGTCACAAAGGTAACAGGGGTATGATCCTTAGCAATCCAGTTGTTCAATCCGCCTTCGGTCGTCGGATAAATCCAGCTGTTGAATTCTGCTTCGTCCACTTCATGATCCTCCCCAACAGCATTCACTTCTGAGCTTTTAATAAATACCGGAGGCCTTCCGATCTTCGCTTTCCTCATAGCTCTCTGACCTTCTGAGGTAAAACCCAGCCCAAGTTTATCAGTCTTCTGGGTGAAGTCTGGAAGTCTGCCCCAGTCGGCACATTCACCCTTCTGCACCACAGCCCTGGCATCCTTCAGGGAAGCCATCTTCAAAGGACCACTTGCTTCTGTTGTTTCCGCTGCAATTGGAAACACCTCCTCGAAATGCTGAAAGGGGGTTTCAATAAACTCCCCATCCATCTCAACGTACCTGAAGGAGTTCAGGTGGCTCACCATATATTCTTCCTCTCCTTGCACGGTGACAATCTTCCCTCTGACGGGGTACTTCAGCTTCTGATGCAAGGTAGAGGTCACTGCCCCAGCCTTATGTATCCAGGGTCGACCCAGCAGACAAGAGTAAGATGGACGGATATCCATCACATAAAAAGTGGAGTCGAACACCTGAGAGCCCACACGAATCGGAATGTCAACCTCCCCATGGACCATCCTCTTTGAACCATCAAAGGCCCTGACGATGATGTTGCTGGGTTTCAATTCCAGGCCTTCACAATCTAGACGATCCAGAGCCTTCTTGGGTAGCACATTCAAAGATGACCCAGTATCAACCAACACATGTGCCAAGGTGGTGCCCCTGCATTCAATTGAGACATGCAGAGCATCATTATGATCTCTCCCCTTTGCGGTCAAGTCAGCGTCTGAGAAACCCAAGCCATTATCTGCCGTTAGACTTGCCATGCAATCAGTGAACTGGACTGCAGAGGTTTCATGTGGCACATGGGCCGTCTTGAGGAATGAGATTAGGGCCTTTGCATGGGCCTCGGAGCACAGCAGTAAAGAGAGCATGGAGATCTTGGAGGGCATATGCCCCAGCTGTTCCACAACATTAAAATCGCTCTTCTTTATGATCTTCAGAATCTCCTCCATCTCTTGTGGGGAGGCCTCAGCAGCTATGGGTACGGGTGCCTCCATCTGGGCAGGCTCAACTTCAATTCCCTTACCCCGAGCATGGGATGGCTCGGCAACAGGAGAAACAATCGGATCAGCAGCAGGAACAACAACTTGGTCAGCAACAGGAATAGGTGTACTTGTAGGAATTATCAGGAGCGGTCTTCGGGCAGCAGGCGGTGCAATGTCAGGCGAGAAGAGCCTGCCACTGCGGGTAACTTTGGCTGGGCCAGTGATGTCACAGATGCTAGCGCCAGCGTTGAGCTCTTGTTTAATCCCGTTTATATATACATCTGCCCCATAGTGCCAAGGGACAGCTTTATCAGATACATAGGGCAGGGGCCCTGGAACAGTGATAATAACGGGCGCAACGGTCATAGTTTGAATGGGCTTCTTCTGGAGAGCCGGGATCGGATTATTGAAGATAGTCACCACAGAAACTTCTTCCATTGGAACCAACCGAACAGCAGACTTCTTGAATAGAATCTCCTTGCTATCCATTAAGCTTTGGATGCCTAACTTTAGCAAGGGACAACCAGATGGGGACACAGCACAGAATAGGCAACCTTCACTACAACCCGGAAATAAACCGGCCTGCAGTAGGTTCTTCTTGACGATCTTTAGAGGAGTGGCTAGATCATCCACAGAAACAGCATAAACATCTTCATCAACAGCATTTACCCCGTGCTGAGGCATAGGGGCAGTAACTACATTCGGCTTTGCAGGCGCCTCGAATTGTATCTCCTTTGCATCGATAAGGTCTTGCACCTTATTCTTTAACGCCCAACAGTCATCAGTAGAGTGCCCCGGGCTTTCTGAATGGTAAGCACAACGAGCATTCGGGTTGTACTTGGGAGATGTTGTATTGGGGAACTTCGGCGCCTCCCTGACAGTCACTAAGTTGGTGGCTAGCAACTGCGGCAGAATCTGTGATAGGGTCATGTTTAACCGGGTAAACTCCCTCCGGGGTCTTTCAGCCCTTTGAGAATTGTTTGGCCGAGGAGCGGCAGCAGGCTTAGCAATCATCACCGCGCTGACAGATTGGCGGTGCTCTGGTCTCTCTGATTTCCTAGAACCATACACGGCACTAGACTCCTTTTTGAATGGTTTCTTTTCTGAGCTAGATGACGCACCCTTTGCAATCTTCCCAGACTTCAGCCCAGCTTCAATTCTCTCTCCAGTCAGAATTAAATCAGTGAACCCGGCAGAAGAATTCCCGATGAGATGGTTGAAAAATGGCCCAGATAGGGTCCCCAAGAACATGTCTACCAACTCCCGATCAGTCAATGGTGGCTGCACCCTGCCAGCCAGGTCTCTCCACTTCTGAGCATACTCCTTAAAACCTTCGCTTGCACCTAACGCCATACCCTGGAGTTGGGTACGTGTGGGGGCAAGGTCGGCATTATATTGATACTGCTTATAGAAAGCAGTAGCCAACTCCTCCCAGTTACGAACTTTGGTCCCATCCAGCTGATAGAACCATTCGAGATGAGTCCCTGAAAGACTCTCCTGGAAGAAGTGGATCCATAAATTCTTGTCTGCAGAGTACGGCTGAATTTTCCGAACATAGGACCTTAAATGCAGCTTGGGACAAGACGCCCCGTCATATTTGGAGAAGGATGATGCTTTGAACTTATGCGGGATAATCACACCAGTCGACAAACCCAGATCTCCGAAATCCAGCCCAGGTACCTGTTGAACCTCCATAGCCTTCAACCTGTCCTCTAGTTGTTTATATCTGTCATCTGCAGGAGGGTACTGCTCTTCATCAAAATCTGTCTCGTTGTCGGAGACTACTGGAGTAGGGACCTTCACTTCTGCCTGAGAAGGACTCTTGCCAACAGAAGAACCAGCCTCTTCATGCTGCAGAGTATTGCCAAACCTTCGGCCCGAGTTGAACAGAACAGTTCTTCTCTTCTTCTTCTTCTCCTTCTTCAGGAGCATAGCCTTTAGTTCTTCTTGGCCTTTAGCCAGACCCTTGATTAGTTCTTGAAACTGCGCATTCTGCGCCTGGAGAGCCTTGATTGATGTCTCGGTTGATGCAGATTCGGGATTCATGATGCTGAAATAAACAGCGAAGAACTGTAAGCAACCTGAAAAGAGGAAAAACCTGCTATGCACATGATGTATGAAATGCGTATGCAATGCATTCAAGGGTTCGAAAGTTCAAATTTGTTGTAGACAAAAGAGAACACACGTCATCATTAAAGAAATCATTGTTTAATACATCAGAGCCTCATGGGCAAAAGTACAAAAATCAAATCAATCCCAAAATACACTGCGCATCCTCTTTGGAGCTATGTAGGTGTTGAGATTCCTCTCCTCATGCAACAGACGGGTGAGCTCCAAGACTTTCTTTTCACTGGCATGCAGACTAGTCTCAAGAGAATTCCTTTCCTCCTTAAGCTGGATCCAGCTCTTCTGCATCTCTTCCCAGGATGTGGGCATATCAGGGTGCTGAATAGTGTAGGACACTTCCCCTTCCAAGACTGGTTCTTTGATTACCGGGATCATGTGAGGATAAGGCATCACTAACTTCTGGGAGCGGGCGCGTACCCACTTGAGATAGGGTTCCAATGGGATGGAGTTCCTGTGCCCCAGCGTCTTGCTGTCTATCCTACTTGGCATCCTCCAGGCTCTGATAAATCTCTGACGAAGTCCTTGAGTATCGTTGTCGAAGTCAAAAACTATGTCGGGAATTAACATGTCATGGGGACCGTCTCTCCGAGCATAACCAAATTGTCTCCAAGCCAGGCATGGGCTATAAGTAATACCTCCTCTGATTCCAAGTAAAGGAACATTAGGGTACTCCCCGCAACGATCAATGATAGTGACATCTTCTCTGGACCTAGGGCACCAATGTATATCTGCATGTGTAAGAGTCATCAACCGTTGTGACCATCTCAAACCCCGCTCATTCTTCAAGACTGATTGGGGAAGGTGCGAAATAAACCACCTTCCCAGGAGAGGAGTGCAACACATAAGGACACCTCTTTTTCTCATGGTTCGAGTGTAACATGAGTGAAGGATGTCCCCCAGCAACGTAGGTATAGGATTCCTGGACATAAAGATCTGAACAGCACTGATATCAATAAGCTGATCTGGGTCAGGGAACAACACCAAACCATAAACAAGGAGGGCCACAACCTCTTCAAAAGCTTGCAAGTCAAGGGAATTCCAACATTCATGAGCCTTTTCAAACAGAAACCTGGCTAAGAACCCTTTGATACCACTTCTAACTTCCCAATGTCCCTTGAGGTCAGATGACTGTAGGTGCAAGGCTTTAGCAATCTCTTCAAGCTTAGGTTCCTTTTCTGTACCGTTGAAGGGTAGCTGATCAAGGATAGGGATCTTCAGGAGCCGGGAGAACTCCTCCAATGTAGGTACCAACTGATAGTCCAAGAAGGTAAAGCAGTAATGCAGAGGGTCAAAGAATTGGAACAGGACCTTTATCATATCTTCCTCAATGTTGGTATTGACCAAGCTGATGAGGCTTCCATGCCTTTCACTGAATGAAGAGTTCTCGGGAATCCTGGATATAAGCTCCTTAAGTTGAGGAGGGACCCTTACAAGATTGACCTGAATTGTCTTTCTACGACCAGTTTCCATGTCCTACAAAACAAGAACAAAGATGAAAATCCGAACCCCTGAAATGGTTAGTCAATGCATATGATGCTGGATGATGTCATGATGCTATGATTAAACACACCACAGATATTTACAAAGACAAACATGTAAGGCACACAAGGCACACAAGTCAAGCCCTTAAGGTTTAAGGCCAGCATGGGGTCTGGGTAGTACCCTCTTGAAGTTGGTGGGCTCAACCTGTCCTAATCAAAGTGACCGGGTTCTAAGGTTCCCAATATCACGGGGTTGCTTTCATTGTTCATCGTTTCGATTTAGCCACTGAACTGGCGACCGAAACATTCCAGGAAAGCAACCCTCAATTGGGTGTAGTATCGAGTATCAACCAACCTCGGACTGCACCAAAGTCAGTTATCTCACTACCCTAAAGAGGCCAAGATAGTTCAATTAAGGTTCCTAAGGTCTGTTGATGCTTCATGACACCACGCGGAGGCCCCGTACTCTCCTTGACTGAACTCAAGGGTTACCGGTACACACCAAAGTGCCACATCAACGTAGCAGACTGTTTCAACCATGTCGGTATACCCCGCACAGTTCCCTCACAGCCTTGTTGCTACTTTCTAAGAAGGTATCCCCAGATCCGGGTTAGGATCTATAGAACTCCCAAGACAGTCCTACAATTTAAAGCACACAAATCAATACAATTGAAAACACAGTTATGAACTAACCCTAAGGTACACCTCACTTTAAGTTTTAAGTCCCCAGCAGAGTCGCCAGTTCTGTGATCGGTGGATCTGGAACTGACTGTTTAACGCTGGTTCGCGAAATGTCGCGGAAGCAAGAGTCGCCACCGTCTTTTATTTTCTCCAAATGGAAAGGACAAAAGCACAGAAAAATTCCTTAAAGAGATTGCTCTCGGTTCGGGAGGTAGATTATAGAAAGGGAAGGTGTTAGCACCCTTTCTATCCATGGTTATCCATGGGCTCTTAGATACTTGCTCATTGTGTTTTCAAAAATGGTTTGTTTGCTTTTCAACTGTGGGTTTTAAAAGTTTCTTTGAAAAATTTCAGTTCGACTCGTACGTCAGAGTGTTTGAAAAGTTTGTTTTGAAAGCTTTTGAAAATGTGTTGGTGTGAAAAGTATTTTTGTTTGTTTGAAATTAGAGCAAGTATCCTTGAGAACCTACCTACCCTAAGGAACTCGTCTGTGTAGATGTCCTTTAAAGTAATGCCATCCCACCATTGAGAGGTAGGTAGCACCACCGTTGGAGGTGTTCGGGTCAATTCGAGTTTTAGGGACGCGGTGATCACCAGAGCAATAGGAAGACACCTTAGAAGCTACCCTCATGCCAGGTTCCCGGATCATGAGGACTTACTAAGACGTCCTCTACTCGACGATCACCTTTCGAAAGGCAACAGTGAGGCGTACCCTAGGGGTGGTGTGTGTGATTTTGTGTGTCAGTTTCATTGATATTTGTCTTGTCATGTTCATTGTGATCTACGCTTGATTTTAATTAAGTCATTCATTCTTGCATGCTTTTAACAGTTAACATATTTGCGGAAAAATAAATTCTAAGGCTATTACAAACGGCGCGGGTCCACATCGCCAAAATTAAACCGGACCCGATTTGACGGAAAATAAATAAAGAAAATAACGGTGCGAAAAGTTAAATTGTTACAAGGCTTTGGGACATGTACATAATTATTTAAACGATATAAAATAAATACGCGACATTAAATAAATTACGAACATGGGCGTTGGACCCTTTTGCAAACAATTAAAGTTAATGAGGAATTAAAATTAAAATCAAATGTTTTTGGGTATTTTGTGTTTTTAGGATTTAAGGAGAAAAAAGAATTAATTAAAATTAAAATGAAATGTTAAACCTAATTCTAATTATTTTTAAGTTATTAAGAAAAATATTGAATTTTTAACCTAATTTAAACCTAAATTATTTATATACAATTTAATTATGAAAATAAATAAATAATAATATTATGATAAAAAGGAAAAATTAAAAGGAATGGAAATTGTTAATTGAACCTAATTCTACCTTTTTTAGATTTATTAAAAAAAGAATTAAACTTGCAAAAATCCTAATTAAAACTAAATAATTACATGTTAATTTTTTTACAAGAAAATAATTACAATAAAAATATTTATTATTTTTTGGTCTTTTCTGATTTTTTAATGAAGTTTTTATATTTTGTAAAAAAATAATTGGTTAAATAAACAGCAATAAAAATAAAAATAAGAATTGAAGAAAGAATAGGAGAAAAATAATGAAGGCAAACCAGGGGGTTTTCTGTCCCAATATGGAGGTCAAATTAGTGAAATTCTGGCCCAATAAGTTTGAAATCATTTGACTTTTCCAGGCCACGTATGCGCTTGTTGACTGGGACGTAGGGTGCTCTTTGATTCTTGGCCATTGATCTGATTTCACTAAGCACGTGGACGTCTGGATGATGATGGAACATGGTACGCTTCAACGTTGTGCCTGCATGGGAACTTATATGGAAAAACAATAGTGAAATTATACAGACCTGGGGTTCGAACCCAGGTCTTGGACGTTGCAAGCTCAACACCTGTGCCACTACGCCAGTTTGATTACGTTTAACATATAATATCAAATAAATAATATAAAAGAAAACAACGCGTTAGTGGAGAGAAACGCGCCAAATTCAAACCAGCGAATCACTGATTGACACGATGTTGTCTTCTTCGTTGTTTTTATTTTTTTCTGAAACAAAAGAACAATAAGCAACGGTTTTAACCCGTTGCTATAGATGACCTATCAGAAAATAGCGAATAGGATTCTGTTAGTCATAAATTTATCGCGAGATATGAACTTGCTTCGTCTAAGCTTGCTGAGTCCAATGGCCATAGTCTGGAATCCTAATTTTGCCTTGGGTAAAAAACCCCAATTTTGCAGACCTGTAACCCTAGCAATCGATCATGGTGAAATCCCATATACAATACAAAAATCAAATTGAACATAATGGTTAGCTTTGAAACATCACAAGGAACAAGAATATATAATTGAAATGCAATGAGGATGCCTAGAATTGAAAACACGATGGTGACTTTTTCTCTGTACAGGAGGGGTCCTTATTACCAATTCTTTGCGTATTGATGGATGTTTGGAGTTGGAATATGATCAGGAGCCCACAAGGAAGCTCTTGGAATGAGTATTAGGGTTTCAATCGACCTCTAGAGTGCTTTTCAGTTTTGAGCTTTTATGGAAAATCTTCAAGTTTGTAACCTGTTCTTGAGCGCAGCTTTTAGTCTAATGCCATTAGGTTTGTGTTCCTGGTTATGTATAGAAGCAATTAGGTTAAGAAACTCAATCAAATCTCTCATAATTATGGATTTTGAACATTTGATTTCAAGGATCTTTTTGAATCTTTTTTCATGTGCATTTTGTATCAATTATGATCAATTAGTCCAATTCTTTCCATGTTTGGGATGTGCACGAGATTTTGAAAGCAAAACATGCATAAAAAGATTTTTTAGGTCAAAGTAGATATTTTTCACATATTTAAGTAATTTAAATGAATTAATATAAATAATAATTCAAATAAATAAATAAAAAATGAGAAAATGCTTCCCTTTGGGCCAAGTGGTCGTGCATAGGCTTGGAATGATGAATCTTGGAATAAAAATGGGCCCATTAGCAATTTTGAATCATTTGCATCAATGTTGACTTTTCAAAATTCCTAAAAATTTCCCAACTTCCACAAGGCATAACTTGCTCAATTTTTAAGCTTTTCACATGTTCTTGGACATTTTGGAAAGGTCTTTGAGTCCTCTAACCAATGCCTTTGGTCCCATGTCATTTTTATTTACCAATCTCAAGTTATGGTCTTTGACTTAAAGTCCCTTTTTGTTGACTTTTGAAAATGACCTATAATGTTGAAATTGATAACTTTTTGTAAGAGCATTTCTTGGACTTGAAATATGAAGATGAATTGTAGGAAATGTCTTTCTCTTCAAAATGAGCTTTGGATGGAATTTTTCTGATAATCCATGTGAAAGTTATGCCCTGGTCAATTTCAGTTGACTTTTTCAGCTGTCCAAATATAGTAACTTTTGCATCTTTGATGATTTCTGAGCCAAATTTTGAGAATCATGATCAAGCATTGATCAAATGATGTTTGTGGCTTCAAAATGATATATTGACCAAAAATTTGAACTTTTGACTGTCAAATGACCATTTTGCCCCTACAGTTGACTGTAGTGCAATTTAGGGTTTTGACTGTGCAATTTTGAGCTGAATGCCTTGAAACTTGATATGAGGATGCTTGACCATATTTGTAGGCATATGAGACTTGATTGGACCTTTGAAAACTTCAATCTCTTGATCAGAACACAAACCCTAGTTTTGACTGTATAGGAGGTCTTTGCACTGTGTAACCCTTGGGGAATTTTGTGATCTGACTTGGCAATTTCTTGAAGAATATGGGAGGGCAAATTTTGGGGTACAACACACGGGCTCTTAGGTACTTGCTCAAAATGTTTTCAAAAATTTGCTTTCTTTTGTGTTTGTGGGTTTGAAGAAGTTTTTGTTTGAAAAGGAGTGTAAGTGTGAAAATTCGTTTTGTTTTGAAAGAGCAAGCATCTAAGAACCATCTACCTACTCGAAAAAAAGAATCGTTCTATGCTATCTTCCTTCAGACAATGCTATCCCACTATTGATGAGTAGGTAGCATCGTCGTTGGAGTTTAAGGGTCAATTCGATTAAGGTATATGCGGTCATTAAAGCAATGTTAGGACACCTTAGCGGTAACCCTAATGTCTTAGATCATTTTTCCGAGGCAACCTGTGATCAGTGGGAATAGAACTGACTGTTTTGGAATGCTGGTTCGCGTTGCGTTTCGCAAAATGTCGCGGTAAGCAAGAGTCACCACCGTCTTTTATTTTCTCCAACAAGGAAAGGACAAAAGCACAGCAAAATTCCTTTTCGAGATGTTTCTCGGGTTCAGGAGGTAGATTATAGAAAGGGAAGGTGTTAGCACCCTTTCTATAATCTACCTCCTGAACCCGAGAAACATCTCGAAAAGGAATTTTGCTGTGCTTTTGTCCTTTCCTTATTGGAGAAAATAAAAGACGGTGGCGACTCTTGCTTACCGCGACATTTTGCGAAACGCAACACGAACCAGCATTCCAAAACAGTCAGTTATATTCCCACCGATCACAGAACTGGCGACTCTGCTGGGGATAGAAAGAACTTCGCTGGAGATAGAAAGAACTTCGCTGGGGATGATCTTTCAGTTGCAACTTGCTGAGGATAACCCAGTTAGACTCTTGTGGGGATAACCTCTGAATTTGGCTGAGGAGATGAATATTTGTACTCTGCAGGGGATAAGCTTCCAGAATCTACTGGGGAAGATGATTCAACTCTGGCGGGGAAGCTTTTTTAGACTGCGCTGGGAAATGGCTCCACTGAGGGTATCTTGTATTCTGTTGGGAAACATTCTTATACTCTGTCGAGGGATATTAAGACTGTCGGGGATGCTCTTTACGCTTGCTGGGGGATATCATTATACTCCGCTGGGGAATATTAAGACCTTCTGGGAATACCGAGCCTTTCCGGGACTGACGGTAGACTAACTCTGCTTGGGGAGAGTATTGTTGATTCGTTCATGGTTGCAGGTCTCAGTGGGGAGAGCTTCCATTACTGTCTTACTCTGCGGGGAGTAAAGGTATCTTGGTCATACTCTTCAACTGAATCTACCTTATACCTGGAGGACAGAGCAGCTTGTACAGTTCGGACAATTCTTATTGCCCCAGTTTCTGCGGGAGAAGAAGGCTTATGAGGTGCTTGATAACTGCCGATTGACAAATCTTCTTCTGGTAGGCAAGTGATGAGATGACAGGACATAGTCGTACGCTTTTGATCCCTAACTTTTGCCTGGACCGCCCTTTCGGGTTTTCAGTCTATCGGGATACCCTTTTTTGCCCAAGCCGCCTTTTCAGGTTTTCGACTTGTCGGGTGTACAGATTTTTCATTTCATCCCTTATTTTTGCCCGAACCCTTTTGGTTCGCCGGGAAGCCCTTATTTTTGCCTAGGCCAGTCGACCTAGCGGGTCTTTGATTATGCGTAGTATTTTTTTTGACTATGTCCACGCTCTCAGGATGTAGGGAGTTGTCACTGTCGGTAGTGTTGTGTTGCCATACTACCAGAAGATCTTCATTTGATCATGCAAGATTCGTTGCTGGAATTCATGTCCAATGCCCCAAGTGATTCAGACGGAGATTTGCCCCTGGCTATTTGGCATCTTGAGAGATTCCTTGAATCTTGACTTGACTGCCCCAGATGATGGACAATGATCATGTCGTGCCCCTTGATTGGAAGTGTTTTTCCATTTGAGGTGACTCTTTTTATTGAGAAGGTTTTTGTTCGTTAGATATTCATCGTGCAAATTTCTCTGTTGTTTGAACAAATAGCCATATACAATGTTATTTTAAGAATGCAAAGCTTATGTATGTCTTGAAGTTTTTGAAAATGCAGTTTTCAATAAAACAAGTGAATTTTTGTAAAATGTGATGTCAACTCAGGATTTTACAACAAACCCTACAGGAGTCAGGATACCTTTTGTAACAGTATGCTTTCGAACTAACCCATGCTTCAGCTAGGACTTTTAAGGGTTATAACGTGGCCTAGCTCATGGTTTAAGAAACAAAGGATAAAGGCTCAAAGTATATTTGTACCCACCCGTTCTTCGTGATGTTCTTCGATCCTAAACTCAGCTAATCGTGCATTTAGATCCTGTTTGAATCTTTGCTCTGACATTCCGGTGATGGTTTGGATACTGATAGTTTATTTTGAATAGGCGGTCATTTTTATAAGAGTTTGCAGGACCTCTTTCTTTTTGATTTTATTATCCCTGTCTTTTTGCCTGAACTGTTTCTTTTGTGATTACAGTCAGCGGGATGCCCCAGTTTTGTAAGTCTCCTTCATAGGTTTTGACTTATTGGGCTTTTGTTTTGAGAGATAATGACTGCCTGTCTTGACGATTATATGGAACCATCACTGTCTTTTTGTCTCGGAAGGACTTCTTTGATGCCATTCATTGTACACCTGGATCAACTGAGAAAACTACCCTGCCCCGGGTTGTGATTAAGTGTTTTAACTTGTGAAAAGAAAAACTCCAACTTCTTTGGCTCAAAGGGGTTGACTAGGGATTATCTTCCTTATAACTCCACTGTTTAGGATTTGAAACAATGCATGTACCTCGTCAGCGGGGTCTATTCAAAAGCATACTATAAATATCATGGTATCGTTTTCGGCATCCTCCCTCTAAAGGCTTAGAATTTTTAATCGAGAGTTTGAACATCACAAAAAGGAAATATGAAGCAATTTTAAGCATAGTGAAAACAATTAATTCAAAACAGACACGTGTAATGCATTAATGAAATAAAAGAGTTTGACATGATAATTGTTTGAATAAGCCAAGAAAAATACAATTTCAGAATTCAAATGAACAAAAGTGCTTTCAATCCTAGCCATGTTTTGGCAAGGGAGCAGTGATCACATTGGGAGTCTCAGGAGGCTCGAATTTGATCTCCTTAGCGTCAATCATATTCTGAATCTTGTATTTCAGCGCCCAACAATCGTCAGTATCATGCCCCGGGCTACCGGAATGATAAGCACACCTCGCATCTGGGTTGTAGTTAGGAGAAGAAGTCTTAGGGTTCAAAGGAGGGTTTATCACCGTAATCAGATTCATCTTCAACATGTGCTGCAATGCTTGTGACAATGGCATGTTGATGTTGGTGAACTATCTTTTAGGCTCGTCCGGCCTTCGTTAATTTCCCTTTTGCTGTTGCCAGTGTGATGCAGAACCAGAGATCAAGACTGCCCCTACGTGTTGGTCATGACGACTCTTTTGACTGTACACAGCATTGGACTCTTTCTTCCCATTGTAAGGCTTTTTCTGAGCATCAGAAGGTGTAGCTTCTTGAATCTTCCCACTTTTGATGCCAACTTCAATTCTCTCCCCAGTCAAGATAAGATCTGTAAACCTGGCTGAAGAGTTCCCAATCAAATGGTTAAAGAATGGACCAGACAGGGTCCCCAAGAACATATCCACAAGTTCACGATCAGTTAAAGGTGGTTGCACCCTTCCGGCAAGGTCTCTCCACTTTTGAGCATACTCTATAAATCTTTCACCCGTCCCTATTGACATACCCTGGAGTTGGGTACGCGTAGGAGCTAGGTCGGAATTATATTGATACTGCTTATAGAATGCAGTAGCCAAATCTTCCCAGTTACGGATGCTGGCTTCATCCAGCTGATAGAACCATTCAAGCTGAGTCCCTGAGAGACTGTCTTGAAAGAAATGGATCCATAAGTTCTTATCAGCGGTGTAAGGCTGGATCTTCCTTACATATGACCGGAGGTGCAACTTTGGATAGGAAGCTCCGTCATACTTGGAAAAGGCAGGTGCCTTGAATTTATGGGGAATCACCACCCCAGAGGATAGACCTAGGTCTCCGAAGTCCAGCCCGGGCACGTTCTGTATCTCCATCGCGCTCAAGCGGTCCTCCAACTGTTTGTACCTATCCTCAGCAGGAGGGTACTATTCTTCATCATAATCCGTCTCGTTGTCAGAGACTACGGGGCTAGGAACCCTTCTCTCTTGTGGGTTGTCTTTCCCTACAGATGAGGTGGTCAGATCAACCTCATTCTGCAGTCCATTCCCAAACCTGTGTCCGGTGTTGAACAAGATGGTCCTCTTCTTCTTCTTCCTCCTCTCTTTTAGAATCAGGGTCTTCAAATCCTGTTGACCCTTGGCTAGGCTCATTACCAACTCTTGGAACTGGGCATTCTGGGCCTGGAGGGCCTTGATAGCTTGTTCAGTGGAAGGTTCTGTAGACATGATGATTGCTGAAATAAACAGCGAAGAAGATAAGTGACCTGTAAAAAGGGTGCCTGTAATGCAATTATATGTATGATATATGTATGCAATGTTTTCAAGGATCTCGTGGGGTAAACAAAGAAACTTGTTAGAATTTGAATTTTTCAGCTTGATTGAAGGAACTTCATGTTGTTGAGAGTCCTTCTTCAAGAGTCAGGCTCACCATATCGAGTGGGTCATAGCCCCTGACTCAAGTTATCGTGTTTTGATCTCTATACGACATTGGCTAGAGGAAAATAAATCCCCTTGCCCCTTGCTAGACATTTGGTTCATCATGACCTGCATCACAAACCTTTGAGATCCTTCAAATGGGTAAGGAAATGTTAAGGTATGATGTTATGATGTGTATGATATGCGTTTAAGCAAAAGTGTGAGGTGCTGTAAGTAAACGCTGCAATAAATCCAAATTATTAGATGAGGACTGTAAATAAAACCTGCAAGGAACTCATGTTGTCAGATAACAAGAATGTGCAAGTAGTTCAAGTTTTGAAGGCACACAAGTCACACAATAGCCCTTAAATTTCAGGCTGGCATGAAGTTTAAGTATTACCCTCTTCCAGTTTAGTTGGCTCAAACCTGTCCTAGAAATAGTAACCGGGTTCTAGAGGATCTCAATATCACTGACTACCCTCGATCGGTCATAATTCCAGTTTAGCAACCTTTTCTTGCGGCCGGAATCATCGCGAGAGTTTAGTCTCAATGAGTGTAGCATACTGCTACTGTTCTATGGCCAAGTTGGTCAATTTAAGGTTCTAAGGTCAGTTGGTGCTTAATGACCCCTTAGAAGACCCATATTCTCCTCGTTCCAACACAAGGGATATCGGTACAGACTAAAGTGCCACACCAACGTAGCTACTGCTTCATCCGTATCGGTCTACGCCGTACAGATCCCTCACAGTTTATTGCTACTTACCTAAAGGGTATCCCCAGATCCGGGTTATGGTCTATAGAACTCCGATACAAGCCCACAAAATTAAAGCATATAAAGCATACAATTGAAAACACAGTGATCTAATCCTAAGGTACACCTCACTTATAATAGAATCCCCAGCAGAGTCGTCAGTTCTGTGATCGGTGGGAATAGAACTTACTGTTTTGGAATGCTGGTTCGCGTTGCGTTTCGCAAAATGTCGCGGTAAGCAAGAGTCACCACCGTCTTTTATTTTCTCCAACAAGGAAAGGACAAAAGCACAGCAAAATTCCTTTTCGAGATGTTTCTCGGGTTCGGGAGGTAGATTATATAAAGGGAAGGTGTTAACACCCTTTCTATCTGTGGTTATCCACGGGCTCTTAGGTACTTGCTCACTGTGTTTTCAAAAAGTTTTGCTTTTTTGTGTTTGTGGGTTTTGAAAAAAGTTTTGTTTGAAAACTTCGATTTAACTCTTGTGTCTGTCCTCAAGAGTGTATGAAGTATTATTGAAAACTTTTGTTTGAAAAAGTGTAAGTGCGAAAAGTTTGTTTTGTTTTGAAAGAGCAAGTACCTGAGAACCTCTACCTACTCAAAAGAAATTAAGCTGTGTAAATGTCCTTTAGACAGTGCTATCCCACTATTGAGAAGTAGGTAGCACCGTTGTTGGAGTTTTCGGGTCAATTCGATTTTAGGGACATATGGTCACTAAAGCAATGGTAGGACGCCTTAGCGGTAACCCTAATGTCTTAGATCATTTTTTATCGAGGCAACCATTTCGAGGCAACTTTGATCTTTATACAGGATGGAGACCTCTAAAACTTCCTATACTTAATGACCACGTCGAGGCAACCAAGTGAGGCGTACCCTAGGAGTGGCATGTGCAAGTGTGTCAGGTTTCAGTTATGTTATCTTTGTACATGTTATGGTGAGCTACGGTTGATTTTAATTTAAGAGAGATCTTGTCATGCATAGCCTATTTAGCATACATCTAGCAGTTAATAGTTGCGGAAAATAAAACTAAGCTATTACAAGGCGTCGGGTATTTACATCGCCAAAAAAAACCCTTGAAAAGTAAATTGCGGGAAATAAATAAAAACGATAAAAAGTCCTAATTTAAAGCTATTACATCCTCAGAGCAAATACAATTATATGATCAAGATATGAATCAACAATAATCACACGCGCGAGAAAAATTGAATCGGAGAGTTTTTTAGGGTTTTGACCCTTTTTTGGGAAAAAGGAGATTTTTATTATTTATGAATTAAATTAAACCTAAACTAATTAATTAATAAAAAGGAAATATTTATTTGTTGTTTTTGAATATTTTGAGAAATAAAAATAAAAATGATTAAAAATGATTAAAACCTAATTCTACATTAATTTTATTTCTGTTGCAAAAAAGTTAAAATTAACCTAATTAAAACTAAACAAATTATGTTAGTATTTATTTACAAAATAACTAATTAAGTTTAATAAATAAAAATATTATATTTTTTATGTTTTCTGAATTTTATTAGGAAAAATAAATTATTTGATTAATTAAGTAATAATAATAATAATTAATAATAGTAAAAAAACAAATTAAATAAAAAACATAAAAGAAGAAAAAGAAATAAACCCAGGGGGGTGTTGGGCCCAAGAGGAGGTAGAGTCAGCAATTCTTGGCCCATTATGCTTCCAGCCTGTTTGACTTTTCTAATTACCCACGCGCTGATTGACTGGGGAGTATGATGGTCCTTCATCTTTGGCCATTGGATTTGAGTTTGAAGACATCTGGCGCTTGGGAATTGGAGGTGTATGATGGACTACCTTTTGAAATCTGCAGGTGAACATATGAAGAAAAATGGAATAAAGATTTTGGGGGACCTGGGATTCGAACCCAGGTCCCAATGGCTTTTCCATCCACCTGCTTGCCAACTCAACCAGCGCGTTTATTCATTATGAGAATAGCAAATAAACATAATATATGAAAATCAATTAATATGCTGAAAAAACAAAAAAAAACGCGCTATGATTTCAAACTGGCCAATCAGATGCCAACACGCCCTCGTCTTCAACCTTTTGTCCTGCATAATTAGAATCAAATAGCGGAGGTTTTTAACCTCCACTACTTCATGCAAGGAAAAATAGCGATTAGGCACACAACAATAATAAATGTTTCGTGAGGTGTGTGTTCCAACCGTCTTGGCCTCACGAATTCAACCATGTATCTCATTAGTCCCAATTTTTCCTGGTTTAGAAAGCCCCAATTTAAAGCTTGAAAACCCTAGAAATTCAGTCATGGCATATCTCGATTCAGGGCACTACAGTTCAATTCAATCATTCCATTAGCTTTGTATGATCTCTAGCAATGCAAAACAATCACAAACACATGTTAAATGTGCATGAATTAAGAGGTATAGTTTTGAATTATAAATGCAAACCGTGAGATGGTATGTAGCGATTCCTTGAGCTTTGATGCTTGAATTTGATTGCAAATCGTTCCTGGTACCTCCTGCAAAGTGTTTGGATGGATAAATCGCCTTGAATTAGCCTAGGATGCAAGAACAAGTTTTTAATTTTCTTGAAGATTCTTTAAATTGTATGGTCGTTTCTGCAGCCTTTTTTTCGTGTACTAGGGTATGGTTGGCTTGCTTATGTATAAGGCAATCAAATTAGGTCAAAAGCTGGGCCAATATCCATGTGCATTGATGATTGAATCCTTGATTGATAAATCAAATATTCTTGATTTTTCATGATTGAACAAAGTTTCCAAAATTGGATATTTTTGTATCTTTTTGATTGTGCACGAATTGGTCAGCATATCTTGATCATATTTGGTTCACAAATTGATTTAAAAATCAAATCTTGTATTTTCTTATAATTTAAATTAATTAAATGAATTAATATATATTAAAAATCCATTTAATCAATAAATTTAAGAAAATAAATCCAATTTATCTTGGTGGGTCGTGCATAGGTCATGGGTGAAGTTTCAAAAAGAGATTTGAGGCCCATTAGCAAAAAGAAGGTGTTTTGAGCAAAGTTGACTTTTGCAAATTCATGAAAATTTCCCAACTTCTCCAATGCACATCTTGCTCAATTTTGATCATATGACCATGTTCTTAGACATTTTGGAAAGCTCTTGAAGTCCTCTAACCAATGCCTTTGGTCCCATGTCATTTGTATTTACCAATCTCAAGTTATGGCCTTTGACTCAAAGTGTACTTTTGTTGACTTTTGAATTTGACCTATAATGTAAAAATTTGTAACTTTTTGTGAGAGCATTTCTTGATCTTGGAATGTGAAGATGGATTGTAGGAAATTGCATCCTCTTCAAAATGAGCTTTGGATGGAATTTTTCTGACAAACCATGAAAGAGTTATGCCCTGGTCAAGGTACAGTTGACTTTTCTACTGTCCAAAAATAGTAACTTTTTGCATCTTGATGATTTTTGAGCTATTCTTGTGGAATCATGATCAAGACTTGATCAAATGATGATTGTGAACTCAAAATAAGATGTTGACCAAGAATTCTGACTTTTGACTGCAAAATGACCATTTTGCCCTTGCAGTTGACTGTAGATCAAATGGAGCTTTTGACTGTGCAAATTGGCACTGTGAGTCTTGAAACTTGGCATGTAGATGCTTGATAATGCATATAGGCCTATGAGACTTGATTGAACCATTGAGAACCCCAAATTCCTTGAAAGAACCAAAACCCTAATTTCAACTGTCTTAGGAGGTGGTCTGACTGTACAACCCTTGAGCCATTTTGAACCATTTGGAGATGATTCTTGACCTATCTTGAGGAATATGGGAGGGCAAATTTTGGGGTACAACACAACCGTTTCGAGACAACTATGATCTTTGGACAAGAGGACGACCTCTAAAACTTCCTATACTTAATGACCGCGTACGAAGGCAACCAAGTGAGGTGTACCCTAACAGTGCGCATATGCGAGTGTGTTATTTTCAGTTATTTTGTCTTTGTACATGTTAGCGGTTATCTATGTTGATTTTAGGTTTAAACATTTGATCTTGTCATGCATCCCCTATTATCAAACATCTAACAGTTTATGAGTTGCGGAAATTAAATTGCGGAATTTAAACTAACTATTACAAGGCGTCGGGTATTTACATCGCCAAAAGCAACCCTTGAAATTAAAATGCGGAAAATAAATAAAGCGATAAAAATATTTAAAGTCCTATTAAACTATTACATCCTAGGAAACAGATACAATATTGAATAAAAGAGTAAATCGCGTGCGGAAATTAAATCGGGTGCAAGTTTAGGGTTTTGACCCTTTTTTGAAAGAAAGTATTTTTTTTTTTGAATTTATGGAAGAAATTAAATTGGATTAATTAATAAAAATATTTTTGGGTTTTTGATATTTAAAGAAATAAAAATAAATTAATCAATGTTAAGAAAACCTAATTGTCTAAGTTATTTTTAATTATTGCAAAAAGATATTAAAATTATTCCTAATTAAAACTAAATTAATTAATTGATTTGTTTAATAAAAAGAAAATACTAAAATTAATTTAATCAAGAAAATATTTTTGGTTTTAATTTTATTAAGAAAAAGTTTGATTGGTTAATTAAATAATAAAAATAATAACAATAAATAAATAAAAGAAATAATAAAAGAAAGAGAAAAAGTTAGGGTTTGGGCCTGATTAGGGGGGTGAGAATGGAAATTTTGTGGCCCATTAGCATGCTGGCCTGGTGGACTTTTTGAATCCAGCGTGGCACTTTGACTAGGGAGTATGGTAGGTATTCCATCTGGACCACCAGATCTGGCCTGGGGCCATCTGGCAAGCAATTGAGTGAGGTTGTATGATAGGCCACGCGCTTGAGTTCACACTGGATAACCTATAGAAAAATAATACAAAGCATATGGGGGGGCCTGGGATTCGAACCCAGATCCTGTTGATCATTGGACAACGCCTCTACCATTCAACCAATGCGCTTCATCTGTTATTATATTAATCAAAAATAATAATATAGGAAAAAACAAATTAATGGATCAGAAAAAAAAAATAAAGCGCGCCATATTTGAACCATCCAACCAGGGGGAGACACGTCTTCATCTTCTTCCTTCAACCCTGTATATTTACCTGCGGATTTATATCCGCGGCTAAATTCGTATGTCCAACCTAAAATCTGTTCTAGGCCATGAAAATCAAATCCAGGACTATGGTTGTGCTCGTCTATCTCCCCTAGTTACGTCCATGTCCATCAATGGCACTGATTTTGCCTGAAAAAGAAATGCCCAAAAAAACAAACCACGAACCCTAGGTTCGGCTATGGGGATACAGGCCAGATAAATGCAATTGGCTAATGCAGAATGCTTTTAAATTGGACGATAATCATGAATATGCAAAGATTTTATAAGAAAAGTGCAAGAATAAGGAGCTACAAATTCAAACGAAAAGCATTTTTTTGAGACACTTACAGAGCTTTTGTGCGTGTATGGAGATTGGCTAGGGGTTGGTTTTGCTTCAATAATTGCCCAGCAATGGATTAGTGTTGAGTTTTGCCTTTAAAAACGCCTCCAAGGGTGATTTCAGTTTCACACTTTTTCCACCTTTTTTCAAGTTTTGTTCTTGATGCTCTTGCATCCTCTAGCCCTTGAATTCGTGTGCCTTGGATTGTATATGTATGCTGCAATGTATTAGGTCAACAAATTGGTCTTGAATCCTTGTACATTAATGCCTTGAGATTGGATTTGATCCTCCATTGAAAACTTGCTTAATTTTCCAAAAACCCAATATTTTTTCACATGGAATGATTGATACGAATTTGATCATGACATTGATGATGATTAGGTCCTGAAAATAGAAAAAGATCACATGTAATCAAGTTTTGAGATTTTATTTGATTTAAATTGATTTAAAATGAAATAATTCAATAAAAAATCAAATAAAATAGCAAAATTGATAAATGGACACAAGGCTGAAGCTAGGACACGTGTGGAATGTGACAAGATCAAATCAAGTGGAAAAGAATGGGCCCATTTGACAAAATTTGAAGTTTGGGGATAGTTGACTTTTGGCAATTTTGCAAAAATGCCCAACTTCAACAATGCATAACTTATTCAATTTTGAACTTTTGGAGGTGATATTTGACTTTTTAGAAATCTTGAGATGTCCTCTAACCATCCCTTTTGGTCTCATCTCATTTTTACATTCCATGTTCAAGTTATAAGCTTTGGCAAAAAAGGTGTTTTTGTTGACTTTCAAAAATGACCTATAATGTCCAAATTTGTAACTTTTTGTGAGTGCATTTCTTGATCTTGGGGTATGCAGATGGATTATAGGGAATTCCATCCTATTCAAAATGAGATTTGGATGGGTCATTTCTCATAAAGTATGAGAAAGTTATGCTTGGTCCAAGTTGAGTTGACTTTTCCTGCAAAACCCTAATTTAACAACTTTTGAGTATTGATGAAGTTTGAGCAATCCTTGATGAATCATGATCAAATGATGAAATATACTTCAAAGTGAGAATGTTGACAAAAAATATTGAAGTTTGACTGTTTATAGGTCACAGTTGACTTTTGCCCCAGCACAGTCGATTTTTGGACCCTTTGAGCAATTGACTGAGCAAACTTCTTCTGCAAGGCTTGAAATTTTACATGGATGACCTTGAGAACATATTAGGACATTAGGGAGCACTTATGGTAATTTTGATGCAAGGACCTTGATGCAACACAAAACCCTAATTTGGGATTGACTGCCTTAGGAGATAGCTTGACTGTCCAACTCTTGAGCAATCTTGAGCCACTTGGAGATTTTTCTTGCAATGTTTTGAGAGATATGAGAGGGCAAATTTTGGGGTGCAACAGGTGTCCAACATTGTTCCCGTGCCTAAAAAGGACAGCAAAGTGAGAATGTGCATGGATTATAGAGATTTAAACAGGGCCAGCCCTAAAGATGATTTTCCACTTCCATACATCGACATCCTGGTCCATAATACGGCCCATCACAAAGTATTTTCTTTCATGGACGGATTCTCAGGCTATAACCAGATCAAAATGGAACCTGAGGACATGGAGAAAACTACATTTGTCACACAGTGGGGGACGTTCTGCTACAAAGTTATGCCATTCGGACTGAAGAATGTCGGGGTAACCTATCAACGCGCCATGGTAGCTTTGTTTCATGATATGATACATCATGAGATAGAGGTCTACGTAGATGACATGATAGCCCGATTGAACCCGAACAAGTTCACATTCGGAGTCCGGTCCGGTAAACTCTTAGGTTTCATTGTCAGCAACAAAGGCATCGAGGTTGATCCTGCCAAGGTTAAAGCAATACAAGAAATGCATGCTCCTCGCACTGAGAAGGAAGTCAGAGGATTCTTGGGACGCCTGAACTATATTGCCAGATTCATTTCTCACCTAACATCTACTTGTGAACCAATCTTCAAACTGTTGAAGAAAGATCAAGTAGTCAGATGGAATGATGAGTGTCAGATTGCTTTTGACAAAATCAAAGAGTATTTACAAGAGCCTCCTGTCTTGATGCCACCAGTCGAGGGAAGACCACTAATCATGTATCTGACCGTTTTAGAGAACTCAATGGGGTGTGTATTGGGGCAGCATGACGAGTCTGGCCGAAAAGAGAACGCTATTTACTACCTGAGCAAAAAGTTTACCGACTGTGAAACTAGATATTCACTGCTCGAGAAAACTTGTTGCGCTCTGGTATGGGCTGCTCACCGGCTAAGACATTATATGTTGACTCATACCACTTTGCTGATATCTAAGATGGATCCGATAAAGTACATCTTTGAGAAGTCTGCTCTGTCTGGGAGGATAGCTAGATGGCAAATGATCCTAACAGAAAATGACATATAGTAAACGACCCAAAAGGCTACAAAGGGCAGTGTGCTAGCTGATCATCTTGCCCATCAAGCTGTAGAAGATTATCAGTCCATGAAGTTTGAATTACCTGACGAAGACATCATAATATTAGACAACTGTGAAGAAATCAGGCCATATGACGGACCTGGACGAGGATCCCGATGGACCCTGTTCTTTGATGGGGCATCCAATGCACTTGGTAATGGTATTAGCATTATACTCATATCTCCGGAAGGGTGTCACACTCCTTTTACTACCAAACTTTGCTTGAACTATACGAACAACATGGCGGAATACGAAGCATGTATCTTTGGTCTCAAGGCTGCCATAGACTTGGGAATCAAATCTTTAGTTGTATTTGGAGATTCAGCCTTGGTCATCAGTCAGATCAAAGGAGAATGGGACACTAAGCATCCAAACCTTATCCCTTACAAAGAACATGTTTTGACATTGTTACCATATTTCGAGCAGATTACCTTCGAGCATTTCCCGTGAGAAGAAAATAAGCTAGCAGATGCTCTAGCCACAATGTCATCTATGTTTAAACTTAATTGGGATAACGAGGCTCCTCAGATCACCATTGAACGAATGGACGAACCAGCACACTGTCACGAGATTAATACTGAAGAAGTAGTGGACCAGCCTTGGTTTCATGAAATCAAAAGGTATCTCGAGGCTCGAGAATATCTAGAAGGAGCTTCAATCAATGATAAAAAGTTCCTAAGGAGATTCTCCGCTAAGTTCTTCCTAATTAATGGCATCATGTACAAAGGTAATCATGATTCTATTCTGCTCCGTTGTGTGGATAAGATTGAAGCTGAAAAGATCATGGCTATATTACACGAAGGTACCTTTGGCACTCACTCTAGTGGGCATACGATGGCGAAGAAAATCCTACGGGCAGGCTATTATTGGTCTACCATGGAAGCGGACTGCTATAAACACTCTCGGACCTGTCATAAATGTCAAATCTATGCAGACAAGGTGCACGTGCATCCGGTTCCTCTAAATGTCTTAACAGCTCCTTGGCCCTTCGCTATGTGGGGAATCGATATGATTGGGGAGATCAAGCCTACAGCCTCCAATGGACACCGCTTCATTCTAGTGGCCATTGACTATTTCACAAAGTGGGTCGAAGCAGCCTCCTTCGCATCTGTTACTAAGAATGTTATTGCCTGCTTCATCAAGCAGAATATTATTTGTCGGTACGGTATCCCAGAAAGGATCATCACTGATAATGGTATAAATCTTAACAATACTATGATCACCGCCTTGTGCGAGCAGTTCAAGATTCAACATTACAATTCATCCCCCTATCGGCCAAAGATGAATGGTGCAGTCGAAGCTGCTAATAAAAACATTAAAAAGATCATACAGAAGATGACAGTCACCTATAAAGACTGGCATGAGATGCTACTGCTTACTCTCCATGGGTACCATACCACAGCTCGCACATCAACTGGGGCAACACCCTATTCTTTGGTTTATGGCATGGAAGTTGTCTTGCCTATCGAGGTTCAAATCCCCTCCTTGAGAATTATGAAGGATGCAGGTTTGAGTGAGGACGATTAGATCCAGATCTGGCTTGATCAACTGAACTTAATTGATGAAAAGAGACTTATTACTGTTTGCCATGGTCAGATGTATCAAAAATGGATGATCAAGGCTTTCAACAAGAAAGTCAGACGCCAAGTATATCAAGTTGGAGATCTAGTGATCAAACGCATCATCTTGCCTCAAAGTGATCCCATGGGCAAATGGACTCCTACCTATGAAGGACCATTTGTAATCAAGAATATCTTTTCCGGTGGGGCAATGATCTTAACCACCATGGACGGTGACAACCTGCCACACCCTGCGAACGCAAACATAGTCAAAAGATACTACGCATAAGAGACCCGCTAGGTTGACACACCTAGGAAAAATAAGGGCATCCCGGCAAACCAAAAGGTTCGGGCAAAATTAGGGATAAAATAATAAAAAATATGTACATCGGGCAAGTTGAAAACCCGAAAGGGCGACTTGGGCAAAAAAGGGTTTCCCGGTGGATTGAAAACCCGAAAGGGAGGTCCAGGCAAAAGTTAGGGAATTAAAGCATATGACTATGTCTCGTCGGATCACTTTGAGGACAATCTCTTCAATGACAAACTCGGAGCTTCTGATCAATTCAATCATCTTCGGACAAAGCAACGAATAGACAAAATATTCGGAGATACAGAGGCTATAGCAGAATGGGAATCCCATGGGATTATCACACATAGCTATCTTTCTTTATATAAAATTTTCTTATTTTCATGACACCATCCTCTTACTAGGATGTCTGTCTCCTTTGTACAAAATACTTATTCAAAGTGAATACAAAGATATCTCTTTAAAGTACAGAAAACTATTTGTCCTTTTCTTTTTACACTTGTGTTTTATCTGCAAAAAAACGTCCAATGATTCATTAATGAACATATGCATTTGAACATAATTACTGTTTACAAATAAACAAAATGGAAAAGAACAATTACTGACAAGTTGAAATAATAGGAAAATGTCTTTAGGCTATTCCATGAGCAGTCCCTACAGTACGTCATTAAGATCCCCAGCGGAGCTGAAACTTCAAACTATTAATCCCCGGTGGAAACCATCCAGTTTCTCTAAGTTCCCCAGTAAGTTGTCTTGAAACCTGAAAATCAACTGGATAACGGCTAACTTCTGTTTCTCCCTAACCTAGGATAATTCCCCGGGAGAGTGGTAGACGATCGAAACTCCTGAACTTTTTCCCAAACAGGAATAAGCTTTTTTCCCCACAGAGTTTTTCTTTGCTCCCCAACAGAATGAAGATTCCCATTGTTAAATTCCCAGTAGAAGTCGTCAAAATTCTCTGGATTCCCCAAGCAGATTACTCAAGCAGTATGTGGCATTGCTCACAACAGATTTTTCGTTAATTACTCCAACTTCAAGACATGAAGAATCCCCATATCCTTAGCAGCAGTCAAGGATTTATTTTCCTCAGCAATACAGCGAATCAGCTTACATGCACATACATTACATCCATATATCATAAACATTGATAAAATACATATATCGCATCATACATTTCATGCAACATAATTTTGTGTTCCAACTAACATTTTATCCTTTCCAGCATAAGATTAACAACTGCCATTAAACAATATGCAATCGTGATACAGTTTAGATACGCTTCAAACACGGAAGCCATTCTGATACTCATTCAGATTTCAAGTTCAGATACAGTTCAGATACGCTCCAAACACGGACGCCATTCTGATATTCATTCAGATACAGTTCAGATACGCTCCAAACAAGGACGCCATTCTGATATTCATTTAGATACAATTCAGATACGCTTCAGACACGGACGCCATTCAGATACTCATTCAGATACAGTTCAGATACGCTCCAGACACGGATGCCATTCAGATACTCATTCAGATACAGTTCAGATACGCTCCAGACACGGACGCCATTCTGATACTCATTCAGATACAGTTCAAATTCAACTTTCAGATACAGTTCAGATACGCCCCAGACACGAACGCCATTTTGATGCTCACTCTTTCAGTTTACAAATTACCATGCAAGCGATCGCTTTTGGATGGAATCTTTAAGCCCATCTCCAACAACTTTCTAACATCTCTCCAAATGGCATCTCTAAGCCCATTCCCCCAACCATCACATCACCGGCTGCAAATTTCTGGGCACTCTAGTGTCCAATCATCTTCCACCTTCGAGTCACGACTGGCAAAACATGCCAGTCTAACTATTCAGGTTTAAGAAGATTGAACAGGGGCATTTGTTGTACCCCAAAATTTGCCCTCTCCTGTCGCAAGGATTTTTAGAATTACTTTAGTCAAGTTTCAAGCCTCATACCACATTTTCTAAGAAGAATCATTCAAATTATCACAAGGGGGCAAAATGAGCAAAATTGGAGTTTCTGCTAAAAAAGTCAATCAGACGCTAAAAAAGTCAAACTTTGACTTTTTGATCAAATTTGAGTCCTAAAAATCACATTATGTCAAGACATCCAAAAAATGAAGTTTGATCATCAAAAATCAAAAGAATAAAAAAAATCCAACTTTTGCAAGACTTTGAGATTTTTCTAAGTATTTTCTATACTTGGTTAATTTCATTTGCTTCATGGCATCTTACTACAACTCCAAATAATTAAAGATGATGCAAATAATTCAAGTTATTACAAAGTGACATTTTGCAAAATTACAAATTCTAAAAACTATGTCTTGATTAAAACTTTGTCACAATATTTTTGCCTTTGACATAATGTGCACAAGACTAAATTTGTGACATGCTACAAACTATGTTGTCCAAAGTTGAAGGAAATATGATATATCACATTGCTACAATATCTTATGCTGCCCTGCAAGAAAGCTTGTGCTATGCTGCCTCCCAAGTATACATGTTGCCAATACAGTCCAAAACTGCTCTATGCAGTCTGCCCAAACCTGCACCACAACAGCCCCAAAATTGCACCAAAATGGCAAAGGAAAATTATGTGAAGAAAGTATCAAAGCAGTAGGCAAAAACAATTCAATTGACTTATTTGTTTTGCCCCCTAAACCACAGTCAAGAGGTCTACAAAAGAGGACTGTCTCATAAGACAAAGGGGGTTGGATTTTGAAGAGAAAAAAGATTTTCTAGAGAAAGAGATATGGAGTTTTGTTGAGCAGAAAGAAACAATATTTTGTGCAACCTTGACTCATTTTCAAAACCAAAAAAAACTGCTCTTGTTCAAAACAGAAAACCCAACTCATTACTCTACCATACAAACTCTCCTTTAAACCAAACAACTCATCACATACAAAGGTGGTTGAAAACATCACAAAAATAGTTCCTATATTGCTATTCATATTGTTGTACCCCAAAATTTGCCCTCCCATATTCTTCAAGATTTGGCAAGATCAAGCTCCAAAATCTCTCAAGGGTCACACAGTCCATTTGCCTCCTAACACAGTCAAAATTAGGGTTTTGGTTCTTGCAAAGAAATTGAGGTTTTCAATGGTCCAATCAAGTTCCATATGCCTATATACATTGTCAAGCATCCATATGTCATGGTTCAGAGACTTACAGCATCAAGTTGCAAAGTCAAAAGCCCTAATTGCTCCACAGTCAACTGCATGGGTAAAATGGTCATTTGACAATCAAAAGTCAAAAAATTTGGTCAACATCTTATTTTGAAGCCACAATCATCATTTGATCAATTCTTGATCATGATTCCACAAGCATGGCTCAAAAAGTCTCAAGATGCAAAAGTTTCTATTTCTGGACAGCTGAAAAGTCAACTGCAAATTGACCAAGGCATAACTTCTTCATGGTTTATCAGAAAAATCCCATCCAATGCTCATTTTGAAGGGGATGACATTTCCTACAACTCATATTCACACTCCAAGTCCAAGAAATGCTCTCACAAAAAGTTATCAATTTCAACATTATAGGTCATTTTCAAAAGTCAACAAAAAGGCACTTTAAGTCAAAGACCATAACTTGAGATTGGTAAATAAAAATGACATGGGACCAAAGGCATTGGTTAGAGGACTTCAAGACCTTTCCAAAATGTCCAAGAACATGTTCATAGCTTCAAAATTGAGCAAGATATGCATTGGAGAAGTTGGGAAATTTTTGGGAACTTTCAAAAGTCAACTTTGCCTAAAAAGCTTCAATTTTGCTAATGGGCCTCAAATTCTTTCTTGAATCATTACCCAAAGCCTATGCACGACCCATTGAGCTCAAAATAATTTATTCTCTTATTTTTAATTAATTAATTGAATTTATATTTATATTAATTCATTTAATTGATTTTAATTATAAGAAAATTAAAAAGATATGTTTTTTGGATCTTTTGTGAAGCAAAGCATATCAGGGCAAGCTGGCAAACCCGTTTCTCAATCAAAAAAGGAAAATCATCCATAATTGGCAAGGTTTTCATTGAAAAAAGATTGGAAATTATGTGATGAAAAATCAAGGATTGAAAACATTATTGCAATGGATTTATGGGCTTAATCTTAACCTAATTCATATCACATACATATGCTGAGGCCAACCCTAAAGCTAGACACACGTGAAAGCTGCTAAAACTCCATAGCCAATTTGCAAAAAACTCAAGAAAATTGTGAAACTGAAATCCTATTTGCAGGTGGATTCAAGGCCTAAAAGTGATTCAAACATATTGCCTGAGTCTCCAGGAAGCTATTACTATCAAGAACAACCTCTCATACCCAAGGAAACGATAAAACAAAGTCACGGTTTGATCAAATATGTTCATAATCGAAATCTAATTTCCATGCATCATTGACATGTTTTGCTTATTGATTTGTATTGCTGACACCTTCCTGAAGCTTTTGATATAGTTTAATTGTGCTAAAACTGCCTGAATCGAAATCCACCATGGATAAAATCTAGGGTTTAGAAGCTTGAAAATTAGGGCTTTCTTGTTGAGGAAAAATTAGACCTTGAGACCTATACAGTTAAATTCAGAAGCTCAATACGAACTGAATGGAATCATCGCGCCCTTTTTATATTGTCCCTAACTCTAGTCGCTATTTTTCGTGGTTATGGTTAGTGGGGGTTTAAAACCCCCGCTATCTTGTTTTCTTTTTACAGGTTCAACGAAGAAGGAGATGGCGTGGCAGTGCATGGTTGGGTAGTTCAAATCTAGCGCGCTTTATTTTGTTTTATACCATTATGATTGTTTTTCTTATATAATAATTATTGTCCACTTATATTACAAACGCGTTTGAATGGTTCAGTGGCAAAGGCACAATGGCAGGGAACGCTGGGACCTGGGTTCGATTCCCAGGTCCCCCATATAATTCTTTCTATTTTTTCACAAAGTGTTCACATGCAGCATATGCCCAGAACTCCTTCCTACACCCTCACGCGTTAGCTTGCCAGATGGCCTTGATCAACAATCTAATGGCCACAGAATGAAGTCCATCATATGGTCCAGTCAATGAGCGTGCACACAACCTGAAAAGTCAAAGGTGACCTGGTCTTCAATGGGCCAGAATTCCTCACAAACACCTCCACTTTGGGCCAGACACCCCCTTGGTTTGCATAATTAATTTTATTTCCTTTTCTTTTCTTTTAATTTCTTTCAATTGTTTTTTTTAATAATTATTATTAATTCACCATAAAATAGTTTTTCTTAATAAAAATCAGAAACTCAAAAAATGTTTTATTTTTAACTATTTATTAAATTTACCATTAACCTATTTTTTTTTTGTAAATAAATGTTAATAATTAGCTTAGTTAATTTAGGTTTAAAATTTAAATCTCTTTTCTTAACAAATAAAAATTACATAGAATTAGGTTTTGATATTTTTTTAATCATCATTATTACTATTTGTTAATTATTATTTTTGTACATAAACATGTAAATTAATTAATTAGCTTAAATTAGGTTAACTTTAATATTTTCATTAATAATTAAAATAAATACATAAATATAAAAAAAAACACTTTCTTTTCTTTAATTAAATAATTAATTAGGTTTTAATTTAATTTAATTTCTCAAAAGGGTCCAACACCCTCGGACGTTCTCAGTTTAATTTATCCTTTCGCACGTTATTCTTATTTTTCTTATTGATTATTATGTAACTGCTTTCCGGATGTAATAGTAATTAGGTTTATTGTTTTTTTTTTACTTTCCGCATCTTTATCAAAAACGGGTCTTTGTATTTTGGAGATGTATAGACCCGCGCCTTGTAATAGCGTAGCTTTTATCTTTCTGTATTTAATTTTCCGCACTCCTAACTGCTAAACTTGCATGAAAGAATGTATGATAACTAAAAATAACTCGTAGCTCACAATGCCATGATCAAAGATAAACATAACATGAAAACAACACACAATGCACACACCACTTCTAGGGTACGCCTCACTCGTTGCCTTCGAAACGTGGTCGTCAAGTATAGGACGTTTTAGCAGTCGCTCTTATGTCCAAGATCCAGTTGCCTCGAAACAGTTGCCTCAAAACGGTTGCCTCGGATTAAAAAGGATCTAGGACATTAGGGTTGCTTCTAAGGTGTCCTACTATTGCTTCGGTGACCACACTGTCCCTTAATCGAATTGACCCGAACACCTCCAACGGTGGTGCTACCTACCTCTCAATGGTGGGATGGCACTACCTTAAGGACTTTTACACAGCCTAATTCCTTAGGGTGGGTAGATGACTCATGGGTACTTGCTCTCTAAAAAACAAACAAAACAATCTTTTCACACTGACACTTTCAAAAGCTTTCAAAACAAATTTTTCAAACACTCTTGAGGACAGATACAAGAGTCACTCAGAAATCTTTCAATGAAATTTTTTCAAACCCACTCACATTTGAAAAGCAAACATCATTTTGAAAACATAAGAGCAAGTACCTAAGAGCCCATGGATAACCATGGATAGAAAGGCTGCTAACACCTTCCCTTTCTATAAATCTACCTCCCGAACCAAGAAGCATTCTCATAAGGAATTTTGTTGTGCTTTTGTCCTTTCCATGTTGGAGAAAATAAAAGACGGTGGCGACTCTTGCTTCCGCGACATTTCGTGAACCAGCATTTCAAAACAGTCAGTTCTATTTCCACCGATCACAGAACTGGCGACTCTGCTGGGGATTTTTATAAGTGAGGTGTACCTTGGGATAGCTCATACTTATGTTTTCAATTGAATGTTTTGGTTGCTTTATTATTGTGGGCATTGTCTTGGAGTTTCATAGATCCTAACCCGGATCTGGGGATACCCTGTTAGGTAGCATAAGCTGTGAGGGATCTGTCCAGCGTAGACCGATACGAGTGAAGTAGTGGCTACATTGGTGTGGCACCTTGGTCTGTACCGATATCCCTTGTGTTGCAACAAGGAGAATATGGGTCTTCTGAGGAGTCATTAAGCACCAACCGACCTTAGAACCCTAATTTGACCCAACTTGGCCATAGAACAGTAGCAGTATGCTACACCCATTGAGGCTAAACTCTCGCGATGGTTCTGGCCGCAAGAAAAGATTGCGATGCTGGAGTTATGACTGATTGAGGTAGTCGGTGATATTGGGATCCTCTAGAACCCGGTTACTTTTTGATAGGACAGGTTTTAACCAACAAACTTAAAGAGGGTAATACCTAAACTTCATGCTGGCCTAAAATTTAAGGGCTCTCTTGTGTGACTTGTGTGCTTTCATACTTGACTACTTGCATGCCTGTTATCTGACACCCGGGTTTCTTGCAGGTCTTATTTACAGTCCTTAATCTGGGCGCATAACAGGGTTTACTTACATCACGCTACACATAGCATAGCATCATGCCATCATACCATTGCATACATCCTACATAAGGACTAATCCATTTCAAGGATCTCAAGGGTTTGTGATGCAGGTCATAATGAACCAACTATCTAGCAAGGGGAAAAGGGGATTTATTTACCTCTAGCCAAGGTTGTCAGGGGCTATGACCCACTCGATATGGTGAGCCTTGACTCTTGAAGAAGGACTCTCTACAATATGCAGTTCCTTCAATCAAGCTACCGAATCCTAACTCTAAAAATTTTCTTGTTTACCCCGCAAGATCCTTGAAAACATTGCATACATATCATACATATCATTGCATTACAGGTACTCTTTTTTTTGACAGGTCACTTATCTTCTTCGCTGTTTATTTCAACAATCATCATGAATCCTGAATCATCCAATGAACAAGCTATCAAGGCCCTCCAGGCCCAGAATGCCCAGTTCCAAGAGATGGTTATGAGCTTAGCCCAAGGTCAACAGGAATTGAAGACTATGCTTATGAAGAAGAAGAAGAAGAAGAAGAAGAGGATTGTGTTGTTCAACCCTAGACGCAAATTTGGGAATGGATCACAAAATGAAGCTGAGCTGACTACCCCATCTGTTGGGAAAGACAGTCCCCAAGAGAGAGAGGTTCCTAGTCCAGTGGTCTCCGACAACGAGACCGATTACCATGACGAACAGTACCCTCCTGCTGAGGACAGGTACAAACAGCTCGAAGACCAGTTAAGTGCTATGGAGATACAAAAGGTTCCCGACCTGGACTTCGAAGATCTAGGTCTGTCTTCTGGGGTAGTGATCCCACACAAGTTCAAGGCACCTGTTTTTGCAAAATATGACGGGGCTTCCTGTCCTAAGCTGCATCTCAGGTCATACATAAGGAGGATCTAGCCCTACACGGCTGACAAGAATTTGTGGATTCACTTCTTTCAGGATAGTCTGTCAGGAACTCAACTCGACTGGTTCTATCAACTGAATGGAGCCAACATCCGCAGCTGGGAGGACTTGGCCACTGCATTCTACAAGCAGTACCAGTACAATGCCGACCTTGCTCCCACGCGCACTCAGCTTCAGGGGATGTCTAAGGGTGCAGGCGAAGGCTTTAAAGAATATGCTCAAAAGTGGAGGGACCTTGCTGGAAGGGTACAGCCACCTCTAACTGACCGTGAGCTCGTCGACATGTTCTTGGGGACCCTTTCTGGTCCGTTCTTCAACCATCTGATTGGCAACTCTTCAGCCGGGTTTACAGACCTTATCTTGACGGGGGAGAGAATTGAAGCTGGCATCAAGAGTGGGAAGATTCAAGAGGCCGCACCTTCTGATACTCACAAAAAGCCTTACGCTGGGAAGAAAGAGTCCAATGCGGCGTACAGTCAAAAGAGTCGTCGTGACCAACATGTGGGGGCAGTCAGGATCTCTGGTTCTACACCACGCCGACAACAGCAAAATGGGAATCAGCGAAGGCCAGATGAGCCTAAAAGACAGTTCTCCAACATCAACATGCCATTGTCACAAGTGTTGCAGCACATGTTGAAGATGAATCTGATTGCGGTGATCAACCCTCCTGCAAATCCCAAGACCGCTTCTCCAAACTACAACCCAGAAGCGAGGTGTGCTTATCATTCCGATAGTCCGGGGCACGATACTGAGGAGTGTTGGGCGCTGAAATACAAGATCCAGAATATGATCGACGCTAAAAAGATCGAATTCGAGTCTGCTGAGACTCCCAATGTGATCACTGCTCCCTTGCCAAAACATGGCTAGGATTAGAAATTTTTTGTTCATTCGAATGTTTAAGTTGTATTTTTCTTTGATTGTTCAAAACATTTTATTCATGTCAAACGTTGTTATTTCATTAATGCATTACACATGTCTGTTTTGAAGTAATTATTTCGTATTCACTATATGCAAACTGTTTTCATATTTTTGTGATGATCAAACTCTCGATTTTAAAATTCTAAGCCTCTTGAGGGAGGATGACGAAAATGATATCGTGATCTTTACAGTATGCTTTTGGACAAACCCCACTGATGAGGTACAGGCATTGTTTCAATTCCTAAACACTGGAGTTATAAGGAAGATAATCCCTCGTTACCCCCTTTGAGCCAAAGAAGTTGGAGTTTTTCTTTTCGAAAATTAAAACCCTTAATCATAACCTGGGGCAGGGTAGTTCTCTCAGTTGATCCAAGTGCACAACGAATGGCACCAAAGGAGTCCTTTCAAAACCAAAGACAGTGATGGTTCCGAATAATCATAAGGACAGGCAGTCATTATCTCTCAAAATAAAAGCCCATTAAGTCAAAACCTATGAAGGAGACTTATAAAACTGGGGCATCCCGCTGACTGTAAATTCAGAAAGAAACAGTTCAGGCAAAAAACAGGGATAATGAAATCAAAAAGAAAAGAGGTCCTACAAACCCTCAACAAAAAAAGGGAAATGACTGCCTATTCTAAAATTGTCAATATCTGAACCATCACCGGAATATCAAAGCAAAGACTCAAACAAGGTCTAACGCACGATTAACTGAGTTTAGGATCGAAGAACATCACGAAGAATGGGTGGGTACAAATAAATTTTGAGCCTTTATCCTTTGTTTCTTAAACCGTGAACCAGGCCACGTTATAACCCTTAAAAGTCCTAGCTGAAGCATGGGTTAGTTCGAAAGCATACTGTTACGAACGGTATCCTGACTCCTTAAGGCTTGCGGTAAAATAACAAGTTGACATCGCATTTTACAAAATTTACTTGTTTTATTGAAAACTGCATTTTCAAAAACTTCAAGACAGACATAAGCTTTGCATTTTTAAATAACATTGTTTGCATATGACTTTTTGTTTGAACAGCAGAGAAATTCGCACGATGAATATCCAGTGAACAAAAGTCTTCTCAACAAAAGAGTCATCTCAAGTGGAAGAAACACTTCCAACCAAAGGGGCACGGCATGATCATTGTCTATCATCTGGGGCAGTCCAGTCAAGATTCAAGGAATCTCTCAAAATGCCAAAGAGCCAGGGGCAGACCTCCATTTGAGTCACTTGGGGCATTGGACCTGAATTCCAGCTACGAATCTTGCCTGATCAGACATCTTCTGTGGCAACACAACACTACTGACAGGGGCAACTCCCTGTATCCTAAGAGCACGGACATAGTCAAAAAAATACTGCGCATAATCAAAGATCCGCTAGGTCGACTGGCCTAGGCAAAAATAAGGGCTTCCCGGCGAACCAAAAAGGGTTCGGGCAAAAATAAGGGATAAAATGAAAAATCTGTACACCCGGCAAGTCGAAAACCTGAAAAGGAGGCTTGGGCAAAAAAGGGTATCCCGATGGACTGAAAACCCGAAAGGGCGGTCCAGGCAGAAGTCAGGGATCACAGTGTACGACTATATCCCGTCATCTCGTCACTTGCCTACCAGAAGAGAATTTGTCAATCGGCAGTTATCAAGCTCCTCACAGGCATCTTCTCCCGCAGAAGTTGGGCAATAAGAATTGTCTAAACTGTACAAGCTGCTCTGTCCACCAGGTACGAGTTAGATTCAGCTGAAGAACTGACCAAGATACCTTCACTCCCCGTAGGGTAAGACAAGAGTCAGCCATGCTCTCTCCTCAAGTAGAGTTGGTCTCCCATCAGCCCTAAAAAGGCACAGTATCTCCAGCAAGTCAGTAATACTCTCCCCCGAGCAGAGTTGGTCTACCATCAGTCCTGGAAAAGTTGGGTATCCCCAGAAGATCTCAATATTCCCTAGCAGAGTATACAGACATCCCTCAGCAAGCATCCCCGGCAGTCTTAATATTCCTCTACAGAAATATAAGATTGTTCCCCGGCGGAATACCAGACATCCCAGTGGAGCCATTTCCCCAGTATAGTCCAAAGTTTCCCCAGGAGAGTTGAATCAATCTCCCCAGTAGATTCTGGAAGCTTGTCACCTGCAGAGTACAAATATCTCTCCCCGACCATGTTCAAAGGTTATTCCCCACCAGAGTCTAACTGGGTTATCCTCAGCAAATTACAACGGAAAGATCGTCCTCGGCGAAGTTCTTCCTATCCCCCAGCGGAGTTCATCAAAATCCTCCAACAGAGCTTATCAACAGAATCCCCAGCGGAGTTATCGTTAAAATCTCAGCGAAGCATCTCTTCCCACAGAGTAATTCCCCGCAGAGTAATCTCTTCACCAGGTTTATTCCCCAACGGAGTCATCTTCTCCTACCGGTTTATTCTTGCAATCATCATCCCCAGCGGAAATGAAGAACTCTAATCTTCAACATCAGCCCAGGATTCAAGCTCCCGGCATTCGTCAAGGATTTATTTTCCTAGACGAAAATACATTCATAAACATCACATCCGCATACATTATGACATGCATACGCATCATACACCACAAATCTCATTCATCCTTGAGAACATCTTAATATCATGCAGTTCACGCATCATGACACTGCATACAGCTAACGCTTTTCCTTTTCAGGAAAAGGTAAATCAAAAGATGATTACCATCTACCTTTGCAGTTCCAGATCAACACCGGTAACAAGCCAGGAAAATTCTATGGACGACTGATCGTGGGTTAATATCTGAAACCAGACAGGACAATCATCCACTTGATCATCATGAAGCAACCCCACACTAGTTCCTTCTCAACTTCAGATGTAGTTTTACACGAACTCATCATCAAGTAACCCTACACCGGTTCCTTCTTAATTTTCAGACGAAGTCTTACACGGACTTATCATCAAAGTAACCCTACACCGGTTCCTTTTCTTTCAGAAAAAGTCTCACACGGACCTATCTCAAGGTAACCTTACCCCGTTCCTCCTAAAGTCTTACACGGACCTATCTCAAGGTAACCTTACCCCGGTTCCTCATAAAGTCTTACACGGACTTATCTCAAGATGACCTTACCCCGGTTCATCAAGAAGTTTTACACGAACTTATCCTGCAGTAACCTTACCCCGGTTCCTCCAGAAGTCTTACACGGACTTATCTCAAGATGACCTTACCCCGGTTCATCCAGAAGTTTTACACGAACTTATCCTGCAGTAACCTTACCCCGGTTCCTCCAGAAGTCTTACACGGACTTATCTCAAGATGACCTTACCCCGGTTCATCCAGAAGTCTTACACGGACTTACCTCAAGATAACCTTACCCCGGTTCATCAAGAAGTTTTACACGAACTTATCCTGCAGTAACCTTACCCCGGTTCCTCCAGAAGTCTTACACGGACTTACCCTGCAGTAACCTTACCCCGGTTCCTCCAGAAGTTTTACACGAACTTACCCTGCAGTAACCTCACCCCGGTTCCTCCAGAAGTCTTACACGGACTTATCCCGAAGTAACCTTACCCCGGTTCCTTCAGAAGTTTTACACGAATTTATCCCGAAGAAACCCTACACAGGTTCTCTCTCTCCAGACGTAGTTTTACACGGGCTCTTCGTCTAAGAAACCCTACACAGGTTCTCTCTTCCCAAAGATGCAGTTTTACACGGACTCGTCATCAGAAACCTTACCCGGGTTTTACTTCTCCCAGGATGCAGTCTTATACGGACTCATTATCAGTAAACCCTACACAGATTTCCTTCCTCCAAAGATGCAATTTTACACGAGCTCATCATCAGTCAACCCTACACAGGTGTCCTTCTTTCCGAGATGCAGTTTTACACGAGCTCATCATCAGGAAACCCTACACAGGTTCCCTCTTTCAACTTACAAAAATTACAAGACCACCCCCAGATGGCATCTATAAGCCCATCCTCCTATTCACCATATCTCCAAATGGCATCTATAAGCCCATTCCCGACAAGGTCCTGCCACGTCTCCAGATGGCATCAATAAGCCCATCCTCCCATCCACATACCGACAATCTCCAAATGGCATCTATAAGCCCATTCCCGACAAGGTTCTGTCACATCTCCAGATGGCATCTATAAGCCCATCCTTCCTATCCATCATCTCTCCAAGTTCCATCTATAAGCCCATTCCCTACATCACCCTGCTGACATTCTACTATGTGAGTGCAAATTTTTGGGCACTCTAGTGTTCAATCATCTTCCACCTTCGGATCACGAAAGGCACGCCAGCCAATCTACATCCTCAGGTCTAAGAAGATTAAACAGGGGCAATTGTTGTACCCCAAAATTTGCCCTCCCATATTCTTCAAGATTTGGCAAGATCAAGCTCCAAAATCTCTCAAGGGTCACACAGTCCATTTGCCTCATAACACAGTCAAAATTAGGGTTTTGGTTCTTGCAAAGAAATTGAGGTTTTCAAGGGTCCAATCAAGTCCCATATGCCTATATACATTGTCAAGCATCCATATGTCATGGTTCAGAGACTTACAGCATCAAGTTGCATAGTCAAAAGCCCTAATTGCTCCACAGTCAACTGTAGGGGTAAAATGGTCATTTGACAGTCAAAAGTCAAAAATTTTGGTCAACATCTTATTTTGAAGCCACAATCATCATTTGATCAATTCTTGATCATGATTCCACAAGCATGGCTCAAAAAGTCTCAAGATGCAAAAGTTTCTATTTCTGGACAGCTGAAAAGTCAACTGCAAATTGACCAAGGCATAACTTCTTCATGGTTTATCAGAAAAATCCCATCCAATTCTCATTTTTAAGGGGATGAAATTTCCTACAACTCATCTTCACACTCCAAGTACAAGAAATGCTCTCACAAAAAGTTATCAATTTCAACATTATAGGTCATTTTCAAAAGTCAACAAAAAGGCACTTTAAGTCAAAGACCATAACTTGAGATTGGTAAATCAAAATGACATGGGACAAAAGGAATTGGTTATAGGACTTCAAGACCTTTCCAAAATGTCCAAGAACATGTTCATAGCTTCAAAATTGAGCAAGATATGCATTGGAGAAGTTGGGAAATTTTTGGGAACTTTCAAAAGTCAACTTTGTCTAAAAAGCTTCAATTTTGCTAATGGGCCTCAAATTCTTTCTTGAATCATTACCCAAAGCCTATGCACGACCCATTGAGCTCAAAATAATTTATTCTCTTATTTTTAATTAATTAATTGAATTTATATTTATATTAATTCATTTAATTGATTTTAATTATAAGAAAATTAAAAAGATATGTTTTTTGGATCTTTTGTGAAGCAAAGCATATCAGGGCAAGCTGGAAAACCCGTTTCTCAATCAAAAAAGGAAAATCATCCATAATTGGCAAGGTTTTCATTGAAAAAAGATTGGAAATTATGTGATGAAAAATCAAGGATTGAAAACATTATTGCAATGGATTTATGGGCTTAATCTTAACCTAATTCATATCACATACATATGCTGAGGCCAACCCTAAAGCTAGACACACGTGAAAGCTGCTAAAACTCCATAGCCAATTTGCAAAAAACTCAAGAAAATTGTGAAACTGAAATCCTATTTGCAGGTGGATTCAAGGCCTAAAAGTGATTCAAACATATTGCCTGAGTCTCCAGGAAGCTATTACTATCAAGAACAAGCTCTCATACCCAAGGAAACGGTAAAACAAAGTCACAGTTTGATCAAATATGTTCATAATCGAAATCTAATTTCCATGCATCATTGACATGTTTTGCTTATTGATTTGTATTGCTGACACGTTCCTGAAGCTTTTGATATAGTTTAATTATGCTAAAAATTGCCTAAATCGAAATCCACCATGGATAAAATCTAGGGTTTAGAAGCTTGAAAATTAGGGCTTCCTTGTTGAGGAAAAATTAGACCTTGAGACCTATACAGTTAAATTCAGAAGCTCAATATGAACTGAATGGAATCATCGCGCTCTTTTTATATTGTCCCTAACTCTAGTCGCTATTTTTCGTGGTTATGGTTAGTGGGGGTTTAAAACCCCCGCTATCTTGTTTTCTTTTCACAGGTTCAACGAAGAAGGAGATGGCGTGGCAGTGCATGGTTGGGTAGTTCAAATCTGGCGCGCTTTATTTTGTTTTATACCATTATGATTGTTTTTCTTATATAATAATTATTGTCCACTTATATTACAAACGCGTTTGAATGGTTCAGTGGCAAAGGCACAATGGCAGGGAACGCTGGGACCTGGGTTCGATTCCCAGGTCCCCCATATAATTCTTTCTATTTTTTCACAAAGTGTTCACATGCAGCATATGCCCAGAACTCCTTCCTACACCCTCACGCGTTAGCTTGCCAGATGGCCTTGATCAACAATCCAATGGCCACAGAATGAAGTCCATCATATGGTCCAGTCAATGAGCGTGCACACAACCTGAAAAGTCAAAGGTGAGCTGGTCTTCAATGGGCCAGAATTCCTCACAAACACCTCCACTTTGGGCGAGACACCCCCTTGGTTTGCATAATTAATTTTATTTCCTTTTCTTTTCTTTTAATTTCTTTCAATTGTTTTTTTTTTAATAATAATTATTAATTCACCATAAAATAGTTTTTCTTAATAAAAATCAGAAACTCAAAAAAAATTTTATTTTTAACTATTTATTAAATTTACCATTAACCTATTTTTTTTTGTAAATAAATGTTAATAATTAGCTTAGTTAATTTAGGTTTAAAATTTAAATCTCTTTTCTTAACAAATAAAAATTACATAGAATTAGGTTTTGATATTTTTTTAATCATCATTATTACTATTTGTTAATTATTATTTTTGTACATAAACATGTAAATTAATTAATTAGCTTAAATTAGGTTAACTTTAATATTTTCATTAATAATTAAAATAAATACATAAATATAAAAAAAACACTTTCTTTTCTTTAATTAAATAATTAATTAGGTTTTAATTTAATTTAATTTCTCAAAAGGGTCCAACACCCTCGGACGTTCTCAGTTTAATTTATCCTTTCGCACGTTATTCTTATTTTTCTTATTGATTATTATGTAACTGCTTTTCGGATGTAATAGTAATTAGGTTTATTGTTTTTTTTACTTTCCCCATCTTTATCAAAAACGTGTCTTTGTATTTTGGTGATTTATAGACCCGCGCTTTGTAATAGCATAGCTGTGATCGGTGGATCTGGAACTGACTGTTTAACGCTGGTTTCGCGAAATGTCGCTGTAAGCAAGAGTCGCCACCGTCTTTTATTTTCTCCAAACATGGACAGAACAAAAGCACAGCAAAATTCCTTATTGAGAATGTTTCTCGGTTCGGGAGGTAGATTTATAGAAAGGGAAGGTGTTAGCACCCTTTCTATCCATGGTTATCCATGGGCTCTTAGATACTTGCTCATTTGTGTTTTCAAAATTGTTTGTTTGCTTTTCAAGGTGAGTGGGTTTGAAAAAGTTTCTTTGAAAATTTCAGTTCGACTCTTGTATCAGTCCTCAAGAGTGTTTGAAAAATTGCTTTTGAAAGCTTTTTGAAAGGTGTCGGTGTGAAAAGAAGTTTTTGATTTGTTTTGAAATTAGAGCAAGTATCTATGAGTCATCTACCCACCCTAAGGGATTCGTCTGTGTAAATGTCCTTAAGATAGTGCCATCCCACCATTGAGAGGTAGGTAGCACCACCGTTGGAGGTGTTCGGGTCAATTCGTTTGTAGGGACAGTGTGGTCACCAGAGCAACAGCAGGACACCTTAGAAGCTACCCTTATGCCATAGATCATGGACATAAGGACTTACTAAAACGTCCTATACTCGACGACCACGTTTCGAGGGCAAGGCAACAGTGAGGCGTACCCTAAGAGTGGTGTGTGAATTTGTGTATTGCTTTCAGTTATGTTTTATCTTGTACATGCATCACGGTGATCTACGCTTGTTTTTATTTTAGGCCATACATTCTTTCATGCAAAGTTTAATAGTTTAAGAGTGCGGAAATTTAAAGGCGGAAAATAAAGTCCTACGCTATTACAAGGCGCGGGTCTATACATCGCCAAATTACAAAGACCCGTTTTAATAAAAATGCGGAAAATAAATAAATTCCTAATTACTATTACAAGGCTTGAGCAATTACATAATATTTGGAAGGAAATAAATTAACGTGCGAAAAGAATAAAAATAGAACGTTCGAGGGCGTTGGACCCTTTTGAAATTAAATGAAATTAAAAAGCTAATTAATTATTTAATAAAAGGAAAGAAATATTTTTTAGTTTTTTGTATTTATGAAATAAAGAAAATTAAAATTAAAAGAAACCCTAATTCTAAGTTTTTTTTAATTATTAATGAAAATGTTAAAGTTTAACCTAATTTACTAAATATTTAATGTACATGTTTATTTACAAAAATATTTAATAATTAATAACAATAATAATAAGAAAAAATTATTTATTAAAAAGATGATGAAAAGTTAAAAACCCTAATTTCTACATATTTTAATTTGTTAAGAAAAACACTTAAGTTTTAAAACCTAATTTAACTAAATTAATTATTTAACATTTATTTACAAAAATATTTAATAAGTAAATTAATTAACATATTCTTAGTTTTTGATTTTCTGGTTTTATATTATAAAAATTAATTCATGAATTTAAAGAAAACAATTAAAACAATTAAAAGAATAAAAAGGAAAATCAAATAAAAAAATAAAAATGATGCAAACCATGAGGGTGTCTGGCCCTTTTTGGAGGTGAATTGGAGTGGTTTGACCATTTGTGTTATGGCTGTTGGCCATTTGTGTTCTGGCCTCATCATGCATAAGTTGTTCTACTTTGGCCATTTGGCTTTTGGCCATTTGTGTTTTGGCCTCAACGTTCCTTAATGAACTGCATGGGATCTTGTCTAAATCCTTACTGGAAAATTAGTGACCTGAATGCTTTTATGCCTTACTGGAAAATTAGGATCATGGAGATCAAGCCAGCCTTATCCTTACTGAAGAAGTAGTGAGGTGTTGGTTTGTAACTTTGATGGCTTGTTTGTAGTGAGAGATGGATTTGTAATAAGGATTTCAAGGTTTTAGGGTTCTTGAAAGAATTTGATATTCTAACAGTGTTGTGGCAAAGTTTTTTTCTCTCTTTTCCTCCTCTCTGGTTTGTGTGAAAAGAAGGTGATTATATAATGGAAATTAGGGTAAAGAAAATGGGCTTTGAATGTGCAATTGGGCCTCCAATGTTCACTTGAGTTCGTCACTTTCCAGGCTAAATCGCAGGGACTTAAGTGCAATTTTTGAAGTTGAAATGTGAAAACAAAATGTAGCCGATATCGAGAACTAACTCCTGTCCGAAAATCAGATCAATCGGATAAACGGTGAATTAGTTATGAATTTTTGAAGTTTCAGCTCAGACAAACTTATTTTGGGCTCCAGTGTCGACTCTGACACGTTCTTCAATAAAAAACTGGTATTGATCGGTGCATAATTTCGTCTCGACTTTTGAAGAAAAGTTGTAGATCTCTGAGTCAGTGACCTTGTGTAAAAATATGAGTCCAATCCGATAAAAATTGACCGAGTTATGAATTTTCGAAGTTTCGGCCCAGATGAAATAATATTCAGCATTCAGGATTTTCGGCGTGTCATGCACTCTGAGCAAAAAACGAAGGCCTTTTGAATACTGTTTGAACTCAATATCTTCTGTGAAAATATAGCCAACACAATTTGTGAAATTTTGGTGCCAGAACCAGCTCGATACGATGAAAATCGACCAAGTTATGATTTTCTGAACATGACGCAAATAAACTTCTGTCACAAATTTTCTGTATGAAAATACTTGATAAATCCACATTTTTGAAGACCTTCTGATCGAAATTGGCTTCCAGCTGTGAGAGATGAAAACGTAGATAATGTCAAGACGGAATTTTGGCCACCGGAACGGGTTCAAAACGAGTCACGATCTTCATGTTATGAATTTTTAGCGCGTAAAAACTGCACTTTCAGCACACTTTTTCACCATATTTCTTCAAGAAAACTCGCATATTCTGATACCTTCTTTAAAGAATTGACTCTTGAGCCGAACCTGAATTTGAGAATACGTTATCAGAGATATCTTGGCGAAAGAATACCTGAATATGACGCGCCGGGTTGGACTTGTGAATTTTTCTTGAACTATTTTGAGAAATATGGGAGGGCAAATTTTGGGGTACAACAGTTGCCCCTGTTCAATCTTCTTAAACCTGAGGATGTAGATTGGCTTGCGTGCCTTTCGTGATCCGAAGGTGGAAGATGATTGAACACTAGAGTGCTCAGAAATTTATGCTCACATAGTAAAGTATCAGCAACATGATGGCGGGAATGGGCTTATAGATGCCATTTGGAGATACGATGGATATGGGGATGGGCTTATAGATGCCATCTGGAGGTGTCGATCGCGTAAGAGATTCCTTAGCGAGAACTTGTGTACCTGCAAAAGAAAATGATTACCTGACCTGTTACAAGAGCTGATCTTCAAACTCTTTGTATAAATGCGCCCTGACTGGTTACAGGAATTAGGTCTGGAGCTTCAAACGGTGATGAATGAACCAGGGATGGTCACTACCTCAACAGGAACGGTGGGAGAACCTTGGACGATTACTACCTCAACAGGAACGCTGAGAGAACCTTGGGCGATTACTACCTCCACAGTAACGGGGAGAGAACCATAGGCGACTTCAACCTCAACAGTAACGCTGAGAGAATCTTGGGCGACTTCAACCTCAGTAGTAACGCTGAGAGAATCTTGGATGTCTTCTACTGAGTCTTCATCAGGAAAATCTTTTAGGGATCGATTTAACTGGACTAGAGAAGGCCTTTGACTGGATAAGAAACAGGAAAATCTTAGGGTCGATTTAACTGAACCAGACAAGGTCTTGAAATCTTCAACTGGATAAGAAACAGGGAGATCTTAGGGTCGATCTGACTGAACCAGAGAAGGCCTTTGACTGGATAAGAAACAGGAAAATCTTAGGGTCGATTTAACTGAACCGGTAAAGGTCTTGAAATCTTCAACTGGATAAGAAACAGGGAGATCTTAGGGTCGATCTGACTGAACCAGAGAAGGCCTTTGACTGGATAAGAAACAGGAAAATCTTAGGGTCGATTTAACTGAACCGGTCAAGGTCTTGAAATCTTCAACTGGATAAGAAACAGGGAGATCTTAGGGTCGATCTGACTGAACCAGAGAAGGCCTTTGACTGGATAAGAAATAGGAAAATCTTAGGGTCGATTTAACTGAACCGGTCAAGGTCTTGAAATCTTCAACTGGATAAGAAACAGGGAGATCTTAGGGTTGATCTGACTGAACCAGAGAAGGCCTTTGACTGGATAAGAAACAGGAAAATCTTAGGGTCGATTTAACTGAACCGGTCAAGGTCTTGAAATCTTCAACTGGATAAGAAACAGGGAGATCTTAGGGTCGATCTGACTGAACCAGAGAAGGCCTTTGACTGGATAAGAAACAGGAAAATCTTAGGGTCAATTTAACTGAACCGGTCAAGGTCTTGAAATCTTCAACTGGATAAGAAACAGGGAGATCTTAGGGTCGATCTGACTGAACCAGAGAAGGCCTTTGACTGGATAAGAAACAGAAAAATCTTAGGGTCGATTTAACTGAACCAGACTAAAGTATCGAACATAGCTGAGAACTTTAACTGAATCTTTTCCTGAAAGGTAAAGGTCAGTCATATGCAAGGCATGATATGAATCAAGCAATGATGTTCTCAACATAAATGAGATTTGTAAGATATGATGCGTATATGCATGCTATAATGTACGGAAATGCGATGCTTTTGAATGTATGTTTTCGTCTTAGGAAAATAAATCCTTTGACGGGTGCCGGGAAGTCACTCCTGGGCTGATGTTGAAGAATTAGATCTTTGCTTCCGCTGGGGATGATAGTTGCAAGAATACCGGTAGGAGAAGATAACTCCGTTGTGGAATAAACTTGGCGAATGGACTGCTCTGCGGGGAGAAAAGTACTCTGACGATCTTGTTGGGAAACAATACTCTGTGGGAGAGAGGTACTTGCTGAAATGTTGATGGTAATTCCGCTGGGGATACCATTGTTGTGTTGAAAGTGTTGATAGACTTCACTGGGGATAAGAAGACTTCGCCGAGGACGATCTTTCCGTGGCTTTTGGCTGAGGATAACCCAGTTATACCCTGGTAGGGAAATAACTCTTTGAATAAAGCCGGGGGACACGTTCGTGCTCTGCGGGGTAAGCTTCCAGAATCTACTGGGGATAAGCTTGCTGCTTGGGGAGATGGATTCCAATTTTTCCTGGGGAAACTGGATTGGACTCTCCTGGGGAAATTTTTGAACTGTAATTTTTGTAAGCTGAAAGAAGGAACCTTATGTAGGGTTGCCTGATGATGAGCTCGTGCAACACCGCATCTTGGAAAGAAGGACACATGTGTAGGGTTACTTTGAGGTTGGGCTCGTGTGGAGCTGCATTTGGAGTTGAAGGAAACCTGTGTGGGGTTTACTGACAATGAGTCCGTATAAAACTGCATCTTTGAAAATAGAGGACCTGTGTAGGGTTTCTAGGTGACGAGTCCGTGTAAAACTGCGTCCTTAAAAATAGAGAACCTGTGTAGGGTTTCTGGGTGACGAGTTCGTGTAAAACTACATCTGGAGTTTTGAGAAGGAAACCTGTGTAGGGTTTACTGATGACGAGTCCGTGTAAAACTACGTCTGGAAAGAGATAACCTGTGTGGGGTTACTTCGGGATAAGTTCGTGTAAAACTTCTGGAGGGACCGGGGTAAGGTTACTACAGGGTAAGTTTGTGTAAAACTTCTTGATGAACCGGGGTAAGGTTATCTTGAGATAAGTCCGTGTAAGACTTCTGGAGGAACCGGGGTAAGGTTACTACAGGATAAGTTCGTGTAAAACTTCTTGATGAACTGGGGTAAGGTTATCTTGAGATAAGTCCGTGTAAGACTTCTGGAGGAACCGGGGTAAGGTTACTTGTGGAGGGTGAGTCCGTGTAAGACTTTGTCTGAAAATTGAGAAGGAACCGGTGTAGGGTTACTTTGATGATAAGTCCGTGTAAGACTTTTTCTGAAAGAAAAGGAACCGGTGTAGGGTTGCCTGTGGACGAGTCCGTGTAAGACTTTGTCTGAAAGTTGAGAAGGAACCGGTGTAGGGTTGCCTGATGATGATTAAGTGGATGATTGTCCTGTTTGGTTTCGGATGTTAACCCACAATCTGGAATTTGTAAAGGTAGATGGTAATCATCTTTACATTAACCTTTCCTTGGTACTTTGGTTGACAGAGCAACTGGATTGCCTGGACGACTCATTATCGCCCCTGTTTCTGAGGTGAGGGGAAAAGATATCTTGTGGAGGTAGTTGACAAATCTTCTGGTAGACAGGTGATTATATGCCGGGACATAGTCGTACGCTTAAATCCCTAATTTTTGCCTGGACCGCCCCTTCGGGTTTTCAGTCCACCAGGATACCCATTTTTGCCCAAGCCGCCTTTTCAGGTTTTCGACTTGCTGGGTGTACAGATTTTTCTTTTCATCCCTTATTTTTGCCCGAACCCTTTTGGTTCGCCGGGAAGCCCTTATTTTTGCCTAGGTGTGTCAACCTAGCGGGTCTTCGTTTATGCGTAGTATTTTTCGACTATGTCCACGCTCTCAGAATGTAGGGAGTTGCCCCTGTTAGAAGTGTTTTGTCATGCTACCAGAAGGTGTTTGATCAGGCAAGATTCGTTGTTGAAATGCCCCAAGTGACTCAGGCGGAGATTTGCCCCAGGCTATTTTGGCCTTTGAGAGATTCTCCGAATCTTGATTGGATTGCCCCAGATGATGGACCATGATCATGTCGTGCCCCTTGATTGGAAGTGCTTTTGTTCACTAGGTATTCATCGTGCGAATTTCCCTGCTGTTCAAACAAATAGTCATATGCAAACAATGTTATATCAAAAATGCAAAGCTTATGTCTGTCTTGAAGATTTTGAAAATGCATTCTTTTTCATAAAACAAGTGAATGTTTGTAAAACGTGATGTCAACTCCGTATTTACCGTAAGCCTTAAGGAGTCAGGATACTTTTCGTAACAATATGCCTTCGAACTAACCCATGCTTCAGCTAGGACTTTTAAGGGTTATAACGTGGCCTGGTTCATGGTTTAAGAAATAAAGGATAAAGGCTCAAATTATTTGTACCCACCCATTCTTCGTGATGTTCTTCAATCCTAAACTCAGTTGATCATACGTTAAACCTTGTTTGAGTCTTTTGCTATAATATACCAGTGATGGTTCGGATGTTGATAGTTTATTTTGAATAGGCAGTCATTCCTTTTTGTTATTGAGGGTTTGTGTGACCTCTTTCTTTTTGATTTCGCTATCCCTAAATTTTTTTGCCTGAACTGTTTCTTTTGTGATTACAGTCAGCGGGATGCCCCAGTTTTGTAAGTCTCCTTCTTAGGTTTTGACTTAATGGGTTTTTATTTTGAAAGATAATGACTGCCTTTCTTTATTGATTATTCGGAACCATCATTGTCTTTCTTTGTTTTTGTAAGGACCTCTTTGGCGCCATTCGTTATGCACTTGGATCAACTGAGAGAACTACCCTGTCCCGGGTTATGATAAAGGGTTTTAATTTTCGAAAAGAAAAAACTCCTACTTCTTTGGCTCAGAGGGGTTGACGAGGGATTATCTTCCTTATAACTCCAGTGTTTAGGGATTGTAACAATGCCTGTACCTCATCAGCGGGGTCTGTTCAAAAGCATATTGTAGATTATGGTATCGTTTTCGTCATCCTCCCTCAAGAGGCTTAGAATTATTAATCGAGCGTTGATCATCAAAAAAAATATGAAAATAATTTGCATATAGTGAATACGAATATATTGCTTCAAAACAGACATATGCGATGCATTAATGAAATAACAACATTTAACATGAGTAAATGTTTGAACAAAAGAAGATTACAACTTGAAAATCCTAATGAACAAAAGTCTTTTCATCTCAGGGCTTGTTACTTCAAATGGTGAGCCTTGGAGGGATGGTAGAAAAACTCAGCCTGACCATCTTGTGTGAACTCTAATGCTCCTTCATCAATCAGGTCCTGGATCTTGTTCTTCAGAGCCCAACACTCATTTGTATCATGTCCTGGACTGGCAGAGTGGTAGGCACACCTTTTATTGGGATCATAGATAGGAGATGCTGTGTTGGGGTTCCGTGGATGAGCCCTTAATGTGATCAGATTCAACCTCAACAGGCGTTGTAAAGCTTGGAACAGCGACATGTTGAGCTGGGTGAATTGCCTCCTGGGCTTGCTTGGCTGAAGCTGGTGAGGTTGATGCTGAATTTGTGACACTGGAGCCATTTGACGAGCTCTCCCCTTATCTCCTTGTCTCAAAGATGGTTGAATGATGACTGGCTCTTTACCCTTAGATGTTTGCCCCAGTTGGTTACCCCGAAGCAGTTGGTTGACGAGAACCCCGAGCTCATCTTGTCTTTGAGCTAGGTCTTGGATGATAGTCACCTGCCCCAGCATCTGGGCTCTCATTGCATCCATTTCAGCTTGCAGATGTTTTAGCCGTTCGTCCTCAGCGCTGTTCCTGACCAAAGTCTCCATGAGAAGTGTCCTTAACTCCTCATGCCCCTTGGATAAATTCAGGAGGATTTCCCCGAACCGAGTCTCTTGAGCAAGAAGGTCCTGGTTATCTTGTTGGGAAGCCATTGCTGAAATAGACAGCGAGAAAGGTAAGTGACCTGCAACAAGGGTACCTGTTATGCAATGATGTGTATGATATGCATGCAATGTTTTCAAGGATCTCGCGGGATAAACAAGAAAATTTGTTAGAATTTGGGTCCGGTAGCTTGATTGAAGTAACTTCGTGTTGTAGAGAGTCCTTCTTCAAGGGTCAAAGGCTCACCATATCCAGTGGGTCATAGCCCCTGACAACCTTGGCTAGGGGAAAATAAATCCCCTTTGCCCCTTGCTAGACATGTTGGTTCATCATGACCTGCATCACAAAACCTTGAGATCCTTGAAATGGGTTAGTATGTATGCAATGGTATGATGTTATGTTATGCATGGAGTGATGTAGGTAAACCCTGTTATGAGTCCCAATTAAGGACTATAAACGAAACCTGCAAGAAACTCAGTAAACCCCGTCATGAGTCCTAATTGAGGACTATAAACAACACCTGCAGGGAACTCAAGTGTCAGATAACAAGCATGCAACTAGTCAAGTTGGAAGGCACACAAGTCACACAAGAGAAACCCTTAGAGTTTAGGCCAACATGGGGTCTGGGTATTACCCTCTTGAAGTTTGGTGGGCTCAACCTGTCCTACTAGAAGTAACCGGGTTCTAAGGGTCCCAATATCACCGGATTGCTTTCATTGTTCATCGTTTCGATTTAGCCACTGAACTGGCGACCGAAATATTCTAGGAAAGCAACCCTCAATTGAGTGTAGTATCGAGTATCAACCAACCTCAGACTGCACCAAAGTCAGTTATCTCACTACCCTAAAGAGGCCAAGATAGTTCAATTAAGGTTCCTAAGGTCAGTTGATGCTTCACGACACCACGCGGTGGCCCCGTACTCTCCTTGACTGGACTCAAGGGTTACCGGTACTCACCAAAGTGCCACATCAACGTAGCAGATTGTTTCAACCATGTCGGTATACCCCACACAGTTCCCTCACAACCTTGTTGCTACTTTCTAAGAAGGTATCCCCAGATTCGGGTTAGGATCTATAGAACTCCCAAGACAGTCCCACAATAATAAAGCAAGCAAGTCAATACAATTGAAAACACAGTTATGAACTAATCCTAAGGTACACCTCACTTTATGTTTAAGTCCCCAGCAGAGTCGCCAGTTCTGTGATCGGTGGATCTGGAACTGACTGTTTAACGCTGGTTTCGCGAAATGTCGCGGTAAGCAAGAGTCGCCACCGTCTTTTATTTTCTCCAAACATGGACAGGACAAAAGCACAGCAAAATTCCTTATTGAGAATGTTTCTCGGTTCGGGAGGTAGATTTATAGAAAGGGAAGGTGTTAGCACCCTTTCTATCCATGGTTATCCATGGGCTCTTAGATACTTGCTCATTTGTGTTTTCAAAATTGTTTGTTTGCTTTTCAAGGTGAGTGGGTTTGAAAAAGTTTCTTTGAAAATTTCAGTTCGACTCTTGTATCAGTCCTCAAGAGTGTTTGAAAAATTGCTTTTGAAAGCTTTTTGAAAGGTGTCGGTGTGAAAAGAAGTTTTTGATTTGTTTTGAAATTAGAGCAAGTATCTATGAGTCATCTACCCACCCTAAGGGATTCGTCTGTGTAAATGTCCTTAAGATAGTGCCATCCCACCATTGAGAGGTAGGTAGCACCACCGTTGGAGGTGTTCGGGTCAATTCGTTTGTAGGGACAGTGTGGTCACCAGAGCAACAGCAGGACACCTTAGAAGCTACCCCTATGCCATAGATCATGGACATAAGGACTTACTAAAACGTCCTATACTCGACGACCACGTTTCGAGGGCAAGGCAACAGTGAGGCGTACCCTAAGAGTGGTGTGTGAATTTGTGTATTGCTTTCAGTTATGTTTTATCTTGTACATGCATCACGGTGATCTACGCTTGTTTTTATTTTAGGCCATACATTCTTTCATGCAAAGTTTAATAGTTTAAGAGTGCGGAAATTTAAAGGCGGAAAATAAAGTCCTACGCTATTACAAGGCGCGGGTCTATACATCGCCAAATTACAAAGACCCGTTTTAATAAAAATGCGGAAAATAAATAAATTCCTAATTACTATTACAAGGCTTGAGCAATTACATAATATTTGGAAGGAAATAAATTAATGTGCGAAAAGAATAAAAATAGAACGTTCGAGGGCGTTGGACCCTTTTGAAATTAAATGAAATTAAAAAGCTAATTAATTATTTAATAAAAGGAAAGAAATGTTTTTTAGTTTTTTGTATTTATGAAATAAAGAAAATTAAAATTAAAAGAAACTCTAATTCTAAGTTTTTTTTAATTATTAATGAAAATGTTAAAGTTTAACCTAATTTACTAAATATTTAATGTACATGTTTATTTACAAAAATATTTAATAATTAATAACAATAATAATAAGAAAAAATTATTTATTAAAAAGATGATGAAAAGTTAAAAACCCTAATTTCTACATATTTTAATTTGTTAAGAAAAACACTTAAGTTTTAAAACCTAATTTAACTAAATTAATTATTTAACATTTATTTACAAAAATATTTAATAAGTAAATTAATTAACATATTCTTAGTTTTTGATTTTCTGGTTTTATATTATAAAAATTAATTCATGAATTTAAAGAAAACAATTAAAACAATTAAAAGAATGAAAAGGAAAATCAAATTAAAAAATAAAAATGATGCAAACCATAGGGGTGTCTGGCCCTTTTTGGAGGTGAATTGGAGTGGTTTGACCATTTGTGTTCTGGCTGTTGGCCATTTGTGTTCTGGCCTCATCATGCATAAGTTGTTCTACTTTGGCCATTTGGCTTTTGGCTTTTGGCCATTTGTGTTTTGGCCTCAACGTTCCTTAATGAACTGCATGGGATCTTGTCTAAATCCTTACTGGAAAATTAGTGACCTGAATGCTTTTATGCCTTACTGGAAAATTAGGATCATGGAGATCAAGCCAGCCTTATCCTTACTGAAGAAGTAGTGAGGTGTTGGTTTGTAACTGTGATGGCTTGTTTGTAGTGAGAGATGGATTTGTAATAAGGATTTCAAGGTTTTAGGGTTCTTGAAAGAATTTGATATTCTAACAGTGTTGTGGCAAAGTTTTTTTCTCTCTTTTCCTCCTCTCTGGTTTGTGTGAAAAGAAGGTGATTATATAATGGAAATTAAGGTAAAGAAAATGGGCTTTGAATGTGCAATTGGGCCTCCAATGTTTACTTGAGTTCGTCACTTTCCAGGCTAAATCGCAGGGACTTAAGTGCAATTTTTGAAGTTGAAATGTGAAAACAAAATGTAGCCGATATCGAGAACTAACTCCTGTCCGAAAATCGGATCAATCGGATAAACGGTGAATTAGTTATGAATTTTTGAAGTTTCAGCTCAGACAAACTTATTTTGGGCTCCAGTGTCGACTCTGACACGTTCTTCAATAAAAAACTGGTATTGATCGGTGCATAATTTGGTCTCGACTTTTGAAGAAAAGTTGTAGATCTCTGAGTCAGTGACCTTGTGTAAAAATATGAGTCCAATCCGATAAAAATTGACCGAGTTATGAATTTTCGAAGTTTCGGCCCAGATGAAATAATATTCAGCATTCAGGATTTTCGGCGTGTCATGCACTCTGAGCAAAAAACGAAGGCCTTTTGAATACTGTTTGAACTCAATATCTTCTGTGAAAATATAGCCAACTCAATTTGTGAAATTTTGGTGCCAGAACCAGCTCGATACGATGAAAATCGACCAAGTTATGATTTTCTGAACATGACGTAAATAAACTTCTGTCACAAATTTTCTGTATGAAAATACTTGATAAATCCACATTTTTAAAGACCTTCTGATCGAAATTGGCTTCCAGCCGTGAGAGATGAAAACGTAGATAATGTCAAGACGGAATTTTGGCCACCGGAACGGGTTCAAAACGAGTCACGATCTTCATGTTATGAATTTTTAGCGCGTAAAAACTGCACTTTCAGCACACTTTTTCACCATATTTCTTCAAGAAAACTCGCACATTCTGATACCTTCTTTAAAGAATTGACTCTTGAGCCGAACCTGAATTTGAGAATACATTATCAGAGATATCTTGGCGAAAGAATACCTGAATATGACACGCCGGGTTGGACTTGTGAATTTTTCTTGAAATATTTTGAGAAATATGGGAGGGCAAATTTTGGGGTACAACAGTAGCTTTTATCTTTCTGTATTTAATTTTCCGCACTCCTAACTGCTAAACTTGCATGAAAGAATGTATGATAACTAAAAGTATCTCGTAGCTCACAATGCCATGATCAAAGATAAACATAACATGAAAACAACATACAATGCACACACCACTTCTAGGGTACGCCTCACTCGTTGCCTTCGAAACGTGGTCGTCAAGTATATGACGTTTTAGCAGTCGCTCTTATGTCCAAGATCCAGTTGCCTCGAAACAGTTGCCTCAAAACGGTTGCCTCGGATTAAAAAGGATCTAGGACATTAGGGTTGCTTCTAAGGTATCCTACTATTGCTTCGGTGACCACACTGTCCCTTAATCGAATTGACCCGAACACCTCCAACGGTGGTGCTACCTACCTCTCAATGGTGGGATGGCACTACCTTAAGGACTTTTACACAGCCTAATTCCTTAGGGTAGGTAGATGACTCATGGGTACTTGCTCTCTAAAAAACAAACAAAACAATCTTTTCACACTGACACTTTCAAAAGCTTTCAAAATAAATTTTTCAAACACTCTTGAGGACAGATACAAGAGTCACTCAGAAATCTTTCAATGAAAGTTTTTCAAACCCACTCACATTTGAAAAGCAAACATCATTTTGAAAACATAAGAGCAAGTACCTAAGAGCCCATGGATAACCATGGATATAAAGGGTGCTAACACCTTCCCTTTCTATAAATCTACCTCCCGAACCAAGAAGCATTCTCATAAGGAATTTTGTTGTGCTTTTGTCCTTTCCATGTTGGAGAAAATAAAAGACGGTGGCGACTCTTACTTCCGCGACATTTCGCGAACCAGCATTTCAAAACAGTCAGTTCTATTTCCACCGATCACACATATCCATCTTTAAAACGTCAAAAACATTACAGTACAATCCAACTCAGTTCTAGCAGTCCAGAGCAGCTTCCTGAAGACTTACAAAGTTATCACATCATTTGGAAAAACACTCAGACCTAAAACAACCAGTGCAGCCCTAAGGTAAGTCCTCTTGACTTAATATTTTATCATTACATCATTAACAAGCTTTTGTTCTTTGAAAACAAGATGTAGTATTTTAATATCTTTTTGAACTAGTCATCTGCACTTTGTTTAGGCTTATTCAATCATTTGTTGTTCATGTTTATCCATCATATGCCATAAGCTAACTTGTACATTCAGTAAAATAATGTTTAAGACTGGAAAATGCAGCATGTATCGACACATATCCTCATGTGTCGACTCATCCTAGTGAAAAAACAGGGTATGAGTCGACACATAACCCCCATGCATCGACTCATACAGATTTCAGGTTACAAAACAGAAGTGGGAAAAGACTGTGTATCGATACATACACGCTTCGCGTTGATATAAGAAGGGTGTATGAGTCGACACATCCCATTATGTGTCGACTCATACTGAGTCATTTTTGTTTTACAGGAGCAGGGAAAAGCTATGTGTCGATGCATAGCAGCACGGGTCAACACATAGTGGTTCAAAATGCATTTCTTCTTATATTTTGCACTTTTTTTTACATTATCTTCGTTATTATTCGATATGGTTGTAATTTTTTAGTTTCTACCTCATCCCTATTGTTAATTTGTACCCCCCATCCCTCTTGTGATCGGTGGGAATGAGAACTGACTATTTTGGATATGTTGGTTCGCGTTTGCGTTTGTTTTCGCAAAATGTCCCGATAAGCAAGAGTCGCCACCGTCTTTTATTTTATCCAACAAGGAAAGGACAAAAGCACAGAAAAATTCCTTTTTGAGATATTTCTCGGGTTCGGGAGGTAGATTATAGAAAGGGAATGTGTTAGCACCCTTTCTATCTGTGGTTATCCACGGGCTCTTAGGTACTTGCTCACTATGTTTTCAAAAATTTGCTTTTCTTTGTGATTGTGGGTTTGGAAAGAGTTTTTGTTTGAAAGAGAGTGTAAGTGCGAAAAGTTTTGTTTTTGTTTTCAAAAGAGCAAGTACGTAAGAACATCTACCTACTCAAAAAGGAATTGATCTGTACAAGTATCCTTTATACAATGTTATCCCACTATTGAGGAGCAGGTAGCACCGTCATTGGAGTTTTCGGATCAATTCGATTAAGGGACGTGTGGTCACTAAAGCAATGTTAGGACGTCTTAGCGGTAACCCTAATGTCTTAGATCATTTCATCTGAGGCAACCGTTTCGAGGCAACTATGATCTTTGGACAAGAGGGCGACCTCTAAAACTTCCTATACTCGATGACCACGTTCGAGGCAACCAAGTGAGGTGTACCCTAGGAGTGGCATGTGCAAATATGTCAATTTTCAGTTTATATTATCTTTGTACATGTTAATGGTGAGCTACTGTTGATTTTAAATTAAAGATTAATCTTGTCATGCATAACCTATTATTCAAACATCTAACAGTTAATGGTTGCGGAAATTAAATTGCAGAAAACAAATCTAAGCTATTACAAGGCGTCGGGTATTTACATCGCCAAAAACAAACCCTTAAAAATTAAATTGAGAAAAGTAAATAAAAGCGATAAATAAAATCCTAAGTTAAAAATTATTACATCCTCGGAACAATTACAATATATGAATCAAAAATAATATGCGCGCGAGAAAAATTGAATCGGAATGTCCTAGGTTTTTGACCCTTTTTTCATTAAATAAAGCATGTTTTTTGTCCTTTTTTAAATTAAGAATTAAGTCTAAATTAATAATGGAATTAATTAATTAAAAGAAAATATTTTTGGGTTTTTTATTTTAATTAAGGAAATAAAATTAGAAAGGTAAAAATATATCAAAACCTAATTCTAAATCAATTTTAATTTATTGCAAAATATATTATCATTAAACCTATTTTAAGCTAAATAAATTAATTAATGGTTTATTTACAAAAATAAAATAGTGAAATTAATAAATATTATTTTTTTGTGTTTTCTAATTTTATGAAAAAAGTTAGTTTGTTAATTAATTGATTAAGATAATAATAATAATAATAATAATAAACTAAAAATAGGAAAATAATGAAAAGAAATTAAAAAAGAACAAACTCAAAAGGGGGGTGTGGGCCTGAAGAGGCTGTATGATCAGCAATTTTGGCCCAATTTCATCCCTGCCTATTGGACTTTTTGGATCCATTGCGTGCTTGTTGACCAAGGAGCATGGTGGTCCTTCATTCATTACCACTGGATCTAGGTTTGGAGCCATCTAGCGCATTGAGGTTTGAGGTGTATGGTGGACCTCCCTTTGAAAACTGCACATGAATACCTGAAGACAAAATACAACAAGGTTTTGGGGGACCTGGGATTCGAACCCAGGTCCCAATACTCATATGCCAACGCGCTTACCACTCAACCAACTGCATCTCTTTGTTATTGTAATAAGAAAATAATATTATATAAAGAAACAAAACACTAAGCCTGCAAAAATAAAATAAAAAAGCGCGCCACTGATTCGAATGAACCAATGACACAAAGACACGCCATCATCATCTTCAACGCAACCCTGGTTATTTACCTGCGGATTTTTATCCACGGGAAGTTTCGTGGGATGGTTCTAAAACTCGCTCCAGGCCATGAAAATGCTATTCAAGAACATAGACATGTTCGTCTCTGCCTCCTCATCATTCCTATAACCATTGTTTGTCTCAATTTATCCTGCATAAGAAACGCCTAAAAAATAAGAACGAGAACCCTAGGTTCGAGCATCATGATACAGGGCCTAAGAATGAAATTGAATAATACAGAAACTTTGCAAATGATGTCAGGAGTTCAAATATGCAATTATTTTAAAGAATGGATGCAAGATTGGAGCTTCACGATTCCATGAATATGGCGGTTCAGAGCGATACTTACAGGGCTTTTGGAGGCAGGAGAGCACACAATAATGATTGGTACTGCTTCAGCGAGGTCCAAGGAAGCGATTGGAACCTTTGTTTGATCCTGAAAAGGTCTCTAAGTGCAATTTCAGATCCAAGGTTTTCAAGCTTTTTTCTCCAATTCTTCTGGCCATTTCTGCAGTCCTCTACGCGTGTTCTAGGTTTGTGAGGCTTGCTTGCATATAATGGAATGATTCTAGGTCAAAATATGAGCCAATACCCATGTGCATTGAAGAATTGGGATTTGATTTTAATCACCATAACCATGTTTCCAAATATAGGCAAGATCTGATTTTTTATGCTTGAATGAGCCATGATGCGATTTGATTGAGTGAATAATGATAATTGCAACTTGTACAAATCACAAAGATCCCTTTACATCAATTTTTAGATTTCATTTGATTTAATATTGATTTAAAATTAATTAAATCAATAAAAATAAAATAAAATAGAAAAATAAATGAATGGTCATGAAATTAATTATGGTACACGTGTGTGGCATGTCAAGACTAAATCAAATAGAAAAAAGTGGGGCCTTTTGTCAAAAATTGGAGTTTTGAGGATAGTTGACTTTTGGCAATTTTGGAAAAATGCCCAACTTCAACAATGCATAACTTCTTCAATTTTTGAACTTTTGGAAGTGTTCTTGGACTTTTTAGAAACCTTGAGATGTCCTCTAATCAACCCTTTTGGTCTCATCTCATTTTTATGTTCCATGCTCAAGTTATAAGTTTTGGCAAAAAAGGTGATTTTGTTGACTTTCAAAAATGACCTATAATGTCCAAATTTGTAATTTTTTGTGAGAGCATTTCTTGATCTTGGGGTGTGAAGATGGATTGTAGGAAATTGCATCCTCTTCAAAATGAGATTTGGATGGGTCATTTCTCATAAAGTATGAGAAAGTATGCTTGGTCAAAGTTGAGTTGACTTTTCCTACAAAACCCTAATTTAGCAATTTTTGAATCTTGATGAATCTCGAGCAATCCTTGATGAATCATGATCAACCCTTGATAAAATGATGAAATATTCTTCAAAATGAGAATGTTGACAAAAATTCTTGAGGTTTGACTGTATTTGGGACACAGTTGACTTTTGCCCTAGCATAGTCGATTTTTGGGCCTCTTGAGCAATTAACTGACCAAACTCCCTCTGCAAGGCTTGAAATTTGGCATGGATGAACTTAAGAACATGTTAGGACATTGGGGATAACTTGAGGTCATTTGGATGTGAGGACCTTGATGCAACACAAAACCCTAATTTTGACTTGACTGCCTTAGGAGGTGATTTGACTGTCCAACCCTTGAGCCAACTTTGGGCAACTTGAAGATTATTCTTGACATGTCTTGAGGAATATGGGAAGGAAAATTTTTTGGTGCAACAGTTACCCCTATTCAATTTTCTTAAACCTGGGGATATAGATTGGCTTTCGAGCCTTTCGTGATCCGAAGGCGGAAGATAATTGAACATTAGATTGCCCAGAAATTTGCACTTGCATGGTGTAGTATCAGCATTGTGATGTCGGGAATGGGCTTACAGATGCCATTTGGAGATTGCTGGTAGGAGGATGGGCTTATAGATGCCATCTGCAGGAGTGTCGATCGCATAAGAGATTCCTTGGCGAGAATTTGCATACCTGTTGTTGTAGAAGATTCTGCCAGGGAAGTCTAACTTTTGTTGAGATTTAGGAACTTGCTTGTACTTCAACTGAGAGAATGCCCCGACTGAGTATTAAGAACCTGTCCATAATTCAACTAGGGGTAATCTTCATCAAGATCTAGGAACTGTCTCGTGCTCACCGGGAGTATACCGTTGAGGTTATAGAACTTGTCCACATTGTGACGGAGGAAAACATCAAGATCTAGGAACTGACTCGTGCTCACCGGGAGTATACCGTTGAGGTTATAGTACTCGCCCATATTATGACGTAGGGAAGCATCTTCATCAATATCTAGGAACTGTCTCGTGCTCACCGGGAGTATACCGTTGAGGTTATAGAACTTGTCCACACTATGATGGAGGAAAACATCAAGATCTAGGAACTGACTCGTGCTCACCGGGAGTATACCATTGAGGTTATAGTACTCGTCCACACTATGACATAGGGAAGCATCTTCATCAAGATCTAGGAACTGTGTCGTGCTCACTGGGAGTATACCATTGAGGTTATAGAACTTGTCCATATTATGACGGAGGAAAACATCAAGATCTAGGAACTGACTCGTGCTCACCGGAGTATACCGTTGAGGTTATAGTACTCGTCCACACTATGACATAGGGAAGCATCTTCATCAAGATCTAGGAACTGTCTCGTGCTCACCGGGAGTATACCGTTGAGGTTATAGAACTCGTCCACACTATGACGGAGGAAAACATCAAGATCTAGGAACTGACTCGTGCTCACCAGAGTATACCGTTGAGGTTATAGTACTCGTCCACACTATGACATAGGGAAGCATCTTCATCAAGATCTAGGAACTGTCTCGTGCTCACCGGGAGTTTACCGTTGAGGTTATAGAACTCGTCCACACTATGACGGAGGAAAACATCAAGATCTAGGAACTGACTCGTGCTCACCGGGAGTATACCGTTGAGGTTATAGTACTCGTCCACACTATGACGTAGAGAAACTGTCGAGATTGAGAACCTTATCTGAAATTCAACCGAGGATAATTCAATTGAGATTTAAGAACTGGTCAGATCTTCGACTAAGCTGGGAACTTAACTGCATCTTTCCTGAAAGGTAAAGGTCAGTCATATGCAATGCATGATATGGATCAAGCAATGATGTTCTCAACATAAATGAGATTGTATGGTATGATGCGTATATGCATGTATCATGATGTATGGAAATGTGATGTTTTAGCTGGGGAAAATAAATCCCGGAGCTGCTGGAGAATAGAGTAGAGTTCTTCGTTTCCGCTGGGGATGATGAACAAAGATAATTGTGAGAAGAAGCCTGCAGGAGAGAAGAACTCCGTTGGGGAATAAACTGATGAAGAGATTACTCTGAGGGGAGTTACTCTGTGGGGAAGAGATGCTTTGCTGAGATTTTAACGATAAACTCCGCTGGGGATTCCGTTGATAAGCTCTGTTGGGGATTCCAATGATGAACTCCGCTGGGGATAGAAAGAACTTCGCTGGGGATGATCCTTCAGTTGCAACTTGCTGAGGATAACCCAGTTAGACTCTTGTGAGGATAACCTTCTGAATCTGGATGGGGCGATTTATTTGCGCTCTGCAGGGGATAAGCTTCCAGAATCTACTAGGGAAGATGATTCAACTCTGGCGGGGAAGCCTTTTTAGACTGCGCTGGGAAATATTGACTCCACTGAGGGGTATCTTGTATTCTGCCGGGGATCATTCTTATACTTTGTTGAGGAATATTAAGACTGTCGGGGATACTCTTATACTTGCTGGGGAATATCTTCATACTCCGCTGGGGAATATTAAGACCTTTCGGGGATACCGAGCCTTTCTAGTGCTGCTGGTAGACTAACTCTGCTTGGGGAGAGCATTGCTGATTCATTCATAGTGGCAAGTCTCAGTGGGGAGAGCTACCATTATTGTTTTACTCTGTGGGGAGTGACAGTATCTTGGTCATATTCTTCAGCTGAATCTATCTTGGTACCTTGGTGGACAGAGCAACCATACAACTCGGACAATTCTTATTGCCCCTGTTTCCGATATTACCAGTAATTCGTCTTTCGTTTCGCATGTAAGCATTTATGATCAGCAGTCAATGTCAAATGCATATATCAAAAATGGACTTTGGACGTTCTTTGCAAAACAAAACAAATAAAGGAAAAGCAATTTGAAATTTATCTGAAAATGAATTTGTATTGATTTTGAAGTTTGCCTATAAATAGGCGCTTTTGTACAAGAGGCTGACGTCCTAGTAAGAGAACGCCGCCGAACAAATAGAATTTATACAATTTGTGAAAAGAAAACAAAACAGCTATGTGAATAATCCCACTGGGTTCCAACTCTGCTATTGCCTTTATATCTTCAAGCATCTCATCACTTTGCTGCTTAGTTGAAGATGAATCTGATTGATTAGTGTTGTCTGAGCCTGATAGTTGATACTGAAGTCTGGATGCGAGGTGATCCAATGAGACATAGTATTACGCTTTAATCCCTAACTTTTGCCTGGACCGCCCTTTCGGGTTTTTAGTCCACCGGGATACCCATTTTTGCCCAAGCCGCCTTTTCAGGTTTTCGACTTGCCGGGTGTACAGATTTTTTCATTTTCATCCCTTATTTTTGCCCGAACCTTTTTGGTTCGCCGGGAAGCCCTTATTTTTGCCAAGGCCAGTCAACCTAGCGGGTCTTTGATTACGCGTAGTATCTTTTTACTATGTCTGCATTGACGGGGTGAGGAAGGTCGTTACCATCCATGGTGGTCAGAATCATAGCTCCTCCTGAGAAAATGTTCTTAACCACAAATGGCCCTTCGTAAGTAGGGGTCCATTTGCCCCTGGGATCACCTTTAGGTAAGATAATGCGCTTGATTACCAGGTCCCCAACTTGATACTCTTGTCGTCTGACTTTCTTGTTAAATGCCTTGATCATCCGTTTTTGGTACGTCTGACCATGACAAATAGTAGTAAGTCTCTATTCGTCGATTAGGTTCAGCTGATCAAGCCGGGTATGGATCCAGTCATCTTCACTCAAACCTGCATCCTTCATGATTCTAAGAGAGGGTATCTGAACTTCAATAGGCAAGACTGCCTCCATGCCGTAAACCAAGGAATAAGGTGTTACCCCTGTTGACGTCTGTGCTGAGGTACGGTACCCATAAAGAGCAAATGGTAACATCACGTGCCAATCTTTGTAGGTCACTGTCATCTTCTGCACGATCTTCTTAATGTTCTTATTAGCCGCTTCTACAACCCCATTCATCTTCGGTCGGTAAGGAGAAGAGTTATGATGTTGTATCTTGAATTGCTTACAGAGCTCAGTGATCATCTTGTTATTAAGATTGGTACCATTGTCCGTAATGATCCTCTCTGGTACACCGTATCGACAGATTAGATTGTGCCAAATGAACCGTGCCACGACGTTCTTGGTTACGGTAGCAAAGGAAGCTGCTTCTACCCACTTTGTAAAGTAATCGATCGCTACCAAGATGAAACGATGCCCGTTGGATGTCGTAGGCCTGATTTCGCCGATCATACAATGCCCCACATTGCAAAAGGCCAAGGTGCTTTCAAGACGTTCAGAGGAACTAGAGGTATGTGCACCTTATCAGCATAGACTTGGCACTTGTGACATGTCCGAGAATGCTGATAACAGTCAGCTTCCATTGTGGACCAGTAATATCCTGCCCGAAGGATTTTCTTTGCCATGGTGTGTCTACTGGAATGAGTTCCGAAAGTACCTTCATGCAGCTCTGCCATGATCCTTTCTGCTTCAATCTTATCCACACAACGCAGTAAGGTTGAATTATGGTTACGTTTGTAAAGAATGCCATTACCGATGAAGAACATTGCCGCGAACCTTCTCAGAAATTTCTTGTCATTAACAGATGCACCCTCGGGGTATTCTTGAGCTTCAAGGTATCTTTTTACTTCGTGATACCAGGGCTTTTCTGTTACCTCTTCAGTCTCAAGATAACAATAATGTGCAGGTTCATCCAATTTCTAAATAATGATCCGGGGGGCCTCGTTGTCCCATTTGACCTTGAACATAGAAGACATCGTAGCTAACGCGTCCGCCAACTAATTCTCTTCTCTAGGGAAATGTTCAAAGGTTATCTCCTCAAAGTGGGGAAGCAACGTCAACACATACTCCTTGTAAGGAATAAGATTTGGGTGTTTCGTATCCCACTCTCCTTTGATCTGACTGATCACGAGAGCGGAATCTCTGAAGACACTTAGAAACTTAATCCTTAGGTCAATTGCAGCTCGAAGACCCATGATGAACGCTTCATACTCCGCCATATTGTTGGTGCAGTTGAAACATAATTGGGCAGTGAATGGAGTATGAGAGCCTTTAGGAGATATGATCACAGCGCCAATGCCATTACCCAAAGCGTTCAAAGCTCCATTAAAATACATAGACCATTGGGATCCTTCCTTAGGTCCTTCATCCGGTCCAGGTGTCTCACAATCAGTTACCAGCATGATAATCTCGTCCATAAATTCAAAGTTCATAGACTGGTAATCATCCACTGCCTGATGTGCCAAATGGTCCGCCAATACACTTCCCTTGATTGCTTTTTGAGTTGTGTACTGGATGTCATACTCAGTCAAGATCATCTGCCATCTAGCTATTCTTCCGGACAAGGCAGGCTTTTCGAAGATATACTTGATTGGATCCATCTTTGAAATCAATAAAGTGGCGTGAGTCAGCATATACTGTCTCAGCCGGCGAGCAGCCCATGCCAAAGCGCAACAAGTTTTCTCAAGTAGTGAGTATCGGGTCTCACAGTCGGTAAACTTTTTGCTAAGGTAATAAATAGCATGCTCTTTTCGGCCAGACTCGTCATGCTGCCCCAGCACACACCCCATTGAGTTGTCAAGTACTGTCAAGTATAAGATTAGAGGTCTCCCTTCAACTGGTGGCATCAGGATGGGTGGCTCCTGGAGATACTCTTTGATTCTTTTGAAAGCAACCAGGCATTCATCGTTCCAACATACCACTTGATCTTTCTTCAGTAACTTGAAGATTGGCTCACAAGTAGCAGTTAGGTGCGAGATGAATCAGGCAATGTAGTTCGGTCGTCCCAAGAAGCCTCTGACCTTTTTCTCTGTCTTGGGAGCTGGCATCTCTTGTATGGCTTTCACTTTGGCAGGGTCCACTTGAATACCTTTGTCGCTTACGACGAAACCCAGTAGCTTACCAGACCTCACCCCGAAGGTGCACTTGTTCGGGTTCAACCTCAGCTTGTACAACTTCAACCGGTCAAACAGCTTCTGTAGATGGTCAAGGTGTTCCTCCTCAGTTTGGGACCTCGCAATCATATCGTCGACATATACTTCAATTTCATGATGGATCATGTCATGAAACAAAGCAACCATGGCACGCTGATATGTTGCCCCAACATTTTTCAACCCAAAAGGCATGACCTTGTAACAAAAGGTACCCCACTGAGTAACAAAGGTGGTATTCTCCATGTCTTCGGGAGCCATTTTTATCTGATTATAACCAGAGAAGCCATCCATAAAGGAGAATACCTTGTGCTGAGCAGTATTGTCAACCAGAACGTCGATGTGAGGCAAAGGGAAGTCATCCTTAGGGCTTGCCCTGTTCAAATCCATGTAATCAACACACATTCTGACCTTACCATCTTTCTTCGGCACTGGAACCACATTGGCGACCCACTGAGGGTAAGAAGTCACTGCTAGAAAACCGGCGTCAAACTATTTCATAACTTCGGCCTTGATTTTCTCAGACATCTCTGGGCGCATACGGCGAACCTTCTGTTTTACCGGAGGGCAGTCTTCCTTGGTAGGCAGGCGATGAACCACAATGTCAGTATCCAAACCAGACATGTCTTTGTAAGACCAAGCAAAGATCTCAATGTAGTCATGCAACATCTAAATCAACCGCCGTTTCACACTAAGCTCCAGATTTGCACCGATCTTGACTTCCTTCTTGTCTGTCTCAGTACCCAGATTCATTGTTTCCACTGGCTCTTCATGTGGCTGAATGGCCCTCTCTTCCTGGAGTAATAGTCTTACAAGTTCACCAGGCACTTCGCAATCATCTTCACCTTCGTCTTCGGCTAAGTTGATCGGATTTTCAAAGTCATAACTGGCAATAGCAGAGTCGTTACCAGTGAGATCCAGAGTGGATGTGGACCTGTATATGTGAGTGTGTGTAAAATAGCTGTTTTGCAATATATAATAAAGAAAGACAAGGAGCGCAAAATTTGAAATGCAAAAGACGTCCAATGCTTTTATTAATGATATATGAAAATGACACACAAAAGCCCTCACAAATGAAGCCACGGTGCCCCAGGTAAGACATCGGGCCATAAAGTTTCACAACATTGTCTGTTACAAATTCAAAACAAAGAGTTCATTACTGGTTAACAAAAATAATAGGGATGAAGTCCTTTGCTGTCCAATTGCTTGGTCCACCGTTGGTCGTAGGATAGATCCAACTGTCGAACTCAGACTCCTCCACATTATCCTCAATGGCATTTACTCCTGAGTTGCTGATGAACACATGAGGTCTTCCAATCCTTGCACTTCGAACAGCCCTTTGAGCTTCTGCAGTGAAACCCAAACCAAACTTGTTAGTCTTCTGAGTAAAATCAGGGAGTCGGCCCCAATTTGCACACTCACCCTTCTCAATAACAGCTCGGGCATCCTTTAAGGAAGCCATCTTCATAGGAGAATCTTCAACCACAGTCTCAGCTGATGCCAGTGTCTGAGGAACCTCTTTAAAGTGCTGAAATGGGGTCTCAATAAACTCTCCATCCATCTCTACGTATCTGAACGAGTTGAGGTGGCTGACCATGTACTCTTCCTCCCCTTGAAATGTCACAATCTTTCCTCTGACCGGGTACTTCAGCTTCTGGTGGAGCGTTGAGGTTACAGGTCCAGCTTTGTGGATCCATGGACGACCCAGCAAACAAGAATAGGACGGCCGAATGTCCATCACGTAGAATGTAGAATTGAAGACCTGAGAACCAACTTTAATTGGAATATCAACCTCACCATGCACCATCCTTTTAGACCCGTCAAAGGCCCTGACTACGATGTTACTTGGTTTTAGCTCCAACCCTTCGCAATCCAAGCTGTCTAGAGCTTTCTTGGGCAAGACGTTCAATGAGGAACCAATGTCAACCAACACATGTGCAAGAGTAGTGCCCATGCATTCAATGGAGACATGCAGGGCATCGTTATGGTTCTTCCCTTTAGCAGTTAGGTCAGTGTCGGAGAAACCCAAACCATTATCAGCAGTTAAATTGGCCACACAATCGGTAAACTGATCAGCTGATGTCTCTTGTGGCACGTGGGCAGTTTTCAGGAAGGCAATCAAAGCCTTGGCATGGGCCTTTGAACACAACAACAGTGACAACATAGAAATCTTGGATGGGGTTTGCCCCAGCTGCTCAACTACGTTATAATCACTCTTCTAAATAATCTTCAAAATCTCTTCCATCTCCTGTTTGGAAGCTTCAACAGTAATCGTCTTCGGTGCCTCCGTCTGGGCAGGCACATTAGTGGTGATCCCTTTGCCCCGAGCGTTAGATGACTCGGCGACAGGGGTAGGACTAAGAACTTGATCAGGAATGCCAGTAGGTACACTTGCAGGTGTAATGACAACAGGTCTTCGGACAATTGGTGGAGCAATATCAGGTGAGAAAAGTCTGCCGATGCGGGTGACTTTAGCAGGCCAGTAATGTTGTTGACGCCGGTATCAGCATCCAACTCTTGCTTAACTCCAAGAACATAAACATCAGCCTCATAGTGCCAGGGGACAGCTTTGTCAGAGGTGTAGGGGATGGGCCCCGGAACAGTGATGATCACAGGTGCGATCTTCAGAACAAATATAATTCTAACAGGCTTCCTCAAGGGAGCCTTGGAAGAATTGTCGAAAATGGTAATAATGGCAACTTCTTCAGTAGGAGTGGAGGGAACAACAGTCTTCTCAAACAGGATCTCCTTGCTATCCATCAGGTTTTGGATACCTGACTTCATCAATGGGCAACCAGTAGGTAAAACATAACACATATGGCAACCTTCACCATAACCCGGAAATAAACCGGCTAGCAACAAGTTCTTCTTGACAGTCATCAGAGGGGTAACAATATCATCCACGAAAACTATAAACAAATCTTCCTTTACAGCATTTACTCTATGCTTGGGCATGGGAGCAGTCACAACATTAGGCCTCTCGGGCGCCTCAAACTCAATCTCCTTTGCATCAATCAAGTCTTGGACCTTGTTCTTCAAAGCCCAACAATCATCTGTATTATGCCCCGGGCTCTCAGAGTGATAAGCGCAACGGGCGTTAGGGTTATACCTTGGTGACGTTGTATTTGAATTCTTTGGAGCTTCTTTTATAGTCACCAGATTGGTCTTCAACAACTGTGGCAGAATCTGAGACAAAGTTATGCTGAGACGGGTGAATTGCCTTCGAGGTCTCTCGTCCCTTTGTTGGTTGTGATGCTGAGGAGCACCAGCAGGTTTTGAAATAACAACTGTATTGACAGCTTGGCGGTGTTCAGGTCTATTATGTCTTCTCGAACTGTAGACAGCACTGGACTCTTTCTTAAACGGTTTCTTCTTAGTGCTCGATGAGGCACCCTTATGTATCTTCCCAGCCTTAATACCAGCTTCAATTCTCTCACCAGTCAAAATAAGATTTGTAAACCCAGCTAAAGAGCTTCCAATCAGATGGTTAAATAATGGACCAGACAGGGTCCCCAAAAACGTGTCAACAAGTTCACGATCAGCCAAAGGTGGTCGCACCATTCCGGCAAGGTCTCTCCATTTCTGAGCATACTCTTTAAATCCTTCACCCGTGCCTATTGACATACCCTGGAGTTGGGTACGCGTAGGAGCGAGGTCGGAGTTGTATTGATATTGTCTATAGAATGCAGTAGCCAAATCCTCCCAGCTGCGGATACTGGCTCCGTCCAACTGATAGAACCATTCAAGCTGAGTCCCTGAGAGACTGTCTTGAAAGAAATGGATCCACAAGTTCTTATCAGCAGTGTAAGGCTGGATTTTCCTCACATGAGGTGCAACTTTGGACAGGAAGCTCCTTCATACTTGGAAAAGGCAGGTGCTTTGAACTTATGGGGAATCACCACCCCAGATGATAGACCCAGATCTCCGAAGTCCAGACCGGGCACCTTCTGTATTTCCATATCGCTCAAACGGTCTTCCAACTGTTTGTACTTATCCTCAGCAGGAGGATACTGTTCTTCATCATAGTCCGTCTCGTTGTCGGAGACCATAGGGCTAGGAGCCCTCCTTTCTTGTGGACTATCTTTCCCTCCAAATGAGGTGGTCAGATCAACTTCATTCTGCAACCCGTTTCCAAACCTGCGTCCAGTATTGAACAGGATGGTCCTCTTCTTCTTCTTCTTCTTCTCTTTCAGAATCAAAGTCTTCAGGTCCTGCTGACCCTTAGTCAGATTCATGAACAGCTCTTGAAACTGGGCATTCTGGGCCTAGAGGGCCTTGATAGCTTGCTCAGTTGAAGGTTCAGTAGACATGATGATTGCTGAAATAAACAGCGAATAAGTTAAGAGACCTATAAAGGGTACCTGTTTATGAAGTGCATGGGATGAAATGCGTATGATTTATGATTTCAAAGACAATCGAGATTAAAATTTGTAAACAAGAAAGGAAACACACTTTATTAGATTTAAACTTCAAAATTTAAATTGTTCAACAAACTGCCCTTAGGCGTTACAAGAATGGAAATACTGAAAAGTAAATAAAACTGTAAAGAAATCCTCAAAGGTCCATCAATGCTCCCATGGTCTCTTCTTCTCAGTGCAGACATAATCATTCAGGATCCGCTCGTTCTCCAGTTGCCTAGTCAGCTTCTGGATCTTCTGCTCCTGTTCATTGAACCTCTCCCGGTACGAATCCCGTTCATCCCTCAACTGCATCCAAGACCTCTTCAGTGTCCCAATATCAGTGGGCATATGAGGTTGAAGGATAGTTGGAGGAACCCCCTCCTCATTAGCAACTTCAAGAGTAACAGGCCTGACAGCTTCATATGGCATACCTAGCTTTTGGGCACGGATGCGGACCCATCTGAGATATGGCTCCATTGGCAGAGAAGTCTTAGGTCCTAAATCATGTGGGTCAGATCGGTGAACTCTGTCCCAAGCCCTTATGAATTTATGACACAGCTCGCCGCTATCTCCCTGAAAATCAAAGATGACATGAGGCATCAGCATCTCATGAGGCCCTTCTCTTCTGGCTCTTCCAAACTGACGGAGAGCTAAGCATGGGTTGTAAGAAATCCCTCCATGGAGTCCGATCAATGGAACATTAGGATACTCTCCACAGCGATCAATGACAGTCACCTCATCCATACCTTTGAGAGTCCAGATAATGTCATCATTAGTAAGAGTCGTCACCCTATAAGCCCAGCCCATTCCTTCTTTGTTCTTCAGTATGGGCTTAGGGAGGTGCGAAATAAACCACCTCGACAATAAAGGAACACAGCACATCAACGTTCCTCGCTTTCGGGCAGTACGAGCATAGAGCTGATGAAGCATATCACCCAAGAGAGTGGGTACCAGATTCTGAGAGATGAAGATCTTTATGGCATTAATACTGACAAAAGTGTCAGGATTCAGAAACAATACCAGATCATAAATCAAGAGGTCCAGAATATCCTCGTACGCCTTGAAGTCTAAGCTGTCCCAGAAGTAATTAGCTTTGTCAACCAGAAACTTAGTCAGAAAACCTTTAACTCCACTTCTAGTCTCCCAGTTGGCCATTACCTCCTCCTTAGTCAAGTGAAGGGTTGCAGCAATCTCTTCAGGTATAAGAGTCTTTTCCCAACCAGTAAACGGAGTCTGTTCCAGGACGGAGATACCGAGCAGCTCAGAGAACTCTTCCAGGGTAGGAACCAGCTGGAAGTCCTGGAAAGTAAAACAATGGTACAGCGAATCATAGAATTGGACCAGGACACTCATCATTTGTTCGTCCAATTTTGAGGTGACCAAACTGAGGAGAGAACCATGCCTCCTGATGAAGGAAGTAGTGTCTGGAATCCTGACAACCAGATCTTTAAGCAGGGTAGGTACTTGGACCAAGTTGATCCGGATAGTATTCCTACGCATGGGCATCATGATGACCTACAAAACAGAGCAAAGATGAAACCCTCTTGTCTTTGAAATAGGTTAGTCCTTATGCAAGATGTATGCAATGTTATGATGTCATGATGTCATGGTAAAGGCACACCACAAGTATCCACAAAAGGCAAACATGGTAAAGGCACACAAGTCACACAAAAGAACCCTTAGATTTCAGGCTGGCATGAAGCTTAGGTACTACCCTCTTTCAGTTCAGTTGGTTGAGACATGTCCTAAAAATAGTAACCGAGTTCTAGAGGATCTCGATATCACTGACTACCCTCAATTGGTCATAATTCCAATTTAGCAACCTTTTCTTGCGGCCGGAATCATCGCGAGAGTTTAGCCTCAATGAGTGTAGCATACTGCTATTGTTCTATGGCCAAGTTGGTCAATTTAAGGTTCTAAGTTCAGTTGGTGCTTAATGACTCCTTAGAAGACCCATATTCTCCTCGTTCCAACACAAGGGATATCGGTACAGACCAAGGTGCAACACCAACGTAGCTACTGCTTCATCCGTGTCGGTCTACGCCGGATAGATCCCTCATAGTTTATTGCTACTTACCTAAAGGGTATCCCCAGATCCGGGTTAGGATCTATAGAACTCCGATACAAGCCCACAAAATTAAAGCATACAAAGCATACAATTGAAAACATAGTGATCTAATCCTAAGGTACACCTCACTTATTAATATTCCCCAACAGAGTCGCCAGTTCTGTGATCGGTGGGAATGAGAACTGACTGTTTTGGATATGCTGGTTCGCGTTTGCGTTTGTTTTTGCAAAATGTCGCGGTAAACAAGAGTCGCCACCGTCTTTTATTTTATCCAACAAGGAAAGGACAAAAGCACAAAAAAATTCCTTTTTGAGATATTTCTCGGGTTCGGGAGGTAGATTATAGAAAGGGAAGGTGTTAGCACCCTTTCTATCCGTGGTTATCCACGGGCTCTTAGGTACTTGCTCACTATGTTTTCAAAAATTTGCTTTTCTTTGTGATTGTGGGTTTGGAAAGAGTTTTTGTTTGAAAGAGAGTGTAAGTGTGAAAAGTTTTGTTTTTGCTTTCAAAAGAGCAAGTACTTAAGAACATCTACCTACTCAAAAAGGAATTAATCTGTACAAGTGTCCTTTAGACAATGATATCCCACTATTGAGGAGGAGGTAGCACCATCGTTGGAGTTTTCGGGTCAATTCGATTAAGGGATGTGTGGTCACTAAAGCAATGTTAGGACGTCTTAGCGGTAACCCTAATGTCTTAGATCATTTCATCCGAGGCAACTGTTTCGAGGCAACTATGATCTTTGGACAAGAGGGCGACCTCTAAAACTTCCTATACTCAATGACCACGTTCGAGGCAACCAAGTGAGGTGTACCCTAGGAGTGGCATGTGCAAATGTGTCAATTTTCAGTTTATATTATCTTTGTACATGTTAATGGTAAGCTACTGTTGATTTTAAATTAAAGATTAATCTTGTCATGCATAATCTATTATTCAAACATCTAACAGTTAATGGTTGCGGAATTTAAATTGCGGAAAATAAATCTAAGCTATTACAAGGCGTCGGGTATTTACATCGCCAAAAACAAACCCTTAAAAATTAAATTGCGAAAAGTAAATAAAAGCGATAAATAAAATCCTAAGTTAAAAATTATTACATCCTCGGAGCAATTACAATATATGGATAAAAAATAATATGCGCGCGAGAAAAATTGAATCGGAATGTCCTAGGGTTTTGACCCTTTTTTCATTAAATAAAGCATATTTTTTGTCCTTTTTTGAATTAAGAATTAAGTCTAAATTAATAATGGAATTAATTAATTAAAATAAAATATTTTTGGGTTTTTTATTTTAATTAAGGAAATAAAATTAGAAAGGTAAAAATATATCAAAACCTAATTCTAAATCAATTTTAATTTATTGCAAAATATATTATCATTAAACCTATTTTAAGCTAAATAAATTAATTAATAGTTTATTTACAAAAATAAAATAGTGAAATTAATAAATATTATTTTTTTGTGTTTTCTGATTTTATGAAAAAAGTTAGTTTGTTAATTAATTGATTAAGATAATAATAATAATAAACTAAAAATAGGAAAATAATGAAAAGAAATTAAAAAAGAACAAACTCAAAAGGGGGGTGTGGGCCTGAAGAGGCTGTATGATCAGCAATTTTGGCCCAATTTCATCCCAGCCTATTGGACTTTTTGGATCCATTGCGTGCTTGTTGACCAAGGAGCATGGTGGTCCTTCATTCATGACCACTGGATCTAGGTTTGGAGCCATCTGGCGCATTGAGGTTTGAGGTGTATGGTGGACCTCTCTTTGAAAACTGCACATGAATACCTGAAGACAAAATACAACAAGGTTTTGGGGGACCTGGGATTCAAACCCAGGTCCCAATACTCATATGCCAACGCGCTTACCACTCAACCAACTGCATCTCTTTGTTATTGTAATAAGAAAATAATATTATATAAAGAAACAAAACACTAAGCCTGCAAAAAAAAAGTGCGCCACTGATTCGAATGAACCAATGACACAAAGACACGCCATCATCTTCTTCAACGCAACCCTGGTTATTTACCTGCGGATTTTTATCCGCAGGAAGTTTCGTGGGATGGTTCTAAAACTCGCTCCAGGCCATGAAAATGCTATTCAAGAACATAGACATGTTCGTCTCTGCCTCCTCATCATTCCTATAACCATTTGTGATCGGTGGAAATAGAACTGACTGTTTTTGGAATGTTGGTTCGCGTTTGCGTTTGTTTTCACAAAATGTCGCGGTAAGCAAGAGTCGCCACCGTCTTTTATTTTATCCAACAAGGAAAGGACAAAAGCACAGAAAAATTCCTTTTTGAGATGTTTCTCGGGTTCGGGAGGTAGATTATAGAAAGGGAAGGTGTTAGCACCCTTTCTATCTGTGGTTATCCACGGGCTCTTAGGTACTTGCTCACTATGTTTTCAAAATGTTTTGCTTTTCTTGTGTTTGTGGGTTTTGGAAAGAGTTTTGTTTGAAAACTTCGATTTAACTCTTGTTTCTGTCCTCAAGAGTGTATGAAGTGTTTTTGAAAACTTTGTTCGAAAAGTGTAAGTGCAAAAAATTTGTTTTGTTTTGAAAGAGCAAGTACTTAAGAACATCTACCTACTCAAAAGGGAATTAAACTGTGCAAATGTCCTTTAGACAGTGCTATCCCACTATTGAGGAGTAGGTAGCACCGTCGTTGGAGTTTTCAGGTCAATTCGATTATAGGGACATGTGGTCACAAAATCAATAGTAGGACGCCTTAGCGGTAACCCTAATGTCTTAGATCCTTTTTATCTGAGGCAACCGTTTCGAGGTAACTTGGATCTTTAGACAGGAGGGCGACCTCTAAAACACCCTATACTCAATGACCACGTCGAGGCAACCAAGTGAGGCGTACCATATGAGTGGCATGTGCGAGTGTGTCAGGATTCAGTTAAGTTATCTTTGCACATGTTATGGTGAGCTACGGGTTGATTTTAATTTCAGACAAGTCTTGTCATGCATACATCTAACAGTTAATAGTTGCGGAAAGTAAATATACGCTATTACAAGGCGTCGGGTATTTACATCGCCAAAAACAAACCCTTGGAAAAAGTAAATTGCGGAAAGTAAATGAAAGCGATAAAAAGGCCTAATTACGTCATTACATTCTCGGAGCAATTACATAAATATGATCAAAATAGGAATCGAGAATAAATATACGCGAGAAAAATTGGATCGGAAAGTCTTTAGGGTCTTGACCCTTTTTGAGAAGGAAAGAAGTTTTTTGATTATTTATGAATTAAATTAAATTAAACCTAAAACTAATTAATAAAAAGAAATGTTTTTTTGAGTTTTTTAATGTTTTAAGGAAAATAAAAGAAATTAAAATTGTCAAGAAAATCCTAATTCTATGTTAATTTTATTTATTGTGAAAAAAAAGTATTGAAATTAAACTAATTAAAAGACTAAATTAATTAATTATATTTATTTACAAAAATAATAAATTAAAGGTGAAATTAATAAATAATTATGAAAATATTATATTTTATGTTTTCTGATTTTATTATTAAAAATAATTAATTTGTGAGTTAACTAAATAATAATAATAATTATTATTAAAAGTAAACTAATTAAATAGAAAAGAATAAAAAGAAACCAGGGAGGGTGTTGGCCCATTTAGGAGGTATTTTAGAAATTCCTGGCCCATTTGTACACAAGCCCTTTTGACTTTCTGACTCCTCCATGCGCCTGGTTGACTGGGAGTATGATGGTCATCCAGCTTTGGACCATTGGATTTGAGTCTTAGACACATGGCACCTGGATATTTGAAGCGTATGGTAGGACATATCCTGGAAAGCTGCATATGATTATGTGAAGAAAAAATAGAAACAAGTATTTTGGGGGACCTGGGATTCGAACCCAGGTCCCAATGGTTAATGCTCTCACGCCTTTGCCAATTGAACTAGAACGCGCATCTGATAATATAATAACAAGCAAATATAATATATATAAATCAATTCACAGGCTGTAAAAACAAAAAAACACGCGCGCCTTTTCAAACGAACCAACCACGTATCAACACGTCCTCGTCTTCTTCCTTGTACCTGCAATTATAACATTAGATAGCGGGGGTTTTTAACCCCCACTAAACAGTGTGACAAAAAATAGCGATTAGGGTTGTGTTTTATTTAAATATTTCACGATGGTCCCTCTGTTTTCGTCTGGTCTCAACGAGTTTAATCATGGGTCTCACAAAGCTTAATTTTTCTTGTATTGCAAAGCCCCAATTTGAAAGCTTATGAACCCTAGAATTCGCCCATGGTAACTTGTGATTCTGTACACTATAATTCAATTAACTTATTCCATTAGCTTCATATGGATTCAAGCAATGCAAAACAAACAATAAATCATGTTAAATGCTTATGAATCACGAGTTACGATTATGAAAAAAAGTGGCAAACCGTCAAACTGTTTAGAGCGATTCTTGTAGCTTTAAAGCCTGGTTTTGATTGCAAAATGTCCCCGAGAACTCCTGCAAGGTATTAGAATCAACAAAAGCCTTTGAATCGTGCTAGAATGCAAAAGTCAGTTTGCAATTTTCTTGGAAAATTTTCAATATGCTATGGTCTGTTTCAGCAGCTTTTGCACGTGTGCATGACCAGGGTTTGCTTGTGTATTTATAGAGGAATGGAATTAGGTCAGAATCTTGCACAAAAATCCATTGGAATGATGATTGAATATTTGATTGGAAATCATATATATTTGAATCTTCATGATTGGAAAAAGTTGCCAAATTTGGAGATATTGCATCTTTGATTTGTACACGAAATTGCCAGCATATCTTGACCATATTTGCTTCACAAAAAGATTGAAAAAACAAATCTTGTATTTTCCTACAATTTAAATTAATTAAATGAATTAATATTGATTAAAAATCCAATTAATTAATAAAAAATAATAAAATAAATTCAATTAAGCTTGATGGGTCGTGCATAGGCCATGGATAAAGTTTCAAGAAGAAATTTGAGGCCCATTAGCAAAAATGAGGTGTTTTGAGCAAAGTTGACTTTTGCAAATTCCTAAAAATTTTCCAACTTCTCCAATGCATATCTTGCTCAATTTTGATCATATGAACATGTTCTTAGACATTTTGGAAAGGTCTTGAAGTCCTCTAACCAATGCCTTTGGTCCCATGTCATTTGGATTTACCAATCTCAAGTTATGGCCTTTGACTTAAAGTGAATTTTTGTTGACTTTTGAAGTTGACCTATAATGTAGAAATTGATAACTTTTTGTGAGAGCATTTCTTGGATTTGGAATGTGAAGATGGATTGTAGGAAATGTCATCCCCTTCAAGATGAGAATTGGATGGGATTTTTCTGATGAACCATGAAAAAGTTATGCCCTGGTCAAGATACAGTTGACTTTTCTGCTGTCCAAAAATAGTAACTTTTTGCATCTTGATGATTTTTGAGCCATTCTTGTGGAATCATGATCAAGGCTTTATCAAATAATTATTGTGAGCTCAAAATAAGATGTTGACCAAAAATTATGACTTTTGACTGCAAAATGACCATTTTGCCCTTGCAGTTGACTGTGGATCAAATGGGGCTTTTGACTGTGCAAATTGGCATTGTGAACCTTGAAACTTGGCATGTAGATGCTTGAGGATGTGTATAGGCATATGAGACTTGATTGAACCATTGAGAACCTCAAATTCCTTGAAAGAACCAAAACCCTAATTTCAGCTGTCTGAGGAGATGGTTTGATTGTACAATCTCTTGAGCAATCTTGAACCATTTGAAGATGATTCTTGACAAATCTTGAGGAATATGGGAGGGAAAATTTTGGGGTACAACAGTTGCCCCTGTTCAATCTTCTTAAACCTGAGGATGTAGATTGGCTTTCGGGCCTTTCGTGATCCGAAGGTGGAAGATGATTGAACACTAAAGTGCCCAGAAATTTGCACTCACTTGGTGTGGTATCAGTAATGTGATGTCGGGAATGGGCTTACAGATGCCATTTAGAGAGATGATGGATAGGAGGATGGGCTTATAGATGCCATCTGGAAGTGTGACAGAATCTTGTCGGGGTGGGCTTATAGATGCCATCTGGAGATTGTTTGTTGAGTTATAACTTGGTAGGTTGAAAGAAGGAACCTGTGTAGGGTTGCCTGATGATGAGTCTGTATAAAACTGCATCTTGGAAGAGAAGGAACCGGTATAGGGTCGCTTTATGATGGTCGAGTAGATAGTTGTCCTGTCTGATTTCGGGTATTAATCTACAATCCGTCGTCCACAGATATTTCCTGGCTAGTTACAGGTGTTGATCTGGAACTTAAGAAGGCTGGCCGATGAGATAATTGTCATGTCTGGTTTCAGGTATTAATCTTTGACTTGAGAAAGAAAGATGGTTTTCCTGTCTGGTTTCAGGTATTAATCTTCAATCTCTTCAATGTAGATAACTTTCCTGGCTAGTTACAGGTATAGATCTACAATCAATCGCTCACAGATATTTCCTGGCTAGATACAGGTGTTGATCTGGAACTTAAAAAGGGTGGTCGAGATAGCTTTCCTGGCTGGATACAGGTGTAGATCTATGACCTGAGAATGAAAGATAATTTGCTGGCCTGTTACAGGTGTTGATCTTTAATCTCTTCATGTAGATAACTTTCCTGGCTAGTTACAGGTATCGAATCTACAATCAGTCGCTCACAGATATTCCCTGGCTAGATACAGGTGTTGATCTGGAACTGCAAAAGTTGGTCGAGATAGCTTTCCTGGCTGGATACAGGTGTAGATCTCTGACCTGAGAATGAAAGATAATTTCCTGGCCTGTTACAGGTGTTGATCTTCAATCTCTTCATGTAGATACTTTCCTGGCTAGTTACAGGTATAGATCTACAATCAATCACTCACAGATATTTCCTGGCTAGATACAGGTGTTGATCTGGAACTTAAAAAAGGTTGGTCGAGATAGCTTTCCTGGCTGGATACAGGTGTAGATCTCTGACCTGAGAATGAAAGATAATTTCCTGGCCTGTTACAGGTGTTGATCTTCAATCTCTTCATGCAGATACTTTCTTGGCTAGTTACAGGTATAGATCTACAATCAATCGTCCACAGATATTTCCTGGCTAGATACAGGTGTTGATCTGGAACTGCAAAAGTTGATGGTAATCATCTTTTGATTGACTTTTTCCTGAAAAGGCAAAATGTTAGTTGTATGCAATGTCATGATGTATGAAATGCAATGTCATGATGTTCTCAAAAATAAATGAGATTGTGTCGTATGCACTTTATCATGTATGTAAATAGGAGATATGAAATGTGAAATGTTTATGAATGTATTTTCGTCTGGGAGAATAAATCCTTGACGAATGCCAGGAAGTTCGTTAAATCCTGGGCTGATGTTGAAAAGTAGAGTTCTTCGCTTCCGCTGGGGATGATGAACAAAGATGTTTGCCAGAATAAACCAGTAGGAGAAGATGACTCCGTTGGGGAATAAACCTGGTGAAGAGATTACTCTGCGGGGAATTACTCTGTGGGGAAGAGATGCTTCATTGAGATTTTAATGATAAACTCCGCTGGGGATTCCGTTGACAATCTCTGTTGGGGATTTTGATGAACTCCGCTGGGGGATAGAAAGAACTTCATTGGGGAATAGAAAGAACTTCGCTGGGGATGATCTTTCCGTTGCAACTTGCTGAGGATAACCCAGTTAGACTCTGGTGGGGAATAACCTTTGTACTCTGCAGGGGATAAGCTTCCAGAATCTACTCGGGAGATGATTCAACTCTCCTGGGGAAACTTTTTGGACTGTATTGGGGAAATGGCTCCAATGGGGGTATCTTGTATTCCGCCGGGGAACGTTCTTATATTTCGTCGAGGAATATTAAGACTGTCGGGGATGCTTGCTGAGGAATATCTGTATACTCTGCTAGGGAATATTAAGATCTTCTGGGGATACCCAACTTTTCCAGGACTGATGGTAGAACAACTCTGCTTGGGGAGAGTATTGCTGACTTGCTGGGGATACTGTGCCTTTTTAGGGCTGATGGGAGACCAACTCTACTTGGGGAGAGCATTGTTGAATCTCGTCTTACTCTGCGGGGAGTGAAGGTATCCTGGTTACATTCTTCAGCCGAACCTACCTTGGTACCTTGGTGGACAGAGCAACTAGATCACTTAGACAATTCTTATTGCCCCTGTTTCTGATGTCAACTGTAATTAGTCCTTTGTTTCGTATGCAAATATTTGTGATCAGCAATTAATGTCAAATGCATATATCAAAAATGAACATTGGACGTTCTTTGCAAAACAAAACAGATAAAGGAAAAACAATTTGTAATTTGTCTGAAAAATGAACTTGTATTGATTTTGAAGTTTGCCTGTAAATAGGCGTTTTGTATATAAGAGGCTGACGTCCTAGTAAGAGAACGCCGCCGGACAAATAGAGTTTATACAATTTGTGAAAAGGAAAACAAAACAGCTATGTGAAAAATCCCACTGGGTTCCAACTCTGCTATCGCCTTTATGTCTTCAAGCGTCTCATCACTTTGCTGCTTAGTTGGAGATGAAGCTGATTGATTGGTGCCGTCCGAGCCTGATAGTTGATACCGAAGTCTGGATGCAAGGTGATCCAATGAGACATAGTATTACGCTTTTAATCCCTAACTTTTGCCTGGACCGCCCTTTCGGGTTTTCAGTCCACCGGGATACCCATTTTTTGCCCAAGCCGCCTTTTCAGGTTTTCGACTTGCCGGGTGTACATATTTTTTTATTTTCATCCCTTATTTTTGCCCGAACCCTTTTGGTTCGCCGGAAAGCCCTTATTTTTGCCTAGGCCAGTCAACCTAGCGGGTCTTTGATTATGCGTAGTACTTTTTTTGACTATGTCCACCCCCTCAAAGTGCAGGGAGTTGTCACTATCGGTAGTATTGTGTCGCCATACTACCAGAAGATGTCTGATCATGCAAGATTCGTTGCTGGAATTCATGTCCAATTCCCCAAGTGACTCAGGCGGAGATTTTCCCCTGGCTATTTGGCATCTTGAGAGATTCCTTGAATCTTGACTTGACTGCCCCAGATGATGGACAATGATCATGTCTGCCCCTTGGTTGGAAGTGTTTTTTCCACTTGAGGTGACTCTTTTTATTGAGAAGGTTCTTGTTCACTAGATATTCGTCGTGCAAATTTCTCTGCTGTTGAACAAATAGTCATATGCAAACAATGTTATTTTAAGAATGCAAAGCTTATGTCTGTCTTGAAGTTTTTTTTTGAAAATGCAGTTTTCAATAAAACAAGCGAATTTTTGTAAAACGTAATGTCAACTCAAGATTTTACAGCGAGCCCTACGGGAGTCAGGATACCTTTTGTAACAGTATGCTTTTGAACTAACCCATGCTTCAGCTAGGACTTTTAAGGGTTATGACGTGGCCTGATTCACGGTTTAAGAAACAAAGGATAAATGCTCAAAGTTTATTTGTACCCACCCGCTCTTCGTGATGTTCTTTGATCCTAAACTTAGCTAATCGTGCGTTAGACCTTGTTTGAGTCTTTGCTCTGTTATTCCAGTGATGGTTCGGATACTGAAAGTTTTATTTTGACCAGGCAGTCATTTTGTTGAGAGTCTGTAGGACCTCTTTCTTTTTTTGATTTTATTATCCCTGTTTTTTTTTTGAACTATTTCTTTTGTGATTACAGTCAGCGGGATGCCCCAGTTTTGTAAGTCTCCTTCATAGGTTTTGACTTAGTGGGCTTTTGTTTTTGAAAGATAACGACTGCCTGTCTTGACGATTATAGGGAACCATCATTGTCTTCTGTTTTGGAAGGACTCCTTCGATTCCATTCATTGTGCACCTGGATCAACTGAGAAACTACCCTGCCCCAGGTTATAATTAAGGGTTTTAATTTTTTTGTGAAAAGAAAAACTCCGACTTCTTTGGCTCAAAGGGGTTGACTAGGGATTATCTTCCTTATAAATCCACTGTTTAGGATTTGAAACAATGCATGTACCTCATCAGCGGGGTCTGTTCAAAAGCATACTGTAAAGATCGTGGTATCGTTTTCGTCATCCTCCCTCAAAAGGCTTAGAATTTTTTAATCAAGAGTTGAACATCAAAAAAAATGGAAGCAATTTTAAGCATAGTGAAAACAATTAATTCAAAACAGACACGTGTGATGCATTAATGAAATAAAAGAGTTTGACATGATAATTGTTTGAATGAGCAAAGAAATTACAACTTGAAAATTCAAATGAACAAAAGACACTCTCAATGATTTGGTGTAGGATCAGTGATCAAACTTGATCTCCTTGGCATCAATCAAGTCTTGGATCTTGTTCTTCAAACTCCAACAGTCGTCAGTGTCATGTCCAGGACTGTCAGAATGGTAGGCACATCTCACACTCGAGTTATACTTGGAAGAGGAAGTATCAGGATTTTGAGGAGGATCCTTTAGAGTGATCAGTTTCACCTTCAACAATTGTTGTAACGCTTGAGACAAAGGAATGTTGATGTCAGTATACTGCCTTTCTTGATACTTTACCCTACGCCTATTGCTCTGTCTTTTTTGAACAGGCGTGGGATCGGAGATCTGGGTTTCCCCTACATGTTGATCATGACGACTCTTTTTATCATGTACAGCATTGGACTCTTTCTTCCCATTGTAGGGCTTTTTCTGAGTATCAGAAGGTGTAACCTCTTGAATCTTCCCGCTTTTGATGCCAGCTTCAATTCTTTCACCAGTCAAGATAAGGTCTGTAAACTCGGCTGAAGAATTTCCAATCAAATGGTTGAAGAACGGACCAGACAGGGTCCCCAAGAACATATCCACAAGTTCACGATCAGTTAAGGGTGGCTGCACCCTTCCGGCAAGGTCTCTCCACTTTTGAGCATATTCTTTAAATCCTTCACTCGTCCCTAGTGACATACCCTGGAGTTGGGTACGCGTGGGAGCGAGGTCGGAATTATATTGATACTGCTTATAGAACGCAGTAGCCAAATCTTCCCAGTTGCGGATACTGGCTCCATCCAGCTGATAGAACCATTCGAGTTGAGTCCCTGAAAGACTATCCTGAAAGAAATGGATCCACAAATTCTTGTCAGCGGTGTAAGGCTGGATCTTTCTTACATATGATCGGAGGTGCAACTTTGGACAGGAAGCTCCGTCATATTTAGCAAAAACAGGTGCCTTGAATTTATGGGGAATCACCACCCCAGAGGATAAGCCTAGGTCTCCAAAGTCCAACCCTGGCATATTCTGAATCTCCATAGCACTTAAGCGGTCCTCCAGCTGTTTGTACCTATCCTCAGCAGGAGGATACTGTTCATCATTATAATCTGTCTCGTTGTCGGAGACCACGGGACTAGGAACCCTTCTCTCTTGTGGATTGTCTTTCCCTACAGAAGAAGTAGTCAGATCAACCTCATTTTGTAGTCCATTCCCAAATCTGCGTCCAGTGTTGAACAAGACGGTCCTCTTCTTCTTCTTCTTCAGAAGCAAGGTCTTCAACTCCTGTTGACCCTGGGCTAGGCTCATAACCAACTCTTGGAACTGGGCGTTCTGGGCCTGGAGGGCCTTGATAGCTTGTTCAATGGAAGGTTTAGAAGACACGATGATTGCTGCAATAAACAGCGAAGAAGATAAGTGACCTGTAAAAGTACCTGTTCTTGTACCCTAAAATTTTCCCTCTCATTTCTTCAACATTTTCTCACCACAAGACCCTTGGAGCTCAAGATCCAGTTAGGGTTTGCTTTGCTCAAGACTCCTCCTTGCACTGTTGACCCAAATTAGGGTTTGAGTTTGCACAAAGATGTTTTGACCTAAAGTGCCCAAAATGACTTTCATGCTTCATATTGGACTCTCAAGTTTACCCATACCAAGTTTCAAGCCTTGATTCCAATCTTTGCCCAGTCAATTGGACAGTTGACCTAGAAATCAGTTGTATTGGGGAAAAAGTCAACTGTGGTCAATTGACAGTCAAACCTCATGAAATTTGACCCACATCAACATTATGAACTCATATGAACCATTTGGTCAAGTTTGGATCACAATTCCACAAGAAATTTGATCAGATCACCAAAAGGGCAAAATGGTCATTTTTAGGGTTTTGACTGCACAAAGGCAATTTTTGACTGTTTAACCTAGCCAATGGCAAACCAAGCTCACATATGGACTCAAAGACCCCATGGAATTGTCTTGACATGTTCAACAAGTTCAAAAGATCCCAAATGCATAAGATTGACAGATGAATTTTTCAGTCAATTGATCAATTTTTGACTGTATACTGAAAAGTCAAACTTTGACTTTTTGGTCAAAATCAAGTGTCAAGATTCATTTTTCATCAAAACATGCCAAATTGTGAAACTTGTTCATCAAGAAATCAAAAATCACAAATTAGGGTTTGAAATGAAGAATCTTTATAACTTAGAAATTTTCTAAGTTATGAAAATCCCTAATTTTTTCCTAACTTTGTCCCATTTTTTCATCAAGATGCATTTGGATTCAAGGAAAACTCAAAACATGAAAGTTGTAGTCCATTGCAAAATCTACAACTTTGATTCACAAAGTTTCCTCAAAAGAAGCTTGTAGCTCAAGTTATGATTTTTGGAACAAGGGTGCAAAACATTCTTAACTTAGAAAAATTTTGACCTATTTTAGGCAGGATTTTTGCCTAACTTCATGGCCACTTTTCAAATACTTCCACTTGGAATTTCAACTTGCATTATAAAGATGGATTGTAGTACACATTCCAAGCTTTCCAAAATATCCAAGAACTCATCAAACAACCTTATGGTTAGGGAGAATCGAATTTGACAATATGGGCAAAACTCACTTTGTTCACGAACCATTTCCATGTCCATAACTTTGCATTTTTGAACTCAGCATGCTCTAAGCTAGATTACAGGCCTTTTATCTTATCCACACTCAATAATTTAATGCAAAACCCTTGTGTTCAAGCCTTATCTTATGTGTTTAAACATTGCATACAAGATTGAGCCATAATTAGAAAAAGCAATATATCCATTTTTGAAAAGTTGAACTTTATGTCAAATTTGCAAATCAAGAAGTACAAGGCAAATCTCTTTGGCACAAGTTCAGAAGCATATCACCCTGATCAAGAGGGATGGTTACAGCATATTTGAGGGGCCTGCACAAGTCTAGAAACCAAGTTGACATTTTGTTGCTTAAGTTAGAAGAAAGCTAGCATTTTGTAACACATCTCACATTTTCTGCCAAGAGAAGCTTAAGCAAACTTGTGAGACACATCCCAAACAACATAACTGAGCTAAGGCACAACCAAAACACCTTCCAAACCTCATCAAACCTCAAAACACCATCCTACTGCAGAAAACAGAGTCACCTCTGCAATTGGACTTCCATACCCCAATCCACTCGCGCATTCTTGCTAAAACCAGTTCATACACACTCCATACCACATATACAAGCTATCCCAAGCATTGGACACGACCTGTAACACCTCTAACCAACTTCACCATTTTCACTTTTTCTGTTTTGCAGGTTGATTGCCATAGCTTGATTCACTTGGTTTCAAAGCAAGCTAAAGGTTGGAATAGCATCCCTGGACTTCAAGCAAGATGTACCAATCCTCACCTGGCCTTGAAAGTACCTCCATTGCTAGACACGATCCAAGCTGAACAGGTAAGTTCATGGACTTCTATCTCTCAATCTAGGAAGAGTTAGCTTTAAGTTTATGAATGAAAAATGTTCTACTCATGGCCCTGAAGCTATACATATCCTCACTTTCCATTTATATTGCATATGCTGAGAGTATTTTGAACCTGAACATTGATAAAAACTTAGGTTAAGAATTAGGGATGGAGAAATTCTCTCTCATTTCTGAGAGTTAAGTTGAGTTTTTTATATGTATGGAATCGTGGCTTGATGCTTGACATCTTTCATGTTATGAGTTTGTGCTGAAAATCAAGGAATCATGAGATAGCAGAAACACGTGTTTTGTTGTTCAAGGAAGCTGGAGGTTGAAGAAGACAGAGTCTTTGGGCTGGGCCTGTGACATTTTTCCTTTTTGCACTATGTTTTTACATTTGCACCTCCTTGGCCCATTGCATTTTATTTTCATTATTTTTTACTTTTGATTTTTGTTTCTGACTTATTTATTTTTGTCAAAGCATAAAAAATATTAAAATTATTTTTTTCACCTTTTTTTGCATTTTTAGGTATTTATTTGTTCTAACTTGATATATGTAAATAAATAAATGTAGATACTTTTATTTCAAAATACTAAAATAATGCCAATACATTTCATTTTCTGATTTTTATTTTTATTTTACCTTTTGAAAACATTTTATAAAAAAATATCTTTTTTTGTAAATATTAAATATTTTATTTTTTTATACATTTAATATATTTTGTAAATAATATAAATGTTAATATATTTATTAGAATATTTAGGGAAAATACAAAGAATTAATACATTTTTATTTTTATTAATATTTTGACCTCAAAAATACTTTTTTTTACAATATACCTTCTTTTATTTATTTTCTGTACATAATTAATAAATATTGAAAGTAGTATATAATAAACACTTCTTATTTAGCAAAATTAGGGTTTTTGCCCTAACCATAAAAAATCCAAAAATCATCCTTTTTATTTTTATTTATTTGGCACATAAAAATACCCCTTTTTTCATACATATAAAAATCATTTTTTGCATCTTGCATATTTTATTTTATTTTTTTATTTAATTGTGCAATTAAAAACCTTGTAAAATTTCAATTTGGATGTAATAGTTTAGGTTTAAATTTCTTGCTAAAATATTCCCATTTGAACATTTGTACCCCCCATCCCATATTTGTGTTGTAATAACTTAGGACCTTTTATTCTTCGCATTTTAAAAGCTTTCTAATTATACCATGATAGAATTAGGGTTTTGTATGCAAAATTAACCAAAAATAGTTTGACCTAAATTCAAGATAAACAAGCATGAAAATGGACAACACTAATCACATTTGCACCCCTAGGGTATTCCACTTGTTGCCTTCAATAAATGGGCCATATTGCATGTTAGGTATCTTTGGCAAGAACAAAACAATCAAATGATCATAGTCCCTCGATGACGCTTTCGAAAGTTGCCTAAAAATGATCAAGTCCCTTAAAGGAAAAATTGCCCAAAGATACTTGGCACCATTGCAATCATGGTCTAAACGATGACCCGCGCCCGTCCCGTTCACATCCTAACACAAGGTTGTCCACCAAATACAATGGTGGAACAAAATTGTTAAAAGGGTTAAAACATAGCAAAGATCTTTGAGAAATTTAGGGTAGATAGCTCTTGGTTACTTGCCAACTTGCAAAACAAACACTTGCCTATTTTTTTCAAAAAAACACACATCACAAACACTTTCAAAACAACTTTCAAAAAAACATTGAAAACTTTTCAAAAGACATACATCTTTGTATACATCCCAACATGGATCATTACAAAGGTTGCCACCACATGGGCCTCTTTTCAAAACATTTTTCAAACCCACACACACAAAGCACCATTTCAAACAATTGAAAATCAAGGCAAGTTGATCTAAGCAAGTAACTAAGAGCCCATGGATAACCATGGATAGAAAGGGTGCTAATACCTTCCCTTTCTATAATCTACTCCTCGAACCCAAGAAAATATCTCAAAGGTTTTTGCTGTGCTTTTTAACCTTTCCTTAGGATAAAATAAAAAGTCGGTGGCGACTCTTGCTCAACCGAAACATTTGCAAAAACAAACGCAAAACCCAAGTCAGTTCTCCCATCGTATCACAGAACTGGCGACTCTGTTGGGGACTCTTTTAAGTGGAGTAACCTTAGGGCTTAGATCACCCTCTTGCATGACTAATTGTTTGTTTCGATTGCTTTATTATCTTGGCTCTCTTGTTTAGGTTTGCAATCCTACACCCGGATTTGGGGAAACATTCATAGATAGCAATACGTTGTGGAAACTGTGCAGGGTATACCGACACGGTTGAAGCAATAGCTATATTAGTGCGACATATTTGTGAGTACCGGTAACCCTTGAGTTCAATCAAGGAGAGTACGGGGCCGCTGAGTGATGTCACTAAGCACTAATGACCTAGAACCTTACTTGACCATCTTGGCCTTTCATTAGGGGTAGTGAGATGAACGGTTTTGGTGCAGTCCGAAGTTGATAGATACTCGATACTACACTCATTGAGGGTTGTTTTCTTGGAATATTTTGGTCGCTAGTTAAGTGGCTAAACCAAAACAATGAACAATGAAAACAATCCAGTGATATTGAGCTCCTTAGAACCCGGTTACTATTTATAGGACAGGTTTTTAAGCCAACTACACTCAAGAGGGTACTTACCTATGAAACCCCATGCAAGCCTGAAACTAGGGTTTGGTGTGACTTGCTTGTACATATGTTTTGTGCATACATCATAAACATCATAAAGCATCATTGCATTCACTAACCATTTCAAGGGCTTAGATCTTCATCTTTGTTCTTGTTTTGTAGGTCATGGAAATTCCTCGCAGGAAAACTATCCAAGTCAACCTTGTAAGAATCCCTCCTCAACTCAAGGAGCTCACATCCAGGATTCCGGAAAGCTCTCCCTTCAGTGAAAGACATGGTAGACTGCTCAGCCTAGTCAACACCAACATTGAAGAGGATATGGTAAAGGTGTTGTTTCAGTTCTTTGACCCCCTTCACCACTGTTTCACCTTTCCCGACTACCAATTGGTGCCCACTTTGGAGGAATTTTCTCAACTCCTGAGAATTCCTATCCTTAATCAACTACCTTTCAACGGTACGGAAAAGGAACCAAAGCCTGAAGATGTTGCTCAAGCACTACACCTACAGCCATCTAACATCAAGGGGCATTGGGAAACTAGAAGCGGTGTCAAAGGCTTCTTGGCAAAATTCTTATTTGAGAAGGCACAAGAGTGTTGGAATTCATTAGACCTACAAGCCTTTGAAGAAATTGTGGCACTTCTCATTTATGGGTTGGTCTTGTTCCCAAATCCTGACCAGCTTGTAGATGTCAACGCCGTCAAGATCTTCTTATCCAGAAATCCAATACCAACATTGCTTGGGGACATTCTTCACTCATTTTACACACGAACAATGAGAAAGAGGGGTGTTCTCATGTGCTGTACTCCTCTCCTTGCAAGGTGGTTTATTTTGCACCTTCCACAATCTGTCTTGAAGAATGACCAAGGCCTAAGGTGGTCACAACGGTTGATGACCCTTACTCACTCTGATGTACATTGGTGTTCTCGGTCCAGAGAAAATGTCATCATCGTCGATCGTTGTGGAGAGTTCCCTAATGTTCCATTGCTTGGCATTAGAGGAGGCATTACCTACAATCCTTGTCTAGCTTTGAGACAATTTGGATATGCACGGAGGGATGTCCCTCATGACATGTTGATTCCTGACTTAGTTTTTAACTTCGACAACAATGCGCAAGGACTTCGCCAAAGATTCATCAGAGCTTGGAGGATGCCTAACAAGGTAGACAGCAAGACACTGGGGCACAAGAACTCCATCCCTCTTGAGCCTTATCTTAAGTGGGTACGAACCCGAGCCCAGAGTCTAACGATGCCTTACCCTCATGTTCTCCATGTGATTAAAGAGCCCGTTAAGGAAGGAGAGGTTCCCTACACCATCCTATATCCTGACATGCCTACATCGTGGGAGGAGATGCAGAAGAGTTGGATCCAACTCAAGGAGGAACATAACACTTTTGAGGCCAGCTTCTACGCCAGTGAGAAGAAGGTTTTGGAGCTTACCCGCCGACTCCATGAGGAAGAGACCCTCAACACCTACATCGCACCAAAGAGGATGCGCAACGTCTTTTTACCTTGAGAAGTTTTTGTAATATTTGGCCCATGGGGCATTTATGTACTGACAAATTTCTTCTTATTAATATGACGTGCGTTCTTTTTGTTTGCAACAATTTTGAACTTTCTAAATCCTTGAATGCATTACATACATAAGCATACCATTCATCATGTGCATAAGCAGGTCTCCACACCAGGTTTCCTTATCTTTCTGTTGTTTATTTCAGTAAGATGGATCTCGAACAGACGGTCAAGGACTTGCAGTCTCAGAACGCACAGTTTCAACAACTCCTGATGACCTTGGCTAAGGGTCAGGAGGATCTGAAGACCCTGCTTGGGAACAAAGAGCAAGTGAAAAAGAAGAAGAAAATAGTCGGGGTGGCTACCCTAGGAAGAAGGTTTGAGGGTGAAGCCAGAAGAGTCCTTGAATTTCCTCCTACATCTGAAGAAGGAACCAGTAAGGGGAATGCGGCTGCGGTACCTTCCGAATCCGAAGCTGAAGAAGAAGAGGCTGAAGAAGATGAAGACTACTCAGAACAACAATACCCGCCCTCCGATGATAAGTACAAAAGCTTGGAAGACAGGTTGGTAGCTATGGAGCTGCAGAGAGTTCCCGGTTTGGATTTCAAAGATTTGGGATTAATTGCTGGAATTGTGATCCCCCCGAAGTTCAAAGTGCCAATTTTTGCAAGATATGATGGGTTGTCCTGCCCAAAAATGCACCTAAGGTCATATGTCCGAAGAATCCAACCTCACACCTCTGACAGAAACCTTTGGGTACATTTTTTTCAAGATAGCCTGTCTGGAACTCAGCTAGACTGGTTTTATAAGCTGGAAAGGTCGGAGATACGTAGTTGGGAGGATTTGGCAGCTGCTTTTTATCGCCAATATCAGTATAACTCTGACCTGGCACCAACCCGTACTCAGCTACAGAGTATGGGAATGGCCTCAGGTGAGGGATTTAAGGAATACGCCCAGAAGTGGTGCGATCTGGCTGGGAGAGTGCAGCCACCTCTTTCCGATAGAGAACTTGTTGATATGTTCCTAGGGACCCTGTCTGGTCCATTCTTTAATCATCTGATCGATAGCTCTTCCTCGGGGTTTACTGAATTAATTCTGACTGGCGAGCGGGTAGAAGCCGGTATCAAGAATGGGAAGATTCAGAAGGATGCCTCTGCATCTACAATTGCTAAGAAATCATTTCCGGTAAAGGAAGAAACAGCTGTTGTGTATTCTCAAAGAGGAGCAGGAAGAAGTGAGCGCAGGCCGACTGTAGGGGCCGTAATGATCCAAAATCCACCAAATGATCAGCCTCGCAATAACCCGTCCATACCTAAACAGCAATGGGGAGAACGGCCACCACGGCAGTTCACCCGCATTAATATGACGCCCGCGCAAGTTCTTCCACACTTGTTAAAGCTGAATCTCACAAATATCAAAGAAGCGCCGAAAAATGTGAATACGACCTCACCAGCTTACAATGCCAATGCCAAATGCGCCTACCATTCCGATAGCGTCGGACATGACACAAACAATTGTTGGGCGCTGAAAAATAAAATTCAAGACTTGATAGATGCAAAAGAGGTGGAGTTCGATGCTCCAGAGAAACCAAACGTGATATCTGCTCCGATGCCGAAGCACGGTCGAAATGTCCATGTCATTGAGGAAGATTTGTATGTTTCTGATGTCAATGACCTGATAACTCCGTTGTTAACCATCAAGTTAAATCTGCTAAAGGCCGGGATTTTACCGGGATGCAAAGAAGATTGTTACTGTTGTTACTCTCTGCCAATTGACTGCCCGTTACTGAAGAAAGGCATCCAAGGCCTGATGGACAGTCAACAAATTCTGTTTGAAAAGGTTCCTGCTATTCCAACCCCTACTGAAGATGTTTCAATTATCACCATTCACGCCAATCTTTCCAAGGCCGTCAGAAAGCCTGTTAAGATTACATCTGCTACAAAGTCTGTTCCTCTGAAGATAACTATGCCAGGGCCTGTCCCCTACAGTTCTGAAAAGTCAATACCATGGAATTACGGTGGAGAAATCTACTACCATGGTATTAAACAAGTTGAAGTAACCGAAGGAAGCTCTGATGAAGAAGATGCCAGCATTGGAAACATTGTCGGCACAAGCAAGATCACCCGAAGTGGGAGAATATTTTCTTCAGAGATTGTCCCCCCAAAGGCAATCTTTGGACCCTCATCTGCTGCCAAAGTTATTCCTGCGCCGATAAAACTTTCCGCGAAGACTCCGTTGATTGAAGATGTTGTTATTCCTATTGTTGTCCCTCCTACTTCTGCTGATAAGGGGAAAGGGATCCAAGATGAGCTCGTCAGGACGAGGGCTCAACCTTTGGTCATCCCGGAAACCTCTAAGAAAGAGATGGAGGAGATCCTGAAGATAATTAAGAAGAGTGATTATGACGTGGTAGAGCAACTGGGGCAAACCCCCTCGAAAATCTCCATGTTAGCATTGCTACTTTGTTCAGATGCGCACGCCAAAGCATTGATAAAATTCCTGAAGACAACCCATGTACCCCAGGAAACCTCTGTCGACCAATTCCAAAACTTTGTAGCCAGTCTTACAGCAAACAACGGTTTAGGTTTCTCTAATGCTGACCTAACCTCAAAAGGAAGAAAACACAATGACGCATTACATGTGTCAGTAGAATGCTAGGGAATTACTCTTGCCCATGTTCTAGTCGACACTGGTTCTTCTCTGAACGTGCTGCCTAAGAAGGCCCTCGACCGTTTAGACTGCGAAGGCTTGGAGTTAAGGCCAAGTAATATCATTGTAAGGGCATTTGACGGGTCAAAGAGAATGGTACATGGGGAGGTAGACATTCCCATTAAGGTTGGCACAGAGGTGTTCCCCTCAACTTTCTATGTGATGGACATCCGTCCGTCATACTCTTGCTTATTGGGGAGACCATGGATACACAATGCAGGGGCAATCACTTCTTCCCTACATCAAATGTTGAAGTACCCTGTCAAGGGAAATATCATAACCGTCCACGATGAAGAGGAATATATGATCAGCCACCTGAACTCTTTCCGATATGTAGAGGTAGAAGGGGAATTCGTTGAGACACCATTCCAACACTTCGAGGAAGTCTTTCCTGAAGTAGAAGTAGCAAAAGTGGTAGCTGAGGTACCAAAGCAGATGGCCAGAATGGCATCTCTAAAAGACGCAAAGGCCGCAATGAAGGAAGGAAAGATCTCAACATGGGGGCAGTTGCCGGACATTCCTCACAAAACAGACAGGTTTGGTTTAAGATTCACTGCTGCAGGGCAGAAAGCTATGCGCCGCTCAAAGGTTGAAAGAGCACCCATCAAGATCTCTCCTTTTGGGATCAATGCTTTGGAAGGTGAAGACGAGGAGGTCAACATCGAAGACTGGATCTACCCAACCATCGAAGGGGGACTACGCAACTGGGAGGCAAAGGACTTTGTCCCCATTACTTTTATTAATCAGTAATTATCTGTCAAACATTTCCTATGGTCTGTAATATTTACTTTTGAACAATCCGTGCACTACTTTTTCACCTCATGCCTTGCCCGGGGCATGTAGGTCCATTTGTAAGGGTTTTGATTATCTTCATATCCATATGCCATGTTTAATGATTCATTGGACGTTTTTTATCGATAAACTGTTGTGTTCATTTTCCTTCCTTTTTGCATTTTTTTTTAAAGATGGTTATCCCTTACACACACCCACGCTCACAAATGCAGGTACTCATCCACTCTGGATTCTACGGGTGACTATTCTTCTATGTCCTTTAACAACTCTGAAGATCTGGTCAATCAGGCTGAGTATGAAGATGACGAAGGTTGTGAAGTACCAGGGGAATTAGCCAGACTTCTACAGCAAGAGGAAATGGCCATCTTGCCTCACGAAGAGTCGTTGGAAACTGTCAACTTAGGAACAGAGGAAGACCGGAAGGAAGTGCAAGTGGGTGCCAATCTGGAACCAAGTGTCAAGGAGCGCCTAATACAGCTGTTAAATGAGTATGTTGAAATCTTCGCCTAGTCTTACGAAGACATGCCGGGTTTAGACACAGACATAGTGGTTCATCGTCTCCCTACAAGAGAGGATTGTCCACCGACCAAGCAAAAAGTCCGCCGAATGAGGCCCGACATGTCTGAGAAGATTAAAGCAGAAGTGATGAAACAATTCAACGCTGGCTTTCTGGCTGTTACATCCTATCCACATTGGTTGCTAATATCGTGCCGGTTCCTAAAAAAGATGGCAAGGTCAGGATGTGTGTAGACTACCGGGATTTGAATAGGGCCAGCCCCAAAGATGATTTTCTGCTACCGCACATTGACATTCTGATTGACAACACAGCTCAGCACAAAGTGTTTTCCTTCATGGATGGATTCTCGGGCTACAATCAAATTAAAATGGACCCCGAGGACATGGAGAAAACAACCTTTGTTACACAATGGGGTACTTTCTGTTACAAGGTGATGCCGTTCGGACTGAAGAACGCAGGGGCAACTTATCAACGCGCCATGGTAGCTTTATTTCATGATATGATACATCATGAGATCGAAGTTTACGTAGACGATATGATAGCTCGGTCACAAACAGAGGAGGAACACCTTGAACATCTAGAAAAGCTGTTTGCCATGTTGAAAGAGTACAAACTCAGGTTGAATCCAAGTAAGTGTACTTTTGGAGTTAGGTCTGGTAAGCTTCTAGGGTTTATTGTCAGCAACAAAGACATTGAGGTCGATCCAGCAAAAGTAAAAGCAATACAAGAGATGCCTGCTCCCCGTACTGAAAAGGAGGTTAGAGGGTTCTTGGGGCGCTTGAACTATATTGCCAGATTCATCTCTCATCTGACTTCTACCTGTGAGCCAATTTTCAAATTATTAAAGAAAGATCAGGTAGTCGAATGGAACGACGATTGCCAAGCTGCTTTTGATAAGATCAAGGAGTATTTGCTAAAACCTCCTATTCTGATGCCTCCCATCGAAGGAAGACCATTGATCATGTATCTGACCGTCTTGGATAACTCAATGGGGTGTGTTTTGGGCCAGCATGACGAGTCTGGTCGAAAAGAGCATGTTATTTATTACCTTAGCAAAAAGTTTACCAACTGTGAGACTCGCTACTCACTGCTCGAAAAAACTTGTTGCGCTTTGGTATGGGCTGCTCGCCGACTAAGGCAGTATATGCTGACTCATACCACCTTGTTGATTTCCAAAATGGATCCTATCAAGTATATCTTCGAGAAGCCTGCTTTATATGGAAGAATAGCTAGATGGCAAATGATCCTAACTGAGTATGACATCCAATACACCACTCAAAAAGCTATAAAAGGGAGTGTACTAGCTGACCATCTAGCTCATCAAGCTATCGAAAATTATCAGTCCATGAGATTTGACTTCCCAGACGAGGACATCATGAATTTGGACAACATTGAAGGTAACAGACCGTATGACGGACCAGAAAAGGGATCCCGATGGACCCTGTACTTTGATGGTGCTTCAAATGCACTTGGAAACGGTATTGGTGCGGTACTCATTTCCCCGGAAGGTTGTCACACTCCTTTCACGGCTCGACTTTGCTTCAGCTGCACAAACAACATGGCGGAATATGAAGCTTGCATCTTCGGTCTCAAGGCTGTTATAGACTTGGGGATCAAATCTTTGATCGTGTTTGGGGACTCGGCTTTGGTTATCAGTCAAATCAAAGGAGAGTGGGATACCAAGCATCCTAATCTTATCCCATACAAAGAACATGTCCTAACATTGTTGCCTCATTTCGAGCAGATTACCTTCGAGCATTTCCCGCGAGAAGAGAATCAGCTAGCAGATGCTCTGGCAACAATGTCTTCTATGTTTAAACTCAACTGGGATAACGAGGCTCCCCAAATCACCATCGAGCGAATGGATGAACTTGCGCATTGTCACGAGATTAATACCGAAGAAGTAGTGGAACAACCCTGGTTTCACGAAATCAAAAGGTATCTCCAGACTAGAGAATATCCCGAAGGAGCTTCCATAAATGACAAGAAGTTTCTAAGGAAATTTGTTGCCAAGTTCTTCCTGAGCAATGGCATCCTCTATAAGCGCAATCATGATTGTGTTTTACTCCGATGTGTTGACAAAGCTGAAGCAGAGTTAATCATGACAGAGATGCACAGCGGTACATTTGGCACCCATTTGAGCGGGCATACTATGGTGTGATCGGTGGATCTGGAACTGACTGTTTAACGCTGGTTCGCGAAATGTCGCGGAAGCAAGAGTCGCCACCGTCTTTTATTTTCTCCAAATGGAAAGGACAAAAGCACAGAAAAATTCCTTAAAGAGATCGCTCTCGGTTCGGGAGGTAGATTATAGAAAGGGAAGGTGTTAGCACCCTTTCTATCCATGGTTATCCATGGGCTCTTAGATACTTGCTCAATGTGTTTTCAAAATTGTTTGTTTGCTTTTCAATGTGGGTTTAAAAAGTTTCTTTGAAAAATTTCAGTTCGACTCGTACGTCAGAGTGTTTGAAAAGTTTGTTTTGAAAGCTTTTGAAAATGTGTTGGTGTGAAAAGTATTTTTGTTTGAAATTAGAGCAAGTATCCTTGAGAACCTACCTACCCTAAGGAATTCGTCTGTGTAAAAATCCTTTAAAGTAGTGCCATCCCACCATTGAGAGGTAGGTAGCACCACCGTTGGAGGTGTTCGGGTCAATTCGAAGGTTTGGGACATGGTGATCACCGGAGCAATGGGAAGACACCTTAGAAGCTACCCTCATGCCAGGTTCCCGGATCATGAGGACTTACTAAGACATCCTCTACTCGACGATCACCTTTCGAGGCAAGGCAACAGTGAGGCGTACCCTAGGGGTGGTGTGTGCGAATTGTGTGTCATTTTCAGATATTTTGTCTTGTTCATGGTATAGGTGATCTACGCTTGATTTTATTTTATCCATTCATTCTTGCATGCTTATTTAACAGTTAATATTTGCGGGAAAATAAATCTAAACTATTACAAATGGCGCGGGTCCACATCGCCAAAATTAAACCGGACCCGATTTGACGGAAAGTAAATAAAACAAAAGAAATAAAAGTGCGAGAAGTTTAAGTTACAATGCTTCGGGAGAGATACATAATGAATTAAGCGAAATAAAACAAATGTGCGAATAAAATAAATTACGAACGAGGGCGTTGGACCCTTTTGCAAAATATTATTAATAAGGAATTAAAATTAAGAATTAAAAGAAAATGTTTTTTAGTATTTTTGTGTTTTTTGAGATTTAATAAAAAAAGAATTAATTAAAAACCAAAATGAAATGTTAAACCTAGTTCTAATTATTTTTAAGTTTATTATGAAAGTATTAAATTTAACCTAAATGCAACCCTAATTAGTTTACCAGTTTAATTATGAAAATAAATAAATCACTAATATTATGGCAAAAAAAAAAGGAAAATTAAAAGGAATAAAAAGTTATTAAACCTAATGCTATATTTTTGGATTTTTTTATGGAAAAAAGAATTAATATTGCAAACCCTAATTTAAATTGAATTTATTTACATGCTAATTTATGTATAAGGAAATAATTAAAATAAAAATTATTTATCACATTTTTGTCTTTTCTGATTTTTTTATGATGTTTTTTATATTTGTGAAAAAAAATAATTAATTAAATTAAAACAAATCAGGAAAATAAAATAGCAATTAAAAATAAAATAAAAAATAAAAAGAATTGCAAACCAGGGGGGGTGGAAGTCCCAATTTGGAGGTCTGAGCCCAGCAATCTAGCCCAATTGATTTTGGCCTTATTGACTTTTTTGAATCACATATGGTGCATTGACTCAAGCCTACAGCGTTCATCAATCTTCAGCCCTTGATTTGGATTCTCTTGGATGCGTGTATGCTTGGATGATGATGGAACATGGTATGCCTTAACACTAGCGCTGCATGGGAATTTACATTGAAAAAGAATATTGGAAATTATACAGACCTGGGACTCGAACCCAGGTCTTTAACGTGCCGGCACAACCACCTTGCCACTGAAGCGCTTCATGCATTGTTAACATTACATAAGCAACAATTATTATAAAAAGAACAAACACATTAGTAATCTAAACGCGCGAAATTTTAAACAAGCCTATCACTGCGTGACACGACTTCATCTTCTCCATTAGCCCTGTAAAATAAAGAACAAATGCAACGGTTTTTGGACGTTCCCTTAGGCCTGCTACCAAGAAATAGCGATTAGGCCTATGTAACTCATAAATTCATCGCGACTATGGTAACCTCTTCGTCCAGGTCTGTTGATTGCAATGGTGGTACTGGGGATGTCCAATTTTTCCTCTATTAAGAATCCCTAATTTGAAGCTCAGGAAACCCTAACATTCAATCATGGTATAATCGTATATAGCGCACAAAAAAGCAATTGGATATGTTGGTTAGCATCAAAACATTATAATGAACATGAATCCATAGATAAATTTCACAAATAAGGCCTAGATCATGATGTACGAATGGCAATTTTTCTCTGTACAGTTTGAGATTGTTTTACCAATTCTTGAAGCTTGAGTTGATGTTAGGGATTGGAATGTATTCAGGAGACCACAAGGAAGCTTTTGGAATCAATATTAGGACTTGAATCCACCTAGAACCCTGATTTCAGTCTTGAACTTTATGGCAATTTTTTCAAGTTTTTAAATTGGTCTCTGGCGCCTCTTTTTAGTGTGTGGGCATTAGGTTTTGACTCAGCACTTATGAGGGAAGGGAATTAGGTCATTAGCTGGCCTTGATCCATGCCCATGAGAGAATTAGTCTTAGGTCTTTCACCATTAACAAACTTTCCCTTTTTTTTAGCAAAACCAAGACTTGGTGTACAACCTAACCCTAGCATGAGTTTGTGAGCTGGCACATGATATATGGAAGCTATTCCAATTCAAATGACACTATTCCATTGATTTTTAAATTTTATTTGAATTTTTAAAGATTTAAAATGAATTAAATTATCAAAAATTAAATAAAATAGAAAAATCAATGTTTGATCTTGAAATTAATCATGGGACACGTGTGTGGCATGACAAGGCTGAATCAAGTGGAAGAAAGTGGGCCCTTTTGTCAAAAATTGAAGTTTCAAGGATAGTTGACTTTTGCCATTTCACAAAAATTTCCCAACTTCTCCAATGCATAACTTGCTCAATTTTTTAAGATTTTCTCATGTTCTTGGACATTTTGGAAAGGTCTTTGAGTCCTTTAACCAATGCCTTTGGTCCCATGTCATTTTGATTTTCCAATCTCAAGTTATGGCCTTTGACTTAAAGTCCCTTTTTGTTGACTTTTGAAAATGACCTATAATGTTGAAATTGATAACTTTTTGTGAGAGCATTTCTTGGACTTGAAGTATGAATATGAGTTGTAGGAAATGTCTTTCTCTTCAAAATGAGCTTTGGATAGAATTTTTCTGATAATCCATGTGAAAGTTATGCCCTGGTCAATTTCAGTTGACTTTTTCAGCTGTCCAAATAAGGAAACTTTTGCATCTTGATGATTTTCTGAGCCAAATTTTGAGAATCATGATCAAGCATTGATCAAATGATGTTTGTGGCTTCAAAATGATATGTTGACCAAAAATTTGAACTTTTGACTGTCAAATGACCATTTTGCCCCTACAGTTGACTGTAGTGCAATTTAGGGTTTTGACTGTGCAATTTTGAGCTGAATGCCTTGAAACTTGATATGAGGATGCTTGACCATGTTTGTAAGCATATGAGATTTGATTGAGCCTTTGAAAACTTCATTTTCTTGATCAGAACCCAAACCCTAGTTTTGACTGTATAGGAGACAGTTGAGCTGTGCAACCTTTGGGGAATTTTGTGACTTGACTTGGCAATTTCTTGAAGAATATGGGAGGGCAAATTTTGGGGTGCAACAGTTGCCCCTGTTCAATCTTCTTAGACCTGAGGATGCAGATTGGCTGACGTGCCTTTCGTAATCCGAGGGTAGAAGATGATTGGACACTAGAGTGCCCAGAAATTTGCGCTCACATGTTAACAATGATGGGGGAATGGGCTTATAGAGGCCATTTGGAGGTCGCTGGATAGGATGATGAGCTTATAGATGCCATCTGGATGTTTGATTGCGTAAGAGATTCCTTGGCGAGAACCTGCATACCTGCAAAACAGAAAATGAGTACCTGACACGTTGCAGGAGCTGATTTTTAGATGCCTGGTATAAATGTGTCCTGACTGGTTACAGGAGCTGAGTCTGGAGCTTCAAACGGCGATGAAAGAACCAGGGATGGTTACTACCTTAGCATGAATGGTAAGAGAACCTTGGGCGACTTTAACTTCAACAACGCTCGTTGAGAAAAATCTTGGGTGTCTTTAACTTCAACAACGCTTGTTGAGAAAAATCTTGGGTGTCTTCTACTGGGATAAGAATCAGGGAGATCTTAGGGTCGATCTGACTGAACCAGAGAGGGCCTTTGACGGGATAAGCATCAGGAAAATCTTAGGGTCGATTTAACTGAACCGGTCTAGGTCTTGAAATATCTTCAACTGGATAAGCATCAGGGAGATCTTAGGGTCGATCTGACTGAACCAGAGAAGGCCTTGGACTGGATAAGCATCAGGAAAATCTTAGGATCGATTTAACTGAACCGGTCTAGGTCTTGAAATATCTTCAACTGGATAAGCATCAGGGAGATCTTAGGGTCGATCTGACTGAACCAGAGAAGGCCTTTGACTGGATAAGCATCAAGAAAATCTTAGGGTCGATTTAACTGAACCGGACAAGGTCTTGAAATATCTTCAACTGGATAAGCATCAGGGAGATCTTAGGGTCGATCTGACTGAACCAGAGAAGGCCTTTGACTGGATAAGCATCAGGAAAATCTTAGGGTCGATTTAACTGAACCGGTCTAGGTCTTGAAATATCTTCAACTGGGTAAGCATCAGGGAGATCTTAGGGTCGATCTGACTGAACCAGAGAAGGCCTTTGACTGGATAAGCATCAGGAAAATCTTAGGGTCGATTTAACTGAACCGGGCAAGGTCTTGAAATATCTTCAACTGGATAAGCATCAGGGAGATCTTAGGGTCGATCTGACTGAACCAGAGAAGGCCTTTGACTGGATAAGCATCAGGAAAATCTTAGGGTCGATTTAACTGAACCGGACAAGGTCTTGAAATATCTTCAACTGGATAAGCATCAGGGAGATCTTAGGGTCGATCTGACTGAACCAGAGAAGGCCTTTGACTGGATAAGAATCAGGAAAATCTTAGGGTCGATTTAACTGAACCGGACAAGGTCTTGAAACATCTTCAACTGGAATAAGTGTCAGAACGTTGCCATATATGGTTTACATCTGGACTATATCTGGAAGGAGATCTGGAAGCAGCATCAGAACGTCACCATATCTGGGTCATATCTGAAACTATATCTAGAAGGAAATCTGGAAGCAGTATCAGAACGTCACCATCTCTGGGTCATATCTGAAACTATATCTAGAAGGAAATCTGGAAGCAGTATCAGAACGTCACCATCTCTGGGTCATATCTGAAACTATATCTAGAAGGAACTCTGGAAGCAGCATCAGAACGTCACCATATCTGGGTCATATCTGAAACTATATCTAGAAGGATATCTGGAAGCAGTATCAGAACGTCACCATCATCTGGGTCATATCTGAAACTATATCTAGAAGGATATCTGGAAGCAGTATCAGAACGTCACCATCATCTGGATCATATCTGAAACTATATCTAGAAGGAAATCTGGAAGCAGTATCAGAACGTCACCATATCTGGGTCATATCTGAAACTATATCTAGAAGGATATCTGGAAGCAGTATCAGAACGTCACCATATCTGGGTCATATCTGAACTATATCTGGAAAGAATTGCGTTAGTTGATAGTAATCATTTTTATATTGATCTTTTTCCTGAAAAGGCAAAACATAATTGTATGCAAAATCATGATGCATGAACTGTATGTCTTCAAAATTAATGAGATTCGTGCCATATGATGCATATACATGCTACAATGTACGAAGATATGATGTTTATGACTGTATTTTTGTCTAAGAAAATAAATCCTTGACGGGTGCCGGGAAGTCGTATCCTGGGCTGATGTTGAAGAATAGTTTTTTTTGCCTCCGCTGGGGATGATAGTTGCAAGTATACCGGTGGGAGAAGATAATTCCGTTGGGGAATAAACTTGGCAAATGACGGATTCTGCGGGGAGAAAAGATACTCTAGTGACCATGCTGAGAAGTAATACTCTGTGGGAAGAGAGATGCCTTGCTGAGTGTTAATAGTAACCTGCTGAGGATATCCTTGTTGTTGGAAGTGTCGATAGACTTCGCTGGGGATAGGAAGACTTTGTCGACGACGCTCTTTCCGTGGCTTTTGGCTGAGGATAACCCAGTTATATCCTGTTAAGGAAATAACTCTTTGAATAAAGCCGGGAGACGCGTTCGTGTTCTGCGAGGGGATAAGCTTCCAGAATCTACTGGGGATAAGCTTATTGCTTGGGGATATGGATTCCAATTTTTCTTGGGGAAACTGGATTGGACTCTCTCGGGGGAGTATTGAACTGTATTGGTTATGTTCTTCAACGGAACTTACCCTGATGCCTTGAAGGATAGAACAATCAGACTGCTTAGACCACTCTTCATTGCCCCTGTTTCTATGGGGGAGGAAGACCTATGAGGTGCTGATTGTTGTTGACGGGCGAACCTTCTTCTGGTAGATAGGTGACAAGATGGCAGGACATAGTCGTACGCTTTGATCCCTAATTTTTTTTGCTTGGACCGCCCTTTCGGGTTTTCAGTCCACCGGGATACCCATTTTTGCTCAAGCCGCCTTTTCAGGTTTTCGACTTGCCGGGTGTACAGATTTTTTTCATTTCATCCCTTCATTTTGCCCGAACCCTTTTGGTTCGCCGGGAAGCCCTTATTTTTGCCTAGGTGTGTCAACCTAGCGGGTCTTTGATTTTGCGTAGTATTTTTCGACTATGTCCACGCTCTTAGAATGCAGGTAGGTGCCCCTGGCTGCTTGTGTTGCCATATTACCAGAAGGTGTCTGATCGTGCAAGATTCGTTGCTGGAGTGCCCCAAGTGACTCAGGCAGAGATTTGCCCCAGGCTTTTTGGCCTTTTGAGAGATTCTCTGGATCTTGACTTAACTGCCCCAGATGGTAGACCATGATCATGCCGTGCCCCTTGATTGGAGATACTCTTGTTCATTAGACTTTCGTCATGCGAATTTCTATGCTGTTCAAACAAAAAGTCATATGCAAACAAAGTTATGTTAAAAATGCAAAGCTTATGTCTGTCTCGAAGATTTTGAAAATGCATTCTTTTTCATAAAACAAGTAAATGTTTGTAAACACATGATGTCAACTCCGTATTTACCGTAGGCCTTAAGGAGTCAGGATACCTTTCGTAACAGTATGCTTTCAAACTAACCCATGCTTCAGCTAGGTCTTTTAAGGGTTATAATGTGGCCTGGTTCACGGTTTAAGAAACAAAGGATAAAGGCTCAAATTATTTGTACCCACCCGCTCTTCGTGATGTTCTCCAAACCTAAACTCAGTTGATCATACGTTAGACCTAGTTTGAGTCTTTGTTCTGATTTTCCAGTGATGGTTCGGATATTGATGATTTATTCTGAATAGGCAGTCATCATTTTTTGTCGAGGGTTTGTGGGACCTCTTTCTTTTTTATTTTGTTATCCCTATTTTTTGCCTGAACTGTTTCCTTTTTTGGAATTACAGTCAGCGGGATGCCCCAGTTTTGTAAGTCTTCTTCGTTGGCTTTGACTTTTTGGGCTTTTCATTTATGATTTTTTTTTGTTGATAATGACTGCCTGTCCTTATGATTATTCGGAACCATCACTGTCTTTCTTCGTTTTGTAAGGATCTCTTTTTGGTGCCATTCGTTATGCACTCGGATCAACTGAGAGACTACCCTGCCCCAGGTTATGATTGAGGGTTTTGATTTTCGAAAATAAAAACTCCTACTTCTTTGGCTCAGAGGGGTTGACGAGGGATTATCATCCTTATAACTCCAGTGTTTAGGGATTGAAACAATGCCTGTACCTCACCAGCGGGGTCTGTTCAAAAGCATACTGTAGCGATCGTGGTATCGTTTTCGTCATCCTCCCTCAAGAGGCTCAGAATTATTAACCAAGAGTTGATCATCAGAAAAAATATGAAAAGAATTTTGAATATAATGAAAACAATCGTATTAATTCCCAAAACAGACGTATGCGATGCATTAATAGAATAAAAGAGTTTGCTATGACAGTAATTGTTTGTATAAGCAAAGAAAAATACAACTCAAAAATTCAAATAAACAAAGGCTTCAACGATTGGGTAACGGAGCAGTGATTATGTTCGGAGTCTCTGGCACTTCAAACTGAATCTCTCCGGCGTCAATCATATCTTGGATCTTGTTCTTGAGAGGCCAGCAGTTGTCTGTAGTATGCCCCGGGCTATCAGAATGATATGCGCACCTATCGTTGGGATGATAGTTGGGAGCCGAAGTGTTCGGATTCCGAAGGGGAGCCCTTAAGGTGATCAGCCCTGCCTTCAACATTTGTTGTAGTGCTTGATCCAGCGACATGTTGAGTTTGGTATACTGTCGTTTCTCCTTGCGCTGCTGCCCCTGTCCTTGTTGAGCAGGTCCGGGATTGGAGATCTGGATTGCCCCTACCTCATGACGGCTCTTTTTACCGTGCACAGCATTGGATTCTTTCTTTCCCTGATGAGGCTTTTTATCAGAAGGTGCAGCCTCTTGAATCTTCCCAGACCGGATACCAGCTTCTATTCGCTCTCCAGTCAAGATAAGATCTGTGAATCCAGCAGACGAATTCCCAATTAGGTGGTTGTAGAATGGACCAGACAGGGTCCCCAAGAACATATCGACAAGTTCCCGATCAGTCAGAGGTGGTTGTACCCTTCCAGCAAGATCCCTTCATTTCTGCGCATATTCTTTAAAACCTTCGCTTGATCCTAATGACATACCCTGGAGTTGGGTACGCGTAGGAGCAAGGTCGGCATTATATTGATACTGCTTGTAGAAAGCAGTAGCCAACTCCTCCCAGTTACGAACCTTGGTCCCATCCAGCTGATAGAACCATTCGAGATGAGTCCCTGAAAGACTCTCCTGAAAGAAGTGGATCCACAAATTCTTGTCCACCGTATATGGTTGAATCTTACGAACATAGGACCTGAGATGTAACTTGGGACAAGACGCCCCGTCATACTTAGTAAAGGATGGTGCTTTGAACTTCCGAGGAATAACCACACCAGTTGACAAACCCAAATCTCCAAGATCCAGCCCAGGTACCTGTTGGATCTCCATAGCATTCAGCCTATCCTCCAACTGTTTGTACTTGTCCTCAGCCGGAGGGTACTGTTCGTCGTCGAAATCTGTTTCATTGTCAGAGACCTCTGGACTGGGCACCCTTTCCTCTTGATGACTGCTTTTTCCCACAGATGGAATTGTCCTCTCAGTTTCAATTTGCGGTGTATTCCCAGATCTGCGTCTAGGGCTGAACAAAACAGTCCTCTTCTTCTTCTTGTCCTTCTTCAAGAGCAAAGCCTTCAGATCTTGCTGCCCTTGGGTCAAATTCATTATCAACCCTTGGAATTGGGCGTTCTGAGCCTGGAGGTCCTTGATAGTCTGCTCGGCTGATGATTCAGGATTCATGACGATCGGCTGAAATAAACAGCGGAGAAAGGTAAGCAACCTGTCAAAGGGATACCTGAAATGCAATGAGATGTATGACATGCGTGTAATGTTTTCAAGGACCTCGCGGGGTAAACAGAGAACTTGTTAGAGTTGGAAACTGGTAACTTGATTGAAAGAACTTCATGTTGTTGAGAGTCCTTCCTCAAGGGTCAAAGGCTCACCATATCCAGTGGGTCATAGCCCCTGACAACCTTGGCTAGAGGAAAATAAATCCTCCTTGCCCCTTGCTGGGATAGTGGGTTCATCATGACCTGCATCACAAGCCCTTGAGATCCTTGAAATGGGTTAGGATGTATGCAATGGTATGATGTCATGCTATGCATGGGGTGATGTAGGTAAACCCTGTTATGAGTCCCAATTAAGGACTATAAACAGACCCTGCAAGAAATTCAGTATACTTTGTTATGAGTCCCAATTAAGGACTATAAACAAAACCTGCAAGAGATCTAGTAAACCCTGTTATGAGTCCCAATTAAGGACTATAAACAACCCTGCAAGAAATTTAGTACCCTGTTATGAGTCCCAATTAAGGACTATAAACAAGACCTGCAAGAAATTTAGTACCCTGTTATGAGTCCCAATTAAGGACTATAAACAAGACCTGCAAGAAACAAGTGTCAGGTAACAAGCACGCAGATAGTCAAGTATGAAGGCACACAAGTCACACAAAAGAGCCCTTAGGGTTTAGGCCGGCATGGGGTCTGGGTATTACCCTCTTGAAGTTGGTGGGTTCAACCTGTCCTATTAGAGGTAACCGGGTTCTAAAGGTCCCAATATCACGGGATTGCTTTCATTGTTCATCGTTTCGATTTAGCCACTGAACTGGCGACCGAAATATTCCAGGAAAGCAACCCTCAATTGAGTGTAGTATCGAGTATCAACCAACCTCGGACTGCACCAAAGTCAGTTATCTCACTACCCTAAAGAGGCCAAGATTGTTCAATTAAGGTTCCTAAGGTCTGTTGATGCTTCACGACACCACATGGAGGCCCCGTACTCTCCTTGACTGAACTCAAGGGTTACCGGTACACACCAAAGTGCCACATCAACATAGCAGACTGCTTCAACCATGTCGGTATACCCCGCACAGTTCCCTCACAGCCTTGTTGCTACTTTCTAAGAAGGTATCCCCAGATCCGGGTTTAGGATCTATAGAACTCCCAAGCAACCCACAATAATAAAGCAAGCAAAGAATACAATTGAAAACACAGTGATCTTAATCCTAAGGTACACCTCACTTTAAAAGTTTATCCCCAGCAGAGTCGCCAGTTCTGTGATCGGTGGATCTGGAACTGACTGTTTAACGCTGGTTCGCGAAATGTCGCGGAAGCAAGAGTCGCCACCGTCTTTTATTTTCTCCAAATGGAAAGGACAAAAGCACAGAAAAATTCCTTAAAGAGATCGCTCTCGGTTCGGGAGGTAGATTATAGAAAGGGAAGGTGTTAGCACCCTTTCTATCCATGGTTATCCATGGGCTCTTAGATACTTGCTCAATGTGTTTTCAAAATTGTTTGTTTGCTTTTCAATGTGGGTTTAAAAAGTTTCTTTGAAAAATTTCAGTTCGACTCGTACGTCAGAGTGTTTGAAAAGTTTGTTTTGAAAGCTTTTGAAAATGTGTTGGTGTGAAAAGTATTTTTGTTTGAAATTAGAGCAAGTATCCTTGAGAACCTACCTACCCTAAGGAATTCGTCTGTGTAAAAATCCTTTAAAGTAGTGCCATCCCACCATTGAGAGGTAGGTAGCACCACCGTTGGAGGTGTTCGGGTCAATTCGAAGGTTTGGGACATGGTGATCACCGGAGCAATGGGAAGACACCTTAGAAGCTACCCTCATGCCAGGTTCCCGGATCATGAGGACTTACTAAGACATCCTCTACTCGACGATCACCTTTCGAGGCAAGGCAACAGTGAGGCGTACCCTAGGGGTGGTGTGTGCGAATTGTGTGTCATTTTCAGATATTTTGTCTTGTTCATGGTATAGGTGATCTACGCTTGATTTTATTTTATCCATTCATTCTTGCATGCTTATTTAACAGTTAATATTTGCGGGAAAATAAATCTAAACTATTACAAATGGCGCGGGTCCACATCGCCAAAATTAAATCGGACCCGATTTGACGGAAAGTAAATAAAACAAAAGAAATAAAAGTGCGAGAAGTTTAAGTTACAATGCTTCGGGAGAGATACATAATGAATTAAGCGAAATAAAACAAATGTGCGAATAAAATAAATTACGAACGAGGGCGTTGGACCCTTTTGCAAAATATTATTAATAAGGAATTAAAATTAAGAATTAAAAGAAAATGTTTTTTAGTATTTTTGTGTTTTTTGAGATTTAATAAAAAAAGAATTAATTAAAAACCAAAATGAAATGTTAAACCTAGTTCTAATTATTTTTAAGTTTATTATGAAAGTATTAAATTTAACCTAAATGCAACCCTAATTAGTTTACCAGTTTAATTATGAAAATAAATAAATCACTAATATTATGGCAAAAAAAAAGGAAAATTAAAAGGAATAAAAAGTTATTAAACCTAATGCTATATTTTTGGATTTTTTTATGGAAAAAAGAATTAATATTGCAAACCCTAATTTAAATTGAATTTATTTACATGCTAATTTATGTATAAGGAAATAATTAAAATAAAAATTATTTATCACATTTTTGTCTTTTCTGATTTTTTTATGATGTTTTTTATATTTGTGAAAAAAAATAATTAATTAAATTAAAACAAATCAGGAAAATAAAATAGCAATTAAAAATAAAATAAAAAATAAAAAGAATTGCAAACCAGGGGGGGTGGAAGTCCCAATTTGGAGGTCTGAGCCCAGCAATCTAGCCCAATTGATTTTGGCCTTATTGACTTTTTTGAATCACATATGGTGCATTGACTCAAGCCTACAGCATTCATCAATCTTCAGCCCTTGATTTGGATTCTCTTGGATGCGTGTATGCTTGGATGATGATGGAACATGGTATGCCTTAACACTAGCGCTGCATGGGAATTTACATTGAAAAAGAATATTGGAAATTATACAGACCTGGGACTCGAACCCAGGTCTTTAACGTGCCAGCACAACCACCTTGCCACTGAAGCGCTTCATGCATTGTTAACATTACATAAGCAACAATTATTATAAAAAGAACAAACACATTAGTAATCTAAACGCGCGAAATTTTAAACAAGCCTATCACTGCGTGACACGGCTTCATCTTCTCCATTAGCCCTGTAAAATAAAGAACAAATGCAACGGTTTTTGGACGTTCCCTTAGGCCTGCTACCAAGAAATAGCGATTAGGCCTATGTAACTCATAAATTCATCGCGACTATGGTAACCTCTTCGTCCAGGTCTGTTGATTGCAATGGTGGTACTGGGGATGTCCAATTTTTCCTCTATTAAGAATCCCTAATTTGAAGCTCAGGAAACCCTAACATTCAATCATGGTATAATCGTATATAGCGCACAAAAAAGCAATTGGATATGTTGGTTAGCATCAAAACATTATAATGAACATGAATCCATAGATAAATTTCACAAATAAGGCCTAGATCATGATGTACGAATGGCAATTTTTCTCTGTACAGTTTGAGATTGTTTTACCAATTCTTGAAGCTTGAGTTGATGTTAGGGATTGGAATGTATTCAGGAGACCACAAGGAAGCTTTTGGAATCAATATTAGGACTTGAATCCACCTAGAACCCTGATTTCAGTCTTGAACTTTATGGCAATTTTTTCAAGTTTTTAAATTGGTCTCTAGCGCCTCTTTTTAGTGTGTGGGCATTAGGTTTTGACTCAGCACTTATGAGGGAAGGGAATTAGGTCATTAGCTGGCCTTGATCCATGCCCATGAGAGAATTAGTCTTAGGTCTTTCACCATTAACAAACTTTCCCTTTTTTTTAGCAAAACCAAGACTTGGTGTACAACCTAACCCTAGCATGAGTTTGTGAGCTGGCACATGATATATGGAAGCTATTCCAATTCAAATGACACTATTCCATTGATTTTTAAATTTTATTTGAATTTTTAAAGATTTAAAATGAATTAAATTATCAAAAATTAAATAAAATAGAAAAATCAATGTTTGATCTTGAAATTAATCATGGGACACGTGTGTGGCATGACAAGGCTGAATCAAGTGGAAGAAAGTGGGCCCTTTTGTCAAAAATTGAAGTTTCAAGGATAGTTGACTTTTGCCATTTCACAAAAATTTCCCAACTTCTCCAATGCATAACTTGCTCAATTTTTTAAGATTTTCTCATGTTCTTGGACATTTTGAAAAGGTCTTTGAGTCCTTTAACCAATGCCTTTGGTCCCATGTCATTTTGATTTTCCAATCTCAAGTTATGGCCTTTGACTTAAAGTCTCTTTTTGTTGACTTTTGAAAATGACCTATAATGTTGAAATTGATAACTTTTTGTGAGAGCATTTCTTGGACTTGAAGTATGAAGATGAGTTGTAGGAAATGTCTTTCTCTTCAAAATGAGCTTTGGATAGAATTTTTATGATAATCCATGTGAAAGTTATGCCCTGGTCAATTTCAGTTGACTTTTTCAGCTGTCCAAATAAGGAAACTTTTGCATCTTGATGATTTTCTGAGCCAAATTTTGAGAATCATGATCAAGCATTGATCAAATGATGTTTGTGGCTTCAAAATGATATGTTGACCAAAAATTTGAACTTTTGACTGTCAAATGACCATTTTGCCCCTACAGTTGACTGTAGTGCAATTTAGGGTTTTGACTGTGCAATTTTGAGCTGAATGCCTTGAAACTTGATATGAGGATGCTTGACCATGTTTGTAAGCATATGAGATTTGATTGAGCCTTTGAAAACTTCATTTTCTTGATCAGAACCCAAACCCTAGTTTTGACTGTATAGGAGACAGTTGAGCTGTGCAACCTTTGGGGAATTTTGTGACTTGACTTGGCAATTTCTTGAAGAATATGGGAGGGCAAATTTTGGGGTGCAACATATGGCTAAAAAGATCCTAAGGGCAGGCTATTACTGGTCTACCATGAAAGCAGATTGCCATCAGCACTCCCGTACTTGCCACAAGTGTCAAGTCTATGCTGACAAGATTCATATTCCTCCGGTTCCTCTCAACGTGCTGACAGCTCCTTGGTCATTCGCAATGTGGGGCATTGACATGATTGGAGAGATCAAGCCCACGGCTTCCAACGGACATCGCTTCATCCTGGTTGCCATTGACTACTTCACCAAATGGGTCGAAGCAGCTTCTTTCGCTTCTGTCACTAAAAATGTGGTTGCCCGCTTCATCAAGCAAAACCTCATATGCCGGTATGGTGTTCCAGACAGGATCATCACAGACAACGGTACAAATCTGAATAATACTATGATCACCGCATTGTGCGAACAGTTCAAGATTTATCATCACAATTCATCTCCTTATCGACCGAAGATGAACGGTGCTGTTGAAGCTGCGAACAAAAACATTAAGAAGATCATTCAGAAAATGACAGTCACTTACAAGGACTGGCATGAGATGTTACTGTTTGCTCTACATGGATACCGTACGATGGCACGTACTTCAACCGGGGCAACCCCATTTTCTTTAGTATATGGCATGGAAGCTGTCTTGCCCATGGAAGTTCAGATTCCTTCTTTAAGGATTATGAAGAACTCTGGTTTGAGTGAAGATGATTGGATTCAGACCCGACTTTATCAACTCAATTTGATCGACGAGAAGCGACTCACTGCTGTGTGCCATGGTCAGACGTATCAAAAACGGATGATCAAAGCCTTCAACAAGAAAGTTAGACGTCAAGTATATCAAGTCGGAGATCTCGTAATCAAGCGGATTATCCTGCCGCAAAGTGATCCCAGGGGCAAATGGACTCCTATATACGAAGGACCATTTGTGATCAAGAGCATATTTTCTGGTGGTGCAATGATTCTGACCACCATGGACGGCGACGATTTGCCGCACCCTGCGAATGCAGACATAGTCAAAAGATACTACGCATAAATAACCCGACAAGTCGAAAACCCGAAAGGGCGGCTTGGGCAAATATGGGCATCCCGGTGGACCGAAAACCCGAAAGGGCGGTTCAGGCAAAAATTAGGGATAAAACAAAAAAAAAGCTGTACACCCGGCAAGTTGAAAACCCGAAAGGGTGGCTTGGGCAAAAAGGGGTTTCCCGGTGGATCGAAAACCCGAAAGGGCGATTCAGGCAAAAGTTAGGGAATTAAAGCGTATGACTATGTCTCGTCGGATCACTTTAAGGACAATCTCTTCATCAACCAGCTCCAAGCTTCTAATCAATCCAGTCATCGGCAGACGAAGCATTGAATGGACAAGATATTCAGAGTTGTGAAGGCTATAGTAGAATGGAATCCCATGGAATTGTTTCACATAGCCATCTTTCTTTTGTATAAATTTTTCAATTTTTACGACGGCATCCTCTTACTAGGATGACTGTCTCCTTTGTACAAATATATTCATAGAAAGTTAATACAAATACTTTTCCAAATACAGGAATTTGCTTTGTCTTCTCTTGCTTTTCTACATTTATGTTTTATTTTGAGAAACGTCCAATGTTTTGTTAAATAGGCATATGCATTTGAACATAATCATTTCCTTATGAATCGAGAAAGTTGATTACTGATAGGTTAAAGGTACGGATAGATGTCTTGATGCCCTTTCAGGAGAAATCACCAGCAGATTTGAAATCCAAATTCCTCGGTCAGAACTTAATTCCTTAAACAGAATTAGACTTCAGGATCCTCAACAGAGAAGGTTTTCCCAACACTGATTTCCCCAGCCGTGGAACCTTCCAGAACTCAATTCCCCTCAGAGTTAAGTTTCAGAATCCCTAGTGGAGCCTTAAAAATCTGAAAATCCAATCACCAGCGGAGCTAAGATTTCCAGCCATCAATCCCTAGCTGAACCAGGCTAATGAACCTTCTCCCCACAGAGTTACTCGCCACCCAAGCTGAAGATTCTCAGTCGTACCTCTCCAGCATGAGTCTATCAGATTCTGAACTTCCCCAGTAGAGATCTTCAAGAGTTCTCATTCCCTGCAAGTCACCAAGGAATTCCAATTCCCCGCAGTAGTCCTAAGATCCCTCAACAATTGAAGGTTTTGCATCTCCCCAAGCAGAATGAAGACTCTCATTCTCAGTTCCTCACAGGATGATCAGAGGTTCTCCGGTGAAGATCTCCTCAAGACAAGAATCCCCAGAAGATTGGTATACAACCCAAGCTCCTAATTCTCCAGCAGTAGTCCACAAGAGTGTTTCATCCTCAACAATCAAATTCTTGTCTTCCCCTGCAACAGTCAAAGATTCACTTTCCTAGCGACAGTCAAGATTCTTTGTTTCCAGGATTCATCTATCCTCAGCAAAGACAGCTCTTCAGTTCACATATGCATTCATTTACATTCATATCATAAACATTGATATAACATATTTTGCATCATACATATCATGCAACATAACTTCGTGTTTTAGCTAACAGTTCACCCCTTTCAGGATAAGGTTAAAAGGCTATTATTAACAATTATTCAGATACAGTATGGATACACCCCAGACACGGCGGTCATTCTATTACTCATTCAGAATCTCAAGTCAGATACAATATGGATACACCCCAGACACGACGGTCATTTTACTACTCATTCGGACTACAACAATCAGATACAGACTAGATACGCTCCAGACACGGCAGCCATTCTATCTCTCACTCAGATTCATTGATCCACCTCAAGGTTCAATGCATTCCAAACATGGATACCATTTTAACCCTTACAACAGCAGTTTGATTCTCTCCAGTGCGTTCGCCACGGAAGTCATTCTGTCATTTATCTAGATCCCAGTTACAGTTTCAGATACACTTCAAGCACTGAAGTCATTCTATTACTCATACAGATCTCAATCCCAATTACAGTTTCAGATACACTTCAAGCACATAAGTCATTCTGTTACTCATACGGATCTCAATCCCAGTTACAGTTTCAGATACACTCCAGACACGGAAGTCATTCTGCTACTCATACAACTTTCAACTTCAGGTAACAGTCCAGATACGCTCTAAACATGGTTGTCATTCTGTCACTCATTCAGAATTTGTCCCCAGCACGCAGTTGCTCCATACAGATGTTTCTCTGTTACCCAGATACAATACAGATACACTCCAGACACGGCAGTCATTCTGATATTCGTTCTACTTTCAAACATAGTTACAGCTCAGATACGCCCCAGACACGGAGGCCATTCTTCTGCTCATACAAGCTCAGTCCTTAGATGCAGTTCAAATACATTCCAGGCACGGATACCATTTTGATCCTCATTCTTCTGACCCATCACGCTGCAGTTCAGCCAATCTTCCAGATGGCATCTTTAAGCCCATCTCCGACAAGATTCTGTCACCCTTCAGATGGCATCTTCAAGCCCATCTCCAAATGGCATCTCTAAGCCCATTCCCGTATCCATTGTTCTGACGAGTGCAAATTTAAGGGCACTCTAGTGTCCAATCTCCTTTTACCTTCGAGACGCGAAAGGCAAACCTGTCAATCTAACTCTTCAGGTGCAAGAAGATTGAACAGGGGAAACTGTTGTACCCAAAAATTTGCCCTCTCATTTCTTCAACATTTTCTCACCACAAGACCCTTGGAGCTCAAGATCCAGTTAGGGTTTGCTTTGCTCAAGACTCCTCCTTGCACTGTTGACCCAAATTAGGGTTTGAGTTTGCACAAAGATGTTTTGACCTAAAGTGCCCAAAATGACTTTCATGCTTCATATTGGACTCTCAAGTTTACCCATACCAAGTTTCAAGCCTTGATTCCAATCTTTGCCCAGTCAATTGGACAATTGACCTAGAAATCAGCTGTATTGGGGAAAAAGTCAACTGTGGTCAATTGACAGTCAAACCTCATGAAATTTGACCCACATCAACATTATGAACTCATATGAACCATTTGGTCAAGTTTGGATCACAATTCCACAAGAAATTTGATCAGATCACCAAAAGGGCAAAATGGTCATTTTTAGGGTTTTGATTGCACAAAGGCAATTTTTGACTGTTTGACCTAGCCAATGGCAAACCAAGCTCACATATGGACTCAAAGACCCCATGGAATTGTCTTGACATGTTCAACAAGTTCAAAATATCCTAAATGCACAAGATTGACAGATGAATTTTTCAGTCAATTGATCAATTTTTGACTGTATACTGAAAAGTCAAACTTTGACTTTTTGGTCAAAATCAAGTGTCAAGATTCATTTTTCATCAAAACATGCCAAATTGTGAAACTTGTTCATCAAGAAATCAAAAATCACAAATTAGGGTTTGAAATGAAGAATCTTTATAACTTAGAAATTTTCTAAGTTATGAAAATCCCTAATTTTTTCCTAACTTTGTCCCATTTTTTCATCAAGATGCATTTGGATTCAAGGAAAACTCAAAACATGAAAGTTGTAGTCCATTGCAAAATCTACAACTTTGATTCACAAAGTTTCCTCAAAAGAAGCTTGTAGCTCAAGTTATGATTTTTGGAACAAGGGTGCAAAACATTCTTAACTTAGAAAAATTTTGACCTATTTTAGGCAGGATTTTTGCCTAACTTCATGGCCACTTTTCACATACTTCCACTTGGAATTTCAACTTTCTTACAAAGATGGATTATAGTACACATTCCAAGCTTTCCAAAATATCCAAGAACTCATCAAACAACCTTATGGTTAGGGAGAATCGAATTTGACAATATGGGCAAAACTCACTTTGTTCACGAACCATTTCCATGTCCATAACTTTGCATTTTTGAACTCAGCATGCTCTAAGCTAGATTACAGGCCTTTTATCTCATCCACATTCAATAATTTAATGCAAAACCCTTGTGTTCAAGCCTTATCTTATGTGTTTAAACATTGCATACAAGATTGAGCCATAATTAGAAAAAGCAATATATCCATTTTTGAAAAGTTGAACTTTATGTCAAATTTGCAAATCAAGAAGTACAAGGCAAATCTCTTTGGCACAAGTTCAGAAGCATATCACACTGATCAAGAGGGATGGTTGCAGCATATTTGAGGGGCCTGCACAAGTCTAGAAACCAAGTTGACATTTTGTTGCTTAAGTTAGAAGAAAGCTAGCATTTTGTAACACATCTCACATTTTCTACCAAGAGAAGCTTAAGCAAACTTGTGAGACACATCCCAAACAACATAACTGAGCTAAGGCACGACCAAAACACCTTCCAAACCTCATCAAACCTCAAAACACCATCCTACTGCAGAAAACAGAGTCACCTTTGCAGTTGGACTTCCATACCCCAATCCACTCGTGCATTCTTGCTAAAACCAGTTCATACACACTCCATACCACATATACAAGCTATCCCAAGCATTGGACACGACCTGTAACATCTCTAACCAACTTCACCATTTTCACTTTTTCTGTTTTGCAGGTTGATTGTCATAGCTTGATTCACTTGGTTTCAAAGCAAGCTAAAGGTTGGAATAGCATCCCTGGACTTCAAGCAAGTTGTACCAATCCTCACCTGGCCTTGAAAGTACCTCCATTTCCAGACACGATCCAAGCTGAACAGGTAAGTTCATGGACTTCTATCTCTCAATCTAGGAAGAGTTAGCTTTAAGTTTATGAATGAAAAATGTTCTACTCATGGCCCTGAAGCTATACATATCCTCACTTTCCATTTATATTGCATATGCTGAGAGTATTTTGAACCTGAACATTGACAAAAACTTAGGTTAAGAATTAGGGATGGAGAAATTCCCTCTCATTTCTGAGAGTTAAGTTGAGTTTTTTATATGTATGGAATCGTGGCTTGATGCTTGACATCTTTCATGTTATGAGTTTGTGCTGAAAATCAAGGAATCAGGAGATAGCATAAACACGTGTTTTGTTGTTCAAGGAAGCTGGAGGTTGAAGAAGACAGAGTCTTTGGGCTGGGCCTGTGACATTTTTCCTTTTTGCACCATGTTTTTACATTTGCATCTCCTTGGCCCATTGCATTTTATTTTCATTATTTTTTACTTTTGATTTTTGTTTCTGACTTATTTATTTTTGTCAAAGCATAAAAAATATTAAAATTATTTTTTTCACCTTTTTTTGCATTTTTAGGTATTTATTTGTTCTAACTTGATATATGTAAATAAATAAATGTAGATACTTTTATTTCAATATACTAAAATAATGCCAATACATTTCATTTTCTGATTTTTATTTTTATTTTACCTTTTGAAAACATTTTATAAAAAAATATATTTTTTTGTAAATATTAAATATTTTATTTTTTTATACATTTAATATATTTTGTAAATAATATAAATGTTAATATATTTATTAGAATATTTAGGGAAAATACAAAGAATTAATACATTTTTATTTTTATTAATATTTTGACCTCAAAAATACTTTTTTTACAATATACCTTCTTTTATTTATTTTTTGTACATAATTAATAAATATTGAAAGTAGTATATAATAAACACTTCTTATTTAGCAAAATTAGGGTTTTTGCCCTAACCATAAAAAAATCCAAAAATCATCCTTTTTATTTTTATTTATTTGGCACATAAAAATACCCCTTTTTTCATACATATAAAAATCATTTTTTGCATCTTGCATATTTTATTTTATTTTTTTATTTAATTGTGCAATTAAAAACCTTGTAAAATTTCAATTTGGATGTAATAGTTTAGGTTTAAATTTCTTGCTAAAATATCCCCATTTGAACATTTGTACCCCCATCCCATATTTGTGTTGTAATAACTTAGGACCTTTTATTCTTCGCATTTTAAAAGCTTTCTAATTATACCATGATAGAATTAGGGTTTTGTATGCAAAATTAACCAAAAATAGTTTGACCTAAATTCAAGATAAACAAGCATGAAAATGGACAACACTAATCACACTTGCACCCCTAGGGTATTCCACTTGTTGCCTTCAATAAATGGGCCATATTGCATGTTAGGTATCTTTGGCAAGAACAAAACAATCAAATGATCATAGTCTCTCGATGACGCTTTCAAAAGTTGCCTAAAAATGATCAAGTCCCTTAAAGGAAAAATTGCCCAAAGATACTTGGCACCATTGCAATCATGGTCTAAACGATGACCCGCGCCCGTCCCGTTCACATCCTAACACAAGGTTGTCCACCAAATACAATGGTGGAACAAAATTGTTAAAAGGGTTAAAACATAGCAAAGATCTTTGAGAAATTTAGGGTAGATAGCTCTTGGTTACTTGCCAACTTGCAAAACAAACACTTGCCTATTTTTTTCAAAAAAAACACACATCACAAACACTTTCAAAACAACTTTCAAAAAAACATTGAAAACTTTTCAAAAGACATACATCTTTGTATACATCCCAACATGGATCATTACAAAGGTTGCCACCACATGGGCCTCTTTTCAAAATATTTTTCAAACCCACACACACAAAGCACCATTTCAAACAATTGAAAATCAAGGCAAGTTGATCTAAGCAAGTAACTAAGAGCCCATGGATAACCATGGATAGAAAGGGTGCTAATACCTTCCCTTTCTATAATCTACTCCCCGAACCCAAGAAAATATCTCAAAGGTTTTTGCTGTGCTTTTTAACCTTTCCTTAGGATAAAATAAAAAGTCGGTGGCGACTCTTGCTCAACCGAAACATTTGCGAAAACAAACGCAAAACCCAAGTCAGTTCTCCCACCGTATCACACCTGTAATGCAATGATATGTATGATATGCATGCAATGTTTTCAAGGATCTCGCGGGGTAAACAAAGAAACTTGTCAGAATTTGAATCTGGTAGCTTGATTGAAGGAACTTCATGTTTGTTGAGAGTTCTTCTTCAAGAGTCAAAGCTCACCATATCGAGTGGGTCATAGCCCCTGACTCAAGTAATCATGTTTAGATCTCCAAACAACCTTGGCTAGAGGAAAATAAACCCCCTTTGCCCCTTGCTAGACAGTTGGTTCATCATGACCTGCATCACAAACCTTTGAGATCCTTGAAATGGGTTAGTCCTTATGCAGGATGTATGCAATGTTATGATGGTATGATGTTATGATGTTATGATAAAGGCACACCACAAGTATTCACAAAAGGCAAACATGGTAAAGCACATAAGTCACACAAGAGAGACCTTAGATTTAAGGCCAGCATGAAGTTTAGGTACTACCCTCTTTCAGTTTCAGTTGGTTAAGACTTGTCCTAAAAAATAGTAATCGGGTTCTAGAGGATCTCAATATCACTGACTACCCTCAATCGGTCATAACTCCAGCTTAGCAACCTTTTCTTGCCGTCGGAACCATCACGAGAGTTTAGCCTCAATGAGCGTAGCATACTACTACTGTTTTATGGCCAAGTTGGTCAATTTAAGGTGCTAAGGTCAGTTGGTGCTTAATGACTCCTCAGAAGACCCATATTCTCCTCGTTCCAACACAAGGGATATCGGTATAGACCAAGGTATCACACCAACGTAGCTACTGCTTCACCCGTGTCGGTCTACGCCGGACAGATCCCTCATAGTTTATTGCTACTTACCTAAAGGGTATTCCCCAGATCTGGGTTAGGATCTATGAAACTCCGATACAAGCCCACAATATTAAAGCATATAAGGCATACAATTGAAAACATAGAATGATCTAATCCTAAGGTACACCTCACTTATATATATCCCCAGCAGAGTCGCCAGTTCTGTGATCGGTGGAAATATAACTGACTGTTTTTGGAATGCTGGTTCGCGTTTGCGTTTGTTCTTGCAAAATGTCGCGGTAAGCAAGAGTCGCCACCGTCTTTTATTTTATCTAACAAGGAAAGGACAAAAGCACAGAAAAATTCCTTTTTGAGATGTTTCTCGGGTTCGGGAGGTAGATTATAGAAAGGGAAGGTGTTAGCACCCTTTCTATCTGTGGTTATCCACGGGCTCTTAGGTACTTGCTCACTATGTTTTCAAAATGTTTTGCTTTTCTTGTGTTTGTAGGTTTTGGAAAGAGTTTTGTTTGAAAACTTCGATTTAACTCTTGTTTCTGTCCTCAAGAGTGTATGAAGTGTTTTTGAAAACTTTGTTCGAAAAGTGTAAGTGCAAAAAATTTGTTTTGTTTTGAAAGAGCAAGTACTTAAGAACATCTACCTACTCAAAAGGGAATTAAACTGTGCAAATGTCCTTTAGACAGTGCTATCCCACTATTGAGGAGTAGGTAGCACCGTCGTTGGAGTTTTCGGGTCAATTCGATTATAGGGACATGTGGTCACCAAAGCAATAGTAGGACGCCTTAGCGGTAACCCTAATGTCTTAGATCCTTTTTATCTGAGGCAACCGTTTCGAGGCAACTTGGATCTTTAAACAGGAGGGCGACCTCTAAAACACCTTATACTCAATGACCACGTCGAGGCAACCAAGTGAGGCGTACCCTAGGAGTGGCATGTGCGAGTGTGTCAGGATTCAGTTAAGTTATCTTTGCACATGTTATGGTGAGCTACGAGTTGATTTTAATTTCAGACAAGTCTTATCATGCATACATCTAACAGTTAATAGTTGCGGAAAGTAAATCTACGCTATTACAAGGCGTCGGGTATTTACATCGCCAAAAACAAACCCTTGGAAAAAGTAAATTGTGGAAAGTAAATGAAAGCGATAAAAAGGCCTAATTACGCCATTACATTCTCGGAACAATTACATAAATATGATCAAAATATGAAATGCCTAAAAAACAAGAACGAGAACCCTAGGTTCGAGCATCATGATACAGGGCCTAAGAATGAAATTGAATAATACATAAACTTTGCAAATGATGTCAGGAGTTCAAATATGCAATTATTTTAAAGAATGGATGCAAGATTGGAGCTTCACAATTCCATGAATATGGAAGTTCAGAGCGATACTTACAGGGCTTTTAGAGGCAGGAGAGCACACAATAATGATTGGTACTGCTTCAGTGAGGTCCAAGGAAGCGATTGGAACCTTTGTTTGATCCTGAAAAGGTCTCTAAGTGCAATTTCAGATCTAAGGTTTTCAAGCTTTTTTCTCCAATTCTTCTGGCCGTTTCTGCAGTCCTCTATGCGTGTTCTAGGTTTGTGAGGCTTGCTTGCATATAATGGAATGATTCTAGGTCAAAATATGAGCCAATACCCATGTGCATTGAAGAATTGGGATTTGATTTTGATCACCATAACCATGTTTCCAAATATAGACAAGATCTGATTTTTTATGCTTGAATGAGCCATGATGCGATTTAATTGAGTAAATAATGATAATTTCAAGTTGTACAAATCACAAAGATCCCTTTACATCAATTTTTAGATTTCATTTGATTTAATATTGATTTAAAATGAATTAAATCAATGAAAATAAAATAAAATAGAAAAATAAATGAATGGTCATGAAATTAAGTATGGGACACGTGTGTGGCATGTCAAGACTAAAACAAGTGGGGAAAAGTGGGCCCTTTTGTCAAAAATTGGAGTTTTGAGGGTAGTTGACTTTTGGCAATTTTGGAAAAATGCCCAACTTCAACAATGCATAACTTCTTCAATTTTGAACTTTTGGAAGTTTTCTTGGACTTTTTAGAAACCTTGAGATGTCCTATAATCAACCCTTTTGGTCTCATATCATTTTGATGTTCCATGCTCAAGTTATAAGCTTTGGCAAAAAAGGTGTTTTTGTTGACTTTCAAAAATGACCTATAATGTCCAAATTTGTAACTTTTTGTGATAGCATTTCTTGATCTTGGGGTGTGAAGATGGATTGTAGGAAATTTCATCCTCTTCAAAATGAGCTTTGGATGGGTCATTTATCATAAAGTATGAGAAAGTTATGCTTGGTCAAAGTTGAGTTGACTTTTCCTGCAAAACCCTAATTTAGCAATTTTTGAATCTTGATGAATCTTGAGCAATCCTTGATGAATCATGATCAACCCTTGATAAAATGATGAAATATTATTCAAAATGAGAATGTTGACAAAACTTCTTGAGGTTTGACTGTATTTGGGACACAGTTGACTTTTGCCCTAGCACAGTCGATTTTTGGGCCTCTTGAGCAATTGACTGACCAAACTTCCTCTACAAGGCTTGAAATTTGGCATGGATGAACTTAAGAACATGTTAGGACATTGGGGATAACTTGAGGTCATTTGGATGTGAGTACCTTGATGCAACACAAAACCCTAATTTTGACTTGACTGCCTTAGGAGATGATTTGACTGTCCAACCCTTGAGCCAACTTTGGGCAACTTGAAGATTATTCTTGACATGTCTTGAGGAATATGGGAGGGCAAATTTTGGGGTACAACACCTCTAAAATGATGTAATAGCTTAGATTTTATTTTTCTCATTTTTACTTGCTTTTCATATATGGTTAGTAAAATAGGATGTATGACAAGATGAAAACTAACAAGTAACTCACCAAAAATCAAAGACAAATGCATGCAAAATAACACACTCGCACACTAACACCTCTAGGGTAATCTCACTTTGTCGCCTTTCAGAAAATAGTCATGTCCCTCGAACATGGGCGTTTTTAGCAAAAGACCCTCGATAAAAGATCGTAGTCCCTCGATGACCCTCGATGTTTCCTTCGGTAAATGATCTAGTCCCTAAAACGACATTGCTAAAACGTCCCATATGTTGCCTTCTATGACTATACAAACGTCCCAACGCCCGTCCCGTTTATATCCAACGATAGGGTTGCTTACCAAATCAAATGGCAAGACAACAATATCAAAGGAATAGAAAATGCATAAGAAAGACATTTTGAGTAGGTAGATAGCTTCTAAGTTACTTGCTCCATTTCAAACAACAATCCTTGCTATTTTCAAAACAAACACACACATTTCAAAAACATCTTACCAACAATTGAAAACATTTTTAAAAGACAAACATCTTTGTATACATTCTTACGAATGAGAATTATTACAAATATTGCCTAAATGAGTGGCCTCTTTTACAAAATACTTTCAAAACCACACCAAACACCATTTCAAACAAAACAAAGCAAGTGATCTAAACAAGTAACTAAGAGCCCATGGAAAACCATGGATGAAAAGGGTGCTAGCACCTTCCCTTTTCATAATCTACCCCCCCGAACTCAAGAAAACATCTTTAAAGGTCTTTCCTGTGCTTTTTCACCTTTCCTTTTGGATAAAAAAAAAGTCGGTGGCGACTCTTACTAACCGCAACATTTGCGACAAAACGCAAAACCTCAAGTCAGTTCTCTCACTATATCACACTCATGCTTCATATGGATGCCTATGAATGAATAGTGGATGAGGTTGCGTGAGGCTGCTCACGTCTTTTATGAAATGCGGATAAGAAAAAGTGTGAGGCTGCTCACATCTTGGGTGGTTGTACAAAGAATGCTTGCATATCAGACTCACGAAGAGGGATAGTTGAGGAGATATTGGAGATTGCAATAGTGATTCCCCTAGAAATTGACTCTGGATTTTTACGGAGTCCTAAATCTTGGCCTATAATATGTTATGTATGTATGTAGATGCAAGTGTTAATGCGTAGAATGACTGACCAATGCATGTAATGTGTGACTTGGATATGCGTTATTGAAATTTTGACACGTCAATGAGAATTTGGCTTTTTGTTATATCCATGCTGTCGGAATTCGTCAGCCAGATGAGATGATAGGTATAGCTTGATTTTGGATTGCAACATCCTAATGAATGTATGCTAATGATTTATGCAGACTTATGTTTTATGATTATGACTCGCATGATTGGTTGAATGGTGCCCCTGTGATGGGTCGTTGATGATTAAGCGTAAAGGTTAGACTATGTAACAAGGTTGTTTGTCACATGATGGTTGATGCTATTCTATCATGATTTCCTGATACTTGATTTAAACTTTGAAGATTTATTTTGTAGGAGAAAGATCCATTGGAGATTATGAAAGTGCGCGGAGAGCTTACTTTTTGTGGCATGTCTTTCCCTAATTTGTTAATAGGGTCTTGGAGGAGATTCTCATGGATATGATCTTGGAAATAGTTTGATGATAATGTGGATGACCCCGCTATTTTGCATTATGCCCCTGATCAAACGACTCTTGAAAATGTTTGTCTTTGATGAACCATTTTGAATAAACTCCTTTTGATCGAGCCTCGTAGTGGTTTGCTACAACATTCAAATTTCGAAAAGACATGCCCCCAATCTCCAGGGTCTAGAGGAGGTACCCTTAAATCTCACCATGAACTTGACATATATTACCCCAGATGTTTGGAGCTTGAAGAGTTTGTACTTTGAAGTTGCTCGAAGAATTTGGACCCTACATGCGGTAGGATAAACCTGATATGCTTTGCCTCAACATTTGAATCTTGGAAGATTGCCCCTTGAATCAAAGCCTTGAGAGATTTATGTAAATGAGGGAACCGAGTCATACCCTATTATGATATGACCTGATTAAGGAATGTTCCTTCGAAAGGTATGCCCCCATGATCATTAGTATTTACCCCTGTATATATGGATCCTTTTAGATTCTTTGCCCCTAATTAGAAGCTTCTTGGAAATGTTGCCTTTGGTCAGACCAATTTTAAAATCTCCTTGATGCAAAGTATTGATTCGTAGTTAAATTGTACATTTTGAAAAAGTAATTCCGTTTGATGCACATGAAAGTTCTTGAAATCAAAATTGATTATTTGAAAAGAAATGGAAGATTAGAAGATGGATATCCGAAGAAGAGAAATGATAAATTTAACAAACGTAGGAGTTAGTTTAACACAAATTTTGCTTAGTATGCTTTCATAGTTAACCTTGCTTCAATTAGGACTTTTGAAGGTTTTAACGTGACCATGGTTTGTGGTTTAAGAAAAAAGGATATAAGGCTCAAAATTTATTTATCCCACCCCACTCTTCTTGATGTTCTTCAATCCTAAGTTCAATTAATCCAATAGATATGTTCAATCTCCAAGAGAAATTTTGTAGTCCCTCAGATAATGAGAAGCGTTAATAAGATCCAAGGATTGATAAGATCCAAGTGTTAATGAGAAGCCTTTGAGGTGGCAGTCACAAGATTTTTCTCCAATTTATTTCAATCCCTTATTTTTGCATGGACCAATTTTTTTTTAATTTCCGGTCCATCTGGATGCCCTAACTTTTGCCTAAGTCAAAATTTTTGCTTTTTGTTTTTGACTTAGAGAGCTCTCTCTCTCTCTCTCTCTCTCTCTCTCTCTCTCTCTCTCTCTCTCTCTCTCTCTCTCTCTCTCTCTCTCTCTCTCTCTCTCTCTCTCTCTCTCTCTCTCTCTCTCTCTCTCTCTCTCTCTCTCTCTCTCTCTCTCTCTTTTAATTTTATTTTGAGATTATTTTTGTTTTTCGATTTTGAAAATTCGTAACTGCCACGCTGATTCTTGTAAGCTTTGTATTCATCGTTTTTCTCAATTTTGAATGATGCATTGAGGAAGAAGATATCGAGAGCTTCATGGATTCCTCATTCTTGATGGATGCAAGGAAAAGGATGTGCTTGAATCGTTTCTTAGATTATTTCCTCAATGATGTATCGAGGAAAGATATGTGCTTGAACATTTTGTTTAGATAAATCACTTCTCTTGAGAATAGCACACGCCATTGAATTAATTGAAAGACTACCTTGCCCCTAGTTAAAAATAAGGTTTTTTTTTTAAATCGAAAAAACTCCAACTCCCGGCTCGAGGGGGTTGACTACGGGTTAACTCCTTATTTCTCCACTGTTTGGGAATTGAAATAATGTCTTACATCGTCAGCTTAGTCTTACATTGAAAGCATAGCTTAGCAAAATCCAGTTATTTGATTTTCATCATTCTCCTTCGAAGTTTGTTAGTTGGAAATGGAAAAGAGTGAAAATAGAAAATTGTTGATTTTTGTGGATTGAATCAATTTAAAAAATATGCATGCTTATTTTATTAGAATTACTGATCCAAAGATACAAGTTTACAATAAACACAACTTAACAACAATGAAATTATAAAGGTCTATTGTTCCTAGAGAAAAGCTTCTTTGTGGATCCTCTTGACTTTTGGAGAGCTTAGTGATTTTGGACTTTTCAGAGCATGAGGGGAATCATTAATGGTAGTGGCACTTGAGGCGCTGCGTAGACCCGTTGTTGACCTTGTGAAGGGCTTCCTTCTTTCTTTGTAGGGCCAAGCTCCAATGAGTCTCCAATAGATAATCCCTTGTTTCCACAGTTCAAACTTTCTTGAGTTGTTCGCGAGTACCAGGAAATCAACTAGCATATGGATGATAGTCAGATAAGGGCGAAGGTGGAAATGCATGAGATGCAAATGTATGAATGTATGTGAATGCATGGATATGCAAAAATGTTTTTGGATTTTGGGTATGCAAAAGGTTTCATGGATATGCAATGCGATGCAAACGTAGTATGAGGGTAGACGTAGAGGTACTCTATGCGGGTTTAATAGTAGATATGGAAATGATAATATCATATATTGTCTCAGAGATTGAAACAATGGATTCCTTGAGGACGAAAATAATTTGATGTGGATTTGGAGGTACCCTACATTGTCTCAGATATTGAGACATATGGGAATTCCTTGAGGGCGAAGATAGTAAATATGAGTTTGATGATATCCTACACTGACTCAGATATTGAGACAGATAGGAACTCCTTAAGGATAGAAGACAAAGGGGAATCTCTACGAGCTAGAGATGGTAATTGACTAATGGAGGGTTGAAGAATCCCTACGTGCTATGGGTTGTGACTTATGAAAGATAGACCCTACAGGCTAGGGATTGTAGTATACCAGAAATAACCCTTGCGGGTTTAAGGATAGTGGAAATGGGATTATGTAAATGATATCCTTAGAAGGTAGGCTCCTAGTTTTGGCCTACGGTTAATCTACCCTCCCAGAAGGTGGTTTTCTTAAGGGTATCATGAATAACACCATAGGGAAAAGGCACAAGGACCTCCCTTAAGTGGAGCCTCTTTACGGACCGAGACTTCCGTCTCAAAGTTGTGAAAGGTCTCGTCATGCGATTTTAGGTTAAAGTCGTTACAAAGAGTCATGGGTGATCTTCCAAAGTCCTACTCGTCAAGAGGGTATCTCTCGATAAGTATTCCTTTTTCGGAAGTCCACCAACTCTAGGTGAAGTTGTCACATAAACTCGCAGGGATGATGTACCCCCTAAGCTAATAGACGAACCTTCTTTCTAAGGGTTATTGAAAATATTTTGAGAAAATAAAAATCCCGCCATGCAGTATATATGATGATAAAAAATAGACAATAATTAAATAAATGCAATGAATAAATAAAAGCAATAAATAAATAAAGCAATAAAAAAACCAAAGCAAAAAACCTAAAACCTAAAGTTGAATTCCCCAGCAGAGTCGCCAGCTGTAGCGACTGGTTTTTAAATAAAGAGTCGCCACTATTAGTTTTTATCTTAGGAAAGAGAATCTAACAGAAAACCCTAATTCACAGACAAAGATTCTAGGTTTAGAACTTCTTTAGATGAAAGGAAGGTGTTAGGCACCTTTCATCTACCTTATTCACAAGGATACTAGGTTTTTTTTTATAGGGGAACCCGCTATAATTTTTGATTGTATGCCTACGTATCCTCTTATGAGGAATCAGAGTCCCAATTCAGAGTTCGTATGGGTTGGTGTTTTTTTAGGGGTTGCAAATGTATTTTGAATCGCCTCGCACATGACTGGGAGTAGTGATTGCGAAGATTTTGGCTAAATGTGCGATTAGTCAAAATCCGTATGTAACCCTTTTACAAAAAAGAATGTTGTTTAGCTTAAAATCCGTATGTAACCCTTTTACAAAAAAGAATGTTGTTTAGCTTAATTTGTTGCAAAAAATAGGTTTGAGATTTGTTGATATTTTTTAAATCATATAAATTGCAAAAATCTTAATTAATGCATGACTAAAAATATTATAATGCAACGTAGAAAATATGTTCATGAGTTTTTTAAATAAAAATAATTTATTTACATGATAAATAAATAATAAAATATGATAATAATAATAAAAAATATTAATAATAATTATTATTATAAATAATAATAGTAATAATAATAAGAATAGAATAAAAAATGTAATATATAAAATAGATTAAAAATATAATAATAAAAAACTAGTAATTGAATTAAATCAGGGGGGTGTAGTTTTAGTTATGACAGTAAAACTAGGGGTGTTTATATTAAGTAGAATTTTAATTAAAAAGTTTAATTTAAATAATAAACGGTAGACGATATGTCGACCCATTTAATTATTGAAAGATAGATTTTCTATTAATTATAGAATGTTTGAAATTAATTAGGTTTAAAAGAAATTTGAAATTATATACCAAATCGATTATTAGTCTAAATACTAAGACATATCTTTGGTGTCTAAATACTAAGATATATATATATATATATATATATATATATATATATATATATATATAATATATATATATATATATATATATATATATATATATATTTATATATATATATATATATATATATATATATATATATATATATATATATATTATATATATATATATATATATATATATATAATTATATATATATATATATATATTATATATATATAACTATATATATATTATATATATTATATATATATAATATTATATATATATATATATATATATTATATATATTATATATATATATATATATATATATTTATATATATATATATATATAATATATATATATATATATATATATATATATTATAAATAATAGATATAGTGTATATATATAAATAACCTAAATATATAAATATATATATATATATATTATATATATATATATATATATATATATATATATATAGAAATTATGGTTAAAAAATCATAATTTTTTAACCATAATTTTTTTATAGATATAGAAATTATGGTTAAAAAATCATTAATTTAATTCTAAATTAATCTACTTACTATTCCTAAAATATATCCCAAAATCCCTTAATTAATGACTAAAAAAAATTAAAGAATAAAGAATTTATAGAAAAGAAAATATTTACTTGTTATATTTAATTATTAGCTTAATAAGGCTAAAAAAATTATATTTTATTTCTTTTTATTAACATTAATTCCAGTCAAAATTAGATATGTGACCAGATTTAATTAAGATTTAAAAATAAAATGCATAAATTAATATACAAATATAATAATGGTGAAAAACATGTTTTTTTTGTGTAGTTTTCTTTATAATATTATGTTAATAATTGTTAACGATGACAACTACATATGATTAATAAAAGTAAATATATTATTAAAAATAAATTTTAAAATAAGAGTTATGTACAAAATAATCATAGACAAAAAACAAAATGAATTTTAGATTAAGACATCAACCAAAAAAATACATCGAGCAATTAACCCAACAACAAGTAATCATGCACAAGTTTAAACAAGATGGTAAAAGAGAAACCAATCTGAAGTATCGCGACCAAACTTAAGCTGCTTCCTCCAATCTCCTTTCTTCTTTTCTTTAGTGCAAAGACTTTTTTCAGGTTGACGGAGGCCTCATGTTTCTTTGTTGTTGTTCTTCGATGTGAAGAACAACAACTTTAGGAGAACTCTAGTGAATTGTGGATTTGCTAATTATTGGTGAAATTGTTGATGATTCTGAATTGTAAAAATATATACAATCTAGAAATTGACTTCCAAAAAAAGTTAGTAAATAATATAATTTTGAAAATAAAAACCATCAATAATCATCATGTGGTAAAACAAAGAACAGAAAAGCTAAAATCGAAAAATAAAATTGGGGGGGCCTCATATGAAATAATCGGCCCAAAAAAAGTCGTTGTTTGTAAATATGTAGAAAATTGTGAAAGAGGAAAAAATGCATTGTTCTTAGGCTGTTGTTCGATATAGTCAACAACCCTCGAATAAACCAAAAAGAATTATAAAAGCAAGTTTGGATAGTGTTGGAAATTGTCGATACGGTGGAAATTGTGAATATTTATGGATGTGCTAGAAGTGTGAAAATATGATCCTATTTATACACTGTCAAAATCAGGTTAAAGGGCAAAAAGGGAATAATATAAATCAGATATTTCTTGGTCAACAAATTGATCAATCAGAAGTTAATTATGACACAAATTAACGCAGATTAACCAATAAGAAATAATTATCTCAAAAAGGAAATATTTTAGGTATTTATTATGATTTTTGTACTCAATTTTGATGAAAAGTGCATAAAATTAAATAAATAATTATTTTTAAAAAATGCCATAATTAAAAATACGAAAATAATATTTAAATAATAAAAAAACATGATTTTTGTGATTTTGAAAATAATTAGAAAATAGTGAGTAACAAAAAATATCCAAAGTACACTAATTGAGATTGATCTATTTTGTCATAATTTTGAAGATTGAAAATTGATTGAATATTTGGTTTATAATTTGGTGAACAAGATTATGAATCTAGCCTTGTTTATGACTATTTTAAATATTGAGATTGATTTGAAAATATTAATTTATAAGATATTTTGACTATTTTTTTAAATAAAATAATGATTTTAATAAAAAATAATATTTTAAAATATAATAATTAAATAAATACGAAAATAGTATTAAAAATTAGATTTTTGTGGTTAGAAATAATTGAAAATGAAAATAAAGTTAGTAGTAATAAACAACAAAAATATCTAAAGTGCACCTAGTGAGATTCAAACCAATGACTTTCTACTTGCAAGTCTTTCTCCCTTACCAGCTGTGTTTTATTACTTAATTGAAATAAAAAGCCAATTGAAAGTATATGAAGGTGAACAATTATTTGTTATTTTTAAAAATACAAATAATTATTATATTTTTAAACAGACTTGAAAGCGAATATTTATTAAAAGCCCCAAAATGTTAATGTAATTAAACCAAAGGAATCTTTCACCATGTAAAACCCAAGTTCGAAAATAAATTTGACGGTAGCACTAAGGAGGGAAAATTTGGTGTATGACACTTATGTAGATGTTTAACGGCGTAGCCCCATTCCCTATTAAGGACTTCGTCGATCTTCGTAAACGTTAGACGTATATCTATAATGTGCTTAAGGGTCATGCTATTTAATTTATTGAGATGTGCTAATGACTTATTTTCTGTATATGATGATGTGAATATTACTTTTGACTTAAATATATTTGTATTTGATGTAAATATTAGTTTTGGCTTTTGATGCACAATGTTAGCTGTTTTTATGCTCTTTATGCATGGTTAACAAAAATACGAGCTGTGGTAAATTCTCGGATATGATTATAATAGTTACAAGATAAAAAATGGGAAGAACTTAAAACAGAGGAAATTTTGACAGCGGTTAGTGATTGTATATTGAATGGTGACTAGAATAATATAAATTACAAAATGTTGACGCTGAGAATCAAACCTGGAACCTTTAGTTCTACCACAACGGTTGGATTAACTAACCATTGCAATATGGCACACGCTTTCTAAAATACAACAATGGTCCAAGGACTGTGATTGTAAGTACCACATATACAACCACACGCTACATAACAATGCCTAGTCCCGCGTAGTTATATATCTTTCTCAACCGTTGTTAAATGCCTTTTCCGTAGTACTGAACATCTTTAATGTTTATTTCCTTTACATGCTCTTGTGTGATGTGTATTTCCACCAAAATTCTAGCATATGAAATTCAGTATTTGTTTGCATTATATTCATCAGTTACCAGTGTTGTATCCAAGGCACTACCTATCTTGCTTAAACTCTTTGCTCCCCATAGATGTAGAGGAATATGAGGTAACTTCACCCAAAGTGGTATCGTCCATGACATATTGTTCTTCATGTTGAAATTCGACTTTCACTCCCTAAAAAACATAAGTATGTTGCGTATGGTTATGACCCTCTCATCATCACCACATCCCTATCGTGATATGAATGAATTTGAAGAATAAAGTAACCATTTTCATTATAGTACATATCCGACAATTTAACAAAGTTCTAGACCTTTATCATGTATTACTTTACAATGTTCATTCTCAAATCTCCTCCCAGCACATACATAATAAAAGATGAGTTCCATAATTGTACCTCTTTCTCAATGTCATCTTCCTCAATCTCAACTTTAACTTCCCTATTTACCACTTTTTGAGCTACAAATTCCATCACCATCCCATTGTTTGGGTTTCAATTGTCACTCAAGGCATTCACCCAGAGTTTTCTCGATTGCTTTTTATCTTTTTGTTGTTTCGCTGTTAGGGTTTCCTTTTTGTTGCTTAACTCTTCAGATTCATCATTCTTTTTTGTGCTTTCGCCATCTTATGTGCTCTCAAACTCTTCTTCCTCGTTCTTGTAGTTTGGTTTCACCAAATTAACTCGATTTTTTAGCGACAACGACACCAAAATCCGCGGCCTCCCTCGTTAGCTCTTCACCATGAAAAAATGTAGGATTAAATGTCTTTTACCCCTGCAATAGTAGCGAATTTTGATTTACCATTTTTAAAAAAAAATATTTTTGCCCCTCAACAAACCAAGATTCCCTCTAATTTGACATTGGGTCAAAATTCCATCAGAATCTGCATACATGGCGCTTGACGTGGTTTTTTTAATTAATTTTTTTAAAATTTCACGTAAAAATTCGACTATTTTTAATTTATTATTATTATTTTTTAATTTTTTTTAATTTTTTAATTATTATATCCTATTTTTTTATGCTTTGTTTTTTCCCAACACATCCTTTTCTCTTAAAAAAAATATGAGTTGTTTTATAAAATTAACTTTTATTAAAAATATTTGAAAAAATTAATAAACTAAAATTAACAATAAAACAAATAGTAAAGTAATTTTCATATTTAAAGATAATAAAAATAATAATATCAATAGGTTAATTTAATAAAAATAATAATTTTTTTTACTGCTCTATTATATATTTTTTATTTTGTATATCAAATTAATGTACCACACAAAATTAAGTATCTATCAGAAAAATTAAATATCACACAAAATTAATGTATCAAATTAGTATGAGATAAATAAAACAAAACAATAAGCTTGTCCAAGTGAGAGAAAATAAAAATAAAAATAAAAAAACTAAAAAAAAGGACGAATTTCTACGTGGAATTAAAAAAAAAAACACGTCAAGCGTCACGTATATAGATTCCGTTGGAATCTTGATCAAAAGTCAAATTAGAGAAAATCTTGATTTATCGAGGGATCAAAATATTTTATTTTTAAAAGGAGATAAATTAAAACTCATTACTATTGTAGGGTAAAAGACATTTAACCCAAAAATATATTAGTTTTAGTAAAAAAATACTTCATTAATAATAAAATAATTGATAAATTATAGTCTAAAATAAAAATAATAAATCATTTATATCTAAAATAAAAATAATAAATCATATATATATATTACTCAAGTAATTGTTTTATATGTGTTTAATTTGGACAACGTCGGAAAAATACATTAATTTTAAGAAAAAACAATTCTTTTATTATAAAATAATAAATAATAAATTATAATAGGCTAGAATGGCATGAGTATAAAATTTGTACATATTGAACAATAATTTTATATGTGCCTGATTTGGACGACACAAAAAATATATCTAATTTAAATATAAAAATTATAACTTAGATAATGCCAAAAAATATATTAATTTTGATAAAAAATAATTCTGTAGTATTAAATATAAATGATGAATTATATACTGGAATAATTTGGAATGAAATGAGTATTATTTATGATAAAATATGATAGTTTAAATAAATTGAATAATAATTTATGATACTCCTTTTTTAATACTCTTATATTAAAATATTATATTTTAAATTAAAAAAATTAATTTTGATACAGTATTTTAAATTTTATATGTAATCAACCATTAATCAGGGACCGATCACTTTTTATAGAAATTTTAAAATATAATCAAATAATTTATTGTTTTAAGATTTATGATTGATGATATAAATTTAATGATTTATATCTCAATATACAACTATATATTTTCATTAAATTATATATTTTACAATTATATATCGTGATTGTTTTATCATTTAAAAGAAAATTCACTTTTTGCCCAAGTGTCTTATCCTCAAACAAACATTTGTCAGGAATATACAACGAAAAGTCAATTTTAAAAATTTAATTTGTTATTAAATTTATAATTTATAATTTAAATCACCAAAAAGTTGTTATACAAATGGACCCCACAAATCTGCATTACGCATTGAGATGAAACCTTTTTCGAACGAAATCAAAACCGTCATCGCGTAATCCGTGCGTGTCATCTTCTACTATCATCACCATCATCAACCGTTGATTAAATCACGTCCGTCCATCACAAACAAATCAAACGATATCAAATAACCGTACCCATCTCACCGTAGAGGGCCCACCGTAAGCTAAAACTTGACACAAGGGAACGAACCGGTGCAGTGCGTGACATCACTCGCTCACTCACACTCTCAGTACTCGCTTTAAATACAAATCCAAATAGTGGAATGTGAAGCACTACGATTATTACGCACACGCTAGTAATCACTACTAACAATCTGTCTTTCTTTTCTCTCTGAAATCGGAATTTCAACAAGGTTAGGGTTTTCTCAATGCGTCATCGTTCTTCTCTTTTTCATAGTTTTCTTCCGATTTTTCTTCGCTTCCGTTGTTTGTGATGCATCTCTGTTGTTGTGATCTTACTCTGTTGTTCGTTTTCTTGTATTTTTTCTTCTTTTTTGGTATATTTTTTCTGTATGATGATTCTTCACTGTTTTCAGCTTTGTTATTGTTGATTTGTTAGGGTTTTATGCAATGTGATACCGTTGATGTAGTTTTTCTCTTTGTTTTAGCTTTTTTTTTTCCCATGAACTTTGCATGCGTTGTTTTTTTGTACGATCGCTCTGTTTTTGGTGTTGAACTTTTACTCGATTTTGATTTTGTTCCGTTAAACGAAGTGTTGTTTAACAATGTGAAACTCTTTTGCCTTAGACATGCTTGATTTTACAGTTTACTCTATCGTTTTCTATAGCTATGATTTATGACGAAATTTTCATCAATATTTTTGCGTGTTTACGTCTTTAACCTGATTTTTTTCTGTAGTTTTTCACTTTAGCTCTTTTTGTTGACTTATTTATTAGGTATTTTACTTGACTTGCATGTATTTGTATGTTGTATATGTATGTTTAGTAAATTTCTTTGATGTTAGGGTTTTGACGTTTTTTATTTCTTTGATGTTAGGGTTTTGACGTTCTGTATCTTTTATATGTATGTTCGTTGAACTTCTTTAATGTTAGGGTGTTGTTGACATTTGGTTTTTTGCACGGCTAGTTTTTTTAGGTTTTTGGATGTGTTCCATGTTTTAGTATTTAATGTTTTTGGTTTTTTGTATAATGGTTAAAAGATTAATATGCATAATAGGCTAATAGTTCTGTGATCTGTTCAGGCCATGGGTTCACAAGAAAATGAGGAATGTTTGCCCCCTCCACCTCCCATTGTTCCGTCTGATGTTGAACCTGTCAAGATAGAACCAGAGCTGGTTAAGAAGAAGGGTCCTATTAGGGTTCCAATGGCTCGGCGCGGACTCGGGTCAAAGGGTACTAGGTTGTCTTTGCTGACCAATCACTTTAAAGTGAATGTTGCCAGCACTGATGGATATTTCTTCCAGTACAGTGTATGTGTTGTATTTCATGATTGAGTTGATTTGTTGCAATAGTTTTAACCTTTACTCTTCTGTTATGTGTTTTCTAATAAGCTTTTTTTTTGCGCAGGTTGCTCTTTTTTATGAAGACGGCCGTCCTGTTGAGGGGAAGGGCTCTGGTAGGAAGATACTGGACCGAGTTCAAGAAACTTATAATTCTGAGCTGAATGGGAAAGACCTTGCTTACGATGGTGAAAAAACACTGTTCACCATTGGCTCTCTAGCTCAGAACAAGCTTGAGTTTACTGTTGTTCTAGAAGATGTAACATCTAACAGGTTGAAGTGTGTGAATGTTGGTATTTGAATATTTGTGTTTTCCTTGGTTATTATGTTTCTGATATTAGACTTTTTCTTGCATAGGAATAATGGTAACCGGAGCCCTGAAGCGAATGGTAGTCCTAATGATGCTGATAGGAAGAGGGTCCGAAAATCCTTCCGTTCCAAGACATATAAAGTTGAAATCAGCTTTGCCTCCAAAATTCCTCTGCAGGCTATTGCCAATGCCTTAAGGGGGAATGAGACCGAGAATTATCAAGAAGCCATTAGGGTGCTTGATATTATACTGAGGCAACATGCTGCCAAACAGTACGTTGTTTTCATAACTTAATATATTTCATTTATTTATTATTTAATTACATCAGTAATAATGTTTTTCTAATAATATGTTGCAGAGGCTGTCTTCTTGTTCGCCAAAATTTCTTCCACAATGATGCTAAGAATTTCACAGATGTGGGAGGTGGTGTACTTGGGGTCAGAGGGCTGCATTCCAGCTTTAGAACAACTCAAAGTGGACTTTCTCTTAACATAGGTTTGTTATTGAAGCCTCGTTTGTCTATGTTTTCGTCTGCATAAAACTATTTTGTTGTGATTTTTTATTTCATTCTGTTTTTTTAGATGTGTCCACAACTATGATTGTTCGTCCTGGGCCTGTTGTGGACTTCTTGATTGCAAATCAAAACGCGAGGGATCCCTTCACTCTTGATTGGGCTAAGGTAACCAAGTGATCTGAAGACTTCTTTGTTTGCTTAATTGTTCTTCAACCATTTGTAATGCTCAATTGTTCTTCAACTATACCAAGACCTAATCCTTTATATATTTTTGCTGTTTAGGCCAAAAGGACTCTGAAAAATTTAAGGATCAAAACCAGCCCTTCAAATCAGGAGTACAAGATTACTGGGTTGAGTGACTTGCCATGCAGGGAACAGTTGTAAATTTTCTATCTCACTATATATTGATTCGTTTTGATGCGATGTTATTCATTTATTAACTTTCTTAATGTTTGGGTATGTTATTTGAATTTCTTGCATGCTTGTGGTTTTGTTAGTAATGGAGATGTGTTTTGTAGGTTCACTCTGAAGAAGAGAGGGGGTGGAGAAGATGAGTCAGAGGAGATCACTGTTTATGATTATTTTGTCAACCGACGGAATATTACTCTGCAGTACTCTGCTGACCTTCCGTGTATTAATGTTGGGAAGCCCAAACGACCTACTTATGTCCCAATTGAGGTAGATTTGGTGCTTTATATGTTTTTGTACTAGCCTATTAGTTGAGTTACTTGGCTCTGCTAATTCCCATGTAGCTGACTAAGAAACCCCGAGATAATTATTACTGAACATATTATGATCAGTCACTTCATAGATATTTAAATTACAGTTATTGAAACTTATTCATAGATCATTCATTTTTCTAAATAATCATGCATTGATTTCACAAACTTATATCAATCAATTTTAAACTCTTGCTTCACTCCCCCCTCCCTTTAAATTCAAATGATTTAAGATTTTTCCTCACTATTTGTTGACTCTCTACCATATGTCTTTTACATAGCTTTGCGATTTGGTTTCCCTTCAACGGTACACAAAAGCCCTATCCACTCTCCAACGGTCATCTCTTGTTGAAAAGTCGAGGCAGAAGCCCCAAGAGCGGATGAAGGTTTTGTCTGACGTAAGTTTCATTACTATTTATTGGGCAATTGGTTGTCATGTAAATGTCACTTAACTGTGTTATTTGATGATTTACAGGCGCTGAGAACCAGTAACTACGGTTCTGAACCCATGCTGAAAAACTGTGGCATTTCTATAACTTCTGGGTTCACACAAGTGGATGGCAGAGTTTTGCAAGCACCAAGGGTATGCATCTTTTATCTTTGTTATCGCGAAAATGCTTTATTTGTATGTTTTCCTTGCTTTATTTGTATGTTCTCCTTGCTTTATTTGTATGTTCTCCTTGCTTTATTTGTATGTTCAGTAGTATTCTCGTTCTCCAACATTGCAACCCTTAAATGGAGGTTGCATATTTTTATAAACTGTACAGAAATAACTGTTGCTTTTAAATTTCTAGTGATATCTTATGGAATTTATGTCTGTTAAATTGTTGGGATTCACATGAAATTCAGCATTATTGGTGTGTTGAGTAAGTGTTGCTTGTATTGCTTTATTTTTGGGATTAGTCTCTATAGCAATGAACATCCATCCATCTACACAGTCGTATAAAATTTGTACTATATTTGTTTTTCAGCTGAAGTTTGGAAATGGTGAAGATTTCAATCCAAGAAACGGGAGATGGAATTTCAATAATAAGGTATTCTAGTAAAATCTCAGCTTTATTTATTTATTTTTGTTATTTTGATATTTTCCTAATCATTTCTCCCTAATGATTCAATAATATTCTCAGAAAATTGTGCAACCAGTCAAAATAAAAAAGTGGGCTGTGGTCAACTTTTCTGCTCGTTGCGATGTGCGAGGACTTGTGAGGGATCTGATTAAATGTGGAGGAATGAAAGGAATTGTAAGTTCTATTGCAACTTATTTACTGACATTTTTTAATAGAGCAACTCAATTGTGACTTGTTTGCTATTGGCAGCAAGTTGAACCTCCTTTCGATGTGTATGAAGAGCAAGGTCATTTAAGGCGGTCACCACCTCTTGTACGTGTTGAGAAAATGTTTGAGAACGTTCAGTCCAAACTTCCCGAGCCTCCTCAATTTCTCCTCTGCCTGCTTCCTGATAGGAAGAACTCTGAACTTTATGGTTGGTTATATTTTAATTAAGTATATTCTTAAATGTCCTAACTGAACTTATTTGTTTAAGGCAATTGTTGAATGAACTTAACGAAAATTATTCTGGCATGTTAAGGTCCATGGAAGAAAAAGAATCTTGCTGAGTTTGGAATTGTTACCCAGTGCATAGCGCCCTCTAGGGTAAACGACCAGTACCTGACCAATGTTTTACTGAAGATCAATGCTAAGGTATTTATTTCTTCACTGATTTTTTTTTGAAACTTGTCATAAGCCATGTCCTTTCATAACAACCATTGAATGTTTTTATTCCTTTGTAGCTTGGTGGGATGAATTCTCTGTTAGGGGTTGAACATTCTCCATCCATCCCAATTGTATCTAAAGCTCCTACTCTAATTTTGGGCATGGACGTTTCTCATGGTTCCCCTGGGCAATCGGACATTCCATCAATTGCTGCTGTAATTAATTTTTTTTATTGTGTCCACTCTTGTAAACATTCTTCGTACTTTAATATTATTGGTTTAAATTTTACAGCCATCTATTTTATTTTTAATTTTCCTGCTTCAATATCTAAATATGCAGGTTGTGAGTTCGAGACAATGGCCCCTAATATCTAAATATAGGGCATGTGTCCGAACCCAGGGTTCAAAGGTTGAAATGATTGACAATTTGTTCAAGCCAGTGCCTGGAACGAAGGATGATGAAGGAATTATAAGGTTTTATTTTCAATTTTCAATTTTCCCCAGAATGTTTTTTTGCATTTCTAATAGATACATCACTGCATACTGCAATATATTCAATGAAGAATAAAATCCTATTTGTAAAGATTTATTTTGTTGTATAGCATAACTCCTCTTGTGAATTCTGCACCATATTAATATCACTCAACCATACTGTTCAGATGATGGCCGTGTTTATTAAAAATTGGTTTTATGATGTGCAGGGAACTCCTGATTGATTTCTACAATAGTTCCGGGGGCAGAAAACCGGACAATATTATCATTTTCAGGTTAACTTTCTTTCCCCAACTCTGCCCCATTAATTTTTTCCAACTCTAGTTACAGTTATTTTTAGGGTACTTTTTTTGTTTTCATGCCAAGATAATTTGTTATATCTTATTGATTTTAATGTTTTGTAACCCTTCCGTTATGTACTGAACTGGAATTCTTTTTTGTTGATTTATGTAGGGATGGTGTCAGTGAGTCTCAGTTCAACCAAGTCTTGAACATTGAGCTCGGAAATATTATTGAGGTTCTACAATTTATTAAATATTTGCTTAAATTGAGTTGCATTTTATTTGAATAATCCTTATATTTTAAATTTCAGGCCTGTAAATATCTTGATGATGAATGGAACCCCAAGTTTACTGTTATTGTTGCTCAGAAGAATCACCACACTAAATTCTTCCAACCCGGAGCTCCAGACAATGTGCCGGCTGGTAAGCTGCTTGTTCTGAAATGTGTATGTTTCCATTATTTTGTATAAAACGTTGGTTTCATCATGTGTTGACCTTTTTTTTTTTTGGTTCTGCAGGGACTGTTGTGGACAACAAAATTTGTCATCCCAGGAATTATGATTTCTATATGTGTGCTCATGCGGGAATGATTGTGAGTATCTTCAGCTCTTTCTGACTGTTCATCTATGTTGAGTTTGAAGCTGCATGATTGTCACTTCTTCTTCACTGTTTTTATATGATGTTTAGATCTTTTTCATCTCTTGTTCACCAATACCGATGTCTTTCTTTAAGTTATGCATCCTCTTTATTCTGATTTCTTTTTCGGCCTGGTTTACATTATTTTTTATAATTTGGTTAGGAGATTTTAAATTTAACCTTTGTTGTGTATTGTGTCATGGTTGTTTGGGTGAGTTAAATGTCCTGGATTTATAATTTGTGATCTTGTATGCTTGCTTTCAAAATCTGTTATCAGGGGACCAGTAGGCCAACACATTATCATGTTTTGTTGGATGAGATTGGTTTTTCTGCCGATGATCTTCAGGAGCTTGTGCACTCTCTATCCTATGTGTAAGTGATCAACAAATCTGTTTTTATGTTTCTCATTCTGATAGGCAGTGAAATTTATCTTGTAATATTATTTGTTTTATGACTACAGTTATCAGAGAAGTACTACTGCCATATCTGTTGGTAAGTTCAATCGTAGTTTTATTAATTTGTTCATATTTTATATTTAAATAATAGGTTCTGATTGGTAAAGTAAAATGTTGTATGCAGTTGCTCCAATCTGCTATGCTCACTTGGCTGCTTCTCAAGTTGGACAGTTCATGAAGTTTGAGGACAGATCTGAAACAGCATCCGTTCCCGGTGGAATAAACGGATCTCCTGTCCCACAGCTTCCAAAGTTACGAGAGAGTGTCTGCAATTCTATGTTTTTTGTTTGATTTAATCAAAGTATGATCCAAACTAGTTCCTTCCACAAGACACATTTTGTTTTACTCCTAAACTTAGTTGATGCCTTTTGGAAACCTTTGTGGAAAGGTTCAGTGTCTCCGACCTTGACTCATGTGTTTACGTTTTTTATCAGCTATTTTGAATGAATGTGAATATTAAGCTGAACAAAAATCTTGCAAACACTTGTTGACATGAGCCTTCACATGTGTTGCGTCCCTGTTTTAAGAATGTGAATATTACTACTATATTATGATTTGCAATTCGGTTTTCTTCTGTGCCATTCTTCAATTTTTTAATTTTAATTTGATTACTTACTAAATATATGCCAAAGTTGAGTGTTTCTGTTCAATCGCTAGAGTCATTCCTTAGGGCGATAGGCATTTTACATTTGAGTACAAGTTAATGGATACCAATATTTTTAAACCCTTTTGAATTTCTCAAGTCTTCGTGGTTCTTGGAATTTATAAGATAGTTGTTTCAAAGCATGATAGACTATGATTCCAATGGATACCAATAACTTTTTTAAACCCTTTTGAATTTCTAAAGTCTTCGTGGTTCTTGGAATTTATAAGATAGTTGTTTCAAAGCACGATAGACTATGATTCCATGAACACAAATTTTTATGGGTTTTTTTTAGTACATTCTTATATGGTAGAAATTTTTTGAAATATTTTTCAAATATGCATGCATATCTGGTCGAAATTGAAATCCATTTTCAAAAATGAAATACAACCCCTTTTCAGAATCTTTTCATATATATCACAATAAATATCTTCTAATGGATGATATCCATCCATAAAATTAATTTAAATATTTTAATTATATTTTTTGTAGTATATTTTATTTTTGAAATTTACAAAATTATCTTTTTTAAATTTCTTTAAAGTATAGGACTATTTATATACACACGTGTATATTTAATCTTAAAGTAAATGTTGTTCTCGTAAACTTTAATTTAATATAATTTACTGTCAGTTTGTTTTACTTTATATATAATTATAAAAAAGTCAAATATTTCTAACAATGGTTGTAATTAGGTTTAAGCGGATCAGAAAAAATTAATTATATTGATAATTCAAACCTAATTAAATTAAATTGAAAAAACTCAATTATTTATGGTTTGGTATCAAAATCAAATCGAATCAATGAAAATCGATATGGTATGATTTTGTTTTCGGTTTTATTTTTTAATAACCGTCAAACCGATGAATCGAATAAATAATTATAATTACATTTTAAATATTTAATTCCATCTATCATTAAATTTAATTTTTGTATGGGTTCAACTATTCGCCGCCCAAATAATTATAATTACATTTTAAATATTTAATTCCATCTATCATTAAATTTAATTTTTGTATGGGTTCAACTATTCGCCGCCCTTTTTTAGGTTCTATTTTTTTAAGCAAAACACATATCTAGAATCAAATTCCAATACATAGAAAGTAAAAACTATAAGTTAAGTCACAAAAATTTGTTTTTATCGAACTACTGTTCTCGCCGCCTATCACCAATGTTGCTCTATCTATCGATGTTCTGATATGTTATAGTCATATTTTTCGTGTTTAAATTTTCTTCGTCAGTATTATTTATTTATTTTTTATTTTAATCTTTTATTTGTTTCTTCTAAGGCTAAGTGTTAACTTCTATATTTGATCGTGAACTCAATTCACGGTGCAATTGAAATTATGTAACTATTTTGTATGAATCAAGAACAACTTGTAATTTGTTTGAAAAATAAGGTATGAAAAAAATTACACAAAATAAATTATTTTAAAGAATGACATAAAATACATTGAAAAACATGAAAGTAGAGAATAACTGATGAATATAATATTTAAAAAATAAATATTATAAATCGATCAACCAAACCAAATCAATTGAATCAATTTATAAAAAAAAAACAAAAACCAAATCAAATCGATAAAGATATCATCGGTTAAAACATTTTTTAATAAAAAATCAATTCAAACCGAACTGATTATACCACTAAGTGTAAGATTACATGCACCACTGAGGATCACATATCTATGGTTTATAAATATCATCTTCAATGAAGTTTGTATCATGTAAGACCTAATTAGTTTCAATAAATTAGTGAAGTCCAATTGTTATATATTGTCATTTGTCAATAAGAAATGCTTAACATTCCGAAATTTGCGACAAAGACACGAACATGTGATAATGGTTTAGAGAATTTTAAGCATTTGATTTATGATGTTCAATTTCAAAGTATCATAAATTATAAGATTAACTATTTAAGGATCGTTTTTTTGTTTTGTTTCAAGACTATATTGTATTCCAAACTAATGTCCCAACTCATATATGCTTAAATTTTATATACATGTTTAAAATTTTATAAACATCTTTTTCATAAAAGATAAATTAAATATAGTTTTTTAAATGCAAAGAGTGTATCTTCAAAATTTGAGAGCATTTTAATAAAACATAATATTGAAGAAAAAATATTTGATGAAAATGCTTGACTCAAGAAAGTAAATAATGTATTTGAGAGAGATAGAGAAAAATATGTTGTCAAAAGATTTTTTTATAAGCAATAACATTATATCAAAAGAAATTAGTAAGGATTCTCAAACTCTCAACAATCACCAAGACCAGTCTCTCTTTCTAAGACAATCCAAAGAAGAACTTAACCAGTCATAATAACTACAAAAAATAGAATTATTATCCAACCCCATCCATTTCCAAGACATGAAGATAATAGAAGATAAACACTCCTCAAGGCTAAAAACTCTATCTTTGAATAAGATAACATTTCTCATCATCCAAATGTTCTATATGGTGGTTATTCAAATAACACTAATAATGTTTCTATCATTCACATTCATTATTCGTTGACAGTTCTGCAAGAAAGAAGATAAACTGTGAAGGTTAACAATAATACGATTTTCCATTCACTTCTTCACAATCTCCTAAATTTTATTCGAAATCAAATAAAAATCAAAGAGATGAGTTGTGTCTTCCTCTTCCCGAAAACAGAGCACACAACACTCAGTATCACCGTTTAATATTTCTCTCTTGATTAATTATTGTCTTGTTGGTAACCTGTCGAGAATCATCCACCATCCAAAAACATGGATTTTAGATGGAACTTTAACCTTCCATAACAAAGTCAAGACTTTTCTCACCTCAATCGACATCTCCGAACTACTGGGATCTAACTTATCATAACATGATTTTACCGTAAACATTTCATGATCTTTAACCAGCCAAATGAAATCATATTCACTAATTAGCGAATGTTCAATATTGGTCAACAAATGTTGAAGATCCTCCTCTTATTGAGCAACTTTAGTTGAAGGATTAACAGTATTGCACATCTTCTTCTGTAACACCCTATTTCTCCGTCGGTAATTTATATAATAATCAGAGTAAATTAATTTTTAAATAATCATCAATCAAATAGGATGTCGCATACTTCGCCAATCACACATGCTCAAAAATAAGGATACGCAACACAAATCGTGTATTCAAAAGTCTTAAACTTCAATGCATTTATTCGCAGCGGAAAAACATCAAATAATTAACCATATCCATCCTTCAACCGGAATTATAATTATTATCCTTCACACATCAGCATAATCATAAAACAAATCAAATAATGGAGTAATACATGTTAACTCCTAATCGTAATAAAACAAATCATGCGAAACCCCCAAGTGTTACGTATCAGAGCAGATACCGACTCAATCTACGCAACTGAAGAAACTCCTCAGTTAACCTTTAATCTCTAACTACTTCGAATCATCTCTACGTTACCCACATGGAGGTAACATTCAAACAAAAAGAGTGAGATATCATAACAATATAAGAGAAAACATAATAATAATAAGCAGGTAAGATTCAAGCACATAATCAACACATAACACACATCGTAATACAACACACACTTTCATCAATCTTCACCCAATCTAATTATTAATCACAATATGATGCAAAAGACTAACACTAATACAATACATGCGGTACCAATCAAGGTAGAACCCTCTTTGCAATAATGACAATTTAGGGCAATCAACTTCGCTCGCCAATACAGACCTTCACTTTATGAATGCATGAGACACTATCATGCAACAATATACTTCGCATTTATCGTTAATAATCATCACAATACCGTCAATACAGGCCTTCAGCATTGCCTTTGTCATGTATCTCGTATCACACAATCAAAACAATCATAGCAAATAACCACAATATAATTCATGGCATACAATCAGAATACTCTTCCGAGTCGGTGGAAATATTGATGAAATAATTAATTACTACATTATAAATCACTTTTATAAGATAGGAAATTATTTTATCTTTCCAATGGTCCAAACGGCGTGTCAAACAGACACCCGAGACAAACGTTATGGGTTTTAGAAGTTTTCCAAAAAAATGCACAATAACAGTGGTAACCGGTTACCCAATATTGGAAACCGGTTACCGCAGGACAATAGCCTTGTTGCTTTTCAAAATTCATCACGGTAACCGGTTACCCTGTTATAGGAACAGGTTACCGCATGACATAAGCTACTCGTTTTGCAACCTTTGATATGGTAACCAGTTACCATATTCGGGTAACCGGTTATCCTGCGATAACAGTGACAAATTCTGCAACTTTCAGGTTACGACATTCCATGTTTCCACTCCCAAAAATCATAGTTTTTACATCAAAATTCATCTTTTTAACATGTTAATTATTCATCAACATTCATCTATCAATTCTAACCAATTCATATTATTCAATCACATCACAACACACCAAAATCACCAAAATTCCATCAACGGAAATAAAGCCCAAAAAAATAACCAAACATGGAGAAATCAAAACATACGATTATACGACCTAAATTCTACCATACCCCATCATTAGGAAAACCCTTATAGAGTCAGAATCCCCGCTTACCTTAGGTTCTTGGTTGATTCTTGATTCCTACGGATGAACTTCTTGTCCTAGCTTCCTAGTGATCTTTCTCCTCTTCTTCCTTCTACGCTTCTCTGTCTCTGTTTCTATGTACAGACTCTTTTTCCTTATTCTTACTCTAATATATCTCAATAATTAATTATAACCTGTAGTCTTCCCAATTAAATAATTATTTAATTATTATTATAAAATAATAATTATTATTATAATAATATAATAATAGTAATAATCCATATTATTCTACACACCCATATGTTTCTACACAATTAGCCAAACACCCCCATAACCTCAATTTCTATAATTCTAAGGCATCTAGTCCCCAAAAACGTATCGCACCACATCATAAATTCCACCAACTCATATAATTTCACCGCATCATCTTATATTTAATTAAAATAAATTTTAATTAATTCAGGATGTTACAACTCTCCTCCACTTAGAATATTTTCATCCTCGAAAATTACCTGAAGCGATTAACTATGGATAAGCCTCCCACATCTTGATCTCTAGATCCCACGTCACATTCTCTCCAGTAGCTCCTCCCCAGATTACTTTCACAAGAGAGATCTCTTTGCCTCCCAGCTTCTTCACTTCGCGATCCTCGACCCTCACAGGTACAACCTCAACAGTAAGATTGTCCCGCACGTGTACATCATTCATCAGAATTACATGCGAAGGATATGAAATATATTTCCAGAGTTGTAACACATGAAACACATCATACAAATTTGATAAGTTAGGTGGAAAGACCACTCTATAAGCAACACTGCCCGCCTTTTCTAAAATCTGATACGGACCAATAAATCGAGAAGTCAACTTCTTTGACTTTAGAGCACGACCCACGTCGGTTATTAGTGATACTCTCAAGAATACATGGTCTCCCTCTTGAAACTCGAGACCCTTCCTCCTCTTATCATGGTAACTCTTCTGCCTACTATGCAAAGCTTTCATCCTTTCTTGGATTACCTTTACCTTCTCCGTAGTCTCTCTCACTATCTCGGGTCCGAGCACCACATGTTCACCCGATTCATATCAACACAAAAGTGTTATGCACCTCCGACCATACAGTGCCTCCGTAGTTTAATTCTAATTCTAAAAATAAATTAATTAGTTAAGAAAAATGTTTTTAGCATTTTGTTTATAAAATAAATAAGGTGAAAAAATAAAATAAAATAAAAAAATTATTTAAGAAAATGTATTTTTTTAATATATTTTTGGTTTAAATAGAAATAATAAAATAAGTAAATAAAATATATAAAGAAAATAGAAATATTTGGTTAGGTGTTAAAAAATAGAAAAGGGGGTTAAAAGTTAGCAAAAGGGAGTCCAGGTCCAAGTCAAATTTTTGTGTGAATCAGAAATGGATTAAAAAAAGAATGGGCCTGCGTATGAATAAGTAATCAAGGGGGGTGAAACATAGCAAACAAACAAATGGAAGGCCAAAACCAAGGAGCCCCAGACGCTTGTTTGATAATCCAGTGAGTGAGGCTGGCTGAAGGTCCATCATGGGGGCGTGTGTTGGAGCATTGGATCAATTGATGATGATATCATAGGGAATTAATATGAGGCTTCATGGTGAGCGTGCATAGCCTGAATGCACTAGATCTGCAAATAAATAATAAGAAAAATCAAAAGGGTACCCCTGGGGCTCGAACTCAGGTCCCAAGGATGAACAGGCGCGCGCTTTACCACTAGGGTGGCTATACATCCGTTAGTTTATACAAAACCATAAATATATATTATAAACATGTTTCTGAAGACATGTTCATCTTCTTCCTCGCGCCAACCATGGACAAGGAAATTTGAAAACTGTATCTCTCTCATTTCTCCACTATTTGCAAAAGTATAAACATGAAAGTTATGTATTTTTTCACTATGAATCCAACCATGTAAATTATGTAAGCTAAAAGTCAAAGATAAAGATTAATTTTGTTGGCCCCAAACTGAAACCTAACTTTTTTCAGAAAGTTCAAATCTAAAATTCTCTACACACAGTCAATATAAATGAAAACTATGGACATGGTTAGCTTTAGGGAAATGATATCTACATTTTTACTTCAGAATGTATGCACAAAGGATGTTTGTATCAAGATATTGAAGTTAGGAAACTTACCTCTTGCAGATGGATTCGTGTATGGAGTTTGAGCAAGCTTTGAGGTGTCCTAAGAACCCGTTTAGCTTGCCTAGACCTTCTCGAGTGTATTCCAACTCCTACTTTGCTTTAAGGATGGCTGAAACTCCCTACTCAAGTCAAGTTGTAAGCTTCAGTTTTGAAAATGGTGGATGATGATGGAGTGATTACAGTTAGGAAACAGGGACTTGGATCACTTGTATATGAGGTATGCAAGGTGTTTGGATGAAGCTCAAAAAATGGAGTTTTTGGCTAGTTCTGGCTTGTCAATGCTTGAGGGTGTTTGAGGGCTTATCAACTCGTGTCTTTGCTTGCAATAGACTTGTATATTTGTATAGAAAATATTTGAGATGATTTGCCCAAAGGATTTCTGAGTTCTAGGGTTATGGCTAGGTTGCTTGATTTTGAAGAAAAGTGAGAAATGTGGTTTCAAGGTAGAAGGTACAAGCATGTAGAGTGGTTGAACACTTTAAACATGTTGCTTCTGATATTTTAGATTGAGTGTGTGAAGAGGAAACAATTTTGAGTCTCAATAAGGGTTGACATTTTACAAAAGCATGCTTTTCCAAAATAGAAGTCTTGCCTTTCTTCTCAAAATAGCAAATTTTATTGGATAATGCTTGGATCAAGTGGACAATAGATCAAAAGCTTGTGAAATCAACTGATTATGGATAGATTTAGATGTTTAGATGCCTGCAAAGCAAGATTACAAGGCATGTCTAAGAGATTTGAATTCGTGTTCGTCATGGAAATGACCTATAATTCAAGAATGAAGGTCCAACTTCTTTTCTTCGATTCTCTTAGCTCAAACATGATCTTTTCAAGTTCTTAGACATTTTGGAAATCTTGAAACATCCTCTACAACTTTCATGTTGACCATTTTTGCTGAATCAAACTGGAACTATCTGAAAATTGGCCAAGAAGTTAGGTCAAAATCCTGACCAAACTAGGTCAAAATTTCACTAGTCTTTTAGAAAAAGTGCATGACTTCATGAATTTATAACTCAAAATCCAAGCATTTTTAGGACTTGATTAGTAAATCAAAGTTGTATACATCACCAAGATCTACAACTTTCATGTTGAAAGTTTTCTTTGAATCATCTTGCATCTTGGTGAAAAAATGTCATGAAGTTATTAAATTATCATGTTTAAAACACTTAGAAAAAATTCTAAGTCTTGAAAAGTTTGACTTTTCAAATTGACTTTTGACTTCCTTGGTTTCTTGATGATCAAATTTCATATTTTTGAATTTATTGATGAAATATGATCTTTGAGATTCAAATTAGATCAAAAGTCAAAGTTTGACTTTTGGTGTACAATTGACTTTTTATCAGTTGATCAAATTTCATCTATCAATCCATTGATCTTGAGGAATATTTTGGAACCATGAAATTAGGTTAACATGTGGTATTTGAATCCTTGAGATTATGCTTTAATCCATTAGATCATGTCTTAGGTCAAAAATCATTGATCAGTTAAAACCCTAATTTTGACCATTTTGCCCTTTTGGTGAATTGAGTACTTTACTTGAGGAATTGTGATCAACATTTGATAAATTGATGCATATGACTTCAAATTGTTGATATTGGTAAAAAATATTGAAGTTTGACTGTAGGTTGACCATAATTGACTTTTTATTCAATACAGTTGATTTTCAATCATCTGGTCAATTGACTGAGCAAAATTATGATTTAAGACTTGAGACTTGACATGGGTATTCTTGGAGGTCTATAACGATCCATGAAAGTCATTTGAGACATCAAAAGTCCAATTGTCCTTGAGAAAACCAAAACCCTAATTTGAGGCCTCAGTGTTAGGAGATGAGTCTGTCTGATCAAATATTGGAGAAACCTTGGGCATTTGAGATCTTTTATGAGAAATTCCTTGAGAAAAGGGAGGTAAAATTTTGGGGTACAACACAAAATATACGATTATACGACCTAAATTCTACCATAACCCATCATTAGAAAAACCCTTATAGAGTCAGAATCCCCCCCCCCCCCCCCTTACCTTAGGTTCTTGGTTGATTCTTGCTTCCTACAGATGAACTTCTTGCCTTGGCTTCCTAGTGCTCTTTCTCATCTTCTCTCTTCTACACTTCTCTTTCTTTGTTTCTACGTACTGACTCTTTTTTCTTATTCTTACTCTAATATATCCCAATAACTAATTATAACCTTAGTCTTCCTAATTAAATAATTATTTAATTATTATTATAAAATAATAATTACTATCCTAATAATATAATAATAGTAATAATCCGTATTATTCTACACACCCTTATGTTTCTACACAATTAGCCAAACACCCCCATAACCTCAATTTCTATATTTCTAAGGCATCTAGTCCCCAACAATGTATCGCACCATATCATAAATTTCATCAACTCATATAATTTCACTGCATCGTCTTATTATTTAATTAAAATAAATTTTAATTAAATCGGGGTGTTACATCTTCCATTGCGAAAAACCATCCTCCCATGTTCCTGCATTTGCAACGCAACCGTTTTTGTCAGCTGCCTCCTCAAAAGATTATGGGAAAAGCTCTTTTCATGTTTGATTACCAAGCCATTTGTAATGCTAGAAGGAAATTCCAAGACCATTCTTCAACCTTCATAAAATATTAGTAAAAATATTCAGATTGACTCCATTCTTAATCTCCACTTCTAATAGGTCCCTCTGCCATATTGAATCACCTCTCTTGGCTGATCTTCCATTTTCATTAAACATCTCCAGCCCCGAATTAAGGTGCCCATGCCATAAAATACCACTCCAAAACGCGTTATTCTCTTTCACAATTCTCCACTTTCATTTAAGTAACAAAGCCATGTTAAAAATCTCAAGATTCTTAATGTCGAGACCCCTCACTTCCTTAGATTTACACACATTTTCCAAACTTATCCAATGAATAGTCCTCTTAATATCCAATCCTCTCCACAAAAAATTAGCTTGAACCCTTCTAATTTTGTTCAAAACCTTTATCGACGCTTTATAGAAGGATAACGTATAAATAGGAATTGAATTCAACACTATATTAATCAACACTAACTTGGCTCCCAAGGACATAAAATTGTTGTTCCAAGATGACAACCTAATTGCTATGTTGTTGATGACGTCCTTCCACATGTGCAGTTTTCTCGGACTATCTCCTACTTTCATACCGAGAAATTTGAAAGGAAAATGGTATTCACAACAAGACAAAAATGATGCAGTCGTATTCATGCTCCTCTCACGCAAATTGATTTCATAAATCTCCATCTTAAAGAAGTTCCCTTTTAAACATAACACCATTTTGAACCCTATCAAAACTGCTTTCAAACCCCACGGATTTTCCGGTCTTCCATCACCTAAAATGACAGTGTCGTCTGCAAATTGTAAAATATCAATCAAAATATCATCATTAATATGAAAACTCGAGCACTTTCAACATCCTCAACCTTATTCATTAAATTGGTTAGCCCCTCCAAAGCCATCACAAACAAAAAAGAGTAATAAAGGATCGTCTTGCCGCAATTCCCTCTCAACAATGAAGTCCTTGATTGCACTCCCATTAACTAAGACCAACATTGTGCTATTAAAAGCACAAGCCTCCATCCACTTTTTCCATTTAGACCCAAACCCCATATTGAAGCAAAATCTCACGTAATTCCAACTCACACTATCGTACGCCTTCTCATAATTAACTTTCAGAACCATACAACTCCTCTTCTCTTTTTTTGCCAAGTCAAGAACTTCATTCACCACCAGCTCACCATCTAAAATGTTCCTGCCCGAAACGAAAGCCGATTGATTTCTAGAGATCGAGTTACCAATCATTCTCTTCAATCTCGAAGCTAACAGTTTAGCTAAAATTTTATACAGACAACCTACCAAACAAATGGCCTATACTTCGATAGTGATTACATATTTTTAATTTAAAGGATCAAGGTAAGAAACGAAACAATGCAACCTTTAGTAAGTTTAGCCTTAGAATGGAGAGAAAATTTTGATTATTTTAATTATTTATTTTTTATACTCCATCCGTTTCAAAATAAGTGTCACATTTAGAAAAAAAAATTGTCCCAAAATAATTATCACTTTATATTACCAATGTAATTTTATATTTAATCTTCCAATTGTACTCTCTAATAAATACTCTTAATTTATTGTTTTCTCACATAACATTAATGTTTTGAGTACACCAATAGTAAATTAAGATAAATTGATAAAATTATTATTCTCTTTTTTTCATTTATTATTAGTTCTTAATCTATGTGAAATAATCCATTGTGACAAATAATATGAGACAGAAGAAGTATTACATAATAGTTTTTTTATTAATTTGATAAAGTCACTCTTTACTCTTTCATTTATTTTTTTTATCTGCGTGAAATGATTCATTACGAAAATAATGAGACGCAGAGGATATTACATAATATTTTTTATTAATTTGTTTAAATCACTATTCTTCCTTTTTTATTTATTATTGTTGGTCAAAAATTAAAAAATATATATTAAAATTACTTTCCTTTTGTAATTTATAGATTGTTTTGGATGAAAAACTAATTTGATTACATCTCTATAATTTATCTCTCTTCTACAGCACCGCCGTCGGCCGCTGCCGGAATCCTAACCGTCGCGCCGTCTTCTTATCGCTCGTTGAGTACGCTCTCTTCTTCCCATTTACGGTTTTCAATTTTTTTTTCAATTTGTCTTTATAAAACCCTAGATTTATGAATGAATCTCAATATGTTTCTTTTTCCCCAAAGTTCATGCGTTTTTAGGGTTTTAGAATGATTAATACTCTTTAAGGTTTTGTTTGGATGGGAAATTGAGCGAATCCGATTCACTTTACAATTAAGCGATTCTTGAAGTTTTTCTCTTCCCAATAACTTAATTGGAAAGTGTATTGTAGTTATGGTGGGAAAGAGGCCAAACATTTTGGTGACTGGTACACCAGGAACAGGAAAGACAACCACGGCAACTGCTCTGGCTGAAGCCACTCAGCTCCGCCACATCAATATTGGAGAACTCGTCAAAGAGAAGAATTTGCATGATGGTTGGGATGACGAGCTTGATTCTTACATTCTTAATGAAGACTTGGTAAGCTACCGGTTTATATACTTGAGATTGTTCTTTTATGTGTATGTTTGGAGGATTGATTCTGGATGTGTAAAATTGATTTTGACATCTCTGAAGTTTATTGTTCAACTCACTTTTGCAGAAATTTATTCAAACATAATTCCCTTTACCTTCAAGTTACTTATACCCATAATCAATTCACTTAAAATCAATTTCCTTCACCGTATAATATCCATTTTATTTTACAGAACTTCAACTTGATCCTTTGAGTTGTCGTTTTAATATCCATTGCCTGACCTTGCATTTGAGGTCCGGTCGTTTGTCCCTACTTGATAATCCTTAGATTCGCATTCCTTGTTGCTCAATGGTAACGGTCTGTCTTCTTTTACGACGTCATGCTGCCCTTGCTCTTGAAGATGTGATAATCTGTCCAGATTTCGTGAAACTGCATGTGATGCTTCCTCGAACTGTGTATCAACATTTTGTTGTAATTTTATTCTTGTTTGTGGTTCCATGATGCCTTGCCTATGAGTCTCGTCCTTGGTCTGTTGTGATTCCTTCGGAATATGATTTGGCGCCATATAGCTCTTGCGTAGCAGAATTTTAACAATCCACTATTTTCTGCTATTCACGATTGACAACATTGATGAGATATCTTTCATGATTTTTGTAGGTATGTGATGAACTCGAGGATGTTATGGAAGAGGGAGGGAACATCGTGGACTATCATGGCTGTGATTTTTTTCCCGAGCGATGGTTTGATTACGTGGTTGTACTTCAAACTGATAACACCATTTTGTTTGACCGTTTAACCAAAAGGTACGGGAGCACTTGTTTCCGTTGTCGAATATTGATTTTGTGATTCTATTGTATGTTTTCAGCCTTTCAGAGAGCATTAACTTACTTTCTTCATTTCTGTGACAGAGGGTACAAAGAATCGAAGCTTTCCAACAACGTCGAATCTGAAATCTTTCAAGTTTTACTTGAGGAGGCTAAAGAAAGTTACGCCGAAGACAAAGTTATTGCGTTGAAAAGCAACACTATTGAAGACATTGATAGTAATGTTGCAACTCTGACAGATTGGGTCAGAAACTGGTCTCTATAGAGTATGATGAAAAGTATTAAGGCAGGGTTTTACATATTTGAATCTGCAATATTTTTGATATTAATGTTATGGGTTTTAAATTAGACAGCTCAAAAGTAGTGAATTGTGGTGGGTAGGAACGGAAGGTTTAAACATACTGGATGGAATATGGGTTGGAAGGTTTTTACAGGTATCTGTAATTTTGCTCATCCGGCTTATAGAATCCAAATTTACTTGTTCAAATTCTAGAATTTCAAAGATTTTTTTAAGTAAACATGTTCTAAAATTCAAAAGACATTTTTGAGATATTTAAAGGGTGAGAAAAGAAATTCTCTAAAGTGATCGCCAATTTCAAAAGATATAATAGCATCTTCATATAATGTAGACATGTTTGCGTAAACCATCTCACTTGAACTTGGCCATGTAAAGATGATGGCTAGAATATTTGAGTTCCTTTAAAAAAAATCATATCATCGATTAAAAGTGATGCTCACAGTATTACTTTGGGATAGAATTAGAAGAAATATATTGTTATATTTTGTATAATAAAATAACACTTTTTATTATTATAAATATTTGTTAAAACAAGACTCATTTTAGATTAAATAGACTATAATCTATACCATAAATATAAGAAAATATATTCTATTTAACAATTTAAATGAGCTGGGATAGCCTTTCTGATTATCTGGAGTAATTTGTTTTATAGTTATATTGTTGTTGAGAATTTATATTTATATGCACCAATGGTGCAAAAGTATTTTACACCAATTAGATTTTGAAAAGAATTTGATTTCATTTATTAATTCCAAAAAATGTATAACCCTCAATAAGATCCCCTATAGTAATTGTACAATTCAGCAGTTTATATATAGTCCTTATAGTAGTAGAGAAAAATAGACACTGACTGAAAAAAAATGGAGATTACAAGTTTTAACAAAAACATGTTGATGATGATGATGATGATGATGGCTATAATGTGGAACATAGCAAAATCTGATCTTCACTATGTTGAAGGAAGTAAATTTAGATGGGTAGCTGGTGTTAACTTGACACAATGGTCATTGAATCAACAATTTCTTGTTCATGATTGGCTATGTAAGTTTTCTTCTCTTATTTTTAAGATTAAGTTTCATGTCAATTTCAAAGATAAATTTTTTTTGGATCATACATTTTTAAGGACTAAATTGATGATTCACTAATCCACAAGTGATTGATTAGTAATATCAAACACAAGCTTCCATGAAGGCTATGTGACACCATTACTAGTATTTTCTTTTCTTTTCTTTTCACCATGATTGACTTGTTTTTCTTATATACTTTGCAAGACTTTGGATATGATAGACACACTTTCAATGTGTTAGAGGTGAACCAGACAAGCTATGAAAAGTGCATAGATACTGGATTCATCAAGAACATATCAACAGGCGCCGGACGTGACGTTTTCCAGCTGACGGAGGCGAAGACCTATTACTTCTTAAGTGGAGGAGGTTACTGTTGGCAAGGGGTCAAGGTTGCTGTTGGTGTTTCTGACCATCTTCCACCAGCTCCTGTGCCTGCTCCCAAAGAAAGTGGTGCTTTTTCAATTTCTTCTACCTTTTAGATTATACCCTTTGTACCATTTGATTCATAGTTATAAAAAGAAGTGAGATATTGCAAAACATGAACATATCAACATTAAATAATCAAGCATGAATCATTATCAATTGCATCAGAATCAGAAAGAGCTAAAACTTTTTAGTGGCATCTATTTTTGTTTTGGTTTAAGGTTTACAAACAAATTATCGGTATATCTAATAGGCGTTCATGATTCACAGCATGGAATTGTGATGTGACATGTGAGTAGCTTCTACTACTCTATAATCAAGTCAATGCCTCACCTTCAATGACAAGAATTTCTCCATTCTTGAAGCACCTTGTCTTAAACTTTGCGATGAATTACATTGACAAACACTTGAGGAGAAACAAAATAATTATCAATTCAAAAACGAAGAAGACATTAGACAGTAATTTCAAGCCTTACAGATATTGATTTTTATTTTCTCTTAGATTAGTTGCTTTTACTTCACCAACAACAATCTGATCTCCAATATAGACGCTACTGTATCACGAATTTTCGTTAGACGCCAGTGTAAAACTATTTTACACCGACAATCTCTACTAAGCTAATTATAATTTCACATCTTATCCTTTTCGCGTCATCCTTCATTATTTTTCATCATAGTTTTCTATCATTAGCAAGTGTCAAAAACTCTAGTTGACTAAAACAAGTTATCAAGGGAAGGACTTTTGAATCTCATAAAAAACTAACAACATGAACACAAATTGTTTTTAGTTTATTTTCAGAAGCTCAGATTTTTGTTATAAAAATAATTGACGTGGGCTTATTTTGAAAGTAAATCGCCGTGGGATAGCTACCTATAAAAAGCAACTCTCTAGCAGGGGAAAAAAGAAAACAACATAACTGAACGAGAAGAGGTCGGCCAAGATGGAACTTACAAAATGAGATGAGATGATATGAGGAAAAAGTGAAGCAACAAGCATCCCATGTACGAATGGACCTTCAAATCCCACATTTCGAGCAGCAACCAGATCAACATGCAAAGGATTAGAATCATGATTGACTTTGGAGTACTGAAGAACATCTTCCTGAGTAAAAACCCTTGCTTTTTTCAAAACATGGCCAAGTTTAAGTACAAGTGAAGGAGTTACAGATGAAAAACACCTCAGACTCGGATATTGAAGTTTTCTACTAGAATGTAAGCATTCTTGCAGAGGCTCAACTCAACAAAGCAATGCCCTGATTACCTAGAAAAACAATTTTACAATACTAACATTCCTAAGTATCTAATCGTACCTGACTAGAAGGGATTGTCAAATTCTTCAAGCTTCGAGCTGAACAGTAGTGAGAAGTGAAGTGGGGGTACCTGCAAGATACTTCAATGTCAAAGTGAGGTTCGAAGCTAATGCAAGTAAGTGAGTATGAGAGTGTGAATGAATCAATATCTGACCCTCTCAAGTGAGAGAATATTTATAGCCCCCAGTGCTAAGCCAAAGTCTTCAATGTTGGGCCACGATGAAGTCCAACAACAAAGACTATCAAGGCTTACGTGTGTATGGAGTCTAGCACATGGCCTCCTCCCTGGTCAACTGCTCCGAGAGAATAGGTGTTGGACCCGTGATTCCCCGAGGGAAGTTATGATGACGATATGGACACGTGGGCAACGTCTTCCTAGCGGAAACGTGGGGAAATGCCCAACGATCTCCAGCTTGGACTGCATGCCTTTGGGCCTTGGGAAAAGGCGCTGGATTGGACCTCCCCAGCGATGGGGCAAGCGCTGGCCCAATCCAGAACAGGAGCCCCCCAAGTTATTTCCCTTAGGTGAAAGAGTGATGACTTAAGCTCAGCTTCACTGTCGGGGAGTATTCACCCGAAAGGGAAATCGTAACCTTCCATCGGGGATAATTTGTTGACCCGTGTCAGGGATCCCGAAAGCACGCGAACTACACGGCCTACTAGATCATTTGTCTGTTTGGTGCCCGTTAGGAATATGCAGGATGCTAGAAGTTTTCCCGAGTTTTCTTCTTCGACGTGCCCGTTCACAGGGTGTCGTGACGATGTCGAGCGTTACCTCGCCCCCGCGAGCGAAATGTGATAAATGTGCCCATATGTAAGGTTTAGTCGCGGGGCCGCGCGTTTGCCTGTTATTAAGCGTGCAGCGTCTGTTGGATTAAAATATCCAGCGTCAACCTTAGGGATTCGAAGGGCTTAACATCCCCCCATGGGCGCCTACACAGGTGTGTTAGGTGGGCCAGGTAGGCCCCTTGTTGGATTCACTATAAGGAAATAGAGTAGCACCTTGGCTACAAGCAATTGCTTTTAGCGCAGTGGTAGGCGCTTGATCCTACAAGTGGTATCAGAGCTGAGAGATACTCCCCCTGAATTTATTCTTCCCTTTTTGATTCCAAGAGTTCTTCAGGATCAGATCTTTTTGCCTTTCTTTGAACATCAGAGTATCAGAGTCTTTGACTATCAGAAGCTTTAGTTCAGCATATCAGAGCAGAGCTTCAGATCAGCGTATCAGAGCTTTTCTTGTCAGAGTTTTGCTTTGGGTCAGAGTATCAGAGCGGATCAGAGCTTCAGAGCTTTTAGTCTTCAGAGTGTCCAGGAGCTTCCTTGTACCTGTATACTTAGGCAAAACAGAAAACATTTTCAAGTATAATAGAGTTAGAATGTTCGAGAATTTCTGTCTTAGTAATCCGTTATTGTTTAAAATATCATTCTTGTTCTCCCCCTTTTTGTCAGCAATCAAAAAGTGTAGGTGATGTGCTAAAACAATTAAGATCAGAAAAACTTGTCATATTAAAAGGTTCAGAATCAAACAAAACATATTCAAACAATACATCAGAAAATCAAAGAAAACATGAAAATGACATGAATGAAAAAAAAACTAAGGTTGGGGAGGAAAGCGTGTGAACAGGTTCTCCAGCATGGCTTTGATCTGATCAGCAGTCTCATTCTGCTTGTGCACCATGCTGACAACAGTGTCAATCTTACTATCCTGCACATCCATTCTTTCTTTCATCTTCTGGTCATTTTCATCCATCCTCTGCTGCAGACGCATGTCATTCAGCTTCAGCTCTTCCAGAGTCTGCCTGTCCAAGGCAGCTTGAGAAACATCAGAAGCAGGGAGCTTCTGAGAGCTTTCTGCAACATCTTCTGCTTGACTTGCTTCAGCTTGAATGGTCTTGTCTTCTTCTGGTTGCACCTTTGGAGCTAGCTGTTTTGCAGACCAAGGTTCACTATCCAGAGGGAGCACGGCTTCCTGAGGCAGCTGGCTTTCAACTTCCTTCAGCAGCTTGCTGAAGTTCTGTTGTGCCTGCTCATAGTTGACATCCTGCAACTTGAGGGCTTCAGCACGTACCCAAATTCTGAATTGTGACCAGAGATGGTCAGAGGCAGCTGGGTCAATAATTTCAGGACAGACTTGTTTCAGAGAAGCAATCCACTGCTGCACACCTGTTTCAAAATTCATAATACCAGAGCCAACATCTGGTTGTTTTGGTTTTGGGATAGCTATTTTATGTTTCAGATCAGCAAGACGGTCAAAGATTGTTAAGTCTATGAAGGTCCTGCTGGGGTTTTCGGTGGTTTGCTTGGCAGCTGTTTGTTTTGGAGATGGAGTGGGAGAATCAGAAATTATGATTGGACTGTTTGGTGTTTTGGGAGTATTGGGTGGTGTAGATTCTGGTGAGGATGACAACTGGGCCATTGTGACTGTTGTTCCACATGGCAGCTGGATTTCCAGAGGTGATGGTTGAGGTGAATGAGGTTCAGAAGGTGGAGGAGAAGGAGTTTCAGAATGATGAAACTCAGGTTGAGGTGATGGTGGATGAATTTCTGGTTGAGGAGAGGGAGACGGAATTGCTGGTTATGGAGAAGTTGTTGGAATTTCTGGTTGTTCAGGGATAATGGGTTCTTCTGGAATGGATGAGAGAGGTTGTTGTTGTTCTGGTTCTTCAGCAGATTGCTGTTGTTCTGGTTGTGGAGGAGGGACAATTTGTGGTTCAGAGTTTGGATTGGAGGAGTGATCAGAAGTGTGTTGATCAATGTCAGACAGCACTTTGTCAATTGCTGATGTTGTTGAGATTGTTGGTTTGGGATGTTTGGTTCTGGGTCTTCTGAGTTTTAATGCCTCAGAAGGGTCATCTTCTGGTTCAGTTTCATCTATTGTTGGGATGGGGATTGAGATTCTATGAGAGGTTGGAGGAGGAATAGATGCTGGAATAGTAGAAAAATTTAAAACAGAAGCAGCAGATAAATTACCTCTTTTCTTGGGTGTCTGCTGGGATGATCCTTCTGAAGGTGCCTTCCTTTTCTTCGTCTTCTTCAGAGTCACTTCTGGTTGAGGTTGGTGCAGATCTTTGATCTTCAGATTTGGATCTGTACCATCAGCTTTGCACGCGTCCATATATCTGAGAACTACCACTGGCTTGGATTCTATCTGAGAGAATAAAGGAAAGTCACTCAGTGGAACTCTTCTGCTGGTGATATCAACAATAGGAGTAGCGCTGGGTTCCTTTTTGATATTCTCTATCAACTTCATTTTCTTCAAGTTCTTCGCATTCAGAGGCTTCCCAACTGTTGGATCAATGGTGCTTAACTCTTGAGCTTCTATCAGATGCTCTATCAGCCTATTCACTGTCAGAATATCTGATATCAATCTTCCAAAGGGAATCCAATCCCTCTTCGTTCTTTCTTCTTCCCTGGTTTCCTTCACGCTTGTTCTGAGGTGGTTGAACAGAAGATGAGCCAAGTTGATTTTTACCTTCTGATTAATAAAGTAGATCAGAAACTGCTGATCCACATTTATGTAATCAGGGGAATTAGTTGGCTTCCTATGGTTGAAGCACCCCAGAATTATCTTCGCCCAAACTCTGTGATGATCCTTCAGATCTTTGATCTTGCTGCTGGGCACCCCATGGGTGAAAATCCTTTCAGCTATGACGCCCACGTCAGCACATCTCTCAGCCATATCAATACAGCGGACGCCACCACCACTGTAGCCTATTAACCTTGCTATGTGATCCTCAGTGATCACAATTTTCTTCCCCATGATGTAGGAGGTGACTTGATGCGTTGAAGTTGTCGCATGAATCCAGAACTCCTTCACTAACATAGGGAATGTTGGTCCAACCAACCTTTCAAAATACCTTTCCCATTTCTGTGCCCTAACTTCTTCTGTTAGGTCAAAACCGTTTTCCTTCAAGCTTCCAAAATCAATGATCAATTCAGATAACACTTCAAGATTCTTCACAGGAGTGAGGAGTGTTCTGAATGGCACTTGATACTGTTCAGATGATGCTTTCTTCTGAGAACCTGCAGAAGCACTGCTGGAGGTTGCCATGTTCACACTAAAAGATTTTGAGAAGAAACTGAGAAAAAGGGTTTGCAAGAGATGAACACAGAAAAATGCAGAGAATGCTTGAGAAATAGTGAGAAACTGTAAAGAATTAGAATGAGAGGTTAACGTGTTTAAATAGAGTTCAGAATATTTTGAAATTGTAAACGTTTTTAAGAGAGAGAAATAAAATTATGATTACGTTTTAAAAGCATGATTACTTTTATTAAATGCTTGCTGATTTTGGGGGATTTGAGAAAGATACTTAAAAACGGTTACCAAACATGTGTCTCAATGCACCCAATCAGCGTTTTGCCTTCTCAGAAGCGTGCACGCGTTCTGCTTCAGAGATTTGCTGATGGTTGGATGACACTTGTTTGATGTAGTGATCAACACGTCTGTCTTTGAGCTTAGACTCTCAGATCTTTAGACTTGCATCTGATACATCTCTCTTTATCCCTTATCTTTGATAACCTCTTACTCTGATACATCTCTCTGATACCCTTTCACGTTATTTTCAATTAAAAAATATCCAGTTTTTGTCATCATCAAAAAGGGGGAGATTGTTAGAACAGAGTTTGAATCTACTACCCTATGTTTAAGTTTTGATGATAACAAAGTGAAAAGATATATTGTTTATATGATTCATGTATGAACTATTTGCTGCCTAAATTATTACGTTCTGATTTGCAGATACTCTGATAGGTACAAGCAAGATCACACCTAATCAGCATCAGAAATTTGGTTCTTGACATCAGCATCAGAAGTTGCCATATCAGAATACCAGAATCAGAAGATTAACTCACGTGTATGCTGAAGTCTGATGAACAGAACTGCGCTCAACACTCTGATAAAGAAACACAACAGTTCATCAGCAGCTAAGCAGAATTAGAATGAGCCAAGCCAAAACTTGCATTAAGTAAGCAACGGTACTGTGCATTGAAAGCAAATTAATACCAACGGCCTCATTCCAGACAAGATCTGCTCGATAAGGAAAGTTTGTTATTAGCATTGAATCAAGAATATTGCTCCAACGTTCATAATCTCAGTGCTATATAAACAAGACTATGAAGATTGAATTGGATAGCGCTCTCCAACTCTTTACACGCCTAAAAGCTGATCATAATCTTCCTTCTCTCAGTTTGCTAAACACTACACATCTTCTTACTCAATCTTTGTTTTTAGCAATCTAGTTTCTAAGCTTAAAGTTGTGTATACATCACAGTTGTGATACAGTTTTGTAGAAAACATTCACACACTTAGATTTATCTTCTTTATAAGAAAGTGTTTCCTTGACAAACCGGGTTGTGGTTTTCATCAAGAAGGCTTTAGCAGTTGTTAAAGCAGTTTGTAACATTCAGTTGAATATAGTGGATTAAGACCTCGTTGGAGAGAGGTGAAATCACCTTGACGGGTGGACTGGAGTAGTTTGAGATCAAACGAACCAGGATAAAAATATCTTGTTCATTGCATTGATTTTCAGTTTTACAATTCAACCCCCCCTTCTTGTGTTTTTCACTTCTTCAATTGGCATCAGAGCGCCTGGTTCTGAGCTAAAACACTTAACCGTGTCAGTACAAGATCCAGCGTCAGAAAAACACAATGGCAGGAAACGTTTCTCACAACAGCAATGACAACCATGAGGACAGAGACAGATTCAGCGGCAAACCTCCAGTCTTTGATGGAGAAAACTTTGATTACTGGAAAGACAGAATTGAAAGCTTCTTTCTGGCACATGATGCTGATCTGTGGGATATGGTGACAGATGGATACACGCACCCTGTGAATGCAAGCGGTCAGAAGATTGATAGAAAAACAATGTCTGACCAACAAAAGCGTGACTTCAAGAATCACCACAAGGCCAGAACCATCCTCCTCAGCGCCATCTCCTACACAGAATATGAAAAGATCTCCAACAGAGACACAACAAAGAACATTTTTGACTCACTCAGAATGACGCATGAGGGCAACGTTCAGGTCAAAGAAACTAAAGCTCTGACGCTCATTCAGAAGTATGAGGCGTTCAAAATGGAAGAATCTGAATCCATTGAAGCAATGTTCTCAAGATTCCAGATTCTGGTAGCTGGTCTCAAGGTTCTGGACAAAGGATACTCTACTGTTGATCACGTCAAGAAAATCATCAGAAGCTTACCCAAGCAGTGGAGGCCAATGGTTACAGCTCTGAAGCTAGCAAAAGATCTCAACAAAATTTTTCTGGAGGAACTTATTAGCTCCCTCAGAAGTCATGAGATAGAGCTAGAAGCTGATGAACCCCAGAAGCAAGGTAAGCCTTTAGCATTAAAATCTAACAAAAAATCTGAGTCTAAAGTTTTGCAGGCAGTTGAACAAACATCTGATGGATCCTCATCAGAAGAAGACGAACTCTCCCTCCTCTCCAGAAGAGTGAATCAACTGTGGAAGCAGAGGCAAAGGAAGTTTAGGAATCCCAGAAGATCTGATCAGAACGAGTCTTCTTCCAGATACAGAAGGACAGATTCTTCCTCTGGATACAGAAGATCTGAAGGCTCCTCTAGTAGCAAAAAGCCAAACATCAAGGACATCATCTGCTATGAGTGCAATGAGCAAGGACACTATAAGAGTGACTGCCCAAAGCTTCAGAGGGAAAAGCCCAAAAAGAAGTTTGGAAGAGAGAAGAAGAAAAGTCTCATGGCTACATGGGATGACTCTGACTCGTCTGAAGCTGACTCAGAATCAGATGATGAGAGGGCAAACATAGCTCTCATGGCTAACATCTCAGAAGATAGTGAAGCTTCTGAATCAGACTCAGAATCAGACACTGAAGAGGTATTTCCTAACTTTGCTGTTAATTTTACCAAGGCTGAACTTGCTGAAAGCCTTAATGAGATTCTGGAACGATATCAGCAAATTAGAGTTAAATTCAGAGACCTGAAAAGGAATCTTGAATCTGACTCTAATAAGACTGAGAGTCTCAAATTGGAGAATTCTGAGCTGAGAAATAAGATTTCAAAATTAGAAAACACTTTACAAAACTCTCAGAAGGAACCAATTTCTGAAACTCCCAGCAACGCTTATGAGATCATCATGGAGTATGATCACAGTTTCCAGAAGTTCCTTGCTAAAAGCATAGATAGAAGCAAAATGGCTTCAATGATCTATGGAGTTAGCAGAAACGGCAGGAAAGGAATAGGATACCAAGGTAAGGTTCCTACACCAAAGAATGTCATGGACTTAACTATTAAATACACTCCTCTGAATTCACATTTTGTGTATGGTCACACACATGATATTAAATACACTAGCAGTAAGCACTCTGTGAAACCAAAATTCAACCAGAGTTTTGGTAAAACTAACAAATCAGGACCCAAGAAAATCTGGGTACCTAAGGATAAAATAATACATGTTGCAGATATCTTTAGCAGCAAGTCAGAAACACCAGTCATGGTACCCGGACTCTGGCTGCTCGCGTCACATGACGGGAAGAAGACATATGTTCCAAAGCCTGGAACTTAAGCCTGGAGGCCACGTTGGCTTTGGAGGCAATCAGAGGGGAAAAATAATTGGCTCTAGAACTGTAGGTAATGGAAATCTTCCCTCTATTAATAATGTTCTGCTAGTAGATGGATTAATGCATAATCTGTTATCCATAAGTCAATTAAGTGATAACGGTTATGATATAATCTTTAATCAAAAATCATGTAAAGCTGTTAGTCAGAAAGATGGGACTATCCTGTTTAATGGTAAGAGGAAAAACAACATTTACAAAATCAAACTTTCTGAACTAAAGAGTCAGAATGTAAAGTGCCTTCTGTCTGTTAACAACGAGCAGTGGATCTGGCACAGAAGATTGGGGCATGTTAGTATGAGAAGAATATCTCAGATTAATAAACTCAATCTGGTCAGAGGACTTCCGAATTTGAAGTTCAATTCAGATGCTCTGTGTGAAGCATGTCAGAAAGGCAAGTTTGCAAAACCTTCTTTTAAATCAAAAAATGTTGTTTCTACCTCTAAGCCATTAGAACTTCTGCACATTGACTTATTTGGACCAGTTAAAACTGCTTCAGTCAATGGCAAGAAGTATGGGTTAGTAATCGTAGATGACTATAGCAGATGGACATGGGTAAAGTTCTTAAGACACAAGGACGAGTCACACTCTGTGTTTGTTACCTTCTGTAACCAAGTTCAGAATGAAAATGATCTTAGAATCGTTAAAGTCAGAAGTGATCATGGTGGAGAATTTGAAAACAAAGATTTTGAGTCATTCTTTAATGACAGAGGCATTCTGCATGATTTCTCTTGTCCTAGAACTCCCCAACAAAATGGAGTTGTAGAACGAAAGAACAGAACATTGCAAGAAATGGCCAGAACCATGATCAATGAGACAAACGTTGCTAAGATCTTCTGGGCAGAGGCAATAAACACAGCGTGCTACATTCAGAATAGAATCTCAATAAGACCTATTCTGGAAAAGACTCCATATGAATTGTGGAAGAACAGAAAGCCCAACATTTCATATTTTCATCCATTTGGATGTACTTGCTTTATGTTAAATACAAAGAATTATTTGAACAAGTTTGACTCTAAAGCACAGAAGTGTATTATGTTAGGATACTCTGAACGCTCAAGAGGGTACAGAGTATACAATACAGAAACACAGATTGTGGAAGAATCAATCAGTGTTCGTTTTGATGATAAGCTTGACTCTGAAAAGTCAAAGCAGAATGAAGTTTTTGCAGGTATGGAAATTGAATTTACAGGTTCAGAAGACAAGTCGTCAGAAGCTCTCAACACAGACACTCCTTCAACGTCTGAAAGGAGCACTGCTAGCAATCCTACAACAGTTGCTGATCAACCTCCGAAGAGATTACCCAGAAGCAGCTTGGATCACCCAGAAGAGACTATCTTAGGAAGAAAGGAAGATCCAATCAAAACAAGAGCAAGCTTCAGAAACTCTGAAGAAACTCTCATGGGACTTGTGTCTCTGATTGAACCTTCTTCTATTGATGAAGCACTTCTGGATAATGACTGGATTCTGGCAATGCAAGAAGAGCTGAATCAATTCACCAGAAATGACGTATGGGATCTTGTTCCCAGACCAAAAGGATTCAACGTCATTGGAACAAGATGGGTGTTCAGAAACAAGCTAAATGAACAAGGTGAAGTCATCAGAAACAAGGCACGACTGGTTGCACAAGGTTATAGTCAGCAAGAGGGGATAGACTATACAAAAACCTTTGCCCCAGTTGCCAGGTTAGAATCTATCAGACTTTTAATTTCATTTGTTGTTAATAGAGGCATCACTCTGTATCAGATGGATGTCAAAAGTGCATTCTAAAATGGGTATATAGAAGAAGAGGTTTATGTGCACCAACCCCCTGGTTTTGAAAATACAAAACATCCAGAACATGTTTTCAAACTAAAGAAGTCACTATATGGTCTGAAACAAGCTCCCAGAGCTTGGTATGAAAGGCTAAGTAACTTTCTGTTAGAAAATGAATTCACCAGAGGGAAGGTGGACACTACCTTATTCTGTAAATCAGTTAAGAATGACATCTTAGTTTGTCAAATTTACGTTGATGATATTATTTTTGGTTCTACTAATCCTTCTCTTGGAAGAAAATTTGCTAAGTGTATGCAGGCAGAATTTGAGATGAGCCTCATGGGGGAACTGAAATTCTTTCTAGGAATTCAGATCAATCAAACTCCAGAGGGAACTTACATTCATCAGAGCAAATACATCAGAGATCTTCTGAAGAAATTTGACCTCTCAGAATGTAAGCCATCAAAGATTCCAATGCATCCCACGTGCATTCTGGAAAGAGAAGAGGTAAGCAAAAATGTAGAACAGAAAGTCTACAGAGGTATGATTGGTTCTCTCCTTTATCTGACTGCTTCAAGACCTGATATATTATTCAGCGTTTGAATTTGTGCTAGATTCCTATCAGATCCTAGAGAATCTCACTTAACAGCTGTTAAGCGAATTTTCAAGTATCTGAAAGGTACTACTAATCTGGGTTTGTTTTATAGAAAATCTAGTGATTACAGTTTAGTAGGCTACTGCGACGCTGATTTTGCTGGAGACAGAGTAGAGCATAAAATTACTTCTGGAAGCTGCCAGTTTCTGGGAGAAAATCTGATCTCTTGGTCCAGCAAAAGGCAATCAACAATTGCGCTATCAACAGCAGAAGCTGAGTACATAGCAGCAGCAAGATGTAGCACACAAATGCTCTGGATGAAAAGTCAGCTTGAAGACTTCCAGATTTTTGAGAGTAACATTCCTATACTTTGTGATAATACTTCTGCTATTTGCTTAAGTAAGAATCCCATTTTACATTCTAGAGCTAAGCATATAGAAATAAAACATCACTTCATTAGGGACTGTATTCAGAAAGGAATTTTGAATTTAAAATTTATATATACAGACCATCAATGGGCTGATATCTTTACTAAACCCCTTTCAGAAGATAGGTTTAATTTCATTCTGAAACTTCTCAGCATGAAAGTCTGCCCAGAGTGAAAATGTTTTAATTCCATATATTTATCTTCAGAATGTAATTGTTTTACTGTGAACTTCTGATCAATCTTCTTTCAGAAAGATAGAACATACAAGTGGTATCAGAGCAAGGTCATGGGTTCGAATCCCCCCGGCTGACACTGGGGGGAAGATTGTTGGATTAAAATATCCAACGTCAACCTTAGGGATTCGAAGGGCTTAACATCCCCCATGGGCGCCTACACAGGTGTGTTAGGTGGGCCAGGTAGGCCCCTTGTTGGATTCGCTATAAGGAAATAGAGTAGCACCTTGGCTACAAGCAGTTGCTTTTAGCGCAGTGGTAGGCGCTTGATCCTACAGCGTCTTCAACGTGTTCGAGAATAATGTTTCATATTGAAGTCGGGGATAAGTTCGCCTTCAAGAGTGGGCACGTGGCTGCTTGTTAACGCCATGTGATAGCTGTTTTAGGGTGCCATCTTTTTGTAAGGGAGTTCAAAAAGCCCAAAATAATGATGATTTTTCGTGTGCAGCCTCGTGTGGTATGAACCATCTATAAAAAGGGGACCCCAGGGGTTCATTTGTTAATTTCAAGTTTGCTTCTGCACTTTTTTCCATTTGCGCGTGGATCCGCTTCTCCGTGGAATTCTTCAAAGACATTCTTTATGCAAGTAAGTCATATCCTCTTGATAACATATTTTCTTAGAATTTTTAGATTAAACACCCAATTTTTATCTTGATAGGATGAATCTTGGATGAACATTCATGGGTTCTGCAATGAACATTAATGAATTTTCATTGAAGCTCATGGTAGTGGATGAAATTCATCGCATCGGGGTCATCCTCCACGGATAGTAGGGTGGATTCGGGCATATATGGTTGTTTGACTAAATGTCCCCGAATAGGACGCGGTTTGTCTCAGTGTGGCAGTCGAGGGCTTGGGTAGAGGTATGTTCCTCGACGAATTCATCGCCCTTTCACTTGATTTGAGATGGAAGGGTGAATTTGATGATGTTGAATTCAATGTTTTCCCCTTATTTTCAAGTATAATGGCACATACAGACGAGGAGGACCTCGTGCTCGCCAATCGTGAGGACAAAACTAACATCGTGGAGGACCCTTTGGCGTGGGTTACGCCCAAAACTAGAAATAAAAGGTCGTGTTTCTCGCATGATGCGTCAGATGCATTCAACTGTTCAGAGGTTCGAGCAGAGGGCCCCCACGCCAATTAGGCTCTACAAATCCCTCATCAAAATAGGAGGATAAGCTCGTCGTATCCGGGAAAGCGTTTCCCTATGTATGAATTTGCTTTAAGGATGCGGGAATGTGTTTTCCATTTAATAACTTCCAAGTGGGGATTTTCTAATGGTTATAATTGGCACCCTCCCAGCTTCACCTGAATGCGCTTGCGTTCATGGGACATTCGAGCTCGTTTGTCAATATCTTTAAATAAGCGCCACACTCCCCCTCTTTTTCCGTATCTTTCACTTGCAAAGGCAGTCCATCAGAGGGGGGCAAGCCTGAGTGTCTTTTAAACAGTTTGGGAAACTTTTCCGGCCATATCTGGAATGTGTTCTCCATTTCAAAGAGAGGTACTTTGTCGTGAAGCCTCTCACAGATGTGATTGTAGCTTCCTTGTATGATTTCTCGAAATAGATGGAGAAAGTTCGACCAGTAGTCCGCTGGTGGCCATATTTCCGCTTGAATGGCAGTGGAAACATTTTGAGCAAAAGTCCGAGTACTACGCGGTGAAACCTAATGACTTAGATGCCCAGGATCAACTCTCCTATGAGAAGCTGCTGTCTTATGTTAAGAGTTTTTCACCGGCGAGGTGCATGGACATGAACAACAACCTCCTCTTTGATGATAAAGGGGAGTATCTCCTTGTTAATAGGTTGATCAATACGAAAGCTTTGCTCGAGTGTTCTTCAGACAAGGAGGCTTTGAGGCTTTTAGGTAGGGTATATGGTTGTGACCATATATTTATATGTTTGGCTTTTATGCAGGGGACATGCCCATGATATCATCTTTGTTTGGCCTGTGGCTAACGGTTTCCTTTTGATTGTAGGTCGGATGGCGTCTCTTTTTGAGCGTCTACTAAAGTTAAGGCCCAAGAACGCTTCCACCTCGGGGCCTAAGAATAGGGTCGCTCAACTTCAGGATCAGGCCAAATCTTCCTCCCGAGTGAGTGTCTCCCCTTCTTCCTCTAAGACCTAGGTTCCTCCTCCCGAGAAACCTGTAAAGAGGAAGCGTGTGTAGGATCCCGAGCGGGTTGCGCCCGAAAGTTATAAGGGGGTCAGGGCAGTTTTTGCGTTGCCTCCCTGTCATCTCAACTGTGATATCTTTAGCAGAGAGAGTTCCCTACATCTGCATGAGGAGGACAAGGAGGTGATCTTGTTCGAAGACAAGGAAACTCGGGGGAAAAACTTGTCGGAGGTGTAGTCGTCGTGATGAGGGTTCTCGAGATAGCTTTGACGTTGATTGATGAGGCTGTGAGCTCTCAGGTTGCCCTTGACAAAGCGTACACCCGGATCCAAAAGCTACAAGGGATCAATGAAAAGCTGAAGGGCGACATCCTCAACCATGAAATGAAATACGAGGCCCAAGTTCAACTCCTTAAAGATATGAATGAGCTGAGGCCTCAGCTGGATGTTGCGAATAAGGAGAACGAGCGGTTGGCCTCCAGAGTAAAAGAGATGGAGGGGATCGTGGCACCTGTTGACGACGAGACTGGAGTGGAGAAGGCCCTCACGACTAGGGGATACCTAATCGTGCACATCCGTATGGTTGAGCAAGATGTTATGAATACACTCAATTATAACTTTAACACAATCGTGGAATAACTCAAGATATTGAACTCGGGGATCGAATTAGTGGTTGAAGGTGCGGGGCCGTTCAATTAAGTGGTTGATGGAAAGATATTTTATCCCTCCAACGACAGTCTCATGGGGATAGTGACGGGGAGGATGAGATCTGATATGTTTTTTGGGCCTGCGTGTCCGCTTTTGTTTCAGTTTGGATTTATGGCCTGCGTGCCTATAAATTTTATAATTATTTAAATAGCGCTGAACTTCGTGGTCAGATTTATAAATGCTTTTATTTTTCCTTTATGCCCTTGTTGATGTTTGTTAAATACTTGCTTGTCGTTGTGATTGACTTGTTTACTTCATGAAAGTTGGTACTTCCATGACTGAAGATTTATGCTCGACCTTGGTTGTGGTCGATACATGTTGGGGATGTGTCAAGGAGGCGGTCTAGGAATCCGCAGGACGAACTCAAAATTGCAGTCGGAATCTTGATTTTGTGGCGTGAACTACCCATCGTGATTTGGGTGTTCTGCCAGTTGGGTACTTCAACAGCAGAGCACGATCGAGGTGTCTTTGTCGGGCTAAGGCTCTGCTCGAGAAATGAACAAAACTCGCCTTTCGTTAATGTTTGGAGGCTATGCGCGTACCTCGATATGCCTCCGCAGTCGAGCGTGTTTGGTCGTCTGTTAGAGAGGACCGGTCGACTGCTAATGCTCGTCGCTTTGACAAGAACTTAGTTGTAATACTGTCTTAATTTTGTAGCATTCCATGGTCGAGGAAGTGGTTCTCAATTTAAGTGTTTGAGGTAGTATGCCCCGGTTCTCGTAGCCCTGTAGACGCGGTACGATCCTTTCCAATTCGCGGCCAGCTTCCCCTCACTGGAGTCTTTCTGATTCCTCCATAAGACTAGGCTGTTGGCCTGGAACTCGCGTCTTATGACTTTGTTGTCATGGCGAAGGACTACCTGCTGTTTTAGCGTGGCTTCGTGAAGAGTTGCCCTAATCGGATTTCCTCGACTAGGTCAAGCCCTTCTCTTAGGGCCTTTTCGTTTAATTCCTCGTCGAGAGGGACTTCAGTTCGCCTGGATGGCTCCATGATCTCCATGGGGATAACTGCCTCGGTGCCATAGGTTATCCAAAATGGGATCTCACCGGTCATCGAGTGTGGTGTTGTTAGGTACACCCATAGGACGCTATGTAGCTCTCCAACCCATCCCCTTTTGGCTTCACCCAACCTACATTTGAGTCCTTGTAAGATGACTCTGTTTGTGGCCTCTTCCTACCCATTTGTTTGAGGGTGTTCGACTGAAGTGAAGTGTTGTTTGGTGTCGAGCTTGGCGATGAAGTCTTGGAACCCTTGATCGGTGAATTGTGTCTCGTTGTTGGTGATGAGCACTTGTGGTATCCTGAATCGGGCAAGTATGTTTTGCTTGTAGAAACGAAGGATATTGTGTGAGGTGATTCTGGCCAAGGCTTCAACTTCTATCCACTTCGTGAAATAGTCGACGACCACGATCAGAAATTTATTTTGATACGAACCTGCACGAAGGGTCCGAGGATGTCCATTTCCCACCAGGCGAACGACCACAGGGAGGACAGTGTTTTAAGCTCGTGTGGGGGCGTGAGGTGCATGTCCGCGTGTGTCCGACACTTGTCGTATTTTTTTATGTGCACCTTTGCATCTTGCTGCATGGTCGACCAGTAGTAGCCCGCCCGCAAAGCCTTTCATGCCAGGGATCTTCCACCCAAGTGTTGGGCGTTGATTCCCTCATAGATCTTCCGTAATATCTCGAGTATTATGTATTCGTCGACACATTTAATGAGTGGGATGGAAAATCCCCGCCTATAAAGTTTATGCTCGAGCACCACATACGAACGTGCTCGTCGTTTGGTAGCGGCTGCTTCCTTTTGGTCGACAGGAAATTCCCTCTTTGTCATAAAGTTAAAAACCGGGGCCATCCAACTTGAACCATCCCCGAAGGCGTTCACCTCGGGGGGCATAGTGTATTTTCTAATACTCGGGCGAGAAAGGGATTCTTGGATGACAGATTTGTTCCCCCCCTTTCTTCTCTGTGCTCGCAAGCTTTGAAAGTATGTATGCCCGTGTATTTTATTTGTGAGGTACGTCTTTGATTTCTTCCTGGTCAAACCCCTTCATCCATTCTCTGACTAGGTTCAGGTATTTGACGAGATTGTTGTTCTTAGTCTGGTATCCTCCTTGCACCTGAGATGCGACGAGTTGGGAGTCTGAAAATTTGTATTTTCCGGGCACCCAGATCCTCGGCCAGCCTTAATCCAGCGAGCAGGGCCTTGTATTCCGTTTGATTGTTCGACGTTGGAAACGAAAGGGTGGGGAAGTGCTCGATCCTGACGCCTTCCTCATTCTCGAGGAGGATTCCCGCTCTGCTTCCTATCGAGCTGGAAGCTCCATCCACAAAGATGGTCCACTTATGCCTCTTCCTTATGAGGGAGTCGTAAGCGGTCATCTTTGCGATGAAGTCGACCAATGCCTGGGCTTTGAGGGCCTTCCTTCTCTCGTACTGGATGTCGAACTCCAAAAGCTTCAAAGACCATTTCAGCATTCGATCGACCATGTCTGGTCGGTATGAGAGCTGTCTCACGGGTTGGTCTATTCGTACGATGATCGTGTGGGTCAGTAAGTAGTGTCTAAGTCTCCTCTCTGCGTTGATGAGGGCTAAGCATAATTTTTAGATCTGTTGATATCTAACCTTGGGCCCTTTTAGCGCTTTGCTCGTAAAAAAATATTGGTTTTTTCCTGTCTGGAGTCTCGCGAATGAGGGTCGCGCTTACGGCCTTGGCGGAGACGGACAGGTAGAAGAATAAGGTCTCCCCGTTCTAAGGTCGTGACAGCACGGGTGGTCGCGAAAGGATTTGCTTGAGGTGGATTAGGGCTTGCTCGTATTCCTTGATCCACTTGAAAGTTGCTTCTTTGCGCAGAAGTTTGAAGAATGGTATAGCGTGTTGCGCGGACTTTGCCACGAAGCGGGAGAGCAAGGTGAGCATACTATTTAGGACTTGTATGGATTTTTTCGAGCTAGGCATAGGAAGCTTGGATAATGCCTGACACTTGTCGAGATTGGCTTCAATTCCGCGTTCGGTCAGATAGAAATCGGGGAATTTACCCGTTTTAACCTCGAAGGTGCATTTCTCGGGGTTGAATCTCATTTTGCATTGTCTCGCTTGGGCGAAGACTCTTTTGAGGTGGGCAGCATGGTCGGTTTATGTTCGAGACTTGACGATCATGTCGTCCATGTATACCTCGAACATATCTCTGATCTCGTCGTGGAAGACTTTGTTCATCATTCGATGTAGTAGTAGTTGTCCGAGTTGGTCATGAAATCGGTGCAATGCTTGTCGCTTATCGCCATTGGAATTTGGTTGTAGCCCGAATAAGCGTCCATAAACGATAAAAATTTATAGTTGGCCGAGTTGTCGACCAGCATATCAATGTTAGGTAAAGGAAAAGCATCTTTGGGACATGCCCGATTAAGATCAGTATAATCAACACACATTCTCCATTTTCCATTATTCTTTTTTATAAGTAAAATGTTTGATAGCCAGGTTGAATACTGGGCCTCAAAAATAAAATTTGTCTTTAGGAGGTCTTTTACAGCATTTTCGGCAGCCTCCGCTTTCTCGGGAGACTGCCCACGTCTATATTGTACTACTGCCCTAGCGGCTGGATCAATGGCGAGTCAGTGACAAGCGACCTCGAGGTTGAGTCCGGGCATCTCCGCAACACTCCATGCAAACAAGTATGTGTTCTCCCTCAAACAAGCTTTGAACTGCCTCCTTGCCAAGTCAGGGAGTCCAGTGCCGATCTTCGCGTATTTATGAGGGTCTTCGCCGAGGGGGAAGAACTCAAAATCTCCATCTGGAATGGGTCGGAGAAGTTCCTGTTCGCCGTTGGGGCTTCAACTTCATCCTTGTCAAAGCGGGTGTCGAGCGAAATGGAGTTGACCTTTGGTGGAGCCGTTTGTTCTTCCGTCCGAGCAGATTGTGATTTAGGTCGAGTAGTGGTAGCTCTTTTGGCGGACTGCGCTTCAGCGTCGACCGTACTCTACCCTTTGGAAGCTGCGTGAAAACACCTTCGGGCAGCTGAGATGTCCCCGTGGATGGTGGCGACACGTCCCCTCCGGGTGTATAATTTCATCTTCAAATGGCAAATGGAGGGAACAACGGTCAACTCGACCATTATTGGTCTCCCTAGGATGCAGTTGTAGAGAGATGGGCAGTTGATCACCAGAAACCGCACCTTGATATGTTGGGAAGCAGTCTCTTCCCCAAAGGTGACAAAAAGCTCAACATAGCCCCGCGACTTGGAGGTCGAGTAGTTGAGTCCCTGTAAGTCAGACCCCATGTATGGTGATAGGTGGGCGTCATCGAGCTGTAGGGTTCGAAATAGATGGTTGTACATGACATAGACGCAACTCCCCTTGTCGACCAGAATATGGTGTACATCAAAATTAGCCATCCTTGCCCTCACTAGCAGGGGGATGCTCGAGTTAGTGGCCTCGTCGGGAAACTTCTCAAGGTAGAAAGTTATTGGTTCAGATTTCCTTTGAACCTCTTAAGCGTCACCGTTTAGGATGGGGTTGCATATACCAACTCATCGAGCTTCCTCTTCGAGGAGTTTATGGAGAGGTCATTGAATCCCCCACCAGTTATGACCATGGCGGAGGGTAATTTCTCCGATCTGATATGTATGGACAAGGGTTCATCCTCGTAGCTGTCAGGGACGTGGAAGTCCTCCGGCCTTGTCACGGAGAAAGCTATCTGGATGAGGCCCGACTCATCTGATGGTCTGGTTTCTTCCTCGACTTCTTTCACCTTGCAGGTGTCTCGGCGAGGGGCGTCATTGCATCGGTATTGCCTGAGTCTTCCACCCATGATAAGGGTCTCAATGGCATCCTTAAGGTGGACGTAGTCTTCTGTCAGGTGCTCGTGACTCCGATGGTACTGACAATACTTTGTCCTATCAGCCTCAGGCTTCACAGGAGCAGAACGAGTACGTCTGACACCGTCATCCTTGAAATCGGTATTTGAGAACTTTACCAAGATGCACTCGCAGGAAGCGGTCAGCAGAGTGTACTCTGTGAATCGCCCTGCTGGTCCACTGTGCTCGCGGGGGTCGCGCGGTCTATCATCCCTTCTCTTTTCGCTTGTCCATCGAGAAGGGCCTGCATCCTAGTGTCGCGCGGCGTTGGCTTGTCTGCGTTTCCTTGAGGGCAGTCCCAGTCTTCGAATGTCGATGAGATGCAGTGAAGAAACTGATGAACCGGTTCTTAAGGTTTCTCTAGGAGGTGATCGACCTTGGGGCAAGGTTCTTGTACCAGTCCATAGTAGTTTTTCTCAAGGTCGTGGGGAATAACTGACACTTGATCGGCCCCCCGATGTTATGGTAATGGAGCATTACCTCGAAGTCGTCGATGTGGTCGACCGGATCCATAATGTCGTCGTATTCCTTTAGTTGGGTAGTGTTGTACCCCAAAATTTGCCCTCCCATATTCTTCAAGAATTGCCAAGTCAAAGCTTCAAAATTCCCCAAGGGTTGCACAGTTCAAGGTCCTCCTAACAGTCAAGAACTAGGGTTTTGGTTCTGGCAAAGAAAATGAAGTTTACAAGGGTCTAATCAAGTCTCACATGCCTACAAACATGGTCAAGCATCTTCATACCAAGTTTCAAGACTTACAACACAAAATTGCACAGTCAAAAACCCTAATTGCACTACAGTCAACTGTAGGGGCAAAATGGTCAGTTGACAGTCAAAAGTTCAAATTTTTGGTCAACATCTCATTTTGAAGCCACAAACATCATTTGATCAATTCTTGATCATGATTCTCAAAGCTTGGCTCAAAAAGTCTCAAGATGCAAAAGTTTCCATATTTGGACAGTTGAAAAAGTCAACTGTAACTTGACCAAGGCATAACTTCCACATGGTTATCAGAAAAATTCCATCCAAAGCTCATTTTGAAGAGAAAGACATTTCCTACAACTCCTCTTCACACTTCAAGTCCAAGAAATGCTCTCATAAAAAGTTATCAATTTCAACATTATAGGTCATTTTCAAAAGTCAACAAAAAGAGACTTTAAGTCAAAGGCCATAACTTGATATTGGTAAATCAAAATGACATGGGACCAAAGGAATTGGTTAGAGGACTCAAAGACCTTTCCATAATGTCCAAGAACATGAGCAAAGCTTAAAAATTGAGCAAGTTATGCCTTGTGGAAGTTGGGAAATTTTTGGATATTTTGAAAAGTCAACATTGCTTCAAAAGTCTTAAAAATGCTAATGGGCCTCTTTTTCTTCCAAAATCCATCATCCAAAGCATGTGCACGATCATTTGGCCCAAAGGGAAGTTTTTCATCATTTTTATTTTATTTATTTGAATTTTTAATTGCTAAATATTCATTTAATTAATTAAAATATATGAAAAATATTAAACCTAACTTTTTAAATCTTTTTGTGCATGGAATAGGCTTAATGTTTTGTGCATGATCAGATTTGGAAAGAATCTTGGTAATTGGACATGATTTGAAGCAAATTTGCATGAAAAAGATTGAAAAATTATGGCATGGAAAATCAAATATTCTCTTCATCAATTCATTGATTTTTTGATCCAATTTCTAACCCTAATCATTCCAGTACATATATACATGAAAACCCTAGTGTCCAGAACCTCCCAGCTGCGCCATACATCAATAACCAAGTTGGAGTTTTTTGACAAAAAAATTCAAAAACTGAAAACTAGGTTACAGTGCGATTCAAGGCCAAATACTTATTCCATTGTGTTCCTGAAGCTTCAAGGAAGGAGTTTGAATCAAAACCATAAGCTCTAACACCAAGAAACGTGAGAATAATCGTGTCCTGTACAGAATTTTTTTCACATTCTTGCATCATGATTCATGCGTCTTTAGTAATTTTTAATGTTTGATTTATGTTCCTTGATTAATTCTAAAGCTAACTGTGTGCTTTGATTGAGTTTTCACGCGTTATATGAAGAATCACCATTAAAGGATGCTAGGGTTCTTCGAACTTGAAATTGGGCGTTTCTGACTATTGTAAAATTGAGACACCATAATACCAGGGTTGAATTCAGAAAGCTTGGACGAATACAACCCACCCCTCGCGCCTAATTTATGTAACCACATGGCCTATTCGCTATTTTAGAAAACTGCATGTTTTGGGGGGGTTCAAAACCCCCGCTAACCCTTTTATGTTTCAGGAAAAACACAGCCAAGGAAGAAGAAAGGTATGTGGCAAGCGATGGTTGGTTCATTTAAATCTTCGCGCATTTTTTGAGCTAATGTTACTAGCGTGTTTTATGATATATGTTTTTTATTGTCCACTAATTCTACAAAGTAAGCGTTTGGTGCAGATGGTTGGTGCGTTGTCCTATAACCACAGGGACCTGGGTTCGATTCCCAGGTCCCTCACTTCATTCATATATTTTGCTTCAATCTAATCCTATGCAGCGCTCTTCCCTGAAGGCCATCATACACCCCTTGGTCCAACTATGCCACGCGCCCACTGAGATTAATCCATTGGCCATGATCAGAGGAGCACCATACTCATTAGTCAATGCACCCACACGCTCTCAAAAAAGTCAAACAAAGACCATAAGCATTGGGCCCAAATTGCTGGGATAAAACCTCCACTTGGGGTCAGCACCCCCTAGGGTTTGTGTTCACTTTCTTTTTCTCTTATTTTTATTATTTGTTTAATTTAATTAATTTCCATTTTAATCTTTAAATTAATTTAGTTTCATAAAATATAAAATAACAAAAAAAATCAGAAAAGACAAAAACTAATATATTTTATTTTAATATTTTGTAAATAAATCTCACTAATTAATTAGATTTAAATTTAGGGTTAATTTTAATATCTTTCCTTAATAAATTAAAAGCTTGTAGAATTAGGTTTAAATTACTTTAATTACCTTTTTTTATTTTCTTTTCTCTAATAATTAATTATTTACTATTATTTTTATAAATCAAATTGCTTTAATTAATTAGGTTAATTTTGGTTTAACTTTAATATTTTTTCTTAATAAATAAAAGTTATAGAATTAGGGTTAATTTAATTTTAATTTCAGTTACTCTTCTCATTAAGAAATTCACAACTCCAAAAAACCAATAAAAAAATCTTTTCCTTTTTATTTTAATTTTAATTTAACTAATTTCATAATTCTAATTTAGTTTCATTAAAAAGGGTCCAACGCCCTCGATTGCGATTTTTATTCTCTTCGCGCATTTTTATTTTATTTCTTTTATTTTATTTCTTATGTAATTCTCCCAAAGCCGTGTAAATTTAATTTCTCGCACTTATTTACTTTCTGTCAAATCGGGTCCTGGATTTTAATTTGGCGATGTGGACCCACGCCTTTGTAATAGTTTAGAACTTTTAATTTCCGCATCTTTTTAACTGTTAATAAATGCATGCAAGAATGAATGATTAAATAAAAACAAACGCGTAGATCACCCATAATATGACAAGATAAAATATCTGAAAACGATACACAAATCACACACCACCCCTAGGGTACGCCTCACTGTTGCCTTGCCTCGAAAGGTGATCGTCGAGTAGAGGATGTCTTAGTAAGTCCTCATGATCCGGGAACCTGGCATGAGGGTAGCTTCTAAGGTATCTTCTCATTGCTCTGGTGATCACCATGTCCCGAACCATCGAATTGACCCGAACACCTCCAACGGTGGTGCTACCTACCTCTCAATGGTGGGATGGCATTACTTTAAAGGACATTTACACAGACGAATTCCTTAGGGTAGGTAGACGACTCTAGATACTTGCTCTAATCTCAAACAAATCAAAAAATACTTTTCACACCGACACCTTTTCAAAAGCTTCCGAAAGCAATTTTTCAAACACTCTTGAGGACCAATACAAGAGTCGAACTGGAATTTTCAAAGAAACTTTTTTAAAACCCACAGTTGAAAAGCAAATAAACCATTTTGAAAACACAAATGAGCAAGTATCTAAGAGCCCATGGATAACCATGGATAGAAAGGGTGCTAACACCTTCCCTTTCTATAACCTACCTCCCGAACCGAGAGCAATCTCTTTAAGGAATTTTTCTGTGCTTTTGTCCTTTCCATTTGGAGAAAATAAAAGATGGTGGCGACTCTTGCTTCCGCGACATTTCGCGAACCAGCGTTAAACAGTCAGTTCCAGATCCACCGATCACAGAACTGGCGACTCTGCTGGGGACTTAAATTTAAAGTGAGGTGTACCTTAGGGTTTAGTTCATAACTGTGTTTTCAATTGTATTGATTTGCTTACTTTATTATTGTGGGACTGTCTTGGGAGTTCTATAGATCCTAACCCGGATCTGGGGGATACCTTCTTAGAAAGTAGCAACAAGGCTGTGAGGGAACTGTGCGGGGTATACCGACATGGTTGAAACAGTCTGCTACGTTGATGTGGCACTTTGGTGTGTACCGGTAACCCTTGAGTTCAGTCAAGGAGAGTACGGGGCCTCCGCGTGGTGTCATGAAGCATCAACAGACCTTAGGAACCTTAATTGAACTATCTTGGCCTCTTTAGGGTAGTGAGATAACTGACTTTGGTGCAGTCCGAGGTTGGTTGATACTCGATACTACACTCAATTGAGGGTTGCTTTCCTGGAATATTTCGGTCGCCAATTCAGTGGCTAAATCGAAACGATGAACAATGAAAGCAATCCCGTGACATTGGGACCCTTAGAACCCAGTTACTTCTAATAGGACAGGTTGAGCCCATCAACTTCAAGAGGGTAATACCCAGACCCCATGCTGGCCTAAACTTTAAGGGCTTCTCTTGTATGACTTGTGTGCCTTCGTACTTGACTACTTTGCATGCTTGTTATCTGACACATGAACTAATTGCAGGTTTTGTTTATAGTCCTTAATTGGGACCCATAACAGAGTGTACTGAATTTCTTGCAGGTTTTGTTTATAGTCCTTAATGGGGACTCATAACAAGGTTTGCTTGCATTACCCCCATGCATAGCATAACATCATACCATTGCATACATCCTAACCCATTTCAAGGATCTCAAGGGCTTGTGATGCAGGTCATGGTGAATCAACTATCCCAGCAAGGGGCAAAGAGGATTTATTTTCCTCTAGACAGAGTTGTCAGGGGCTATGACCCACTTGATATGGTGAGCCTTTGACCCTTGAAGAAGGACTCTCAGCAAACATGAAGTTCCCTCAATCAAGCTACCTAGTTCTAACAATTTTTGTTTACCCCGCGAGATCCTTGAAAACATTGCATGCATATCATACATATCATTGCATTGCAGGTACCCTTTTGACAGGTTGCTTACCTTCTTCGCTGTTTATTTCAGCCGATCGTCATGAATCCTGAATCGTCTACTGAGCAATCCATCAAGGCTCTCCAGGCCCAGAATGCCCAGTTCCAGGAGTTGATTGCGAACCTAGCTCAGGGCCAAAAGGAATTGAAGACTCTGATTCAGAAGAAGAAGAAGAGGACTGTTTTGTTCAGCCCTAGACGCAGATCTGGGAACACACTGCAGGATGAGGCTGAGAGGACAACTCCATCTGTGGGGAAAGGCAGTCATCAGGAGGAAAGGATTCCCAGTCCAGTGGTCTCCGACAACGAGACAGATTTCAACGACGAACAATACCCTCCTGCTGAAGACAAGTACAAGTAGTTGGAAGACCGTCTGAATGCAATGGAAATTCAACAAGTCCTGGTTTGGATTTCGGAGATTTGGGTCTAACTTCTGGTGTGGTGATCCCACACAAATTCAAAGCACCCTTTTTTGCTAAGTACGATGGGGCATCCTGTCCCAGGCTACATCTCAGGTCTTATGTGCGGAAGATTCAACCGTATACTGTGGACAAGAACTTATGGATCCACTTATTCCAGGAAAGTCTTTCAGGGACTCATCTCGAATGGTTCTATCAGCTGGATGGAACCAAGGTTCGTAACTGGGAGGAGTTGTCTACTGCTTTTTACAAGCAGTATCAGTACAATGCCGACCTCGCTCCTACGCGTACCCAACTCTAGGGTATGTCGCTAGGATCGGGAGAAGGTTTTAAAGAGTATGCGCAGAAATGGAGAGACCTGGCCGGTAGGGTACAACCACCGCTGACTGACCGTGAACTTGTGGACATGTTCTTGGGGACCCTGTCTGGTCCATTCTACAACCACCTGATTGGGAATTCGTCTGCTGGATTCACAGATCTTATCTTGACTAGAGAGCGAATAGAAGCTGGCATCAGGTCTGGGAAGATTCAAGAGGCTGCACCTTCTGATAAAAAGCCTCATCATGGAAAGAAAGAGTCCAATGCTGTGCACGGTAAAAAGAGCCGTCATGAGGTAGGGGCAACCCAGATCTCCAATCCTAGACCTGCTCACTAAGGACAGGGGCAGCAGCGCAAGGAGAGCGCACCCAAACGACAGTTCACCAAGATCAACATGTCGCTGGATCAAGCACTACAACAAATGTTAAAGGCAGGGCTGATCACCTTAAGGGCTCCTCTTCGGAATCCGAACACTTCTGCTCCGAACTACCATCCTAATGAGAGGTGTGCCTACCACTCTGATAGCCCGGGGCATACTACGGACAACTGCTGGCCTCTCAAGAACAAGATTCAAGACATGATCGACGCCGGAGAGATTCAATTTGAAGTACCTGAGACTCCGAACATAATCACTGCTCCGTTGCCCCATCATTGAAGACCTTTTGTTTATTTGAATTTCCGAGTTGTATTTTTCTTTGCTCATACAAACAATTAATGTCATAGCAAACTCTTTTCTTCTATTAAAGCATCGCATATGTCTGTTTTGGGAATTAATACAATTGTTTTCATTATATTCAAAATTGTTTTCATTTTTTCTGTGATGATCAACTCGTGATTAAGAAATTCTAAGCCTCTTGAGGGAGGATGACGAAAACGATACTACGATCTTTACAGTATGCTTTTGAACAGACCCCGCTGATGAGGTACATGCATTGTTTCAATCCCTAAACACTAGAGTTATAAGGAAGATAATCCCTCGTCAACCCCTCTGAGCCAAAGAAGTAGGAGTTTTTCTTTTCGAAATTAAAACCCTTAATCATAACCTGGGGCAGAGTAGTCTCTCAGTTGATCCAAGTGCATAACGAATGGCACCAAAGAGATCCTTACGAAAAAAAGGAAAGACAGTGATGGTTCCGAACAATCGTCAAGACAGGCAGTCATTATCAAAAAAAATTCATAAATGAAAAGCCCAAAAAGTCAAAACCTATAAAGGGGACTTACGAAACTGGGGCATCCCGCTGACTATAATTCCAAAAAAGGAAATAGTTCAGGCAAAAAAGAAAGGGATAACAAAATCAAAAATAAAGAGGTCTTATAAACCCTCAACAAAAAGGAAATGACTTCCTATTCAAAATAAACTGGCAAAGTCCGAACCATCACAGGTATATCAAAGCAAAGACTCAAACAAGGTCTAACGCACGGTCAACTGAGCTTAGGTTTGAAGAACATCACGAAGAGCGGGTGGGTACAAATACATTTTGAGCCTTATCCTTTGTTTCTTAAACCGTGAACCAGGCCACGTTATAACCCTTAAAAGTCCTAGCTGAAGCATGGGTTAGTTCGAAAGCATACTGTTACGAAAGGTATCCTGACTCCTTAAGGCTTGCGGTAAAATAACGAGTTGACATCACAGTTTACAAAAAGGTTTCATTTGTGTTATAAAAAATGCATTCTCAAAACGTCAAGACAGACATAGGCTTTTGCATTCTTAAAATAATATTGTTTGCATATGATCATTTGTTTGAACAGCAAAGGAATTCGCACGACGAATATCTGATGAACAAAGGTCTTCTCAACAAAAGAGTCACCTCAAGTGGAAAGAGCACTTCCAATCAAGGGGCACGGCATGAGCATTGTCCATTATCTGGGGCATGACAAAGCACTGATAACAGGGGCAACTCCCTACATCCTGAGAGCGTGGACATAGTCGAAGAAAAAATACTACGCGTAATCAAAGACCCGCTAGGTTGACATACCTAGGCAAAAATAAGGGCTTCCCGACGAACCAAAAGGGTTCGGGCAAAATGAAGGGATGAAATGAAAAAATCTGTACACCCGGCAAGTCGAAAACCTGAAAAGGCGGCTTGGGCAAAAAATGGGTATCCCGGTGGACTGAAAACCCGAAAGGGCGGTCCAGGCAAAAGTTAGGGATCAGAGCGCACGACTATGTCCTGTCATCTCATCACTTGCCTACCAGAAGAAGATTGGTCAAATCGGCGGTCATCAAGCACCTCCACAGGTATCTTCCTCTCCCACATCAGAAACAGGGGCAATAAAGAGTCGTCTAAGCAATCTGATTGTTCGGTCTTCCAAGGTATCAAGGTAGGTTCCGTTGAAGAACATAACCAATACAGTTCAATACTTCCTCAGGAGAGTCCAATCCAGTTTCCCCAAGAAAGTTGGAATCCATCTCCCCAAGCAGTAAGCTTATCCCCAATAGATTCTGGAAGCTTACCCTCACAAAGCACGAACACACGTCTCCCGGTTTTATTCAAAGAGTTATTTCCTTACCAGGATATAACTGGGTTATCCTCAGCCAAAAGCCACGGAGAGATCGTCCTCGGCGAAGTCTTCTTATCTCCAGCGAAGTTTATCAACACTTCCAACACAACAACGATATCCCTAGCGAAGTTACCATCAACATCTCAGCAAGTACCTCTCTCCCACAGAGTATTGCTCCCCAGCAAGATCGTTAGAGTACTTTTCTCCCCGCAGAGTAATCCATTCGCCAAGTTTATTCCCCAACGGAGTTATCTTCTCCTACTGGTATTCTTGCAACTATCATCCCCAGCGGAAGCAAAATCTATTCTTCAACACCAGCCCAGGAGTTAACTTCCTGGCACCCGTCAAGGATTTATTTTCTTAGACAAAAATACATTCATGAACATTACATCTTCATACATTATAGCATGCATATGCATCATACTACACGAATCTCATCAATTTTGAGGACATCCTGAAATCATGCAGTTCATGCATCATGATCTTGCATACAACTGATGCTTTACCTTTTCAGGAAAGGTCAATACAAAGATGATTACTATCAACTATCGCGACTCCTTCTAGATAATAGTTCAGATGTGAACCGGATATGGCGATGTTCTGATACTTCTTTCCTTCTAGATATAGTTCAGATGTGACCCAGATATGGCGACGTTCTGATACTTCTTCCAGATTTCATTCTAGAGATAGTTCAGATGTGAACCAGATATGGCGACGTTCTGATACTTCTTCCAGATATAGTTCAGATGTGAACCAGATATGGCGACGTTCTGATACTTCTTCCAGATATAGTTCAGATGTGAACCAGATATGGCAACGTTCTGATACTTCTTCCAGATATAGTTCAGATGTGAACCAGATATGGCGACGTTCTGATACTTCTTCCAGATATAGTTCAGATGTGAACCAGATATGGCGACATTCTGATACTTCTTCCAGATTTCCTTCTAGATATAGTTCAGATGTGAACCAGATATGGCAACGTTCTGATACTTCTTCCAGATTTCCTTCCAGATATGGTTCGGATGTGACCCAGGCATGGCGACGTTCTGACACTTATTCTAGACCCCCTCAGATAACTTAGAGATGCTCCGGACACGGAAGCTGTTCTATTGTTTATTCAGAGATCACCTTTCTAGAGATGGTTCAGATGTGACCCGGATATGGCTACCTTCTGATACTCATCCCCAGATTCTCTCAATGATTACTGTTGAGGTTGAAGTCGCCCAAGATTCTCTCAATGATTACTGTTGAGGTTGAAGTCGCCCAAGATTCTCTCTATGATTACTGTTGAGGTTGAAGTCGCCTATGGTTCTCTCCCCGTTACTGCGGAGGTAGTAATCATCCCCAGATTCTCTCAGCGTTACTGTTGAGGTTGAAGTCGTCCAAGATTCTCTCAATGATACTATTGAGGTTGAAGTCGCCTATGGTTCTCTCAGCGTTCCCGTTGAGGTAGTAATCGCCCAAGATTCGCTCAGCGATATTGTTGAGGTTGTAATCGTCCAAGGTTCTCTCAGCGTTCCTGTTGAGGTAGTAATCATCCCTGGTTCATTCATCACTGTTTGAAGATCCAGATCCAGATCCTGTAACCAGTCAGGACACATCTATGCAAAGAATTTGAAGACCAGCTCCTGTAACGGGTCAGGTAATCATTTTTCCTTTTGCAGGTACGCAAGCTCTCGCTAAGGAATCTCTTATGCGATCAACATCCAGATGGCATCTGTAAGCCCATCCATCTTCCATCATCTCTTAGCATGGCATCTATAAGCCTATCATCCTATCCATTAATCTCCAAATGGCATCTATAAGCCCATTCCACCATCACACTGCTACTATGTGAGCGCAAATTTCTGGGCACTCTAGTGTTCAATCATCTTCCACCTTCGGATTACGAAAGGCACGTCAGCCAATCTGCATCCTCAGGTCTAAGAAGATTGAACAGGGGCAACTGTTGTACCCCAAAATTTTCCCTCCCATATTCTTCAAGAATTGCCAAGTCAAAGCTTCAAAATTCCCCAAGGGTTGCACAGTTCAAGGTCCTCCTAACAGTCAAGAACTAGGGTTTTGGTTCTGGCAAAGAAAATGAAGTTTCCAAGGGTCTAATCAAGTCTCACATGCCTACAAACATGGTCAAGCATCTTCATACCAAGTTTCAAGACTTACAGCACAAAATTGCACAGTCAAAAACCCTAATTGCACTACAGTCAACTGTAGGGGCAAAATGGTCAGTTGACAGTCAAAAGTTCAAATTTTTGGTCAACATCTCATTTTGAAGCCACAAACATCATTTGATCAATGCTTGATCATGATTCTCAAAGCTTGGCTCAAAAAGTCTCAAGATGCAAAAGTTTCCATATTTGGACAGTTGAAAAAGTCAATTGTAACTTGACCAAGGCATAACTTCCACATGGATTATCAGAAAAATTCCATCCAAAGCTCATTTTGAAGATAAAGACATTTCCTACAACTCCTCTTCACACTTCAAGTCCAAGAAATGCTCTCATAAAAAGTTATCAATTTCAACATTATAGGTCATTTTCAAAAGTCAACAAAAAGAGACTTTAAGTCAAAGGACATAACTTGAGATTGGTAAATAAAAATGACATGGGACCAAAGGCATTGGTTAGAGGACTCAAATACCTTTCCAAAATGTCCAAGAAAATGAGCAAAGCTTAAAAATTGAGCAAGTTATGCCTTGTGGAAGTTGGGAAATTTTTGGATATTTTGAAAAGTCAACATTGCTTCAAAAGTCTTAAAAATGCTAATGGGCCTCTTTTTCTTCCAAAATCCATCATCCAAAGCATGTGCACGACCATTTGGCCCAAAGAGAAGTTTTTCATCATTTTTATTTTATTTATTTGAATTTTTAATTGCTAAATATTCATTTAATTAATTAAAATATATGAAAAATGCTAAACCTAACTTTTTAAATCTTTTTGTGCATGGAATAGGCTTAATATTTCGTGCATGATCAGATTTGGAAAGAATCTTGGTAATTGGACATGATTTGAAGCAAATTTGCATGAAAAAGATTGGAAAATTATGGCATGGAAAATCAAATATTCTCTTCATCAATTCATTGATTTTTTGATCCAATTTCTAACCCTAATCATTCCAGTACATATATACATGAAAACCCTAGTGTCCAGAACCTCCCAGCTGCGCCATACATCAATAACCAAGTTGGAGTTTTTTGACAAAAAAATTCAAAAACTGAAAACTAGGTTACAGTGCGATTCAAGGCCAAATACTTATTCCATTGTGTTCCTGAAGCTTCAAGGAAGGAGTTTGAATCAAAACCATAAGCTCTAACACCAAGAAACGTGAGAATAATCGTGTCCTGTACAGAATTTTTTTCACATTCTTGCATCATGATTCATGCGTCTTTAGTAATTTTTAATGTTTGATTTATGTTCCTTGATTAATTCTAAAGCTAACTGTGTGCTTTGATTGAGTTTTCACGCGTTATATGAAGAATCACCATTAAAGGATGCTAGGGTTCTTCGAACTTGAAATTGGGCGTTTCTGACTACTGTAAAATTGAGACACCATAATACCAGGGTTGAATTCAGAAAGCTTGGACGAATACAACCCACCCCTCGCGCCTAATTTATGTAACCACATGGCCTATTCGCTATTTTAGAAAACTGCATGTTTTGGGGGGGTTCAAAACCCCCGCTAACCCTTTTATGTTTCAGGAAAAACATAGCCAAGGAAGAAGAAGGGTATGTGGCAAGCGATGGTTGGTTCATTTAAATCTTCGCGCATTTTTTGAGCTAATGTTACTAGCATGTTTTATGATATATGTTTTTTATTGTCCACTAATTCTACAAAGTAAGCGTTTGGTGAAGATGGTTGGTGTGTTGTCCTATAACCACAGGGACCTGGGTTCGATTCCCAGGTCCCTCACTTCATTCATATATTTTGCTTCAATCTAATCCTATGCAGCGCTCTTCCCTGAAGGCCATCATACACCCCTTGGTCCAACTATGCCACGCGCCCACTGAGATTAATCCATTGGCCATGATCAGAGGAGCACCATACTCATTAGTCAATGCACCCACACGCTCTCAAAAAAGTCAAACAAAGACCATAAGCATTGGGCCCAAATTGCTGGGATAAAACCTCCACTTGGGGTCAGCACCCCCTAGGGTTTGTGTTCACTTTCTTTTTCTCTTATTTTTATTATTTGTTTAATTTAATTAATTTCCATTTTAATCTTTAAATTAATTTAGTTTCATAAAATATAAAATAACAAAAAAAATCAGAAAAGACAAAAACTAATATATTTTATTTTAATATTTTGTAAATAAATCTCACTAATTAATTAGATTTAAATTTAGGGTTAATTTTAATATCTTTCCTTAATAAATTAAAAGCTTGTAGAATTAGGTTTAAATTACTTTAATTACCTTTTTTTATTTTCTTTTCTCTAATAATTAATTATTTACTATTATTTTTATAAATCAAATTGCTTTAATTAATTAGGTTAATTTAGGTTTAACTTTAATATTTTTTCTTAATAAATAAAAGTTATAGAATTAGGGTTAATTTAATTTTAATTTCAGTTACTCTTCTCATTAAGAAATTCACAACTCCAAAAAACCAATAAAAAAATCTTTTCTTTTTTATTTTAATTTTAATTTAACTAATTTCATAATTCTAATTTAGTTTCATTAAAAAGGGTCCAACGCCCTCGATTGCGATTTTTATTCTCTTCGCGCATTTTTATTTTATTTCTTTTATTTTATTTCTTATGTAATTCTCCCAAAGCCGTGTAAATTTAATTTCTCGCACTTATTTACTTTCTGTCAAATCGGGTCCTGGATTTTAATTTGGCGATGTGGACCCGCGCCTTTGTAATAGTTTAGAACTTTTAATTTCCGCATATTTTTAACTGTTAATAAATGCATGCAAGAATGAATGATTAAATAAAAACAAACGCGTAGATCACCCATAACATGACAAGACAAAATATCTGAAAACGATACACAAATCACACACCACCCCTAGGGTACGCCTCACTGTTGCCTTGCCTCGAAAGGTGATCGTCGAGTAGAGGATGTCTTAGTAAGTCCTCATGATCCGGGAACCTGGCATGAGGGTAGCTTCTAAGGTATCTTCCCATTGCTCTGGTGATCACCATGTCCCGAACCATCGAATTGACCCGAACACCTCCAACGGTGGTGCTACCTACCTCTCAATGGTGGGATGGCATTACTTTAAAGGACATTTACACAGACGAATTCCTTAGGGTAGGTAGACGACTCTAGATACTTGCTCTAATCTCAAACAAATCAAAAAATACTTTTCACACCGACACCTTTTCAAAAGCTTCCGAAAGCAACTTTTCAAACACTCTTGAGGACCGATACAAGAGTCGAACTGGAATTTTCAAAGAAACTTTTTTAAAACCCACAGTTGAAAAGCAAACAAACCATTTTGAAAACACAAATGAGCAAGTATCTAAGAGCCCATGGATAACCATGGATAGAAAGGGTGCTAACACCTTCCCTTTCTATAACCTACCTCCCGAACCGAGAGCAATCTCTTTAAGGAATTTTTCTGTGCTTTTGTCCTTTCCATTTGGAGAAAATAAAAGACGGTGGCGACTCTTGCTTCCGCGACATTTCGCGAACCAGCGTTAAACAATCAGTTCCAGATCCACCGATCACAGGTAGGTTTCTCCATTCCCCTAGGAATGAGTGCCTCTATGATAGGTTGGGATAAGGGACTGCGTGGGTTGTCTTCGTCGCTTCTGTACGGGGAGCGGGAAGGGGACCGGTTGTAATGGCGATCGTGGTGACGGCCTTGGCCGCAGGGAGGATCCCTTGGTCGAGGTTATATCTCCCCGTTTCCCCTATTTTTGTTTTCAGGAGATCACCGTTCCCTACGCGGGGACGTGTGGCCGCATCTCCCGGTGGTTTCGGGCAGCATTCTCTCCAACGTGGGGCCTCGTCCAGTTCGTCAGGGGGAAAGGCTTCGCGATTTATCTCGTGTGTGTCTCTGCGGGGGAGACTGAGGACGATCTTTATTCTGGCAGGAAGGAGGAGTTTCAAGTCTCATGTATCTTCTAGAGGCCCTACGAGTCTGTTCGAGCACCCTTAGCCGCTCTCCCTGCGAGAAAATCAAGTAGTTTGTTTGGTTGATGGCCGCGAACAGAGCTCTGGTCGTGGCATCAGCGCCCACGGGGACGGGGACCTCCTGGAAAGAATTTGGTTCATAGTTCTGGGGGGATGGACGTCCTCATGCGGTCAAGAGTGGGATGACGAAGAGGCGGTCAACCCGTCTCTATAGTTCTGCTCGAGACCAGCCATATCGATGTCGTTCTCGGCGTTGTTGTTACCAATGTTGTCGCCAACATTGTTGTTGAGGTCGGCGAGATGGGCGTTTTGGTTGTTTTTGGTAGCTTGGTCGGCCATGACAATCACGAAGTTTGATATAGTTGATTTAGTCTTGAGATAGAGACGGGGAAGCTGGTTTCCCATAGATGACGCCACTGATCGTACCTGACCAGAAGGAATTATCAAAGCCTTCAAGCTTCAAGCGAGCAGTAGTGAGAGGTGAAGTGGGGGGTACCTGCAAGATACTCCAATGCCAAAGTGAGGTTCAAAGCTAATGCAAGTAAATGAGTATGAGAGTGTGAATGAATAAATATCTAACCCTTTCAAGTGAGAGGGTATTTATAGCCCCCAGCGTTGGGTCAAGGTCTTCAATGTTGGGCCATGATGAGGCCCAACAACAAAGACTGTCAGGGCTTACGTGTGTATAGAGTTAAATATGTGGCCTCCTCCTTGGTCAACTGCTCCGAGAGAACAGGTGTTGGACCCGTGATTCCCGAAGGGAAATTATGATAATGATATGGATACGTGGGCAACGTCTTCCTAGCGGACACGTGGGGAAATGCCCAGCGGTCTCTAGCTTGGGCTACATGCCTTTGGGCCTTGGGCAAAGACGCTGGATTGGACCTCCCCAACGATGAGACAAGCGTTGGTTCTGTCCAGAACAATATCAATTTATCACTTAATCAAAAAAAGGCTTCAAAACATTTCTCTGATTACCTAGAAAAATAGTTTTACAAATACATAAACAATTCAATGTTTTTCTAGTTAATAACTACAAGAACCAATTCAAAATAAAATTAAAACATGAAGAATGGCGCAGAAGAAAACCGAATAGAAAAACATAATAACATTCACATTCTTAAAACTAGCTGCTAAGAATACAACACATGTGAAAGCATGTGTCAACAAGTGTTTGGAAGCTTAATATACACATTCACTAAAACAAAAAAAACATGGAATTGTGGACATTATTTCATAACTTTGGAAGCTCTGGGACTGGAGAAGCATTTCTTCCACCGAGAATAATGTTGTTTCAGATCTATCCTCAACCTTCATGAACTGTCCAACTTGTGCAGCAACCAAGTGATCATACCAGATTGGAGCAACTGCTTACAACATTTTACTAATCAGCACCTGTTATTCAAATATAAAATACATGATGAACAAATAAATAAAACTCCTATAGAACTTACCAATAGATGTGGCACTGGTGCTCCTCTGACAATTGTAGTCATAAAACAAATGATATCATCAAATAAATTTCATTGCTTATCAGAATGTCAGAAACATACAACAGATATGTTGATCACTTACACATAGGATAGAGAGTGCACAAGCTCCTGTAGACCATCGGCAGAAAAGATAATCTCATCCAGCAAAACATGATAATATGTTGGCCTACTGGTCCCCTGATAACATATTTTGAAAGCAAGCATAAAGGATTACAAGTCATAAATACATGACACAATACAATAATTAACGAAGGTTAAAATTAAAGTCTTCTAGGTAACAAATCATAAAATATAATGTAAACCAGTGATCGCGACTTTGTGAGTCCTAAAGAATCTAGACCATAAGTATATAGTCCTATCGCGTGTAGTTTTAAAGATTATCGAATCCCAAGGGACTAAATGTCGAACTACCGTTATCTTAGGTTACTACGTAAATCTAAGGCTAATAATGTAATTAATAGGGGGTTTAGGGAACCTAACTGATTATAATCTAGTTTAGATTCTAGGAAGAATATCGGTATGTAATGGTCGGACTTCGGGGATTTAGCAACTCATTGACCTAACTCGAATTAACAAAACAGTTTTCAGTAGGAAGTATTTGTTTGAAAACCCTCTTCTCACACTCTCGTGTTTATTGATTCAGATCCTACGATCAAACCTAAGTGAGTGCTCTCGCTGTTTCAATTAGAGTTTAAAAATTAGTTTTTGGAAACAAAGAAAACCTAATCAACTTAAAAGCGCTCTTGCTGTATTTTAAGTTGATGCACAATTACCACTGTCCAGTTATTATCTCAAACTATCGTTTATTGATCCTAACTTCTATATGTATTTTACTCTCGTAACAAAACAGTTAATATTTAGAACTAGTAATTGAAACCAGAAAATTATTCTTTTTTAAAAGGAACTGATCATTTGGCGTTGCTAAACCCCGTTGGCTATATGACCTTACATACCGATAAATAAATTTAGCCTAGCATGTTATACAATTCAATAACAGTGCAACAAAAATAACTACCATCAAACAATTTAAATAAACTAAACACTTCAGACAATCCTGACACAAATAAATAAAATACTTAAATTAAACCTGAAAATACTATGGCAGAATATTTGGCTGATTTCAAGTGTCTCCCACAGATCGGTAAAATAAATGGAAACAAATAATGTGGAAAATATTCGGCAGAGTAATAGTAAAAATAGAGAAAAGAAAAACGTCTCCCAAAAATGGGGATTTGAGGTCCTATTTATAGGCTTGGAGACACGCAGGGAGTTGGGATATTTTCTCCTCCGGATTTGCCTCTGTAGCGACCGCTACGGATTGAAGGACTCAGTGTAACGGCCGTTACACTACTGCTTTTATGGAAGGGCTAGCGTGGCAAGGTGTAACGGTCATTACACCTGGGCTAGGTAATGTGTAACGGTCGTTACACTCCTTTGGGCCTTGGGTGGATTGGGCCCAACGCTTCTTTCTTCTTTATTCTTCCAAGGCTTTTTACTTGTAATGCACCCAATTCTGCCACACACCCCTCAATTGCATAATTGCTCTTTCTTTGTGCGGATTTTAAATACGATTAGCTCGACTTTTCTTGACTTTCTTCGCACATGCCTTGCAAACATCAAATTCTCGAAAACATAGAAAATACCAGCATAATACGATTAAAGAGTAATTTAATTAATTAAAATGCGGATAAAATTCATGTAAATTGATCCAAATATTCGATACATTTTTGATTTATCAAACTCCCCTACACTTGAACCTTTTCTTGTCCTCAAGCAAATAATAGAGCTAAAAAAACGTTTAACACACGGTTTCCGACACAATCGCATGACACGATTCGAATCGTACGTGGTTGACGGGCGTTACATTAGAAAGATGGAACTAGGTTCCGACACTAATGATACATAAATGGCACAAAACCATAGGACATGGTCAAAGTCCTCCATCCTATACAAACTAGTCTGAATTATGATATCATAGCTCAACCTAATTCTTTTCATTTGAAATCAACCGCTTTCATTCTAGCGCAATCACATTAAGCCCTTTATCTTTCGCATGCATATAGTAGAGTAGCCGGTTAGTGATTATAGTCTCTTATGCACGGGTTTCTGGTACACAAGTTGGGAACCCTTTTTATTTCCCAGATTATAAGTCTCTGAGGATTGAACCATAGTTTGCCCTACCAAGTTCAACACCAGATACCACTGGACAGGCTTACAACTGGTTGTTACATCAGTTTTTGTAGGTACCGTAACTGTTGGATTAAATGACCTGGTGAGGGTCACCTAACTTAATTAGCACATTCCCTATTATATCTTGATGCTTAACATTTTTTTCTTTACTTTTTTTTCTTCTTCTGATTAGGACCAGTCACTTATATTCATCGGCTCCCTACGTAGTTTGTGGATAAGACGGTGCTGCCTGCTAGTATAAACTACTCAGGGTTGATCCAAAACTAAAACTTAAGGCTTCCGTATCATAACCACTCAAACTGATTTGCATAATCTGGAAGATTTAGGTGTCAAGGTGGTATTATTTTTGTCGACTCTTTTGCAAAAAATCTAATGCAGCCTAATTGTGAACAACCTATATACTTTTCGAATGTATTGAGATAATGCGTCGAGTAAAAAAAAACTTTTTATGGTTCAAGAAAAGTGTTGAAGTATGAATAACTTACGGAATTATTTTTTATTGAATGGAAAGGGAAATAACAGAAATTCGAATAACTTACTAGGAAAATAGAAAACATAACATAGGTAACATAGGTTTCCTCCCCTACACTTGAACGGAGAATTGCCCTCAATACGACAAATAAAGTGAGAAAAGAAAGAGAACAGGAAACTTAAGAAATAATAATAAAAATGCAAGAAATGGAGAAAACATAGATCACTCCTCATTGTCGTCTCTGACGTTTCTGCTGCAGGATGCTTCACCTTGTGCTCTTCCTCCTCGTGTCCTTACTCCACCTCTTCTGGGTCTAGGAGGTTCCTCTCCAGTGTTGGACACATAAGAATGCAGGCCTTCAACACGGAATGACAAGTGGTGTATTTCACCAGTCAGGTTAGAAATGTCACGATGGTTCCAGTAAGCGTTATCGCGTTGATTGCACTGCAGCTCTTGCATTATCTGCATAAGTTCTTGTTGACGCTGATCTTGTAGTAAAAGTGGTGCATAGATAGCTTCGATGGTGGCCGGCTGAGGATCATTTCCTGCTTGTTCTTGTTGTGGCCCTTGTTGATTGCCTTCTAGTACTTCATTTTCTACACCTGCCTGATTATCCTGCACGTGTGCTCCAGGGGCTGGTTCCTGCAAATCATAAACCCAATTTGTGGCGATGTCAATTCTTGTTACATCCAGATTCAGCAGAATAATACTTGGGACAACCTTGTGCTGCACCATCAGGTTGTACCTTCCATCCCTTCTTGCTTTGACAAGATGACCAAACTGGCAATATTCAATATCAAGAAACTCAGCTTGCCAAAAAGGTAGTTGAACCAACCTATTTTGCAAATTCAGATAGTTGGCAATAACGGTGACTAAACCTCCTACACAGAAAGGTGATGTGCTTGCGCTCCTTGATAACAGAGACTAGATGTGGTTGAGAAGGAATGTAGCAGCATTTATTCTAAGATCGGGATCAAGGGTGCAGTGCAGAAAATATATTTCCCCAGCATTCACTTTATTGTTGTTCGCTCGCCCAAACACTGTACTGGCTAGAACACGGTGGAAATAGCGGATGCATGGGTTGTGCATGTGAGTGGATAAAAGCTCAGCCCATTCGTTGACCTATGTAAGAGTTAAACGTTCCCAAATTTCAAACGATCTTGCGTTCCAATCTTCTTTAGGCGGAATTCTATATTCCACACCTTCACCATGGTTGCAGTAGAGTATCTGACTCAGAGTCTCTTGATTCATGGTGTACTCCATGTTGAATAATCTGAAAGTAACTGCACCGATTAGATACTGACCGACTTCTGGAGTGGACGGTGTTTGGTAGGAAAAAGAGCTCAAGAATTCCAACATGAGGGATTCATAAGTTGGAAGATTCATGGTGGAAATGTAGTGTAGACCAGATTCATGGAGCATAAATTTCACACTTTCAAGTAATCCCAAGTCACGTAAGCAATCTTCATCGATATGCCTTGTTATAAGTATACCTCTCTGATGAAACCTTCGGTAAAGTTGCTCTTGTCGATGTCCGTCGGCTCCATTTCTGAATACCATATCAGTGAGGTTTGGCTCCTCTCTTTCTTCTTGAGCTCTTCTGGCCATTTGGGAAAGGTGTTGGAAATGATAAAGTTTATAGGGTAGAAGAGATGTTGAAGAAAGTTAGTGTGATAGTAAAATTCTCTTCAAGAGTTTATATAGAAGCAAAGTTTTAATGGTGAAGAGAAAGTTAGTGGGGGTATTGAATGGTATTTAGGGGGATATTTATTTGTGTGGAATAGAAATGGAACGGATAGGAAGTTTGAAAAAAAATTGAATTGAAAATCAAATGAAGATGCAACGGCTGGAAGAGTTTAAAGAGTGGGAGGAGAAGAGGGTGTAACGATCGTTACACCTGCCTTCAAATTACAAGGCACTCTTGTAACGGTCGTTACAAGGCTTGATTCCCAAGAGAATCTCGTGCCTGCAATGGTTGGTTTGTCAGCCATGCATGAGGGACTTTGCTTGTTGACTGAGGCATGGCATGGATGTGTCAATTCATTGTCTAGTGGGAATAATAAATTTTAAAACGCTAGTAGACAATGAAGTGACAATTAGGTGTGATGCATAATTTAATTATAATATTTGGTCTACTAGATTAACATGCATTTTATTTTGGGAGAACACAATAACATAATAGCATCATAATATATAATAGCACAATGAGGAGTAAATCTGAAAATATTGAAATAAATAAATAAATGAATAATTCCGAAAAATAAATAAATGAATAAAAATAAATAAATAAATTAAAATAAGTAAATCCAAATAGAAAATAAAAATAATGATGCTAATGAAAAACTAAAGGCTGAATAAACACTCATCCCCTACACTTTGAGAAAACAGTGCCCCCAATGTTCTAAAGACATAAATCAGCCACCTCTAGAATGAAACAGGTGATCTATATTTGCCGCAACAAGATCCATGAAACCATAAAAATCTTTGCGAAGGGAAGTAATATCGGAATGAAGATCAGCAAGCTCCGTCGTGATAACGTCCATAGCAACAATGGTATCAGTCTGAGGAATATGGACAGCGACGGCAGCATGAGCTGATGGTGGGTCCCAAGCTGGATGGCAGTCAAGTATAGGAGGTGTCACATGATCAGTCTCTGCAATCTCATGATCAAACTCGCCCAATCCTACTAGAGGGTCATAATAATGGAACGGTGTCAAAGGATCAGACTCTTCTTCTTCCATGTCATTCTCAGCTATACCCTCCAGGTCATAAATCCAGTTCTTCCTGTCATGCTCACTAGACCGTGCATTGTCAGGAAGTGTGAAGTGGTATACCGACTCATGATGTATCAGCAGCTGAAACTGATTTGGCTCTAAACATCTGATCATCCCAATATTAAAACAAAGAGTAAGGTCTAGCGGGGTATAGTTGCCAGCAGGGGTTAGAAGGGACATTGAATCTCTAAAAAATAGGGTTTGGCGATCATAGTCACTAAACCACCAACACAAATTGGGCCATGAGGAGCCTGGGCTATACTCAGGAGACGAGCAATCATAAAAGATGCACCAACTACCGGTCTGGACTGAAACACACAGAACATGATAAACAACTCTTCCTTAGACATTAAGGTATCATCCTGAGGTTTTCCAAATAGGGTAAACGCCAGGATCATGTGGAAGTCAGTATGGTCACTTTTCGTTTCTCCCTTCTTGCTCCTTCGTTTGGACTTTGAAGCAATATGGGCCTGCAAAGCAGCATGAGAGCGTATCCTCCATTCACACCCTCCTTGTCTTTCGTTTGGGATTGTGAAACTATAAGGGAGCGAAGCCCGAGGCTTCGTTTCACACACAACTTCTTTTTTTGTTTGGGGTCTGTATAGGTTAGTTTTAACGTATACTTGGGCAGGAAAAGCATGTAATCGAAAGGATAGAAATAAAAAGTGAACAAATGTTATTTACATGCTTAAAATGAAAATTTTAAGGTCAGGGGACCTACCTTGCTTGAAGCTAGAACGTGTGTGCTGGGATGTGAGTGGCTTCCCTGAGTGTTCCTGGATTCGAAGGAAAGAAACAAGTGTGGTGTTTCTTTGACTGTATTCGAAGGTCAAGAAGAGTGGGGTTGTGTTTGTTGTTTTTGGATTCGAAGGAGAGAAACAAGTGCGCTGTTTTGTTTGATTCTGGGTTTGAATGTGTGTTAAGTATTTGAGAGTGTTTGATAGTTTGAGAGTTTGAGAGTTTGATGATTTTTCTCCACGCCCCAAAGTCTTCTGGATGTATTGTCCAACCCCTTAGACGTGTTATGGAGCCTCTTATTTATAAATTAAGTTGGCTGAGGTTTAGGAGGGAAAACAAAACAATTTGAACAAATTGAGTATGCTGTTTTTGTAGCTTTCAAGATGCAGTATTTGTATACCAAATTGGTGCAAATACAGGAGCAGTGTAGCAAAACTGTTGTGCAGTAGTTTTGGAGCACTATGGCCAGTGCATCATGTGATACGGTGGGAGAACTGACTTGAGTTTTGCGTTTGTATTCGCACTTGTTCGGTTGAGCAAGAGTCGCCACCGACTTTTTATTTTATCCTAAGGAAAGGTTAAAAAAGCACAGCAAAAACCTTTGAGATATTTCGTGGGTCCGGGGGGTAGATTATGAAAAGGGAAGGTATTAGCACCCTTTTCATCCATGGTTATCCATGGGCTCTTAGTTACTTGGTTTTTTAGATCACTTGCCTTAATTTTCGATTGCTTTGAAATTGTGGTGTGTGTGTGTGTTTTGAAAAATGTTTTTGAAGAGATGCCTTGTCTTAGGCAACCAATGTATTTGACTCGTGTTTGAGTGTTTTACAAAAGTGTGTATCTTTTCGAAAAGATGTTTCAAATGTTTTTGAGAGTTTGTTTTGAAAGTGTTTGTGAAGTGTGGTTTTTGAAAAGAAGGCAAGTGTTTTGAAAGTTGATCTCAAGTAACTAAGAGTTTTGTCTACCCCTATTGTACTCAAAGGCTTTCTCTATGTTTTCAACCCCTTTTAACAATTTTGTTCCACCATTGA